>CM038050.1:102727309-104088559 GCA_021397845.1 Areca catechu
GAGCGCAAGTTGGCGAAGTTCTCCCGTCGCTTTGCCAACATGCAGGGCTCCCCTAGCGAGCCAGTGGGCTACAACGCCCAACCACCCTTCTCCCAGGAAATCCAAGAGGAATTAATTCCGAATCGATTCCGCATGCCTCAGGTGGACCCTTACGATGGGACCACCGATCCCTTGGACCACCTAGACAGCTATAATGCTCTCATGAGAGTCAATGGGGTGACGGACGCTCTCCTATGTATTGCCTTCCCAGTCACTCTCTGGAAGGATGCTCGAGTTTGGTTCACCTGCCTCGAGCCTGAGTCTATCAGCTCCTTCCATCAGCTAGAAAGAAAATTTGTGGCACACTTCGATGCTTGCCAGAAGGTGCCAAGGAAGGTGGATAGCCTTTTTTCTATCCGCCAGCAAGACTAGAAGCCGCTGCGAGACTACGTCACCCGCTTCAAGACTGTCGCCCTGGAAATCTATAGACTGGACAAGCCCGTCGCCATGCTAGTGTTGAAGCGAAGGCTTAAGACCTCCCATCTGACGTATTCCCGGGACAAGAAGCCCCCTAGGATGTATTCCAAGCTCCTCCTCCGCATCCATAAGTACATCCGCGCTGAGGAGGCCAAACATGCCAGGCAAGAGCTATATAGGAAGCCTTCGAAGAAGCTTATCCCAAAGGATGTCCCAGGAACCCGGAGGCCCGGACAACCTGCAGACTTCCGGTCGAGACCGAAGCCAAAAAACGGTCCCGTTTCGGAGCGAGCCTTCAACCCCCTCCTTGCTCCAAGAACGAAGATCCTCATGGAGATAGAGGGTGAAGCTACCTCCACCAACCTCCTCCTCGGAATCCAAGGAACAGTCATGATAAGACAAAGTACTGCCAGTTTCATCGCGACCACGGCCATGACAAGAAGGAGTGCTATAATCTGAAGCTGGAGATCGAGGAGATGATCAAGAGGGGCTACCTCAGGAAGTTCGTGAGGAGCGAAGCCCTAGTGGAGGACCAGCCACTCGCGGCCCTTCCCCCATCCCTACAGTTGACAACCGCCCTACGGAGAAACCTGTGGGCATGATCTCTTGGGGGATAAGGCGCACGTCAAAGAGAGCCCAAGTGGCGGGAGAACCAAAAAATGTACTCCCCTTTGAAAAGGGGAATGAAAATGAAAATATAAATAATGATGCAGTGGTGGTCGAGATGACCATCGCTAAGCATCCTATACATCGCATTATGGTGGATAGTGGGAGCTCTACTGACATACTTTTTTATGATGCTTTCTTCTGGATGAATTTATCTCATGATCGGCTAAAGCCTGTGCACACCCCTCTCATGGGCTTCACCGAAGATTCCATAGGGGTCGAAGGGGAGATCATTCTCCCTGTTACTGCCGAAACCCCACCCCGGTAGAGCAAGGTCATGATGACCTTCACCGTCGTCCGACTCCCATCACCATACAATGCTATCCTAGGCCATCCAGGGCTCAGCCAAATGGATGCAGTAATTTCTACCAAGAGGTTGCTGGTGCAGTTTCCTATCGCCTTTGGATGGGAGTAATGAGGGGGATGGCCCAACCCATCCCGCAGTGCTTGCAAGCTATCCCGGGGGCCCAAAGTGCCGAGCTCAGCTCTGACATCGATGACCTCGACCAGAGGGTGCAAGATCCTGGGGGAGGCCCCGTAGAGCGCTTATTGGCATACCCCCTCGGCTCAGACCCTCAGAAGACAGTGCAGGTAGGAGCCCAACTCCCAGAGGACAAACGAGCTCACCTGCTTGATTTCCTATAGGCAAACGCAGATGTGTTTGCTTGGTTTGCTATAGATATGCCAGGTATTCCCTCAAAGGTTATCACCCACCAACTGAAAATTGATCCGAGGTGCCACCCTGTCCACCAGAAGAAGAGAAGTTTCACCGTCGAAAGATAGAAGGTAATCAATGAAGAAGTGGAAAAGCTCCTCATCACTGGCTTTGTATGAGAAGTGCAGTACCCTAGTTGGCTGGCGAACGTGGTGATGGTGAAGAAGAACAACGACAAGTGGAGGATCTATATGGATTACACCGACCTCAACCGAGCCTGCCCGAAGAATAGCTTCCCGCTTCTTAAGATCGACTAGCTCGTGGACACCACCTCGGGACATCGTCTCCTCTCTTTCATGGATGCTTTCTCCGAGTACAATCAGATCCGAGTGCACCCAAAGGATGAGGAGCACAACACCTTCGTCATGGATTGCAGGACCTACTACTACAAGATGATGCCATTCGGCCTCAAGAACGCAGGTACCACGTACCAATATTTGGTCAATAAGGTCTTTAAAGACCAAATTTGCCATAATATGCAGGTGTACGTGGACGACATGCTTGTGATGAGTAAGCTGACCTCAGACCACGTCGACGACCTAACAGAGACCTTCCATAACCTTCATCTTCACCAAATGAACTTGAACCTAGCGAAGTGTGCTTTCGGCGTATCGGCGGGGAAGTTCCTCAGCTTCATGGTGACCCAAAAAGGGATAGAAGCCAACTCGAAGAAGGTTCAGGCGATCCTAGACATGGAGCAGCCCACTTCCAAGAAGAAAGTGCAGTGACTCACCGGTTGGATAGCTGTCCTGAGCTAGTTTATCTCAAGGTCTGCTGACCACTACCAATCCTTCTTCAAGGTACTAAGGAAGATGCATGACTTCGCTTAGACGAAGGAGTGCCAGGAGGCATTTGAAGAGCTGAAGAAGATGTTGGCATCGCCACCACTGCTCTCCCGGACAGAGGAAGGAGAAGAGCTTCTTTTGTACCTAGCGGTCACTCCGAAGTGATGCGGGACACAAACTCGATGTAACCCTGGGTTATTTGGGAAAGGAAAACAACTAAACAAACTAGGACTATGGGAGGGCTAAGAAGCCTCTCGGGACTAGGGTGACATTGAAAACTAAACTCCTAAAACAGCTGATCTCTTTTGGTTTTTAATTTTCTTAGTGGAGGTGGTGAAGGAAGGATGGAGATGGGGGACTAGGAACTGGAACTCATGGCCTTGGGACTCACTCTAACGGGGAGACGAACACAGAAAGTCAGGGGTCAAAGCATAAATCTACCCTCCCGAGGGATCAAAGAACCAGCTACCCTGTGCTCTCATCGAGCCCATCATCCATAGAGTAAGGCTCTCAAAGAAGCCGCTAGGGTGACTCTCAAAGGACACGAGGGGATAAAGAAGAGGAGATAGGGGATAACTAGGGTGCTCGAACCCAGCATCCACAAAGTAGGACTCTCACAACCAACAACAAACCCATTATCCACATAGTAGGGAACGAAGGCAAACAGGCTTCAGCCCAGAACCAGAACTAGAACCAATGGAGAACCCAAAAATTTATATCAAAGTCATAATTATTATAGGGAGAGGGGGGGCCTTTATATAGAAAAACCAAAATCCTCAGTTTCTTAGCCTCCAAGAAATCTAAAAAAGGAAAATAAATTACATCAAAATTCATGTTGCATCAAAAGTGGTGCTGATCTGCTCTAAGAAGCATGTCGACTTGATGATCTGCATTGAAAAGCATGCTGCTCTGAAAACTGGAATGCTTCGAAATCCATTCAAACTCAAACTCACAGCCATGCAGAGGATCGATCTCCTGATTGAGCACCGGTGGACGGCCGGTGACCAGGAAGCAGGTGGCAGATGGGGCCGACGAACAATGAGCGACGGACGGTGGGGTGGCGGGATGGTGGTGGGTGGCGGCGATGTCAGGCGGCGGGCTGATTTTTTAGTTGAGTGTTTAGGCCTGGGCGAGGAGCCGGAAGAGAGCCCCTAGAACAGACAGCCATAACCTGAACTAGAGGAGGACATCTAGGTCCTTCATGTGGACGGAGCCTCAAACTCCAGCGGGAGTGGAGCTGGACTCATCCTCGCTAACAACGAGGGAGTTGTTAATGAATGTGCACTCCGCATCCAGTTCGCCGCCACCAAAAACAAAGCGGAGTACGAAGCGCTCCTCGCGTGACTGAGAGTCTCCTGCGAGCTGGGTGTGGCCAGCCTCAAGGTCTTCACCGACTCGCAGCTGGTGGCCAGTCAAGTCTTGGGAGAGTACGAGGCATGGGACTCCCAAATGGCAAAATACCTAGAGCTAATGCGAGTGGGCGCAGCAGGTTTTAGATGCTTTTGCATCTCCCACATCCCACGCAGGGAAAATGCTTGCACAAACGCCCTCTCCCGCCTGGCAACCCTACCGGACTCGTCACAAGGCTGCGCCTACATCGAGCACCTTCAAGACCCGAGCTACGAGACACCCAGGAAGGTCTAGCAAGTCACCTTGGAGCCTAGCTGGATGGACAAGTATATCGAGTACATCACCAAGGTACCTTACCGGAGGATCACGTGGCGGCCAACCTCATTAAAAGGAAGGCCGCATGGTTCGTGTTGATGGATGGGCTACTATACCGGAGGTCATATTCCTACCCACTCCTTAAATGCCTGAGGCCCACCAAAGTTGCACTCGTACTCCAGAAAATCCATGAGGGCATCTGTGGGAACCATGTGGGGGGCAGGACACTGGCGTACAAGGCCCTCCGTCAAGGCTACTTCTGGGAGACGATGAGAGAAGACGCGGCTTTGTCAAGAGATGTGATCGAGTCAGCGGCATGCTGTCGTACAGCACCAACCTGCCGCGCCACTCTCCCAGCTCTCCGCCCCCTAGCCGTTTGCTTAGTGGGGCATGGATCTCCTCGGACCCTTTCCCCCTACGTCCGAGTAGCGAAAGTTCTTGATTATGGCTATCAACTACTTCACGAAGTGGGTCGAGGTCGAGCCATTGGCCCGGATCACAGAGGCAAATGTCACCAAGTTCCTCTAGAAGTCAATTATATGCTGCTTCGGCTTGCCCCACACCATCATCACCGATAATGGATGCCAGTTCGACTGTTAGGAGTTCGAGGAGTTTTACAACGACCTCGGGATTCATCATCACTTCACCTTGGTGGCACATCCTCAAACCAATGGAGAAGCCGAGGTAATAAATAGAACCATCCTGCAAGGCCTTTGAACTAGACTGGACCAGGACAAGGAAAGATGGGCAAAGGAGCTTCCCAGCATCCTATGGGCATACCATACCACTCCGAAGATGGCCATGGACGAGACCCCCTTCAACCTCGTCTTCGGTGCGGAAGCAATCATCCCAGTGGAGCTCAGCCTGCTGACCTTGCGTGTAGAGCAATACGACGAGGCTGAGAACCCAGCATGGATGCTACTGAACCTGGATCTCCTTGAAGAAACAAGGGACAAGGCCCGAGTTCGGATGGCAGCCTACCGGCAACGAGTGGCCAAATACTACAATTCCAGGGTGCGATGGAAATCCTTCCACCAGGGAGATTAGTGCTGCACTGTGCTGAGGAATCCTAGCCTCGGGAGTGCGGTATGCTCTCCCCAAATTGGGAGGGCACTTATAGGGTGGCCGAAGCACTTCCCCACGGAGCTTATTACCTGGAGGAGCTCAACGGATCTCGGTTTCCATGGACTTGGAATGCCGCAAGCTTGAGGATTTATTACCAATAGTGTAAGATCCCTTAAACTTTAATAATGAGATCCTTTTTGTATGCAATGCATGTTCTCATCTTGTAGGACCATCACCATCCAATTTTAAGTTTGTTGAGCGAGGGCAAGGCGGGAAGCCCACAAACGGCCTGCAAAGATGCAAAGTCCCAGGCCTAAACCCAAAAGATCTCGTGGAAGCTGGCTCTTCCACAAAAATCCTGGAGTTCAATCCGAAGTGCCGCACGAAATTAAATTCTAGCATGTGACCCCAGAGTTCAATCTGGAGGAAGTTCCGAAGACTTAAGTCCCGATCCCACTAATCTCGGAGTTCAGCTCGGAAGGTCATGCAAGGCTTAACTCCTGCCTGTGGCCCCGAGGTTCAGTTCGGAAGTTTGCATGGAACCTAATTCCAGAGCGAAGTCTCGAACCTCGGTCTGGAAGGTGGAGCGGAACCCAGTTCCCCCGCAAGATCCTGGAGTTCATCTTGGAACACCGCATGGGACTCAGTTCTAGTGGTTGGCCTCGAGGTTTAGTCTGGAGGATGCCCAAAAAAAATAAAAAAACCTAAGTCCCCTACTCATTTGGTGTGTAAGCTCCAAATCTTAGGAGGCCCCAACCTGAAACCTAGAGGTCTCCGGGGCTTTGTCTCATATCAGCAATTCAGATTGCAAACACTAAAAAAAAAAAAAAGAAAAGAAAAGGAGGGAGACGAAGCAAAATAATTAAAATGGGTCTTCATTTCTAGTAAAGGTTTTTTACAAAAAGAGGGCCCCGACAGACCGGGAAACCCAAAGAAACGAAAAAGAAATAACCTATACTAGAAATAAAAGGAGACCCCGAGGTCACTTTGCTGCAGCCGCGTCCTCCTTCGGTTGGGGGGCACCTTCGCCACCGGTCGTGTCGTTAGAAGGCCGCATGGAAGCCTCCACATCGGTAGCCTCTGCAACTGACCCTCCCTCATCGGGCTGCTCTCTTCGGTTGCCCAGGATGACCCCGCTGAGATCGAGCTCAGGGAAGAAGTAGCCCATCTTCTCCCGGCACATCTGGAAGCCCTTAAGGAAGGAGTCGACCGCCACCTCGTGAAACACACCCGTGAACTCCTCGGATGCCCAGAACTTTGGCACGGCCTCCTGCATCTCCTTCCGGGAAGCCTCCAATAGCCCGTTGACGTAGGAGTTCTTCTCCTTGTTCATGCTTAATTCCTTGAGGACCTCCTCGACTCAGCGCTCTAATGACCGAGACTGAGCCCTAAGGCAGGATACCTCGGCCGCGTCATCTTCGGCATGACATTGGCTCAAGATCCTCTCCTCAGATAGAGAGGTCTCGAGCTCCCTGATGCGCCCCTCAGCATGAACTAGGTCCGCTCGGAGGGATTGGTTGCTCCCATACAGCTCGTGACCTTTCTATATGAGGTCCTGCACGTCGACCGCGAGCTTGCCTAGCTCCTCTCCTTCTCGACATCTTTCTTTGACAAGCTAGAAAGGAAGTTCCTCAGTAGTAGTACGTCGGTCCCAATTTATATCAGAGAGAAAATGGAATGTTAGAAAGATCCAACTGGAACATTAAAAAGAAAGAGCTCGGAGCTTACCGTGAAGAGCAATGGGAGGATCCTGAGCAATGCATCCACGTAGTCTCGACCACCCCTAAGGCGACGGTCCCGGGGCATGCAGGTGAACTCCATCATCCTTTTCATGAGCCCTTGATCGCGGATGATGGAGGAGCTGTTGTTGAGCCCCGATGGTGGACGATGGACATCAAGAGTAGGCTAAGCAGCTGTCCCTCCGCTGGGCAATGTGGCCGTCGATGGGACCATCGCCACCTTTGTGGTCACCGCAGGGATGATCGGCGCGGGAAGGTTCCGACCTCCCCTCTCCCTCAGCCCTATTGAGCTCGACGATGGGCACGTGAGGCGCACGAGGCTGCGGTGGTCTGGGGGCAGGGCCCATCACCCCGGGGCCAGTAGGAGCTGGGGTGGGCCTGGGCCCCTAGCTCACCTCTATGTGTGCCTTCTTCGGTGGAGCCTCTTGGGCCCCTTCAGTAGTGCCCCTCTTCTGGATGCCCTCCATCAGGCTCTCGACGGAGAACTTCATTCCTAGAGAAAGAAAGTGATCAGGTCATTTTAAAAAGAAGGAAGAAGAAAATGGGAAAGAAGCAAAGGTGGAGGAGGGAGACCAGGAGTCTCACCCAATGCCCGGATTGGACTGATTCCCGTCTCGAACAAATTCTGCTCTGAGAGTAGGACCTCGAGGGTATGGACCACGTCACCCAGCATCTGAGCATAAACCTCCTGGTCTGCCGGCTCAACCTGGGAATTTCGATTCGGGGACCGGTCTGGCTCACTCTAGGCCCAGTCGACATCCTGGACCGAGGTAAAAACTAAACAGTTCTTCCATCCCTTAATCGATGTGAGGAGGTCAAACTGAAGACACCTAGGCTAGGGAGAAAGGTACCACCAGCCATCATCGATGGAGTAGCATTTCAGGATAAAGAGGGCCCTAAACAATGACAAGCGGGCAACAAACCTATGAAAGTGGTAGAGAACAATGAAAGCGGAGATGACCCAGATGGCATTGGGAGCCAACTAGGCTGGGACCAGACGGAAGTGGCTGAGAAAAGAGAGGAAGAATGGATGAAGGGAAAAATGAAGACCCTCGGCAAGGAAGTCCTCATAGAAAGCAACCCTCCTTGGGCCACTCGAGGTTACCCGGTCCCTCGGACCTGGTAGCGAAAGCTGGATGGAATCCGGGACCCCATACATATCCCGGATGCAAGAAAAATCATCTCCAATCATCATCGAGACATAACCGGAGGGACCAGTAGAGGAGGTCTCTACCACTGGAGGAGGAAGGGCAGAGATGGGACATGTAGAAGTAATGGGGGGAGACCTAGGATCCCTAGGAATGCCAATGGTCACTGTCCCTAGCCATAGTTGCCTCAGGACCTCGATTGGAATCTCCTCCCCCTCTAAGGAGGAAGGCGATGGAGTCCTCGACCGGGAAGGATCAGCCTCGTCCAGGTTGGAAGAGGAATGATGATGATGAGCCAACAGGAAGGAAGAAATGAAAGGAGACTAGTTCGAGATGACACAGAATCAAGAGGTTGAAGAGGAAGAAAAGGCACTCCAAGCACTCACCAGAATGTTTGTTCTGGAGGAATGGTGACCCATGGGGATGAAGAAGGATCGCTGCAACCGCCGGCGAGGTGTGAGATTGCCAACAGACCTCGATTCCAAAAAGTCCCCCTCCTTTTCAAACTCAATCAACAGCGGCCGTACATCTCTTTTTGGCCCGGGCCATCAAATGAGCGCCACATGGAGACACGCCCGACATCGACGCTTCGGTCGATGGAAACTACCTCAGGTTCGGAATGGTATATTAATGGCCCATCAAGCATGCGGACGTGGTGGCCTCCGATAGGGCCTCGGGCATGATAGATATAGCAGCGGCGATCATGGCAATTATGGCACAGGATTTCCTCTTTCCACGTCACCTCCACATTAACTCCCCACACCCCAACCACGATGCTCTGACGGGACTTGGGGATGGGGGCCAACTGATATGGCAACATCGCTGACATGGAAAGTATGTTAGATCCAGCTGGATGTCGACGGTGCTACATGGATTTTTCTTTCGAAATTCCCTCTCAGGTGGATTGACCAGCGGTCGTTCTCACCAAGGACGTGGCGCTCCTGCTCCTTCGCCAGGTGTTCACCCGGGAGGGGTCCACCTCGATCGAAGCTGGCGACCTCTGCTCCCTCGCCAGGTGGCACGCCAAGATGGGTTGACCTCCACCAAGGCCGAGCCAAGCACTCCTGCACCTTCGCCAGGTGGCGCCCGAAGATGGGTCCACCTCGGTCGAAGTCAAGCCTCCCTCTGCCACTTCGCCAGGTGTCTGCCCAGGAGGGGTCCACCTCGGTAGAAGCTGGTGGCCCCCGCTCCATCTCTAGTTGGTGCCCCAAGATGAGTCAACCTCCATCAAGGTCAAGCCAGGCACTCCTGCTCCTTCGCCCGGTGGTACCCCAAGATGGGTCCACCTCGGTCGAAGTCGAGCCTTCCTCTGCCACTTCGCCAGGTGTCCGCCCAGGAGGGGTCCACCTCGGATGAAGTTGGCGGTCTCTGCTCCCTCACAAAGTGGCACCCCAAGATGGGTCCACCTCTGTCGAGGTCGAGCCAGGCGCTCCTGCTCCTTAATCAAGTGGCACCCCAAGATGGGTCCACCTCGACCGAAGTCGAGCCTTCCTCTGCCACTTCGCCAGGTGTCCACACAAGAGGGGTCCACCTCAGTCGAAGCTGGCGGCCTCTGCTCCCTCACCAGGTGATGCCCCAAGATGGGTCCTCCTCGGTTGAGGTCGAGCCAGGCGCTCCTACTCCTTCACCAGGTGGCACCACAAAATGGGTCCACCTCGACCGAAGTCAAGCCTTCCTCTACCACTTCGCCAGGTGTCCACCAAGTAGGGGTCCACCTCGGTCGAAGCTGGCGACCTCTGCTCCCTCGCCAGGTGGCGCCCCAAGATGGGTCCACCTCCACCAAGGTCAAGCCAGGAGCTCCTACTCCTTTGCTAGGTGGCACCCCAAGATGGGTCTACCTCGACCGATGTCGAGCCTCCCTCTACCACTTCTTCAGGTGTCTGCCCAGGAGGGGTCCACCTCGGTCGAAGCTGGCAGCCTCCACTCCATATCCAGATGGTGCTCCAAGGTGGGTCCACCTCCATCTAGGTCAAGCCAGGCATTCCTGCTCCTTCGCCAGGTGGCACCCCAAGATGGGTGGTGGGAACACCAGAGGTACCAGAATAAGACAGAGGCTTTTCAACCCTCTGTGAATTGATCAATAATTTATGTGTCCATCTATAATAAGGGCTTAGCCCATCTAAGTCCTTTTTTAGTTGTTGTTTGAGTCTTTTGAGTTGTTATTTCAGTTCTATACTAGTCAGCTTAAGTTGAGCTAGTTCGTCCAATGCTAGTCAGCTCATGTTGAGCTAATTTTATTTTTTGAGTCCTGTCCAAGCATATGAAGACTCAAGACTATATCATACAACTGAAGACCAAGTCCAACTAAATTGAAGACATGGAAGTATAGCCCAAGTCCAACCCAGCTTGAAGATTTGAAGACCCCAGGAGGAAAATTCAGAAAACCCTGATTTCTTGCAGATGCCATCCAGATGCCCAGATTCCCTTCCAGATGCCAAAGTATATTCATAGATAAGGGCATCCATGAATCCAGAGGTCCATCTGCATCCTAGCCCAAAGAAATCAAGCCCAGGTGCCAAGCCCAAGCCCCTAAGAAGCAAGATACCAGGGAATATTCCTGCTACCTGGCTACTAGGCCACCCCAGCTTCCAAAGGCCCAAACCCATGCACCCGAGCCCCTTTGGGCCGGCCTTTTGCTGCTCCTAGAAGCCCAACACGCCCCCCTAGGCATCCTTGGAGTGTTGGCCAAGTCAAAAAAATTTTTAGGGATTTTTCTAACTAATGTTTTCTTATTTTCTAGCTAGGGTTTGAGAGGGAAAAGGATTTTTATGTAAAGACTAATGTACCCCTACTTGGAGCCCAAGGTTAAGGGTCTATTTAAGGGACCCTAGCCTCTTGTATGAAACCTACTTTTTCATATGAATTAAAATCTTGAGTTCTTCTATTGAGTTGTGTGATACCCTGCTGTGTGCATAAAGGGGTTTGTGAGAGTTCTTCTTCCCGGTGTTTGCAATCATCTTCCTGCTGCCAATAAACCCTCCAGATCCCTGGACGCCCACTCCAAAAGAAGCCTTCCCTTGCTATTTTTTCTTTGTTTTCTTGTTCCATTATAAATTTTCTAACCCCTGACAGGTCGTTTGCAGGTCTCCGAGTTCCTACAAATCCAACGACTCCAGCCAAGCCTTAATCGGACCACCAAGCAGAAAGCCGGGTATCCACGGGTCATTGGCTCGGTTTTCCAGGCCGCATCCATCGAGGAACGAGAGACCCCTTCGCTGCGATCTTCACAGACGTTGTTAGGTACACCCTCTACCTCCAGTAGTTTTATTGTAGGAGAACTTTCCCTAACCGAGGCTTCTCAGCCCCGGCGGTCCTTCTTTGCTACTTTTCTAGGTCCTAATCTGCATGCTGATCTTCAAAAATTCATAAAAAATTCTCTACAAATAATTTTGATATGAAATTAGGGAATTAATCACCTAACTCAACATGTAAAACATACAAAAAGAATTGCATGCATATTAGTCCCCCATCATTTGGTATCAGAGCTTAGATTAGTGTTTGTTTTCTGTAATTTTTAGTCCATATATGCTCTATTATTTTAATTATTTCTCCCTGATAAAAACTCAAAAAATTCTTAAATTTGTTTTTCTAGATTCATCATAATTCACTGTAATTTTAAGAGTTTTTTCAGATTTTATTATGGCCTGTGAATTTTCTTCAAGCCGAAATACAGCCTGCAAATTTTTGGCTCTGTTTTTCAGCAAGACAAGTTTGGAAGTTTTAGGGTTTTGTTTAACATTTTTTGCATATCTTTTAATTTTAGTATATTTCCAGCATATTAGGACATGATTTGCGAGTTTTCTTCTATTTAAAATAAATACTAAAAAAAAATATACATATTCTCCAAAAATATCAAAAGAAACATCTAAACCCTAATTTGCATCCTCATCTGCCTGCCATCATTGCATAATTTACTTTTAAGGGCACTCTTGCTATATCAGATCGGGGGAGGATTTGATCACCTCTCCTTAGCCCAAAACCACATCCCTTGCATTCGGTTCCAAGCCTTAACCTAAAATTAACTAGACTTAATTTGCCCTAGTGGGCTAGGGACACCAACTGGTCGAGTCCGGGCTAAGTGTCAGATCATTGTGTCAAACTAACCTGTGTGTGCCTTGTGCTCAGTGTCTAGAACGGTGGTTTAGGGATTCAATCCCGAAGGGCTTGTGTGCTGGTTCTCCTACCTGGCCAATCTCTGATTGGTGTCTAGGATTGACAATCAGGGACCTAACACTCCCCTTACACTTACCTGGCTGAGTATAGGGTTACTATAGGCTAGTTTGCCACCCTGAATGAGCATCTAGTTTGGACTCTAGGTCTAGTCAACTGTAGTCGGTATGATCAAGTCTTGCATGGGCACTAGATCAGGGGTTTCATATCACCCACCTCCTTCTCAAATGTCTGAACCCATGGAAAATTTGCAAGCCCAAATAAAAGCACTCACTGAGCATCTAACCCAATCCATGGCCCAATTGACTACCCAGTTAACTCAATCTAGTACCCAAACCAACAATAGAATTGACCATCTTGCCGATAGGTTTGGCCAATTAAAAGGCCATGTAGGGACCATAGAAAGAACCCATGGGTCACAGTCTGAGCCAGATCCTAATTCCCCTCAACCAAGGAGGACCCCAAACCCTGATCTATACCATGAGGTCGAACCTAGGAGAGCCCCTTATCCTGACCCGTACTACAATCCTCAACCTAGGAGGATCCCAAACCCAGATCCATACCTTGAGGCTGAACCTAGGAGAGCCCATCGTCATGACCCAATCCCTAAGGTTAGTCCTAGAAGACCCAATCAGGATTTTATAGACCAGGAAGATAGATCCTATTTACCCTCTCCCTATAAGCCTAGTATACCCATAACCTATAGATCTTATGACTCCAAATCCTATGAACCTAGAACCTATGAATCCATAACCTATGAACCTAGATCCTATGACTCTAGATCCCATGATTATAGATCCTATGCACCCACACCCTATGAGCCTAGTAGACCCAACACCCAATATTCTGACCCATATAGGGAGTCCAACCCTAGGAGAACCCAATATTCTGACCCATATAGGGAGTCCAACCCTAGGAGGACCCAATATCCTGACCCATATAGAGAGCCCAACCTTAGGAGGACCCCATACCATGATCCATCCTTAGAACCTGACCATAGAGCTGACCCAAAATCCTATGACCCTAGATCTTATAATCCCATGACCCATAGATCTGCACCCTTGTCCTATGAGCCCAGAGAACCCATAACCCCTAAGTATCAATCTAGTACTAGTCAGGTTTCTCTTAGTCAACTTGAACCCCATAGGATTAGTACCCCTAAATATGAGCCCAGTAGTGAGCCACTACCCCTTAGGCAACCTGAACCTACTAGGATTAGTGTCCATAATCAAAAACTAGGACTTAGCCAATTTTTCCCTAGCCGACCTTCTCCAACTATTCCTGAGATTGACAAGGCTTACATTAATGCGGAAGTGTATGATGCTGATGCGAGCCTAGTGGATGAGTATGAAGGAGAAGAGGAGACACCTTTAATAGACCTAGAATTAGCTGACCCAGTAGATACCCAGGTAGAAACCAACCCAGAGCTAGTTGACCTTGACCACATCCAATCTAAAGCTATAATGGAAGAACAAATAGAGGAAGAGAACCTAGGTACTGCTGCTAGAGCCTTACCTGAGGAAACCATAGAGGAGAGCCAAATTATAGAGTCTAGTCCAAAAATACAAGAACCAGAAGAATTTATTAAGGACCTGATCTCTTTGAATCAATACCTTCAAGATGAGTCCCCTCCTATAATTCCCATTAAGGACCTCTTCCCCGAAATTGGCAACCCATCCTTCCATTATACAAACCCTATAGATATAGCTCAACCTCGTAAGGTTAACCTCATTAGTATAGGATTAGTTCCAAACACCCCGTCTTTTATCCTACTTTATCCAACTAACCATGAACCTTTTTCGCTACCTTACCAAACTAATTCTGAACCCACTTCCTATTTTCTGCCCTTTCCTGACACCTCCAGCATTTCTAGGATTATTAGATTGCATTTAACTGAGATTAGCATACTGCATGCATTCATCATGCATGTTAGGTTTGCATCTTACTTCTGACACACTCTTTGGAATTTGCTAGGAGTTCACTGTAAATTTTCATGTGCATGTCAAGCTAGGATCAAACATAGGGAACCTATAATCTCTTAGGTTTAGATCCAAAGAGTTCAATAAAATATCCTTTTATAGGAATGCATAGTCAAGTCTGTTAGGTGTTAGTATGAGTCCTTTGAATCATTTGATAGGAGTTTGCATGTGCCCAGCATGTTCACCACCTACACTAATTTTAAACAAACTGGATAATTTCCGAAGATGGATCAAGAATTTGATGTAGTGGATTCTATCTTGGTTAGGCTTAGGCCTAAAAGAAGCTTCATGCTCGCAGAGCCGGACCTTTTAAAGTGATAAAGAAGGTTGGATCAAATGCCTAGGTGTTAGACATGCCTTCGGATTTGGGCATTAGTTCTACCTTCAATATTATAGACATGGTTGAGTACAGGGAACCGGCAACGATACCTAGTGAGGCTTTTGAACCTATTCCTTTTCATTGTGAGTGACCCTAACCCAGAGTGTCCACTAATAAATTTGACCTGAGAGAGGAGAATGGATCGAGCGTATCCTGGACGATCAAGCCATTATGACCCGGGGCTGCGGTTATCAACGCGTCCTGGTCCGATGGCAAGGCCGGCTAGAGTCGGACGATTCATGATTTTTTGAGAGGACTTGTAGCACCTCAACCCAGACCTCCTCGAGAGATATGTGAGCCAGCTTGATCTTCACTCGACAGGGTCGAGTTCCTCCCACCCCGGGAGAATTGGTGGGGACACCGGAGGTACCAGAATAAGATAGAGGCTTTTCAACCCTCTGTGAATTGATCAATAATTTATGAGTCCATCTGTAATAAGGGCTTAGCCCATCTGAGTCCTTTTTTAGTTGTTGTTTTAGTCTTTTGAGTTGTTATTTTAGTTCTGTACTAGTCAGCTTATGTTGAGCTAGTTCAGTCCAATGCTAGTCAGCTCATGTTGAGCTAATTTTATTTTTTTGAGTCCTGTCTAAGCATACTAAAGACTCAAGACTATATCATACAAGTGAAGACCAAGTCCAACTAGATTGAAGATATGGAAGTATAGCCCAAGTCCAACCCAGCTTGAAGATTTGAAGACCCTAGGAGGAAAATTCAGAAAACCCTGATTTCTTGCAGATGCCCTCCAGATGCCCAGATTCCCTTCCAGATGCCAAAGTATATTCATAGATAAGGGCATCCATGATTCCAGAGGTCCATCTGCATCCTAGCCCAAAGAAATCAAGCCCAGGTGCCAAGCCCAAGCCCCTAAGAAGCAAGATACCAGGGAATATTCCTGCTACCTGGCTACCAGGCCACCCCAGCTTCCAGAGGCCCAAACCCATGCACCCGAGCCCCTTTGTGCCGCCCTTTTGCTGCTCCTAGAAGCCCAACATGCCCCCTAGGCGTCCTTGGAGTGTTGAAAAAGTCAAGAGAATTTTTAGGGATTTTTCTACTTAATGTTTCCTTATTTTCTAGCTAGGGTTTGAGAGGGAAAATGATTCTTATGTAAAGACTAATGTACCCTTACTTGGAGCCCAAGGTTAAGGGTCTATTTAAGGGACCCTAGCCTCTTGTATGAAACCTACTTTTTATATGAATTAAAACCTTGAGTTCTTCTATTGAGTTGTGTGATACCCTGCTGTGTGCATAAAGGGGTTTGTGAGAGTTCTTCTTCCCAGTGTTTGCAATCATCTTCCTGCTGCCAACAAACCCTCCAGATCCCTGGATGCTCACTCCAAAAGAAACCTTCCCTTGCTGTTTTTCTTTGTTTTCTTGTTTCTTTGTGAATTTTCTAACCCCTGACAGGTCGTTTGCAGGTCCCCGAGTTCCTACGAATCCAACGACTCCAGCCAAGCCTCAATCGGACCATCGAGCAGAAAGCCAGGTATCCGCGGGTCATTGGCTCAGTTTTCCAGGCCGCATCCATCGAGGAACGAGAGACCCCTTCGCTGCAATCTTCACAAACATTGTCAGGTACACCCCTCTACCTCCAATAGTTTTATTGTAGGAGAACTTGCCCTAACTGAGGCTTCTTAGCCCGGCGGTCCTTCTTTGCTACTTTTCTAGGTCCTAATATGCATGCTGATCTTCAAAAATTCATACAAAATTTCTACAAATAATTTTGATCTGAAATTCGGGAATTAATCACCTAACTCAACATGTAAAACATACAAAAAGAATTGCATGCATATTAGTCCCCCATCAATGGGTCCACCTCGGGCGAAGTCGAGCCTTCTTCTACCACTTTACCAGGTGTCCGCCTAGGAGGGGTCCACCTCGACCGAAGCTGGTGGCCTCTACTCCCTCGCCAAGTGGCACCCCAAGATGGGTCCACCTCCATCGATGTTGAGCCAGGCGCTCTTGCTCCTTCGTCTGGTGGCACCCTAAGATGAGTCCACCTCGGCCGAAATCGAGCCTTCCTCTGCCACTTCGCTAGGTGTCTACCCAAGAGGGGTCCACCTCGACCGAAGCTGGTGGCCTATGCTCCCTCGCTAGGTGGCACCCCATGACGGGTCCTCCTCGGTCAATGTCGAGCCAGGCGCTCCTGCTCCTTACCAGGTGGCATCCCAAGATGGGTCCACCTCGATCGAAGTCGAGCCTTCCTCTGCCACTTCGCCAGGTGTCCACCTAGGAGGGGTCCACCTCGGTCGAAGCTGGCGGCCTCTGCTCCCTCGCCAGGTGGTGCCCCATGATGGGTCCTCCTTGACCGAGGTCGAGCCAGGCGCTCCTGCTCCTTCACCAGGTGGCACCCCAAGATGGGTCCACCTTGGTCAAAGTCGAGCCTTCCTCTGCCACTTCGTCAGGTGTCCGCCCAGGAGGGGTCCACCATGGCTAAAGCTGGCAGCCTCTGCTCCTTCACCAGGTGACACCCAAAGATGGGCCTACCTCGGCCGAAGTCAGCCCTACTCTGCAAAGCCTCCGAACGGTAGAGGAGAAAAGCTGAAGGTGGTCCAGCGGTATAAAAGGGATGGTGAGAGCGGACAAAAAGGTAAGCCACTGAGAGGAAAGAACACCGACAAAAAGGAGTAGCGACTCTGAGGCTCCCAGAAGTTCCCAGATGCAAGTCCGGTGAGTCCAGGGCAGGAACCTAAGTGTCAATCCCTCTCATTCCCACACTTCTTTCATAAAAAATCTCCTATAAGCACGGAAATCCAACGGAGACCCGTCTTAGTGGATCTATTCCATCTTGCCGTTCACTAACTTGCGTCGGAGTGCCCCGGCCGGACCCCCTGCCCAGGTCTTTGACCCTTTTTTTTTTGCAGGCCCGAAGGCTTGGAGATCTTGAGGTGGAGTCCAAGGTCCAGCGCCAGCTCATAAGCTACAAGCCATAGTGGTAAGATCGGCAACAGTATAAATATGCTCTTGTGATATTAGATGATTTTTCTAAAATTACATGGGTTTTGTTTATTGCACACAAAGATAAAACTTTTAAAACTTTTCAAAAATTTCATAAAAAAGTTTCAAATCAAAAAAATCTTTCAATCATTTCTATCAGAAGTGATCATGGCACAGAATTTGAAAATCAAGTTTTAGATGATTATTGCATAGAAAATGTCATTGATCATAACTTCTTTGCTCCTAGAATAGCACAATAAAATCATATTATAGAGAGAAAAAATAGGACTTTGGAAGAGATGGCCCGAACAATGTTATGTGAAGGCAATCTTCGATGGTACTTTTTGGTAGAAGTAGTGAACAGTGCTTGTTATATTTTAAATCGTGTTTTGATTCGTCTAGTTTTGAAGAAAACTTCTTATGAGCTTTGGAATGAAAAAAATATCCAATATCAATTACTTTCATGTATTTGGCTTTCCCAAGAGGGGGGTGAATGGAGAGTGATGGCTTGAAGAATGCTTGGCGCCTTAATGAAGACTAGACTGGCTACTCCATGGATAGGGGCGTCAACTCCATGGGTTAGGGGGGAACGTCAACACTAAGGTATGGTAGATGGGAGATGGATGAACTATGGAAACTAAATGGTAGATTGGGTCTCACACCCTCTCCCTCTCGGAGGACAATGCATGTCATACCAGAAATGAAAACTCATAATAATGGGAGCTCAAAAGAAAATTTGTCTTTCATTCAAAAATAGCATCTTTCTTACAAAGAGATTAGGGGCCTATTTATAGTTTTCTTAGCCCCATTTGAAATTCAAATTTTACATGGAAAGAGGGTGCAAGGTAGTTACAAATTTGAATTTCAAATTTCATGAAAATGGGCACCATCTCTAGAAAATCTGCATGGGATTTCAAAATGGGGTGCCAAAGCTGAAAATCTGCACGCATGGGTGCCAAGTATCTCCATGTGGTCCCCAATTTAAATTCTTCATGAGGGCATTCATGTGTCATCATGTGTTGGGCGCCACTTGGCATTTGGGTGCACATCTTTGTCTTCTTCAATATAATGTTCCTTCTCTTGGTCAAGGCTAGCTTATTAGTTACAGGACTCAAACTTTACAGGACTCAATTAACAAAAAATAAAATGTAATTGACTAGTTGACAGGATTCAAAGAAAATTGGCTAAGTGTTAGTCAAATCAAATAGAATTGAGTCTCTTTCGAATCCTGGTGCCCGCACCATTTGGTTCCTAACTAATTTTGATCAAAACTTGGTCAAATCCTAACCTAGTCCAACTTATTTTCTTTCCTAAAAATTCTCCATGCCTTCCTAGAATTTTTTTTGAATTCTCCACAAAAAAATCATATTTTTATTCTCCCTCATTTTCATTTAGATTAGGATTGGCTTGAATAAATTTAAATTTACTTGAATTTAATTAGAGAAGTTTTATTAGGAATAAAACACCCAATCCTATTTAAATAGCATAACCTTATCCTAATCTAATCTCTCCTCTAATCAACAAAATTTTACTTTAATTTTTTGTTATATGCAACATTAAGAGATCAATTACCATGTAATATCTGAATTGAAATTATTAAGAAAATAAGAGGAAAAGGGGGCATGAATTTTGGATGGACATGAGAGGTTCTTTAGGGAGCAAGGGCTGAAGGAAGAGAGAAAATAAGAGAAAATAGTAGAAAAGGGTTTCTTCCTCCTTGATTTAGATCTCTTCATCATCTTCTTAGATTTCTTGGAAGGCTCAAGAAAATCTTAGAAATAAATTATTTTTAGCCATTCAATTGCCTTTGTATGGATCTAGCAGTACGAGAAGGTTGATCGCATCGGGACTTCGTGTGGATGATTCATAGAGTTCAGATTTTTTGTGTGGCTACGAAGTGACGTGGAGAGCTTTTACCACATGCCATCAACAATAACGATCATCGACCTGTGATCAGGTATGAAATTAAATTTTATGTTATTTGTAGATTAAGTCTAAAGCATGCATCGAATAGAATGATGCATGCTATTTTATTTTCTATACTACATATCATTTTATAATCATGCTTAGGATTTATTAGAATTGTTCTAAATACATATTTTCTATTTAAAATAGTTTTAAAATAGATTCACTTTTGCTATAAATTTATAAAAAAAATTATGTCTGAAATTCTAGATGATTTCAACATCAAGACCCTTCATGCTCGGACTAAGAAGATGGGGGCAAAATGATGTGGGGGAGCTAACCCCCCACCCTCGAAATCCTAAGGCTCCACAAGTCGAGATTTATCTCTACTAGCCAGACCAATTATTCTTCGGGTGAAGTAGAATCACACCTTGGGTCCCTCGGCACCACCTATATACATAATATATATCCTCGACCTCGGTAAAGGTGCTAGGACGGATCTTGGACCCTTACATCTAAAGACGAACAAAGATTTTTATGTAGTGCTCTTCAATGCAACAAAAAGAAGAGCCAACTAGTGCTCATTTCCATGTACCTAGTGACATGATCAGGAGATTATATCCCTTAATCTTTAGCAAATCCTTGCAATTAAGAGAGCATGACTAGTCCCATATAGAGCATGGCTAGTTCCATGTAAAAAACAAAGTACCAATTAATGGAAGGAAGATATTTTTGATAAACGAATGATCCTCTAACATCTTATATGATGAGATCTTTAACCCAGTCATTTCTTACCAAATCCACTAAAAGTTTTTCATTACGAAAATGTCCTTATCTCTTGCTTATAAAAGGGGGTTCATGAGAGCCCCCAAGGTATGTCTCTCTCTCCATTCCACTCTTCTTTCTTCCTTTTGTTGCCTGGTACTTGATTTAAGTATCAGAAGGTCCTCACTAGACCTGCCCAATTAGGACTTTCTTCCAGGTACAGCCTGCAAGCATCGCTCTCCAGCAACCTCCAGTATCTAGACAAGTGGCGATAGTAGAAGGTAAGATGTAAAGTTCTATCACACACATGCACCAAAAAAAAAAGAAAAGAAAAGAAAAGAAAGAAAGAAAGAAAGAAGCTGCATTCTAGTTCAAAAGGAATAATTTCTCTCACGTACACGTGCTTTCAACCATCATAGATGTTGCACAGACACCAAGCACCTTCTTGCATATTGTCCAATTATATTAGAAGGTGGTTCATCTCAACTAAGAAGGCCCAACCCGCATTGAGATATTGTAGTTTTAGTTGCATTCACTACTTGTGCCTTTTTTCTAGCAATTACTTCACATTTCAATTATCATTCATTCCTGCAATCACACACTTGGTTTCTTACATCTGATGTTTGATTCGTTATTAATACTCCTAAGAAAAATTATAGTCATGTGCTTCAGAGACAGTAAACCCACATTGACCTTCCTATCTTTCTCCATCTTTTTGTTGACCGATCATGTTTCCTATCTCTCATCTAATTGCTTATTGATCTTAAATCATGATTCTCATGAAACACTTGTATAACAAATTTTTATCTTAATATTACAAACTCTGTTCATATTGTTAATTTTATGATTCTTGATGAAGTTGTGATGGAGACCGAGAATCCATTTTATTTTATTTTATTTTATTTGAGCCCATTATTCCTGTGTCACTTGAGTCAAAGTAAGTCAATTAAGCCCTTTAATAAAGTGAGACAACTGAGTCCAATTGAGTTTGCTAAGTCAGGTCCAGTCATTATTAGTTCAATCAAGTTTGATCGAGTCCATTCAAATTATGTTCAAGAGGAGAGTCAGTAGATCCGGAGATTCACCAGGCCCCCAACTAGAACTAGCCTTCATACACCTAGGCCCTTTCATGCCACCAAGCTTGCAAGAGAGAGCTCCTGTCCAAGACAAAGTCCCACTGTTGATCAGGTCCCCAGGGTTTCTTGGCCCACAAGTCAAGGTTTCTTAGCCCTCAGTCATGTACCCTGGGGTGAATCTATAAATACCGCCCCTCCTCTCTTGTATGAAGTATATTTTTCTTATGAATAAACCTTGTTGATATTTTGCTAACTTGTCTTGAGTTTGAGTTTTGCTTCTTTCTTTGAGTGCTCTCCTTGTGTTCCTGGATCGAAACCCTACTGCCCTAGCACCCTCCTGTGTCCTTGGAGATCAGCCATGCCTAAGGAATTTAAGTCCTTGCTGTCATCCAAGTCCAAGAGCTTCTTCTTCCCTAGCTGCCAGCTTTTAGCCCTAATCCTGATTTCTTCAAACCCTAGTTCCTTTTCTGATTTTTATTTTCTGTTTTGATTAACCTCTGACGTTTGCAGGATCTCCGAGATGCTTCCCCTCCCCTGAGAAGGGCTTCTTTGCTTCCAGGACCGTCCATATCCTCCATCAGATTCAAGAGAAACAAGGCTTCTTCTTCTAGGCTCCGATTAGAATTGTGAGTGATCTCTTCTGCTATTAAATTTCAATCTCTGACCGGTAAGAATCCTTTCCTTCTCTTATTATCTGATTTGAATGAAGATAAACTATCCTAAACCGAGTTTTTCAACTCTTGGATCCTAGCTATTTCATTAGTTTGCATGAGTTCGCCTGCGACCCGATAATTCTTTGCGCTGCTAGTCTTTCCGCTATTTCTTATATTATTTTGGGAATCTAGCCTACAAATAAATTTATAAAAATTAAAAAAAATTTTACTGTTTTTCATGCATATTTAGCAGTCTTAGAGTCGTCCCGCATCAAGTTGACATTAATTTGACATGGATGAATTGATCGAGAAGATCTGAATCAGTGAATAACATTTTATGAGATTTTATCCAAAGTTGGAGGACTCTGGCTTCTCAACTCTAAGTTATTTTACTCTACACTACTAATTTAAAATTCCTTGGGGTTTAGCTAACTTGAGTAGAAATAGAAAATTAAATAATTTTATATATCTTTCAAATCACCTTTTTTTTTTTTTTTTTTTTTCTACTATTGAGAATGTATGAAGGGTTTAAGATGCCCTCTACTATTTATTTTTTAAAATAAAATAATAATGGAAGCATCCCAATCGAATTGTCTGGGGTAAAATCTTTAAGAAATTTGGAAGGGTGCAACCACCGCAGCTGAGCAATGTATTTTGCCTCTCTCTTAAGGAATAAAAATTCTATAGCAGGGATTGTTTATATATATATATATATATTCAAACCTTGAAATTATGGTGAAACGTTATGCATTTTATGATACATAAATTATCATAATTCTCTGACGATAATATTAATTCTTGTAGGACCACGGTGGATGCTCTTGATTGCACTAGCAACTTTATGTTGGCCCGGATAAATTTTATTTTTCATGTCAGAATCTGCCGTATGTTGAGTGCCACATATTTTGGTAGTATTCATAAGATTTCTCATCATTAGTTTTGCAAATATAAGCAAAAGGGGAATAAAGAGAGGGCGTGAGGGCAAAAGGAGGCTTTTCTGATAAAAGAGGGGTCAGTCTATCCAACTCCATCATGCCATGTCCGCTTGGAAGTGGGAATTAATTCTCCCCTCCGCATGCCCTCCTTTACCCATCAACTTTTCCTCCACCCAAGATTTTTTTTTTTTTATAAGCACCCCAGATCTTTTTTTCCCTCTCACCTCTTCTTTTTATGATTAACGGTTAACCATCGCAAAATTCCTGTCCTTTAGAAACGTAAGATTTAAAAACCATTTTAAGAAAAAAAAAAATTAGTTGGACCAGGTCCATAGTGGACCATCCAACTACTATGTGTCGCTGAGGTCAGAAAAGGGATTACAATTATACATATTGCTTTTTAGTTGGATGGTCCATCATGGATTTAATTAATAATTTCTTTATTTTAAGAATATGGGCTTCGACTAACCATATTAGGATGGCAAATAGGTTTATCGTGCTTGGAGTAGTTGAAATGACAAAATTAGATATGGCATTGCCTTAATACAAATCTGTTTATTATTTATGATGCACGCATACCCAAATTCTTTTCTGCAAAAATTAAAAAAAAAAAAGAAAAAAGAAAAGGACCTCAACATAATTTTTATCATCTTGGAATAGGATCACTCTAATTATTGTATAAATTGGTTTTGCATAAGATGTGTTAACCCAACTCATAGGTCTAGATTCTATATCAGGATTGTGACAGGGATTAAATATTGCTACCTTAGGCTAATTAAGATCTCCAATATTATCAAATTTGAAATAGAAACAAATATTGACCAGTGCATGCTTCTCTTATGATTGCTTCTGCTCAACCCCTATCTATGTTATGCGGAAATCCTTTGTCAACCCTGTAGGTGAATGGTTGCTAAAGTTTCATATTAGTTCATTTTTTAAATCATCTTAAAGTTTGCCGTAGGACACTGCAAAATCATGTTTTTCCATTTCGTCGTATGACAAATAGTGTGTTCGAGATTGGATAGCAAATACTGGTTCTTCCATATTATACAATTGGAGCAAATTAACCCAAACCGTAGTTTAGATCGGGTTGGCCTTACTTATAGGCTTATAGCTTAGCCAAATTTACTTTGGGTTGATAAATGTCAATCTCATTTAAGAGCCAAGTTGGCTTTGGCTTGAAGTTGTAGGCAAACCATGTTCAACTCTAACCTATTTTCCATGTTTGAACATAAAAGCTGGTTTGTGATCTCTCTATATTTAGACTAAACACTGGAATATAGCAAGTTAATATAGTCCTCTCTAACCCGACCCAACCCTGCCAAATATAACCTAACAGACAACAACCAACCTAACCTGAATCTTCATGAGTTGAATCGGGTTAGAAATTTCAGAGCTAGGTTGGATTCAAATTTGGCTTGATAGGAGTGTAAGTCCGACGGTGTTGAATTAGGGTTTGGAACCTCTAATTGAGGTTCGGACGGATTAGCCTTCGACCTAATCCAATCCAGCTAACATATCAATGTATCAAACAAGAACGTACTTTCTTTTGAAGCAACCAACCAAAAAAGCAAAATGAAGAAAAGTGCCGAGCGACCAGGCTCCTTGCACCTTAAGAACTTTCAGGAATCAATCCAGCAAGGCAGGCCCATCCCTTCGATGATGGCGCGCCAAACAGCCCTTATAGTTGGAACCACACACGACTCCTAAAGATTCAGAAAGCCACTCCGTCATCACCCTTTAGCCAACAACACACTCTCTCTCTCTCTCTCGTCATTCTCGTGGATTGCTCCACATCATCACGGTCGGTAACCGCGGAAGAGAACTATCCTGGACCATGTCCTCATGGCATTTGGACCCCGCTGAAATCTCTTGTCTAGGATTGCTCGATGTGGTCTGTGCTGTTTGGGACAAAACAGCAATATCTACGGTAAGGATAGAGCTTAACTCTCCGAGGAAAAGGAATTGGAAATTTTTAAAAAGAAAAAGAGGTGCTTTAGCGCTGCACGGCGATATAAACCACGTAGCGTCCGCTTCGATTCCACCGGATTTTCGACGCAACGAGGCCGCCGATCTCGACCGTCCGATCCAAACAACCGAAATGGATGAATCGTGGCGGATGTCCATCGGAACGGTGATCCCGAGGCGGCGGTCCACCGAGCAGGACCGCCGGAGCCGGTGTGGTGGCGCTGGCGGGACGGATGCCTTGGACGCGGACTACTTCCGCGACGTGTTCGGCGGGCCACCACGGAGCGTCCTCCTCCGGCGCTTCTCCGGCGATGCCCGGCCGGCGTCGTCGTTCTATGAGGAGATCTTCCGCCCAGCGGGCGCCGCCTCCCGTTGGCGAGGGGTGGGCGGAGGCTTCCGGGGTTCAGGATCCCGGAGGCGAGGGCAAGCGGGCAGGTGAAGATGGATGAGGGATTCTACGATGACATTTTCGGGTCGGACGGCGGCCGGGAACGGAGGTCGAGGTCAAGATCGAAGTGTAGTTCGAGGTCGAAGTCGTCGTCGGTTCTCAGCTCAGCGGAGTTGAGCCCGCCACTCCGGCCTTCGATTGCCGAGGATGCCATGCTCTCCTCCTTCGCGTCTAAGCTCAGGTTTTTAATTATGGACCCTTCTCTCTTTGTTCCCTTTCAAATGATCCGAGTTTATAAGAATTTGGATGTAATTACGTTGCAGAAAGAATTATTTAGCCATGCACACTGTGACTGGTTACAGGGTTTGAGTTCTAAGCTTTTCTTTTTATAACTCAAAACTTGGATGGAATGTATGTTGAAAGATATTTGATCACAGTTTTAGAGGATTTTTTGTTTTGAACTTTGCAGATGGGCAAGGCTTCATAATTTCGTGTGATACATATATTTGTGTGACTGCCACTAGTAAGCGAAAGAACTTCTAAGGGATGAAAAAAAAGGATGAAATTTCTATGTTAGAAGATTCAAAGTAAATCAGGGTTGACTTTGTTAAGTCCACCACCAAAGCCTTGAGAAGTAGGAATGCGCCAAATCCACTACGGACGTATAGAATTGCAAATTTTGGATTATAGCTAGCATTTTTCTCAGAATTGCCATTCATGAAACCATTAAGATATCATCATTTTAGCAATTAAGCGGTACTCTTGTCAGATGTAACACTCTTTTCTACCGAGAAGATCAACTCCTTTTCGGTCCTTTATTTCCCATACAATTTATTTTCATAAAATATGATAATGTATTTTGGTTCAGTAAAAACTTAATATTGACTTGTATGTATAGACTTGTGTAGTCTGCCTGCTTTATGGATGACCTGGGCCTCAAGAAAAAGACTTCTTGCAATAGCCTTACAACGGAAGTAACAATTATAAGTAGCACATGAATTTGATAAATCTTCTCCCAAGCCCCAAGTTGGCCACATGTTTAGGTGGTGGCCCCTTTGTTGGAAGAACATTTGTTTGCAGAGAAGAGATTAGTCACAGGGGGTACTGAAATTGTGCATGACCATAGAATTGAGATCCATGAACTGTATATCCTAAGCTGTGGTTATTCATTTGTGTAACAACATGTATGTTCTGACTCACAAACTTTAACAATTCAAGTTAGGAGCTTAAACATTAGAGTAAGTTTCCACTCCAAGGGGACTTAAATCTTGTCATAATTCTCTAATACTGAAACGATCTATATCTGTGATTCTCTAGTCCTTAGACAAATGGAAGGTAGAAGACATTCTTGCTCAACACACTGAGATACTGCGATTACGAGGTAGAATTTCAGTATTTAAATAATCTGTATAGTTAATAGGGGCTTTCCCCTATGGTCCTTGTTCATACATGTATTTCTCTAGTAAGAAAAAAACTACTTCAAATAGGTTCGTTGCTCTAGCCCAAAATATGATTAATCCAGCATGGGTTGCATGAACTCCAAGTAATTTACTGGACAAATTGGTAAGTCTAGCATTCCTGGCCCACCAAGTGAAATCACACTGGTGCCAAATATTTTAGGTTCAGTTCTTGGACAATGATCCCTAAAGTCTAGACCTAGATAATGATAATGCAGGTGGGTCTCCCTCTTTTCTTTCTCGCTCTCAAAATAAAAATGTATCATCCATGATGTATATCTATGATGTGTATGTGTTTTTCTTATTTTCTTATGCCAACCACCACTCATACATATAATGGGTGAGTGGCATGGAAGCAAAGCAAACTTGTGGCCCGACCAGGCATACAAGTGAATAGAATTATAACTTTCCAATCCTGGTGACCTGGTGATGATACCAAGCTAGCTTTCCATGATTCCAGACCTCCGACCTTATCTGTTGTGCATGGGTGGCTAGGCTGAAGGCAACCCAACAAAATCTAATAAGAACTTGTACATATTTAACATAGTTGGAACAATATTCTCATCAACAAACATGTATGGCCATTATAAATCTTGTTTATTTGTTATAAACTTCTGATCTTACATTCTGCTTCATAGAGGGTATGAATGTGTCCTTGATCTTTGTTGCATCGATATAATAATCGCATCTTGACTTATTTCTTAATTAATGTCCTGAAGGTTAAAGTAACACACCTTTCCTATCTCCTCCACTTATTTTAAGATTAAGAAATTTTACTTGTCAAGCTTTCTGATGCTCTCTGAACTCATAACCTGTGAATTGTGATGCAGGCCAATCACAATTCCATCCCAACGTCATGACTCTTCACCACCTTCAACAATATCCGGGGGAGATCAGAACAGCCACAAGGCCCTCAACGTTACATGCCCTTCCAATTCCTATTTCATGGAGTTCAAAGACAATAGCTATAGCATTCATGAGTCCAGTGATGTACTTCGACATCGGTCTCACATCGGATTCTGCTGCTTCTCACCCCCTGAGACCATTAGCCTCGAACCCAGCTTCCGACAAGGCCTTAGGAAGCCTGGAGCTGATGACATCGACTCCCCTTCTTCAGTTATATCTTCTGTCTTTCTAGACCCAGTGTCAACCAAAACAGAAAGAGAGAGAGAAAATGTAGTTGTCGAAGTTGATGGAGAGGAGGAAGCAGCAGAGAACTCTTTTGTCATAGAGATTGACAACCATGTCATTGGAGAGACGGAGGGAGTAGCTGCAGTGAATGAAGCAATTACATGGGCCAAGGAGAAATTCAGGAATCAGACATCCAATGGAGTTGACACTGTTGACAAACAGCTGAACTCAGAAGCCACAAAAGAAGGAATAAAAGGCAAAGAGAGACCACTTGCCAAGGAAGATTAATGTAATGGAGTTGAATATATGATTGGAGTGTATCCAGTTAGTTACTAAAGAAGATGCTGCGTGCGATATAACATGTATTGTAATATCTTTGTTGTCCAGTTGGGTGCCTTTGACAAGCAAAATTCTTTGGGGAAGGAAAAGGAGGTATAGGCAATTAGAGTCAGAAGTGACATGTTCTTGAAATTTAGTTATGCTTTCATCAGTGTGAGCTTGTGTTATTTGGTGTGTATAACAAAGACTTGTTGATAGCTGTGAGTGCCTTAATAAGAGATCCCATCTTTCGCTCCTATGTGTCGTATGCTTGTATTTTCCATGCCTAGTGATCGTTTACTCTTTTGTTTGTATTACCAAGCCTTAAGGAATTCTTTTGTGGATGAAAGAATGTTGACGTTCGTTTTTCTAAATATTTATCTTGCAAATTTGAGAATAAAAATTGAGTTAAATGTGATATTAGTATAAGATCAGGTATACGAAATGCCAAAATCTCACTTTAATTGTATCTCTATTTAATATCACTTCCTTTTTCTTAACTATTATTTCCCTTCAATTTTTTTGGATTTGTGTTCCCGCTGTTATGCTTTTTATGGGTGTTGATATTGCAATTACCTATTATGTCTCAGTGGCTTCCCAGACCGCTGCATGCATCACTTGCAATGATGGATTTAAGCAACCTACTCAGAGTAGTGAAGTCATCAGTACACCAAGAATGCCAGAGCTGACTAGCTACACATCCAAGAAGAGTCTCCAGCATAGCTTATTGACTAGATGGCCGTCTTAATTGACTAGCTACCTCCGGGATGACTAGCAGGGATCTACTAGCTTCAGCTATCAAGGTATCCCATACGGCGCACCATCATCAATCTCCTACTCAGATCGACCAGCTTGTTGAGCAATACAATCCGGTTTAACACACAATTAAGTCCATCCCCTTGCTCAAGCTCGACAGTGCTCGAGTAACTATTGGCCCATCCAACCATAGCTTGCCCAAGCATAAGTAGTGGTGGACAAGATCCTAGTAGCTCCTGACACCATAATAAAAAGATTCCAATGGTGAAGATCCCTAGAAGCAGGCCCTGCCATCTCAGCCAAATCTACAATGCTCATCAGAAATGGACATCTTTCTAATAACATTCTATTGCGCTACCTAGACATATATATAGGTAAAAGGGACCTCCAGTAAGGTATGCACTCAGACGTTCTCATATGCTCTTGCTCTTATACTTACCGGACAATAGGCTTCAGGCTCAAGATGCCATAGCTTCTTGTTTTTCATAAATCGACTTGAATATCGGAGTGTCCCTGTCGGTAACCTCGGCCCATAGACCTTTTTGTAGATCGTCAGAGCAGAGTGACCCTAGAAGACCTTTAGCCCATGTTAGATAAGACCAGAGCACCACCACTTCACCACCAGAGCTTGGTGCTGGACAACTAGATGGCAATAGATTAACACGCCAGGTAGGGGGACAACCAATAATATTGTAGTAGTGACACTAGTTGAGCATCCATTCACGAAACTTGGAGCCATGTTAGTGATGCATGCCCAAGATGCTTTGATCAGTTGTGTTGGGAACGTTTTGTGCCAAGATGAGCGGTGTAGTTAAGAGGTAGAGCCCCTCCCTCTGCCGCCTCTATCATTAACATCCCACCTGGATCTGCTTGCTGCTCTTACATAGCAGGTCCAAATGCTGGTGACGGCGGTGCAAAAGTTGCAGCTGTAGTAGTGGTCTATGGCCAGTAGTAGCAGCCAAGGACCCCGACCATCCTTATCGTTGCCACTCGCACCAGCTATCAATCCTCCCAAGGGAGACCCTCGCATAGGCAAGACCCTCTCCATCGATAGTCTCCATGCTAATAAGTGAGTCACTAGAAGCCCTGGGGGAGATCCTAGCACCATTGAGCCAACCCCGAAAGGCGATCTCCTATGCCATGTCGAGATGATCATTCCCACTAGGAGCGGCAATCGGGGAGCAAGCCCAAGCAAAGGCATCCCTGGCCTTTGATCATTTACAATGACCCCAAAATCTTCCAAGGAGGGGTTCTTAGTGAGGCAATTTGGCACCTAGCCAAACAATGCCTCAAGGAGTATGATCGTAGACTAGACGATTTAAAATTTTCATGATGCGCTCCTCCATGTGTAGAATCTTGCTGGTGTAGTCCCTTGGAAGGTCGGCAGGAGGACGAACACCATTAGGGACGGATTCGGCATAGGAGGGTGGGCAGACCTCACCCTCTTGCCGTCAGCGCAAGCCCCCAAGGACCTTCGGGGCTCCAAAATGATGTGAGAGAGAGGCGGAGGGACTTCCAGAGGTCGGCCTACCTTAGCAACAGGTCGGTGGTTGGTGCAGGACGCAGCGGGTGGCTGCTGCCGGTTGTCGGCCACCTCCTCGAGGCGATGAACCACTGTAGTAAGCGTGTCTATGCGGTTCAACAACATCTGGAACTGCTGTAGCCCCACAACGATACTGGGCTCGGTGACAGCAGCGGTGGTGGCGGCGTCATTCTCCCAAGGAGGTCCCTCGGACCTGGATGGGGAATGACCTCTTCTAATGGAGGTGTTTTAGGTTCTTCCCTTCGCCATTGCCAGATCTTGCTGGTTGATTCCTCCTTTTGGAGTAGAAGAGCGAGTGAGGGCCTTCTTCTAGTGCCAATCTATTGCTGCAACTTTTCCTGGGCTGGGCTGGGTCGGCTGTGCTGGAGCGCTCTTCCCCCGGTTGACCTGCAACAAAGTTCCCAAGGGCCAGTGGTGTTCTGGCGGGGGACACTCTGATGCCTACATTAGTAGGAGCTTGAAGGCAACAGAATGGAGGAATCAAAGAAGCAGCGTATGAAGAGGGAAGAGTATACTTAGCTCAAAATGGGATCCCTCGGGTACCTTATATAGGTGCAGAACAGTCCAAAATCCATTAGAGGGGAGGTCGATAAAGACCGATCTAACCCAAGGAGAATCTGGAGAGTGGCCACGTGGTGCCCGGATGGGGCAGCATCGTGAGAGTAGTGGAGCAGTACCATTGATGTGGCAGGATTCTGTTATAACAGAAAGAGGTTTCTGGAATTCTCTAGGTCCTGAAGTGAGTTGATCGTCTGAAGAGGAGTGCTCGTCTAGACCTCAGTAGGAGTGGGCTGTAGGAGCGAGCCGTTCGGACCTCTGCCCTAGTGGGTCGGACTTCTGAAGGAGAGCAGTGCACCGAATCCCAGCAGGAGTGGGTCATTCAGACCTCTACTCTAGTGGGTCGGACTTTCGAAGGAGAGCAATGAGTCGGATCCCAGCAGGAGTGGGTCGTTCGGACCTCTATTCAAGTGGGTCGAACTTCGACTGGGGTGTGTCCGTCGAAGCTTTAGAATAGTGGCCCGGTCGGACAGCTAAGAGGGGCTGGTCTAGTCTGGCTGTGACCCAGTAGAGTATAACAGTTGCCCCCCTTGACCTTGAGCGGGTTTGCAGGCTCGAAGGACGAGGGCATTACATGGCAATAAATGTGCCAGTCCTCAACACAATGTAAGGGTTTTGGTGACCGGGTTGGAAGCATGGATTTCAAAAATTTATTTGAAACCACAACCAAACCCTTAACCCAAAACCTCCTTACTAGGAATTAAAACATACAAACATGCATATATAATATAAACTAGAGTTTAGGCACCAACCTGAACCGCTAGTATCCAATTCGATGAAGAAAACCCTGATTCAGCCTTCTTCTCCACTAGGCGCCCAAACGTTCGCCCTCCAACGGTGATCCACACGAAACTCGGACCAAGGAAGAACTCCTTCAAGTTGCTTGGAGAAGTGGAACACTTTCGGCAACTTTTGGTTTATTGACCATTGTAGGACACCCTGTCCTACTGTATGGCACTAAAAACACTCTCCTAAAGCACTCTTGGTTTTAGGACAACCCTCCTCTAGGACCCCTTAGGATTATATCCTAAAACAAAGCCTTGTCCTATTAGAAAAGACCTTGTCTTAACAAGACAAGTCTTGTCTTAAAGAAAGAAGGAGGGAGAGAGAGAGACACTCAGAATAATACTTCGATGGAATTCTTTTTTTTTTTAGACTCATTTCACCGCACCCTATTTATAGATACAAGAGGGGCGTGTGATATGACCTCCCATCAACTTATCAGATATGATTTTTCAAGACCAAAGAGAATTTATCTAGCTTGAAAAATCATATCTAATAAGCCCATTCATGCACCAAGGCCTTATTCACATCCCTTCTTTCATCTGGACGAATTCTCACTTGCCACATGTCAATTACTGGTCCCTAGGAAGCCAAGAGATGCCTCTTCAATCTCCAAATATCGAAGATTATGAAGAGTCCTGATAGCAGAAGGACTCTCCATCAGAATCACGTGCTACATGAAGAGTTGCGACTCTTCATGCACCATGCGCGCCATCATTGGAAATAGCATAAAATTTTCTTTCTGACCATATAAATTATATTCAAATCAAAGATCTATAGCTCATTCTGTGCCCTTTTGAAGTTAAGGTATCATTTAGGTACCAAGAGTCCCATGCCATTGGGACTCTTCATGTATGGCACCTAAAATGCCCTTAAATCCAAATTAAAATCAGATTTAGCTCTGATTATGCTAGCCCCACTTAAGACTCAACCTAATTTTTATAATTAGGTTAGCCCAATTAGCAAGCAACCGGACCCAATCCAATTGGGTTAGGAATTAGGTTAGCCTTAATATGCTAGTATGTAATCCGGCTAACCAATTAGGATCCTATGACCCTAATTAAATCATGAATGACTTTCTTGGCTAAGTCTCTATTGTGTGTGATCTATTGGGTTCCACATTTAGCCAGCAGTAGGTTTAGGTTTGAGCCGATCGATCCGATCGAACCTGATTGACATAATTAGGTCAAATTGGCTCACCTAATTGTCCAATTCGAATCACACATCGAATTGACTCATGAAACCAAATCAATTGGTTCATGAAGACCTACAAGACAAGATTGACATCTAGCAACATGTCATGCCTACCCGGAAGATGAGAAATTTTGGTGGATTTACCAAAATACCCTTCAGTGGTGAGTTACCGGGCAATTCAGTCCTTCGATCTACTTGCACCCTTAATATGACTATGGATATGGATACTTGTCAAATTCAATTTCATATTCATTCCTTGCTCAATCTGATAATGATGATTCATTAATGAACCATTAGAAACTATTTCTAATGTTCATACTTTAATCAAAGATTTCCCGAGTCTTCATTTGATTGAAATCATCTAGATGCACTTCCCTCTTACTAGGGTTGATCGATTCCTTTTTGACCTACTCACACCTCCATATGCAATCCACCATACCCAGTATCACCCCATGCATGACTCAGTGTCATGATTGAGTATGAACCAAATTATGGATTCATGCATATAAAGTACCATGGCAATCTCAGGTCAAAGGACACATGCACTACTCCCACTATGAGAACTTTCTATTGACAAACAGATAAGGTTCCACTAGATGTTCTCAAGCTGGATCCATTCAATGAACTCATTCTCTAATGAGCACCCACATCCTAGTATTAGTGTCAAACACAAGTGACTGTGAGATCAGTCACCCTCTTCACCAAGCATACATAGAATGTGCTGGTCTTACCAAAAATATTGATCCCCTACTCAATATCCCATCGACCAGGAATATTCTAGATTAGGGTTTTAAGGCTTTAGGTCTCACTGGTATGATCTCATCATAACCCTAGAACCATAGCCCTAATCTATGGGGTTCATCATATCTTAATAAAATTAATAAAACACAACGTATGATGAAAATAAAATGCCTTTATTAATTGATAATGTCAATATACTGGTTTGGGATACAAAAGAAAATCCATCGAAATACAACATTTCGATTGGCCTTTAGGGCATAATCCTTTGAATCTCCCACTTGCACTAAAGCCAATCGCCTTTAAATTTTAACCCCATACAATCAAGGTGGCGATCAAACTCCCGCTGTGGTTGAGCCTTGGTGAATGGTCTGCTATGTTGTTCTTCGTTTCTACTCTTCTAATGCAGACTTCTTGTCTTTCAACAATCTCTCGAACGAGATGGAAGCGTCTTAGAATGAGCTCTAGGTTTCTTAGCTCGAGCGATGGCTCCAGTATTATCATAGTAAAGTGGTACTAGACCTTCAATCTCTGAATAATGCCCAACTCTGAGATGAACTTCTTCATCCAGACAGCTTCCTTGGTAGCTTCACTAACAGCAATGTATTCTGTCTCAGTTGTTGAGTCAGCTACAGTCTGCTGTTTAGAACTCTTCCAGCTTACAGCTCCTCCATTTAGGGTAAAAACATATCCTGAAATATATTTGCTATCATCTGGATCTAATTGAAAACTAGAATCTGAATAAGCTTCCAGTTTAAGATCAGATCCTCCGTATATCAGAAAAATATCCTTAGTCCTTTTCAAGTACATAAGAATATTTTTCACAGCCTTCCAGTGATCCTCTCCTGGATCAGCCTGAAATCTGCTGGCTATACCTAAGGCATATGCCACATCAGGCCTGGTACATAACATAGCATACATTATAGATCCTACAGCCGAAGCATAAGGTATAGAACTCATTCTATTTCTTTCTTTAGGTGTCTTAGGAGACATCTTCTTAGAAAGATGTATGCCATGACCAATGGGCAAGTAACCTCTTTTACTTCCCTCCATGCTAAATCTCTTTAGCACTTGGTCAATGTACCTAGACTGGGATAAGCCTAGAATCCTCCTAGATCTATCTCTATAGATCTTGATACCCAATATATAGGATGCTTCTCCCAAGTCTTTCATGGAAAACTATTTAGATAACTATACCTTGACTGATTGTAACATTGGGATATCATTCCCAATGAGAAGTATGTCATCCACATACAGAACCAAGAAAACTATGGCACTCTCACTAGTCTTCTTGTATACATAAGGTTCATCCTCATTTTTGATAAAGTCAAACTCTTTGACTGTCTTATCAAATCAGATGTTCCAACTCCTGGATGCTTGCTTTAATCCATAAATGATTTTTTCAGCCTACATACCTGATTAGGTTTAGTCTCCAAGACAAAACCTTCTGGCTATGACATATAGACCTCTTCCTCAAGGAAACCATTAAAAAATGCAGTTTCCACATCCATCTACCAGATTTCATAATCATGATATGCTGCTATAGCAAGCATGATCTGAATAGATTTGAGCATGGCAATAAGAGAAAATGTTTCATCATAATCTATTCCCTGTTTTTGTCTGAAACCCTTAGCCACTAATCTGGCTTTATAAGTCTCGACTTGGCCATCTGCCCTAATCTTTTTCTTAGAGACCCATTTGCATCCAATAGGGTTAACACCCTCTGGAGCATCAACCAAAGTCCACACTTGGTTGACATACATGGAGTCCATTTTGGATCTCATGGCTTCCAGCCATCTGTCTGAGTCCCTACTCATGATAGCATCTGTATAGGTTAGAGGCTCATCATTTTCAATGATCCGGGCTTCATTATTTTCAATAATGAACCCATACCTCTCGGATGCATGACGCACCCTATCAGACCTACGGATAGGAGTGGTGTGTTCTAGTTCTATACTAACTATGTTATCATTTGGTTGAGATGTATCTATTTGTTGAACTTCTTCAAGTTAAATATTTCTCCCACTGCCCTTTTGTAGGATGAACTCTTTTTCCAAAAAAGTGGCATGCCTACTAACAAAAACTTTTTGTTCAGTAGGGTGGTAGAACATATATCCTATACTATCTTTAGGATATCCTACAAATAGACACTTATCTGCTCTAGCATCTAGCTTATGTCCAAAATCCTTTTGACATAGGCTGGACATACCCATATCTTAAGATACTTAAGATTGGTTTCTTACCCCTCCATATCTCATATGGAGTGCTAGAGACAGATTTAGATGGTACTCTATTTAATATATTAGCCACGGTTTCTAAGGCATATTCCCAGAAGGAAACAGGTAACTTTGTGAAGCACATCATGGACCGTACCATATCTAATAAGTTACAGTTCCTCCTTTCAGCAACACCATTTAATTGTGGTGTATAAGGAGGGGTCCATTCAGAGGTAATCCCCTTTTCTTTAAGGTGATCGAGAAACTGGGTGGATAAGTATTCACCTCATCAATCTTATCGAAGGATTTTAATACTTTTCCTATTTGTTTCTCTACCATACTTTGATACTCTAAAAATTTATCAAAGGCTTCGGACTTATGTTTCATAAGATACACAAATCCATACCTTGAAAAATCATCAGTAAACGTGATGAAATAAGAGTATCCACCCTTGGCCTGAGTTGTCATAGGCCCACATACATCTGTATGTATGAGTCCTAATAACTCAGTTGTCCTTTCTCTATGTCCACTAAATTGAGTCTTAACCATTTTACCCATGAGACATGATTCACAAGTTTCTAATGATTCATAATCATAAGGATTAAGGAAATTTTCCTTGTATAACTTGCTAATCCTAGTCTCACTAATATGTCCAAGTCGACAGTGCCAGAGTAAAGTATTGTTTACATCATCTCTCTTTCGTTTGTTACTTACATGAAGTATATTGTCATTAGTGGATAGAGTTAAAAGACCATTGCAAAATACGCCACAACATATAATTTCATTAGAAAAGCTGATTGAGCAACCATTGCTCATCACATTCATTGTATAACCTTGTATAAGTAACAAGGGTACAGAAATGATATTTCTAATGACCTTAGGCATATAGTAACAATCTCTCAGCTCTAAAATCTTCCCCGAAGGTAACTTCAAGATATAAGTCCCTACGGCCTCTGCTTGGATGGACTCTCCTCCAGCACCGTAGATCTTGAAGTCTCCTTCATTCAATACTCTAAGCCTCTGCAGCCCCTGCAATGATTTGCAGATATTATGACCATAGGCGGCATCCAATAGCCAAGTATTTGAACTGGAAGAATCCAATGACAAAATAGTATGAACTTCTTTCATACCTTTTGGTGCATCCGATGCACCAGGATTCACACCTGCAAGGTAAGCCATGTAGTTCCTCTTCCAATGACCCGGCTTGCCACAGTGAAAGCAGGTCATCTGTCTAGGAGGCCTTCTTTCCTTTCTTCTTCTTGATGCCCCTTTTTGGGTTCAATCTCCTCTTGGAACCCTTTCTGCCTGACTTCTTCTTGTTGATCCCATCCACAAGAAGAAGTGGAGCCTTATTTTTGTTTAAATGGCTCTCTGCTATTTTTAACATGTTTAATAGCTCAGGCAAGGAAGTGTTAAGTTTGTTCATATGATAATTAAGAACAAACTGTGAAAATGACTCCAGGAGTGACTGCAGGATCAAATCCTGATTCAACTCCCCATCCATAACAAAACCCAATTGACCTAATCGAGTGATCAGGTCAATAACTATCAATACGTGGTCTTGTACGGATGTACCTTCTGTCATTCTCGCATGGAACAACTGCTTAGATATCTCATATCTAGCAGTTCGACTATGTTCTCCATATAGCTCTTTTAGATTGAGCAGTATGGAGTTAGTGTCCATGCTATCATGTTGCCTCTGCAACTCATTGGTCATAGAGGCAAGCATGATACATTTGACAGTGAGTGAGTCATTTTGCCACATCTTGTATGTGGTCTTTTCCTCTTGCGAGGCATCTTCCCCTAAAGGTTTCAAGGTAGGGGTATCAAGAATGTAAGAAAGGTTTTCCTGGCTGAGTACTATCTTTAGATTTCTCAACCAGTCAACATAGTTCGGTCCAGTCAATTTATTGGCATCAAGTATACTACGGAGTGAGAGTGAAGAGGCCATTTAATCTACATTAACAAAGAACATAACATATGCAAACAACCAATGTTGACAAAACATAATTAAATTAGGACTTTAACTTAATTATGTCTCCCACTATTTTATCAAGCATCATAACCCTTTATATAATGATCGAGAAACCCTAATTGGTTTTCTTAGTGGGGTTGAGATCCTAATTCCTTATAAAAGACCTTGTGTGTACACAACAAATCTTTTATAAGTTCAAAGGTAGGAAAACTCTTTCCAATTGTATCTCATACAATTCTCAACAAAACCTGGCCTCTAAAATATTAATAGCCTTGTGTGTGCACAACAAACTATAATATTTTTAGTTAAGTAAGACCCTTCATTCCTTTATAGTCATGATTGTAATAATAATACCCTTGTGTGTTCACAACAAAGTATTATATTAAATCATGCCATAAGCATCAAATGCACCAGGACAAAATTGTGTTAGTTACCATAATAGGCCTTATGTGTACACAACAAACCTAATACGGATCATAACATAATAATGACCTAGCATGAAGGAAGGTCTAATGTAGTGAATATTATACTAAGCATATCAATCAAGAATTAAGTTAATCTTATCGGCCAGGTAAGTGGGAGAGTAGTGGGAGTCCCCCCGTTGCTTTTCTAGACATCAATAAAAATTGGCCAGGTCAATCAACGGAACCAATTAAAAACCACGTCCTCTTTACTGATCATGAACCACTTTTCCTAGACACCGAATGATCAACTAATCATCTTGATTATTTTGCTTTTGGTATATGACACTACAACTTAATATAATTTTAATAGAGGGCAATTCAAACAGAAGCACATTCTAATATTACCATTCATCAACCATGCATCATATATCATTTTATAATGTGCCAAGTGTGTCATCATACTAGGACAACCATCTACCACATAATGGATCCACCATTATGCCAGGGCAACCTTATTTCAATATGATGACTAGAAAGCTAAACATATATCTATATCGGTTAAGGTTTAAGTGAAAACCCTAACCAGTGACATACATATATGCATAAACATATCAATCATATGTAACTTTAAACTTTTGTAGAGTCCTACAAAATTGGGAACTTCAAATTTTGTAGAGTCCTACAAAAATGGACAACCTCAAGAGTCCTACAAAATTGGGCAACTTCAAATTTTGTAGAGTCCTACAAAAATGGGCAACCTCAAGAGTCCTACAAAATTGGGCAACTTCAAATTTTGTAGAGTCCTACCAAAATGGGCAACCTCAAGAGTCCTACAAAATTGGGCAACTTCAAATTTTATAAAGTCCTACCAAAATGGGCAATCTAAGAGTCCTATAAAATTGGGCAACTTCAAATTTTGTATGATTTAGCCCTAATAAGGTGGCTCTGATACCACCGTAAGGGTTTTGGTGACCAAGGCGGAAGCGTGGATTTCAAAAATTTATTATGAAACAACTACCAAAACCTTAATCCAAGACCTCCTTACTAGGAATTAAAACATACAAACATGCATATATAATATAAACTAGAGTTTAGGCACCAACCTGAACCGCTAGTATCCAATCCGATGAAGAAAATCCTGATTCAGCCTTCTTCTCCACTAGGCGCCCAAACGTTCACCCTCCAACGGTGATCCACACGAAACTCGGACCAAGGAAGAACTCCTTCAAGTTGCTTGGAGAAGTGGAACTCTTTCGACAACCTTTGGTCTATTGACCACTGTAGGACACCCTGTCCTACTGTAGGGCACTAAAGACACTCTCCTAAACCACTCTTCATTTTAGGACAACCCTCCTCTAGGACCCCTTAGGCTTATGTCCTAAAACAAAGCCTTGTCCTATTAGAAAAGACCTTGTCTTAACAAGACAAGTCTTGTCTTAAAGAAAGGAGGAGGGAGAGAGAGACACTCAAAATAATACTTCGGTGGAATTCTTATATCAGACTCGTTTCACCACTCCCTATTTATAGATACAAGAGGGGCGTGTGATATGTCCTCCCATCAACTTATCAGATATGATTTTTCAAGACCGAAGAGAAGTTATCTGGCTTGAAAAATCATATCTAATAAGCCCATTCATGCACCGAAGGCTTATTCACATCCCTTCTTTTATCTGGACGAATTCTCACTTGCTACATGTCAATTACCGATCCCTAGGAAGCCAAGAGGCACCTCTTCAATCTCCAAACATCGAGATTATGAAGAGTCCTGATAGCAGAAGGACTCTCCATTAGAACCGCGCGCCACATGAAGAGTTGTGACTCTTCATGCACCGCGCGCACCATCCTTCTTCCATGCAAATTTTAAAGAATGTTGACCAGTCAAAACATAGGCAATATGGGTATCATTAGAAAGAGCATAAAATTTCTTTTTGACCATATAAATTATATTCAAATCAGAGATCTATAGCTCATCATGTGCCCTTTTGAAATTAAGGTATCATTTAGGTACCAAGAGTCCCATGCTATTGGGACTCTTCATGTATGGCACCTAAAATGCCCTTAAATTCAAATTAAAATTTGATTTAGCTCTGATTAGGCTAGCCCCACTTAGGACTCAACCTAATTTAGGTTTTCCATAATTATTTTAGCCCAATTAGCAAGCAACCAGACCTAATCATTTGGGTTAGGAATTTGGTTAGCCTACATATGCTAGTAGGTAATCCAGCTAACCAATTAGGATCCTATGACCCTAATTAAATCATGAATGTCTTCCTTGGCCAAGTCTCTATTGTGTGTGACCCATTGGGTTCCACATCTAGCCAGCAGTAAGTTTAGGTTTGAGCCGATTTGATCCGATCGAACCCGATTGACCTAATTAGGTCAAATTGGCTTACCTAATTGTCCAATTCGAATCACACATCGAATTGACTCATGAAACCAAATCAATTGGTTCATGAAGACCTACAAGACAAGATTGATGTCTAGCAACGTGTCATGCATACCCAGAAGATGAGGAATTTTGGTGGATTTACCAAAATACCCTTCAGTGGTGAGTTACCGGGTAATTCAGTCCTTCGATCTACTTGCACCCTGAATATGACTATGGATATAGATACTTGTCAAATCCAATTTCATATTCATTCCTTGCTCAATCTGATAATGATGATTCATTAATGAACCATTAAAAACTATTTCTAATGTTCATACTTTGATCAAAGATTTCCGAATCTTCATTTGATTGAAATCATTTGGATGCGCTTCCCTCTTACTAGGGTTGGTCGATTCCTTTTTGACCTACTCACAACCTCCATATGCAATCCACCATACCTAGTATCACCCCATGCATGACTCAGTTTTATGATTCAGTGTGAACCAATGTATGGATTCATGCATACAAGGTACCATAGCAGTCTCAGGTCAAAGGACCACATGCACTACTCCCATTATGAGAACTATGTTTTGACAAACAGAAAAGGTTCCATTAGATGTTCTCAAGCTGGATCCATTCAGTGAACTCATTCTCTAATGAGCACCCACATCCTAGTATTAGTGTCAAACACAAGTGACTGTGAGATCAGTCACCCTCTTTACCAAGCATACATAGGATGTGCTGGTCTTACCGGAAACATTGATCCCCTACATAATATCCCATCGACCAGGAATATTCTAGATTAGGGTTTTAAGGCTTTAGGTCTCACTGGTATGATCTCATCATAATCCTAGAACCATAGCCCTAATCTATGGGGTTCATCATATCGTAATAAAATTAATAAGACAGCGTATGATGAAAATAAAATGCCTTTATTAATTGATAATGTCAATACACTGGTTTGGGATAAAAAAGAAAATCCCATCGAAATACAACATTTCGATTAGCCTTTAGGGCATAATCCTTTCACACCCTACATTCAAATTCAAGCCTAACAAAATCAAGTAGAAACCTAATCGATTTAGGGACACCAACAGGTCGGGTCCGATCTTATGAGAAAACTATTGCACTCAACCCTCCAATTATTACTGGAAGCTAGTATCTGAGGCTAATAGTCCTGAGGCAAATGCCCTAAGTGGACTGGTGGTTTTTAATTAGAACCATGCGATAAGCAGGGGGAGCCTCCCACCACCCCACCTCTTACCTGGCCAATGGAAGGATTAATTGTTGAGTTGGGTGTAAGTTGAGTTGACTCACTCTACTCGGGCTCTAGGTCTAGCAAACCCTAGAATGCATAACTCTTGTGTGCTTGTTGCATGACCCTAGATTAGGAGCCCAACACCAGTAGCCTCAAACCCCAACCCAGTTCAACAATGGAACCCACTCTTGAGACTTTAATGAAGACCATGAATGACCAGTTTGCCCAATTGACTACCCAAATGAACCATAGGTATGACCAAATGAACCATAGGTTTGATCGAGTGGGAGATAGATTAGGATACCTAGAGAGAACCCGTAAGACCCATCCTGAACCTAAACTAGAGTCGCCTCTTCCCTCACCTCCCAACCTAAGAGATCCTAACACCTTGACCCATTCTTGGAGCCCAACCATAGGAGTGCCCATACCTTGACCCATTTTTGGAGCCCAACCATAGGAGAGCCCAACACCCTGACCCATTCTTGAAGCCCAACCATAAGAGATCCCCACACCCTGACCCATACTTGATTGCCAACCATAAGAGAGCCCAACACCTTGACACATTCTTGGAGCCCAACGCTAGGGGAGCCCCACACCCTGAACCAATCTGGGAGACTAACCATAGGAGATACAATTATGATTTCATAGACCAAGATGAGAGAGCCACTAGGAACTTTGGGCTATAAACACCTACCTTTAGTGGTGATCTTGATTATAAGGGTTACATTGATTGGGAAAAAGGTATGGACTAGTACTTTGAACATGATGAGATGAGTGAGGAAAGAAAATATAAGTTTGCCAAATTCAAGTTAGTTCGCCAGGCTAGACTATACTGTGGAGATGTTGAAAGAAAAACTAGACAAAGAGAAGAAATATCCATAGCTACCTGGAGAGCTATGAAAAGCAAACTTAGGGAAAGGTACCTACTCAGATCCTATGAACACAGATACTATGAACCCAGATCCTATGAGCCCAAGTCCTATGAACCTAAGGAACCCATAACCCATAGATCTAAGCCCATATCCTATGAACCCAAGGGACCCATAACCCTTAGTCGGCCCCAATCCTATAGGATTAGTACCCCTGGATATGGGTCCAATACTAGGCTAGTTCCCCTTAGCCAACCCTAACCTGATAGGATTAGTACCTCTGGGTATAGCCCAATTCCCCTTAGTCGACCTGAATCCAATAGGATGAGTGCCCCTAGATATAAGCCCAGTATTAGTCCACTTCCCCTTAGTCAACCTGAACCCATTAGGATTAGTGCCCTGAATCAAAAACTAGGACCTAGCCAAATTCCCCTGAGTTGACCCACCCCTACTATCCCAATTGTTCCCAAGGATAACATTGAAGAAGAAGTGTATGAAGTAGGAATAGACCTAATAGATGAATATGAGGGAGAAGAGGAAACACCTATGGCAGACCTAGAATTGGTTGACCAAGAGAATCCCCAGACTAAAATTGTATTGGAAGAACAGTTAAAGGAAGAGAACCTAGATACTACTACTAGAACCTTACCTAAGAAAACCCTAGAGGTGAGCCAAATTATAGAGTCTAGTCCTAAAATTCAAAAACCCAAGGAACTTATTGAGGACATGATTTCTTTAATCCGATACGCTCAAGGTAAAGTCACTTCTTTGATCCCAATTGAAGATCTCTTCCCTAAAATAATGACCCATTCTTCCATCAGGAAGACCCTATAGATGTACATCAAATCTGTAAAGTCAACCTCATTAGTCTAGAACTAATCCCTAAAACCTCTTCTTATATCCTACCCTATCGATCAATCCTGAACCCCCTTCTTATTTCCTACCCTACCAGGCTAACCCTGAATCCAGCTCCTATTTCGTACCCTTTCTTGAAGCTTCCTATGTTTTTCTAACTACTAGATTGCATTTTATAGAGGTTAGCAAGTTGCATACATCCTTTCAGCATGTTAGGTTTGCCACTTACTTCTGGAAAACCCTATGGCATTTAGTCGGAGTCCATGCACCATTCTCATCGGCATGTCACCCACCTGACCAAGGGTTAGACCCAGTTGTAGTTTAGGGTTTAGTTGAGTCCGTAGTCCATTAGGTACTGGTATGAGTTACTTGCCTGCATGTTGGTATGAGTTATTTGCTTGCATGAGGTGTTAGTCTTGCACATTTGCGCTGCATGAATAGAGATCTACATAAGGAAATTAATCATAACAATAACATGAGCAATGTTCTTATAAAGACATGGTTAATTCTCAAAAAGATTCCAAGAGTTTGCTAGGAAGATTATGTAGCGATTAGGTTACATACCCGTAGTGCTAGACCCTTCAAAGTGATAAAGAAAGTTGGACCTAGTGCCTAAGTTAACACCCGAATTAGGCATTAACTCAACCTTCAATATCTCAGACTTAGTTCAGCATAGGGAGCTAGTAATGATACCTAGTGAGTCTTTTGGACCTAACGCTTTCTTTGAGAGTGAACCATCCCTAAGGTCTACTAAATTAATCTGGGAAAGGAAAATGATTGAGCATATCCTGGACAACCAAGCAATTAGTACCTGGATCAAAGGCTTCCACGTCACTTGGTTCGTTGGCAAGGTCAACCGAGATCTGAGGATTCATGGAACACTCAAGAGGATCCGTAACACCTCAACCCAGACCCACCAGAGCCGGATTGACCTTTTACTCAACAGGGTCGAGTTCCTCCTACCTTGGGAGAATTGATGGGGACATCAGGAGCAGACAAAATTTCAAGGTTGCATGAAAATGTCTAAGGCATGTGTTGGGAAGTTGCTCAAATTTTTAATGAGCATATTGAGTCCTGTAAACATTGAGTCCTGTAATAAAGTGAGTCAATTGGATTCACTAAGTCCATTGAGTCCTGTTTAGTCAGTTTAGTTGAGTCCATTTGGTTTATTCAGCCTATTTTGAGCTTTGTCAATTAGGCCCTTTGAGTCCTGTATTTTCATTCAAATTAAGTCAAGAGGAGAGTCTCCAGACCAGGGGATTCACTAGGCCCCCAACCAGAGTTGGACTTCATACACTTGGTCCGCAGCTAAGCACCCAAGCCCACTTGAAATCAGTGCCCAAGCCCTTGGAGTTGGCATCCTGGGCCAGGAAGAAGTGTCACCCTCTCAAGCCCACCTATATTGGCGCCCAGTCCAAGCCCCAGGCCAAGAAAAAGTGGTGCCAAGCTCAAGCCCACAAGATTGGCACCAACTCCTAGGCCCATTCATGGTTGGTGCCCCCTCCCAGTCTATTAAGGAGGGAACCCCTCCCAGTCAAGTGTGGATTTGCTGCCCAAGCCCAAGAGGAGTCCAGTTCCTAAGCCCAAGATGGTTTTCTTGACCCTCAAGTTTTGTTTCCTTGGCCCTCAAGTTATGTAATCCTAGTCTATCAGGGAGTCCAGGGACCTGGGTGAATCTATAAATACCCATCCCCTCTCCCTCTTGTACTCATTAATTTTGATGAATGAAAAATTTGAGTGCTTGTTTTATAATAATCCTTCATTCTTTGAGAACGTTGACCTCTGCGAGGGAGTGGGTGTGAGGCCCAATTATCATTTTTTCCATCTTGCAAACCCTAGCCACCTAACATCTATTCCCTTCTAACGAAACCCTAGTTGACCTCCATCACATCTAAACCCTTGGATGCCCTTTTAAGTTCCAAGCCCAAGGCCGCCCTCTCCTCTCTTCCTTCTTCCCCTTGGCTGCCACCTCCATCCCATCAACCTAAGCCTCCAACCCTTATAAGTCCTTGGCCGCCAGCTAATCTCCCTTTTCCAGGCTACCAGCAGCAATCCTCCAGGAGTCTTCATCAGCTGCCAGGCCACCCCTCCAAGTCAGGTGTCCTCCCTCTCCATCTGGGTGCCAGCCATCCCCAACACTCCATCAACTCCACTCCTTCTTCCAATTTTAACTTTTTCTCATCATTTGTGAATCTAATCCTTGACGTTTGCAGGATCCATTTGGTGAAACCATCCAAGGAAGAGGTTCTCCCTGCCCTCGAGACCAGTTAATAAAAAGTCGATGGATCCACGGGAAAGAGACCTGATCATCCAGGAACCGATCTGAGAGGAGCGATCTCTTCTACAACAACAAGAAATCATTGCTTAGCATGTGAAACCCAATCCCCTTCTCTCTTTGTCAGAGTTTTTGAGATAGAACATGTCCCTAATAGGGTATCTTAGCCCTAGGATCCTTCTTCCTTGATTATTTGGTTAGATTTTTGCTATGCGGGTAGAACTTAGATCTAGCATGATAACCCTAACATCTTTTACCTCTTTTTGGGAACAAGACCAATAAAGTTTGAAATTTACTGCTTTCTTTAATCTGGTTTTTCAATAGCATGTTCATCCTGCATCATCCCTGGTATGTCCCCCATCACTTTCAGGCATCGAATCTTTTTTGTCTTGATCAAGGACTTTTAGGAGTTGGGCATCGAGCTAAGGCTTTCTGACATTGGCCTAGCTAAAGGCTTTCAAGCATAGAATCTTTCTTGTCTCAGCTAAGGGCTTTTGGGTGTTGGGCATCGGCCAAAGACTTTTTGATGCTAGCTCGACCAAGGCTTTCGGGCATTGCCATAGATATTTGGCTTATTTTTTGGGATTCCTGAGTATTTTAAGTGTAAAAGATATAGCTGATAAGCAATCTCAGATCCTAAAAACTTCAGTTAGATCTCTCGAGCTAATAGTGCATATGTAGCACCTCGGTCAAGAGTCCTATTAGATTTAATGCTCATTTTAAGCTAAGAGGGGTGAGATTTCTTGCAAAAAACTTTCCATGCCATCTTACTTTCTTAGGAATTTTTGATGGTAGGAGGAGGTCCTAATTAGTTGTTTGTGGGTTATCTAGCTGGTTGGCCTCTATCTAATTTCCTTATAAATTGGGAGTCTTGGAAGGTTCCTCTCCCATCACCACCATTAGCTTTTCCTGACTCTAATAGAAGGGTTTCATTGATTTTTCCTAGCGATGCCCTTGATTGCAAGGGTCAGCAAAAAAAATGAGCGATCTTTTTTCAATCATAGTCAAAGCAAGGTGCTTGAACCAAATCAGGGGCATGATGAGAGTTGTTTGCTTTGACAAGGGAGGTATTAGAAATGGCTAATAGCCTGGTCATGGTGCTGCTACCTTTGTTGGCAAGGGTATGAGACTAGAGGAGGGTCTCTCCTTGTGAGTCTCATTCCCTAGTTGCCCTCAACACCTAGTATCAATGGGTACTAGGTATGAAGGAAAGGTCAATAATACTTTCTGAGAACTTAGGCCATCAATGATGAGTGGTTGGGATTCTTTAGGATGTTCTTCTCCCTTCCCTTCTTGTAACAAGGGGAACTCTTTGGTCTGCATGGGTTCCTTCTTCTTTGTCCATCGGCTAGCTAGAGTAGGCCTTTTCATTGCCTTAATATGATGCGGCGATGGTCAAGATGTGCCATCCTTTGGCTCCATTTGTCTGCATGGTATACCTCTCAACCATGGTGTAGTTCTATTGATAGTCTTTTGTGTCCCATCCTGTATTTTATAAGGTACCTCCCAAGGCATGTAATGCAGTCAAAAATGAAAAATATATGCATCTTAGGACTTTTTGATAAAAAAAGATTATTTTTTGTGCCTTGTTTATAATGCCATATGCCTATTACTAATTTAGTCCCGGTCTCATGACTATTTTCCTCATGCTTGCAAAGGCTCGAGCTCTAGTCAGTAATTTTCAGGATGTGACCTCCCCTTTGAGGTTTTCGATTTGGCAGTAGGTTTAGGCTAGTAGATTTCCTACCGAAAGAGAAGCATAACTTCTATAATACTCACAAGAGGAAAGGTCTATACTATTGATGATACACATGTAAGTTTACTAAATTCCATGATCTAGGTAAGGGGGTCCCATCTAACTATGTCAGATGGTAAGTACCGAGATGGATATTTTTTTTTACTTGATATGGTGATGGGGACATCGACTAGCCTAGAATCTGAAGTAGCCCAGATCAAACCTGAAGCCCAGCCCAGAACTTGAAGCCCAGCCCAGCCCAAAACCTGCAGCTGCCAACATCGATCAGCCAGCCCTAGAGCCGCGATGCCTCTCCCTTCACCAGAAAGTAGAGATCCACCACCGAGGCCCCATTTCCTACCGAATCCGCCAAGCTTCTCCCATGGCCGTCATCTAAACCCACAGCCACCGACTGGAATCGCCCGATCCTCCCGTCCATGTCATCGCCTCTGCCCAGCACCGTCGCCTGTGAAGTCCATCCGCAGGCCCCTCCCATGAAGCCTCTTGCTAGAACTCCTCCGCTCCACCATCACCAGTCACCTCTGAGACCACTGCCGGCCAATCCGCCATAGCCGCCCAACGCCTACACTGGCGAATCCGGCAGTAAGCCCTTCGGCCTCTATTTTTTTTGGTGTTAATCCATGGAGAAAAAAGGCCTAGTACGAACGTGAAAGCATTTCACGTTCCTGCTACCGACTTCTGAACTGCACAGATCTCAAAGCAATTCCAAGATTTTTGAAGCATGGTTTCCAGAGCTGCACAGATCCTAAAGCCTCATAGATATCAGAGCATTGGGTTTATTGGTTTCTATTTATTTTGTTTGATTTGGGATTGACAATATTGCTATTTTTTTGATGATTTAGGTCTGACAGTTTTAGATCTATCTCGCTCGTGAACCATTGGTCCAGATTTTGACTACCTCTAGATGATCTCACTCTTCCAGAATTCGTGATATTCCATGTTTTGGGTGAGACCACTTCGATAACTTGAGCCAATTAATTGCTGGATTATCTTTTATTTAATTAGATCTAATTTTATTAAATTGGATAGCCCTAATCTAGTGGTCATTTCCTAACAATCAACGGTCTAATATCTTGAATATTTTGACTGTGCATGCCGATCGGATCAATTCCTAGTTTGGATCTTGATTTGACTAGGATTATTTCTTAGTTTAAATTGTTAATTGCATTGAGTATCTGCTAGTCTTTATCTTTAATTACTTCATTAATTATTTCACTATCTCATTAAGGTCCTTAGGTCTAGGATTTGTTGGCCCGTCCCGCGCCAACTTGGTATCAGATCAACTTTTTAGATTATGTTAGGTTAGTCATTTTTAATTACATTATTTGTATTAAAAAAAAAATTCAATCTATAGATGATGCATCGAGGAACCAATTTTCTGAAGCCTAACTCGACAGAGTCGAGTTCTCCCCACCTCAGGGGAAATGATGGAGACATCGACTATCCCAAAATTTGAAGAAGCCAAGATCAAACCTGAAGCCCAGCCTAGAACTTGAAGCCCAGCCCAGCCCAAAACCTGTAGCTGCCAATGCCGACTGGCCAGCCCTAGAGCTACGACACCTCTCCCTTCACCAGAAAGTAGAGATCCACCATCGAGGCCCAATTTCCTGCCGGATCTGCCAAGCTTCTCCCATGACCGTCATCCAAACCCACAGCCACCGAACGGAATCGCTCGATCCTCCCATCCGTGTCATCGCCTCTACTTAGCACCGTCACTTGTGAAGTCCCTCCGCAGGCCCCTCCCGCGAAGCCTCCCACCAGAACTCCTCCACTCCACCGTCACCAGTCACCTTCGAGACCACTGCCGATCGATCCGCCGTCGCCGCCCAACACTGACACCGGCAAATCCGGCTGCAAGCCCTTCGACCTCTATTTTTTTTGGTGTTGATAAATGGAGAAAAAAAGTCTCATCACGAATGTGAAAGCATTTCATATTCCTGGTGCCAACTTCTGAACTACACCGATCTCAGAGCAGTTCCAAGATATATGAAGCACGATTTCCAAAGCTGCACAGATCCTAAAGCCTCATAGATATCAGAGCATTGGGTTTTTTGGTTTCTATTTATTTTGTTTGATTTGGGATTGACAATATTGCTTATTTTTTGGTGATTTAGGTCTGACAGCTTCAGATCTATCTCTCTCACCGAACCACTTGTCTGGATTTTGACTACCTCTAGATGATCTCACTCTTCCAAAATTCGTGATATTCCATGTTTCGGGTGAGACCACTTCGATAACTTGAGCCAATCAATTGCTGGATTATCTTTTATTTAATTAGATCTAATTTTTTTAAATTGGACAGCCCTAACTAGTGGTTATTTCCTAACGATCAACAGTCCAATATCTTGAATATTTTGACTATGTATGCCAATTGGGTCAATTCCTAGTTTGGATCTTGATATGACTAGGATTATTTCTTAGTTTAAATTCTTCATTTCACTAACTATCTACTGGTCTTTATCTTTAATTACTTCATTAATTGATTCACTGATCTCATTAAGGTCCTTAGGTCTAGAATTTGTCGGCCCGTCCCGCGCCATATGGTCTCTCCAAGTTAAGAGAATGTTTTCTCTAGTGAGTTGGCTAGGAGACTTCAATCCACCTTAAAACTAGGTCACCCACCTTGAAGAACTTGTCTCAGACTTGGGCATCATGTTAGTGGGTGACCCTCCTTCATTATGTGGCCATCCTTATGGCACATACTTTCATGCCTCTTTTATCAAGTCTAGGTTTTTCTAAAGCCATTCGTGATTGCTACTTTCTTCAAAATTCTCTATTCTTGGAGATGAAAGTCTGAGCTCCAGGGGTTGATAGCTTCGATACCATAGGTAAGACTGAAGGGTGTTTTTCCTGTCAATGTCCTTTGCTTGGTTTAGTAATCCCAAAGCTCATGATATAATTTATCTATCCACCATCTTTTAGCCTGATCCAAGCAAATTTTTAGTCCTTGCAAAAGAATGCAATTAGTAACTTTAGCCCCCTATTTGCCTAGGGGTGGCCGACTAATGTGAAATGTTGGGCTACTCTTAGATCCAAATAGAATTCAGCAAGTTTAAGGCTGCTAAACTGCCAACCATTATTAGTGATAATGATTTGAGGCAATTCAAAGTGGCATATAATTGACTTCTAGATGAAATCTTTTACTCTGACTTTGGTTGTTTTAGCAAGTGGCTCAGCTTTTATCCACTTGATAAAATAATCGATCACCATAAATAAAAACTTTCACCCTCTGTGGCTAGAGGGAAAGGTCCAAGCCCCACTGTGTGAAAGGCCATGGTGTGCTTATAGGGATAAATAGTGTGGCAACTAGGGATAAGTAGAGTAGCTAGTAGCCATTGTATATTGGAGTGGTGCTGGCATTGGTCTCACTTCCAGACCATATCCTTTAGAACTTGCTCCATGGAGGCCAATAATATCCCTATCTTAGAATCTTGAGAGACAGAGCCCTACCCCTTAGGTGACTTTCATAGATCCCTTCGTGAATTACTTAGAGGGCATACTCTACTTCAAAAGGGCACACAAATCGTAATAGAGGTTGGGAGAACCCCCTCTTATAGAGTTGCCTTCATAGGGATCAAATATGGAGGATCGATTCCATGTCTTTCAAGCTTGCTTCATATCTTCTAGGAGGCTCCCATCATGTAGATATCGAAAGAGTGAATCCATCCAGCAAGGTTCAACATTTATGCAGAGTACCGATATAGGCTTATCGATGCTGGGCTATTCCAAGATTTCAATAAAGACCTGTGCACACATGTCATTGGGCATGGATGTTGTGAGCTTAGATAAAATATCGCTCGATTATTCTCTTCTCTAGGGATCAGCTAGATTTTAAAGCTATAGAAGGTTTGCATTAGGTTCCTGACCCTTTGAAGGTATTGCTTCATATTCTACTCTCATGCTTCATACTCATTCAAGACATGACTTACTACAAGCCAAGAATCATTGTGATGGAGACATCGACCAGGCCAGCCCAGAAGCCAGCTTATAACCTGAAGCCCAGCCCAGACCTGAAGCCTAGCCTAGAACATGAAGTCAGCCCAGTCCAAACCCTGAAGCCTCAGTCGATGTAGCACATATCTCGGAGCAGCATGGATCCCGGAGAAGCATGAATTTCGGAGCACATCCTAATGAAGATAAGCATAATTTTTTTTATGGATGTTTGAGGGATTGGGATATTTAGATATTAAGATATATCTCGATTGTTTGAAAGTTGTTTTAGGATTTAGTTGGATTAGTTTATTTTAATAGTTTGAATGTATTAGGATTAAGGTTGAGGTATCAGGATATTGGATATCTCAGAGTAGCTATTTATTATTTTTATCGATCAAATAAAACCAGATGATAAATTTTTGGGATGGAAAATAAGAACTCCTAGTTAAGGAGAGGGTGCATCACTCCTAGTTAAGGAGGGTGCTGATACCCTACATGGTCACTCTGTTTAAGAGTGGGTGCTGAAGCCTAGATGGGCACCCAACCGTGATTTTTACTTTTTTTCTTCCCAAATTTCCATTATGTCTATCTTCTTCATCTACATTATTTCCCCTTTCTCCTCTCTATTTCCATTATTTTTCGATCTAAGAGACAAATCACTGTTCCATCTCCATAATGCCATAACCGCCATCTCTCCGGATCCATTGCCCAGTCAGTCTTCCCTGCCGACAGCCCCACCTGATGATCCACCTCCGATTAGCCTCCCATCCGACCTCCTCCAAGCCATGGACAAAGTTCCTGCCCCTACCTCCTCTCATCGGTTCGATGCCAATGCAATGCCCAGAAGCCATCACCATCTCCATCCATGCAAACACCACATCTGATCTCAATGCTACACCTCCCTTCACCAAAAAGCATAGATGCTTCTACCCCTTCCTCCATCTCCGCTCGCAATGTTGGAAGCCGATGTCCGAAGAGATCGACCGCCAAGCCCCATTCCTTCGCCTGCAACCGGGAACACCCGCATCGCCTCCAAGGCCACCAACCATGGCTGACACTCCCGCATGAAGCCCCCTCATCCGGCACCTCCACCAGATCCACTGTGTCGCCGATCTTCCTCTACCCAAATCCATAGCAGCTGGACCTCCCCTGCTCCACCCTGCAATGTTCCTTGAAGAAGCCACCATCATCCTCAGCCTCTGATTCGCTGCAAACGAGCCTTCGCCTGGTTCTAGACCTCCCAGATCTGATCGATGCCTCCACCGGATCCTGCTAGACTCTCCATCCCCCATCGGCTCCCAGCTGCCATGATGCCGGACACCCGTCGGAGTGGCCGTGCCATCATCTCGTCATTCGTGCAGCCATTTCCTTCCCAGCACCATTGCCAGAGAGCCCGCCGGCGAAAGTACCCTATGCGAGCCTCCCTGGTTCATTCCGTGAAGAAGGAGAGGGACACCGCACGAACATGAAAGCAGTTGCCCCTCTCTTTTGCCGATTTCAGAATTGCATGGTTCTCAGAGCCAAGCCGGCAACCCAATGCCGACTTTAGAAAAAGCATAGAAAAAAGAAATACCATGTGAAAAAGAAGAAGGGTTTATTAGTATAAAAAAATAAGAAAAAAAATAGACAAAAAGGAGAGAAAATATAAATAAAAAAGAGTTTATTTGAATAAAAAGTTTTTAGGGAAAATAATTTGGGCCTAGTTGAACTTAGCCTAAAGGTTGTTTCCTGATGACCAACGATCTACCCCTCTAAAATAAACTTGATTGGAGTCTATCCCGCATCAATTTTTGTATCAGAGCAAGGGTTAGGTTAGGTTAGCCATTTTCATTTTAATTGAACTATTTATAAAAAAAAAAGTCTGCACATCACATGCATCTGGAGTTAGAAGATTGCTGAAGCTTGAATCGATGGAGTCGAGTTTTTCCCACCTCAGGGAAATGATGGGCACATCGACCAGACCAGCCCAGCCCAAAAGCCAGCCCAGAACCTGAAGCCCAGCCCAGCCGAGAATCTAAAGCCCAGCCCAGCCTTGAAGCCTAGCCCAGAACCTAAAGCCAGCCCAGCCCAAACCCTAGAGCCTCAATCGATGCAGCACAAATCCCGTATCACATCCAAATAAAAATAAGCATAATTTTTTTTGGGTGTACGAGGGATTGGATATCTTATTTTAGGATTAGTTTTCATACGATTTTATCATTGTTTTAGGATTTAGTTGGATTTATTTATTTTAATAGTTTTATTGTGTTAGGATTAAGGTTAATATATCAGCATATCGGATATCTGAAAGTAGCCTATCAATCAAATAAAAACTGGTTGATAAATTTTTGGGATGGGAAAATAAGAACTCTTGGTTAAGAAAAGGGTGCATCACTCCTAGTTAAGGAGGGTGTTGTCAATCAACCACAAAGCAGTCTTTCCCGATCCGCCCGACCACCTTCTTCTCGGATCCACTCGACCGAGCCACAGACCCATCAAACACCTTCCCCGAAGTCTTCCCCGGTTCTTCCTTTCACCGCCACTGAGAAGGCCAAGGACTCCCACCTCAGATCAACCATGATCATGACTACGTCTCAGCTCCGCTTGCCCCTCCCATGGTTCTCCTTCCCGTTGTCCCACGTCCTCCACGGGGATCCCGAGCCCACCGCTACCACACGTCCCCCCTCATCTCGCCCTCCTGCGGCCACCACGATACTTCATCTGGAGCCTTTCGAATAGCTCCCCTCCAGTGTCACCAAGAATGTGGCCTCATTGTCTGGCACCTCAACATCCGGCATCGTTCCTCAATCCCTGATGCCATCGGATGAACTGGAGCACGGGAGCAATGGCAATGCTGCAGCTTTCACCTCGGTTCATGTCCGTATCACTCTTCTCCCAGTCATGCCATCGATCGAGTTACCCTCACGGCACCGATCGAGTTCCACCATCTCTGCCCGGCGCTCTCGACGACTATGACCCCTCCAGCGAGCGCTACTCCCTAAACGAGATCATCTACTGGAGCCGCTCCAGTGGCCTTCTTGACGTCAAGCATGACATGGAGGCTTTCAGGAAGTTTCCAGGCTCCTACTAGCATGCCCTCTTCAACTCCCGCATCGGCCACACCAACCATCAGCCGCCCATGCCCCCACCAGAAGATCCACCTCCACCACTGTCGCCTGACCGTAGTGGATGCTCCTGCCCGAAGCCCCCTCCTCTAGTGCCTCCACTCCCCATCTCCGCTTGCGACTCCACATCAACGGCCACTTGGCTCCTTGCTGCCATGATGCCCGACGCTCATCGGAGAGCCCACCGGTGACCCTGCCAGACTTCCCTCCAGAAACCCCTCCCTTGTTCGGCATGATCATGAATGCGCACAATCATGAAGTCAAAGCCGGCTACGATTGCCGACTTTAAGCGCAGACCGAAAATTAAAAAAAGTGAAAAAAATAAAAAGAAAAAAAAAGAGAGAAAATATGAAAAAAAAAACTTGGAAAAAAAATAAATTAGGTTTAACCTAATTTAGGGTCGTTTCTTAACGACCAACGGTCCTATCTCTTAGACTAAATATTGATTGGGGTTTGTCTCGCATCATTAGGTTAGGTTAGTTAATTTCATTTTAATTACACTATTTATATAAAAAAAGATTTTTTTTTTTCAGTCTGTAGATCACGTGCATCCTAGAACTAGAAGATTGCTGAAGCTTGACTCGATGGAGTCGAGTTCTCCCCATCTCAAGAGAATGATGGGTACATTGACCAGCCCAGCACAGAAGCCAGCCCATAACCTAAAGCCCAGCTCAGCCCAGACCTGAAGCTTAACCCAGAACCTGAAGCCAGCCCAGTCCAAACCCTGAAGACTCAATCAATGCAGTACATATCCTGGAGCAGCATGGATCCTGGAGCAGTAAGAATCCTGGAGCACATCCAAATGAAGATAAGCATAACTTTTTTTTTATGGATGTACAAGGGATTGGGATATTAGGATATTAGCATTTATCTCGATTGTTTGAAAGTTGTTTTAGGATTTAGTTGGATTAGTTTATTTTAATAGTTTGAATATATTAGGATTAAGGTTAAGGTATCAGGATTAATGTTGAGGTATCAGGATATCGGATATCTCAGAGTACCCTATTTATTATTTTTATCGATCAAATAAAATGAGATGCTAAATTTCTGGGATGGAAAAATAAGAACTCCTGGTTAAGGAGAAGATGAATCACTCCTAGTTAAGGAGGGTCCTGATGCCCTACATTGTCACTTTGGTTAAGAGTGGGCGCTGAAACCTGGGTGGGGAATCCAACCATGATGTTTACTTTTTTTCTTTCCAAATTTTCATTCCATCTTTCTTTTTCTTCTACATTATTTTTCCTTTCTCCTCTCTATTTCCATTCTTTTCTGATCTGAGAGCCAAATCACCATTCCATCTCCATAACGCCATAGCTACCATTTCTCTGGATCCATCGCCCAGTCAGTCTTCCTTGCCGACAGCCCCACCTGACAATCCATCTCTGATCAACCTCCCATCCGACCTCCTCAAAGACATGGCCGAAGTTCTTGCCCCTGCCTCCTCCTCTCATCGGTCCGATGCCAATGCAATGCCCAAATGCCATCACCGCCTCCATCCATGCAAACACCACCTTCGATGCCAACGCTGCACATCCCTTCACCAGAAAGTAGAGATCCTTTCACCCCTTCCTCCATCTCTGCTCGCAACGCTGGAAGCTGATGTCGAGAGAGATCCACCGCCAAGTCCCATTCCTCCACCTCTAACCGGGAACGCCCGCATCTCCTCCAAGAAGGCCACCGACTGCGACCAATGCTCCCACCTGAAGCCCCCTACTCTAGCACCTCCACCAGATCCACTATGTCACCGATCCTCCTCCACCTAAATCCATAGCAACCGGACCTCCCCTGCTCCACCCAGCAACGATCAGTGAAGAAGCCACCATCATCCTCAGCCTCGGATCCACTGCAATTAGCCTCCGCCTGGCCGTCGACCCATCCAGACTGCCAAGATTCGATCAATGCCTCCATCGGATCCCACTAGATGCCTTATCTCCTACCGGCTCCCTGCTACCATGATGCCGGATACTCGCCGGAGAGGCCGTGCCATCATCTCCTCATTCGTGCTGCCATTTCCTCCCCAACACCATCATTGGGGAGCCCACAAGCGAAACTTCCCCTCCACGAGCCTCCCTGGTTTGTTCCGTGAAGAAGGAGAGGGGCATCGCACGAATGTCAAAGTAGTTGCCCCTCCCCTTTGCCGATTTCAAAATTGCACGATTCTTAGAGCCAAGTCGGTTACCTAATACCGGCCTTAAAAAAAGCGTAGAAAAAAAAAGACCATGTGAAAAAAAATGTATGGGTTATTAGTATAAAAAAATAGAAAAAAATATAAAAAAGAGAAAATATGGAGAAAAAGTGTTTATTTGAATAAAAAGTTTTTAGAAAAAATAATTTGGGCCTGGTTGAACTTAGCCTAAAGGTCATTTCCTAATGACCAATGACCCACCCCTCTAAAATAAACCTGATTAGGGTCTGTCTTGCATCATATTGTGAGCTTTAAGATGCCGAACGTTTATTTCTTTGGCAATGGTAAGTCCAGCAATTAAGGCTTCATACTTGGCTTCATTGTTAGTGGAAGGAACCCAAAATGAAGGGTGTATTGACATCCCACCCTTCCGGACTAATGAGCATGAGCCTTGCTCCGGAGCCATTAGAGTTTGAGGCTCCATCCACATATAGCATCCACTGTTGCTAGGGGTCTTCAGGTGTCAAGCTCCCCTCTTTTGGTTCTTCAGGAATGGTATATTTGATTATAAAATCTGCCAGTACCAACACCTTAATAAAAGGTCTCGATCAAAATGCCAAATCAAACTCAAAGAGTTCAAGTGCCCATTTGGCCATTTTGCTTGAGCTATCAGGTCAGTGTAAAATCATCTAGAGAGATTGATTGGTTAGGACTACAATTGTGTGGGCTTGAAAACATGGTCGAAGCTTTCTAGCTGAGGTTACCAGGACCAAGGTGAGCTTTTTCAGTTAGGCATATTTGATCTCAGCATTTTTCTAGATCTGTCTTACATAATACACCTATTTTTGTATCGAGGCTTCTTCTCAAATTAGGATGGAGTTGATAGCAGAAGGGGAGGTTGCTAGATATAAATATAGCTCCTCACCTTCCTTTAACTTGCTAAGAAGTTGTGGGGTGCTAATGTAAACTTAAGTTCTTCTAACACCTTCTAGCATATCTCAGTTCATTCAAAGTCCTTTAGTTTTTAGTATTCGAAAAAATGGAAGGCATTGATAAACTGACTTAGAAACAAACCAGTTAGGGATGGTAATTTGCTCAATAAGTCTTTGGACTTTCTTTATGGACTTCGGTGTAGTCATTTCATCAAGGCTACAATTTTTTCTGGGTTGGCCTTGATCCCTCAATCGGATACCATAAACCTAAGAAACTTGTTGGAGGTTACCCCAAATGAGCATTTGCAAGGTTTAATTTCATTTGGCATCAATGCAGGGTGGTGAAAGTTGCCTTAAGATCTTGTACATGATTATGTGAGAAATAGCTTTTGACTAACATATATCGTTGACAAAGACTTCCATGTTTTGACCAATCTAGTCCTTAAAAACCTTGTTCACCAATCATTAGTAAGTTTTTCCTACATTTTTTGAACAGAATGACATTAACCTATAGCAAAACAAACCCTAGTTAGTGGTAAAAAAAGTTTTTTTCTCATCGTCAAGTGCCATCTAGCTCTGGTTGTATCTCGAAAAAGCATCCATGAAGGTTAGGAGTTCATGACCGGCTATCGCATCCACTAGTTAATTGATGCGAGGGAGGGGATAGCTATCCTTAGAACAAGCTTTGTTGAGGTCCATGAAATTCACACACATCTACCATTTTTTGTTGCCCTTGTTTACCAGCACTACATTTGCCAACCATTCGGGATAGTTCATTTCCTTAATGAGTCCTACACTGATGAATTTCTGTACCTCCTCTGCCATGGTTCTCTAGCAATCTGGTGTGAAACTCATTTTCTTCTATTACACAACACGATGGTTCTAGCCCACCATCAGGTGACGTGTCATTACTTCCTAGTCAATCCTAGGCATATCTATAGGCTTCCAAGCAAAAACATTGATTTTTTTCTGCAAGAATGCTATCAGTTTCTATTTTATGCCTTCATCTAGCATTGAGATGATTTGAACAACTTGCTGAGGGTCCCATCGTGTAGGGGAACTACTACAAGGTCCTCTATAGGCCCCCCTCTTTTTTTAGTTAGTTCATCTCTAGTGTCTAGTCCTTTAACTAGGAGGCCATTCGAGAAATTGGCTAGTTCAGTTTGATGGGCCATCAATTAGCATCGCTTTGCCAAAACTTGGTTTTCACATACCTCACCTTCTCCTCAAGGTGTAGGAACCTCATCAGTATGTAATAGATGGATACTATTACCCGTAGAGTGTTTAACCCTGATCAACCAAATATAGCATTGTAGGTTGAAGGTATCTTTATAACTATAAAAGTGAGGTACCTATGAACACCAAGGGGCACTTCCCTTTATCATGAGTAGAGTGATGGTGCCTTCAGTAAGGATCGGTTTCCCTGAGAACTTGGTTATCGATGCATCTACCTTTCTTAATCATTGTAGGGGGATGTTTATCATTAAGAAGGCATCATAAAATAAAATATCTATTGAACTTCCACTATCCACAAGTACATGATGGACATTATAGTCATCAATATTAAGAGTTAGCATAACAGGATCATGATGGGGATATTGGAACCTGCTCACATTAGCCGAAGTAAAAGTTATGACTTTAGTAAAACCCTATCCTGGGCTACAGGTTTGACATCTTTATCTGGTCCCCTAGTAATCATGTTAACATATTCCTCACGGGTTAGTCCATAGGCTCTTCCACTTGTGGTGGTGGTTCGGGTAGGCATGGAACTAGGACATCACATCTTTCCCCCTGGTCAAGGAACCGATTCAACCTACCATGATAGATGGCTTCTTTATTTCATCCTTAAGTTGCAAACATTCTTTATGTCATGGCCATGGTCTTGGTGATAAAGCCAATATTTGTTCCAATTTCTTCGTTCAAGCTTGTATTGCATCTTCCTGGCTTCGGTAATTATCTCCGAATTTACATCAAAACCTGGGCTCATTGGGCATTTAAAGTGGCATATTGATCAAACTTTCATGATGGCAGAGCATTCAGCTGATTTGTCTTCAAAGATGTCAAATATTTAGGGATGCCCATCCATGTTAGGGAGGTCTTCGACTTCTCATCCTTTTCCCTCGATCTTCTCTCCTCAGGGGGAACCTTGAAGTTGAGGGTCACTCCCTAGGCATCGAAGAGAGTGGCGAAGCAATGATGGGTGCAATTGCTAGTATAAGCAGGGTAGTAAGTGGTACACGGGCTTCGTATGCCTCCTCTACATGGGCATACTTCTCAGCCCTGGTAAGCATCTTGGAAAAATTTATAAATGTTGCTTTTTCAAAAAGAAAATTAAGGGACTCTAGCAAAGGCCACACTTCATGGCTATCATGGAAATCAAATGATCAAGATCATATACCTCAAGGGTTGCTTCATAACATCGCAACAAAGGACCTGAGGGGTTCTCCGTCTTTTTGCTTGATGTGGATTAAGGAGTTAGAACTTCATTGTGACTTCTGGCTACTAGCAAAATGAAAAAAAAAGGATTGATTTAGTTGGTCAAAGGAATGAATAGAGCCTAGATTAAAGCTAGAATATCAATAATATCAGGCTGATTTCTCGAGAGTTGAGGGAAAAGTGCGGCACAACATAGCATTGGTAGCTCTGTGCAAGAGCATCATAGCTTTAAAACCCTAAAGGTGGTCTACCAATCAACAGAGCCATCATACATCTGTAGATGTAGCATTTTAAAGTGCTTTGATAGTGGCTCTTATATAATATAGGCCTTGAAAGGCAGTTCAGTAATAAAACGAAAGTCATCATTCCTAGGAGATGCTAAGCCCCATCGGACTTCAACGTGTTGGTTTATCTCCAAAAGCCTGTGATCCACCTCAGCATCTCTAGCCAGGCATGCTATAGGAGATTGAAGAGGCAAGCAAGTTGGCATGAACCCTTCATCTAATTGAGGTGAAGGGGAATGCCTTCTTGTTTACCTAGGATCTTCCCGGGTTATGGGAGGGAAAAGTTCACCCTACTTGATATTTGAGAAAAATGAGTGCTATCGTGGCTCTAGGTATACCACTTCTAAAGGTGCTAGGGTTTGTGGTGGTAGGATTGGTGCTGCTACTAGTGGTGGCATAGCTATTGGCATTACAAGTATCATAGTACATTACAGTGCGCAAATGGTAGTAGCTAACTCATGCACTTGCTTGGTGAACTCTCTAGGGTACCAAGTTGATTTCTCTATGGCAGGGAGTCAACCTGAACCCCAGAACCAAATTTTTGGCTTGTTGGCTATCCTATTAGGAAGTAGCGGTGCCGGAGCATCGAGTGGACACACCCTTTGGAGGCATGCAATATGTAGCGGAAGTTGCTTTTCAAATAGTAGGTGAAAGAAAGGCCCTTCATTTATCTGATGGTGTCGAAATCTACTCAGTCACCATAGTGAGCTAGAGGAGAGACAACAATGGCTGTACCTACAAAAGAAGCCCTGGTTGGAGGAGATTCTAATGAAGGCCCTTCGATGGTCATGTCGGTATTTTAGACCACCCAAGAAAAATAAGTGCAAGTTGACGTGGGACATGGATGCGATGCAGTACTAAAGGTTAATTTAAATTTTATGTTAATCGAGAGCAAATGTTCATTAACCTAATAGCCTATTAAACAATACGTTAAAAGAATCTATAGCAAGCAACTAAATACTGGATTACATCACCCGCATGCATACCTAACAAAATAATTAATTAGATGGATCACGGTGATTGAGAAACCACCCTAGATTAGGTTCCTACTTTCTAACATCAGATCTAGAGGAAGGGAAAGGGATCTTGAATTACCGATTCACTTAGAAGCCTCCTCTGATGAAGATCTGGATCACTGCACTCTAGGGTTGAAGAATCGGACTCCAAAATGATCGCTCCTAGCATCCAGATTTCGATCGAACTGATTCCAAAGCATGGACACCGATCTTCAGAGTCGGATCTCAAGAGAATCTGCAAAAAAAAAATACCAAAAAAATAGCAATTAAACATTGGAAATCAACAGCTAGATGGAAGGCTGGCACCAGGATTGTTGGTTCTCCCAGGGATCTTCTTCTTTGGTTGGCTTCTAGGATCTCTTCAAAGCATTGGATGAAGGCCTTGAAGAGACTTAGGGATCAGATCCAATGGAGGGATTGGATGGATAAACAGGGTGTCGCACCCCTATAGAACTTGGACATCACACCCAAGTGTTCTAGGCATCACACCTAGTACCTATCAGCCGTCGCAGCTAGAAAAGAATTGGAAGAACTCTGCAGATTTTCATTTCATTTCATCAAATATTCATTAATTAGAAGGGGGAGGTGTAGGGGTTTATAGAACCCTAACCAGAGAAGTGAGGGACTCAAATACAAGAGTTTCATTACAACTCTAAACTTCAAGTTTACATTGCCTGGACTCCTGCTGGATGAGAAAAAATGGACTCCTATCCATAGTTGGCGCCAAGATGAGACTTTGATGGAGGGTCATGATCACTTCTGGGTTGGTCATGATGATTGGACTCCAGTGTCTTGATAATGTATTCTTTTGGAGCTGTCTGGACTCTTTAGTCTGGATTGGAGAGAACTCTAGAGTCCTGCTGAAATTCTAGAATCCTTGAAGCATGAACAGTTAACAGCTTATTTGAATGGAATGCTGGGAACCCTTGGACCTCCAACACTAGGTGAGAAAAAATTTCCAAACTCCTTTGAATGCTTGGCTGACTTCTCACTTTGGTGTGAAATATTATGAGTAGAAGGGCACCATCTAGGAGAAGTCCTTCACAATTACTCCTCTTAAAAATTTTGTACACCTTTCTTCATGGGCCGACCAAAAGAAATTGTCTTGATGAGTGTAGCTTGTCAAAATTTAAGTGGTAGGCCATGTATCATTGTCCCCCTGGTGACGTGACAATAGTAGTCCTAAAATCATGCAAAGTTGACATGCAAAATAGGCTAGTATATGACAAGAGCTTGTGCTAGCACATGGGTCACATGGGCTTGTCTTGAATTAGCACATGGGTCTTGATTTGAGTCACATGGGTATTATAATTGGTCTTCCCTGTAATACAAGACTCAACATCCAATTTTTACAGGACTCAATAAATAACTAAATTCTTATTTGATCAATTGGAACCCAATTTGATCAAAAGGGTAAGACATATAAATATGTAGTTCAACTTGGTAAAAGGTGTTTAGCCTAAAATGCTAAATAAATAAAACCCTAATTCTAGTTGGTAAAAGGGGGTAACACTAACTAATCCAAAATAACAAAAATTAAAATAAGTTATTTACATGGATAAAAGGGTTGGGTCCAGGGTTTTATTCACAAGGGATCCACAAGGATGTGGGTTCAACCTGTCGATATTTTCGGGCCCTGGTGTCCTCACCAATTCTTCCAAGGTGGGAGGAACTTGACTCCGTCGAGTAAGGGTTAGATTGGCTCAAGTACTTCTCTAGCAAGTCCAGGGCGATCTTCTACAGATCCTCCCGAGTTATCCAAGTGTCATCAGACTCGGGATGTCCTTGCCAACGAACCAAGAATCGCTGGTAGTCCTTATTCTGGATAACAATCATTTTGTCATCCAGAATTCGTTCAACCCTGTCTCTCCGATTTATGGATTTGGCTATTGGACACTCATGGGTTGGTTCGCTCTCAAGAACAGGATCAGGCCCAAAAGGCTCATTAGGTAGCAATATTGGCTCCCTATACTCTACAAGATTTGATATATTGAAAGTTGGACTTATACCCAAATCTAAAGGTAGGTCTATCTCATAGGCATTAGGTCCAAACTTATCAATTATTTTATAAGGTCCCGCACTCCGGGCATGTAACTTTTTGACAGTTCTAGATGGAAATCATTCAGGCCTGAGCCTAATCATAACTTGGTCCACTACTTTAAACTCTTTGAACCTTTTTCTTAAATTAGCCATTTGTGCATATAAATCATTGCTCTCTTTAATTTTCTTATTTATTTCTTGATGCAAGTTCTTTATATGCTGTGCAAAAGACTCAGCTGACTCAGATATACGTGCATAAATAGGTAAGGAAATCAGATCCAATAGCTTCCTAGGCTTGTATCCATGAACGATTTCAAATGGGCTCTTCCCTGTAGATCTGTTGACTGAGTTATTATAAGCAAACTCCGCTCTCGATAACAATAGATAACAATTAGCAGTATTTTCTCTCACTAGACTCCTCAATAGGTTCCCTAAACTCCGATTAATACCTTAGTTTGGCCATCTGTTTGGGGGTGGTAGGTAGTAGAATACTTCAATTTGGTTCCTAGCATATGCCATAAGGTTTTCCAAAAGTAGCTAGTAAACCTAACATCTTGGTCCGACACAATGGTCTTAGGCAATCCATGTAACCTAACCACTTCGTTCAAGAATAATTTGGCCACTCTAGATACATCATAAGTTTGGGAACATGGGATGAAATGGGCCATCTTAGAAAACCTATTTATTACCACAAAGATAGAATCATGTTTTCTAGCAGTTTTAGGTAATCCTAAGACAAAGTCCATACTCAAGTCTTGCCATGGGCAATCTGGGATGGGGAGTGGGGTATATAGTCTAGTGTTCTGTCTAGGTTGCTTAGCTACAGCACAAGTCCTACACTGGGCTACCACTTGGGCAACATTTTTCTTTAGACTTGGCCAATAAAACTGATTCTCTACAGCCAAGATAGTTTTATTACGCCCAAAGTGTCCTTCTAAACCTCCTACGTGTATCTCCCAAATAAGAAAGTCTCTAAGTGATGTCTTGGGAACACACAACCTATTTCCCTTGAACAAATAATCATCCCTTAAGACATACTCACTAAATTCAGTGGATGGCCCTAGCTTCACTGATTCATAAATCTTTCCAAAATCCGGACAAAATTCATATTCTTTTTTTAATCGTTCAAATCCGACTACTTTGGTACTCACACAATTCAGCAATATTGTTTTCCTACTAAGTGCATCAGCTACCCTATTCTCACTCCCAGCATGGTCCTTTAGGACAAAAGTATAAGCTTGTATAAATTCGACCCACTTGCCATGTCTAGGGTTTAACTTTGTTTGAAAATTTAGGAAGCGAAGTGCTTCGTGATCAGAGTAGAGAACAAATTCTTGCTATAGCAAGTAATGCCTCCAATACCTAAGAGCTTGTACTACCGCATACAACTCTTTATCATATGTGAAATATTTCAACTTGGCATCACTCAGTTTCTTGTTAAAATAAGCAATAGGATGATTTTCCTGACTTAATATCCCTCCTATTCCTATGCCTGATGCATCACAGGCGACCTCAATGACTTTGGTGAAGTCGGATTACCTTAAAACTGGTGTCTTAGTCATTCTATCTTTGATCTCTAGGAAGGCTTTATGGGCAGCTCTAGTCCAATCGAATTCTCCCTTCCTAATGCAGTAGGTGATCGGAACAACAATCGTGCTAAACCCTCCAATAAATCTCCTATAGAAGGTAGCTAACCCGTGGAAACTTTTAACGTCATGAACATTCCTAGGTATAGGCCACTCAACTATAGATTTCACTTTCTCAGGGTCGGCGGTTACTCCTTCTGGTGTTACTACAAAACCTAGGAAGATGATTCTAGTTGACATGAAGCTACATTTCTTAAGGTTTGCAAACAAAGCTTCATTCCTAAGGACCTGGCAAATCTGACGGAGGTGGTCTAAGTGATCTTCCCTAGTCTTACTGTATACAAGGATATCATCAAAATACACGACTATGAATTTTTCAATAAATGATCGTAACACCTGAGTCATAACCCTCATAAACATACTTGGGGTGTTTGATAATCCAAAGGGCATCACCAACCACTCATATAGGCCATCTTTGGTCTTGAAAGCCATTTTCCACTCATCCCCGATTCTAACTCTCACCTGATGGTAGCCACTTTTTAAATCAATTTTTGAAAAGATGGTCGATCCGGCCATCATGTCTAGCATGTCATTGAGTCGGGGTATGGGAAACCGATAATTTATCATAATCTTGTTAATAGTCTGGCTATCTATGCACATCCTCCAACTGCCATCCTTTTTAGGAGTCAAAAGTGCTGGGACAGCACAAGGACTCAAACTCTCCCTAATAAATCCCTTTTTCATAAGATCCCCTATTTGTCGTTGTAGCTCCTGATGTTTCGTAGGGTTTATTCTATAGTGTGGGAGGTTTGGCAATGTGGCTCCTGGTACTAAATCAATTGCATGTTGAATATCTCTTAATGGTGGCAATTGATCCGGTAAATCTTCAGGGTAGACATCTTTGAATTCCTCTAATAAATCTAGGATCTCCTTAGGGTATTCTAGTTTTGGTTGATCCTGAGCTTCCTTGGTAACTAAAATCCAAACTGGTGACCCTCTATCGATTTCTCGTTTTAACTTCTTTGCAGAGATCAAATTCAAATTAGACTCTTTTTCCTTTAAGTGACTTGACCCTCTCTTAACATTATCCTTTGGTGGGGTCGCATTAATCACTATCCTCTTTCCTAGATGGTGAAATGCACACGAGTTCGATCGTCCAAACAGGATGGCATCGTGGTCATACAACCAAGGTCTTCCTAAAATGATGCTGCTAACCCCCATCGGAAGAACATCAAACTAGACTCTTTCTTGATAGGATTGTACCTGAATTGTAACCAGACATCACAACCGGATGGAAATGTTGGTTGCATTGATCCAGGATACCTTATAAGGGGTCGGGAGTGAAACAGTTGGTAAGTCTAGGCTCTCAACTGCATTAATAGAAATTGTATTGACACAACTCCCACTATCAATTATAACCTTACATACCTTATCCCCTATTTTAATAAAGGTCTGTAGGATGTTAGTCCTACGCCAATCCTCATTCCTCTTAGTTTGAGTCAGGATGCATCTGACCACTCCTAATCGATCTGAGTCTAAGATCTCATCCTCCTCCTCATAATCCTCCACTAACTCAGCTTCAGCCTCATAAACCTCTTCCTCACAAGGGTCATTAATCTCAGGGTCCTCTACTTCAGGTTCCCCAATATGTAAGGCTCGCGATGGACATTGGGCAGCATAATGACCAGTCTGATTACACTTAAAGCATACTGGGATTTGGTTTTGATCCTTCTAAACCATAGATGCCTTACCCTTGTCATCTCTACGAATGGGCTGGGTATTGGGTCTAGGTTGATTTGTAGGGAATCGGTTTTGGTTTGGCCTATTTCCAGGGGCATTAAATCTAGATGAATCAGATTGATAGGTTGGTTTCCTTGGAAATCTCTCAGCATCCCTAGCAACCTGATAGGCATGTTCTAAATCATTCACTTCTCTTAGAATCAGTTCCCTCTTAATGTCCTCATTCAGGCCTGCTCTAAACCTAGACAATGTAACCGATTTAGACTCAGACACACCACACCGCATAACATACTCATCGAAAATGGCTATGTATTCGGACACAGTCTGATTTCCTTGGGTCATCTTCTACCATTGATCTAAAAGCCTTTGTTCATAGGAGAATGGTAGGTATTTGGCCCTTAATTTGAGTTTCATTTTGTCCCAAGTATCTATATGTGGGTCTCTTCTCTGTCGGCTTAACCTTTCCACATTACCCCAATACAATCGTGCTTGTCGGATCAACCTAAACTTAGCAAATTTGACCTTATGCTCTTCCGACATGGTGTACCATTCGAAGTACTGATCTATATCACTTTTCCAATCAGAGTACATCTTGGGATCTAAAGTACCATCGAATGTGGGGGCTTCTAGTCTGATACTCCTAAGGGATCGCGCTTCCTGATCATCTATGTCATACTGCTGCCTCCTAGGAATAGGATCAGGTGTAACCTTTCTATGTTGGGCTCAATGCCTTAGAATTGGATTAGGTGTGGCCTCTCTATGTTGGGCTTGATGTCTGGGGATTGGATCATGTGTAAGCTCTGGAAGCTGGGGTCCTGGACCATACTATGGGATAAATTCCAGTGGTGTAGGGTCAGGTTGAGACACATGGGATCCTTCTAATGAACCTATTCTTTCATTCATTTGATCAAACCTCTGGTCAACTCTAGCACTAAACTGCCTCTGTTCAGCACTAAGCTGCCTCATTTGCTCAGTCAAAGATCTCATGAAAGTTTCCATCGTGTGGTCCATGGATGTACTAAGTTGGTCCTGGGGGACCTGGTATGGGGTTCCTGACCTAGTAGTCATGCAAGGACACAATGCACTCAAACAAACCTAATCGATTATGGATAGCTAGACCTAGAGTCCAAACTAGATGCCTAATCAAGGTGGCAAGCTAGTTTGTAGTAACTCAAGACTTGGCCAGGCAGGTGTAAGGGGAGTGTAGGTCCCTGATTGCCAATCCTAGACACCAATCAGAGATTGGCCAGGTAAGTGGACCAGCTCACTTGCCCTTCAGGATGTAATCCCTGAACCACCGTTCTAGACACCAAGAAATGGGCACACACAGATTTAGTTGACATGATTGACTTGACACTAACTCGAACCCGACCAATTGGTGTTCCTAAGCTCACTAGTGAAAGATTGTGCCCTGAAAGCCAATTGAAATATTGTATTTCGATCCTAAAATCAATGAATTGACATTATTATAATAAAGGCATTATTTTCATCATACACTGTGTCTTTATGATTATATGATGAACCCCATAGATTAGAGCTATGGTTCTAAGGTTATGATGAGATCATACCAGTGAGACCTAAAGCCTTAAAACCCTAATCTAAAATATTCCTGGTTGATGGGACATTGAGTTAGGGATCAATGATTTCGGCAAGACCAGTACATCCTATATATGCTTTGTGATGAGGGTGACTGATCTCACAGTCACTTGTGTTTGACACTAATACTAGGATGTGAGTGTTCATTAGAGAATGAGTTCACTAAATTGATCCAGATTGAGAATATCTAATGGAACCTTATCTATTTCTCAATAGATAATTCTCATAGTGGGAGTAGTGCATGTGGTCCTTTGACCTGAGACTACCATGGTACCTTATATATATGAATCCATACTTTGGTTCGCAATCAATCATGACACTGAGTCATGCACGAGGTGATACTGGGTATGGTGGATTGTATATGGAGGTTGTGAGTAGGTCAACAAGGAATTGATCAGCCCTAGTAAGAGGGAATTGCATCCAGCTAATTTCGATCAAATGATGGATTCAGGAAATCTTTGATCAAAGTATGAACATTAGAGTTAATTTCTAATGGTTCATTAATGAATCATCATTATTAAGATTGAGCTAGGGATGAATATGAAAATGGTTTTGACAAGTATCCATATTCATAATCATATTTGGGATGCAAGTTGATCAAAGAACTGAATTGCCCAGTAACTCACCACTGAAGGGTATTTTGGTAATTCCACCAAAATTCCACATCTTCCAGGTAGACAAGATACATTGCTAGATGTCAATCTTGTCTTGTAGGTATATGATTGAATTATGGTAATTCAAATCAGTTAATTAGAATTAGATTCTAATTGACCGAGTCAAGCTAGTTTGAGTTGACCTAAATCGGCTTAGTTGAGATCTAACCGAATTAAGTCAAATAGCACTTGGACCTACTGCTGGCTTGGTGTGGAACCCAATGGGTCACACACAAAAGAGAATTGATGAAGGATTTAATTTGGAATTAAATCATGTTTGCAGGATAAACACACAAGCATGTGTTTTAGACCCAATTTCTATTCGAATCAGATTCGAATTTGGTTCCGAATTGGGATTAATTGGGTTCTAATTGAACCAGTTTAAGGTCTAATTTAAATTTTAGGACATTGGGCTAACCCATGGATGAACCCAAGTGAATCAAGTGCACTGAGACTCTCTCTCCAAGCCGCCCACTCCCTTCCTCACCCGCGCGCACCAAGAAGAAGAGTCCACGCGTGTGTGGATTCCTCTTCACGCGCGTGGGAAGGAAATTCCATCAGAGAAAAACCAAGACAGGGGGCGATTTGGATCCTTGTCTGACGTCCTTGGATCTGGATCTGATGGCCAGAAAAATTAAGGAAAAAGATCCATCATTTTTCGATCGCAAGTCCATCTCCAAAAGTCGCGATTCTTCCTGAAGTTTTTCCGAGAGTCCTCCTCGTCGAAAAAATGAAAATTAAATCAGAGAATCATGATTTTTGGTTGAGGGGACGCGTGAGGAATGAGGGATCGTGATTCCTGGGGTTTCAGAGGGTTGCGTTGTTTTGAGAAAATGCCCCTCTGAAAGCTATGAAAGGGATTTGGGTTCTCGGGGGTTTTTCATATAATCAAATACAGAGATCATATTCCTCTCCTCGTCTCTGAAATACTTCTTCCCTTTATGCTTGTTGGGTATTGTTTCCCTTACAGAGATAATCTCTGTCGAAACTCTGACCCTAAACAAGAATAAGAGGAAGGTCTTGAACGGTAAAGGAAAGGAAAAGGAAGGGTCCGTTCTTCTTCTTTTCTTTCTTGAATTAAGACTTTACTTGTCTTAATTTCTTCTTCCAATTCAATTCAAGAAAAGGAATTCAAGAAAGGGAATTCAAGAAAAGAATTCCAGAAGAGAAAAGAAGGAAGAAAAGAAATTTTCAAGAAAAAAAATTTCAGCCTAAAAGTCCAAGAATTGAATTCTTGAAAAATAATTCAAGAAGAGGAACCAAGAACAAGAAATTGCAGTCTTCATCTTTTTCTGTGTGGATCATCATTGGAGGGTGAAAATTTGGGCACCTGGTGGAGATTTAAAGTTTGGATTTTAGCAATACAGGTTAGTACTTTAATATGAGTTTTAATCTTATATATACATGTTATATGTTTTAATTCTTTTAAGGAGATCTTGGGTTAAGGGTTTGGTGAAGATTTCATAAAGATAAAAAAATTTTGAAATCTATGTTTCCGCCTTGCAACCAAACCCTACAACTAGAGCAATTAGGTTCTAATCAATTTTAATTAGGGCTTGGGCTCGAATGCAAAGTGGATGGTTTTAGGCAGGGATAAGGTTATGAACTCCTCCCCCTATGTTATATTGTATGCCCTTAAAAATCAATTAGAAAATGAATGCAACAAGCAACTCTTTTTTTTTTTTTTTTTTGGGCAGAACCTATTCTCAGGTCGAAAATAGAGAACTGTAGTTTTCACAGAAAGCAATAATTGTAAAAAAGTTATTGAAAATACTTTGAATTTCAAGGAAGCTAACAAAACAGATTTCATATTTTTTGATTTTTATACGTACAGAAATAATTAAAACAACAGAGTATATACTGGAAGGCTGAGATGCAGAATTTAACTAAATGCAAGATTAACCTAATCTAAACCTTCTCTGATACCCAATTTGATGCAGGACACGGATGCGATGCAGTACTAAAGGTTGATTTAAATTTTATGTTAATCGAGAGCAAATGTTCATTAACTTAACAGTCTATTAAACAATACATTAAAAGAATCTATAGCAAGCAACTAAATACTGGATTACATCATCCGCATGCATACCTAACAAAATAATTAATTAGATGGATCACTGCGATTGAGAAACCATCCTAGATTAGGTTCTTACTTTCTAACATCAGATCTATAGGAAGGGAAAGGGATCTTGAATTACCGATTCACTTAGAAGCCTCCTCTGATGAAGATCTGGATCACTGCACTCTAGGGTTGAAGAATCAGACTCCAAACTGATCGCTCCTAGCATCCGGATTCCGATCGAACTGATTCCAAAGCATGGACACTGATCTTTAGAGTCGGATCTCAAAAGAATCTGCAAAAAATAATACCAAAAAAATTGCAATTAAATGTTGGAAATCAATAGCTAGAAGGAAGGCTGGCACCAGGGTTGTTGGTTCTCCCGGGAATTTTCTTCTTTGGTTGGCTTCTAGGATCTCTTCAAAGCATTGGATGAAGGCCTTGAAGAGACTTAGGGATCAGATCCGATGGAGGGATTGGATGGATAAATAGGGCGTCGCACCCCGGTAGAACATGGACATCGCACACAAGTGTTCTAGGCATCACACCTAGCACCTATCAGCCGTCGCAGCTAGAAAGGAATTGGAAGAAGAACTCTGCAGAGTTTCATTTCATTTCATCAAATATTCATTAATTATAAGGGAGAGGTGTAGGGGTATTTATAGAACCCTAACCAGAGAAGTGAGGGACTCAAATACAAGAGTTTCATTTCAACTCTAGACTTCAAGTTTACATTGCCTGGACTCCTGCTGGATGAAAAAAAATGGACTCTTATCCATAGTTGGCGCCAAGATGAGACTTTGATGGAGGGTCATGATCACTTCTAGGTTGGTCATGATGATTGGGCTCCAGTGTCGTGATAATGTATTCTTTTGGAACTGCCTGGACTTTTCAGTCTAGATTGGAGAGAACTCTAGAGTACTGCTGAAATTCTAGAATCCTTGAAGCATGAACAGTTAACAGCTTATTTGAATGGAATGCTTGGAACCCTTGGACCTCCAACACTAGGTGAGAAAAAATTTCTAAACTCCTTTGAATGCTTGGCCGACTTCTCACTTTGGTGTAAAATATTATGAGTAGAAGGGTGCCATCTAGGAGAAGTCCTTCACAATTACTCCTCTTAAAAATTTTGTACACCTTTCTTCATGGGCCAACCAAAAGAAATTGTCTTGATGAGTGTACCTTGTCCAAATTTAAGTGGTAGGCCATGTATCATTGTCCCCCTGGTGACGTGACAATAGTAGTCCTGAAATCATGCAAAGTTGACATGCAAAATAGGCTAGTATATGACAAGAGCTTGTGCTAGCACATGGGTCACATGGGCTTGTCTTGAACTAGCACATGGGTCTTGATTTGAGTCACATGGGTATTATAATTGGTCTTCCCTGTAATACAAGACTCAACATCCAATTTTTACAGGACTCAATAAATAACTAAATTCCTATTTGATCAATTGGAACCCAATTTGATCAAAAGGGCAAGACATGTAAATACGTAGTTCAACTTGGTAAAAGGGGTTTAGCCTAAAAGGCTAAATAAATAAAACCCTAATTCTAGTTGGTAAAAGGGGCTAACCCTAATTAATCCAAAATAGCAAAAATTAAAATAAATTATTTACATGGATAAAAGGGTTGGGTCCAGGGTTTCATTCACAGGTGCTCCACAAGGATGTGGGTTCAACCTGTCGATATTTTCGGGCCCTGGTGTCCTCACCACAAGTGTATGAGAGTATATAAGGAATAGAACTGGCAGGGTGTAGGTATCTCTGGGGGTTTGCTAAGGACCCCCCTTTTGATAGTCAATCCCAGTGGTAGTTTGGAGATGACTCATCACGGTGGCTAGCAGACAAGGAATAATGAACTTCTTGAGTTGACATCCAGATTTCTTAGTGAAAATTATCCTTTTCTGTCTGAAATATACTTCCATTGATGAGGAGTTTTGTCTATGCATCTTCTTGCTATTCACCTTAATGGCTCCAAGAAATATGGCTTAGGGAAAGGTCACACCTCTTTAATAACTAAGATTTGTCCTAGATACTAGGACTTGATAATTTGTTAACTACGGAGGGCATTTCAAGATGAGTATTGGTAGATTCCTGCTTTGGCCCTTTGGTCAATGCTTTTATAGGAATGATAGATCGGATTGAGTCCTTATATCAAAATTCAATAATCGATAAGTTTGAGAGCTTTTTTTTATCAAAGTTTTACAAAAATTGAGGTTTAGAGGAGCCGGGTCCCCAATATATGAATTAGATAAGAGCGTGCATCCCGACTAGAAGTCAATTGGTTAGTGACCTAGTTGACTGGTAGTTCGGTAAGATCATTCAGCCTAGTTCTATTAATAGCTAAAGGGTCCATAGATAAGTACTAGAGTAAAGTCAAAAAATTTTGGTTCGGGAGAGAACCAAGTTTTTGTAGATTGGGTGTGCCATATATTAGGGTTACCATCGATAGGACCAAGGGGTTGAAGTGCATTTCTTGGTTTTCTCCTCCTTATGGAATAGAATTGGGTGACAGGGTTTTTCCTTCTGACACCCTTTGTTAGGGACATTCGATTGATCTGGATGTTCAATCTACTTTATCCATGCTCGAAATATCATGGATCCAAATATCAAAGTCCAAAATAGCTGAATGTACTCTTGTCCATCCAAAATCATGCCTGATTAGATCATCATCGATCCTACAACCCTCAAGATCCTAAGTAAAAGGCCTCTCCCCATGTCAGGGCTCAAAATTGATCTTAGATGTAGTTTGGTCATATTGATTCACACTTGATATGAATCGATCAATTAAGACCTAATTTGGCTCAGTGGCAAGCTTGAGTAATTAAGTTAACCTCATCAATTCTTATTGATCAGTTGGTGTCTAAGGCAAGTTTAAATCATGTTCATTAATTGGGGATAACTCTTACTGACCAACTTGGTTGGTGTCTAAGGAAAGAAGTTTAAATGGCGGAACCATCTCATGGATCTAACTTACTCATCCAACTTAGTAAATTAAGATTTTGATTAGGTTACTTTTGATTCGAGTTAACCCATGCCAACTAGTTTTATCAGATATGAGATTATACTAACCTAAACCTGGTTAGTTAGACATGTGATTGGGTTGACTAATTTAGAAGAGATCTGAATCTAAACCTCCTCATTAATATTATGTCTTAGGTTTTCCACTGTTATAGGTGTGTAGGTGCCCTACTAGTGTTGATTATTCTCAACTAGTTATAGTGGTTTAGTTGCACCGGAAGGATACAACCACTCTATTAGCATGAGATGTTACTAGGTATAGATAGGGTTGGGCCCAATAATCGAGCACAGTGATGGATGAAATGATGGCTTTGCCTAAGAATCAATGGTGGGTCAAACTTAATGTTGCCCAGTGTATTAACCCAAGAGGGGGGTGAATTGGGTTTTAAAAATTTTAAACTAAGTATGTGCTTAACTAATGTGTTTGTGTAACAATGTGAATGTACAGAATGTGATCTAAATGCAATGCTTTAAAAAATAAAGAGCAATGCTAAGGAAAGAAAATGAGAAGACAAACCACACACACAAACACAAGAAGTTTATAGTGGTTCGGTGCAATCCAAGCACCTACATCCACTCTTCAAGCTACCTCTTGGAAATTTCATTATAATCTACCAAAGATTACAACCAACTTAGTTTTCGGGCTCACAAGTCAAAACCTCTTGTTCGTTTTGTCACTTAGGCTCATGAACAACCTTTCCCACAATCAAACCCTAGGCTTGTATTCCAATTCATGGCTTGGAAGGGGCTTACCCCTAGTTTTAATAGCCTTAAAACTAGTTATAGCAAATAAGACCAAAAGTACAGTTTTTAAGTACAAGAAAAAGTTTTCAAAAGAGCAAAAATAATGTCGATGAAGCTCTTCTTGAATTCTTGAGTTATCTTCTTCTTTTTGGAAGCTTTTAATGAACACTTTTAGATATTGATTTGAAGGCTCAACAGCTAGAATAAAGGCTTTTCCCTTGGAATATTCGTTTTAGCTCTTCTTGTCTTTTTAATAGCTTTCTAGGATGATAGGAATTATCTTTTGTGTATTCAATGAGTTTGGTGAGAGATAAATATATTAAAAATCTCCAAAAAACCATTTGTGACCATTGGAGAAAAGAAACTAGCCATTATGGACTGTTTGAATCAATTATAAACTTCTGAAAATATAGTCGTTACTGTTGTCAGAACCTATGAGTCAACTTGTTAGTCGACACTAGGGTAGACACTTGGGTCGAAACCAGATGTAATTCTTGAAATCCATGGTTCTGCTTCATTTTTGGTCTCAAGCTATGAGTCGACCTATGAGTCGACACTTCAACTTGTGAGTTGATGCTTAGGTCAACACTTGAGTCAGCACTTGGCAAAAAATCTAGGAATGACACTGTTCTACAACTTTCTTGTATCAGGCCATGAGTCAATCTATGAGTCGACACTTGGGTCGACACTTGGGTCAACACTTCACTGGAGTCCAAAAATGTTCTATCCATTTCTGGTCACAATCCTTGAGTTGACCTGTGAGTCTACACTTGGGATCGACACTTGGCATGTCAGCATAGTTTCTGCGTGCCAGTCTTCAGAAGTGTTGACACTAGGCTTCATGTGTCGATACTTGAGTCGACACTAAGGTCGACCCCTGATCTGTGCCAATTCCAAATTTTATGCTAAGCTCCGAAACTCTAAAACTTTGTCCAATATACTTCCAGTTTCTTCTTCATGATGACCAAATTGGTTAGTTTCTTAGCTTTCCAAGATGAGAAGACTTCTTAAACTTTGAAATTCATCTTTGATTAATGTAAATGACTTTGATGCTTTTGTGTAAAAAAATTGATGTACCTGTAACCTAGAATTCATAACTTCAATTGAAACATTAGTACAAAACATATACTCAACATTTTGTTATTAATCAAAATCAAGGGCCAAATCTAACACTTAACTAAGGATTGGATCAATAACCGAGCACGATGAGGTTTTATGACTTAGAGACCAAGTTACTGCAACATGCATGAGTTGCGTTGGACAAGAGTTATCTACTCATCGATATAGTGAGTTGCCAATAATCAGGCATGATAAGGTACCACATATCAGCGGGACCATAGCACCCACTAGAAATCTTGGTTGTATAGGGATTTCTGTATCTCCATAGAGGAGTGTGTGAGATTTGTAAGATTAGTGGGAGTCTAAATTATTTCTTAAAGTCCCTTGATTAATTTTTATTATTAAGTACAAAAGTCTAACCCAATCTTCTACTCTTTCGTAGCTAAACCATGTACCTTCCAATTCATTATCCTATATATTTGAAACAAACCAACTTGTTGGCCTTAACTATAAGGATTGGTTCAGGAACCTCAAAATAATCTTGAGTTCTCAGAAGTTGGGCTATGTGCTTGACCAAGATCCCCTAGTCTAACTTGACCATCCTAGTGCTCACCAGACAATAGTGCATGAGAAATGGATGGAAGATGATAAAAGGTGAAGTGCTACATGTTGTCCACAATGTTAAATAAGTTGCAAAGCTTGCAAGAGCATATGCCAACTACCAAGGCTATAATTACAAAATTGCAAGAGCTATATGGTGAGTAAAGTTGTACTGCATGCTTTGAGATCTCAAAAAGACTATTTAATATCAAAATATATGAAGGGTAGTCAGTCCATGATCATTGCTTGACAATGTTCAAAGATATTGAACAGCTTGAGAAGTTGGGTATACCAATTCATTTGGAACTGCAAGTTAATTTGATCCTTTAGTCCCTGACTAACACATTTCAACTATACTATGAACATATTGAGTTACACTATGCCAGAATTATTAAACATGCTAGTAAGTAATGAGAGGACCTTGAGTTCAAGGGGCTCTGTTCTTGCTATGGATAGGCATCATCATCTAAGGGAAAGTTTGAAAGGGATATGCCCTACAAGCCAATCTATGTTGTATCTCCCAAACCATTGTAATTGACAATATTCTAAATAAAGGGATTATTTTTCATTATACGCTGTGTTTATATTATATGATGAACCCCATAGATTAGGGCTATGATTTTAGGGTTATGATGAGATCATACCAGTGAGACCTAAAATCTTAAAACCTTAATCTAAAGTATTCCTAGTCAAAGCAACCCTGAGTAGGGGATCAGGGTTTTCCGGTAAGACTAGCACATCCCATGTATACTGTAAAGGGTGACTGCTCTCACAGTCACTTGTGTATGACACTAATACTGGGATGTGGGTGCTCATTAGAGAATGAGTTCACTGATATGACCCAACTTGAGAACATCTAATGGAGTCTCAGATACATGTCAATAGAAGGTTCTCATAGTGGGAGTGGTACAAGTAATCCTTTGACCTGAGACTGCCATAAGTACCTTATGTACATGAACCCATGCTTTGGTTCAATCCTAATCATGACACTGAGTCATGCACAGGATTGATACTGGGAATGGTGAATTGGATATGAAGGTAATGAGTAGGTCAACAAGGAATCGATCACTCTTAGTAAGAGGAGATTGCATCTAGTTAGTTAACAATCGGATGATGATTCAGGGAATCTTTGATCAAAGTAAAGATATTAGAGATGGTTTCTAATATCAAGATAATTGAATCATCAATATAAGATTGAGCTAGAAATAAATATAATATTGGATTTGACATATATCCATATCCATAGTTATATTTTGGGTGCAGGTTGATCGAAAGATTTAATTGTACGGTAACTCTCTACTGAAGGGTAATTTTGGTATTTCACCAGAATTTTCATATCTTCCGGGTAGACATGACACGTTGCTAGATGTCAATCTTGTCTTGTGGGTTGATCAAATTCAAAGATCACTTATTAGGAAGAGTTTAATTTGGAATTAAATCATCTTTGCAGGATAACACTCTAGCAGATGTTGCAAACCCTAGCTTCTATTCAAATCGGATTCGAATTAGGGTTCCGGATTGGTTAAAATTGGGTTCTAATTGGATCTAATTAGACTCTAATTGTGAAAATAGGGATTATGGCTAACCCTATTGGCTAACCATGCACCTAGGCTAGCCCCCCACCCGCTCCTTATTCATTTCACGCCAAAATACCAAGAGTCCATGCGCTAATGGACTCTTGGCATGCCATTTGGAAGATTCCATGGCGCATGGACTCTTGGCGCGCCCCACTTAATTCTTCGATGAATTAAGATGGGGCGGCCTCCTTTCTTAAAAATTAGCGCCTCACATGTGTGCCCTTGGATGGGAATCCAATGGCTGAAAAATTTTTGAGAAAGACAGAAGGCGCTGAATCTTCCCGGTTGCGTGAAATAACGTCTCTTCGGAGATCGAAACATCGCGACTCCCTTCTTCTGAAATCTCATGACCTTTCTTTTAGGAAAGGCCGTGAGTTTGAATCTGAAGGGTCGTGAGAAAGTGGGAAGGGGCGTGAGAAAATGAGAAGGGCATGAGATGGGTGTTTACGGAGAGGTGTGTGGGCGCCTATCTGAGATCTATTTAAAGGGTCGGGAAAATCAGAACAAGGTTAATGTTTTCTTTTATTCTTTCTTCCTCTCCTAAAGACTCTTTTATTCTTTTCTTGCTCTTGCACTGTTTTCTTTATAGAGTACACCTCTGTCGAAACTCTGCTACTGAACAAGAATAAGAGTAAAAGTCTCCGACGGTAAAGGGAAGAAAGGAGTTCTGATTTATTCCTTCTTTCTTACATTAAGACATTATTGTCTTAATTTCTCCTCCAACTTAAGACAAGCCTATATCCTCTCAGGACAAGGTCTTTTCTTCAAGACAAGGGTTTCTAAAGGGCCAAGGTCCTAGTGGAAAAAAGAGAAGAGATCAAGGAAAGGGAGGCTACCTCTTGTGTGGAAGAATTCAAGCCATAATCCGAGCAATTGAGTTCTAGAAAGAAGAACTCAATTGGAGGGACCATTGAAAAGAAGTTAGTGTTTCTTGATCATTGCTCTGTGTGGATCACCATCATAGGGCGGACACCTGGATGCCTGGTGAATTCAGTTAGCCCCTTCAACTTCAAGTTTGTTGGAATTAGTGATTACAGATTTGTACCCTAATCCTAATTTGCATAGATATGCTTGTCATATGTTCTAGTCTTATTTAAGGAGTTCCTGGTTTAGGGTTTTTGGTGTGAATTTAGTTTCAATTTTTGAAATTACCCATCCGCTGCGTTGCACCGAAACCCAACAAAGTTTGCTTAGAAGAAAAAGAAGCTTGCAAAGAAGCAAAGGATGGTAAGCATAAGAAGGACAGTCAAAAGAAGCCTATTGAAACAAAGGGAAATATTTCTACTACAACACTGATGGTCACTGGAAGAGAAACTATCTACTATACCTAGAGAGCCTGAAAAAAATGAAGGTGAATGCACCTTCAAAAGGTATGTCTATGCTCGTTTTTGAATCAAACCTTATGTTATCTTCTACTTCTAGTTGGGTATTGTACTTTAATTTAAGTGCCCATATTTATACTTCAATGCAAGGTCTGATAATAAGTAAAGTGCTAAGGAAAGAAGAGATGATCCTGTATACTAAAAATGGTGCAAAAGTTGTTGCAGTTACTATGGGAGCATACTGGTGGGGACACCAAGATCAGACACAAATCACTGGATCCTATATGATTTATTGATTAGGGTTTTAATTTTGGAACCTTAATCATGTGTCAAAGTTTTGAAAGTTTTACAATCAATTAAGATTGAGTCCTGTAATAAGTTTAGGTTAGTTGATTTGACTTAACCCTCAACCTTAGTCTAGTTTTGAGTCCTATACTTCAGTTGTGAGTCCAGTATGAGTTCAAATTTTGTACAAGAGAAGAGAATACCCTAGTTTGAAGTTTTACCAGGCCACATCCAGGAGTCAGAGGCTACTACATCAGCTTGTTGAATTTTGTGTGACACCCCAGGATCCAAAACACTTCCAAAAACTTTGATTCCTTCCAGATATTTTCCAAATGCCTAGATTCTAGTTCAGATGCCCAGATTCTAGTTCAGATGCCTAAGCATATTCCCAAACCAGTGAATCCATGATTCCAGAGGTCCATCTATGCCCAGCCAAGAAGAAATCAAGCCCAGGCACCAAGCCCAAGCCCTTAAGAAGCAAGATTCCAGCCAGATTCCCTGGAATATGCCAGCCCATGCGCCCAGTGAAAGGATTATGCCCTGCAAGCCAATTAAAACTTGTAATTTTATTGAAATATCTTGAAAACTTCCAAACTTTTGTATTGACAATTATATATATTAAAAGGCATCTTTTTCATCATATGCTGTGTCTTAGATTTATGATACGATGAACCCCATTGACTAGGGCTATGGTTTTAAGGGTTACGATGAGATCATACCAGTAAGATTTAAAATCTAAAAATCCTAATCTTAAGTATTCCTAGTCAAAGGGACATTGAGTAGGGGATCAATGTTTACGGAAAGACTAGCATATCCTTTGTATGCTCATTAATAAGGGTAATTGATCTTATAATTACTTGTGTAGGACACTAATACAAGGACATGGGTGCTCATTAGAGAATGAGTTCACTGAATTTGATCCGACTTGAAAACATCTAATGGAGTCTTATCTACTTGTCAATAGATGGTTTTCATAGAGGGAGTAGTGCATGTAATCCTTTGACCTGAGACTACCATAGTGCCTTGTATGCATGAACCCATGTTTTGGTTCACACTTATTCATGACATTGAGTCATGTACAGGGTGATACTGGATATGGTGAATTGTATATGGAGGTTGTGAGTAGGTCGATCAAGGAATCGATCAACCCTAGTAAGAGGAGATCGCATCCAGCTGATTTCGATCAAATGGTGATTCAGGGAAACTTTGATCAAAGTATGAATATTAGAAATAGTTTCTAATATTTCATCATTTGAATCATCATTATTAGATTGAAAAAGAATTGAATGTGATATTGGATTTGACATGGTTAAATATCCAAAGTCATATTCAGGGTGCAAGCTGATCGAAGGATTGAATTGCACGGTAACTTTCATGCCCCTTGGAGTTTCATGCCATATGGCATTTGGCATGGATAAAGGTGGCCATTTGATGGCTGATGGGTGGCCATGATGCAAGGATATTTGTGTAACAGAAATAAAAGGAAGCGACTCTTTGTAAAGTTTTTTTTCCGAAGAGTCCTATTTTAATTCTCTTAAGTTTTGAACGAAGAGAAGTGTTGTCTGGATAAGGGACACGTTCTATTGGAAAGGACATGTCTTATGGCATGGAAGGGATGTCTTAAAGCATCCCTCATATTGCTATTTAAGGAGATGGGCACCCAGGGAATGGTGTTCGGAGTTTTTATTCTAAAAAACATTTCTTTCTTGCATTCTCTTTCTTTGTCCTAAAAGATCTCTAGTCAAATTAAGACAAGCCCTTAACTTTGGTTAGGAGAGTCCTATTTGAGTGATCTTATAGGCGTTGGAAAGAGGAAGAAAGAGGAGGAAAGAAAGGTTGATAGGAGGAATATCAGTCCAAATAAGAGGAGTTTCTGCCTGAATTAAATTAGGCCTTAGAGGTCTAATTGAAGGAACAGGCTTTGAAGCGGTGCATTTGTCTTGATCAAAGCCCTGTGTGTATCACCGTTGGAGGGCGAACACTTGGGTGACTTGTGAGCAGATCATAAAGACCAGATTAAGGTTTCTACATCGAATTAGATTTTTGCGATCGAGGTTGGTGTTTAAACCCTAATTTATATTTTTTATGATTTATGTTCTTAATAAGGTGTTCTTGGGATTAAGGGTTAGGTTATGATTTCATAATATTTTGAAATCCATGCTTCTGCCCTAGTAACCTTACCCATCACCCAGCCCCTAGAAGCCCACTTGGGCCCCTCAAAAATTCATCCAAGCCCATGAAGGAGGCATCCTTGCTGCTGCCCTAAGGTCCAAAACTGAATTTATGGAGTTTGACCAAGTCCAAGTGTCCTTAGGTGAGAAGGAGAAGACTAGTCTAACCTAGTTAGGATTTATGTTCCTAGTTGTTTTAAGATTTGTAATTCTAAACTAGCTAGCAAAGGACTTGTAATCTAACTAGGAAAAGACTTGTTAACCTAAGTGTAACCCTAGTTAAAAGAGGGCATGGGAGCTCTATAAATACCCCACCCCTCTTCCTCTTGTAATAACATTTCTCTTATGAATACAATTTGCTGAGATTTTGAATCATTGTTTTGTTCTTATGTTGGTTCTTATTTTGAGTGCTCTCCTTGTGTACCTTGGCCAAACCCCTACTACCCTAGCTTCCATCTGCATCCCAGGAGATCAGCCATGCCTAAGGAAGCGAAGCCCTAGCTACCGTCCAAGACAATGAGCTTCTTCTTCACGAAGCCACCCACTCCTAATCCTAATTCAGATTTCTCTTAAACCCTAATTTCCATTCCAATTTTATCTGCTGTTTAGATTGACCCTTGATGCTTGCAGGATCCCCGAGGTATTTTATCTCCTCAGAAGAGGCTCTCCTTGCCTCCAGGACTGCCCAAACCAGCCTTCTAATCAAGAGAACCGAGCTTCATCATCCAGACTCCAATCAGAGTGCTATGTGATCTCTTCATCAGAAGTTCTTCAAATCACTGATTGGTAACATCCTTCCCTTCTTTTAATTTCTAATTTTATGAAGATAAGCTATTCTAATCTGGGAGTTTTTCAATTCTCAGGTGCTAGTTATTTATTATTTTGCATGAGTTTACCTGCGATCATGATGATTCTATGCATTGCTATTTATCTTGCTAGTTCTTACTTTTATTTGGAAATTTAACCTACAAACCTAAATTATAAAAATCACAAAAAAATTAGTTTACTATTTTTTCTATATGACTAGCAATTTTAGAGTTGACCTGCATCAGTTTGGTATTAGAGCAGTTTAGGATAGTTTTCATCTGCATTAGATTCATAAAACTTTAATTTCTGAATTTTCTGCATCCTGTCTACTGCATTAGGTGTCTGTTTTTTATCTAATTTTGACCACCAAGGAATTTAATTTTTTTATGAAATTTGTATGAATTGTCCTTTCTATTGTTCTCTATTTTATCATAATTTTTAATTAATTTTAAAAAAACCTAAGTCTCTAAATTCTGGCATATTAGAAACCCTAACAAAATCTTGAGATTTCTATAGCAGTCTGAAAACCCGAAGATTTTAATCATCATTTGATTTTGGTTTTGCATAAAATTTGGTAGAGTTCATCAACACTGTCCATCCTCAGTCTTAGAATTTTTTTGATTTTTTCTACATCAAAAACTATGTCAAATCTTGCATCTCCTAAAACCCTAATTTTTGAATTTCTGCACCATGACTCAACCTAACCTAATCAACTTCCACACACCCGAATCCTAAGCCTAATTTGATTGCTAACCTAATCAACTTAAACCTAATTTGCCATGCCATAAAATACATAAAAATATTTTATTTTTTGATTGTTTTAGATTGCATCAGGATCATTGAGTGCCATCATCTTTTAACCTAATCTTAAGGGCAATTGCTATCTAACATCATGGTAGGATTTCATAACCTGTCCTGGGCCCAAAGCAACCACCAACATTCTAACCCAAGCCTAATTAAAATCAATTAGACCTAATTCACCCTATAGAGCTAGGTGACACCAATAGGTCGGGTCTGAGCTGTGTGGGCCAACTAGTGCATTTAATCTTGTGGCTATTACTGAAATCTGGTGTCTAAGGTTGAGGGTCGAAAGTCAAATGACCTAAGTGGTGTTGTGGTTTTTAATTGGGTCCCTGCGAAAGCAGGGGAGGCCTCCTACACTACCACCCTCTACTTGGCCAGAGAAAGGATTAGCTACTAGGTTAAGTGTAAGTTGAGCTGACCCACCCAATTTTGGCTCTAGGTCTAGGAAACCCTAGATTGTACTAGCCTATTTCTTTTTGCATGCTTGGCTGTACCATTCCATTCTGATTGCTTGATTGAGTGTATGACCACTAGATTAGGAACCCAATACCATAAGTCTAAACCCCAAACCGACTAAGCCATGGATCCCAATTTTGAAGCCATCATGAACCAGCTTGCCCAATTAATTACCTAAATGAACCAAGCCAATACCCAATCCCAAAACTAGTTTGCCCAACTAAAGCAATCCAATAACCAATCCAATACCCAATTAATGCTAAACTTGACTAAACCAATGATCAGATAACCCAATTAATCTAATCGCAGAACCAAATGAACCATAGATTCAACCAAGTAGACCAACGATTTGACCAAAAACCACTAGGATTAGCCAATTAGCCACTAGTTTTGACCAAGTAGTGATGCGGGACCTATATATGCATGCAAGTATTTTTTTTATATTTTTAATATTAAGTTGGATGATTAATCCCGAAGAACAGACTAAGGAATGATGTAAAGAATTCTATATAAAAATAAGAGGCTATAGCATAAATAACAGGACCTAAAGAGCAAAAGAAAGAGGACTGCCGAGGTTGAGAAGTCTCGATTGGAATCGCTCATCTTCAATAAAACTACTGGTGGCATAGGGGGTGAACCTAGCAATGTCTGATGTTCTTGGTGAAGATCATAGCGAAGAGATCACTCATCCTCGATGGATGCGGCCTGGAAAATCAAGCCAGAGACCTGCGGATTCCCAACTTTCTGCTCGGTGATCCGAATGAGGCCTGGCTGGAGTCATCAGATTTGTTGGAGTTGAGGGACCTACAAACAACCTATCAGGGGTTAGAAAACTCAGAGGAGATGAAGAAACAAAAGAAAACAGCAAGGGATGATGAGTTTCTGGAGTGGTCTGCCAGGGGTCTGGAGGATTGGATGGCGGTTGGAAACTGTTGCAACACTAGGAAGAAGAAAAGCTCTCAGATGATCCCTTAATGCACACTGTAGGGAGGCACACAGCAATTGGAGACTCAATAATATTTCATATATCAAAATTGTTAAAATTTTCATAGAACGGGTCCCTTATATAGAGTCACGAGACTTAGGGCCCAAGCAAAAGAAAATAAGGAAAATAATGGGTGACCACTTTCTTCGTAAATTATGGGGCTAAATATATGGAAGAAAATACTCTCCCACTTTCTTCCTAAAGTGTGGGGCTGAATACATGGAAGAAAACACTTTTATTCCACACAAAATCCCTCCATACAAGGTAGGTAGTGACATCCAAAAGGGAGGGACCACTTCTTTCCTAAGCAAGCTAGCATGAATCAGGGGATTCATGTTTATCTGTTTTGACTTTCCTTTTTGTTATGCTGGCATGTGGAGTTGGTGTGCTTGGGGTGTGCTGGCATGTGGTCATCAACTCCTCATGCATGGGCCAACTACATGATCCTCCAAGTAATCCTAGGTGGCACAATCCAGGGTATGACTGGGCTCCATGCGACTACTGAGGTGGCATGCTGGGTGGTGTCCTTCACATGGTTGAGTCTTCTTTGACTGGGCTTGACTCAAACAGACTCAATATAACTAGACATGATTACAAGACTCGGAAAATGTTTAGCTCAACATGAGTTGACTTGATCGACTGATCCAAAATCCTAATGTTATAGATCAAATGCTACATACAGGACTCAAAATGAAAACTAGCTCAACATGAGCTAACTAGTATAGGTCTCAAGTAAGAAAAAGACAACTCAAATGGACTAAGTCTTTATTACAAATGGACTCAAATGCGACTAAGTAATTTACAGAGGGTTGAGAAGCCTCTGTTTTATTCTGGTGCCTTTCGTGTCCCCACCAAATCATATATAAAAGAACAATATATATATATATATATATATATATATATATATATATATATATATATAAGCTACATAAAATACTTAAACCCTAATTTTGCATCATCTGCCTGCCATCATTGCATAATTTACTTTAAAGGCACTTTCTTTATGCTAGATAAGGGGAGGAGTTGATAACCTCTCCTTAGCCCAAAACAACATCCCTTGCATTTGGTCCCAAGCCTAACCTAAAATTAACTAGACTTAATTTTGTCCTAGTGGGCTAGGGACACCAACTGGTCGGGTTCGGGCTAAGTGTTAGATCAATGTGTCAAGCTAACCTGTGTGTGCATTGTGCTTAGTGTCTAGAACGATGGTTCAGGGATTCAATTTCGAAGGGCTTGTGTGCTGGTTCGCCTACCTGGCCAATCTTTGATTGGTGTCTAGGTTTGGCAATCAGGGACTTAACACTCCCCTTACACCTGCTTGGTTGAGTATAGGGTTACTATAGGCTAGTTTGCCGCCCTGATTGAGCATCTAGTTTTGGACTCTAGGTCTAGGGAGCTGTAGTTGGTCTAATTAAGTCTTGCATGAGCACTAGATCAGGAGCATCATATCACCCACCATCTTTACCTTTGACTGAACCCAGGGATAACTTTGAAACCCAAATGAAAGCCCTTACTGATCAACTAGCCCAATCCATCAATCTTAGACTTGATCAAATAGATTTCCGACTAGGAACCCTAGAGAAAACTCGTAGGATTAGACAGATCCAAACCTGAGCCACCTTTACCCACACTACCCAAATTATATGAATATAGATCCTATGCACCCTCTCCCTATAAGCCTAGTATACCTACAACCTATAGATCTTATGACTACAAATCCTATGACTCTAAAACCTATGAGCCCATATCCCATGAGCCTAGTAGACCCAAGACCCATAAAGCTGAATCTAAATCCTGTGACCCAATATTCTATAATTCCATGACCCAAAGATCTGCACCCTTGTCCCATGAGCCTAGAGAGCCCATAACCCCTAGGTATCAGCCTAGTACTAGTGATGTTTTCCCTAGTCAAATTGAACCCCATAAGGTTCGTACCCCTAGATACAAGACAAGTAGTAAGCCACTACCCCTTAGGCAACCTGAACCTACAAGGATTATTGCCCATAATCAGAAATCAGGACCTAGCCAATTTTTCCTTAGCCAACCTTCCCCTACCATCCCTTTGATTGACAAGGCTTACGTTAACACAGAAGTGTATGAAGCTGATGTAAATTTAGCGGATGAGTATGAGGGAGAAGAGGACACACCTCTAGAAGACCTAGAATTAGTTGACCCCGTAGGTACCCAGGTAGAAGCCAACCTAGAGTTAGTTGACCTTGACTATACCCAGCCTAGAGCTATAGTGGAAGAACAATTAGAGGAAGAGAACCTAGGTACTATTGTTAGAAACTTACCTGAGGAAATCATAGAGGAGAGCCAAATTATAAAGTATAGTCCTAAAATACAAGAACCAGAAGAATTTATTAAGGAATTGATCTCTTTGAATAAGTACCTTCAAGATGAGACCCTCCTATAGTTCCCATTAAGGACCTCTTCCCTGAGATTAATAACCCATCCTTCCATTATGCAAACCCCATAGATATACAACAACCCCGTAAGGCTAGCCTCATTAGTCTAGGATTTGTCCCTGACGCCCCTTCTTTTATCCTACTTTATCCAACTAACCTTGAACCTTTTTCCCTGCCATAACAGACTAATTTGGAACCTAGTTCCTACTTTCTGCCCTTTTCTGACACCTCCAGCATTTCTAGGATCATTAGATTGCATTTAGTTGAGATTAGCATGCTGCATGCATTCATTATGCATGTTAGGTTTGCATTATACTTCTAGCATATCCTATGGAATTTGCTAGGAGCCCATTGTAAGTTTTCTTGTGCATGTCAATCTAGGACCAAACCTAGAGAACTTATGATCTGTTTGGTTTAGTTCCAGAGAGTTTAATAGAAATTTCTTTGATAGGAATGCATAGTCGAGTCTGTTAGGTGTAGGTATGAGTCCTTTGCATCACTTGTTAGGAGTCTGCATATGCTCAGCATGTTCACCACCTGCACTAAATTTGAAAGAAACTGGCTAATTCCCGAAGAAGGGCCAATGAATTTGATGTAGTGGATTCTATCTTGGTTAGGCTTAGGCCTAAAAGAAGCTTCATGCTCGCAAAGCCGGACCTTTTAAAGTGACAGAGAGGGTTGGACCAAAGGCCTATGTGTTAGATTTGCCTTCGGATTTGGGCATTAGTTCTACCTTCAATATTATAAACCTGGTTGAGTACAGGGAACCAGCAATGATACCTAGTGAGGCCTTTGGACCTGTTCCTTTCCATTGTGAGTGACCCTAGCCCAGAGTGTCACTAATAAATTGGCCTGAGAGAGGAGAATGGATCGAGCATATCCTGGACGATCAAGCCATAATGACCCGGGGTCGTGGCTATCAACGCTACCTGGTCTGATGGCAAGGCCGGCCAGAGTTGGACGATTCATGGATTTCTCGAGAGGACTTGCAGCGCCTCAACCCAGACCTTCTCGAGAGATATATGAGCCAGCCTGATCTTCACTCGATAGGGTCGAGGTTCCTCCCACCCCGGGAGAATTGGTGGGGACACCAGAGGCACCAGAATAAGACAGAGGCTTCTCAACCCTCTATAGATTACTTAGTCGCATTTGAGTCCATTTGTAATAAAGGCTTAGTCCATTTGAGTAATCTTTTTCTTACTTGAGTCCTGTACTAGTCAGCTCATGTTGAGCTAGTTTTTTTTCTGAGTCCTATATGTAGCATTTGATCCATACCATTAGGGTTTAGGATCAGTCGGTCAAGTCAGCTCATGTTGAGCTAATCATTTTCGAGTCTTGTAATCATGTCCAGTTATATTGAGTCTGTTTGAGTCAAGCCCAGTCAAAGAAGACTCAAGCATGTGAAGGACACCACCCAGCATGCCACCTCAGCAGCCGCATGGAGCCCAGTCACACCCTGGATTGCGCCAACTTGGATTACTTGGAGGATCTTGAAGTTTGCCCATGCATGAGGAGTTGATGACCACATGCTAGCACACCCCAAGCACACCAACTCCACACACCAGCATGACAAGAAAGAAAGTCAAAACAGATAAACATGAATCCCCTGATTCATGCTAGCTTTCTTAAGAAAGAAGTGGTCCCCCCCCTTTTGGATGTCACTACCTATCCTGTTTGGAGGGATTTTGTATGGCATGAAAGTATTTTCTTCCATGTATTCAGCCCCACACTCTACCTACATGCCATACCGGTGTCTCCACACTTCTTGGTTAAAAGGGCAACCAATCCATATGGCACATAGTGACCTATACTTGATATACCATAATCCTATAATAATGTATCATTTAATCATGAATAAATTTTAGGAACCCATGATAAATCCTCTCTTTATTATGAAAGATTATAGCTCTAAGGACCCATCATACAAGAGCTCATTTTAGAAAGATGCAATGTGATGAACTCCAAGAAAATAACTTTATTCATAATAATTCATATACATGATCAACTAACTACAAGTTAGATGATTGGCATTAAGATTCAATTTCCAACAACTCCCATTTGGACTAAAGCCATTCGAAATAGTATCTAATACCTTTCTTCCATTTATGATCATCGAACTCTTTGATTCCAAGAGCTTTAGTAAATGGGTTGGCTAGGTTTCTCCTTTCTATCGATCTTCTAAAGCTTGATGTCATCTCGTTCCATGATTTCTTGTATAAGGTGATAGTGACATAGAATATGCTTGGTGCACTAATGAACATCATTTCTTTGACCTGAGAATGGCTTCAGTACTATCATAATACAAGGACTAGACCATCAAGGGAGGGTGCCACTCCTAGCTCTCTGAGGAACTTTTGCAACCATATAGCTTTCTTTTACCACATCTGATGCTGCAATATACTTCGCCTCGAAATCCGAGTCTGTCATAGTATGCTGCTTGAAACTTTTCTATCAGAATGCTCTACCATTTAGGATAAAGATAAAGCCTGACACACTCTTGTTGTCATCCTTATTTGACTAAAAACTAGAGTCAATATATCTTATAAGTTTTAAGTTAGGTTTTCCATAAATAAGCTATTGGTCTTAGTATTTCACAAATAAAGAAGGATAGTTTTCACTACCTTTTAATAGGCCTCACCTAGGTTAGACTGGTATTTGCTCAGTACCCCTAGTGAGTATGCCATGTCTAGTCTCATACTTGTCATGGCATACATGATAAACCCCACTATTGAGGTATATGGGATCTTACTCATCTGCTCTCTCTCTCTCTCTCTCTCTCTATAGTTATCCTACAATCCTTTTTAGATTGAAAAATTCCATGGCTTTTCAAAGATAGCCTTTCATGAGGTTTTCCATACTAAACTACTTCAGCATAGTATCAATGTGTGGACTTGAATAGTCCCAGTAATTGTTTAGATCTAACTTTATAGATTTTCATCTTAAGGATGGAGGAAGCTTCATCCAATTCTTTCATAGAGAACTGATATGACAACCAAACCTTTATCCCTATAGTGCAAGGATGTCATCCCCGATTAAGAGATGTCATCCACATATAGCATAAAGAATACTACCACAGAACCATTAGCCCACTTATAAATATAGGGTTTCTCTTCATTATTAACGAAGCCAGACGTTCTGATTATCTTATCAAAATGCATATTCCAACTTTGAGTGCCTAATTCAGTCATAGATGGACCCTTGAAGCTTGCATACCTTTGACTCTTCTGTAGATGTGAACCCTTTAGGTTGCATCATATACACCTTCTCATCCAGCTCTTCATTTAGAAAAGCTATTTAGACATCCATTTGCCAGATTTTATAGTCAAAGTATGCAGCCAAAGCAAACATAATCTAAATGGACTTGAGCATTACCACAAGAAAAAATGTCTCGTCATAGTCAATACCATAATATTGATGATGTCCCTTAGCATCCAAATGGGCTTTATAGGTCTCCACCTGTCCATCAATGCCCCGTTTCCTTTTGAAAATCCATTTATACCCAATGGATTTTATCGCTTCAAGTGGATTAATAGGTGTCCATACACTATCGATCTCCATGGACTCCATTTTGGATTTCATGTTCTAAGCCACTTATCGGAGTTAGATCTCTACATGGTATTCATATAGGTAATCGGATCCTCATCGTTCTCATCGAGTTCAACAAGATCACCATCTTAGACCAAGAAACCATAATATCTATCCAGTTTATGTGGTACTCTACTAGATTCCTTAGTGGTTCCTTAATTATGGGCTCTGGTTTTGATCTAATTAGAGCTATGCTGACCCCATAAGTGATTTTGATGATAACCAAACATTAGAGCATGCATTTGTTTTACTAACAACTCTTAAAGTATTTTACAAGTTTTTGTAAGATGAACTCTTTGCTCAATTTCAACTCCTACATTTCCATTTCTTGTATTGAGTTGTATTGTAATTGAATCTTGTAAAGAAGAACCTAAAGAAGAACTTAAATAAAAACCAATCAAATGGGTTACTTCTAGGTTTTTTCAAGATTTAAATTACTTTGAGTGTATTGCAAGAAGAGTTTGAAGATATCTTGGAAGCTTAAGCCCTGCTGAATGAATTCTGGAGAAGGATTGAAAATTCACTGAAGAACTCATCCGAGCCAACTCGAAGAAAAGAGAGCCAACTCTGGCACATGGCATGCATGAGGATTCTAGCATGCAAATATTCGAGCCGACTCTAAGGGACCTGAGGTGACTCATCCAGAGTACCATTTTTTGAATCAGATAGGTGAGCCGATCCAAAGGGAGTTCGAGTTGACTCTATCATATAGTCATCCATCCAAGCTGACTCTTCAGTAATTCAAGCTGACTCCTCCAGAGTCAAGAAAAAAAGATTTGAGAACTATAGCCAGTCGACCGACTCTAAAGAAAAAGAACCGACTCTTCCAGACTACATTTTTGAAGGACTAAGGATCCGAGTCGACTAGAATCAAGACGAGCCACTCTTACTGAGTTAGGAATCAGGACACTATGCAAGCGAGCCAACTAGATTGAAGAGAGGTTACTTAACCAGAACTACTCTGAGAATTCGAGCCGACTCGAGTAACCTGAGCTGACTCGAAAGTTGATTTTAGACTTATAACGGCTAGTTCCAGAACTTGTAATTTGAATCCAAAAAGTGCTCCAATGATGAAATGTCACATCCAACAGTCTACAATGACTAAAATCATTGAAAAGAGTACAAAACTACATATTTGAGGGATTTGAACTATTTAGAAGAAGAGATGATGAGTTAATGCTATATTGAATATCCAAGCTACTTTATGTTGCCCAGGTGGCTTTCCCAAGATGGGGGTAAATTGGGAATTAAAAAATTAAAGCAATAATATGCTTTTTGAAAATCCTTTTAAGGTGTTCAGTGTTGTAATGAAGTATTTGAATGCAGAAGCAAAATCAGATCAAAAAAATACAACACAAACACACAATAATTATAGTGGTTCAGAGCAACCCAGCTCCTACGTCGACTATCCAAGATTACCAATTTGTATTTTCACTATATCCCCCACCAGAATATAGTCGATTATTTTCACATGCTCATAATCCAAACCTCTACACTTTGGTTTTTACAACCGGGCTCACCAAAGAAACCCAACTTGGTTTTACCATGATCATCAAGAACCCAACACTTGGTTTTAACAAAGGCTAATCAAAAACCTATTTGGTTTTATAACAGGGCTCACAAATAACCCAACAATTCAAAATGAATTGAAAAGAAAAGCAACAGAATGACAAACATTTTTGTCGAATGGTTGTCGATGTAGCTCGAGAGAAGCCTACTTGAATGCACTTCAATCCACTTTAATGGCTTCTATAGCTTCTTTACTAAGTTCTTCAAGCTTCAAATAAGAGTTGGTGAAGGCTTGAAGGCTATCTTGAATGCACTTAGTGCTCTCTTTCTTGTTGACTTTATTGGATATTCAATAAAGAATTTACTCTTATTCTCTTTTTCAAAAACTCTCTAAAAACTTGCTTCAAAGAAGTTCAAAACCCTCAAATATATGGTCTTCCATCATTCGAAGGCAGATTAAGTCATTGTAGACCATTAGGATGTGATATTTGACTATTGGAGCACTTTTTGGATTCAAAATCAAGGTTCTAGAACTAGCCATTATATGCCTACAATTGCCATTCGAGTCGGCTCGAATTACTCGAGTTGGCTTGGCTCCTTAGAGTAGTTTTGGTTGAGTCGAATCTCTTCAATCTAGTCGGCTTGCTTGCAAAGTGTCCTGATTCCTCACTCTGCAAGAGTCGGCTCACCTTGATTCTAGTGGACTCGGATCCTCAGGCCTTCAAATTTTAGTTTGGATGAGTCGGCTAACTTCTATTCTAGTTGACTTGATTGGCTGTGGTTCTCATAACACATTTTCTGGACTCTGGAAGAGTCGGCTCGATTTATTGAAGAGTCGATTCGAATGTCTGACAATATGATAGAGTCGGCTCAGACTACCCCTGGGTCGGCTTGCTTGTCTGATTCAAGAGGTAATAGTCTAGACGAGTTGGCTCGGGTCCCTTAGAGTCAGCTCGGATATTTGCATGCCAGAATCCTCATGCGTGCCATGTGCCAGAGTCAGCTCTCTTCTCTTCGAGTCATCTCAGTGAATGTTTTAGTGATTTTTTCAGTCTATTTCCATAATTTATCCAGCATGTCTTCAAGCTTCAAGATGTCTTTAAACTCAACATATTTCTAAGAAATTAAAAGCTCGAAACACATTTTAGAAGTAACCTAATTTAATGATCTTTCTTAACTTTTTTTTTTGGGTTCTTCTTTATAATATTTAATTACAACACAACTTAAAACAAGAAATGAAAATGTAGGAGTTGAAATTGAGCAATGAATACATCCTACAAAAACTTGTAAACTACTTGAAGAGTTGTTAGAGAAATAAATGCATGCTCTAATGTTTGGTTATCATCAAAATCACTTATGAGGTCAATAATCTTCCCCTTTTTGATGATGACAAAACACTGGGCATGAAAAATTCTTTACAATTACATGTATAATAATATTTGAGAGTAAGTATGGACATGTATCAGAGCTAATTATATTTGCAAGTAAGTATCAGATATCTTGTGAAGAGATTATATAGTATCAATGTTAGTGCTTTTGTGTGTATCAGAGTATTAAAATTTGTATGCTTCAAAGTATCAGAACTAGCACAAACATGAAGTATCAGAGCTCTAAATTGAATGAATTAGAGCTAATTCTAGAGCTAAAAATTAGAGCAATCAGAGCAAAATGTCGGTTTTGAGCAAAAGCCATCTGTTTTCAATAAATTTGTCGCCCTTTCTATAGGTTCTTAAATTGTGAAACATTTAAACTCATTTAAACACAATCATTTATACTCTCCCCCTTTTTCATTCTTTTCATGCATTTATGAACATTCTCCCCTTTTTGTATATTCTCCAATGCTTGATATCAATTGTAGATATTTTTCAAGTAAGCTCAAAGTTCTCTTGTCAGCTTAAATTTTTCATGTCATCTCAAAGTTCTCCCCCTTTTTGTCAATAATCAAAAAGGTATTGAAATAAAGCTCAATTTTTAAGATAGAATGAGAAGGTTTTTAATATTTGATTGAGATAATTTCACTTTCTCAATTTCATTTTGATATTCTAATTAAAATTCATTATATTAGCATTGTAAACATTGCATAAGCTCAAATCATTTGAAGACAGTGCTAGCAGATACAAAATAACTTTCATTTCAGTTAAGATGTTCAATACAAGTTACAAAGCATTGAAAAAAGTACAATCAATCACTGTCTAAGTCTAATCTAGTGCTAGTGGATGAGGCAGGTATCTTAATTCTAGGAGGTATGGCAGCAATAGGATCTACATCTACTATATCAGAAGGTGTAGGAGTGGAATGTGAACCCTGAGGCCTAAGATGAGGAGCTGGCTGTCTGGGATGAGTAGACTGACTAGCAAAGAGAATGGACTGTGGCCTAGGAGTAGATATGGGAGCAGGTCTAGGCTGTGGAGTAGCAAATATGGCAATGATTGTTGTTTTCAACTGATCTAGTTGGAATCGAACCTCTTCCATTGCTTCTTAAAGCTTTTTGATTTCAGAGCTTAAAGTAACTAGTTCAGTAGCTTGTACATTAGCAAATGCCTCAGCTGATCCTCTCAGTCTTCCAAATTCTGCTCTTAGGATTCCAATACCCTTAGTATAGTCTTCTTCCATCCTCTTTCCTTCTTCTAATGAACCCATTATAACTTTATTTCATTTAATTATGTTTTGAATGCTTCTAAAGTTTGATGAACTATCTTCTTAATTGATTCAGAACCAGATGATACCATATCAAGGATGTGATGTAGATCAGGCTGTGATACAGATCTAGAGGTCTCAAGTGTGTCAATCCTGCTGCACAGATCACTGATCTCACCACCAAACTGGTCTAGCCTGGCATCCACTGACTTGCGAAACTCGCCAAACATACTATATAGAGTGCAGGTCAGTGTCTCAGTCAAAGATCTCATCTACTAAGCCATAAAATCTTGGATCATTGAACTACTAGCAAAGTGATTAGATGGATCCTGAACTGATGGTGCCGGAGGAACATAAGTGGAATTAGGTAAAGATGGAGATGCTGGTAGATCAATGTGCTCAATCTTCGTAGTAGTAAACTCAGGTGCAGCTGGCTCATAAGCAGGCTCAATAAAGGTGCCAAACTCAGCAATTGGCATATCAAATATATGCTCTAAAGTGGGAACAGTGTCCTCTGGAGCTAACGGTCCTGCAGTGGAGATCTCCCTTGGAAGGTCTTCACTGTCATCTTCAGAACTACTGCTGCTGTTAGAAGAGGTTGCAATTACTCTTTCATCAGTGCCCTTCTTCCTCCACACTCCCTCACTACATATATAAACCATTCTGAGGAGTGATTTAGCAGTGTAGGTGTCAGTATGATGGAGGGGCTTACCAACATCCCCTTCCAAGCTAACTCCGGAGGCCTTAAATAATAATGTTAAGACCATACCATATGGTAAACAAGCCTTTACCTTTCTAACTACTTCTTTCATCTGCATTATTATTATGTATGGTAGGTTTAGTGACTCCCCTTGAATCATGTGCTCCATTGAGCTCAAGTCACGCTCACTAACCCAATCAAATCTTCCTGTTCTTAGAAGAAATATCCTGTTAATAAAATTGTGAAGTAGTCTCATCTCAAGTGAAAGAGTGTTAGCCATTACTATCCTTATTCCATCAACATTTGTTCTACCCAAAATTGCCTATAAGGCCTTTTCTCTGTCCTTTAAAACCAAATGTTTAACTCCTTCTGCAGGCATTCCAAGATAGAGCTGAGCCTTTCTTCTATGACTATAACCCTTTTTCCCTTGACAATCGATTCAATATGATGGGGTTCTAGTATGAGGTTTTCATAAAAGGCTCTTGCAAGTGTTGGATATGTAGAAATATTTAAAGAGCAGAAGTAAGTCCAACCTTGTGCTTCAATTAAGTCTCCAATTTTTAATCCAATTTCTTCTAGAAAATTGAAAATGATGCATCTACCGCTAATAACTAGTCGGTTTAACATAGAAACTACCTGTCCTGGAGATGGACTAGTGGCTATTGGTTCTCTTTCTTCCTCTTGTTCTTCCACTATTCGAGTTGGCTCTTCCTGTCGACATTTTGACCTTTTTTTAGTTTCTATAGAGGGTGCCATTCTTCTTGATCTCTTTCCCACAGTTGTCTTGGGAGCATTGCAATAGAGTTGGCAAGAATAAAGGAATTGAAGCTTTGGGAAAAGGATTTTGAGAGATTGGAGATAGTTTCGAGTGGAATGTCAGGGTTTGGAGTAAAAACAAAGAGCACAAGAAATTGGAAAAAGTCACTCGGCTCTATTAAAAAACTGTTTGCCCGATATCTGAGTCAGCTCGACTAGAGCAAACTCAAAAGAAATAGAGATTCAAGCTGGCTAGGCAAATCCTTAATTGACCTAGTCAGCTCGTCTAGAGTAAGAGCTGAAATATCAAAGATTCGAGCCAGCTCAACCAGAGCAAAATTACTCGAGTCGACTCGAACAGGAACTTTCCACAAAAGTTGAAATGATTCAGAAATTGAAATTAATTCAATAAAATCTCAAGGAAAGTTGATCAAAGATCTTGAATTGATGTAGGAGATTTTCAAGATATTTTTTTCTTAATTTTGAAGGAATTAGGTTTTGAAAAATCTAGAAAGGATCACAAAGACCTAATTCTCTTCTAATCATTTCAAATCTATCCTGATTGAGTGGCTTAGTATAAATGTCAGCTAATTGGTTTTTAGTTGGGATAAATTCTAATTCAATGTCACCATTCAAAACATGATCTCTAATAAAATGGTGTCTAATTTCTATATGCTTAGTTCTAGAATATTGAATTGGATTTTTTGTCAAATTTATAGCACTTGTGTTATCACATTTGATTGGAATTTTAGATTGTGAAATACCAAAGTTTTCTAGTTATTGTTTAATCCATAACACTTGTGCACAACAACTCCTTGTAGCAACATACTCTGCCTCAACAGTAGATAGTTCTATCAAGTTTTGTTTCTTAAAATGCCATGAGATGAAATTCAACACTAGAAATTGGCATGTGTTGCTAGTACTTTTTCTATCAATTCTATGACCAGCATAATTAGCATATGAAAATCCAATTAAATTCAATGAAGAATGTTTTGAAAACCATAGACCTAGATTACTTGTACATTTCACATATTTGATAATCCTTTTAATAGCAAGTATACATGATTCTTTAGGATTAGATTGGAATCTAGCACATACACATATGCTGTACAAGATATCAGGTCTACTTGTAGTCAAATATAATAAGGATCCGATCATACCTTTATAGAGCTTTTGGTCAATGTTGGATCCATTTTCAACTTTGTCCAATCTGCAAGATGGGCTCATGGGTGTGTTCATATGTTTGCTCGACTCCATACCAAACTTTTTGATTATTTCTTTGGTGTACTTGGCTTGGTTGATGAAGATTCCTTCCTTTGTTTGTTTTACTTGAAGTCCAAGGAAGTAGTTAAGCTCACCCACTAGGCTCATTTCAAATTCTCCCTGCATTAACTTAGCAAATTCTTTACAAAGAGTTTCATCAGTTGCACCAAATATAATATCATCAATATAAATCTGTACAACTAATATATCATTATTTTTCTTCTTAATGAAAAGAGTTTTTTCAACATTTTCTATTGTAAAATCATTTTCAATTACAAAGGTGCTAAGTCTATCATACCAGGCTCTAGGTGCTTATTCCAAACCATATAATGCTTTATTCAATTTAAACACATGGTTTAGAAAAATATGATCTTCAAAACTTGGTGGTTGTTCTACAAAAACTTGTTCAGAAATGAAACCATTTAAAAATAAACTTTTAACATCCATTTGAAAAAGTTTAAAATTTATGTAGCAAGCAAATGAAAGAAGTAATCTAATAGCTTCTTGTTTTGCTACAGGTGCGTATGTTTCATCAAAATCAATGCCCTTTTATTGGTTATATCCCTTAGCCACTAATCTAGCTTTGTTTCTTACTATATTTCCTTGTTCATCTAATTTGTTCTTATAGACCCATTTGGTTCCTATGATTGGATGGTCTAAAGATCTATCAACTAGTGTCCATACCTTATTTCTTTCAAACTGGTTTAGTTATTCATGCATGGCCATCATCCAGTTTGGGTCATTTTTAGCTTCTTCTAAGGTATGAGATTCTATTTGTGATACAAAGGATAGATAATCATGTGTGTCTCTATGTGACGACCTAGTCCTAATACCTTGTGAAGGATCACCAATAATTAATTCTCTTAGATGACAAGTTACGTACCTCCATTCACTTAGTAGATCAGCATGATCCTTACTTACCGTTTCTTCTCCTTCTTCGATTGGTCTTTCATGTATGTTCATATCTTCCATTTATTTTTGAATTGTACTTGCATCATTATCTATGCACTCTTCTTTCTTACAAGATGAGGGGTGAGGGGTTATTTCATCAAAAATAACATGCATGGATTCTTCTATAGTAAAAGTTCTTTTATTAAATACTCTATATGCTTTGCTATATAATGAATAACCAAAAAAAAATTGCTTCATCAGATTTAGCATCAAATTTTCCTAGATTATCTTTACCATTGTTATGTACAAAGTATTTACAACCAAATACATGAAAATAACTAATGTTGGATTTTTTTCATTCCAAAGCTCATAGCGGGTTTTCTTCAAAATAGGACGGATCAAAACACGGTTCAAAATGTAACAAGCAGTGTTCATCGCTTTTGCTCAAAAGTACCTTGGAAGATTGCCTTCATATAACATTGTTCGGCTCATCTCTTCCAAAGTTCTATTTTTTCTCTCTACAACACCTTTTGTTGTGGTGTTCTAGGAGCAGAGAAGTCGTGATCAATGCTACTTTCTATGCAATAATTATCAAAAAATTGATTTTCAAATTTGGTATCATGATAACTTCTAATTGAAATTATTAAAAGATTTTTCTGATTTGAAATCTTTTATGAAATTTTTGAAATACTTTAAAGGTTTTATCTTTGTGAGCGATAAACAAAACCCTTGTAACTCTGAAAAAATCATCTACAATCACAAGGGCATATTTCATACCTCCTAGGCTTGTTGTCTTAGTTGGTCCAAATAAGTCCATGTGAAGTAGCTCAAGAAGTCTAGAAGTTGAAATCATAATTTTGGATTTAAAACTCTCCCTAGTTTGTTTACCCATTTGGCATGCATCACAAACATGATCAAAATCTACTTTAAACTTAGGCATGCCTCTAATTAGGTTTTTGAAAATTAACTTGACAATTGTCTGCATGCTAGCATGACCTAATCGTCTATGCCAATATAGACAAGACTCTTTTGTCTTAGCATTCATTGCAACCAGACTGGAATTACTTAACATGGCAAGATTATTAAGGTCTACCACATAAATGTTTTCAAGTCTATGTCCAATGAACTTACTGCTAGAATTAAGAGAGTTTGTTACAATATATATAGATGATTCAAAGATAACCTAGAAGACTTTATCATATAATTGATTGATACTTAGCAAATTATGCTCCAATTTATCTACTGGCAATATATTTTCAATAAAAGTATAGGGGGTTGTCTTGATCTTACCAATTTCGATTATTTTTCCCTTGCCATTATCTCCAAAAATAATTATAGCTCCTTCTTTCATCTCTAGGGTGATAAATTGATCCTTGTCACCTGTCATATACCTTGAACAGCCACTATCGAGATACCATCTTTTTTCAATTTTTGGGCTGTAAGACATTCCTACAAGTCAATCAAGAAGTTCTTTTAGGTACCCAAGCTAACTCGGGTCCTTGCAGGCTAGCGAAGGTGGTTCCTTTGGAATCCCAAATCTTCCTTGCTTTACTTTTGACATTTCTAAAGTTATTGCATTCAAAAGCTTTATGTCCTAACCCTTTACATGCATAACATTCAACTTTAGAATTCTGAAAGGCTACAGATTTTGAAGTTCTAGATGTTGATGCATGAGATGTAATATAAATGGTTTTCTATTTGAGCTCTTAGGAACATACACTGTAGCCTTGGAAGTAGAAGCAGAAGTAGAAGCATTCGGTGCAAAACCTTTTGGTATCATAAAAGTAGTAGCTAAAATTCTATTTGAATTTGAATAGTTAAAACCTATTCCAGCTTTATTTCCAGAAATTATTTATTCTTTTAGGATCAACTCAAGCTTGTTAGAAGATAATGTAAGTTTTTCAACAAGTGGCTTGAGTTTTTCAACCTCTATTTTCAAATTTATGTTTTCATTCGTCAAAGCTTTGTTTTTGTCTAGACATGCACTATTATCAGTTTTCAAAGCTTTATACTTTTTAGAAAAGACATGTAATTCTTTTTACAATAAGTTATTCTTTTATGAAATTTCTTCTTTTTCCTTAAGTAAAAAATCATCAGTATTCTTTAAGGATCTAATCTTTACTCCAACATTTTTAAATTCAGATAATAAATCATGAAAAATAGAATTTAATTCATCAAATGTAAATTTTATTTGTGCATCGAGGGATCTTATCTCATCTTCGAGACCTATTAGATATAAATTAGCTATTTTCATGGTCTCTTCTTCTTCAGTTGAGGTAGACTCCTCGCTATCGCTCCATGTGGCAACCATCGCCTTCTTTCTTTTTTCTTGAAAAATTTCTTTAATAGTGGATAATCTAGATGAATGTGCCTCGGTTTCTTACATTCATAGCATGTGGGTACTTGATCTTTTTCCTTTTCTTTATCCTTGTCCTTGTCTTTGGAGTGCTTTCCTCGTTTATGAAATTTTCTATTGTATCTTCCTTTCTTCTTTCCCATAAACCTTCTAAATCTCCTCATGACCATTGCGATATCTTCGTCTTCTAGATGATCTTCGGAGGAGGTGCATTCATCTTCCGATTCCTCATCTTTCTTTGAGTCTAATGCAGCTTTGAAGGCAATTGTCTTCTTCTTCTTTCGATTATCATCAGTTCTATGCTGCATGGCCAATTCGTGTGTGATGAGTGAACCCATTAATTCATCTAGAGATGAGGTGTTTAGATATTTCGCTTCCTAGATGGCAGTCACTTTGGGGTCCCATTTGTCTAGAAGTGATCTTAAGATCTTCTATACTAAGTCAGCATTTGAGTAAACCCTGCCAAGACTTTTCAAACTATTAATATATCTGTAAATTGAGTAAACATGGTAGAGATAGTTTCAGTAGATTCCATTTTAAATAATTCATAAGTATGTACAAGAAGATTAATTTTTGAAGTCTTCACTTTGGAAGTCCTTCATGGGTCACTACGAGTTTATCCAAAATTTTCTTTGATGAAGAGCAAGTGAAAATTCAATTAAACTTATTGGAATACAAAGCACATTATAATAAGTTTATTGCTTTGGTATTTAATTCTCCCATCTTCATGTCGTGTTCGTCCTAGTCCTCTTTAGGCTTAAGGACATCCACGCCATTAATTTTAATCATGGGAATATGTGGCCCTTTTAGAATGACCTTCGATAATTAAAAATCTACTGCTTGTATATATATTTTCATTCTAGCTTTCTAGTAGGAATAATTTATGCCAGTGAAGAGTGGAGGTCTATTAGTAGATTGGCCTTCGACCAAGGATGTACTCATGGGATAAGCCATCAATCTTTACTCTAAATGTATTTAGAGATACTGCTCTGATACCAGTTGTTGCCCAGGTGGCTTTTCCAAGAGGGGGGTGAATTGGGAATTAAAAAATTTAAGCAATAATATGCTTTTTAAATCTCTTTTAAGGTGTTTAGTGCTGTGATGAAGTATTTAAATGCAAAAGCAAAATCATATCAGAAAAGAACAACACAAACACACAACAATTATAGTGGTTCGGAGCAACTTAGCTCTTATGTCCACTATCCAAGATTACCATTTGTGATTTCCACTATATCATCCATCGAAATACAGTTGAATTATTTTCACAGGCTCACAATCCAAACCTCTACACTTTGGTTTTTACAACCGGGCTCATCAAAAAATTCAACTTGATTTTACCAGGATCACCAACAACCCAATACTTAGTTTTAACAAAGGCTAACCAAGAACCTATTTGGTTTTTCAACGGGCTCACCAATAACCCAACAATTCAAAATGAATTGAAAAGAAAAGCAATAGAATGATAAACACATTTTTTATCGAATGCTTGCCGATGCAGCTCGAGAGAAGCCCACTTGAATGTACTTCAATGCACTTTAATGGCTTCTAAAGCTTCTTTACTAAGTGCTTCAAGCTTCAGATGAGAGTTGGTGAAGGCTTGAAGGCTATCTTGAATGCTCTTAGTGCTCTCTTGCTTGTTGACTCTGTTGGATATTCAATAAAGTATTTAATCTTATTCCCTTTTCCAAAAACTCTCTGAAAACCTACTTCAAAGAAGTTCAAAACCATCAAATATATGGTCTTCCATCATTCGAAGGCAGATTAAGTCATTATAGACCCTTGGGATGTGATATTTGATCATTGGAGCACTTTTTAGATTTAAAATCTATGTTCTAGAACTAGTCGTTATATTCCTATAACTGCCATTCAAGTCGGCTTGGTTTACTCGTGTTGGCTAGGATCCCTAAAGTAGTTCTGGTTGAGTCGACTCTCTTCAATCTAGTTGGCTCACTTGCACAGTGTTCTGATTTCTCACTCTATGAGAGTTGACTCACCTTGATTCTAGTTGACTCAGATCCTCAGGCCTTCAAAATTTTAGTTTGGACGAGTCGGCTAACTTCCATTCTAGTCAAGTCGATTGGCTGTGGTTCTCAGAACACATTTTCTGGACTCTGGAGGAGTCAGCTCGATTTACTGAAGAGTCTGCTCGGATGTCTGATAATACGATAGAGTCGGCTCGGACTCCCCCTGGGTCAGCTCGCCTGTCTAATTCAAAAAGTAGTACTATGGACAAGTCGGCTCGGGTCCCTTAGAGTTGGCTCGGATATCTGCGTGCTAGAATCCTCATGTGTGCCATGTGCCAGAATCAGCTCTCTTCTCTTAGAGTCAGCTCGGATGAATGTTTCAGTGATTTTTTCAATCTATCTCCAGAATTCATCCAGCATGTCTTAAAGCTTCAAGATGTCTTCAAACTCAACATATTTCTATGAAATTAAAAGCCTGAAACACATTTTAGAAGTAACCCAATTTTATGATCTTCTTAACTTTTTTCTTTGGATTCTTCTTTACAATATTCAATTACAACACAATCCAAAACAAGAAATGAAAATGTGGAGTTGAAATTAAGAAATGAATACATTCTACAAAAACCTGTAAACCACTTGAAGAATTGTTAGAGAAACAAATGCATGCTCCAATATTTTGTTATCATCAAAATCACTTATGGGGTCAACACTTTAAGAGAAAAAGAGCACTTTAAGAGCAAAAGAGCACTATAAGAGCATTCAAGACAGTCTTCAAGCCTTCACCAACTATCAACTAAAGCTTGAAGCATTTATTGAAGAAGTTGAAGAAGCCAACCAAGTGCATTGAAGTGCAATCAACTAGGCTTCAGCAACCATTCGACAAAAATCTGTTTGTCATTAAGTTGCTTTTCTTTACAATTCTTTTATTGAATTGTTTGATTATTGGTGAGCCCAATTTAAAAACGAAATAGGTTCTTGGTTAGCTTGTGTTAAAACCAAGTTGGGTTCTTGGTGATCCTGGTAAAACCAAGTTGGGTTTTTTTGGTGAGTCCTGTTTAAAAACCAAAGTGTAAAGGTTTGGATTGTGAGCCTGTTAAAATAATCCGACTATATTCCAGTAGGGGATATAGTGAAATCCCAAGTGGTTATCTTGGGTAGTGGATATAAAAGCTAGGTTGCTCCGAACCACTATAATTTGCTTGTGTTTGTGTTGTGCTTTTCTTATTTGATTACCCTTCTGCAATCAATTATCCTACCACAGCACTTAACACTTATAAGGGATTTCAAAGAGCACATTATTGCCTAAATTTTTTAAATTTCCAATTCACCTCCTATTTGGGAAAGCCACCTGGGCAATAACTTGTACTAGAGCAGTGTCTCTGAATACATTTAGAGTACGGATTGATGGCTCATCACATGAGTACATCCTTGGTCGAAGGCCAATCTACTAATAGACTACCACTCTTCACTGGCACTAACTATTCATATTGGAAAGCTAGAATGAAAATCTATATACAAGCTGTCGATTATCAATTATGGAAGGTCATTCTAAAAGATCCAGAAATTTCCATGATCAAAATTAATGGCATGGATGTCCCAAAGCCCGAAGAGGACTGGGATGAACATGACATGAAGATGGGGGAATTAAATTTCAAAGCAATAAATTTATTATACTATGCTTTGGATGCTAACAAGTTTAATCAAATTTTCACTTGCTCTTCAACAAAGGAAATTTGGGACGAACTCGAAGTGACCCATGAAGGAACTTCCCAAGTGAAGACTTCGAAAATAAATCTTCTTGTACATAGTTATGAATTGTTTAAAATGGAACCTACTGAAACTATCTCTGCCATGTTTACTCGATTTACAGATATTATCAATGATTTGAAAAATCTTGGCAAGGTTTATTCAAATGCAGATCTAGTATAGAAGATCCTTAGATTACTTCCAGACAAATGGGATCCTAAAGTGACTGCCATCCAGGAAGCGAAAGATCTAAACACCTTATCTTTGGATGAATTAATAGGTCACTCATCACTCATAAATTGGCTATGAATCACCGAACTGATGTTGATCAAAAGAAAAAGAATACTATTGCATTCAAGGCTATATCTGATTCTAAAAGACATGATGAGGAATCGGAAGATGACTGCACCTCCTTCGAAGATGATCTAGAAGACAAAGTTATCACAATGGTCATGAGAAGATTTAGAAGGTTTATAGAAAGAAGAAAGGAAGATACAATAAAAAATTTCATAAACGAGGAGAGCACTCTAAGGACAAGGACAAGGATAAAGAAAAAGAAAAAGATCAAGTGCCCACATGCTATGAATGTAAGAAATCAAGGCACATTCATCCCGACTGTCCTTTGTTAAAGAATTTTCCAAAAAAAGAAAAAGAAGACGATGGTTGCTACATGGAGCGATAGTGAGGAATCCACTTCATTTGAAAAAGAATAGACCATAAAAACTGCTAACTTATTTCTAATGGGTCTCGAAGATGAGGTAACATCGCCCGAACCTCAATTAAAATTTATATTTGATGAATTGAATTATGCTTTTTATGATTTATTATCTAAATTCAAAAAGATCGGAGTAAAGATTCGATCCTTAAAGAATATTAATGTTTATTTACTAAATGAAAAGAAAGAAATTTCAGAAAAGAATAATATATTGTAAAAGAATTTACATGTCTTTTCTGAAAAGTATAAAGCTTTGGAAACTGAAAACAGTGCATGTCTTGACAAGAACAAAGCTTTAACTATTGAAAATAATGATTTGAAAAAGGAGGTTGAAAAACTCAAGCCACTTATTGAAAAACTTACATTATCTTCAAACAAGCTTGGGTTGTTTTTAAAAGATCAAAGAATTTCTGAAATAAAGCTGGAATCGATTTTAATTCTTCAATTTCAAATGGAATTTTAGCTACCACTTTTGTGACACCAAAAGCTTATGTTCCAAAATTAATATCTCAAAAAGCTTTTGCAATAAATGTTTCTGCTTCTACTCCTAAAGCTATATTGTATGTTCCTAATAACTCAAATAGAAAATCTTTTATATCTGCCTCTCATGCATCAACATCTAGAACTTCAAAATCTGCATCCTTTCAAAATTTTAGAGTTGAATGTTATGCATGCAAAGGGTTCGGACACAAAGCTTTTCAATGTAACATCTTTAGAAATGTTAAGAGTAAAAGAAGAAAGATTTGGATTTTCAAAGGAACCACCTCTATTAACCTGCAAAGATCCAAGTTAGCTTGGGTACCTAAAAGAACTTCTTGATTGTCTTGCAGGAATGTCTTGCAGCCCAAAAATTGAAGAAAAGATGGTATCTCGATAGTGGCTGTTCAAGGCATATGATAGGTGACAAGGATTAATTTATCATCCTAGGGATGCAAGAAGGAGGTATGGTTACTTTGAAGATAATGGCAAGAGAAAAATAATTGAAATTGGTAAGATCAAGATAACCCCCTGTACTTTTATCGAAAATGTATTTCTAGTAGATAAATTGAAGCATAATTTGTTAAGCATTAATTAATTATGTGATAAATACTTCAAGGTTATCTTGAATCATCTATGTATATTGTAACAAACTCTCTTGATTCTAGTACTAAGTTCATTGGACATAGACTTAGAAATATTTATGTGGTAGACCTTAATGATCTTGCCATGTCAAGTAGTTCCAGTCTAGTTACAATGAATGCTAAGACCAAGGAGTCTTGCTTACTTTGGCATAGACGATTAGGTCATGCTAGCATGCATACTATTGCCATGTTAATTTTCAAGAATTTAGTTAGAGGCATGCCTAAGTTTAAAGTAGACTTTGATCATGTTTGTGATGTGTGACAAATGGGTAAACAAACTAGGAGGAGCTTTAAATCCAAAAATATGATTTCAACTACTAGACCCCTTGAACTACTTCAGATGGACTTATTTGGACTAACTAGGACCGCAAGCCTAGGAGGTATGAAATATTCTCTTATGATAGTAGATGACTTTCCTAGATTTACTTGGGTTTTGTTTATTTCTCAGAAAGATGAAACATTTAAAGTATTTCAAAAATTTTACAAAAAGGTTTCAAATCAGAAAAATCTTTCAATAATTTCAATAAGGAGTGATCATGGCATCGAATTTGAAAATCAGTTTTTTGATGATTATTGCATAGAAAACGGCATTGATCACAACTTCTCCACTCCTATGACACCACAGCAAAATGGTGTTGTAGAGATGAAAAATAGGACTTTGGAAGAGATGGCCCGAATAATATTATATGAAGGCAACCTTCCAAGATACTTTTGGGTAGAAGCGGTGAGCACTGCTTGTTACATTTTGAACCGTATTTTGATCCATCCTATTTTGAAGAAAATCTTCTATGAGCTTTGGAATGAAAAGAAATCCAATATTAATTATTTTCATGTATTTGGTTGTAAATGCTTTGTGCTTAACAATGAGAAAGATAATCTAGGAAAATTAGATGCTAAATAAGATGAAGCAATTTTTCTTGGTTATTCATTACATAGCAAAGCATATAAAGTATTTAACAAAAGAACTCTTACTGTAGAAGAATCAATGTATGTTATTTTTGATGAAACTAACCCTTCACCTTCTAAAAAAGAAGAGTGTATAGACAATGATGCAGGTACAATTCAAAAAGAAATAAAAGATATCAGCATACAAGAAAGACCAATCGAAGAAGGAGAACAAATGGTAAGTAAGGATCATGCTGATCTACCAAGGAAATGGAGGTACGTAACTTCCCATCCAAGAGAATTAATTATTGGTGATCCTTCACAAGACATTAGGACTAGGTCATCGTATAGAGATGCACATGATTACCTAGCCTTTGTATCATAAATAGAACCTCATACCTTAGAAGAGCTGAATCAGACCTAAACTGGATGATGACCATGCATGAAAAAATAAACCAGTTTGAAAGAAATAAGGTATGGACTTTAGTTGAAAGACCTTTAGATCATCCAATCATAGGAACCAAATGGGTCTATAGAAACAAGTTAGATGAGCAAGGAAATGTAGTAACAAACAAAGCAAGATTAGTGGCTAAGAAATATAACTAAGAAGTGGGCATCGATTTTGATGAAACATTGTACCTGTAGCAAGACTAGAAGTTATCAGATTACTTCTTACATTTGCTTGCTACATGAATTTCAAACTTTTTCAAAGGGATATGAAAAGTACATTTTTAAATGGTTTCATTTCTGAACAAGTTTTTGTAGAACAACCACCAGGTTTTGAAGATCATGTATTTCCAAATCATGTGTTTAAATTGAATAAAGCATTATATGGTTTAAAACAAGCACCTAGAGCCTGGTATGATAGACTTAGCACTTTCTTGATTGAAAATGATTTTTCAAGAGGAAATGTTGATAAAACTCTTTTCATCAAGAAGAAAAATAATGATTTATTAGTTGCTCAGATTTATGTTAATGATATTATATTTGGTGTAACTAATGAAACACTTTGTAAAGAATTTGCTATGTTAATATAGGAAGAATTTGAAATGAGCCTAATGGGTGAACTTAACTACTTCCTTGAACTTCAAGTAAAACAAATAAAGGAAGAAATCTTCATTAACCAAGCCAAGTACACCAAAGAAAAATCAAAAAGTTTGGTATGGAGTCAAGCAAACAAATGAACATACACATGAGCCCATCTTACAGATTAGATAAAGATGAAGCTGGATCCAACATTGACCAAAAGCTTTATAAAGGTATGATCGGATCCTTGTTATATTTAACTACAAGTAGACCTGTTATCTTGTATAGCGTATGTGTATGTGCTACATTCCAATCTAATCCTAAAGAATCACATATGCTTGCTGTTAAAAGAATTATCAGATATTTGAAAGGTACAAGTAATCTAGGTCTATGGTTTTCAAAATATTCTTCATTGAATTTAATTGGATTTTCGAATGCTGATTATGTTGGTTGTAGAATTGATAGAAAAAGCACTAGCATCACATGCCAATTTCTATGGTTGAATTTAATCTCATGGCAGTGTAAGAAACAAAGCTCGGTAGGACTATCTACTACTGAGACAGAGTATGTTGTTGAAGGGAGTTGTTGTGCACAAGTGTTATAAATTAAACAATAACTAGAAGACTTTAGTGTTACATAATTGAAAAGTCCAATCAATTATGATAATACAAGTGCTATAAATTTATCAAAAAATCTAATTTAGCATTCAAGGACTAAACACATAGAAATTAGACACCATTTTATTAGAGATCATATTTTGAATGGTGACATTGAACTAGAATTTATCCCAACTGAGAACCAACTAGCTGATATTTTTACTAAGCCACTCAATCAGGATAGATTTGAAATGATTAGAGGAGAATTAGATCTTTGTGATCTTTTCTAAATTTTTCTAACCTAATTCTTTCAAAATTAAGAAAAAGTTATCTAGAAAACCTCCTACATCATTTCAAGTTCTTTGAACAACTTTCCTTGAGATTTTATTAAATCAATTTCAATTTCTAATCATTTCAACTTTTGTGGAAAGTTTCTATTCGAGTCGACTCAGGCAATTTGGCTCTGGTCGAGCCGACTTGAATCTGTGTTGATTCTATTTTTTATATGGTCGAGCTGACTCGAGCAATTTAGGGTTGTTAGAGCTGACTCGGATGTCAGGAAATCGATTTTTTAATTAAGCTGTGCAATTTTTTTCCAAACTTTATTGTTCTCTATTCTCATTCCGAACCCTATCTCTCCACTCAAAACCTCTAGCAAAACCCTAAAATCTTCTTCCTCAAGCTCCCATTTCACATTTCTTCCTGCAAGTGTTGTAATGGCATCAAAATTGGCAGTGGGAAAGAGATCCAAAAGAACTACACCATCAGTGGAAATAGAAAGAAGAACAAAGAGCCGGCAAGAAGAGCTGACTCAAGCAATTGAGAGGGAAGAAGAAGAATCAAAATAGTTGGCCTCTACTCATTCTCCAAGACAGGTGATGTCAATGTCTAACTGGCCTGTTACTAGTGGTAGAAGGATCATTTTCAAATTTCTTGAAGAAATTGGATTGAAAATTGGGGATTTAATTGATGAACAATGTTGGACCTTCTTTGCTCTCTAAATTTATCTATATATCCAACACTTGTTAGAACATTCTATGAAAACCTAAGACTTGAACCCCAACACATTGAATCCATATAAAGGAAAAATGGATTATAGTGATAGAGGAGAGGCTCAGCACATTGTTGGAAATGCCTACTGAAGGAACAAAGCACTAAGTTTTGAAGGACAGAGAGAAAACCCTTCAAACAATACTAGGCAGGACAAATGTTAGTGGAGTAGGAACTGTAATAGCTAATACACTCTCACTGGAAATGAGAGTCCTCCATAATTTTGTCAATATAATATTTCTTCCAAGGACTGGCAGATTTGATTGGGTAAGTGAACATGACCTCAGCTTTATGGATCATATCATTCAGGTGGAGGCACTAAATCTACCCTATATCATGATTATGCAAATGAAGGAAGCTGTCAGAAAAGTTAAGGCTTGTTTACCATATGGAATGGTTCTAACCTTATTGTTTCAAGCCTCCAAGATTAGTTTGGAAGGAGAAGTGGTAAACCCCTTCATCATACCGACACTTATACCTTTAAATCTCTACTTTGAATGGGGTATATTCTTAATGAGGGGATATGGAAGAAAAAGTGAACTGAAGAGAGGGCAGTAGCAGCCTCCAGCAGCTGCAGTAGCAGTACTAAAGATAGTGATCTCCACTACAGGGCCTTCAGCACCTGAACACATTTTTGATGTTCTAGTTGGCACCTTCACTGACTTTGCTAGAACTTCAAAGCCAGCTGAGACTACTGTACTTGAGTTTGCACCTTTGGAGACTGAGCACATTGATCATCATTTACCAGCATCTCCACCTGTGCCGAATACCGCTTATGTTCCTCCTGTACCTTCAGCTCAGGATCCATTTACTCACCCTACCATTACTTCAGTGACACAGGACTTCATAGCATTACAGATGAAATCACTGAGAGAATCTTTGACTACTTCTTTGGCTACTATGTTTGGTGAGTTTCGCGAATTAGTGGACTATAGACTTGATCAAATTGACAGTGAGGTCAGGGAGTTGAGAGGTAGAGTTGAATCACTTGAGACCTCCAGACCTACATCTCAGCCTGATCTATAGCCTATCATTGACACCATTTCATCTGCTTCTGTTCAATTAAGAAAACTGTTCATCAAGCTTTGGAAGAATACAGAACAAAGCTAAAAGAAATAACTTCAATATGGGATCATTGGAACAAGGAAAAAGGATGGAGGAGGATTATACAAGGGGCATAGAGATCTTAAGATCATAATTTGGGAGATTGCGAGGGTCTGCTGAAGCTTTTGCAAATGCACAAGCTGCTGAGTTAGTTGCTCTAAACACTAAGATCAAAAAGCTTCATGAAGTAATGGAAGTGGTTTAATTTCAGCTTGATCAGCTGATAACAACAATCATTGCAGCATTTGCCACTCCTACACCTAGACCTGTACCTACACTTGGACCTACATCTACTACACATCCTAGGAAGCCAACTCCTCATCTTTAGGCCATCTAATACTACATAGCTAGATAGTGATTGATTGTACTGCTTTCAATTTCTTGCAAATTGTATTGAAAACTTTGAATGAAATGAAAGCACTTTTGTTGACATATTTTCTGTGTTTGAATTGAATTATGCAATATCATGCAATCACATCTTCAATTGTACAATGCTAATCTCATGATTTTAATTAGAATATCTAAGTTGATTTGAGAAAGTGAAATTATCTCAAATAAATTTTATGAACTTTCTCATTCTATCATAAAAATTGAGCTTTATTTGAATACCTTTTTGATTATTGACAAAAAGGGGGAGAACATTGAGATAGCATGAAAAATACTATAACTATTTGAGAATATACAAAAAGGGAGAGAATATATTTGACTATGCATGAATTTATTACAAAATCTTCAAATCATTAGAAAGGGGGAGCAAATTATTGAAACTGAATGGCTCTAGCTCAAGACTTGCAATTTACTCTGATTGCTTTACAAATTTAGCTCAAGAATCTACTCTAATACTTACAATTTTGAGCTTTGATACTTTACGTTTGTGCTTAGTTATGATACCTTGAAACATACAAGCTTTAATACTCTGATACATACAAAAGCACTAGCACTAATACTATATAGTTTTTCACAAAAGCTCTAATACTTACTTGCAAATACAGTTAGCTTTGATACATGTAAATGCTTACTCTTAAATACAATCATACATAAAATTGTAAAGAATTTTTCATGCCTAGTATTTTGTCATCATCAAAAAGGGGGAGATTGTTGACCCCATAAGTGATTTTGATGATAACCAAATATCGGAGCAAGCATTTGTTTTACTAACAACTCTTCAAGTGTTTTACAAGTTTTTGTAGGATGAACTCTTCGCTCAATTTCAACTCCTACATTTCTATTTCTTGTGTTGAGTTGTATTGTAATTAATTCTTGTAATGAAGAACCCAAAGAAGAACTTAAGTAAAAATCAATCAAATGGGTTACTTCTAGGTTTTTACAAGCTTTAAATTACTTTGAGTGTGTTGTAAGAAGAGTTTGAAGATATCTTGAAAGCTTGAAGCCCTGCTGGATGAATTCTGGAGAAGGATTGAAAATTCACTAAAGAACTCATCCGAGCCAACTCGAAGAGAAGAGAGCTGACTTTGGCACATCGCATGCATGAGGATTCTGGCACGCAGATATCCGAGCCGACTCTAAGGGACCCGAGGCGACTCATCCAAAGTACCATTTCCTGAATCAAACAGGTGAGCCGACCCAAAGGGAGTTCGAGCTGACTATATCATATAGTCAGACATGCAAGCCAACTCTTCAGTATTTCGAGCCAACTCCTCTAGAGTCCATAAAAAGAGATCTGAGAACTATAGCCAATCGAGCCGATTCTAAAGAGAAAGAGCTGACTCTTCTAGACTACATTTTTGAAGTCCTAAGGATCCGAGTTGACTAGAATCAAGGTAAGCTGACTCTTATAGAGGAGGAATCAAGACACTATGCAAGCGAGCCAACTAAATTGAAGAGAGTCGACTCAACCAGAACTACTCTGAGGATCCGAGTCGACTCGAGTAATCCGAGCTAACTCAAAGGTCGATTTCAGACTTATAATGGCTAATTCGAGAACTTGTAATTTGAATCCAAAAAGTGCTACAATGGTCAAATATCACATTCCAATGGTCTTCAACGACTAAAATCATTGAGAAGAGTACAAGACTATATATTGGAGGGATTTGAACTACTTTAGAAGAAGAGATGATGAGTTAATGCTATATTGAATATCCAAGCTACCTTAAAAGCAAGAAAGAACTACAAGAGCATTCAAGACAGTCTTCAAGCCTTCACCAACTACCAACTAAAGCTTGAAGCATTTATTGAAGAAGTTGAAGTAGCCAACCAAGTGCATTGAAGTGCAATCAACTAGGCTTCTCTTGGGCTGTATCGGCAACCATTTGACAAAAATTATTTGTCATTAAGTTGCTTTTCTTTACAATTCTTTTATTGAATTGTTGGGTTATTGGTGAGCCCGGTTTAAAAACCAAAGTGTAAAGGTTTGGATTGTGAGCCTGTTAAAATAATCCGACTGTATTCCAGTGGGGGATATAGTGGAAATCCCAAGTGGTTATCTTGGGTAGTGGATGTAGGAGCTGGGTTGCTCTGAACCACTATAACTTGCTTGTGTTTGTGTTATGCTTTTCTTATTTGATTACACTTCTGCATTCAATTATCCTACCATGGCACTTAACACTTATAAGGGATTTCAAAGAGCACATTATTGCCTAAATTTTTTAAATTCTTAATTCACCCCCCTCTTGGGAAAGCCACCTGGGCAACAAGCTAGTTTCATGATGTCTCTTAAATGTGTTGGTTCCTCTACTTGTTGAACATCACTAAGTTCAAATAGCAGCTTTAATTCATTTACTTAGGAACTCCTTTTCTAAAAAGATAGACCTAAGACTGATGAACAATTTTTGTGCTTCAGCAAGATAGAAGTAATAGCCTTGGACTCTTTGGGATATTCAACAAATAGGCATTTATCAGACCTGGGTCTAAGCTTATCTATCTGTAAATACTTGACATAAACTAGGTAGCCCCAACCTAGAGGTGTGAGAGTGTCGGCTTATGCCCTACCCATATCTTATATAGTATTTTATTAATAGACTTGCTTGGATCATTATTAAGAATGTAATAGGTTGACTCAATAGCAAATCTCTAAAAGGAGATTGGTAGGCTAGCAAAGCCTATCATGGATCAAACCATGTCCAACATGATTCAATTCATCCTTTCAAAAACTCTTTTGATTTGTAATATTCCTGAAGGTGTCCATTAAGAGAGAATCCTAATCTCTCCTAGATATATGAGAAACTCACTAGTAAGACATTCTCCTCCTCGATCTAATGGAAGAGTTTTAATACCTTTCCTAGTTTGTTTTCTACCTCATTATGATATCATTTGAACATTTCAAGTGACTCAGATTTATATCTCATAAGAAAGATAACCATACCTTGAAAGGTCATCTGTAAATATAATAAAATAATTATACCCATCTCTAGCAAAGGTGTTCATTGGTCCGCATACATCAGTATGTACTGGACAGAATTTTACTAGCTCTTTCACCCTTTTCACTAAAAGGTGACTAGGTTATCTTTCCAAGAAGACAAGACTCATGGTTGGTAGTGATTCAAAATCACTAATATCAGGGATGCCCTCTTTAATCAACCTATTTATCCTATTCTTATTAATGTAACCTAGCCTATAGTACCAAAGATATATATCACTGACATCATCTAACCCAGGACACTTGCTTGAAGTGTACATTACACTAATAGGCCAAGATGGTATATATATGCTATTTCCCATTTGTCCACTCATTACAATGACACCAATCAAAATGATATTAAAATGTCATTCTTTATTAATAGTTCATAACCATCATTGGCCAAAAGGCCTATAGAATTGACATTTAAAAAGAAGGATTGACAATAGTGACATTCACTTAAAATGATAGTACAAGACTTGAAAATTAGCTTGACAACATCCAAAGCCAGGACTAGAACTTGACTTCCATCTTTCATGTTCAGGAATCTTTCGCCATCCTCAAATCTCCTACTAACTTCATGTTCGTGCAATGAATTAAAAATATGTATAGGACTTTTGGTATCCAATACATAAGTAGTAGTATCATAGATAGAGAAATTATAAGACATTATCATATAAACACCTTATCTAGCAACTCCTTGCTACTTTCTCCTTCAGTTAGTTTGGGTCAAGGGATGTAATATAAAGAGGATAGTTCCTCTTCCAATAACCCTTTTTCTTGTAGAAGAAGTATTCCCCTAGTCTTATCAACCTTATTCTTCTTGGCATGACTAGCCCCAGCACTCTGCACCTTATTTTTATTCTTTTTCTTCCCTTTCTTAAAGGGATGATGACTTGCCAAAGAACCTCTCTTTGCATTCACCGACCCCTTGTAGAGCTGATAATCCTTCTCATAGGTCTACTGTAATCCTAGTAAACTATAGTAGTTTACTACATTCCTCATCACTCTATAATGATCAAGAAAGTCCAGGTAGGAAGTAGGAAAGGAATTCAATATCACATCTTTCTAAAGTTGCTCGTGCAAGGGATATCAAAGTTTGCCTAGGCACTTGATATGGTCGATCATGTATAATATATGATCAATGATCGAGGCCCCTTCATTCATTCAAGCATTGAAAATAGCATAAGAGATCTTATGCCGCTCAATATTTTTAGGTGTGTTAAAAGATTTCTTTAACTTTTGAAGGATTTCCTTTGATTGGGCCTCAAACTTGAGATTGAACTTGTCATTAATAGCTACTAGCATTATGCACTGAAAAGTTGTTTGGTCAGAGAGCCCTTCTGATAAGTGTCCTTGAGCAAAATATAGGCATTGAGAGCAGGCTAATATGGTGCAGGATCCGTTATCACATAAAGGATCCTTTTATGCCCCAGGACAATCTTGATCTTCCGATACCAATTATCAAATTTGGGACTTATGAGTTTGTCATTATCCAATAATGACCTAAGTGATAAATTGGTAGCCATTACCTAAAAAGAGAACCATTAGACCAATTAGTATATAAATTATTAACCCTAATGACTTGTACTTTAGTCTAAAGGTCCTCCTACTATTTTATATAGATTGATGCCTCTACCTCCAATCTGAGAAATTATCTTAATTCCTTAGTAGGTACTAGAATCCTATAGACTGTACATGAGCTCGACTATGGCTGGCCCATCCATATGCATCTGAAGGTAGGTTCTAAACCTATTGTTTCTTCAAAACAACTTCTAGTAATTAATTTTGCCTCAGGTGTCTTTTCAGTAGGCTTATGGTCCTATTGAAAGTCTCGTTTAGGTCCAACCATTAATATGACAAAACTCAATGCTTTTAATCAAAGAATATAGTTAAGCCCGACTATGGCTGCCCTACCTGACCAAGATTAAGAGAGTCGCACTAAGCCATCATATTATGAATGGCAATTTCAATAGCCTGATAAACACTAGGCCTATTGGCTTTCCGTGATCACCCAACTATTAAACACATTACCATCCACTTAATGGGAGTCTATGGCTTAGTTATCACCATAACTTCATCATTTTAAGGACTAATATTTAGAAAATTTAAACTTATATGTGATAGATGAAATAGAAAAGACATAAACTAGTAAGTCAAGAATCCTCCCACAAACTTTTCCAAGTCATAGAAGAGAGTTCAAGATAAGTTGATTCAAGGGCATCTAAATTAGTCAGATTGATCAACCTTAATGACATTAGTTAACTTGAATCAATAAGCTATCTTATCAAATCTAATTCACCACGTTGGCTAGGTAAGTGAGATCAATTGGAGGGTTCAGCCATTAACCTCTTTCTTTAAATACCAAATGAGTTGGCTAGTTAAAAGGTAGCCCCAAGAATCATGATCAAACTGCCAAACTTACCTTCTACACTAATTGGTTCACCAAATTTGATAAGACTAGTCTAATGACTCAGGTCCAATCACAGAGCCATAATTTGGTCGATTTATAAACATGAACTTGATCAAATTACAACTATTATGAATGATCTATAAAGGAGGAAATCTAAATCAACTTTTAGTTAGATTAATTTCTCTATTTAAGTCTATCTAAATGTAAACTTAGGTCTAACCTAATTAAGGAACCTTGCTCAAGCTAACCCATGATCCAAAAGTTTATGAAAAATGACTTAAGATCTTTCATCCTCAAATCTAGACTTTTAGTCATTAAAACTTAATTCTTAATTTAGTTCAACAATTTTCATATTGAAACATTTTCAATTTTAATTTATAAAATAGTTTACAACAAAAATTAATTTTTGAATTTTCTAGTTTTTATTATGAGTCGACACATCCTGGTCAAGTATTGACACTTCCATGAGTTGAGTCACATTGAATCGACACTTGACCCTATGACATTGACTCATAGAGAGCATCCAATGACCCATTCTTTCAATCTATAGTTTTGAGTCAATACTTAAAGGAGCAAGTGTTGACTCACTAGGTCAAAGTGTTGACAATTCAAGGCCAAGTGTCAACACCTACGGGCTGACAAAAAATAATATATTTCTAGATCTAATCTTCATGCCAATCTTTTTAACATAGCAATTCATAAACCTAACTTAAAGCATTTCTAAACTAATCGATGAAATCATATCTAGAAAACTAAGATTAAAAGATTTTTAATCTAATCTCTTTCGCTTTATTTTTCATGGGTCATGACAAAGTGGCCCCCTACATGCCATAAGAGATCCCATTGAATGGGAATAGAGGGTCTTTAAACCCTACTTCTCTCTTATGATTGGATGGCCTAGTGAATCTATCCAATCAAAGTACTAACCAAAAGAGAAATCATTTTAATATTTTAGATTTATATACATAGTTATCATGCCATATGAACTTAGTGCTCTGATACCAATTTTGAAAAACTTAGGCTATTTCATGCATGCATTTCAAAAATTTTAAAAATATAAATATGATGAAAACTACAAGATTAAACTATCTAATCTAGTCATGTATTAGAATATTTCTATAAATAGCCTATACAGGATCATGACATAATAGTATGCATATGGAGACAAGCTAAAATATAAAATGAATACAAACCTAATGCTGTAGACTCTATCTATAGCCAATGAGATCAACAACACATTAGCTTCCTACGGTGGTCAACGATTGTTGCTGCTGGAAGTTTTTAGTAAAAAAAACACTATGAGCCATACAGTATGTCTGGCCTCTATAGGTGATCCACATAAAAGCTCTTGCTTGATCAGTTCCCTCGAAGTATTAGCTCCTCTGGAACCTCGATGGCTAATCTTCCTTCTTTAAGATACCGGGATACTCCTAGAACCGAAGAAGAACCTGCTAGAGGATTGGATTTTGGGATGGAACTCACTTCCCAAACCTAGACAATCAGGAAATCTAGCCTAAGAGATAATATTTCTCCTTGATTACAAGCCCCCACACACCCCAATTTCTCTTTGAGTAGAATGCACCCTCTATTCTTTGCTAAAGCATTTTCTCTAGCTTTTCTCTCATCCACACTCACATCCCTTTTCAACACCTACTAATAGCCCATTGTAAATAGGTGCCCAGGTGGTTAGGAGGGTAAGAGAGATAGAAGGAGAGAATAGAGGAGAGATATAGGGGGAGGTTTTTAACCACTTAACTTCAAAATTCAAGTATTTAAATTCAAGATTTAGTTTTGAAATTAAATTTAGAAACCTATTTGAATTTAAAATTTAAATTCAAAACATGGGCTAGGACATTTGGATCAGGTCCAATCAAATTAGACTTGAGCTCAATCCAAATCTCATTTGGCTTGACCAAATCATGTTGCTTAATCAAATTGAGCTAACTAGCAATCCAAGTACCGATTAATCCTTAAGTTTTTCATCAATTTTTAGCAAAAAATATTATTACAACATTTGCAATACCGATGAGTCGATACTTGGAAAAACTTCAAGTGTCGACTTACCAAAGTATCACACTCGGAAGTATCAATTTAATATCAAGTATCAATCATATTAATAATTGAACCCTGAAATGATTCTCAATCATTGACCATCCATCAGATCAGGTAGAAATTTCTATTGTGTGTGATCCCATAAATTTGAGCACTAAGTTCGCATCATAGGAACAATTCCTGTACCAATCAAAGTTGCTATCTAGCAAAACACCAATGTCTGGATAGGTCAAAAGTTACATAGCAACAATTAGGAATCTCTGGCATATGGCTGCCATATTTTTCATCCCATTAACCCTTTATGCTTTGCATGACTTCAGAGTTTAATTGCCAACCCTTAAATGGTATATTAAAATGTATCTTAACCTTACATGTCATGTGTCTCCTTGAAATTACTATCTTGGCTAAGGCTTTGCTAAATTAAAATACAATGAGATATTCACTCCAACATTTGAATAGGTCAATTCCATCTTGACTCATACACCAACTCTTCAAGTACTTGAATGATGCAAAAAATTTCCATCACTAGATTAGAAATTCATGTAGTCTGGTACTAAAGTAAAGTGAGTTGCTTACAAGCCATTGTGGTGATCTCAAATCTAAGGGACACTTATATCCATATCTCTTCATGAGCAATACTTTGCAAAAGCGTGCTCCACGGGTGGATTACATTCAAAGAAATGCCCTACACTCTATCAATATACCATACCAATGTCTCCACACTTCTTAGTTAAGAGGACAACTAATCCATATGGCACATAATGACCTATACTTGATATACCATTGTTGGGGTGTCTCGATCCAAGTATGAACCGAACATCGGTTCGGCTAACCGAAGACCTTTTCTCCGAACCAACAACTTCGGGCATAAGAAGTTCAGGCCAACTATGGGCAACTCAAGGCTCTCCGCTGGCCTACGATATCCGAAGGCAAGACCTTCGGAATATGTCTTCGGCCCTAACCAAAGATCAGGCTTCTCATTGACTTTCAAAGACATGCTCTTCATTTCCTACCGAAAACACGATCTCTAGCCCTTGGTAAACACCAAGTCCTCGACTCATGCTGAAGACAGGATCTCCGACCAAGGAGATTCGAAGATAGGGAGATTCCCAATTTAATTATGAGAATCTCCCTAAGCAGGAAAATCTGAAGATGGGTCCACGATCTGTCCCAATAAGTAACAGTAACCAACGGTTACAATCGACTATCCCCATGCCACGATCATGGCATGCAACTCTAGCTACCATGCCTTCGGTCTGGCCAAAACCACTCAATGACAACCCACGATCACCAATCATAGGGAGAAATCAACTCCCCGTAATCACTGGGAGAAGAGTAGATTCGCAGGCCAGACAGCCCCTTATAAATAGCGGTAAGAAGAAATGCTCGAGAGAGGTAGACACACACACTCAAAATTCAAAGAACCTTTCCCTCTGCTTCTCGAGAATCATCCCCATTCTATGGCTGGGGCCCACCTCTGACATAGGCATCGGAGTGTCCCCCGCTGGAGCAACTCTGGCAAGGGACCTATTTTGCAGGTGAACCAGGGAGCATCCTGTGGTGTAGCAGCTTCGACCGGTCAAAACAGGGACTCCACACCAATAGATTGGTGCACCAGGTAGGGGGCGGGTAGCCAACAATCTTTAAGCTCCCCTCTCCAATAAGGGGAAGTATCCCGATGGCGAGAGGAAAGACTCAGATCGCTTCCACGAGTCGAAGTCATGTTCCATCCCAAAGAGGTGTGCCCCCGGGAGAGAACGACATCCCGCCTCCCATAGTTGTCATGGGTTTGCAGTAATTTGAAGCCCTTGTGAACCAGGTCACGAACCTTATGGCCATGGTTCAAGATTTTCGAAACAGAGCTTTTCCGATGGAAAATCCACCAGCCGCCTCCAGACATAGCTCTCGGTCTCGGAGAAAGAGAGCCCCTCGGGAGGAATCAACACATCTCCCCCCTCATTCTTGACCTTTTCCTGAAGGCCAGAGTTCGAGGTTACCTAGGCCCACAATCTCCCCGCAGAAAGGGAAAAGGCCTAGGCAAACTCCCTCACTGTCCTCCGAAGGCACTACTCCCGTAGAGAAAGGGCCGAAGCAGGCCCTCCTTGATTATGACGAAAAGTTCAAGGCCATCGAATCAGAGATGGCAAGGATGCGAGAGCAAAAGGGCAACGACATCTTGGCGGCATGAGATCTACGCCCGCCCTTTACCAACCGCATCATAGCCAAAGTCATTCCTCGGCATTTCAGGGTTCCCCAGATGGAACCCTATGACGGCACCTCCGATCCCTTTGACCACTTGGGTAGTTTCAAGGCCCATATGATGATCCAAGGAGCTTTGGACGTGATGTACTACCTCACGTTCCTGGCCACCTTGAAAAAAGCCGCTCGGATGTGGTACTCAAGCCTATGCCCAGGTACCATCGATTCTTTTTTTGAGTTAGAGAAATTGTTTGTCTTGCATTTCAGGGCTTGCCGCAAGACCCATCGAAATACGGACACACAGCTCCTCCTTCATCAAAACCAAGGTGAAAGCCTGCGAGACTACATCTCCAGGTTTAATGCGGCCACCCTTGAGATCCCCGATCTCAATGAGCATGTGGCCATGTCTGCACTGAAGAAGGGACTTTGCACATCCAGGCTCACCTTTTTCCTGGATAAGAAGTTTCCTAAAAGTTATGCTGAGCTCCTGTCAAGGGCTTAGAAATACGCTGATGCTGAAGAGCAGGCGACCAACTGATGACTGACCGAAGGGAAGCCCCATTCAAAAATGAAGAACAACAAGGGACAAGGTCCCCCGATCTCCAATAATAATAAAAACAAAAATACCCATCATCGAAGAAGTCCTCCTAGGCCCAGAGCATCGGGAGGAAGATTCGACTCCTACACCCCCCTCAACCTTTCTCGAGAAAAGATCTTGATGAAGATAGAGAAAGAAAACTATCTCCAACAGTCCCGTCCCATGAAGGCCTCCTCTTCTGTAAGGAATAGGAATAAATATTGCCGATTCCACAGGGGCCACGGCCACAACACTGAAGAATGCATCCAGCTGAGGGATGCGATTGAGGATCTCATCAAAAGAGGGTATTTGGGATGGTACATTGGTCATCAAGGACCTCGGTCAGAAGCTACTGTTCCCCAGCCACCTCCTGAAGAGGTTGAACTGCCAAATCAATGGCCCACCAATGGAGGTGTGGGGATGATACACCAGCCTATCGACTGGAGGAGAGACGAGGAAGATGTCCCAAAGCGACTCAAGGACAACAGCGCTATTCTCTTCTTCGATGATGACCTTGCGGGAGTCCGGCTCCCGCATGATGATCCCCTTGTAATCTCGGCCATTGTGGCCAACTATGATGTACAACAAATCATTGTTGATAATGGAAGTTTGACTGATATCTTGATCTATGATGTATTCCTTAAAATGTGTTTGCCTAGTCATGAACTACGGAGATCCACCATACCACTCACTATCTTCAGGGGTAATCAAGTTCATGCTAAGGGAGAAATAGTATTGCCTGTGACCCTTAGCATTGAACCTCGACAAAAAACATTGCCGATCAACTTCACGGTAGTCCGGACCCCCTCGGCTTACAACATCATTCTGGGGCGGCCCGCCTTGAACAAGTTTCGAACCGTGATCTCCTCTCATTATCTCCTGGTATGCTTCCTACCAGGAATGGTGTCGGAGAAGTTAGAAGAGATCAGAGAGTGGCACGGTAGTGTTTGATGATCCAAGACAAGCACTTCAATGATTCTGCAACTCTGGATTAGCTGAATCTGAGAGATACAACTACAGACTCTGGTAAACCCATGGAAAGAACTATCCTGGTACCTTTGACAAAGGAAGACCCCACCAGAGTTGTATAGATCAATAATATGCTTGATGAGGAAACCAGAACGGAGCTGATCCAATTTCTCGGAGACAACGCTGATGTCTTCGCCTGGTCAGCTTTGGATATGCCAGGGATTCCTGCTGAAGTAATCACTCATCGGCTGGAAGTTACCCCCGGGTATAAACCGGTCCAACAGAAGAAAAGAAGCTTTGCTCCTGAAAGATAGAAAGCCATGGACGAGGAAGTAAGCAAACTCCTCAAAGCAGAGTTCATCTGAGAGGCCCACTACCCTGAATGGTTGGCCAATGTGGTAATGGTGAAAAAAGCTAACGGCAAGTGGAGGATCTGCATCGATTACACAGACCTCAACAAAGCTTGTCCAAAAGATAGCTTCCTTCTCCCAAAGATTGACCAGCTGGTTGATGCCACTGCTGGCCACCAACTACTATGCTTCATGGATGCTTTCTCTAGCTACAATCAGATCAAGATGAATCCCCAAGATGAGGAGAAAATGGCCTTCATCACTGATAAAGGTCTCTATTGCTATATGATGATGCCATTTAATCTCAAGAATGCCAGGGCAACATTTCAAAGGTTAATCAACAAAGTATTTGAAGAGCAACTGGGAAGGAACATGGAGGCCTACGTCGATGACATGATCATCAAAAGTCTCCTCTAAAAAGATCATATCCAAGACCTAGAAGAATCATTTAGTGCTCTACGACATTACCTCATGAAGCTGAACCCGGCAAAATGTGCCTTTGGGGTCACTTCGGGTAAGTTCTTGGGTTTTCTTGTCACCAAACGAGAAATTAAGGCAAATCCTGAGAAGAACCAAGCCCTAAAGGATATGAGACACCCCTCTTGCAAGAAAGAAGTCTAGCAGTTAGCAGGGAGAATTGCCTCCCTAAGCAGGTTCATTTCTCGTTCAGCCAAGAAATGTCTCCCATTCATCAAGGTACTCTGGCAGTCAAAGGGCTTCGAATGGTCTGAAGACTATCGCACTGCCTTTGAAGAATTAAACAAGTACCTAGAAACCCCGCCACTATTCTCCAAACCTCGAGTGGGCGAGGTGCTTTACTTGTACCTCTCTGCTTTAGATGAAGCAATCAGCTCGATCCTTATCTGAAGAGATGAAGACGGATCCTGCAAACTGATCTACTACATCAGCAAGGCCCCATATGATGCTGAAACGTGGTATGCGAGGATGCAGAAGCTGATCTACTCTCTGGTGATTATGGCAAAGTGACTACGGCCATACTTCCACGCCCATGCCATCGCGGTGCTGACTGATCAGCCCCTCAAGGCCATTCTCCGGACTCCAGATACCTCAAGAAGGATAGCTAAGTGGGCTGTGAAGTTGAGTGAATTCAACATCAACTTTCAGCCCCGATCAGCTATGAAGGCCCAGTGCTCTCTGATTTCTTGGATGAATGCACCTGGAGGCCCGAAGATGAAGTACCTTCGGCAGAAGAGGAAGCTTCGAAGGAGATGAAGTCTGTTTGGTGCTCCATGTGGACAGAGCTTCCAATGCCATTGGATGTGGAGCTGGTCTTATGCTAGCCGAACCTGACGGCCATACCATAGAGTACGCACTTTGATTCTCCTTCCATACTTCTAACAACCAAGCCGAATACGAAGCCTTGCTCGCTAGACTTCTGATCGCCAAAAGTTTGGGAGTTCAACAACTCCGAGCCTTCTCAGACTCCCAACTGGTTGTGAATCAAGTTAAAGGAGAATATGAAGCTAGGGATCCGACCATGATGCAGTACCTATAGAAGGTATGGGTCTTATCCTCTTAATTGGAGCATTTTGAGATTATCCTTGTCCCTCGATCAAAGAATTTCTAGGCAGATGCATTATCTCGACTGGCTACTACAACACCAAAATCTCTCGGGCGCACCTTTGTTGAACATCTTGAAACTCCAAGTATAGTCGAAGAGACTATGGAGGTGCACTAGATTGATGCTGAGCTAAGCTGGATGGATCCCATTATCAAATTCCTAAATGAGGACGTGCTACCAGGAGATAAGGCAGAGGCCAAGAAAATTCGTTGGATGGTGTCCCAATATGTCATCTTAGATGTGACCCTCTATAAGAGGTCATTTTCTCAACCGCTGCTAAAGTGCTTGGGACCGACGGATACAGATTACACCCTGAGAGAGGTCCATGAGGGCATATGCGGTGATCACTTGGGAGGTAGATCTTTGGCGTACACGATCATTCGACAAGGATATTAATGGCCCTCCATCCAGAAGGACTCGGCTGACTTCGTACAAAGGTGCGACCAATGCCAAAGTTATGCCAACATTCAGAGGCAACCTGCAACTCACTTGACTCAACTAACAGCCCCTTGACCTTTTGCCCAATGGGGAATGGATATTCTTGGCCCATTTCTGTCGGCTTCTGGATAAAGGAAGTTTTTCCTTGTGGCCATCGACTACTTCATAAAGTGGGTAAAAGCCGAACCACTGGCCAGATCACAGAAGGCAAGGTGCAGAATTTTGTAAAAAATTCTATCATATTCCGGTTCGGCATCCCACATGTCATAATCATAGACAATGGGAGACAGTTCGATAATTCGAAGTTCATGTACTTCTGCGCTTGGTATCATGTTCAGCACCGGCTGACCTCCGTTACCCACCCACAGTCCAACGGAGAAGCCGAAGCAACTAATCGGACCATTCTCCATGGTCTGAAGAAGAGGTTGAATGCCGCCAAAGGGCTTTGGACTTAAGAGCTGACCTCCATTCTCTAGGCATCCGAATTATCCCAAGAACGGCCACCGGCGAGTCTTTGTTTAACCTTGCATACGGTACCGAAGCTGTGCTTCCTATCGAAGTCTCCCTACAATCTCTAAGAATTGACAACTACGAAGAGCCTGGGAACTTCGATCGTAGAAGGATCGACCTGGATCTGCTGCCAAGCACCAGACTTCAGGCCCAGATAAGAATGGTGGTGTACCAATAAAAGGTCACCAAATATTACTACTCCAGAGTGAAGGAGCATATTTTTCGCACAGGGACATGGTATTACGAAGGTCGGAAGTATCCAGGCCAACAAAACAGGAAAAACTTTCTCCCAACTGGGAAGGTCCGTACCAAGTTGAGGAAGTCATCCGACCAGGAGCTTATCGATTCAAGACCCTTAATGGGAAGCCTCTATCCCATCCATGGAATGTATAAAACCTTCACAAATATTATCAATAAATAGGTTCCTAAATTTCTTGTGCAAATTTGCTCGACTCTACTCAACTCAAAATGGCTTGTTGCATCGACTGAACGACAACAGCCTAAGTGACCCGATCTAAGGAATCGGTCAACTACGCAAAGGAGAGTCTGATCCACTCGCCTTATCGGTGTGCCCAACGAGCGCAATGGATGGCCTAGTCAGGCCACCAAGAAGATCGAAGGCACAGGGATGGTTTATATAACCTACCCTACGGGAAACCAGAAAACATGCCAGGGCGGGCCTAATAAGTCTACCTTACACTAAAAAAGGTACAGGATGGTTTTCGAAACCTACCCTACGGTAAATCCGAAGACGTGCCGGGGCGGGCTTAAACTGCCTTCCTTAATCACGACAGAAATGCACAGCAATGGTCCAGACAACCCACCTAACAGCGAATCCGAAAACGTGCTTAAAAGGACCACAACAAACATCTCTAGAATGGTCCAGCCGACCTCACATCTTCCCTACAGACCGCAAATGGTCCAAGGAATCTACGCTCTAGACATGACATAATGCAACATATCGCTAGACACACTTGGGAAGAGGTAACAAAAGTTAAGATATTTCATTCTTTTTTGATTTTTACAAAAGAGAGAAAACTCTCACAAATAGAGAACCAAAAAAAAAAAGAGAAAAAAGGTAGAAGGAAGATTCTACCTGCAGAATGGACTGGTAGTTAAGAATAGGGAAGGCTGAGCAAAGAATGAGGCTAGGTTGAAGAAGCTTCCTTAGCCGGACCATCTCTCTTTCCAAAAGTAAACTAGGAGCCTCTGAAGTCCCACCAGGTTAATTTGACAAAGGGTTACCCAAGGAGGTAACCCATCTTGAACCAGCAGCCAGGATGAAGCACATCCATCATCCAATGGGTAGGGAGAGGTTACCACAACCACCCAAATCTCAACCGAAAGATTGGCAGAACCATCACGCAACAAGAAAAGAAGAGGCGGCCCCAGGCCGCTCGTTCTTTTCTTCTCCCCCAACCAAGAAGAGATAGCTGTCCACCACCTGATTCCCAAATCAACCAGTAGCAATGATGAGCAGTCTAATCAGAGATCTCATGATCATCCATTATACTATCCCCTAAGAGGAAAATGACAAAGCATTGGTACTCTCACTTCTCGAGGCAAACCTTCGCTTTGAGAACTGAGAGTATGGGGGAAACTATTGGGATATCCTGGTCCAAGTACGAACTGAACACCGATTCGGCTAACCGAAGACCTTTTCTCCGAACCAACAACTTCGAGCCTAGGAAGTTCAGGCCAACTACAGGCAACTCAAGACTCTCTGCTAGCCTACGATATCTGAAGGAAAGACCTTCAGATTATGTCTTCGACCCTAACCGAAGACCAGGCTTCTCGTCGACTTCCGAAGACATGCTCTTCATTTCCTGCCGAAGACACAATCTCCAGCCCTTGGTAAACACCAAGTCCTCGACTCATGTTGAAGATAGGATCTCCGACCAAGGAGATCCAAGATAGGGAGATTCCCGATTTTATTATGAGAATCTCCCTAAGCAGGAAAATATGAAGATGGGTCTACGATCTATCTCACATAGGCAACAGTAACCAACGGTTACAATCAACTATCCCCATGCCACGATCATGGTGCGCAACTCCAGCTACCACACCTCCGATCTAGCCAGAACCGCTCAATAACAACCCACAATTGCCAATCATGGAGAGAAATTAACTCCTCGTAATCACAAGGAGAAGAACGGATCTGCAGGCCGGATAGCCCCTTATAAATAGTGGTAAGAAGAAATGCTCGAGAGAGGTAGACACGCACACTCAAAATTCAAAGAACCTTTCCTCTGCTTCTCGAGAATCTTTCCTATTCTGTGGCTGGGGCCCACCTCTGACTTAGGCATCGGAGTGTCCCCCACTGGAGCAACTCCGGCAAGGGACCTGTTTTGTAGGTGAACCGGGGAGCGTTCCTGTGGTGTAGCAGCTCCGACCGGCCAAAATAGGGACTCCACGCCAACAACCATTCTCCTATAATAATATATCATTTGATCATGAACAAGTTTTAAGAACCACATGATAACTCTCCTCTTTATCCTAAAAGACTAGTTCTAAGGACTCCATCATACAAGAGCTCAATATATGAAGATACAATGTGATGAATTACCAAAAAATAGCTTTTATTTATAATAATTCATATACAAGATTAACCAACTACAAGTTAGATGATTGGCATTAGATACAATTCTCACAGGGTCTTCTGATGTCCTTGAAGATTTGGTTCTGCCTCCAACCTATCTACTTGTCTAAGGAAGTAAACAAACTAAAAAAGGTATAGTAAGCTCAAAAATTGGGTTACCTCCTAGAAGCACTAAGATTAAAGTCTTCTGCTAGACTATGTGGATCTTTTAAATTACTCTAGTGATATGTCCACTAAATTGCTGGGTGCACCCGGCCATGGTACATGGTTGGATGAAGTCCAATCGATAAAGTTCTATACAGGATTTCCTTGATATCTTTTTTTATGTGCACCTACATGACATATCTCTTAGTTATTGATAATAGGAGGTGGCTTGGATTGCAGGATAGGTATTGATTCTAGTGCTAGGAATAGGATAATATCATATGACTTTAGAAATGACTTATGCTTTGTCATCCATGGTGGGTATAATAGATCACTCAGCTTCTCTATATCATCAATTCTACCATGATTCAGATATTTGCATATAGGATCCTCTGTAAAGTTTCCAGGATAACTTGATTCATGATTGCCAGACTTGGTTCTAGAGGTAGACTTGGGTTGGGCAGTCCATTGGTGGGTCAGTGATTGTCCCTCTAATAGCTTCTTCATATTCTAATTAGACACTTACAATTTGGTTTTCCTATTTAGAGGTTATATCAGATTCTAGAAATGGATTTGGTAACAAACAAGGAGTGGCTTTCATTCCAATGTAGGTGGAGTAACTCTTGGTGTATTAGGAGGGGGCATTTGCTCATAATTTATGATCCATGTAGTGGAAATAGGTGGTTCTAATTGTAAGTTCACTTCTTCCACATACCCATCTATGTCAAAGTTAAATATATCAAAATGAGCTAGACAGGCTTGTAGAAGGTCTTGCGAGGGTATGGCGGGGGTGGCTTCTTCTACAAGTTTCTCTAGCACACTTCATTAAACTCATCATTTTATGGTTCCATGATAGCATTAAATACATTCAACCTTAGCTTTTTATTGCTAAATGATATATCCATGGCTCCCATCCTATAGTTGATACAAGCATTAGCTATTACAAGAAGGGTCAGCCAAAATGATTGAAATTTGGCTAGGGGTCGCTTCCTAATTTTATATCCAAAATAATAAAAATCTATAAGGAAGTAGAACACATCCACCTTGAGTAATACTTCCTCAATTATCCCAAGTGGTACCTTGATAGATCTATCAGCTAATTGTAGGATTACCGACATGAGCTTCAATTCTCTACATCCAAAAAGTTTATATATCTAACATGGAAGGAGATTGACACTTGCTCCCAGGTCGAATAGGACTTTCTTAATAGTTAGCCCCCCTATAACATAAGATATGATAAGGGTACCAGGGTCCTTGAGCATGGGCGAGGTTATGTGTTGAAATACCAAGCTAGCTTGCTGATGCAGGACAAAAATGAAACGATGGATGGAGAGTTTTAGCAAGCTAACCAGCAAGCAAACTTAAGCAATTAATTATCAAATAAATGGGATAAATTAATCCAAGAAAAGAATTTTTATAAGGAGACTAGTTGATCTAAATTACATCACCCTCAATGTAGATCTAGTTCAAAATAATGATTAGGATCTTCATAGCAAGGAAACCATCACTACTAGGGCAAGTTAACCTTCAAATAATTAGATTTAATGAAGCTTAGGAAAAATTTTCCTACCAACAATGATGGCTAAAATATTTGGTGGAAGGGAAGCAATCAACACTCAAGGATTTGAGGTCTAAACCGTAAGACTAGCACTCCCTACCTTTAGGATTCACCTTGGCCTTGACCCAAGGCTTGGAGACCTTCATCTTGGACTTGGAAAACCTGAGAAAACCTACAACAAAATCAAGCATTAGGCATAGAAGAGAAACCAAGATGGAATTGAAACAAAGGGGAGAAGGAAGAAGGAAGAAAGAAGTGGCTGGTGCTTGACTTCAAGGAACTTGGATCTTGGATTAGTCAAAGGGCATCCCACCCTTCAAACACACACTCAAGGGCCTCTCGCCCTCTCCTCAAACAAGGATTCAAACACTCAAACTAAAGATAACTCACTCACTCCACACAAGGGAACACAAGGGAACTAGAACAAGAAGAATTATTTCATTCATTAATCCATCATTCATTAATCCAAAATAACATGAATACAAGTGAGAGCCTTAGGGCCCTATTTATAGGATCCTAAGCTAGGAAATTTAGCCAAGGGGAGAGAGGATGGGATAAGGATGGGCTTGTTGGATCCAACAACTTTTGGAAAGGTGGTTCTGACTAGAAACAAATTATGGGTAGAAAGTTACAACCACTTTGACATGTGGCATCTACATGGCAATGATGTGGCTTATATTTGCTGTTATGGAGTCTTAGGTGGGGTGTGATGTGGCATCACACATGGCAAGTTGGCTGATGGGGAAGTTGAAGGTGGTTGTATGCTCCCCTCATAATTCTTGATGAGATGTCTAATCATTCCCCCAAGAATACTTGATAATGTGTCCCATGTAAGAAAATTTGGCTTCAAAAGGGATGCACCATGACTTCCTTGGGCCTTGCTTTGGAGGGCGTCAAGGCTTGCCTGAAGTTGGGCTTTGGCCTAGGTTGAGCCAATTTAAGAAAAGATGGCTTTCTTTCATGTATTCGCTAGTCGGTTTGAGCTTCAAGTGGAGCTGGCTTCATGGACTAAGTGGGCTTCATTTCAAGGCTCTTATTTCTCTTTAGTAGACCATATGAACTGCAAAAGCAAAAATTAGAAGAAAATGTTTTCTTTTTGTTGATGTCCCCATCAGTTCTCTTGGGGTGGAAAGAGCTCGACTCTGTCGATTAGGAATCAGTCTGACTTTGATAATACTGTTATAGGTCGGGGTCAATTCTTTGTAGGTCCTCTTGAGTAATCCATAAGTCTTCAGAATCATAACATCCTTGCCAATGAACCAAGTAGTGTAGAAAGTCCTTATTTCGAGTAGTGATAATCTTATCATCTAAGATTTTCTCAATTATATCTCGTTGCTTTGGAAATATGGTTGGTGGACACACAAGGGTTGGCTTACTCTCAAAGATAGAATCAGGCCCGAATGGCTCACTAGGTATCATTTTTGTACTCTACTAGATCTAAAATATTGAAAGTGGAACTGATACCAAAGTCGGATGGTAAATCTAGCATATATTAGGTCCAAATTTTTTGTTATTTAGAAAGGGCCTACACCATGGGCATGTAACCATTCAGGTTTGAGCATTACCATAACATGTCCTTGTTGAAATTCTTTGGCTCTTTTATGTGAGTTAATCATATGCTTGTTAATTTCATTGATCAAATTTTCTTACTAATCATTCTATGCATATGACTCTCGCAATCATGGACACTTATGTATGGGAAGGTCAAATGACATCAAATGACAAAACACAAATGACACCAAAACAAAACAACTCAAATGGACTTTATTATCTATGAACTAAACTTTATTGTTGGGCTAGGAAATAAAAGTTCCAATTTCCAATATTCCCCTAAATGGCTTTAAAGATTATGGCACACAACTTCTGGTAGGTGGCAGTGAATCTTAATTTGGTACCTAATAAATGCCATAATGTCTTCCAAAAGTAACTGTTGAATATCACTGGGACCAGATCAATGGTATGGTGGATGTTCTAGTTGGGTGGAATAGGATTGAGGATGTTCTAGAATGGTGAATCAGGCTCAGGGTAATTATCAAGGAATTTAATTTCAATCTTCCATCTCTTTCATTTCCATCTTTCAATTCCTACCATCACTTCACTTCCAGCCCTCATGTTAAATTCTTTTACAGGTTTTACAATTTCTTGGGGTTAATCCTTTGAAATTGGTTCTAGATTTTCTTTGATAGTCAATACCCCATTAGGTGGTCCTTCATTAATCTCTAGATCTAAATCCTCAACATTGATTAATTCTGGGTCCTCTATTACCTCCTCAGATTGCTCTTCATGGTTTTGTCCCTGGACTTCATTTTCTTCAAGTTGATTATTCCTGTTGTTGATTTTTTTAGGGTGGATAATTATTTTATCCTTAAGAAATTGTTCCTGTTCATACCCATCCATAAAGTTAGACTCAGCTTCATAAACTTCTTCCTTAAGTTCTTCAACTGGTTTAGGATCTTCTTTTCTAGCCCTTTATTTGGACAAGACTTTGATTCTATTTCATCTTTAAATTCTTCAAAAGGATCAGGAGATTTTTTTTCTAATTTTTTAGTGGGCTTAGTGTAGGGATCCGATGCAACGCAGCGAAAGGGTAATTTCAAAATTAAAACTAAATTCACACCAAAAACCCTAAACCAGGAACTCCTTAAATAAGACTAGAACATATGACAAGCATATCTATGCAAATTAGGATTAGGGTACCAACCTGTAATCGCTTATTCCAACAAACTTGAAGTTAAAGGGGCTAACTAATTCACCAGGCGTCCAGGTGTCTGCCCTCTAATGGTGATCCACACAGAGCAATGATCAAGAACACTATCTTCTTGTCCAATGGTTCCTCCTATTAGTTCTCTTCCTAGAACTCAATTCTTCGGATTATGGCTGGAATTCATCCACACAAGAGGTTGCCTCCCTTTCTTTAATTTCTTCTCCTCCTTCCACTAAGACCTTGGCCCTTTAAGACACCCTTGTCTTGAAGATAAGACCTTGTCCTAAGAGGATATAGGCTTGTCTTAAATTGAGGAGAAATTAAGACAAGAATGTCTTAATGTAAGAAAGAAAGGAAAGAAAATCAGAACTCCTTCTTTCCTTTACCATCGAGACCTTCTCTTTTATTCTTGTTCAGTAACAGAGTTTCGATAGAGGAGTCCTCTGTAAAGGAAAAAATGTAAAACAAGAAAAGAGGGAAGGAGTCTTTTGGAGAGGAAGAGGAAAAATAAAAGCACATCAGATTACAATCACCAAGTTCTGATTTTCCTGACCCCTTAAATAGATTTCAGAGAGGCGCCCACACAACTCTCCGTAAACTCTTTCTCATGCCCTTCTCATTTTCTCACACCCCTTCCCTCCTTCTCACGGCCTTCCAGATTAAATCCCACGGCCTTTCTTAAAGGAAAAGTCACGATGTTTTAAAAAGAAAGGAGTCGCGAATTTAAATCTCCGAAGAGATGTTATTTCGCGCGACCGGGAAGAAACAACGCTTTCTTTCTTTCTTAAAACCCCACCACCCGTTAGATTTCCATCCAAGGGAGGACAAGTGAGGTGATAAGGTGAGAAAGAAAGGCCGCCCCATCTTAATTCATCGGAGAATTAAGTGGGCGCGCCAAGAGTCCATGCGCCCATGGACTCCTCCAAATGGCGCGCCAAGAGTCCATTAGCGCATGGACTCTTGGCATTTTGGCATGAAAACTCAATGGAGCGGGTGGAGGGGCTATCCTAAATACTTGGTTAGCCAATAGGGTTAGCCATAATCCCTATAAACTCAATTAGGGTCTAATTAGTTTCAATTAGAATCGAAATTGAACCAATCCGAACCCTAATTCGAATCTAATTCGAATAGAAGATAGGATTTGCAACACCTACTAGAGTGTCATCATGCAAAATGATTTAATTATAAAAATTAAACCCTTGATCAATTATCTTAAGTGTGTGACCCATTGGGTTCCATATCTAGCCAGCAGTGGGTTCAAATACAAGTTGACCTAATTTGATTAGAACTCTTTTTAATCGATTTAGGTCAAACCGGGCTTACCCGATTATGATCAATTAGGACTATTCCCAATAAGTGATCATTCAATTTAATCAACCCACAAGACAAGATTGACGTCTAGCAACGTGTCATGTCTACCCGGAAGATATGGAAATTCTGGTGAAATACCAAAAATACCCTTCAGTAGAAAGTTACCGTATAATTAAATCCTTCGATCAGCCTGCACCCAGAATATAATTATGGATATGGATATATGTCAATTCCAATATTACATTCATTTCTAGCTCAATCTTATATTGATGATTCAATTATCTTGATATTAGAATTCATCTCTAATATCTTTACTTTGATCAAAGATTCCCTGAATCATCATCCGATTGATAACTAGCTGGATGCAATCTACTCTTACTAACAGTGATCGATTCCTTATTGACCTACTCATTACCTTCATATCCAATTCACCATTCCTAGTATCAATCCTGTGCATGACTCAGTGTCATGATTAGAATTGAACCAAAGCATGGGTTCATGTATATAAGGTACTTATGGCAGTCTCAGGTCAAAGGATTACTTGTACCACTCCCACTATGAGAACCTTCTATTGACATGTAGCTAAGACTCCATTAGATGTTCTCAAGTTGGATCATATCAGTGAACTCATTCTCTAATGAGCACCCACATCCTAGTATTAGTGTCATACACAAGTGACTGTGAGAGCAGTCACCCTCACCAGTATACATAGGATGTGCTAGTCTTACCGGAAAAATCCTGATCCCCTACTCAGGGTTTCTTTGACTAGAATGTTTTAGATTAAGGTTTTAAGACTTTAGGTCTCACTGGTATGATCTCATCATAATCCTAAAATCATATCCCTAATCTATGGGGTTCATCATATAATATAAACACAGCGTATGATGAAAAATAATGCCTTTATTAGAATATTGTCAATTACAATGGTTTGGGAGATACAACATAGATTGGCTTGTAGGGCATATCCCTTTCACTTAGTTTCTTCTTTATCTTCTTTATATTCATTTATGAGACTGGATTCAGCTTCATATATTTCTACTTTTGGCTCTTCAATGGTTTCAAGGATTTCTTTCTTACAAACTACTAGGATTATAGGAGTTGGTTTGTTTGAAGGAATCTGACTAGAACTAGGCCTATATCCAGATGTATTATTCCTATTGGACTTAGGTCGACTGATCAAAGTTCCTTCTGATATGTATCAAATTTCCTATCAATTTGATAAGCTTCTTCTAGGTACTGATTTCCCATTAAAACAATTCCCACTGGATGTTCTATGTAGACCAGCTCGAAATCTAAATATAATCATTGCCTCATATTCGGCTGTGCTACATGTCCCGACAAACTCATTGAATTTAGCAATATACTCAGATACAATTGCATCATCTTGTCTCAATCTATACCATTGATCTAAAAGTCTTTGCTCATAATATCTACCTAGGTACTTTTCTCTCAGTTTACTCTTCATATCTCTCCAAGTAATTATTTTATCCCCATTATAATAACTTTTATGCTCAACTTCTTCCAAATATGTTTTAGCATGTTGAACTAACTTTAATTTGGAAATTTACACTTACTTTCGACATTTTATCAAACTCAAAGTATTGATCCATTTTCTTCTCCCAATTAACATACACTTCAGGATCTAAATTTTCATTGAAAGTGGGTGCATATGGTCGATTGCTCCTAAAGACTCTCTCCTCCTTATCTACAAAGTCTTGGAAAGGGTATCTAGGATTATACTCAGGGGTGAGATCATGATATTGGGCTCTTGGACCAAGGGGAGGTGGACTAGGTGATTTGGGCTTAATATGGTTCTCAATTTGATTGTCCATTTGTCCTAACTCTTTGTTCATTGACCTTAATTATTTAGTTAAGATATCAAACTTTTCAGTCATGGTACTCATAAAGAATTCAAGATTAGGATCCATGGATAAACTAGACTGAGTGTAGAACTGTTGGTCTAAAGCTCTTGACCTAATTGAAGAGCAATACAAACCTAGCTTCTAAGGTACCTAGACCTAGAAGTTCAAAATACAGGATTAAACTAGGTACTAATTAAGGATGCAATTACCCTTTCCACTGGCCAAGTAAGAGGTGTGATGCGGGATGATATGAAATGATGCAATCTAAGAGGAGACAATAATAATTAAACAAGAAATGGAATAAAGCAAGGCTACTTTCCATATAAAAGAAATGAAACTATCATGAAGGAATTCTACATATAAACTAAACCTGAATGAAAACTTTCATAATATTAAAGAGGAATAGATCTTCCTGGTTAGGAAACCACACAGGATAGGGCTTAATTAAGTTAACATTTCAGATCTGGAAAAACATTATAAGAGGGGTAACCAAGCATTAATATCTCAAGGGTTTGAAAAGATACACTCAAGGACGAAGTCTTTGAATGACAGGGTGATTCCTTCATATATCGGGACTTCTACTTGTTTCTTGCCTTGCAAGACCCTCTTCTTTGGAACCTGGATATCCCAGGGATCCTACACAAAACATAGCAGAGTTAAGAGATAACTTGAAAGGTAGGAAACAATGGAATTCGTGGTTGAAGTTGAGAAGAAGTTGTTGGATTTGAAGAAGCTTGGCCGGCCCTCTTGGAATGCATCTTCTTGCAACTTGGACATTGGGGATGGAGAGCTTGGATGGATTAGAAGACTTGCTAATGGCTAATGGCATGGAAGAAGAACTCTCTTGAAGTAACCAAGGGTCCCTCACCCACTCCCTCTCGGAGGACATTGGATAACACCAAATGGAAGAAGAAACACTCATTTGTTCATTCAAATTCATCATCCTTTACAAGAGAGCTTGGAATAGATTTAATAAGCCTCCAAGGACTTTTGAAATTTTGAATTACAGGAGCTTTTCATGGGATGTTCCTAGCTATAAGGGTGGAATTCAAATTACATGGAGATTTTCATGAGAAGTTCCTAGCTATAAGGGTGGAATTCGAATTACATAGAGATTTTCATGGGTGCTAGCTATAATGGTGGAAGCTCCTTTGAATTTGAATTCCCTTTGGTGATGTGGCATGTGGTGATGTGGCTTGATGAGGTCTACACCAAGTGTTTGGGAGGTTGACATGGCATCCAACAATGCTTGCTGATGTTGCATCCTCCTTGGATTGAATTGTTGGAGTGGTTGAATGCATCCAATCTTCAAATGAGCTTGCTTACATTGAACCAATTCCAAACCTCTCTTGGACCCAACTACTAAACTACTAAATACAAGACCAATTCAACCCTAATTGGACTCAAAAATCCAAATAGACTTAAAAGAAACCAAATTAAATAAACCCATCATAATTATATGACTCAAATTAAATTAAAGAAGTAAAATTACTCTATTTATAAGATATAAGTTTAATGAAAGAATTAAAGCCATACTGAATTAGACTGAAGCCTCTTTCGAACCTTGGTGCCCGCACTAGCTCTCCCGAGGTGGGAGGAGCTCGACCCTATCGAGTAAGGACTGATCTGACTTTGGTATCTTTCTAGCAGGTCTGGGTCGATTTGTTGCAGATCCCCTCGGGTGATCCATGAATCCTCGGATTCGGGTCTTCCTCGCCATCGAACCAGATAACATTGATAGCCCTTATTTCTGGTGGTAATTACCTGGTCATCCAAGATACTTTCAATCCTTTCTCTCTGTTCTAGCTGAAGTGCTGGTGGACACTCAGGTAGGGTTTCACTCTCAAAGGTTGGGTAAGGTCCAAAAGGCTCGCTAGGAATTAATGCTGGCTTTTTGTATTCTGTCATATCAGAAATGTTAAACATGGAACTAATGCCATAATCCCATGGTAACTCTAACATGCATGCATTAGGTCTGACTCTCTTTAATATTTTGAAAGGTAAAGGTCCCAGGGCATGCAGTTTCTTTATAGTTCCTAGCAGAAACCTTTCAGGTCTAAGTTTAATCATTACAGAGTCCCCTACATTAAATTCTTTCACTCTTTTACGTGAATTGGCCATATGCTTATAAACTTCATTACTCATTTAAACTTTTTTACTAATCTCCTTATGCAATTCTATAATATACTGTGCATATGACTTTGCAAACTCTGAGATTCATACTGACACTTGTCAAAAAGAAAATACAGACTCAACTTTGTATTCCTATTGAGATGAATTTTATTGGACTCTCTAGGGCCTAAACCTAACAGATTATTAACTCTCTAGGTTTGATCCTGGTCTGGTATGCACATGAGAATTTATCATGGATTCCTAACAAATGCCATAAGGTCTTCCAAAAGTAGGTCACAAATGGGATGGGCTCTAAGGGTTTATGCAACTTGGTGATCTCAATAAAATGTAACCTAATGGCTTTAGAAACTTGTGTAGACTCAGGAAAGGGTAGGAAATAGGAATCAGAGTCTTGGGGCAATTTAGCATGAAACAAACCTTGGTTATTCAGGATGATTTTAAAGCTTGGATATTGATCTATGGGTGCAAGTTCTAGGGCAGACTGGGTGTTCCTAGATGGAGAAAGGTCATCAGGAAGGTCTTTGGGAAGTCTATCTTGAAAGTCCTCTAAAATTATGTCTACTTCCTGGGGTTGTTCCTTAAGGATTTGTTCTTGGACCTCTTATATGTACAACTTTTGCGAACCCTCACTTTCATCTACTATGTTTGATCTTGGCTCAATCATTCCTTCAAATTCTATAGTGGGTTCAGGATCTTTTTCTATTAGTTTCTTAGTGATCTCAACCTTGCATCCACCTTCATCATACTCCTCTACTAGACTTGATTCATAGATATCTTTTTTGGATTCTTCAGTGGACTCAGGAGTTTCTTTCTCTAGATTCTTAATGGGTTCAACCTTTTCTCTCTAAAATTCTTCAATGGGTTGTTCCTCTTCCCCTTCATATCCATTAATTAAACTCAGTTTAGCCTCGTATACTTCTTCCTCGGGCTCACTAATGGGTTCAGGGGTCTTTCCCTTGCAAACTAATGGGATAGGAGTAGTAGGCTGGTTTGAAGGAATCTGTCTAAGAATTGGCCTAAAGGTGCTAATCATGCTGGGCTTAGGTCGGCTGCTCATGAGTTCTCTTTGATAAGACTCGAATTCTTTACCAATCTGATAAGCTTCCTCTAGAGTATGAATATTCCATTGAAGTACTTCCTCTTGGGTGTCCTTACATAGGCCTTCTTGAAATCTAGATATGGTCATGGTCTTGGATTCGGTTGTGTTACATCTCCTGACAAACCCCTTGAATTCGTCAATATACTTAGACACTCGTCTATCACCCTGTCTCAGTTTGTACCATTGGTCTAAAAGTCTTTGCTCATAAAATCTACCTAGGTACTTTTCTCTTAGCCTACTTCTCATGGTTCTCTAGCTACATATTCTATCTCCTCTTTGAAAACATTCAACCTCAATAGCTGTCCAATGCCACTTAGCATATCGGGTTAACCTGCATGTGGCCAATTTAAATTTCTCTAACTCCGACATCCTAGTGTACTCGAAATAGTGATCCATGCTCTCCTCCCAATCGATATACACCTCTTGTCTTCCATCAAAAATGGGTGCATAAGGTTGGATGCTTTTAATGGGTCTCTCCTCGGAGTCAACCAAGTATGGGTATGGGCTCCTAGGGCTAGACTCTAGGGCAAGATCATGATCATAGGCTCTTGGATCAAGGGAATTGAGCTTAGAGGAGTTGAGTTTAGCATGGGCCTTGCAGGCTTCTGCCTATGCCTCTACTTGGGCCATCTGATCAATCATGCTTTGGTTAGTCTGGGCCAATTGATCAGTCAGGTTTTGGTTTAGTCGGGCCATTTGATCATTCAGGGTTTTCATCAAGGTCTCAAAATTTTGGTCCATGGTTGTACTTGATTGAGCTAGGTCTTGCTGGTAAAATGTCCCTGATCTAGCTGTCATGTGCACACAGACTCAAACTCAGGCTAGGGGTTTGCTAGACCTAGAGTCCAAACCAAATGTTAGGTAAAGATGACAATCTTGGTTGTAGTAACTTGGCACCTAGCCAGGTAAGTGTAAGGTTGGTGGAGGTCCCTCTTTGCTTGCCTTAGACACCAATTTGAAATTGGCCAGGTAAGTGGACCAACCCACCTTCCTTTGGACTCTTGTCCTTGAACCACTTGTCTAGACACCAGATACAAGCACACACAAATAGGTTGTCAATGTTGGCTTGACACTTGATTCGACCCGACCTTGTGGGTGTCCCTGGCTCGCTAGAGCAATTAAATGTCTACTCCGTTTTAATTAGGGTTGGGTTCGCTATGCAAGTTGGTAATTTTTGGGCTAGGGACAGGTAATAAAATCCTGATCCTATGTCAAATTGATGCCCTTAAGATGATTTATCATGAAATGAATGCAAGCATGTATATGAACCCTAATTTCAGGTGCAGAAATCTGTGTGCTGCAGTTCTGATATGGGGTAGAAAAGTGATATGTATCAATCTCAAAAAAACTTGAAAAAATCACAAAACACTACTAACTTGCAGATGATATGCCATATAAAAGAAAATTTAAAAATAAAATCTGCGCTATGCTGAGCAGATCCTGAAATTTAGATAATGTAAAAGGAATAGAACAGAACATACAGGAATTTCAGCAATAGTGATGGAGTGCGAGAATTTTCATTTTTTCTGTGATTTTTTTACAAAAATAATTTTTTTATGCTGATAGATAACTTAATATGGATTAAGAAAAAAAATACTTCAATAAAAAATTAACTATTTTTTTTAGAGTTTTATACGAATTACCGTCAGCCTACTCAGAAATATAGCAAGCAGATTTTTTAAAGATGCTAGATTCAAGTGATGCAAAACTATTCTTTAGGATTTTAAACTTACCTTCTTGTATTCCCTTTCAAGAGTCAATCACAATGGCACCCCGACATGCCTTAGGAGATCCCCATGGAATGGGAAGAGAGGGTCTTGAAACCCTACTTTTCTCCTAAGACAGGACGGCCTGGTGAAGCACCCAAATCCAGGTACTGAAAATGATGCAAAGCCCTAACCTACCATGCTCTGATACCATTTTGATGTGGGATGATATGAAATGATGCAATCTAAGAGGAGACAATAATAATTAAACAAGAAATGGAGTAAAGCAAGGCTACTTTCTATATAAAAGAAATGAAACTATCATGAACGAATTCTGCATATAAACTAAACCTAAATGAAAACTTTCATAATATTAAAGAGGAATGGATCTTCATGATTAGGAAACCACACAGGATAGGACTTAATTAAGTTAACATTTCAGATCTAGAAAAACATTATAAGAGGGGTAACCAAGCATTAATATCTCAAGGGTTTGAAAAGATACACTCAAGGATGAAGTCTTTGAATGACAGGGTGATTCCTTCAGATATCGGGACTTCTACTTTTTGTTTCTTGCCTTGGAAGATCCTCTTCTTTGGAACCTGGATATCCCGGGGATCCTACACAAAACATAGCAGAGTTAAGAGATAACTTAAAAGGTAGGAAACAATGGAGTTCATGGCTGAAGTTGATAAGAAGCAGTTGGATTTGAAGAAGCTTGGCCGGCCCTCTTGGAATGCATCTTCTTGCAACTTGGACATTGGGGATGGAGAGCTTGGATGGATTAGAAGGATTGCTAATGGCTAATGGCATGGAAGAAGAACTCTCTTAAAGTAACTAAGGGTCTCTAACCCACTCCCTCTCGGAGAACATTGGATAACACCAAATGGAAGAAGAAACACACCTTTGTTCATTCAAATTCATCATCCTTTACAAGAGAGCTTGGAGTAGATTTGATAAGCCTCCAAGGACTTTTGAAATTTCGAATTACAAGGAGCTTTTCATTGGAGGTTCCTAGCTATAAGGGTGGAATTCAAATTACATGGAGATTTTCATGGGAAGTTCCTAGGTATAAGGGTGGAATTTGAATTACATGGAGATTTTCATGGGTGCTAGCTATAATGGTGGAAGCTACTTTGAATTTGAATTCCCTTTGGTGATGTGGCATGTGGTGATGTGGCTTGATGAGGTGTACACCAAGTGGTTGGGAGGTTTACATGGCATCCAATAATGCTTGCTGATGTGGCATCCTCCTTGGATTGAATTGTTGGAGTGGTTGAATGCATCCAATCTTCAAATGAGCTTGCTTACATTGAACCAATTCCAAACCTCTGTTGTACCCAACTACTAAACTCACTAAATATAAGACCAATTCAACCCTAATTGGACTCAAAAACCCAAATAGACTTAAAAGAAACCAAATTGGAATAAACCCAACCTAATTACATGACTCAAATTCAATTAAAGAAGTAAAATTACTCTATTTATAAGATACAAGTTTAATTAAAGAATTAAAGCCATACTGAATTAGACTGAAGCATCTTTCGAACCTTGGTGCCCGCACCAAGGTTGAAATCGGGAGGCCCCCCTCACTCTCGTGAGGACCTAATTAAAGAACCGCAAGTCCGCTTAAGGCGTTTACCATTGGACCACCAATTTCTATGGAGTAAGTACAAACTCAAATAGCACTTTGCCTCATCATGCACTTGAACCTGACTTGTGGGTGTCCCTAGTTTTGGTTCATACTCAATTTTAATTAAGATTAGGTCAATACATAATGACGGATGGTTGTTTTGGGCTAAAGAAATATTATTACCTCCTTCCCTTATGTTATATTGAATGCCCTTAAAATGATTTTGAAATGGATGCACAAACAACCAACTAGCTAACAAGATATGTAGGACAACACAAATATATGAGTCAAACCCAAATTTTAAAGTTTCAAAAATTTAAAATTTAAACTGAAAATTGTAGATCTGAAAATATTGATTTCAAAACTCAAATTTTAAAATTTAAATTTTGAAGTTTAGTTAAAAAAATCATTCTTGGAGGTACAAGTTGTTGTAAGAAAATTTCAGCCACTAACAACTTCTAACTAACTAGTTTTTTTAAAAAAATTAAAATTAAAAATTAAAAATTTCAAAAATTTGAAATTTAAATTAGAATTGTTAGATCTCAGAGTTAAGATTTCAGATTTTTAATTTTGAATTTTAATTCTCAAATTTTAGGTTAGGAAATTTATTTTTGAAAGCTTGTTGTAAAAGTTGTTACAAGAAACTTCTAGCTAACAAACGCTTAACCATAAAATACCTAAAATTCAAAATTTAAATTCAAAAGTTTTATAATTTGAATTTTTTTAAGTGGATATCTTAGATCCAAATCTAAAATTCAAAGATTTGTTTTTTTGAATTTTTCTAGAATTTAATGGAACAACTAAATGGTATAAAACTATAATTGAAGCAAGTACTAGCTAACTAAAGGAGCAATGTGAGATGATGAATTTTAAACTACAAAAATTTAAATTTTTTTTTAAAAATTTTAGATCTCAGATTCTAATGTCCTAAGATACAGCAAAATAATATTTTTTAAATTTTTTTGCATTGCAAAAAAAATACTAAAATTCGTGGAAAACTTAGATTAATACTAGAGCAGAAATTTCAGCAATCAGACAAACCTCCAATTGAATAGATTCAAAATTCAAAATTCAAATTAAAAACCATTATAAAATTTTTAAAATTTAAATTAGAATCATCATATTTTGACATATAGATCTCAGATATCAAATTTGAAGTTCATAAAAAATATTTTTGAATTTTTTTGTAAATTAAACTTAAGGGAGGGAAAAACTGAATTTGAACGGCTTCTAGGAAATAACCTAAGAATCCAAATTTTGAACTCCAAAAACCCTAGAAAATATATTTTTTTAGATTTTATATTTTGGATCCCAAACTTCTAAAATAAAGCAAAAGATTTTTTTTCGGATTCTTTTGTCTTTTAAAAAAAATACCAAAAATTTGTTGAAAACTTAGGTTGGTGCTAGTACAGAAATTTTAGCATTCAGCAAACCTCCAATTGACTAGATTCAAAATTTAAAATTTAAATTTAAAAATATAAAAAAAATAAAATTTAAATTGAAAGTTTCAGATCTTGGAGCTAATATTTTAGATCTCAAATTTTAAAATTTAAATCTTGAATTTTGGAGAGTTTTAGCAAGCAACACAAAGAGAATAAAATTTCAGCAACTTGACCTAGTAGAACCAAAAGCTTTGATACCAAAAATTGATATGGGACAAAAATGAAATGATGGATGGAGAGCTTTAGCAAGCCAACTAGCAAGCAAACCTGAGCAATTAATTATCAAATAAATGGTCTAAATTTATCCAAGGAAAGAATTTTCATAAGGAGACTAGTTGATCTAAATTACATCACCCGCAATGTAGATCTAGTTCAAAACAATGATTAGGATCTTTATGGCAAGTAAACCATCACTACTAAGGTAAGATAACCTTAAAATGATTAGATCTAATGAAGCTTAGAAAGAATTTTCCTATCAACAATGATGGCTAAAATATTTGGTGGAAGGGAAGCTCTCAACACTCAAGAATTTGAGGTCTAAACCATAAGACTAGCACTCCCTACCTTTAGGACTCACCTTGGCCTTGATCCATGGCCTGGAGACCTTCATCTTGGACATGGAAAATCTGAAAAAACCTGCCACAAAATCAAGCATTAGGCATGGAAGAAAAATCAAGTTAGAATTGAAACAAAGGGAAGAAGGAAGAAGGAAGAAAGAAGTGGTCGGTGCTTGACTTCAAGGAACTTGGATCTTGGATTAATCAAAGGGCATCCCACCCTTCAAACACACACACAAGGGTCTCTCACCCTCTCCTCAACCAAGGATTCAAACACTCAAACTGAAGAGAACTCACTCACTCCACACAAGGGAACACAAGGGAACTAGAATAAGAAGAAACATTTCATTCATTAATCCAAAATAACATGAATACAAGTAAGAGCCTTAGGGCCCTATGTATAGGATCCTAAGCTACGAAATTCATCCAAGGGGAGAGAGGAGGGGATAAGGATGGGCTTAGTTGGATCCAACAACTTTTGGGTAGGTAGTTCTCACTAGAAATAAATTATGAGTAGAAAGTTACAACCACTTTGATATGTGGCATCTACATGGCAATGATGTGGCTTTTATTTGATGTTGTGGAGCTTTAGGTGGGTTGGTGATGTGGAATCTCACATGGCAAGTTGGTTGAAGGGGAAGTGGAAGGTGGTTGTATGCTCCTCTCATAATTCTTGATGTGGTGTCCTATCCTTCCCCCAAGAATACTTGATAATGTGTCCTATATAAGAAAAATGGGCTTCAAACGGGAGGCGCCATGACTTGCTTGGGCATTTCTTTGGAGGGCATCAAGGCTTGCTTGAAGTTGGGCTTTGGTCTAGGTTGAGCCAATTTAAGAAAAAGGTGGCTTTCTTTCATGTATTGGCTAGTCGGTTTGAGCTTCAAGTGGAGCTGGCTTCATGGACTAAGTGGGCTTCATTTCAAAGCTCTTATTTTCTCTTTAGTAGACCATATTAAAATCAATACCAAACAGAATTAGTAGAAAATATTTTTTTTCTTGTTGATGTCCCCATCACTTGCTTAGTGAGGTGGACTTTCTTTGGGATGTGTGCTAAGATATACATTTTTGGGTGCACAAATCCTTTAAGAACTTGGTAAAGGTTAGGACCTACTTGATGGTATATAAAAGAGGAAGGTTGAATATAACTTGTTTAAATAATTTGAGCATTTTATTCATCTTAACCCCTATTTTGTTTGAAGGTAGAGGTGTTTGTAGAGCACTTGGATATAGAACTCTTAGTGCAGGTGCTAAGGAGACTGATTCATTCCTCTCCTTAGGGCCTTCCTTATCATTAGGTAATTAAGGTTCGGTATGAGTTTGGGTTCCAGATGTATTAGCCTTTTGTGACTATTCTAAGACCTTTCCACTTCTAAGGGTCATCACATATTTAGCATGCTTAATAAAGGTTTCATGGATGTTGGAGCTCTCAGCCATGTGTTATCCCTTTGGGTTGCTAATAGGTTAACTAGGTATTGCTAATAGGTTGGCTAGATAGTTTTCCTTCCTCCCTTCTATTGATGGTTGTAGCTACTTGGCCAAGTTGAGTCTATAACCTGGCTATGGATTACATGTGTGAGGTAAGAGTTTGAGAGTTGGTTTCTATCCTAGCCAAAACATGTAGAACCTTTTTCCTCAAAATCAAAACTATAGTTACTAGGAGAAGGTTGTGGGGCATCTTGATACTGAAGGTTTGATGTGTTTTGGAACTGCATCCCTTGGTGATTGGGTCGTGGGAAGCTCAGTTGACCACATGTTGTTTCCAAGAGAAGTTTGGGTGATTCCTCTAGCCTGGATTATACGTAGTTAGAGTATGGATCATTTTCTAGTATAGGAATAGTATGGGTTTGGGCTTGATGGACATGTTCCTGTACAAGCTCAGGATATTGATGGGCTACTAGGCAATTATCGATAGTGTGAGTAGGACTTGAATAAATTATACAAACATCTTATGACTGTTCAAATGGAGAAGAGGTGTGAATGAGTTGTAATAGTTGGTCAAATTTTTGGGATAGTGCACCCATAGTCTGGGATAGTTCAAACACCTTACAATGGATGTCTATAGAGTGGTTTCCCTTATATATTTCACCCCTTTTAGGATTTAACTTAAGAGCTTATTTAGACATGGTAGATATGTAATGTAAGGTGTTTTCACTCAGGGTCTCAATAGTTGCTAAGCCTCATGTTTGCTTTTTAGTAGGAATGCCCCACCACAGGAAGAATCAACCATTTGCTAGTGCTTCCAGACAATCTTTCATAAAGGCACTAGACCAGCTGCTATTTGGGTATGGCATGGTGTTGACACTTATGGATGAGATCTTTGAGCCTCTCTCAAGTTTCATGGAATATTTTTCCATCCAATTGAGAAAAATTGGTTAAGGCCTTTTGGATCTAGTTTTTTTTTTCAATTGAAAAATATTTTTTTTGAATTTCTCTTAGTAATTAGTTATAGATTAAAATGGTCATCAAATCTAATGAATGTAGCCAATATTTGATCTTGTCTATGAGTGAACAAGAAAAAAAAAATTAACATAAGGCTTCATCAGGAAGATTTTGAATTCGAGCAGTAGAACATACTCAAGAAATTTATCTTGATGTTTACATGGATCCTCATGACTAAGTCCATAGAAAGATGGTAGCATTTGAATAACACTAGACTTAATCTCATATTGAGTCATCTTTATAGAAGGCACCAGGATACATAGAAAATATGTATATGATGGAGTAAAGTACTCTCTTAATTGGCATGCTGGGTCAGTCTCTCTATGTCCACCACAGTCTCGCCCCGATTATCCTATAGGTCTTTTCTAGTTCTTCATCTAATGGTTACAAGTCGTGTTATCATCGACCTCATATGCAACCAAAAGGTCTGTATTGGATAATCATAGTCTATTAAGTTTGTATATATAAGAGGAGAATGGAGAAGAAGAAAGAAGAAAGGGAGAAAAGGGCCTTAGCAATCCTAGAGCTAAAAGTGATAGTGAAGAAAAGAATTAGTTACAGTTTTATGTTATTGCAATCACGTTAGCACATAGTGGACTCCCTATCCTAGGATTAATCTAATTCTAGAGAGCTCCTGACTGCCAAGGTCATCTTGGAGCCCTCCAAGTCAAAACCTAACTAACCAACTAGCTAGGTAAGGGTAATATCGATGGGGTCCCCTCGTTGCTTTCCTTAGGCACCAAATAAATTGGCCAATTCCGTCAATGGAACCAATTAGAGAACCACCTTTCTTCAAGATCTTGTCCATGAACCCCTTTCCTAGATATCAGTCAACTAGCCAATCCTGATCCAGTCCAATTCTTTCAGGTGCCTTATCCTAGTGGGCTTGAAAATCCTTTGTGGTAAATGTCTAATTAATTTTAAGTTAAAAGCTTATATCAATTTAATATACAAGGTGGTGATTTGTGGGCCAAAGAAGGGTGATGAAATCCCCACCTTATATTGTTTAGTTAGGTTAAATGCCTTGAAAATATTTTATGAAGATGCAATGCAGTATAAACAAGATGTCCAAACAAGTTAGTTTGATATTTTAAATCTCTATAAAATTTTAATAAATTATGTTATTTTTTTGAAAAAATTAATTAATTGATTTTTTTATGAACTAAACATGCCAATGATCCTTAGTAAAGGTACTAAAATTTGATTACTATTGTAGGTGGTCAAAAATAATTCATCAACTCAAACTATTTAGCTAGGATGAGTCAACATCATATTCTCATGGATCGATGGGATTATCCTCACTTTTTGATGAGGATTTTATTAAAATTTTAATTGAATTAAACAAACCAAAAAAAGGATCGAGTGGGAATATAATTATAACCAGAAATAAGAATTAAATTAAGTTATAACTAATAAGCAAAAGATTAACTAGAATATAAAAGATGTCTTTGAATTTTGATTTAGTTTTTAGTATTATATTAAGTAATTTTTTAATATGTAATTAAAAATATGATTGATCCCTGAGCATAACCTATTTTACTAGATACAAATCATATATTCTTCCCTACATAACCATAGGCTATTCAAAGGCTTGAATCTTAAAAATAAAATTTTCTATAATCAGATTCTTGGTATAATCTATCTTGCTAAGCATAAATTATATTATTGGATCAGACTCATCTCTACATAGTCATAGGCTATTCAAAAATTTAATTATAATATAGATAATAAGCATAAAACTTGAAGTAATGATAAAAGAAATTTTATTCATGAAATATAAATTATTACAATCAAGCGCTAATTACATAAAGAAAAATTATACAATATAAATACTAAAAATATTATCTATTTTTTGAAGATGATGCTCCTTAGCCATGCATGATCTTTCCTTCCTCTCCCTTTATACAAGGCTCTAGAAGGATTCCAAGAGTTGATGCTCAAGGCAAATGTATGGGAGTATTTTTGTAGGTGTCAAAAGGGGAGAGGCTCTTGTAATTTTTAGATATGAGACTAAAAGAAAGAAATTATGAGTGGCTAAGATTTATTTTTCAAAGAATAGATGGTTGGATAGGTAGCCAATTAAAATAAGAAAAGAGGGAACCAAATCTTGGTCAAAATCCCCTTAGAAATCCCATTGAAATCTCTACCAATCATTATTTGACTAGTTTTAAGCATTTCTGCCATTGGATCTTGATTAGGTGCTGAAAAAATCTAGTACAAATCCCTCTCCTATTCCTTCCTCAGTTGGAAACTAGATCGAGGTGCAAGTCATGCTTAGTTGCATGATCACACATCAAAACAATGCCTGAATTCCTTCTTAGAAATTGGGAATTGTTTGTATCATTGGATCACCCTTCAAGTTACTCAAAGCCATCGAATCGCATCAAAAAATGAGCTTGAATGGTGCTGCAAAGTGGGCTATTATCCTGGCCATCATATCTCCCTTAAAATGTTATCTACCATTAGATAGCAAAAAATCAAAACTATCCAAAACTCCCCACCCATGAGCTATGCTGAAAGACCACCTCTACTATTCCCATAGACCGACCGTAGACTAACTAGTCAGTCCACTATGCACTGGTGCCATTTAACTCACATTTAAAGTGAATCTTAACAAAATTTTAGCTAAATTGGTGTTTAATTTGGGCTTGAAATTGGGCTTAAACTTTGTATCTTCATTTGGGACCTGTTTTGAATCTGATTTGAACTTAATTTTCTTCCTTTGAATCTATAAATTAGGCTCTTTATATTAGCGATCATCTTTACAGCAAAAGATAAATAGAAATACTAATTCTTACAAAATAAAGATTAATTAATTTATAAATTAATTCTTTCATAGATATATTGGAATTGCAAGTGATTTGACCCTCTAGTCCCTTACTGGTTCATTTGCTTAGTTTGTTATAAACTACATTATGAACAATTTGAGCTACACTTTATTTGTATTGCTCAGCATGTTGTGACTAATGAGGGGACCTTGAAAAGTTCAAGGTGACTGTTCTAGCTATGGAGCAAGCATCTTCCCCCAAGAGAAAATTTGATTGAAAAAAGAAGAAAAAGAAGCCTATGAAGAAGCAAAAGAAGAGAACAAGCTAAAGAAGGACACTCCAAAGAAGGCTGCTGTTGGCAAGAAAAAATGTTTCTACTGTAATACTAATGGCTATTAGAGAGGAATTGTTTGCTGTACCTAGAGAGCTTGAAAAATCAAAAGACAGAAACATGTTTTTAATATGCTTGTTATTGAATTTAATCTTGTGGTTTCCTCTACTTCTAGATGGGTATTAGACTCTAGTTTTGAGTGCTTATATGCGTTCTTCTATTCAAGATCTCGTAGAAAGTAAAGGATTGAGAGAAGGTGAAATGATGCTATGTGTTGGCAATGAAGCGAAGATTGTTGTAGTCACCATTGGAACATACTCTTTATGACTACTGTTAAGATTTAGATTGTTTCTAAAAGACTATTATTTTATACCTGTACTAGTAGAAATTTGATTTTTGTGTCTATGCTAACATAAGATGGATATAATCTCAATTTCAATAAAGAATTTTGTTTAGTTTATTTATGAAATAAATTGATTGTATAAGCTCTTTTAATTGACAATCTTTATCATTTGCATGTCGATGTATCTACAAATATTAACGAGCAATTAGTAAGTACCATAGGATATTAAAGACCTAAAGATGATGTTAACAACAAGTATATGTGGCACCTTAGACTTGTCCATATTGGAGAGAACAAAATAAATAAATTGGAAAAGAATGGGATCCTTACTCATTTGGTTCTGAGTCATACCTAGTTATAAATCTTGCCTTCAAGAAAAAATGACCAAGTTATCCATTATAGGATATGGAAAAAAGGCCACTAAGCTACTTGGCCTAGTATATACTGATACGTGTAGGCCATTTGATATACAAGCCAAAGGTAGTTATCTATACTTCATCACTCTTTATCATAATTATTGACGGTAAGGATATGTGTTTCCTATGAGACACAGGTCTGAAACCTTTAAAAAGTTCAAGAAATTCAGACATGAGATAAAAAAATAAACAGAAAAATTCTTTAAGGTTCTTTAATTTGATCAAGGAGAGGAATATCCTAGTAGAACATTTTTGAGTTATCTAAGTGTTGACCCCTGGAATGATTTTGATGATCACAAAATATTGGAGCATGTATTTATTACAAATTCTTTCAATTACTTGAGAAGTTTTTGCAGGAAATTTGTTACCTTTAGTTTAAATTAATTTTCAAATTGACTGAGAGGTAATTCAATTATGTATAGACTCTTATGTACTGTAAATTATAAAAGCCCTAATTTTTCAACTTTGTAATCTTATAAAAGGATTGTAAAATTGTAAAATTGAGAGTATGTAGGTTAGCTCTTATTTGATTCAAGTGTTGAAGAGTTTTGGAGAAGTTTAAAGCATCAATTGAAGTTTTGGCAAGAGCTGACTCATGGATCAAGAGCTGACTCTTTGTGGCACGGCACGAAAAAATTTTAGAGTTTCAGAATCTCAAGCCGACTCGTGTCACAAGAGCCGACTCGTGGAAGAATACATGTTTTGGAAGTCTGAGATCTCGAGCCGACTTGAGCTCCAAGAGCCGACTCGTCCAGAGTTAGGATTTTTGGAGACCGAGACTTCGAGCCGACTCTGCCCTGAAGAGCTGACTCAAGGTAATTGTTGTTTTGAATTGATTGAAGGTATGAGCTGACTCTAGCTTGAAGAGCTGACTCTTACAGAACTTATGTTTGGGCTGTCTGAGACTTCGAGCCAACTCGTGGACCTCGAGTCGACTCGAGTAGCCATTTTGTACACTCTAACGGCTAGTTGCTATAAGTGATTTTTGAATTATAAATCATCTTCAACAGCTCTTTTATGAATTCCTAGGCCCTACAACAACCATTTCTCATGGAAAACTATAAAAATGATTACTTTTAAGAGATTAAACATTTATTAGAGGATTATTATTGATTTATCTTGAGAAATTGAAGAGCCTTCAAGTCTTTCACCAACCTACATCAAGAGCTTTCAAGTTAGGATTCAAAGCTTCACCAACTTCTTTTCATCATTAAATCCACTCATTGAAGAAGCTTAGAAGCAGCTTGAAGAGCATTAAAGAGCATTCAAAGCTAGGCTTCATCTTGACCTACATTCAACTTTTAAACAAACTCGGTTTGTTATGTAGTTGCTTTTTATTTCTCTCTATCTTTGTTTTCTCTCTAAGAATAGCAAGGGGCTATGTCTTAAGAGAGGGTTGAAGGTTTTTAGGTAAACCTTGTAAAAACCTAAGTTGGGTTATTGATGGGCCTGTTTGAAAAATCAAATAGGTTCCTGGTGAGCCTTTGATAAAAACCAAGTGTTGGGTTTTTGGTGATCTCGGTATAAAACCAAGTGTAGGGTTTCTTTGGTGATCCTGTTCAAAACCAAAGGGAGTTGAGTTTTCTTTGGTAATCCTGATAAAACCAAAGTGTATAGGTTTGGATTGTGAGCCTGGTAAAATAATCCAACTATATTTCGGTTGGGGGATATAGTGAAAATCCCAAGTGGTGCTTGGATAGTGGACGTAGGAGCCAGTTGCTCTGAACCACTCTAAATCTCTTTGTGTTTGTATTTGTACTCACTTTAATACTTCTGCATTGCATATTGCACCATAACACTAAAAGAATTTCAAAGTGCACATAATTTGAAAAGTTTTTAATCCCAATTCTTCCCCCTCTTGGGAAGCCACTTGGGCAACGAGTGGTATCAGAGCAAAGTCTCTGAAAATTACTTAGAGTAAAGATAGATGGCACATCCCATGAGCACTTCTTTAGTCTAAGGCCAATCCACAAATCGACCTCCACTTTTTATCAGAACCATTTATATATATTGGAAGGAAGAATGGAAATATACATTCAAGCCTTAGATTTTTATTTATGGAAAATTATCTTGAAAGGACCTCAAACACCCACTATTAAAGTTAATGATATTGAAGTTCCCAAACCAGAAGAGGAATGGGACAAAAATGATATAGAAATTAGCTGAACTAAATGCCAAAGCTATGAATTTGTTGTATTGTGCTTTGGATCCCAATGAGTTTAACAGAATTTTAATTTGTAATTCTGCTAAAGAAATTTGGGACAAGCTAGAGATTATACATGAAGGCACATCACAAGTTAAAACATAAAAAATTAATCTTCTTGTGCATAACTATGACTTATTTAAGATGGATACTAGTGAGACTATATCTGCTATGTATACTCACTTTATTGATATTATCAATGGTCTCAAAAGTCTTGGTAGAACTTACACTAATGCTGATCTTGTAAAAAAAGTTTTGAGATCCTTGCCAGATAAGTGGGAAGCTAAGGTGACACTATTTAAGAGGCAAAGGACCTGAACACCCTATCACTGGATGAGTTGCTTGGTTCACTAATTACACATGAATTAGCCATGCAACAAAGGACTGATGAAGATTCCAAGAGAAAAAAGCTATAGTATTTAAAGCTATAGAAGAGGACAAGAATGAAGACTCAGACTCATCAGATGATGATGATTTAGAAAATGATTAGATTGCCCTTGTAATGAGAAAGTTTAAAAGGTTTATGGGTAGAAGAAAAAAAATAGATGGAAGAAGCAATTTAGAAAAGGAGATTTTGGAAGAGAAAATGAAAAGGATAAAGAAAAGGAGAAGGATAAAGATAAAGATCAAGTTTCAATCTGCTATGGATGCAAGAAGCCGGGACATATCCGTCCTAACTGTCTTGAAGCAAAGAAAAAGATGATCACTAGAAGGAAGGAGGCGATGCTTGCAGCATGGAGTGATAGCAATGAATCTACATCTACTGAAGAGGATGAAGAAGGAACAAAAACTGCACAGATATGTTTTATGGGTTTGGAGGACGAGGTAACTACTTCTGAACCTAATTTAGAATTTACATATAATGAGCTGCATATTGCTTTATGTGAATTATTAGTAGAATACAAAAAGGCAGGTTTGAAAATGAAAACATTGAAAAATCATTGTGATACAATTGAAAAGGATAAAAAAGAATTTGGTGAAAGAAATAAAATTTTATAATGAGAATTAAGTCTAGTTTGTGAAAGAATTAAGACCACCCAATTTGAAAAAGAAGAGCTTCTTGAAAAAACAAAGGTTTGCAAAATGAAAATGATGATTTAAAGAAAGAAGTTCAAAAGCTTAAGCCTTTGGTTGAAAAATTGACCCTAAGTTCCAAAAAGCTTGAATTAATTTTGAAATATCAAAGAGAGACAAATAACAAATTTGGAATTGGTTATAAAGGTTCAATTTCAAAGAAATTTTCTGCATCTACATCATATGCTCCTAAGTTCTTTACTTCAAAATAATTTAGATCTAAATTTGCATCATCATGTACTTTTTACTCAAAGCCAAGGATTGTATGCTATGCTTGTAATAACAATGGTCATAAGGCATTTGAGTGTCATTTGAAACATAATGACAAGAAGAAAATCAAGAAAGTTTGGGTTCCAAAAGGAATTGTTGCGGTGACTTCTCCTGGGCCGAGTCTGGTAGGCTGTGCTGGAGTTCTCCTCGCCCGGTAGACCTGCAACAAAAGACCCCAAGGCACCGGTGGTGTTCCGACGGGGGACCCTCCGATGCTTAAGTTAGCAGGAGCTTGAAGGCAATAGAATGGAGGAATCAAAGAGATAGCATAAGGAGAGCGAAGAGAGTCCTTAGCTCAAAACGAGGTCCCCAGGACACCTTATATAGGCACGGAACGGTCCAAATTCATTAGGAGGAAGTCCGAAAAAGACTGATATGCTCCTAGGAGAATCTGGCGAGTGGCCACGTGGCATCCGGATAGGGCAACATCGTGGGAGTGGTGGAGCAGTACCGCTGATGTGGCAGGAGTCCATTGTAACAGAAAGGGGTTTCTGGAACTCTCTGGGTCCTAAAGTATGTCCATCGGATGCCGAGCAGGAAGAAGTCTGATGGGTCTGACTTTCGGAGAAGAGCAGTGGGGTGGACCTCAGCAGGAGCGGTTCATCGGACCTCTACTCCAGTAGGTCGGACCTCCGAAGGGGAGTAGAAGGCCAGACCTTAGCAGGAGCGGGCCATCAAACCTCTACTCTGGTGGGTCGGACCTCCGATGGGGAGCCGTAGGCCGGACCTCAGCAGGTACGGGCCTGTTCAGTCTGATGGTGAGCCGTTAGGGTGTAACAGTTGTCCCCCCTGCCCTTGGCCTTCGGGCGAGCCTGCAGGCTCGAAGGATGAGGGCACTACTTGATAATTAATGCACCAGTCCTCAAGATGATGGCGAATCTGATTCGACGTGCTGTGACTGGTCATCTTCTGCTCCAATTTCCGCTTTTGGACAGGTGTCAGCATTGGATTGGCGGTGCCAGGGGAGGCAGTTATTACCGGTATGGTGCATGATGGCTGCCAGTTAGAAATACATGCCCGTTGAGCTTCGAATGTGATGGGCCTCGTGGCTTCATCCGAGCAATCGACGCGGTGTCCAGGGTGGCTTATCCACCGTTGGCCCATTGGTTACAGATCGTGCTCAAAACATGATTTGGCATGTCTCTTCAACTTTCTCGTCCAATCAAAGAATCGCATCGCCTGCCACAGATCACGGTGCTTGAGGGGTGCTAGGAAGCGGCCCCTTAGTGCCTATAAAAGGGAGGGCATACACCCAAAGGGAGTCCTTCACTGCGCTCGGGTTTGGAGAGAAAGAAAGAGAGAGATTCCTTCTCCCTCCGCCTTTGTCTTTGCTAGGAACTTCGCCCACCAGGTTAGTTCTACCTTCATCTTCTTCTTCTCATCTAGCATCCATAAAAATAGCCTTTGATGGGAGTTTGGTCTGTGGGAGCAGGGAGCTCGCCTGTATGATATTGCAATGACCATGACCAGAGAGAGGGTAGAAAATCTCAGGGTCGTTTACGGCATCCCGACCACCCTGCACCTCACTGTTCCTATAAAGGTAGGGAGATTGAATGGTCCCCTGAACCTTGGTACTCTTCCTTTGTACGAAGATCACCTCAAGGCCGGCCTCCAATTTCCACTCCACGATTTTTTCATCCAAATTTTCAATAGCTATAGAATTACCCCTTCACAGCTGACCTCGAATAGCATTCGGGTCATCTGTGGTTTCCTGGTTGTCTGCCGGGAAGCTGATGTCAAACCAAGGTTGTCCCTGTTCTCTAACTTCTTCCTTTCGAAGCAAGACTTCCGAAGCAAGGAGTGGTGGATGTTTAGTCCCCGCCCTAGCTGAAAGATACTAGGGGGACTTCCGTCGGCCATTCATGGCTGGAAATCCTGATTCTTTTATGTACATAGCCTTGAACCTTGGGGCTTTGAGCTGACGTGGAGAGATCCCAGTACGAATGCCGTCGATGGGAGGAAGGTGTTGAGGGCTAATGAGGCCAACTTCCACAAGTTGAACGATGAAGACCCGAAGTTCGTTGGCTTCCTGCTCCAACAGGATAGTCTCCATCAGGCTGGAATTTGTCGACATTGGATGTTGGGTAGGATGGAGACTATTGGGAGGGACCTGCTACTTTTTCCTTTGTTAGTTTTGTTGCTACTACTAACTCTAGTCTTGTTTGCTAGCAGGAGGCAAAATGAAGCCAGATCGGTCGACCCTTTCAGCACGGTCTGCATAGAGGCGGGCCGTTCGCAATTTTGAGCCGACTCCTTGGGGCCAAAAAGGTAGCAGGTGGTAGAGCCGGTGCCTGAGAAGTCGAAGAAGCGATGGATGGAAGAGCTGTCAACCATAGTTGTGTTGACTGAGTCAGATGATGATGTCCCTCTAGCAGATCGTCGAAAGGTGATGGCATTGGGGCACTCCTCATCGATCAGACAGTCTGTCACCCAGATGGGGGAGGGACTCCTGGGCTCGTCTGGGGTAGAGGTAACCCCAACTTCTCTGCCGATCGGGCAACAGAGGAGACTTCCTCGATGACGAGGGGGAGCAAGTAGCCGAAGGGTCGGTGGCTATCGGGAGGAGGCCGATGAAGTCGTTGATGCCGAAGAGCACCAGAAGTGGCACATTATTCACGATGCCAAGCAGGTCAAGCAGCAACTCCAAAGGGCCATGACCAGCATTGATCATCGGTCTGTGAACAAGGCCGCCAGGAGCCTTCTACATCATCTACTAGGGGTAAGCTCTGGACTTCGGCCTTCGACCCATATTTCGTTGTTTATAAGCTTTTTACTAGGTAACTATCGGTAGGTTCTCCGAGACTCGTTGCTGATGGATGACGGCTTGGGCAAGCTACTCGAACTGAAGCAGTGCCTGACTGAAAGAGCAGAGGCAGTGGAGGTGGTAAGGGACACTACATGGGTGGTGCTAACAGCCACCAGAGCAGAGCTGACCTGCCTACATGCCGCTGAAAAAGAGAGATCTGCCCAGCAGGCCGAGTTGAAGGCTGAACGGAAGCAAATCCAAGATTTGCTGGCCTGGGAGGCTGACGAGGAAGTAAGGCTGAAGAGCCAGAAGAAGAAGGTCAAGGCTCTAACTCGCTTGCTGGCCAAGGAGGAGGGGCGCCTGGTCGAATCCGAAACAAGCTCGAGGGGCCACCAGATGGTGGTCGTGCGGTATAAGGGTCTGCTAAAGTCAGCCTAGGAGCTCTTGAAGATGGTGAATGAATGAGCCGTCACAGAATATAAACCCTCCAAGGACTTCATGAAGGAGATGAACGAAGCTGGCATGGTCAGCTTTGATTACGGGTACGAAGAATGCTTCAACAAGATCATCATTGCATACCTGGAGCTCGATCTCTCCTTCCTTCAGTTGCCAAAGCCGACGGAGGAGAAGGGCGCGGAGGCACGGGTCGACCGAAGGCATGACCAGACCCCAACTGGGGCTGTCACCGCGGAGGTCGGCTCAGATGCCCAAGCTAGGGCCGATGCGGGGATGGCAGGCATCTCTGCAGGCGCTTCGGCCAAACCGGGGGGGCAGCCAAAGTAGGCAACTAATGTAATTCCGGTGGGTCGACCTAGATCGGTTGTAAAGTTCTGACCCCCATTTTTGTACTGACATATATATATATAACAGCATCGTCGCAGAAGTTTATGAAGCTGATGCGAGCTTAGTGGATGAGTATGAGGGAGAAGAGGAGACACCTTTAGTAGACCACGAATTAGCTGACCCAATAGATACCTAGGTAGAAAGCAACCCAGAGCTAGTTGACCTTGACCACATCCAACCTAAAGCTATAGTTGAAGAACAAATAGAGGAAGAGAGCCTAGGTACTGCTACTAGAGCCTTACCTGAGGAAACCATAGAGGAGAGCCAAATTATAGAGTCTAGTCCTAAAATACAAGAATCTAAAGAATTTATTAAGGACCTGATCTCTTTGAATCAGTACCCTCAGGATGAGCCTCCTCCTATAGTTCCCATTAAGGACCTCTTCCCTAAGATTAATAACCATCCTTCCATTATGTAAACCCCATAGATATACCGCAACCCCATAAGGTTAGCCTCATTAGTCTAAGATTAGTCCCTAACTCCCCTTCTTTTATCCTACTTTATCCAACTAACCTTGAACCTTTTTCCCTACCCTACCAGACTAATTTTGAACCCACTTCCTATTTTTTGCTCTTTCCAGACACCTCCAGAATTTCTAGGATCATTAGATTGCATTTAGCTGAGATAAGAATACTGCATGCATTCATCACGCATGTTAGGTTTGCATCTTACTTTTGGCATACTCTTTAGAATTTGCTAGGAGTTCACTGTAAATTTTCATGTGCATGTCAAACTAGGATCAAACCTAAAGAACCTATAATCTGTTAGGTTTAGATCGAAAGAGTTCAATAAAATTTCCTTCGATAGGAATGCAGAGTCGAGTCTATTAGGTATCAGTATGAGTCCTTTGCATCATTTGTTAGGAGTCTGCATGTGCCCAGCATGTTCACCACCTGCACTAATTTTGAAACAATTGGCTGATTCCCGAAGATGGACCAAAGAATTTGATGTAGTGGATACTATCTTGGTTAGGCTTAGGCCTAAAAGAAGCTTCATGCTTGCAGAGCCGGACCTTTTAAAGTGATAGAGAAGGTTGGATCAAATGCCTAGGTGATGCGGAAGCATATGATTAATGATTTGATTATTGTATGTAGAGCAATGAAACCTAATTACATTAGCATTGTACTCATCATAATAAGTCTTAAGGATTACATGAAAAGGGACTTTTACTTGATTAGACATAATCCTAAATTAAGAAGGAAGAAGATCTAGATAATAGGGGCTAATGATTGTGGACTTACCGTGATGAGCTTTCCAACCTTCTTTTGATTCATACCTTGAAACTACCAACGCTCAGAACTGAAGAACCTTGGATAATAGAGATCAGAACCCTGGACTTGGGCTTCAGCTTGTTGGTTCCTTGTCAAGGAAGACCCTGCTTGCAACTCGAAAACCTCGAAGGACCCTGCACATAAAGAATAAGAGTTAAGGAAGAAGAAAGGCATGCATATGGAAGGGATGGAAAATTTGTGAGCAAAGAAAGAGATTTGAGATGGCCTGGCCGACTCCAAGGCCTTCTTCTTGACTTGGGCGTTGGATGCTTGGAAGAGAGAATAGTTTGGTGTGGAAGAGGGGCTTAGAGACAATCACTCAAAACATAAAACTTCAATTCAACTTCAACTTTCATTAATCTCCAAAAATCAAATCCCTTTTACAATGGGGCGTCCAAGGCTTTTTAATAGCCTTACAAAACTTTTAAATTTGAAAACTCCCCAAATTATGGAGGATTACAAGAGAGGTTGGAGGATATGGGGCCTTGTTACATGGGATAAGGAGAAATTCATGGAGATTCTCCCCAAATTGTGGAGGATTACAAGGGAGGTTGGAGGATATGGGGCCTTGTTACATGGGATAAGGAGAAATTCATAGGAGATTGGCCGGTTTCTTTGAATTTAAAATGCTTGGTCGATCTCCCTTTAGGTGCCCATTTGAAGGTGACATGGCTGATGATGTGGCATCCCTGGTGGCTGCTTTGTTGGCATGGTGATGTGGAATTCTAGCTTGGTGGACCAAGGTTTTGATTTGGAAGCTCCAAGTGGTTTGGTGAACCTCAACTTGAAGTAGCTTGGACTTGATTTAAATAAACTAATGGAACTCTAATTGAGTTCTTATTTGAACCCAGATTGAGACAGGACATAATTACAGGACTCGATTGGACATAATTACAGGATTCATGAAATTGAAACTAAGTAATTATAGGACTCTTGAAAGTAAATTGCCCTTTACAAGAAAAATTTAACCTAGTGATTTTCGATCCAAAGTGGAATCAGGTTAACCTTATTTGAGTGAGGTTTTATCCTGCTTCTGCTTCTGGTGTCCACACCAATTCTCCTGGGGTGGGCAGAACTCGACCCAGTCGAGTATGGTTCAGTTTTGCCTGGTAATGCTCGAACAAGTCTGGGTTAAGTCTTTGCAGGTCCTCTCGAGTAATCCAAGAGTTGTTGGACTTAGGTCGACCTTGCCATTCAACCAGTTATCGCTGATAGTCCTTATTCCTGGTAGTAATGGTCTTGTCATCCAGGATTCTCTCAATCCTCTCTCTCCGCTCAGTAGGGTTGGTGGTGGACACTTGGAAATAAGTTCACTCTCAATGAAAGTTTCTGGCCCAAAAGGCTCACTAGGTATTAGTACTGGTTCTTTGTATTCTACTAGGTCTGAAACATTAAAGGTTGTACTGATACCCATATCAGGTGGAAGTTCCAAAACATATGCATTAGGCCCTATTTTCTTTAAGATCTTGAAAGGTCCCGCTCCGCGGGCATGCAGCTTCTTTATGGTTCTAGAGGGAACCGTTCAGGGTTGAGCCTAATCATCGCATAATCTCCTTCACAGAATTCTTTAGCCCTCTTATGTGAATCAGCTAAATGTTTGTAAGTCTCATTGCTCAGTTTGATCTTATTACTGATTTCTTTATGCAAATTTGTGACATGCTGTGCGAAAGATTCAGCAGACTCAGAAATTTACACAAGCACTTACAAAATGCAGACTGAACTAGGCATCCTTATTGAGAGGAATTTTATTGGACTTTCTAGGACCTAAACCTAACAGATTAATGACTCTCTAGGTTTGACCCTGGTCTGGTATGCACATGAGAATTACCATGGGTTCCTAGCAAATGCCATAAGGTTTTCCAAAAGTAGGTAGCAAAAGGAATAGGCTTTAAAAGCTCATGCATCCTAGTAATCTCATCAAAATGAAACTTAATGGCTCTAAAATTATGATAAGACTCAGGGAAAGGCAGGAAATAGGAATCCGAGACTTGGGATAATTTAGGGAATCTTGAAATAGACCTTGGTTACTCATGATGACCTTAAGATTAGAATTTTGATCTACAGGCGGGATGCTTCTAGGTAGTTGAAGGTCATCAGGAAAGTCTTCTAGAATAATGATTGGGTTCTTCTCAGTACCTGAAGGAGTTCTTGTGTCGAAGCTAAAGTATTGGGTTCTTCCTGAGGGTATTGTCTTACGGGAACCAAGTCCTCACTAAATTTTGGTTGTTCTGATGTTTCAGGACTACGCTCAATAATCTTTTCTTTACCAAAGGTTTCCTCAGGTAAGGTACTAAAGTTGTTCTCTTCACAGTTTTCCCCTTCATTTTCATCTATTAAACTTATGTCGGTCTCATACATATATTTACTAGGTTCAAATTTGCCTTCTTCCTTCCCTAGCCCTTCAGTTTGAGGATACCCTAAGTCTTGAGTATTCATGAACTCAACTTGTACTTCAGGGTTCTTACTCCTATCATTCATATGAGCTAATGGGAAAGTAGGAGTTGGTTGGTCTAAGGAAAATTGTTTAGCCAGCATTTGGTTCAATTGGCCATTAGATCATTTAGGCCTTTCAGCATGGTTTCAAGATTCAGGTCCATGGCTACACTGGACTGGGCTTGGATTGGTGAATATGGTGTCCCTGCTCTAGTTGTCATGCATGCAAATGGACTCAAGTTCGAGCTAAGGTTTCCTAGACCTAGAGCACAAATTAGAAGTCTAATTAAGTGAACCAACTAGCTAGTAGTACTTATGGGACTTAGCCAGGTAGGTGGAGGGGAGTGAAGGTCCATGATTGCCAACCTTAGATACCAATCTGAGATTGGCCAGGTAGGTGGACCAAATCACAAGCCCTGATGCACCAATCCTAGACACCAAGCCAGTAAGCACACACCAATTAGCTGACATAGTTAACTTGACCCTAACCTGAACCCAATTTGTTGGTGTCCCTAACCCTCTAGGGCAATTAACGTTCTACTCAATTTTAATTAATGGGCTGGGATTGATATGCTGGTTGGTGATTTTTGGGCTAGGGACAGGTGATGAAATCCTGACCCTATGTCAAATTGATGCCCTTAATTTGATTTCTCATGAGATGAATGAAATGCAAAGGTGCTGCAGAAGTGTGTTGCAGTTTGAAAGTGGTGTGGAAAACATGATGAAAAAAATGTCCAAAAATTCTGAAAAATTCACAGAGGATTCCTAACTTATATGTTTCAATGCAGGTGAAAGAGATTTTAAAACTAAAATCTGTACTACTCTAAGCAGATCCTACAATTGAAGATAAATAAAAAGGACAGAACAGAACCCTAATGATAGTGTCAAACTGCAGAAATTTTCATTTTTTTATAATTTTTTTCTGATGATGAAATTTAATATGGTGATAACTGACTTAAAAAGGAACAAGAAAAAAAATATTTCAATAAAAAGTTAGTGACTTGCCTTTGGAGCTGCAGACGGATTACAGTAAACAGATGCAAATTTTCAGAAAACAGAACCTAATCAAACAAGTGCAATGGCTTACCCAAAACTTCAATCTAAAAACTCACGTCCGGCCAGGGGCTCATTATTCCCATGGGTCGTGACAGTGTACTGGAGTACACCCGCTCAGGAGGCCTGAATTTTAGATCTTGCTTGGATTTAAAGAAAACTATTCTACCCTAATGCAACCATGCTCTGATACCAATTTGATGCAGCAAGCATATGATTAATGATTTGATTAGTGTATGTAGAGCAATGAAACCTAATTACATTAGCATTGTACTCATCATAATAAGTCTTAAGGATTACATGAAAAGGACTTTTACTTGATTAGACATAATCCTAAATTATGAAGGAAGAAGATCTAGATAATAGGGGCTAATGATTGTGGACTTACCGTGATGAGCTTTCCAACCTTCTTTTGATTCATACCTTGAAACTACCAACGCTCAGAACTGAAGAACCTTGGATAACAAGATCAGAACCCTGGACTTGGGCTTCAGCTTGTTGGTTCCTTGTCAAGGAAGACCCTGCTTGCAACTCGAAAACCTCGAAGGACCCTGCACATAAAGAATAAGAGTTAAGGAAGAAGAAAGGCATGCATATGGAAGGGATGAAAAATTTGTGAGCAAAGAAAGAGATTTGAGATGGCCTGGCCGACTCCAAGGCCTTCTTCTTGACTTGGGCGTTGGATGCTTGGAAGAGAGAATAGTTTGGTGTGGAAGAGGGGCTTAGAGACAATCACTCAAAACATAAACTTCAATTCAACTTCAACTTTCATTAATCTCCAAAAATCAAATCCCTTTTACAATGGGGCGTCCAAGGCTTTTTAATAGCCTTACAAAACTTTTGAAATTTGAAAACTCCCCAAATTATGGAGGATTACAAGGGAGGTTGGAGGATATGGGGCCTTGTTACATGGGATAAGGAGAAATTCATGGAGATTCTCCCCAAATTGTGGAGGATTACAAGGGAGGTTGGAGGATATGGGGCCTTGTTACATGGGATAAGGGAAATTCATGGAGATTGGCCGATTTTTTGAATTTAAAATGCTTGGTCGATATTCCCTTTAGGTGCCCATTTGAAGGTGACATGGCTGATGATGTGGCATCCCTGGTGGCTGCTTTGTTGGCATGGTGATGTGGAATTCCAGCTTGGTGGACCAAGGTCTTGATTTGGAAGCTCCAAGTGGTTTGGTGAACCTCAACTTGAAGTAGCTTGGACTTGATTTAAATAAAGCTAATGGAACTCTAATTGAGTTCTTATTTGAACCCAGATTGAGACAGGACATAATTACAGGACTCGATTGGACATAATTACAGGATTCATGAAATTGAAACTAAGTAATTACAGGACTCTTGAAAGTAAATTGCCCTTTACAAGAAAAATTGAACCTAGTGATTTTCGATCCAAAGTGGAATCAGGTTAACCTTATTTGAGTGAGGTTTTATTCTGTTCTGCTTCTGGTGTCCACACCACTAGGTGTTAGACTTGCCTTCGGATTTGGGCATTAGTTCTACCTTCAATATTACAGACATGGTTGAGTATAGGGCCCAGTCAACGATACCTAGTGAGGCCTTTGGACCTATCCCCTCATGTTGTGAGTGACCCTAACCCAAAGTGTCCACTAACAAATTTGGCCTAAGAGAGGAGAACGGATCGAGCGTATCCTAGACGATCAAGCCATTCGACCCGGGGCCGTGGCTATCAACGCTACCTGGTCCGATGGCAAGGCCGTCCAGAGTCGGTCGATTCATGGATTTCTCGAGAGGACTTGCAACGCTACCTCAACCTAACCTTCTCAAGAGATATGTGAGCCAGTCTGATCTTCACTCGACAAGGTCGAGTTCCTCCCACCTTGGGAGAATTGGTGGGACACTAGCGGCACCAGAATAAGACAGAGGCTTTTCAACCCTCCATGGGTTGACCAATAATTTATAAGTCCATCTGTAATAAGGGCTTAGCCTATCTGAGTCCATTTTAGTTATTATTTGAGTCTTTTGAGTTGTTATTTCAGTTCAGTATTAGTCAGCTCATGTTGAGCTAGTTCAGTCCAATGCTAGTCAGCTCATGTTGAGCTAATTTTATTTTTTTTGAGTCCTGTCCAAGTACACTGAAGACTCAAGACTATATCATACAAGTGAAGACCAAGTCCAACCAGATTGAAGACAAGGAAGTATAGCCCAAGTCCAACCCAGCTTGAAGATTTGAAGACCCTAGGAGGAAAATTTAGAAAACCCTGATTCCTTGTAGATACCCTCCAGATGCCTAGATTCCCTTTCAGATGCTAGAGTATATTAATAGACCAGGGCATCCATGATTCCAGAGGTCCACCTGCATTCTAGCCCAAAGAAATAAAGCCCAGGCGCCAAGCCCAAGCCCTTAAGAAGCAAGATACCAGGAAATATTCCTGCTACCTGGCTACCAGGCCCCCCCAGCTTCTTGAGGCCCAAGTCCATGCGCCCAAGCCCCTTTGGGCCGGCCCCTTGCTACTCCTAGAAGCCCAACATGCCCCCCTAGGCATCCTTGGAGTGCTGACCAAGTCAAGAGAGGAGGAGAGATTTTTAGGGATTTTTCTATATAGGTTTCCTTACTTTCCTATCTAGAGTTTGAAGGGAAAAGGATTCTTATGTAATATCAATTGTACCCTTACTTGGGGCCCAAGACTAAGGATTTATTTAAAGGACCCTAGTCTCTTGTATGAAGATTGATTATTGATATGAAATATACTTGAGTTTTCTACAATTGCTTTGTGCTACCCTACTTTGTGCTTAAGGGTTTTTGGTGTCTTCTTCTTCTCGGTGTTGCAACTGCCTCCAGCCATCATCCAAGCCTCTTCTTCCCATGCCCTTGCTGCCTTGTTTCTAATTTTTTTCTTGTGCTCCCAACCTTGATTTCTCACCTTGATGGTTGTTTGCAGTCCCTGGTTCCTACGAATCCAACGACTCCAACCGGGTCGTAATCGGACCACCGAGCAGAAAGCCGGTATCCGCGGGTCTCTGACTTGGTTTTCCAGGTCGCACCCATCGAGGACGAGGGATCTTTCGCTACAATTTGCACCGGGTTCATTAGACATTGCCAGGTACACCCCCTCTGCCACAAGTAATTTTTTGTAGGAGAACTTGTCCTAACCGAGGCTTCTCAGCCCCGTCGATCCATCTTTACTGCTTTCTTAGGTCATAATCTGCATGCTTAGTTTCTAAAAGTCATATAGAATTCCCTACAACTTATTTTGATCTTATTTTTGGGGTTTAATCACTTAACTCCACATATAAAACACATAAAAATAATTGCATGCATATTAGTCCCATATCAATGACCTAATCATCTATGCCATAATAAACATGATTCCTCGGTCTTAGCATTTATTACTACTAGACTGGAACTACTAGACATGGCTAGATCATTTAGATCTACCACATAGATATTTTCAAGTCTATGGTCAATGAATTTGTTACTAGAGTCAAGAGAGTTAGTTACTATACATATAGATGATTCAAAGATAACTTTGAAGCCTTTATCACACAATTGACTAATATTCAATAAATTATGCTTTAATTTATCTACTAGTAGCACATCTTCAATAAAAGTACAGGGGGTTATTTTAATCTTACTGATTCTGATTATTCTCTCCTTGCCATTATCTCCAAAAGTAACTAATCCTCTTCTTTCATTTATAGGGTGATAAACTGATCATTGTCACCCGTCATATACCTTGAATAGCCACTGTCAAGATACCATCTTTTCTTTAATTTTTGGGCTGCAAGATAATCCTGCAAAACAATCAAGGAGTGATTTTAGGTACCCAAGCTATCTTGGGTCCTTTCATGTTAGCAAATTTGGTTCCCTTTGGAACCCAAATGGTTCTATACGCACTAATCATGGAATTTTTCAAGGAATTGCATTGATAAAATTTATACCCAAATCTATGACATGGATAACAAATAATTTTGTCATTTTTGAATGATGCATGCTTTGAAGCTATAATAGATGCAAAAACAGGAATACTTGATTTGAAGGATTTTTGCATAGTATTCTTAGGAACATATTTCAAGCCATTTGAAATTGATTTCGATGGAAAACCTTTTTCAAATTTAGCATTTACAGCTGAAGCTTTTGAAGATACAAATTTTGTTGCTGAAATTCCTTTAGCATTTATAGAATTAAATGCAATTCCAGCTTTACTTTTAGAGTCCTTTTGTTCTTTCAAAATTAGCTCAAGCTTATAGGAACTCAAGGTCAATTTTTCTACTAAAGGCTTAAGCTTTTCAACCTCCTTTTTCAAATTAGTATTTTCGGCAACTAAAATATTGTTTGTCTTATTTAAAACAATTTTTTCATTGTTCAAGACAATAACATTTTCAGAAAGGTTATTCAATTTTCTTTGCAAAATGTTTTCTTTTCAAAGATTTCATCCTTGTCTTTTAATAAAACATCATTTTGTTTCTTTAAAGACTTAATTTTAACCCCTGCTTTCTTGAATTCGATGAGTAAATTATGAAATGTAGAATTCAGTTCATCATATGTAAATTCAGTTTGAAGCTCAGGGGATGATACCTCATTATCGAGACCCATCAAACAAAGATTCACAGATTTTGGAGCCTCTTCTTCTTCATTTGATGAGGAGCTTCGCTATCACTCCACGTCACTACCATTGCTTTCTTTTTCTTTTTCTTAATCCCTTTTTCAATAAAGGACACTCTGGTCAGATGTGCCCTGGCTTTTTGCACTCATAACATGTGGGCACTTCTTTTTATTTCTTTTTTTCTCATCCTTCTCTTTGCTGAACTCTTTGTTCTTGTGGAATTTTCTAAAATATCTTCCTTTCTTTCTTCCCAAGAACTTTCTGAATTTTCTGATGACCATGGAAATGTCTTCGTCTTCCATGTCACTTTCAGCAGAGGAGCTTTCTTCTTTCGATTCTTCATCCCTTTTAGAATCCATAGTAGCTTTAAAGGTGATCGATCTTCTTTTCTTTTGATCATCTTCAGATCGGTGCTACATGATTCCTGTGTGATGAGAGATCCTAGCAGTTCATCCAGCAATAGGGTATTCAAATCTTTTGCTTCCTGGATGGCAATTACTTTCGGATCCCACTTGTCTAGAAGAGATCTTAGAATCTTCTGCACTAGATCTGCATTAGTGTATACCCTGCCAAGACTTTTTAAGCTGTTAATAATGTCATTGAAATGTGAAAACATGGTAGAGATTATTTCATTTGGTTCCATCTTAAATAATTCATAACTATGTACAAGAAGATTAATTTTAGAAGACTTCATTTGTGAAGTTCCTTCATGAGTCACTTCGAGTTTATTCCAAATTTCTTTTGCCAAAGAGCAAATTAAAATTTGATTAAACTCATTACTATCCAAAGCACAATATAACAAGTCCATGGCTTTGGCATTTAACTCTCCCATTTTCATGTCATGTCGTCCCAATCCTCTTCAGGTTTAGGAACATCCACTCCATCAATTTTAACCATGGGATATGAGGACCCTTTAGAATGACCTTCCATAATTGAAAATCAACTGCTTGAATATAGATCATTATTCTAGCTTTCCAAAATGAATAATTTGTGCCAGTAAAGAGTGAAGATCTATTAGTTGATTGGCCTTCCGCCAAGGATGTACTCATTGGATGAGCCATCAATCTTTACTCTAATATATTCAGAGACATTGCTCTAATACCAGTTGTTGCCCAGGTGGCTACCCAAGAGGGGGTGAATTGGATCTTTTAAAAAATTGAAGGCAAGTAATGTGCAATTCAAAATCCTTTGCAAGTGGTAGGTGCTATGATAGAATTATAAAATATAGAAGCTAAACAGAGTCAAGAAAGCATAACACAAACACACCAAATTTATAGTGGTTTGGAGCAACCCAGCTCCTATGTCCACTACCCAAGATACCACTTGGATTTTCACTATATTCACTCCCGAATACAGTAGGATTGTTTTACAAGATCACAATCCAAAACCTCTATACTTTGGTTTTACGGGATCACCAAAGAAAACCCAACACCCTTTGATTTTAACAGGCTCACCAAAGAAACCCAACTTGGTTTTCACAGGATCACCAAGAACCTAACCCTTGATTTTAACAAGGTTCACCAAGAATCTATTTGGTTTTTTAACCGGGCTCACCAATAACCCAACAATTCAAAAATTGAATTGAAAATAAATGCAACAAGAATAACAAACTCAATTTATCGGATAGTTGCCGGTGCAGCTTGTTGGAAGTCCACTTGAATGCATTTGAATAGACTTTAATTACTTCAGTGGCTTCTTCCCAAAGTTGCTTCAAGTTTTAGATTGGAGTTGGTGAAGACTTGAAAGCTTGATTTGAATGCTCTTGTGCTCTTTTGCTATTGGTAGGTAGGATATTCAATGAAGCTCTCCTTTCTTTGAAGAACTCTCTAATAACTTGCTTCAAGGAAGTTCAAATCCTTCAAATTTAAAGTCTTCTACCATCCGAAGGTAGTTTTAGCCATTGTAGACCATTGGAGAATGATTTGTGACCGTTGGAGCACCTTTTAGCATTTAAAAATAAATTCTGGAACTAGCTGTTGGATACCTAAAAATGACATTCGAGTCGCTTGGATCCTTCGAGTCAATAGGTCGAGTCACCAAATCTTCAATGTAGTCGGCTCTTTGTCTCAGGGCGCAAAACAACACTCTGGACGTGTGGCTCTTTGTAGCTCGGGTCGGTTCGAACTTGAATCTTTAAAATCTTGAACACGAGGAGTCGGCTCTTTTCAGCTTGGGTTGGCTCTTCTTCTCAGGTTCAAAAATCCTCACTCTGGAAGTGTCGGCTTGATGCAGTTCGGGTCGGCTCGCTTTCTCAGGCTTTCAGAATTAGGTCTGGTAGAGTCGGCTCTTTTTGGTTCGGATCGGCTCGCCTGGCTATTCTCAGAAATCTTCAGAAAATGGACTTGGAGGAGTCGGCTCGAACTGATTCCAGTCGACTCAGATTCACTAGAGTCGGCTCGCTTTCCATCAAGTCAGCTCGGATTGCTACATTCTAGAATCCTTACTACATTCCAGTAAGCAGAGTCGGCTCTTCATCACTTGGGGTCGGCTCGAGTGTCTTCTTCAGGATTTTTTATAATTGAACTTAAAGAAAACTCTTACCAACTCTTTTACAATTTCACACAAACCAACTCAAACTAAAATTCATGGCACACACACTCATGGAAGTAACCTTTTTAATTAATTTTTATTAGCATTTTTGAATGTGTTCTTCTTTACAAAAACATTTACAACACAACTCAACCAAGAAAACATAAGTGTAGGAGTTGAAGTTTGAACATGTTATTCATCCTACAAAAACTTGTCAAACACTTGAAGAGTTGTCAGAAATAAATGTACATCCACCAATGTTTGGTTATCATCAAAATCACTTATGGGGTCAATAGTTTTGATTAGACCTATCATTAGGAAAACCCTCTATGAACTATGGAATAATAGAAATCCTCATATCAAATATTTTTATGTTTTTGGATGTAAATATTTTGTGATGGGGAACTAATATGCATGCAATTCTTTTTTTATGTTTTACATGTTGAGTTAGGTGATTAATTCCCGAATTTCACATCAAAATTATTGTAAGGAATTTTGTATGAATTTTTGAAGATCAGCATGCAGATTAGGACCTAGAAAAGTAGCAAAGAAGGACCGCCGGGGCTGAGAAGCCTCGGTTAGGGCAAGTTCTCCTATAATAAAACTACTGGAGGTAGAGGGGTGTACCTGACAATGTCTGTGAAGATCGCAGTGAAGGGGTCTCTCGTTCCTCGATGGATGCGGCCTGGAAAATCGAGCCAAAGACCCGCGGATACCCGGCTTTCTAATTGGTGATCCGATTGAGGCTTGGCTGGAGTCGTTGGATTCATAGGAACTCGGGGACCTGCAAACAACCTGTCAGGGATTAGAAAACTCACAAAGGAACAAGAAAATAAAGGAAAATAGCAAGGGAAGGCTTCTTTTGGAGTGGGCATCCAGGGATCTGAGAGGCTTGTTGGCAGCAGGAAGATGATTGCAGCACTGGGAAGAAAAACTCTCACAAATCCCTTTATGCACACAGCAGGGTATCACACAACTCAATAGAAGAACTCAAGGTTTTAATTCATCAAAATTCTCCCTTCATACAAGAGGCTAGGGTCCCTTAAATAGATCCTTAACCTTGGGCTCCAAGTAAGGGCACATTAGTCTTTACATGAGAATCCTTTTCCCACTCAAACCCTAGCTAGAAAATAAGGAAACATTAGGTAGAAAAAATCCCTAAAACTTCTCTTGACTTGGCCAACACTCCAAGGACACCTAGGGGCACGTGTTGGGCTTCTAAGAGCAGCAAGGGGCCGGCCCAAAGGGGCCCGGGTGCATGGGTTTGGGCCTCTGGAAGCTGGGGTGGCATGGTAGCCAGGTAGCAGGAATATTCCCTGGTATCTTGCTTCTTAGGGGCTTGGGCTTGGCGCCTGAGCTTGATTTCTTTGGGCTAGGATGCAGATGGACCTCTAAAATCATGGATACCTTGGTCTATGAATATATTTTGGCATCTGGAAGGAAATCTGGGCATCTGGAGGGCATCAGCAAGGAATCAAGGTTTCTGATTTTCCTCCTGGGGTCTTCAAATCTTCAAGCTGGGTTGGACTTGGGCTAAACTTCTATGTCTTCAATCTGGTTGGACTTGGTCTTTACTTGTATGATGTGGTCTTGAGTCTTCAGTATGCTTGGATAGGACTCAAAAAAAATAAAATTAGCTCAACATGAGCTGACCAGCATTGGACTGAACTAGCTCAACATGAGCTGACTAGTACAGAACTGAAATAACAACTCAAAAAACTCAAATAACAACTAAAATGACTCAGATGAGCTAAGCCCTTATTACAGATGGACTCATAAATTATTGATCAATTTACAGAGGGTTGAAAAGCCTCTATCTTATTCTGGTGCCTTAGGTGTCCCCACCATTTTGTTCTTAACATTGGAAAATATAATCTTGGTAAATTTGATGCAAAATTCGATGAGGCTATTTTTCTTGGATATTCTTTAAATAGTAAAGACTATTGAGTTTTCAACAAAAGAACCTTGATTGTAGAAGAATCAATATATGTTGTTTTCAATGAATCTGACATTTCATCTTCTAGAAGAGAAGATCTTGCTGATGATGATGCAGGTACACTATAGAACATGGACTGAAGGATTTGACTCTCAAAGACAAACAATCAAGTGAACCACATGAAGAAAAGGTAAGCAAAAATCATGATGATGTACCCAACGAATGGAGATATGTACACTCACATCCCAAAGAATTAATTATATGAGACCCATCTCAAGGTGTTAGAACTAGAGCTGCATATAGAGATACACATGACTTGATTGCTTTTGTTTCTCACATAGAGCCACACACTATAGAAGAAGCTGAAACAAATTCTAATTAGATGTTAGCCATGCATGATGAATTAAACCAATTTAGGAGAAATAATGTTTGGATCATAGTAGAAAGATCTAATGACTATCCTGTTATAGGTACTAGTGGGTTTATAAAATAAATTAGATGAGGAAGGAAATGTAATTTTAAATAAGGCTAGATTGGTAGCACAATGATATAATCAAGAAGATGGAATAGATTTTGATGAAACTTATGCACCAGTAGTTAGGTTAGAAGCCATTAGATTACTATTAGCATATGCATGCTTTATGAATTTTAAGTTATTTCAAATGGATGTAAAGAGTGTATTTTTGAATGGTTTCTATCTGAAGAAGTTTTTGTCGAACAACCACTGGATTTTGTTGATCACACATTTTCAAATCATGTTTTCAAATTGAATAATGTTTTGTATGGTCTGAAATAGGCACCTAGAGCCTGGTATGATAACTAAGTAAGTTTTTAATTGCAAATGATTTTGTAAGAGGTAGTGCTGACACCACACTGTTTATTCAAAGAAAAGATAATGACATTTTAATTGTTCAAATCTATGTTGATGATATTATTTTTGGATCTACTGATGAATCTTTGTGTCAAGATTTTGCTAAGCTAATGTCGGGTGAATTCGAGATGAGCTTGATGGGGTGAGCTGAGTTACTTTCTCGGGCTTCAGATCAAATATTCTAAAGAAGGTATCCTAATCAACCAGGCCAAATATATCAAAGAGATTATCAAGAAGTTTTGCATGGAATCAAGCAAAGAAATTGGAACATCCATGAATCCTGCATGTAGACTTGATAAAGATGAGAATGGCACAAATGTGGATCAAAAGCTGTACAGAGGTATGATCGGTTCATTACTTTATTTGATAGCTAGTATACCTGATATTTTATTTAGTGTTTGCATGTGTGCACATTTTCAATCTAATCCAAAAGAGTCACACATTATAGCTGTTAAAAGAATCATTAAGTTTCTTAAAGGCACATGCAATCTAGGTTTATGGTACTCTAAGCACACATCCATGAAATTAATTAATTATTTTGATGCTGATTATGGAGGCTGTAAAATTGATAGAAAAAGCACAAGTGGCACCTGTCAATTTCTAGGTGTTAACTTGATTTCATGGCACTGTCGTAAATAGAACTCTGTAGCACTATCTACTGTTGAGGTAGAATATATGGCTACGGAGAGTTGTTGTGCTCAAGTGTTATGGATCAAGCAATAACTAGAAGATTATGGTATTTTCCAATCTAAAATTCCTATTAAATATGATAACACTAGTGCTATTAACTTATCCAAAAATCCAATTCAACATTCTTGAACTAAGTACATATAAATTAGACATCATTTCATTCGAGATCATGTTTTAAGTAATATTGTTGAATTAGAATTTGTACCTACTGAAGATCAACTAGTTGACATTTTTACTAAACCCCTTAGTCAAGATAGATTTGAGAAGATTAAGGCGAATTAGGCCTGTGTGACCCTTTCTAAATATTTTGACCTAATTTTTTGAAAAATAAGAAAAAATTATCTAAACATTTCAAATTTCTTTCTAGAGCTGATGCAACCTATTTTAGTGATTAGAAACCCATAGAAATTAATTTTACATGTTTTCGAGTTTTGGGCTGAATTTTGGCTCGAACCGACTCGAGTCACCAGGTAGTTCGGCGAGCCGACTCGAGTGTCGGGCTGAGGGTTTTTAAATAGGGTTCCATCGATTTGAAATCACTATTTCTTTCTTTATTTCTCACCTTTCCTTAGCCGACTCCTCTCTCTAACCTAGGAAAAGCTCCTCGAACACCTCCTAAACCCTTCAAAATTCTAATCTAAGCTAGAAGACTCCTCGTAAGGCCATAGCCAAGAAACCTAGGAGAATGATTCGGACAGTGGCCGAGGAAAGAAGGACAAAGCAGTGCTGAGATACTTAAAATTTGGAAGAAGAACATCAAATAGAGCACGAAGAAGAGCAAGAGGCACCAAGGCATGTAATTTTAATGGGAAATAGACAAGTTACATCAAGTAGATGCATAGATTTCAATTTTCTAGAACAAGAGCATTTGCACATTGGTGATTGGTTGGTTAGAAAAGGTTGGAAAGACTTTTGTATGCTCAATCTTCCCACTTATCCCAACCTTGTTAGGTAATTTTTTGAGAGCATGTCCTTAGGTGCATTCCACATTGAAGGTACAGTGAAGGATAAGCACATTGAGATTAATGAACAGAAGTTGTCTAGTATTCTTCACATACCAAAAGAGGGTGAGAGCTACCTTGTATTGAAGGATAAGCAAAAGACTTTGAGATTAGTACTTGTGAGGACAAATGTAAAGGGAGTTATTCATGATAGTGCAAACCAATTATCTTTGGAAATGAGGTTATTGCACAACATTATTAGCCGTATCTTCTTGCCCGAGACGGGGAGGTTTGACTTGGTTAGTGAGCATGACCTGGTCTTCATGAGATGCTTGGTTCAGGGGGAGGACCTCAATCTACCATTCATTATGTTATCTCAGATGAGGGAGGCTTCTCGGAGGGCACAGGCATGTCTTCCATACGGGAAGGTATTCACATTTCTATTTCAGGAAGCCCTAGTTGATTTGTCTGGAGAGGACAGTAGACCACTTCTACACACAGACAGATACAACTTGAAATCTCTGACCCAGATGGGATTTATTAAAGTCGAGGGTCATTGGATTAGAAAGATCTCAGGTCTTCCAGTGGCTCATTCAGAGGATGATTCAGAAGAGGATATTCAGGAGCAGAGGGACATGGTGCAGAGGCAGAGAAACATGTTGACGAGGCTTGACCCTCGGATGATGGGCGACAAAATGGGGGCTAGCTAAGAGGATTGTTAGAGAGCTGAGAAGTCTCATGTGATTAGGGTCAAAAAGGCGAAAAAAAATATATGAGGGAAAGAAAGATGGATACTTTATGGACTTGGGACTTACCTTCAAAGAGAGACATCGCATCTCTAGGGCATCCCACCTATCCCACTACATATACTCTAGGACATCCCACCCATCTCACAACATGCAGAGCCTAGGGCGTCCCACCCAAATCGCTACCTGGGGCCGTGAAGGAGAAACTCCAAGATGATAGAGGGGACTCAGTAAGGAAGAAGATAATTAGGGCCTCACACCCCTCGACACCTATAGGTGAAGGAAAAATGTGTCACATGCCCACTCCTGACGAAGGCAGAACCAAGAACACACTTTTCAAAAATTCATATTCATCATCATCATTATTCAAGAGAGGGGGTGCCTTTATATAGGCTTGCAAAACTTGGGATCCAAGAAAAGAATACAAGGCATGCAGCACAAAAAATGTGACATCCCAAACTTGCTTTGTATCATTCTATTTGATAGTGAGACATACTATGATATATTATGATTTCTATCATAGTATCATCGAAATCCTTTCGATGGATCGAAACATTTCTAGCTCAACCCTAAAATAGATCATTGATCCAAAAATGATTTGCCTTTCTACAATTCACCAGTGACTCATAGCAGTATGTAGTGGCAATCCAGCAGAATAGAAGGCTGAACCCCTAGGTATGGTTATCATGTGATTAACTTTCTCTTTCAAGAATTCTGATAAGATGCAGGTCATGGATTCTCATAAAACCCTAAGCATACATCATATACTAGACTTAATTGACTTGAGCCTAATCGTTATTCGTATGGAAACTCATTTCCACTATCATGCTGCTTTGGCCATAAACTCAAGGACTTAGCCTCTTAGATTATATAGGAATTTTTCTCTTTTACCGAGATTAACAAATCCTTTATAAGTACACTTCCAACTCCTACAGCGAACCTACTGTAGCAAACATACACTATAATACCCATATTGCTATGGACCATGTTTATGTACTTGTCAAACTACAATAATGCTACTATGAGTGATCGAGGTGAAAGGATTATGCCCTAAAGGCCAATCGAAATATTATATTTCATTGGATTTTCTTTTGTATCCCAAACTAGTGTATTGACATTATCAATTAATAAAGGCATTTTATTTTCATCATACGCTGTATCTTATTAATTTTATTAAGATATGATGAACCCCATAGATTAGGGCTATGGTTCTAGGATTATGCTGAGATCATACTAGTGAGACCTAAAGCCTTAAAACCCTAATCTAGAATATTCCTGGTCGATGGGATATTGAGTAGGGGATTAATGTTTCTGGTAAGACTAGCACATCCTACGTATGCTTGGTGAAGAGGGTGACTGATCTCACAGTCACTTGTGTTTGACACTAATACTAGGATGTGGATGCTCATTAGAGAATGAGTTCACTGAATGGATCCAGCTTGAGAACATCTAATGGAACCTTATCTGTTTGTCAATAGATAGTTCTCATAGTGGGAGTAGTGCATGTGGTCCTTTGACTTGAGACTGCCATGGTACCTTGATGCATGAATCCATACTTTGGTTCACACTCAATCATGACACTGAGTCATGCATGGGGTGATACTGGGTATGGTGGATTGCATATGGAGGTTGTGAGTAGGTCAACAAGGAATCGATCAACCCTAGTAAGAGGGAAGCGCATCCAGATGATTTCAATCAAATGAAGATTCGGGAAATCTTTGAACAAAGTGTGAACATTAGAAATAGTTTTAATGGTTCATTAATGAATCATCATTATCAGATTGAGCAAGGAATGAATATGAAATTGGATTTGACAAGTATCCTTATCCATAGTCATATTCAGGGTGCAAGTAGATTGAAGGACTGAATTGCCCGGTAACTCACCACTGAAGGGTATTTTGATAAATCCACCAAAATTTCATCTTCTGGGTAAGCATGATACATTGCTAGACATCAGTCTTGCCTTGTAGGTCTTCATGAACCAATTGATTTGGTTTTATGATTCAATTCGATGTGTGATTCGAATAGGACAATTCGGTGAGCCAATTTGACCTAATTAGGTCAATCGGGTTCGATCGGATCGAATCGGCTCAAACCTAAACCTACTACTTGCTAGATGTGGAATCCAATGGGTCACATACAATAGAGACTTGGCCAAGGAAGTCATTCATAATTTAATTAGGGTCATAGGATCCTAATTGGTTAGCCGGATTACATACTAGCATATGTAGGCTAACCAAATTCCTAACCCAATTGGATTGGGTCTGGGTGCTTGCTAATTGGGCTAACCTAATTATGGAAAACCTAATTAGGTTGAGTCCTAAGTGGGGATGGTCTAATCAGAGCTAAATCTGACTTTAATTTGGATTTAAGGGCATTTTAGGCACCATACATGAAGAGTCCCAATGGCATGGGACTCTTGGTATCTAAATGATACCTTAACTTCAAAAGGGCACAGAATGAGCTATAGATCTCTGATTTGAATATAATTGATATGGTTAGAAAGAAAATCTTATGATATTTCCAATGATACCCATATTACCTATATTTTGATTGGTCAACATTCTTTAAAATTTGCATGGAAGAAGGATGGCGCGCGCGGTGCATGAAGAGTCGCAACTCTTCATGTGGCGCGCGGTTCTGATGGAGCATCCTTCTACTATCAGGACTCTTCATAATCTTCGATGTTTGTAGATTGAAGAGGCACCTCTTTGCTTCCTAGGGACCGGTAATTGACATGTGGCAAGTGAGAATTCGTCCAGATAAAAGAAGGGATGTGAATAAGGCCTTCGGTGCATGAATGGGCTTATTAGATATGATTTTTCAAACCAGATAACTTCTCTTCGATCTTGAAAATTCATATCTGATAAGTTGATGGGAGGACATTTCACACACCCCTCTTGTATCTATAAATAGTGGGCGGTGGAATGAGTTTGATATAAGAATTCCACCAAAGTATTATTCTGAGTGTCTCTCTCTCCCTCCTTTCTTTAAGACGAGACTTGTCTTGTTAAGACAAGGTCCTTTCTACTAGGACAAGGCTTTGTTTTAGGACATAAGCTTAAGAGATCCTAGAGGAGGGTTGTCCTAAAACCAAGAGTGATTTAGGAGAGTGTCTTTAGTGCCCTACAATAGGACAGGTGTCCTACAGTGGTCAATAGACCAAAGGCTGCCGAAAGAGTTCCACTTTTCCAAGCAACTTGAAGGAGTTCTTCCTTGGTCCGAGTTTCGTGTGGATCACCATTGGAGGGCGAACATTTGGGTGCCTGGTGGAGAAGAAGGCTGAATCAGGGTTTTCTTCATCGTATTGGATACTAGCATTCAGGTTGGTGCCTAAACTCTAGTTTATATTATATATGCATGTTTGTATATTTTAATTCCTACTAAGGAGGTCTTGATTTAATGGTTTGGTAGTGGTTTCATAATAAATTTTTGAAATCCACGCTTTTGCCTTGTCACCAAAACCCTTACACGAGGTACTATAGGTTAAGGAACTACTTACAAAACTATAGCTTGAGAAGTTACTAACGAGTGAGAAGACATCCAAATGACTTCTAGTTCTTTGATCACACTCAGTATCATTGTTCTCTACTAACATCTTGAACTCTTGCTCCAATATTCTCATATTATAGACTTAAGACCTGTCTACCTAAAAGGGAAGCGATCTATACACCAATCTTGATAGATAGATCACCATCCCCATGATAATTCAATGATCAAGAATATTTAAGAGTTAACCTATAATGATACATATCTCAAATTCTCAATTTTAAAAATATATCATTATCTATTAACTCCATGGGCAATTCATAGACACACAAATATGAACAAAAGAAAAAAATTAATTTTATTAATGAAAATTTGGTCAAGTATAATTTAAAGTCCCAGAAGTTATAATATGTCAATCAAATTGGCTTTTTGGGCATACATATCTAACAATCTCTGACTTACTGATGGGGCACAAGATCGGGGGTAGGATCGTCGGCGAGCTGAGAAGTCACCGAAGATTAGGGTACTACTATTTTTTTTTATTTTATTTTTCTAGGGGGTGGTGAAGGAATAATGAAGATGGAAGGCAAGAAAATTGGATACTCTATGAACTTGGAACTTACATTCACAAAGAGACCTCTTACCTCTAGGGCATCTCACCCACCCAACTACATGTAGCCTTAGGCATCCCACCCATCACACTACATGTGAAGCCTAGGGTATCCCACCCAAATTGCTACCTGGGGCCGTGAAGGAAAATCTCTAAGACCATTGAGGGGACTCGACGGGGAAGGGATAATTAAGGCATCACGCCCCTCGATGCTAGAAAGCGAAGGCATAGAGTCTCACACCCCTTGATGCCTGAAGGCGGAGGCAAGATGGGCCTCATGCCCACTCCTTTATGGAGGTAGAATGAAGAATCACTCTTCCCTAAAAACTCATCTTCATTAACCAATTTTTTTAAAAAGTAATGAGGGTGGTATTTATAGACCTTTCCAACCCTCATTTGCATTTGAATACAAGATAGAAAGATAAGGATGGTTCAAATTCAAATACAAGATATGGTCTATCAATAGTAGATAACTCAATCCGAAACAATTGATAAAGATAAATCCTAAACTAATTTATTCTGATACTGGGTATGCATCAATATTCATGTTGCTCCAGGATCCGTGCTTGCTTTGAGATTCGTGCTTGCCAATGTCCCCATCATTTTCTTGAGGCGTGGAGAACTTGACTCCATCGAGTTAGGCTCAGACTCCAGCATCAGCTTGATTTCAGGCTCCTAGGACTCCAGCTTGACTCGTCAATAGCCATAAGATAATTATTTTTTTCAAACAAATCCTATATTTTTTTTCAGCACTACTTTAGGATTTGTGTGGCTCTAAAAATCATGCATCTCTAAAATTTGCATAGCTCTGAAATCCATGAAGCTTAAGATCTGTGTAGCTTTAGATGTGTGCAGGCTTGAAGTCAGCAAGAGCGATGGAAGCTGCTTTCATGACTGTGCGGTTTCTTCTTCCTCCATTGGATCGATGGGGCTAGAATAGTGGAGGGACTCCTGGCGGGCTTCGCCTGCGGTGGTGGCATGGATGGGAAGAAGGGTTCCGGTGGACGGCACAGTAGTGGCTATTCATTCGATTATAGGTGACGAAGATGGTCGGCTTCTAGTAGGGGAAGCAGGGAGGATACGGTGGGTGGCACGGGCGGCCGGATCGTGGATGTCGGATGTCGTTGGTGGTGATTAGGTAGCGGCCTGAGAGAAAAAGGGGCGAAAACTTTACTCAACATTAGATTTGAATTTTGTCCCTGAAGCCTCTTCCTACCAGAAAAGGATCTTGAGGTGCTGGAGATGCTGCCCGGGGAGTGGGACTGGATGACCTCTCTATTATCTTCATCCTCTTCATATTTCAGACACAATGGTGGCCCAGAGCTACTACCGATCACCATCTCAAAGATGTAGGATTTGTCATTGACTCTGAGGTGCTCCATGAAGAGCTTGTACTCAGCATCGATGTCTATTTTTGCATCATTGAAGACCTTTGGGTTGAGGGCCTGGGAGGAATTATTTATGGCAATGGCTGGGGTTTTCGTGGTTGGGGGATTGGGGTAAGAAAGGAGGATAATCGCTGATCGAAGGTGCTTCTTTCTACAGCCCGCTTCTAACTAGCGAGTATTCCTTGTCTACAGAGGTGCCATCGAGGCTTCTTTCTTTAGGGGATGGTGGAAGAATTGGTGATTAGGGTTTAGGATTTTTATTCGAGTCTTGGAATTAAAGGCAAATTAGCTCGACTCTATGGTGAGGATCGAAAAATGATAGGGAGTAAAGAAGGGAAACGAGGTGAGGGGTTGACCGAGTCTGGGTTCTCGATGGACAGGCATTTGGAAGGGATGGTGCGGGAGGCCTTGAGGGCATTTTCGAGGGAGAGGCTGATGGAGGAGATGAGGTATTGGACCATGAATTGGGTGGTTGCCGGTAGAGGAAGGACGTGGGCTGATGTGGTTGTGGTTGGGCCTATCGACTGGCGAAAGAAGCTTCATGTGGGCGAGCATTAGGGACTCGGTGAGGGCGGCGTCGAACTCAGGGAGGGCCATGGTCCGATTTGGGAGAAGGGAAGAGATGGGGAAGATGGAGCGAGAGATCTTGGCGGTGGCGGAAGCACTCGGTGTTGGTGTAAAGCGGATGAATCTGAAATATTTCAGGAAGAAGAAAAAATATAACCTAATCATCCTGGCTCTGATACCAAATTGATGGGGCATGGGAGGGGGTAGGATCGTCGGTGAGCTGAGAAGTCATCGAAGATTAGGGTACTACTATTTTTTTTGATTTTATTTTTCTAAGGGATGGCGAAGGAATAATGAAGATGGAAGGCAGGAAAATTGGATACTCTTCAGACTTGGAACTTATATTCATAGAGAGACCTCTCACCTCTAGGGCACTCACCCATCCAACTACATATAGCCTAGGGCATCCCACCCATCTCACTACATGTGGATCCTAGGGCATCCCACCCAAATTGCTACCTGGGGCCGTGAAGGTAAATTTCTAAGACCATAGAGGGGACTCGACAAGGAAGGGGATAATTAGGGCCTTATGCCCCTCGACTCTCGAAAGTGAAGGAATAGGGTCTCACACCCCTCGATGCCTTAAGGCAAAGGCAAGACGGGCCTAATGCCCACTCCTTCACGGAGGCAGAACGAAGAATCACTCTTCCCTAAAAACTCATCTTCATTAATCATTTTTTTACAAAGTAATGAGGGTGGTATTTATAAACCTTTCTAACCCTCATTTGAATTTGAATACAATATAGAAAGATTAGGATGGTTCAAATTCAAATACAAGATACGGTCTATCCATACTAGATAACTCAATCCTAACCAAACTAATCCTAAATCAAATTTTAAAATAATTGATAAAGATCAATCCTAAACTAATTTATTCTGGAACTGGGTATGCATCGAAATTCATGGTGCTCTAGGATCTATGCTTGCTTTGGGATTCATGCTGGCCGATGTCCCCATCACTTACACTAAAGCCAATAGGCCATATACCTAAGTTCCATTTGTTAGGAAATGTATCCTATAGCCAATCATTTGGGTTATAGATGGTTGAGCTCTTTATAATTTGTATATGAATCATTATTAAAATAAAAGTTATTTTGGCAATCATCTCTTTTTGCATCTTCCTTTGTACTCTTTTGAGTGAAGTCCATAGAACTACTTTAATTTGATAGAGGATTTATTGAATAGTTCTTAAACATGTTCATAACCAAATGATACATTGTTACCTAGGACGACAATGTTTATAAAGATAGGTCATTGTATGCTATATGGATTGGTTGTCCTCATAATCAAGAAGTGTGGAGACACTGGTATATAAGCAGGTAATTGTAGGTATACATTGTACTGAACGTGACCACCTCTATTGAGTACTCTACTATCAAGAGTATCTCATAGAAGTATATGGATATAAGTATCCCTCTGACCTGAGATCACCTTGGTAATTTTTAAGCAACTCATTATACTTAGGTACTAGACTAGGATTTCTAATCTAGTGATAGAAGGTTACTGGGTATAGTCAAGTACTTGTTAAGTCAGTGGTGAGTCAAGATGGAATTGACCACTCTAAGATGTTGGAGACGATGCTTTACTATGTTTTAATTTAGCAAGACCTATGCTAGGGCAATTGTTATGAAGAGTCATAGAATTTAGTAGGTTGAGACATATTTGGATGCATTATTTGGAGTTGGTAGTTCACTCTAAAATTATTGTAACTATTAGGATTAATGGGATGAGTTATACATAAACCATATGCTTGGGTTCTTGAATGTTGCTTCATAAACATTCAACTTATCCGGATGTCGAGCACTATTGCTAGATGGTTGCATCGATTAGCTCAAGAATTAGTTCTTGGACTACCAACTTAGTATTCAAACCTTTGGGGTCATACACAATAGAAATTTTTGATCAATCATGATGGCTGACTAATGATTAAGAATTATTCAGTTATACAATTACAAATATAATGAATAATTAACCCTATACAAATGTTATAAATAACTAATTGACTCAATTTGATTGAGTGAAGAGGTTTATATCAAGTCTAATTGAATTTGGTTCAATTAGAATTTACCAGATTAAGTTATTTGATAACCTAATCTCTAAGGATTTCTAATTATGGTTGGATTCGAGCTTGGACCCAGTTAGTTTCAAATTTAATTAAAATTTAATTAAGCCTAATTAGGACCTAATTGAATTGAGTCCAAGTTGGTTAAATTAGTTATAACCAAATTAATTTTAGCTTATAACTAATTTTGGTCAAAGCTTGATCAAATTCTTATCTAGCCTAACTAGGTTTCCTATTGAATTCTCTATACCATTTATTTAAATAAATTCATGGAAAATTCATCTAAAACATGTTTTCACACACTTCATCATTTATGATCTAATTTGGATTAATTTAATATGATTTTTAAATTTAAATGGAAGAGTTTGTCTAGGAATCAAACTCTTTGCCTTATCCTAACTCTACTTGGTCTTAAACTCTCAAAAGCTTATTTATTTTTGTCACCAATTTTTTTTGAGAATATTTAAAAAAATTAACTTTTTTGTCCTCCATCATTTCGATATAGATTAGGATTAGTTTGAATTAGATCTAGATTAATTTTAATATAATTGGAGGAGTTATATAAGGAAAAGAACACCTAGTTTTAATCAAACAGCATCACCTTATCCTAAGCTAATCCCTCCTCTAATCAATGAAATTGCTGGAGGATGCTCCCAGGTGTATGGACAACCTTCTACTAGAAACCAACCTTGGAACATTATATTGGAAGCGGCAGAAACAGGGGATTGAAGCAATCAGCCTGGAAGAAATTTAGCCTTATTGTGCAGAAATCTCCTAAATTGTGCAGAGTGCCCCGAACGTTCCAGATATGATATGGACATGAGACACCATTCTTGGGAGCTCCAATCAGTGAGGATCCAACCTTCCAAAGCTCCTGGTCGAACTTCAAAAGGATAGAGAGAGGGATGACTCCAAAGATGCTAGGCGCTAGGTTTTCCTAGGTGCTAAGGAATTCCCTCCTTCCTAGGATATGGTGGCTTGGATGCTAATATTACCCTAATAGAGAGTAACAAACCAGAGTGGAAGAGAGGGAGGAAGAAGATGGATATTAGGGAGAAAAGGTTTTTTCATTATGATGGCTCCAATCAGCCCTATATACAAAGTATATATATTCCAAGTCACCATGACCTAATCCTAAAACTTCTATAGGCCAACTTAATGCATAATTGAGTTTTCCAAGCCCAAGTACACCCTTGACTCAACCTAATCACACATACCTAAGACTTAAAACTAGTCTAATATAAGTTGGCCCCTTGAGGCCCAAGTCCCTTGAACCTCATGACTCGAAAGGCTAACAGCCTTTCATCCTAGGGCCCAAACTAGCCCGAAAAATTTCATGATAGCATCATGATCATTGGACCTTAGCCTTGGTCCCCTGAGCCTTGGAAGCACCATATGAGACCCAACAATCTCCACCTTGGTACTTCAAGGCTTCATCCAACTCCATCTTGTCCACAAGCTGCATCAGTGCCATATACTTATGAAAGCTATCTCGTGGTAGAACCTTCGTCAGTGAATCTACTAGATTCTTCTTAGTGTTTACCTTCACCAGCTCCACCTCGGCATCCTCCATGAGCTCTATGATTTGATGGTATCTGATGTCGATGTGCTTGGTCTGAGCATGATAGATAGAGTTCTGTGCAAGTAAAAGTGCACTCTAGCTATCGCAGTGCATCCTGATAGCCTCCTATTCAAGACCCATCTCCAATGCTAGACTTTTCAGCAATAAGGCCTCCTTTGCTGCCTCAGTAACTCTGATGTACTCTACCTCGGTGGTTGATAACACTGTGATAGGTTGCAAGTAGGATCTCTATGATACAGGACCTCCATATATGCTGAAAATGAAACCTATCATCGAATGACAGGTGTCCACATCTCCATCGAAATTTGCTTCCATGAACCCTCCTATCAACCCTCGAGCCTCCTTGGACATGTTGGGGTGTCCTTTAGCACCTCCTTGTTGTCCATAGTAGATGCCAACTCCAATCGTGCCTACCAAGTATCAAAGACTCCCTTTAGTGCTCGCTAGTACTCTCTGCCAAGCAGTGCCATGAACCTACTCACCTGACTCACTACATGGGTGATATTCGACCTAAAACATACCATGGTGTACATGAGATTACCTACAATAGAGGCATTTGGTACCCTCTCCATCTCCTAAACATCCACCTCAATTTGTTGTGCCATGGTCTTCGAGAGTCTGAAGTGTCCAGCTATAGGCAGCTCTGTTGGTTTTGCTTCTTTCATCCCATACCTCTCCAAAACCTTTTTTATATAGCCACCTTGAGATAAATGCAGCACCCTCTCATTCCAATCTCTGAAGATTTCAATTCCTAGGATCTTTCTCGTAGGTTCCAAATCCTTCATCTCAAACTCTCGAGAAAAAGCTGCCTTTAGTTCCTGCACTATCTACTTACTCTTGCATGCTATCAGCATGTCATCCATATACAAGAGTAAGTTCATCCTAGAACGATCATCAAGAGTCCTCACATATACACAAGAGTCATGATCGCACTTGAAATGTCCAATGCTCCTCATAAAAGTATCGGAGTGCTTGGACCATTGCCTCGACAACTGCTTGAGCCCGTATAATGACTTTTGCAGCAAACAAACTTTCTCTTTTGATCCTGGTTCTCTGAAACCTGATGGTTACTCCATGTAGATTCTCTCCTCTGAGTGTCCATGGAGAAATTCCATCTTGACATCCATCTACTCTAGCTCCAAGTCCTGAGCTGCTATGATGCTCAGCAGCACCCTGATGGAAGTATGTCTAACGATAGGAGAGAAAACCTTGTTGAAGTCTATTCCTTCTCTCTGTGAGTAACCTTTGGCAACCAAACAAGCTTTGAATATGATGCCTCCTTTTTCCAAAGGTCCCTTCTTGCATTGATAAACCCATTTGCACCCTACAAGTTTCTTCCCTTGTGGCAACTACACCAATTGCCATGTGTCATTCTTGTGGAGAGATTGCATCTCCTCGGACATTGCTTGGACCCACCTTGAAAGAATTATGAATTGAAAGTCAATTGCAGTTATTGTATCGTGGCATTTTGTATTATCCCAACTCAAGATTGATATTAATAAAGGAAATTTATGATTCATCATATTATGTGTCTTATATTTTAATTATACGATTATGATGCACCGCATAGGTTGGGGCACTAGAATTAGGGTTATCATGGAAATCATAATGGTGAGACCTAAGTTCCTATAAATCCTAATCTAAAATGTTTCTAGTCATTGGATCATTGATTCAGGGATCGATGAATCCAGAAAGACTTGCATATCCTATGCATACTCAATGGAGAGGGTGGTTGGTCCCACAACTACTTGTGTAGAGACACTAATACAAGGATGTGGCTGCTCACTAGGTTATAAGTTTACTAAACTGATCTGATAAGAAAATATCAAATGGAAGTCTTACTTGTTAAAAGAATGTTCTCTTAGTGAGAGTTGTTCATATGGTCCTTAGACTAGAGACTACCATAGTACCTTGTACATGAACCCATGTTTTGGTACATTCTCATTCACAATAATTAAGTCATGTATGAGGTGCTTCTAGATATGGTAGATTGTGTATAAAGGTAATGAGTAGGTCAACAAGAATTAATCACTTCTAGTAAGGTTATCTCTTGTGATCTCTTTGAATGATGACTCAAGAAGTCATTGATCAAAGCATGATAAGATTAGATAGGATTTCTAATCTTTCATCAATCGAGTCTTCATTATTGAACTGAGATTTGAAAAGATTAAGTGCTAAGGTTTCACATTTATCCATGCCCATCACTTAATCAAGATAAAGGGAGATTGAAGGATTGAATTGCATGGTAACTTTTCACTGAATGATATTTTGATAATTTCTATCAAATTCTCTTCTTGCAGGTATGCATGACATGTTGCTAGATGTCAATCATGTCTTTTAGGTTTTCATAGATCAATTCGATTGGATTCATGAGTCAATTTGAAAGTTGGTTCGAATTAGGAACTTAGGTCAGCTCAATTTGACCTAATTAGGTCAATCGGGTTCGATTGGATCAAATCGGCTTGGACCTAGATCTATTACTGGCTAGATGTGGAACCCAAAGGGTCACACACATTAGAAAATTGTCAAGAAAGTCAATGGTATATTTGTTAGGGTCATGGGATCCTAATTGTCTAGCTAATTGACATACTAGCATATGTCGGCTAGCCCAACTCCTAACCCAATTAGATTGGGTCAGCTTGTTTGCTAATTAGGCTAACAATTTAAGTGGTAATTAAATTGGGTTGAGTCCTAAGTGGAGAAGCTTAATTAAATATTTATCTGAATTTATCTGGCATTTATCTTAGTCATTTTGAAGAGTCCTACAAGGCATGGACTCTTGGAGCCAATTCTTGATGTGCGCCGAAATGCATGTGCATAGAAGGACTAAGAGTCCTTCTGCCTATTAGTCACCAAGGCCAGAAAAAGTCCAAGGGACTTCATCCTCATCTCCATGCCCTATTTGAAAGAGTTTTCATTGGTCAAAAAGGTGGAATTCAGTGTGAAAGGGATTTGCGCAAAATGAAGAGTTGTGTCTCATCATTTTGGTGCTAATTTAAGAACAAGTGTCCTTCTGTTTGAAGGATCATGTGTTTCTACAATGCCTCACATTTAAAATCACACTTCTTGGGCTTCCCATAACTGATCAAGGACAAGTGGCAGAAGGAATAAAATTGCTAGAAATTGAAGAGACAAAGACTTGTCTTTCGGCGCATGAAAGGTCTTACCAGATATGTTTTTCTATCCTTATAAGACTCCTTCTGTTTGAAGGGTCTTATCAAATGGAAGGTGGATAGACATATCGGGCACCCCATCTTACTCTATATAATGGCATCAGTAATCTGATGCCAAAGCATATTAGACTCCCATCAGAATACTACTACTATTTTCTCTCCCTCTCTCTTAAGACAAGTTTTTTCTTTAAGACATAACCGTTCTTTCTAGAAAAGGCTAGTTTAATTAAGATAAGAGCCTAGAAAGAAAAACAGGAGTATTAGGAAACAGAGAGTAGAATCAGAGTGCTCTCTAAGAACCCTACAAGAGGGTAGGGGATCCAGCAAAGGAGGAAATTTTGAAAGGTTGCCAGAAGAGTCCCAAGAAAACAAGCAACTTGCATAGGAGTGCTTCCTTGGTCCGATTCCTATGTGGATCACCTCTGGAGGGCATCCACTTATGTGCCTAGTGGAAATAAATAAATAAAGCATTCCAGGTATTCCTTTATTACCCTAAAGATTAGATTTATTAAATGTTATGCTAAAGTGGTCCTAGGGTTTAAGGTTCCGGCCTGTCAGGGTTTCGAATATGACAATAATGGAACCTAGTCTTCCATTGTGCCCAGCCTTGGTAGCCTAATAGTGGTATCAGAGCAACCTTGAAGCATGCAATTAGTAATTTCTTAAGTGATTGATTGCTTTCTATGCTTTGAATCAATGCATGATTAGTTTAAACTATATATGTGATATGTTATGTCCTAATAACTGCTTTAGATTGGGTTAGTCACCATGGCCGTCCAGTCATAGAAGCCAATTAGGATTTAAAGGCCCTCTTTTTCATTCAATGGGGTCTCCTATGATGTGTAGGGGTGCCGCTGGGGTCATATCCCATGAATAAGTGAGGTGAACGGATTGATTTTTTAATCATGCTTATGTTATGCATATTAGGGTTAATATGCTTGATTGTTGGAATGAATGTCAGGTTGACATAATTAATTAGGATGTGTTAGAGACTATCAAAGCCCTCATAAAAATTATATTTAGTCATGGTATAAGTTAATCATGATGCAAATCCAATTAAGGTTTGATTAGCCAATTGGTGTCTAGGCAAAGTGGTTATGGGAAGGTAAAAGGAATGAGATTTTTTTTGGTTATGGGAAGGTAAAAGGAATAAGATTTTTTAATTAGTTCCATTGTCTGACTTGGCTAATTTAATTGCTGTCTAAAGAAAGCAACATGGGGACCCCCTCATCTCTCCCACTTACCTGGCCAATTTGGTCAAATCTAAACCTTTAATTGGAAATGCTAATTGATTAAGCACACTACAAATTGCCTTCCTTCATGATATGACATATTTGTATCAAAACTATTGTAGGTTTGTTGAGCAAACTAAAGGCTTACTATTAGGGTTTGATATAAAGTTTGACATGGTGCACTTTATGCTTTATAGTATGGTTGATATTGCTACTTTGTTGAGCAAACTCAAGGATAACATTATTCAGTCATGACTATATGAAAAGAACAGTTCGACTAAACTAAGACATAATGGTTTGTTGTACAAATACAAGGCTATAAGTATCCTAGAGGCAAGTGTTATGTTGAGACAAGGGATGCAATTGGAAAGGAATGTCCTACCCTTGAACTTATAAGTGTTTGTTATGCAAACACAAGGCATTTATAAGGAATTCGGGTCTCAACCCCACTAAAGAAATTGGATATTGGTTACTCATCTACCATAGTTGAAAGTTATGGTATTTGAAGAAAATAGTGGGAGACACAATTAGATTCAAGTCCTTATCTAATTATGGTTATCATCTTGAGTGGTCTTCTTATGTATTGTTCTTGTTTGTTCGTAGATTTAAAATTAAATGGCTTCTTCTCTTTCATTGTGGGGCATCCTGGATGCCAATAAACTGACCATACCAAATTATGTGGATTGGTTGAGGAACCTGAGAATAGTACTTGCTTAGAAAAGGTTTCCTATATTCTCGATTCTCTGGATCCAGTTTTAATCAGAGATGATGCTATGGGGACCCAAGAGCTATCCAAGCATTAGTATTTGAATGAGTCAGCGAGTCCATTTGTTTCAATTAAGTCAACTGAGTCCATTGAGTCCTTTGAGTCCATTTGTTTCAATTGAGTCCATTTTGAGTCCTGTTAGCCATTAATGTCAGGTCTTGTAATCAAGTCAGTACGAGTCCTATCATTGAGTCAAGTCAAATTTATTCTACTTGAGACCTAGTAGGTAATCAAGAAGTTGAAGACCCCAGCCACCTCAGCAGCCACATGGGATCCCAGTCACAATGCCACACTCAATGCACCACCTCAGCAGCCACATGGAGCCCCAATCACAGCAAATGTCATCCACCCCATCAGGTATTCCAAGATCTTCATTACATCATCTAAGCCTAACAAGGAAGCAAATCAGCACCCCATATGAAAGTTGTGGACTGCCCAAGAGAAGATGGAAAGAACTATATGGCATCTAAGCAGAATAGGTAGCATATGGTTGCCCTCCCTCTTTCCCTTATTTCATGAGAATTCTTTCATGTACCGCCCACCTGTTATGGAAGATTTGGGGTGCCTCCCTTTCATGCAAATCCTTCCATAAGGCAACATGTTGCTGCCCTCCCCCTCTTGCTCTTCATTCCATGTATTCCAAAGGCTAGGGCCCATTATAAAAGGACCCCACTTCATGTATGAAAAATTAATTCCAATGATGAATTGAATGAGAAGAGAGATTCTTCATTTGCTCCGCAAGGAGAGGGTGTGAGGCCCACTTTTCACCTCACAAGGATGGCATGAGTGGTGCAAGCCTGGACATGTTGCTTCATATCATGTCTTGTTATTCCCTTCCCTTTTGATCTCATCTTCTTTACCATCTTCATGCCTTTAAGACTTACCTTTACATTTCCATGTAGCGAGATGGGTGGGATGCCCTAGAGGTGAGAGGTCTCTCCATGAGTGTGAGTCCCAAGATCCATGAGAGTCCAAACTTCTATATTCCATCTCCATTGTTTCCTTCGCCACCTCCCTAACGAAAAATACAAAAATCTAGTGGTAACCTATTCACTGGTGACTTCTCAGCTCACCAATGATCCTTCCCCTCATCGCATCCCTTATCAAAAAGTCCACTTATAGAATGTGGCAGAATGACAGCTTGACTGTCAAGTGCATCATATTAGCCTCGATGAGAAACGAGCTATAGAGGCAACATGAATACATGGAATCTTAGTCTATACTGCTCAATCTCAAAGAGCTGTATGGAGAGCATAGTAGGATTGCTAGATATGAAATATCTAAGCAATTATTTCAGGCATGACTGAGTGATGGCTCTCCTGTACAAGTTCATGTTCATAAGATGATTGACTTAATCACTCGATTAGGTCAATTAGGCTTTATCATTGATGGGGAGCTCAATTAGGATTTGATCCAGCAATCACTTTCAGGTTCTTCTCTCAGTTTATCATGAACTACGACATGAACAAACTGAATCTTTCATTACCTGAGCTACTTAACATGCTTAAGATAGTTGAGAGCCACTTCAAAGGAGATAAGGCTAATCATCTTCTTGTAGTTGATGGGAAGAAGAAAGGGATAATGAAAAGGGGTACAAAGCAAAAGCTGAACCCTAAGAATAGCATCAATAAGAGGAAGAAGGCAAAGTGGCCTTCAAATGATGGACCTTGTTTCTTCTATGACAAGAAGGGACATTGAAAGAAGAACTTCAAGATGTATCTTGCAGGTCTAAAGTAGGATGCTAGTGGAGCATCAAAAGGTTTGTTTATGATACAAACAAACTTATCATTGAGCTCTTCAACTTCTAATTCATGGATATTGATACCGCATGTGGGTCTCATATCTGCAAGTCTTTGTAGGGACTCCACAAGATTAGAAGGTTGAAGAAGGGTGACTTCAAGCTTTATGGTACTAGTGGAGAAGCCATTCATGCTGAAGCTATTGGAACCTATATGTTATTATTGCCTTCGAGCAAGATAATGGAATTTAAAGACTGTTATTTCATTCCAGATGTTATTATAAATATTATTTCTATACCTCTATTATTAAGACAAGGTTATGAAATAAAAGTTGAGAAAAATGGTTGTTCCATTTTTCATTCTAATGACTTCTTTGGAATGGAAAAATTTGTGAATGGTCTTTTAATTCTATCGCTCAATGATGAAGTGTTGCTTGTAGAAAACAAAAAGAGAAAGAGAGATGATACCAATGAATCCTTCCTTTGGCATTGCTGGTTAGGTCATATAATTGAGTCAAGGATTAACAAGTTATACAAAGATGATTTCTTTGTTCCTTATGATTATAAATCATTAGAAACTTGTGAATCTTGTCTCATGGGAAAAATGATCAAGTCTCTATTCACTAGGTATGGAGAAAAGGCAACTGAGTTATTAGGTTTCATACAATTAGATGTATGTGGACCTAAGTCAACTCAAGCAAGAGGAGGATACTCTTCTTCATCACTTTCATTGATGAATTATCTAGGTTCGGATATATGTATCTTATGAAACATAAATCCAAAGCCTTTGATAAATTTAAAGAGTATCAAAGTATGGTTGAAAAACAAATTGAAAAAATATTAAAGTCCTTCAGTCTGATCGAGGAGGAGAATGCTTATCCAGTGGATTTCTTAATCATCTTAAGGAAAATAGTATTCTCTCTGAATGGACCCCTCCATATACATCACAATTAAATGGTGTAGCTGAAAGGAGGAATCGTACCTTGTTTGATGTGGTAACATCCATGATGTGCTTCACAAATCTTCAATATCTTTCTAGGGATATGCCCTAGAAATTGCTGCATATGTACTAAATAGGGTGCCATCAAAATCAGTGCCTGATACTCCATATGAATTTTGGAATGGCAAGAAACCAAGTCTTAAGCATCTTAAGATTTAGGGTTTTTCATCTTATGTTAAAAAGAAATTTGGACATAAGCTAAGTACTAGGGCTGAGAAATGTAGGTTTATCGGTTATTCTCAAGAAGGTATTGGATACCTGTTCTATCATCCTACTGAACAAAAGGTTCTTGTTAGTAGGCATGTCGTATTCTTGGAAAAAGAATTTATCCAAGAAGAAGGAAATGGAAGAATAATTGAATTGAGTGAAGTTTACGATGAACAAACTCAAGTTCCTTAATCAGAAGTACTAGTTGATCAAGTACAACCACAACACACACCTCCCCTCCATAGGTCAGAGAGAGTGCGGGCAGCACCTCTAAGATATGATTTTATGATCGGAAATAATAATGAAACCGTTATCATCGAAGGAGATGATCCACTGACCTATATGGAAGTTGTCATGAGTAAGGACTCTAACAAATGGTTAAGTGCCATGAAATCCGAAATGGACTCCATGTATGACGACCAGGTTTGGACCTTGGTTGATCCACCTGAGGGAATTATCCTAATAGGGTGCAAATGGATCTTTAAAAGGAAGATTGGAGTAGATGGGCAAATAGAAACCTACAAGGCTAGGTTGGTGGCAAAAGTTTTCAAGCAAAAGCATGGTATAGACTATGATGAAACCTTCTCACCGGTTGCCATGCTCAAGTCTCTTAGGATTATGCTTGCCATTGCTACATACAATGATTATGAGATCTAGTAGATGGATGTTAAGACTACATTCCTCAATGGAAATCTTGAGGAAGAAATCTATATGTCACAGCTAGAGGGTTTTGTCTCAAGTGGGAGACCAAACCAAGCATGTAAGCTTAGGAAATCCATTTATGGATTGAAGCAAGCATCAAGGAGGTGGAACATTCATTTCGATGAAACTATTAAGGAATTTGGTTTTATCAAGAATATGAATGAGCCGTGTGAGTATAAGAAGACAAGTAGGAGTGCCATTATCTTTTTGGTCATGTATGTCAATGACATACTTATCATTGGAAATGATGTTCCAATGATTTAGTCAATTAATTCATGGCTGTCAAAACAATTTTCCATTGAGGAATTGGGAGAAGATCATATATTCTAGGAATAATGGTGGGGACACCAAAGGCACCAGAATAAGATAGAGGCTTTTCAACCCTCTATGAATTGATCAATAATTTATGAGTCTATCTGCAATAAGGGCTTAGCCCATCTGAGTCTATTTTAGTTGTTATTTGAGTCTTTTGAATTATTTTTTCAATTATGTACTAGTCAGCTCATGTTGAGCTAGTTCAGTCCAAAGCTAGTCAGCTCATGTTGAGCTAATTTTATTTTTTTTGAGTCCTGTCCAAGTACACTGAAAACTCAAGACTATATCATACAAGTGAAGACCAAGTCCAACTAGATTGAAGACATGGAAGTATAGCCCAAGTCCAACCCAGCTTGAAGATTTGAAGACCCTAGGAGAAAAATTCATAAAACCCTGATTCCTTGCAGATGCCCTCCAGATGCCTAGATTCCCATCCAGATGCCAAAGTATATTCATAAATAAGGGCATCCATGATTCCAGAGGTCCATCTGCATCCTAGCCCAAAGAAATCAAGCCCAAGCCCTTAAGAAGCAAGATACCAGGGAATATTCCTGCTACCTAGCTACCAGGCCACCCGAGCTTCCAAAGGCCCAAGCCCATGCGCCCGAGCCCCTTTGGGCCAGCCCCTTGCTGCTCCTAGAAGCCCAACACATCCCCCTAGGCATCCTTGGAGTGTTGTCCAAGTCAAGAGAATTTTTAGAGATTTTTCTACCTAATGTTTCCTTATTTTCTAGCTAGGGTTTGAGAGGGAAAAGGATTCTTATGTAAAGACTAATGTACCCTTACTTGGAGCCCAAGGTTAAGGGTCTATTTAAGGGACCCTAGCCTCTTGTATGAAGAGAGATTTTTGATATGAAATAAACCTTGAGTTCTTATATTATTTTGTGTGATTACCCTGCTGTGTGCATAAAGGGGTTTGAGAGTTCTTCTTCCCGGTGTTTGCAACCATCTTCCTGCCGCCAACCATCCTTCCAGCTCCCTCCAAAACTTTCTTTCCTTTGCTATTTTCCTTTATTTTCTTGATCTTCTTTAAGTTTTCTAACCCCTGACAGGTCATTTGCAGGTCCTCGAGTTCCTACGAATCCACCGACTCCAGCCAAGCCTCAATCGGACCACCGAGCAGAAAGCCGGGTATCCGCGGGTCTTTGGCTCGATTTTCCAGGCCGCATCCATCGAGAAATGAGAGATCCCTTCACTATGATCTTCACCGGGTGCTTCAGACAATGTCAGGTACACCCCCTCTACCTCCAGTCTTTATATTGTAGGAGAATTTGCCCTAACCGAGGCTTCTCAGCCCCGACGATCCTTCTTTAGTACATTTCTAGGTTCTAATATGCATGCTTGGCTTCAAAAATTCATACATAATTCCCTACAACAAATTTTGATTAGAAATTCAGGAATTAATCACCTAACCCCACATATAAAATATATAAAAAGAGTTGCATGCATATTAGTCCCGCATCAAATAAAGATCTATAGAGATAAACCTATAAGAAGACAAGTGGGAGTGCCATTGTCTTTCTGGTCATTTACGTCGATGACATACTTATTATTGAAAATGATGTTCCAACGATTTAGTCAATTAAATCAGGGCAATCAAAACAATTTTCCATTAAGGATTTAGGAGAAGCATCATATATTCTAAGAATAAAGATCTATAGAGATCTATTAAAAGGATGCTAAGATTATCCCAATCCTGGTACATAGATGGTGTGGGCACCAGAATCTGACAGAGGCTCCTCAATCCTATGTAGATATCTGATTAGGGTTTCATTTTATCAGGCCATGTAATAAAGCTTCAAGCCTAAGCATTTTATTTTCTTGAGTCATGAATTTAGTCACAATTGCTTTTGTTTTAGTCATGTACCTTGACCAATTTGGTCAAGATGTGTCTATGGGTCCTATAATGATTCCAGTCCAAGTCTGTTTGAAGATTGGGCCCAAGCCGAAGTGGTCTTTGAGTCTAGTCCAATTTGCAATGGGTCAAGCCATCTCCCAAGCCAAGAAAGATGACACTTGGCACCACCTCATCCATCCCATGTGGTGCCACATCACCTTGACATGTGGGCGGCCAAGGCAAGAACGGAATGCTAGGATTTTTGGGTGCCATTCCTTGATTCTTTCCTCCCTTCCCTTCCCCTATTAAGCCTCTTTCCAAAGGAGCTATGGGCAGCCAAGGAAGGTTAACGGGCAATGAAGGCATGATCCTTGTTTCAAGCCCCATATCAAGACTTCTTCCCAAAGTGCTTGATCGGCTATGGAAGAAAAGCATTGACCCTCAAATCAAGAAGACAACTCCCTTATTTCACTCCCTATATCAAGCCATCTTCCCGAAGTGCTTGGTCGGCTATGGAAGAAAAGCATTGACCCTCAAATCAAGAAGATAACTCTCTTCTTTCAAGCCCCAAATCAAGCCACAAGACCTTGGTTGGCCAAAGGAAGAAGAAATTTGAATTTGGGCACCCTCTTCATGAAGCTTTGTATTTTTTTTGAAAGTTGAATGGGTTTTAAGGTGCCTATATAAAGGGCCTTACCCCTTCCTTGTAAAGTTTAATCATGATGAATGAAAGAAAATATTTTGAGTGCTACTCTTCTAGTTATTGCCTTCGTTCCTTAAGAACGTCGATCTCCGTGTGGGAGCACCTTCGCCTTCGGGCATCGAGAGGTGTGAGGCTTCAAGTTACCTTCCCTTCCATGAAAACCATCCTCCATCTTCGAGTTTGGAGTCCATCGGGATGATCCATCTTGGTGCCTAGCAAGAAGATCCCCCATTCGCCACCATCTTCAACTTTTTTTCCCTTATTATTTCTTGTCTCTTGCTAACTCCCAACATTTTTCTTGATTGCTCGCAAGTCCTCCAGGTGCCACTAATACAGAGTCGGTCTCCCTTGCCTTTAAGACCTTCGGACGGAAAGCCGACGCATCCGCGAGTTTGAAGGCTCGATCATCCATGCCGCATCTGTGAGAGCGAGTGAACTCGGCATGTGGCACTTCAGAACTTTTAAGGTTTGCCACCCTAACTCCTAAGTTGGTATTGATCCAAGAGCTATGTCCTATGGGATTTCTTAATCCCGGGGTCCTTTCTTATCCTATTTAGGGGCTTACTTGCTAGTTTGAAGTTCTTATTTTTTTAGAACCCTAGATCTACTCTTACTTGTCTTCGAGAATCCTTAACCTCATTTAAAAAACCAAAAAAATCATAAAGAAAAAAATCACCTACATCATCCTAGAATCTAGTTAGTCCTATATCATTTGGTATCAGAGCATGGTTAGGACTTAGTATCTTTTTAAGTACTTGGATTAGGTGCTTCACCATGGACGTCAAGTCATAGGGAAAAAAAGGGCTACATGACCCTCACATCCCATTCCACGAGGATTTTCTATGGCGTGTAGGGGTGCCGATGTGATTGACCTTTGAAGGGGAACACAAAGAGTTAGTTTTTTTTTAAAACCCTAAAGAAAATTTTTGCATCATTAGATCTCATCTTCTTTAAATTTCTGCATATTTTCATCTCAGTACATGGCCTGTTGTTTTAGTTGTTTCTATTTGTAGAAACCTTCAAACTTTTTAATTTTTATTTTTCCAGATTCCACGTAATTGAATGTAATTTTAAAAATTTTCTCAAATTTTATTGCAGCCCGTAGAATTTCTACATGCTGAAACACTACCTGAGAACAAAATCTATTCTGAGATTTTCAGCAAGTGCATCTTTTTATGTTTTCATTTCTCAAATAGTTTAATTTCACATTTAGGATCATATCTTGTTATTTCCAGCATCTTATTTCTGCTATCATATATCAAAAATCAAAACAACAAAGTTTAGTTACATTCCATTAGATCATGTGTATGCCATCATTCTCATAAATAACTTAAGGGCGTCAATATCAAAAGATAAGGAAAGGAAGTCATTACCTTTTCTTAGCCCAAAAACAACCACCCTTGCATTTCGAACCCAGACCTAATCTAAATCTAGTAGCAACCTAATAGATTAGGGACATCAATGAGTTGGGTTTGACCATTTTGGTGAAGCTGGTTGCATACAACCATTCAATTGGTACCAGGAAGCCAATGTCTAAGGCAAGAGGTCTAGCGTCAAATGACCTAAGCGATGTTGTGGTTCCTTAATTAGGTCCTTACGAAAGCAAGGGGGGCCTCCCACACTCCCATCTCTTACCTAGCTGGTGAAAGGGCTAGTTGATTGTGCTGTGTGTCTTTTATATGGACTCATTGTGATCGAACTCCTAGGTCTAGCAAACCCGTAGCACCTTTCATTGTGTGTTGCATGTCGACTAGATAAGGAGTCCCCTATCACCCCCATCATTCCCAATCAAGTGAACCCATGGAGAACGATTGTGAGGGTTAATTAAAGGTCATCATTGAATAGTTAGCTAGGTTGAATAATAGGTTTGATGAGTTTGAAAACAAATTTGAAACAAAGCTGAGAACCCTAGAAAAGGGAACTAAACCATCCATTGAACTTGAGTCTGAGTCACCTCCCTACCCTAGGGATTACACTCAACATGATTTTTCCTTAAAGGCTAAGCCTAGAAGAGTCCCACATCCTAACACAGCCCAAGAGATTCACCCTAGGAGACCCAATCAGGAGTTCATGGACCAAGAAGAACTACACGAATATGATGACCTTTTAGGAGTAGTCAGATGCATCCTTACCCAAAACATTATGCAGGAAGATTGGCATAAAAACAACATCCTACAAACCTTTGTCAGACTAGGGGATAATTGTGCAAGATCATAGTTAATAGTGGGAGTTGTGTCAATGCCATTTCTTTAAGTACTGTCAAATCCCTAGGATTGATCCCAGTTCGTCACCCCAACCCTTGTAAGGTCTCATGGATAGATCCAACTTCCATACCCATAAATTCTAGATGCCAAGTCATGATCGAATTACAATCATATGAAGAGATGATTTGGTGTGATATCCTTCCCATGGGCATCAGTAGCATTATCCTAGTTCGACCCTGGCTTTACGATCACGATGCCACCCTTTATGGTCGGACCAATATCTCTACCTTTAACCATCATGGGAAGAAATTTACAATCAATCCAACTCAGCCTAAGGACCAGGTTAAAAGAGAATCGACTAGCCTAAAGGAAAAGAAGCCAGAAGTTAACCTGATCAAGGACAAAGAGTTAGAGAATGTGATGACTGAGGGAAACCCTACCACAAAAGAGATTCATAAACCAACCCAGAGAGAAGAACCTTCTAATGAATTTCAGGGAGAAAAGATTGAGCCCACTGAGAATTTAAGTGAAGAAACCCCTGAGCCTATTGAAGAATCCAAAGAAGACATCTGTGAATCAAGTCTAGTGGAGAAGTGTGAGGAAGATGGACCCAAGGTTGAAATCATTAAGGAATCAAAGGAAAAAGATCCTGAACACACTATAGAATTTGATGAAGAAATGATCGAGCAAGGATCAAACAAAGTAGATGAAAGTGAAGGTTCTCAAGTATTGGCCATAGAGAAGGACTAGGAACAAGTACCTAAGGAACAACCCTAAGAAGTAGACATTAGTTTAGAGGACTTTCAAGATAAACTTTCTAAAGACCTTCCTGATGACCTTCCACCTTCTTGGAACACCCAGCTTGCCCTAGAACTTGCACCTATAGATCCTCCTAGTACTAATCATGAGGTTAGGACAAGTACACCCATAGATCAATATTCATACATTAAGATCAGTCTCTTTAGCTTTGAACCAGTCCCTGAGTCTCCTTCCTATTTCCTACCCTTTCCTGAGTCTACACATGTTTTTAAAGCCATTAGGTTACATTTTATTAAGATCACTAGGTTGCATGAACTCTTAGAGCCCATCCCATTTGCGACCTACTTTTGGAAGACCTTATGGCACTTGCTAGAAACCCATGGTAAATTCTCATGTGCATACCAAACCAGGGTCAAACCTAAAGAGTCAATAGTCTGTTAGGTTTAGGCCCTAGGAGTCCAATAAAATTTCTCTCAATAGGAATGCATAGTTGACTTTGCATTTTTCATCATACTAGAATTTTTCATTAACTACAAATTTTAAAATAATTTGGTTGATTCCTGAAAGCAAGCCAAAGAATATGAAATAAGGGATTCTGTAATGATTAGGCTTAGGCTTGAACGGTTTCCACCAAGAACTGTTAAGAAACTTCATGCTCGTGGAGCTGGCCCCTTTAGAGTGATAAAGAGAGTTGGCCCTAATGCCTATGTGCTTAAGCTACCCCCGGATTATGGCATTAGCTCGATTTTCAATATCTCGGACTTAGTCGAATATAGGGAACTAGCAAACATACCCAGTAAGCTATTTGGGCCTGACATTTCATTTGAGAACAAACCCGACCCAAAGTGTCTACCTCCAATTTTACCCGAGAGAGGAGAGCATATCGAGCATGTCCTGGATGACCAAACTATCACCACTCGGGACAAAGGTTATCAACAATACTTGGTCTGATGGCAAGGCCGACTGGAGTTCAATGACTCATGGATTACTCGGGGGGACTTGCTACACCTCGACCCCAACCTTCTAAAAAAGTACCAAAGCCAAATCAACTCTTACTGACAGGGTCGAGTTCCTCCCACCATGGGAGAACTGGTGTGGGCACCAGAATCCGACAGAGGCTCCTCAACCCTATGTGGATATAAGATCAGGGTTTCATTTTACATGGCCATGTAATAAGGCTTCAAGCCTAAGCATTTTATTTTCTTGAGTCATGAATTTAGTCTCAATTACTTTTGTTTTAGTCATGTACCTCGACCAATTTGGTCAAGTTGTGTCTATGGGTCCTGTAATGATTCTAGTCCAAGTCAGTTTGAAGATTGGGCCCAAGTTGGAGTGGTCTTCGAGTCTAGGCCAATTTATAATGGGTTAAGCCATCTCCCAAGCCATGAAAGATGCCACTTGGAGTCACCTCATCCATCTTATGTGGCACCACATCAGCTTGGCATGTGGGCGGCCAAGGCAAGAAGTGAATGCTAGAATTTTTGGGTGCCATTCCTTGATTCTTTCCTCCCTTCCCTCCCCTTATCAAGCCTCTTTCCAAAAGAGCTATGGGCAGCCAAGGAAGGTCAATGGGCATTGAAGGCATGATCCTTGTTTCAAGCCCCATATCATGACTTCTTCCCAAAGTGCTTGGTCAGCTATGGAAGAAAAGCATTGACCCTCAAATCAAGAAGACAACTCCCTTGTTTCAAGCCTCATATCAAGCCATCTTCACAAAGTGCTTGGTCGGCTATGGAAGAAAAGCATTGACCCTGAAATCAAGAAGACAACTCCCTTCTTTCAAGCCCCAAATCAAGCCACAAGACCTTGGTTGATCAAAGGAAGAAGAAATTTGAATTTGGGCATCCTCTTCATGAAGCTTTGTATTTTTTTTGAAATTTGATTGGATTTTAAGGTGCCTATATAAAGGGCCTTACCCTTCCCTTGCAAAGTTTAATCTTGATGAATGAAAGAAAATATTTTGAGTGCTACTTTTCTAGTTATTGCCTTCGTTCCTTAAGAACGTCGATCTCCATGAAGGAGCGCCTTCACCTTCGGACGTCAAGAGGTATGAGGCCTCATGTTACCTTCTCTTCTATGCAAGCCATCCTTCATCTTCGAGTTTGGAGTCCATCGAGATGATCCATCTTGGTGCCTAGCAAGAAGATCTCCCATTCGCCACCATCTTCAACTTTTCTTCCCTTATTATTTTTTGTCTCTCGCTAACTCCCAACATTTCTCTTGATTGCTCGTAGGTCCTCTAGGTGCAATGAATACGAAGTCAGTCTCCCTTGCCTTCGAGACCTTCGAGCGAAAAGCTAGTGCATCCACGGGGTTGAAGGCTCGATCATCCAGGCCACATCTATGAGAGTGAGTGAACTCAGCATTGGGCACTTCAGAACTTTTAAGGTTTGCCATCCTAACTCCTAAGTTGGTATTGATCCGAGAGCTAAGTCCTACGGGGTTTCTCAATCCCGTGGTCCTCTTCTTATCCTGTTTAGGGACTTTCTTGCTAGTTTGAAGTTCTTATTTTTATAGAACCCTAGATCTACTCTTGCTTGTCTTCGGGAATCCTTAACCTCATTTAAAAAACCAAAAAAACCACAAAGAGAAAAATCACCTTCATCATCCTAGCATCTAGTTAGTCCCACATCAATAGACTTAATATTGAAGAGATTCAATATGGAGGGAAGTAAGAAGGGTTACTTGCCCATGATTCAAGGCATACACCTATCTAAAAGGATGTCACCTAAGATTCTAGAAGAAAGAGATAGGATGAGAAAGATCTCTTGTGCTTCGATAGTAGGATCAATAATGCATGCAATGCTATGTACCAGGCCTGATGTTGCTTATGCCATAGGCATAGTAAGCAGGTTCTAGGCTGATCCAGGGGAGGATCATTGGAAAGCTATGAAAAACATCCTTAAATATCTAAGAAGGACTAAAGATGTTTTTTCTGATATATAATGGATCAGAGTTGAAACTAGAAGGTTATACAGATTCTAGTTTCCAATCTGATCTAGATGACAGTAAATCTATATCAGGATAAATTTTTACTTTGAATGGAGGAACAATGAGTTGGAAGAGTACCAAGTGGCCAACTATAGCTGACTCAGTCACTGAGACAGAATACATAGCTGCTAGTGATGCCAGTAAGGAAGAAGTCTGGATGAAAAAGTTTATCATGGAATTGGGCGTGGTTCCTGTTATAGAGCAACCAGTACCATTGTATTGTGATAATAGTAGAGCTATTACACAAGCAAAGGAATCAAGGTCTCACCATAAGTCCAAGCACATCCTGAGATGCTTTCACTTCGTTCAAAAAATCATTGAAAGAAATGATGTGATAGTAGAATGAGTTGATACAAAGAACAACATAGTAGACCCATTCACTAAGGCCCTTCCTTAATAGTAGTTAGATCACCATCTAGATTGTATGGGTATTATATACAAGGGCAATTTGATTTAGTACAAGTGAGAGATTGAAAAAATTATGCCCTGAAAGTTATCACAGTTATTGTATTAGTGGCATTTTGTGTTCTCCTAACTCAAGATTAATATTAATAAAGGCAATTTATGATTCATCATTTACTGTGTCTTATATTTTAATTATAAGATTATGATGAATCCCATAGGTTAAGGCAATGAAATTAGGGTTATACTCGAGATCATAACGGTGAAACCTAAGTTCTTATAAACTCTAATCTAAAATGTTCCTAGTCGTTGGATCATTGATAGGGACATCAGATCAGACATAGACTTCAAGCTTTAATTTGTCCTCTAAGTCATGTGTTGTTCAATTTTTATTAAGTCATGTAATGAAGTCCAAATTTTGTTAGTCCTATAATAAAGTGAGCCAGCTGGATTCACTAAGTCGGTGGAAGTTTCTTGTTTAGTCCATTGAGTCCTGTTTATCTGTTCAGTGAGTCCATTATTTATTTAGGCCTATTTTGAGTCGTGTTAGTTAGGCCTTTTTAAGTCCATGTAATTTTTATTCAAGAGGAAGACCTTCAGACCCACACTTAAGTCACCAACCCAGTATCTGGATTTCCTCATGCTGCCCCATCCCTCCAGGAGGTGGTGCCCCAGCATACCAGGCCTTAGGCACCTTAAGCCCACAAGATTTCATGAAGAAGTCCACCCTAGATCACTATCCTTGGTGCCCCAGTCCAAGGACCATAGCAGTTGATGCCCCCCAGCCCATTATGAAGTTAGCGCCCCATATTTTGACCCAGTCCAAGATGCCCAAGGCTTTGACCCAGTCCAGGCCAAGTAAGAATTTCATACTAGTCCAAGCCCAAGGAGAAAGGTCAAAGCTTCCAAGTCTAAGAAGGAGTTGATGTCCAAGTTCTACATGGATTTCAGTCTATCAATTCTATTTAAATTATGTACTCCTTATTCTACTCAACTTTATTCTCCTAATTCTATTCATACTGTGTACTCTTAGTTTGATGGGAAAGGGGTTGGATGAATCTATAAATACCCACCCCCTCTCCCTCTTGTAATCAATCTCTTATTCATGAAATAAACTCTGATGAATTTTTCTTGTGACAATTTATGTTCTTTGGAACTGTGTGAGACTTGTTCCTTTTTCTTCTTACTAAACCCTAGCCATTGCCCATCTAAGCAAGAGCCCAAGATGCCCAACATCAGCCCTCCAATATCCAAATGCCTAAAGCTTCCTCCAAGGCTACCAACCCCTACAACTCCATCTTCCAATCATCCTTCAACCCGATCTCCAATTTCTTATTTTTCCCTTCTTGCTTGCCTCTAACCTTTGACGTTTGCAGGATCCCTCCGGTGAAACCATCCTTTGATGAATTTGATGGATTTGAGAGAAAGTGATCGGATCATCCAGGCACCGATCTGAGTAGAGTGATCTCTTCTACAACAACTAGAAATCATTGTCAGTATGTTAAACCTAATTTCCATCTCTTTTTGTTTGATTTCTTGATAGTGAACATGCTCCTAATAGGCCTTCTTAGACTTAGGATCCTGATTTTCTTTTCTCTTTGATTAATCTAGCATGTGGATAGGATGCTAATTGATACAGGATAACCCTAACATAATCTTTTCTAGTTTCAAGAATAAAATCAAAAAAAAAAATATTTGCTTAGTTTAATATGATTTTTCTTCATGTTCATCCCTTGCATATCATCCTAAATCATATTAGAATCCCATCCCGCATCAATTTTGGTATCAGAGCATAGTTTAGGTCATGTTCTTGTATCACAGTCTAGATTTTTGCATGCTATTTTCTGCATAACCCCTCAAAACATAGGACTGTTTCCCCTATCAAATATTTTTATTTTTTTCTGATTTTCATGGTTAATATCCTATATTTTGTTTTTATTTTATTATATTTTTTTAGATTTTTCTCAGATCTGAAACAAAAACATAGCAAAAATAAAATCCTAACAAAAATCTGCATCCTATCATCTGCGTTAGGGGTCTGAGTTAAGGTTTGTTTCATGAACTTAGGCAATTTATTTTTCTTTGAAATCTTTATCACGTCATCTATGTTGAGTCCTCTATTTTAATAATATTTTTCTTAGATCTTATAGAACCAAAATTTATAAAAAATCTGCATCCTAGAAACCCTAACGAGAATTCTGTGTTTTCCTACAACCAGTCAAAAACCCAAGGTTTTGCATCATAATACTATTTTAGTTTTGGATGAAATTTGGTAGGAAGCATCCTTACTCGTCATTCTCTGATCTTTAAATCTTTCAGAATTTTTATGTATTGAAATCTTTGCTAACTTCTGCATCAAACAAACCCTAATTTTAGTTTCTGCATATCTGACTAAACCAAACCTAATCAACTACCAAACCCACTTCGCCCAAGCCAATTTTTGTTTGATAACTTAACCGACACAAATTTAACTTGTCACCTCATAAAAAAATAAAAAAATATTATATATTTTTTGATTGTTATTAGATTGCATCAGGTTTCATTGCATGTTCATCATCTCATTCAATTAATCTTAAGGACAATTTCCTATCTTAGATCAGGGCAGGATTTCATCACCTGTCCTGGGCCCAAAACAGCCACCCAGCATCAGAACCCAACCCTTAATGAAAATCAATTTGCAACCTAATTTGTTCTATTGAGCTTAGGGACACCAACAGGTCGGGTCCGAGTTGTATGGGTTAACTAGTGCATTCAATTCCTTAACTATTACTGAAAACTAATATCTAAGGCTAGAGGTTTATATGGAAATGCCCTAAGTGGACTAGTGGTTACTTAATTAGGACCCTGTCACAGGCAGGGGGAGCCTTCCACCACACCACCTCTTACGTGGCTAGAGGAAGGATTAGTTGTTGAGTTGGGTGTAAGTTGAGTCGACCCACTCAATTTTGGCTCTAGGTATAGCAAACCCTAGAACGTACTGATCCTTGCATGCTTGATTTCACCATACCACTTTGACTGATTGATTGCATGACCACTAAGTTAGGAACCAAATATCAACAGTCTAAGCCCCATCCTAGCTCAACCATGGAATCCAACTTTGAGATCTTCATGAAAGCCATGACTAAACGATTTGACCAGATGAACAACTGAATGCCCAATCCACTACCTAATTAACCACCCAGATTAACTAGTCCAATAACCAATCCCAAAACCAGTTTTCCCAGTTGATTGCCTAGATAAACCAAATAACCTAATCCAATAACCAAGCAACCCATAAAATTAGTACCCTTAGATATAAGCCCAGTATTAGTCCACTTCCTCTTCTTCAACCCACCCCTACAACAGACATTAGTCAATTTTTTCTTAGCCAACCCCCTCTTACCATCCCATTGGTTCACCGAAATGACCTTGAAAGAAGAAATATATGAAGCTGATGTGAGCCTAGTAGATGAGTATAGGAAGAAGAAGAAGAGATACCTATAGAAAACCCCGAATTAGTTGACCCTGACCAAACCTTGATAGAAGCCAACCAAGGATTAGTTGTCCCTGACCAAACCCAAATTGAAGCCAACCCAGAATTAGTTAACCCTGACCAAACCCAGATAGAAGCCAATCCAAAGTTAGCTGATCCTAACCACACCCAAACTGAACCTATAGTGGAAGACCAGTTAGAGGAAGAGAACCCAGATACTATTATTAGAATTATGCTTGAGGACACTTTAGAAGAAAGTCTAATTATAGAGTCTAGTCCTAAGATTCAAGAACCAGAAGAATATATTAAGGACCTTATCTCTTTAAATCAGTACCTTTAGGATGAAGTCACTCCTTTGACTCCAATTGATCTCTTCTCTAAAATTAATGACCCATTCTTCCATAATGTAGACCCTGTAGGTATACATCAATCCCATAAGGTTAGCCTTATTAGTCTAGGACTAATCCCTGACATCCCTTCCTGTATCCTATTCTATCCAATCAACCCCAAACCCTTTTCTTACTTTCTACCCTACAAAACTAACCCTAAACTTGCCTCTTATTTTCTATCCTTTTTTTAAGATTTTCATGTTACTCTAACCACTAGATTGCATTTTGTAGAAGTTTGCATACTGCATTCATTCATTATGCATGTCATGTTTGCATCTTAGTTTTGGAGGACCCTATGGCATCTGTTAAGAGTGCATGTCAAGTTCTCATCTGCATGTCACCCACTTGACCAAGGGTCATACCCATAGCTGTAGTTTAGAGTTAGTCAAGTTTGTTTATCAATAAGTGTTGGTATGAATTATTTGGCCACATTAGGTGTTTTGTCTGCATGTCAATAGGAGTTGTTGTCTATCATTTACACTGCATGATTAGAGATCTATATGAAAAATTAATCATAAGATTAATGTAAGTAATATTTTTTAAAAAATTATGGTTATTTCTCGAAAAGAGTCTAAGAGTTTGCTTGAAAAATTTTGTAACAATTAGGCTACATACATGTAAGATGGATCCATCAAAGTTATAAAGAGAGTTGGACCTAGTGCCTGAGTTACCTAATTTGGCATTAAGCTCAACCTTCAATATCTTAGACTTAGTTGAGTATAAGGAGCCAGCATTGATACCCAGTGAGTTTGAGCCTAACCCTTTCTTTGAGAGTGAACCCAACCCTGAGTGTCCACATCAATTTAGCCTGTAAGAGGAAAGATTGAGTGTATCCTAGATGACCAATCCACTATTACCTAGATCAAAGGCTACCAGTCACTTGGTTCATTGGCATGGTCGATTGACATATGAGGATTCATGGATCACTCGAGAGGATCCGCAATGCTAAACCTAGACCCGTCAGAGAAGTACCATGGTGCGGGCACCAGACTCAGAAGAAGACTTCAGGGCTCCATCTGGATCTCTGATTGACCTTGCCCGAAGAATTAGGATTTTCTGGTTTTGTAATAAGGGTTGACCTGATCAACTTAATTTTGAGTCTGTAATTTTGTCATTTCAATTTTTGTTGGGTCATGTTGACTCAGTCCAAGTCCAAGGCCCAGGTAGGTGTCATTCCGTTTGCCATAGGGCACCACATTTTCCAGCTACAAGTGGGTGTGACACTCCCTGCCACATCTCCATCCAGTGTACCTTGGTCCCCACACCTCAAGTAAGTAGGTTCTTTTTTCTTGCACCACTTGGGGGAGAAATCCATCAAGATACCTCAATCCAAGGAGAAGCCAACTTCTTTCCAGATAAACCCAAGCCAGGATGGCAAGAATTTTTCTTGAAGGGAGGATCAAGGAGGTGCCCCACAATGTTCCATAAAAATCCAAGTTATAAAAGGGAAGAGAGCATGTCTTGGGAAGAAAATCAAGGAGGCACCCAAAAGTTTCCAAAAGTGCCAAAGCCATGAAAGGAAGAAGCCTAAACTTGTGGAGCAAGACTAGGAGGTGTCCAAATGAGCCAAACCATGAAGAAAAAATCCTTGATTCATGGAGAGATACTAGGAGACACCCCCATAACCTGCCATTTGGAGTTGATTTTCAAGTTTTCTTGGAGTTTTTGGGCTGCCCACTCATGGAAGGAGTCTTGGGAAGAGAATTTGATGCCTAAAGTGTGGGTTAGTCCTATTAGTCCCACATGGAAATGTATTAAATTTTATTTCTTTGTTATGTCTATATATTCAACTCTATGTAACTCTTGAATTTAATGATGAATGAAATCAATTTCTTGTGAGCAACTTTGTGCTTCTCTCTTCCGCACTTGTGCTCAGGTGTTGAGCTCCGGGAGGGAGTAAATCCGGGTTCCCTAGGAACCTTGAAGAGGTGTGAGATCTCCAACCCCAAAATCCTAGGTTAGCCACTTCAATTCCAAACCATAGCCGCCTATCATCTTCTTCATTCCACCAATCATCCAAACCCTAATCTACCTCATCATCTCTCGGCCCCTCTCTTCCAAGTAGAGGCTGACCACCAGCATCCAGGTCCAGATCGGCTACTTCGAATACAGAGCAAATCCCAGAGGAAGTCAGATCAGCATCCAGGAGAATCAGGATTTCAGCAACATCAATTTTCAAGTTCTTCTTATCTGGTAAATCCTTCCTTTGAGTATCTGGTTCCATAACTTGTTCTTTTTCTTTCCCAGATCCTGAGTTCAGGAGAAGCCAACTCTGCCAAAGGACCAGTATTGGAGGATCCATTGCGAAGATATCTGAATCCGAGGATCCAACAATCTGCTCGAGAGAGTCCTTCCACCAAACTCTGTGAAGATCACTGCCTGGTACATAACCCTTCCCTTCTCTTTATTTCTGTCCTGTTGAAAGTTCAGAGCAAAACCCTAGGTCTGGGAGTTTCTCAACCCCCAGCGATCCTTTACTTCTGAACTACTCTGATAATCTAGTTTCTTTGAATTGTGCTTTCAATTATTATATAGTTTCTTTCAATTTAGTTTAACTTTCATTTGAGTCAAAGCCGACTTCTAAAAATATATATATAAAAAAAATAAATAAATATATTAATTTTAAATTACTTCCATATCGCATCATCTTTTTTTGTTCTACATCAATTTTGGTATCAGAGCTTTCGTTCTGCATCATACCAGAGCTTGATCGACCTTCCTACTCGATAGGGTCGAGTTCCTCCCACCCTGGAAGAATTGATGGGGACATTAGATTAGACATAGACTTCAAGCTTCAATTTATCCTCTAAGTCATATGTTGGTCAATTTTTAATAGGTCCTGTAATGAAGTCCAAATTTTGTGAGTCCTGTAATAAAGTGAGCCCGTTGGATTAACTAAGTCGGTGGAAGTTCCTTGTCTAGTCCATTGAGTCCTGTTTATCTATTCAGTAAGTCCATTATTTATTTAGGCCTATTTTGAGTCTTGTCAGTTAGGCCTTTTTGAGTCCATGTAATTTTTATTCAAGAGGAGGACCTTTGGACCCACACTTATGTCACCAACCCAGCATCTGGATTTCTTCATGCTGCCCAAGTCCTTTAGGAGAAGGTGCCCCAGGATTCCAGGCCTTAGGCACCTCAAGTCCACAAGAATTCATGAAGAAGTGCCACCCCAGATCCCTATCCTTGGCACCCCAATCCAAGGACCATAGTAGTTGACGCCTCCCAGCCCATCATGAAGTTGGTGCCTTATATTTTGACCCAGTCCAAGATGCCCAAGGCTTTGACTCAGTCCAAGCCCAGCAAGAATTTCATACCAGTCCAAGCCCATGGAGAAAAGTCAAAGCTTCCAAGTCCATTAAGGAGTTGATATCCAAGTTCTACAAGGATTTCAGTCTACCAATTCTATTCAAATTATGTACTCCTTATTCAACTCAACTTTATTCTCCTAATCCTATTCATACTGTGTAATCTTAGTTTGACAGGGAAAGAGTTGGATGAATCTATAAATACCAACCCCCTCCCCCTCTTGTAATCAATCTTTTATTCATGAAATAAACCATGATGAATTTTTCTTGTGACAATTTGTGTTCTTTGGAAGTGTGTGTGAGACTTATTCTTTTTTCTTTTACTAAACCCTAGCCATTGCCCATCCAAGCAAGAGCCCAAGATGCCCACCATCAGCCCTCCAAGATCTAGATGCCCAAAGCTTCTTCAAAGGCTACCAACCCCTGCAACTCCATCTTCCAATCATCCTTCAACCCGATCTCCAGTTTCTTATTTTTCCTTCCTTAGTGCCTCTAACCTTTGACGTTTGCAGGATCCCTCCAGTGAAACCATCCTTAGATAAATTCTTCCTTGCCTCGAACGAAGCTGATAAAAAGCCAGCGGATTCATGGGAAAGTGATCGGATCATCCATGCACCGATCTAAGCAGAGCGATCTCTTTCACAGCAACTAGAAATCATTGCCTGGTATGTTAAACCTAATTTCCATCTCTTTTTATCCGATTTCTTGAAGGTGAACATGCTCCTAATAGGCCTTTTTAGACCTAGGATCCTAATTTTCTTTTCTCTTTGATTAATCTAGCATGTGGGTAGGATGCTAATTGATATAGGATAACCCTAACATAATCTTATCTAGTTTCAAGAAAAAATTCATAAAAAATTAAAAAATATTTGCTTACTTTAATCTGATTTTTCTTCATGTTCATCCCTTGTATATCAACCTGCATCATATTAGAATCCCATCCTGCATCAATCATCGATTCGTGGATTGATGAATCTAGAAAGACTGGCACATCTTATGTATGCTCAATGGAGAGGGTGGTTGGTCTCACAACCACTTGTGTGGAGACACTAATACAAGGATGTGGGTGCTTTTTAAGTTATGAGTTCACTGAACTAATCCAATAAGAGAACATCAAATGGAAGCTTTACTTGTCAAAAGAATGATCTCTTAGTGGGAGTTGTGCATGTAGTCCATAGAATCGAGACTACCATAGTACCTTGTTCACATGAATCCATTTTTGGTGCATTCTCATTCATATAATTAAGTCATGTACAGAATGCTTCTAGATATGGTGGATTATATATGAAAGTAATAAGAAGGTCAACAAAGAATTGATCACTCCTAGTAAGAGAGAAGTTGTCCCATGTGATATCTTCGAATGATGACTCAGGAAGTCTTTGATCAAAGCATGATGATATTAGATAGGGTATCTAATCTTTCATCGATTGACTCTTCATTATTGAATTGAGGTTTGAAAGAATTAAGTTCTAGGGTTTGATATTTATCCATGCCCATCACTTATTCGGGATAAAGGGAGATCGAAGGACTGAATTGCATGGTAACTTTCCACTACAGGGTATTTTGATAATTTTTACTAAATTCCTCATCTTGCGGGTAGGCAAGACATGTTGCTAGATGTCAATCATGTGTTGTAGGTTTTCATGGATCAATTTGATTGGATTCATGAGTCAATTTGAATGTAGGGTTAAATTGGCAACTTAGGTCAGCTCAATTTGACCTAATTAGGTCAATTGGGTTCGATTGGATTGAATTGACTTGGACCTAGACCTACTACTGGCTAGATGTGGAACCCAATGGGACACACACATTAGGGAACTGGATAAGGAAGTCAATTATATATTTATTAGGGTCATGGGATCCTAATTGGCTAGCTAATTGACATACTAGCATATGTTTGCTAGCCCAACTCCTAATCTAATTGGATTGGGTTAGCTTGTTTGCTAATTAGTGATGTGGAATGACTCTAAGATTGCTAATCATGCAGGAAAAAATAACAAACTAATTTTTTTATAATTTTTATAATTTAGGTTTGTAGGCTAAATTTCCAAATAAAATTAAGAACTTGCTTGAGTAGCAATGCATAAAATTATAAGATCACAAGCAAACTCATGCAAAAATAATAAATTCCAGGACCCAAGAATTCAGAAACTCTCGGAATAGGATAGCTTATCTTCATCAAATCAGATAATAAGAGAAGGAAAGGTTTCTTACCAGTTAGAGATTGAAGACTTTGCAGTGGAAAGGATCACTCACACTCTGATTGGAGCCTGGAAGAAGAAGCTTCAGTTCCTTGAATCAGATGGTTGATCTGGACCCGGTCTGAAGGCAAGGAAAGCATCCTGTGAGGAGGTGAAGCACCTCGGGGATCCTGCAAGCATCAGGGGTCAATCAAAATAGTAAATAAAAAAGAGAAAAGGAACTAGGGTTTTGAAGGAATCGAGATTAGGGTTAGGTGATGGTAGCCGGGAATGAAGGAGCTCCTTGTCTTGGATGGCAGCTAGGGCTTCATTTGCTTGGGCATGGCTGGTCTCCAAGGATGCAAAAGGATGCTAGGGTAGCAGGAATTCAGCTAGGGCACACAAGGAGAGCACTCAAAGTAAAGAACCTAAACAAAAACACCAACACAAGGCAATGACTCAAAATTTCAGCAAGTTGAATTCATAAGAAAGAGATGATTACAAGAGGGGGAGGGGTGGGATATTTATAGAGTTCCCATGCCCTCTCTAACTAGGGTTACAATTAGGTTACAAGTCCTTTTCCTAGTTAGACTACAAGTCCTTTCCTAGCTAGGTTAGAATTACAGGGCTTAAAAGGATTAGGAATCCCAATTAGGTTAGAATTGGATTAGTCTTCTCCTTCTTCACTTAGGCTTGGACTTGGTCAACACCTTTGGATGCATCCTCTCACTTTGAATGGCATGTTGGGCTTTGGGGTAGCATGGGGAAGTTGGCCATGGGCCAAGGATGCATGGGCTTGGGCCTTCAGGAAGCTAGGGCACCTGGTTCCCTGGGTTAGCATATTATCTGTATCAAAAGAGAATCTTTATTCTTCTTGCTTGGGCTTGCTTCCTGGACTTGAATTTGTAGGCTTGGAGAGCTGGGATAACCTAAAAAACATGGGCGCCTGGCATATGGAATATTCTGGAAGCATTTGAGAGAATCTGACATCTGAAATGATATTTGGGGAGAATCAGGGCACCCGAGTGTCAATTGGGCTCCTTTAAGCTGATGTAACTACCTCTAGCTCCAGAATGAGATCTGGTGGAACTCCAAAATAGTGTAGCCTCCTCTCTAATACTAGAAGTGGAATCATACTAAACTCATGCTGATGTACAGGACTCAATGTACTGGACTAGGTTGAGGGTTGAGACAAATCAACTAACCTTAACTTATTAAATTCAATCTTACTTTCTTACATAATTATGACACATGACTAAAGTCCTAAACTTTAATTAGTAAACCATATAGGATCCAGTAATCTATGTCTGATCTTGGTGTCCCCACCAATTCTCCCGGGGTGAGAGGAACTCGGTCCCATCGAGTATGGGTCAATTTGCTCAAGGAGGGTCTGGGTTGAGGTGCTACAGATCCGCACCAGCATTCCACAAGTCCTCAGATTCTGGCCAACCTTGCCACCAGAGCAAGTACCACTAATAGTCTCTATCCTGGGTACCGATAGCTTGATCATCCAAAGCTTTCTCAATCTTTACCTCACCAAAAGGCCAAATTGTATGTGGTTGCCCTAGGGTAGGTTGACGCACAAAGAAAGGGAGTGGTTCAAGGGGCTCGCTGGGTATCACTGCTGGCTTCCTAGACTCTGTAAGATCTAAGATGATGAAGGTAGAGCTAATACCTAAATCAGGTAATGTCTCATGCACATAAGCATTGGGTCCATTACTCTTCATTATCTTGGATGGGCCAGGTTCGTGAGCAGAAATTTCTTTACAGTCACATATTCCTCTGCATAAAATTCTTTATCTTTCCTTTGGGAATTAGCCAAGTTGTTATTTAGTTCATTACTTAGGTTCAGCTTTTGACTAATTTCTATATGCATATGCTATGCAGAGGTAAGTGCAGGTGCAGATAGATGATTCAAGGTTATGAATTTATTGGACTCAAAACTAATACCTAAAAGACTCGACTAGACATTCCTATCAAAGAAAATTTTATTGAACTCTACGGGACAAAACCTAATAGACTATAGACTTTCTACATTTGATCCTAGCATGGCATGCATATGAAAATTTACTATGGACTCCTAGAGAATGCCATAAGATTTTCTAGAAGTAAAATGCAAACATGACATGCTTAATGAATGAATGTAACATGCAAACTCCTATAAAATGTAACCTAATAGTAAAAACATAGAAGAAGTTTCAGGAAAGGGTAGAAAATAAGAGGTGGGTCAGGGTTAGTATGGCAGGATGAGAAATAAAAAGATGGTTTAGGGTTAATCATTAAGAGCAGAATAGCAAAAGGGATTTCGGGGATGAGTCCTAGACTAATGTGATTGACCTTCTGGGTTTGAGGTAGTCCTACAGGGTTTATAGTATTGAAGAGTGGGTCACTAATCTCAAGGAAGAGATCATTAATGGAACTACAGGATGGGATTCCCCATAAGGGTACTGATAAGCCAAATCCTTAATAAAGTCATCAGGTTCAAAAAATTTAGGACTGGGCTCTATACTTGGGCTTTCGTTGAGTGGCTCCTCAGGTAAAACTCTAACAACAGTACCAGAGTTCTCTTCTTCTAACTGCTCTTCCATTACAGGTTCAGCTTGGGTGTGGTTAGGTTCTACTAATGTTGGGTGGTCTTCTATGTGAATATGGTCAGGGTTAACTGATTCTAGGGTAGCTTCTACCTAGGTTTCTACTGGGTCAACTAATTCTGGGTTGGCTTCTAACTCTAGATCACCTATAGGTATCTCTTCTTCTAAATCTTCAATGGACTCATTATCCTCATACTCCTCTACCAAACTTGGATCAGTCTTATATATTTTTTCTTCTAAGTCATCTTGGTGAACCAATGGGGTAGTAAGAGAGGTTTGACTAAAGAAAAATTGACAAGACATGGGTTCTGACTAAGGGAATTGATCCTAGTAGGTTCAGGTTGCCTAAGGGGTAGTGGGTTACTACTGGGTTCATATCTAGGGACTATAAGTTCTTAGGGCTCATAGGCTAAGTGTTCAACTCTATGGGTCTTGCCTAGGGTTCCTAACTGATCCCCTACTTGGTCAAAACTATGAATTACTTGATTACTTGATTGGATCAGTTGGTCAAGCTTAGTATCCGATTGGTCAAACCTACGATTCATTTAGGCAAGCTGGTTTTGGGTATGGGTGTTGGATTGGTTTATTTGGGCAGTTAATTGGGTAACCATTTGGTCATTCATGGCTTTTATGAATGCCTCAAAATTAGGATCCATGGTTGGGTTTGGTTAGGGTTTAGACTTTTGATATTGGGTTCCTAATCTAGTGGTCATGCAACAAACAATCAATCAAAGTGGATGGTGCAGCCAAGCATGCAAAAAGAAAAATGCTAGTATAATATAGGGTTTCCTAGACCTAGAGCCAAAATTGAATGGGTCAGCTCAACTTACACTTAACCTAGTAGCTAATCTTTCCTCTATCTAGGTAGAGGGTGGGAGTGTGGGAGGCCCCCCTACTTTTGCAGGGATCCAATTAAAAATCACAACACCACTGAGGTCGTTTGACTCTAGACCCTCAGCCTTAGATACTAGATTTTAGTAATAGCCACCGGATTAAATGCACTAGTTGGCCGACACAATTCGGACCTAACTTTTGTTGTTACCTAGCCCACTAGGGCAAATTAAGTCTAATCAATTTTAATTAAGGCTTGGGTGAAAATGCTGGGTGATTGTTTTGGGCCTAGGACAGGTTATGACCTCCTGCCTTGATGTTATATTGATTGCCCTTAAGATTAGATTAAAAGATGATGAACATTCAATGGTCCTGATGTAAACTAAAACATAGCAAAAAATAAAATATTTTTTTAATGATTTATGATGTGTCAAGTTAGGTTTAAGTTAACTGGGGTTATAAAACAAAGTTTGGCTTGGATTGGGGTGGGTGGAAGTTGATTAGGTTAGATTGAGTTAAGTACGCAAAAATAGCAGAAATCAGAAAATTAGAGTTTCAGATGATGCAAAATTTGGCACAGATCCTAATGTAGAAAAAAATCAAAAAATTTCTAAAATAGAGTTGGAAGATGATGATGATACTTACCAAATTTCATGTAGAAAAAAATTTAAATGATGATGCAAATCCTAGGATTTTTGGACTGCTGTAGAAATTTTTAGGAATCAGTTAGGGTTTCTAATATGCCAAATTTTAATAATTTAAGTTTTCTATAAAACTAATTAAAATTATTGATAAAATAGAGTACATGATAAAAAACAATTAATGCAAATTTTATAGAAAAATAAAATTCTTAAATGGTCGAAATCAGATGCAGAACAGACACCTAATGTAGTGGACATGATGCAGAAATTAGGGTTTGTGAATGCAAAGCAGATAAAAACTATCCTAAACCCACTCTAATACCAAAGATGACCCTATGATTGCTAATCATGCAGGAAAAAATAGTAAACTAATTTTTTTGTGATTTTTATAATTTAGGTTTGAAGGCTAAATTTTCAAATAAAAGTAAGAACTAGCATAAGAAATAGCAATGTATAGAATCATCATGATCGCAGGCGAACCCATGCAAAAATAATAAATTCTAGGACCTGAGAATTGAAAAACTCTCAGATTAGGATAGATTATTTTCATCAAATCAGATAATAAGAGAATGGAAGGTTTCTTACCAGTCAGAGATTGAAAACTTTATAGTAGAAATGATCACTCTCACTCTGATTGGAGCCTGGAAGAAGAAGCTTTAGTTCCTTGAATCAGATGGCTGATCTAGACTCAGTCTAAAGGCAAGGAAAGCCTCCTCTGAGGAGGTGAAACACCTCAGGGATCCTACAAGCATCAAGGGTCAATCAAAATAGCAAATCGAAAAGAGAAAATGAACTAGGATTTTGAACAAATCGAGATTAGGGTTAGGAGATGGTAACCGAGAAGGAAGAAGCTCCTTGTCTTGGACGGCAGGTAGGGCTTCCTTTGCTTGTGAGTGGCTGGTCTCCAAGGATGCAAAAGGATACTAGGGCGGTAGGGATTTGGCTAGGGCACACAAGGAGAGCACTCAAAGTAAAGAACCTAAACAAAAACACCAATACAAGGCAATGACTCAAAATTTTAGCAAGTTGTATTCATAAGAAAGAGATGATTACAAGAGGGGGAGGGGTGGGGTATTTATAGAGTTTCCATGCCCTCTCTAACTAGGGTTACACTTAGGTTACAAGTCCTCTTCCTAGTTAGACTACAAGTCCTTTCCTAGTAGGTTAGAATTACAAGGCTTAAAAGGATTAAGAATCCCAACTAGGTTAGAATAGGATTAGTCTTCTCCTTCTTCACTTAGGCTTGGACTTGGTCAACACCTTTGGATGCCTCCTCTCTCTTTGAATGGTGTGCTGGGATTTCGGGTAGCAAGGGGAAGTCTACCATGGGACAAGGATGCATGGGCTTGGGCCTCCTAGAAGCTGGGGCGCCTGGTTATCTGGGCTAGCATATTCCCGATATCAAAAGGGAATCTTGGTTCTTCTTGCTTGGGCTTGCTTCCTGGGCCTAAATTTGATGGTCTGGAGTGCTAGGATAACATGGAAAACATGGGCTCCTGGCATAAGGAAAATTCTGGAAGCATTTTGATGGAATCTGGCATTTGAAATGATATTTGGAGGGAATCAAGGCACCTGGGTGTCAATTGGGCTCCCTTAAGCTGATGTAACTGCCTTTGGCTCCAGAATGAGGTATGGTGGAACTCCAAAATAGTGCAGCCTCCTCTCTTGTACAAGAAGTGGACTCATACTAGACTCATACTGATGTACAGGACTCAATGTACTGGACTAGGTTCAAATCAACTAACCTCAACTTATTACAACTTAATCTTACTTTCTTACAAAATTGTGACACATGACAAAATTCCTCAACTTTAATCAGTAAACTATATGGGATCCAGTGATCTGTGTCTGATCCTGGTGTCCCCACCAATTAGGCAAACCAATTTAAGTGGTATTTAAATTAGGTTGAGTCCTAAGTAGGGCATCCTAATTCAATATTTATTTAGATTTGTTTGGCATTTATCTTGGTCATTTTGAAGAGTCCAACAAGGCTTGGACTCTTGGCACCAATTCTTGGTGTGCATCAAAATGCATTTGCATAGAAGGACCAAGTGTCCTTCTGCTTGTCATTTCCCCAAGCCTGATAAAGTCCAAGGGACTTCATCCTCATCTCCATGCTTCATTTGGAAGAGTTTTGACTAATCAAATCGGTGGAATTCAGTGTGAAACGAATTAGCAGAAAATGAAGAGTTTTGTCTCTTCATTTTGGCGAAAATTCAAGACCAGGAGTCATGTTTGAAGGCTCTTGTGTTTCTACGATGCCTCACAAGAATTGGTACCCCAGCCCAAGTCCATAAACAGTTGGCACCCCAGCCCAAGTCCACCAACAATTGGCGCCCCCTCCCAGGCCCACAAGCAGTTGGCGCCCCCTACCAGGCCCACAAGCAGCTGGCGCCCCCTACCAGGCCCACAGCAATTGGCACCCCCCTCCTAGGACCACAAAGAGTTCATACCCCAATCCAACAAGGAATTGATGCCCCGGTTCCACTAGGAAGCAAGACTCCCAGTCCAACCAGGAGTCAAGTCTCCTTATCCGACTCAAACTTTGTACTCCAACTTTGATAGGGAAAGGACTGTGTGAATCTATATATAGCCCTCCCCTCCTCCCCCTTGTAATGATGAATGATGAATGATGATGATTAATGAATGAGAGTTTTCTTCATTATTTTCCATGCATTTATGCATTGACACTCCATGTGGGAGAGGTTGAGAGGCCCAATTTTTACTTTGCAAGGAGGGCACGAGAGGTGCATCCCAACAAAACCAACCAACTATTTTCTTCCTCCAAAACCCTAGGCTGCCCCATCCCATCTTCCAAAACCATAGGCTGCCCCATCCTATCTTCCAAAACCCTAGCCATCCGTTGAGGACATCAGGAGCAAACATGAAGTTCAAGGTTCAATGAAGATCTCTAAATCATGTGTTGGAAGAGTCAGTCAATTTTTTTTTTTAATGGATATTTTGAGTCCTATAATAAAGTGAGCTAGTTGGGTTCACTAAGTCATTTGGAGTCCTTTTGTGTTCCAATCCAGTCAAGTGGAGTCTATGTAAAGAAAAGTGAGTCCATTTGTTTTTGGCCTATGATGGGGATTCAGGGCAGGTCCAGAATTTTTTATGTTTTTTCTTATTTTCTCGCATATTTTTATTTTTCCTATTCCCGCTATTCCATCTATTCCCACTATCATAGCTTTATCCCCAACTTATTCCCATTTTATCCCAATCTTAGTCCATCTTCCTCCATCTTTCTCCAATGATTTTAAAAAAAATTCCAAACCCTAGCCCACCGCCCCGCCGCCCCCAGATCCGGATAGCCCGACCCCTAGCCGCCCCCGTCGGCTCACCGCCGGTGCTCGCCGGCCCCATCTCGCTGGAAAGCCAGCCATCCGCCAACCAAGCTCGTGGAGGATGAAGGGATGACTGTGGAAAGACCAAGCATCACCCACGGTCGTCGCTGCAGCCCACCATCACCGGCCTGCTGCTGGCGCCTGCCCGTCGGCTCATTACCGGCCACCGGAGGTTCGTGCCAGTGCCCTTAGGCCCAACGGTCGTGAGAAGCCCAAACATCACAGCCGTGCATGTCGTGCCGCCCCTGCACTGTCACCCGCTTATAGCCGCCGCTGCCGTCCATCGTCGCTCGCTTGTCACCGTCCCACCACCCACCGGCTCACTCCCGGTTGCCGGAGGCCCTCGCCGGTGCCCATGGGTCCCATGCCCATGGGAGATGAAACGACACGTCCTGGGCGTGCCGTGCCACTCTTGTGCCGCCACCCTGCGTACATCCCGCCTCCCGCCATCCGCCACTCACCGTCCATCGACCTCGTCCGTCGCCCGTTCCCGACTGCCGTCCGTCCACTGGTGCCCGGTGGATATCGATCCTTCCCTGTGCACGGCCATGAGTTGAGTCTACATGAATTTTGGAGCAATCCAATTTTCAGAGCAGCACACTTTTCAGAGCACTTCATCAAGCCAATATGCTTCTCATAGTAGATCAGCACCCATTTTGATGCAGCACGGATTTTGATGTAATTTATTTTCTATTTTTGTTTTGCTTGTAGGCTATGTAAGTGAGGGGTTTTAGTTTACCTATAAAAGCCTCCCTCCCCTCCTGTATTACTTTGTTGATATGAAACTTTTGGTTTAGCCACTGGTTATGGTTCTGGTTCTAGGCTGAGGCCCATTTTGCCTTCGCTCCATGCGAGCGTCGAGGGGTGGAGAGCCCTGCTATGTGCATTATGGGTTTGATGAGACCGCCCTAGTTATCCCCTATCACATCTTCTTATCCCCTCATGTCCTTTGAGAGTCATCCTAGCGGGATGCCTTTGATGTGTGCTGTTGAGGGTAGCTGTGTGCTTTGATCCCTTGGGGCATCTATGAGAGCCCTGTTGTGTGCATTATAGGTTCGATGAGAGCTCAAGGTAGCTGTGTGCTTTGATCCTTGACTTTCTGTGTGCGTCTCCCCGTTAGAGTGAGTCCCAGGGCCATGAGTTCCCATTCCCAGTCTCCCATCTCCATCCTTCCTTCGCCACCTCCACCAAGAAAATTGAAAACAAAAGAGATCAGCTATTTTAAGATTTTAGTTTTAGTTTTGTCCTAGTCTCGGGAGGCTTCCTACGCCTAGTTGGAGTCCTGTAAACTTCATTTTCATTTAAGTCAAACACAAGAGGATAGCCACCAGACCCCCACTACGACCGGCTTCTTACACCAACACCTGGACCCCATTCAGGGCACCCAAGCCCACCAGAAGCTAGCACCCTAGCCTACAAGGTGATGGCACCCTAGCATACCAGGCCTAAGCGCCACAAACCCATAAGCTTTCATGAAGATTGGCACCCAATCCAGGTTCACCATGGAAGTGGTGCCTAGATCCAAGCCCAAGCCCATGGTGCCCTCTCTTCCCAGTCCAATTTTAGATGGCGCCCCTAGCCTAAAGCCCATTCATGTTGGTGCCCCTCCCAAGGCCTTGACCCAGTCCAAATAGCTGGCACACAAGCTTTGACCCAGTCCACAGTATTGGTGCCCAAGGCTTTGACAAGTTAAAGAAGATGTCATCCTAGCCCAGCAAGGAGTCAATTAGTCCATGCCCAGTCTAAGCCTAGCAAGAATTTCATACCAGTCCAAGCCCATGGAGAAATGTCAAAGCTTCCAAGTCCAAGGAGTTGATGTCCAAGAGGATTTCAGTTTACCAATTCTATTTAAACTATGTACTCTTTATTCTACTCAACTTTGTTCTCCTAATCTTATTCATACCGTGTACTCCTAGTTTGATATGAAAAGGGCTGGACGAGTCGATAAATACCCAACCCCTCCACCCTCTTGTAAGAACTTTTGATGAATAATAATTTGGGTGAATTTCTTTGCCTACTGTTGCCTCCGTGAGGTGTGGGTGTGAGACCCGTTTGCCTTTGTTCTTCGGAATGTCAAGGGGTGCGAGACCCTAGTTATCTAATTAGCTAGTTCTTTTCCAAACCCTAGACCTAGCTACCCCTCCTCCATCTTCCATCCTGGCAGCCCCTCCATGCCAGGCATCCTCCATCATCAAGCTATCCACCATCATCAGCAATTTTTTTTTCTTCTTCAATCTTCTTCCAATCTCCAGTTTTATATTTTTTCAATCATCTACTGCCCTAACCCCTGATGTGTGCAAAATCCCTCTGATGAAACCATCCAAGGAAGAGGTCTTTTTCACTCTCGAATCAAATGAATAAAAATCCAGCAGATTCACGGGAAAGTGACCGCGATATCCAGGCATCGATCTGAGCAGAGCGATCTCATCTACATTAATAAGACATCATTGCCTGGTATGTTAAACCCGATTCCCTACTCTCTTCATCTAATTTTTTTGAAGGAGAACATGTGCCTAATAGGTGTTTCTTTTCCCTAGGATCCTTTGTTTGCTTTATCTCTTTGATAGTTCAAGCATGTGGGTAGGATTTTAACCAATACATGAAACCCTAACCTAGTCTTAGCTATTTTTGAAAACTAATCTAAAAAAAAATCTTAAAAAAAATTGTGCTCTTTAATCTATTTTTTTTTCTCATGTTCATCCCTTCGTATCCTGCATCATGTTAGAATCCCGTCCCTCATCAATTTTAGTATCAGAGCCTATGATAGGGCATGTTCTTGCATAGTAGGTAAAATTTCTACATTCTAAAATCTAGGATAGTAGCATAAACATAGGGCTGTTAACCAATCAAAAAATTTTTATTTTTCTCTAGTTTTCATGGTAATTAATCTCTATTTAATCATATATTTTTATGTTATTTTTTTTGAATTTTCAAGATTTAAAAACAATCAAAAAAGTTGGTAAAACAAAACCCTAACAAAAAAAACTGCTTACTGGAGTCTGCGTAGTTGTTAAAACCTTGGTCTAGTTCTCCATCATAAACTTATTGTTTTTCTTTGATTTTTCCAAAGATTATTCTATGTTTAGTGCTCTATTTTTGGGTAATTTTTTTTTATTTTTTTGATCTGAAAATTGAACCAAAATATGCATGAAACCAAAACCCTATTTTCTGAAATTCTGCATGCTTAGATTAGTGCTAACTTAACTTACATCCAGAGCCCCCCGAAACCCAAGCCAATTTTGTTTGCTCACCTAACCAACTTGGAATTAAGTCTGCCACCTCATAAAAGACAGAAAAAAAAAATTCCATCACCTATCCTAGGCCCAAAACAATCACCCTCATACAAACCCAAGCCTAATTAAAATTAACTAGAAACCTAATTGCTTAGGGGATACAAACAGGTCAGGTCCGAGTCTAGTGGGAAAACTAGTGCACTCAACCCTCCACTTATTACTGGAAGCTAGTGTCTAAGGCTAGAGGTCCACAGACAGATGCCCTAAGTGGATTGATGGTTTTTTATTAGGACCCTGTGACAAGCAGGGGGAGCATCCCACCACCCCACCTCTTACCTGACCAATAGAAGGATTAAGTATTGAGTTGGGTGTAACTTGAGTTGACTCACTTGACTTTGACTCTAGGTCTAGCAAATCGTAGTCGATTTGTGTCTAACCCCATCAGTCTCACCCTAATGCATTCTAACCATGGAGTCGATGTGTGTGCTTATTTGCATGACCATTAGATTAGAAGTCTAATCTAATACCAATAGTCTCACCTCAAACCCTGTTTGACCATGGAATCCACTCTTGAGACTTTGATGAAGACCATGAATAACTAGTTTGTCCAATTAACCACCCAAATGAACCATAAGTTCGACCAATTGATCCAGTTGAAAACTCAAATGAACAATAGGCTTACCCAAATAGATGGACAATTAGGAAACATAGGCAGGACCCCTAGGACCCATACTAGACCTAAGCTTAAGTCCCTTTTTCCCACCCCTCCCAACCCTAGGAGAGCCCAACATCCTGACCCATTCTTGGATCCCAACCTTAGGACAACCCCACACCCATACCCAATATGGGATCTTAGTTCGAGTAGACCCATAGCCTCTAGAGCCGAGTCCATGTCCTATGAGCCCAGTAGGCCCAAAACCCTTTGTCGATCCCAACCTAATAGGATTAGTAATCCTAGAAATGAGCCCGGTAGTAATCCACTTTTCCTTAGTCGACCCAAACCCCAGAGGAATAGTATCCTTAGATTTGAGCCTAGTGTTAGTCCACTTCTCCTTAGTCAACCCACCCCTACTACCATAGATCCTAGTCATTTTTTCTTTAGCCAACTGCCTCCTACTACCCCATTGGTTCACAAGGATGAATTTAAGTGGAAGTGTATGAAGCTGATGTGAACTTAGTGGATGAGTATGAGAGAGAAGAGGAGATACATATAGCCAACCTAGAATTAGTTGACCATACCCAAACTGAAGCCAACCTAGAATTAGTTGACCATACCTAGACTGAAGCTAACCTAGAATTAGTTGACCTTGACCATACCCAGATTGAAGCCAACCTAGAGATAGTTGACCCTGACCACACCCAGACTGAAGCTGTAGTGGAAGAACAGTCAAAGGAAAAGAACCCAGATAGTGCTACTAGAGCCTTACCTAAGAAAATCCTAGTTGAGAGCCCAATTATAAAGCCTAGTCCTGAAATTCAAGAACCAAAAGAAATTAGTGAGGACTTGGTTTACTTAATTTAGAACCCTCATGATGAATGCCCTCCTGTAGTTTCCATTGAAGAACTCTTCCCTAAAATTACTGACCCATTCTTCCATAAGGCAGACCCTTTAGATATTCCTCAACCTCGTAAGGTCAACCTCATTAGTCTAGGACTAATCCCTGACACCCCTTCTTATATCCTACTCTATCCGATCAAACTCGAACCCCTTTTTCTACCTTACCAAGCTAACCCTGAATCCACCTCTTATTTTGTACCCTTTCTTGAAGCTTCTTATGTTTTCCTAACCATTCGATTGCATTTTGTAGAGGTTAACATGTTGCATACATTCATTAAGCATGTCATGTTTGCATCTTACTTCTGGAGGACCCTATGGCATCTGTTAGGAGTGCATGCTAAGTTCTCATCTGCATGTCACCCACCTAACCAAGGGCCAAACCTATAGTTGTAATTTAGGGTTTAGTCAAGTCTACATATCAATAAGTGTTGGCATGAGTCATTTGCCTATATTAGGTGTTATGAGTTTTTGCACTACATGATTAGAGATCTGCATGAGAAATTAATCATAAGATTAATATGAGCAATGTTTTTATAAAAATATGGTTAATTCCCAAAAAGAGTCCAAGAGTTTGCTAGGAAAATCTTATGATGATTAGGCTACATACTCGTAGAGCTGTATCCATCAAAGTGATAAAGAATGTTGGACCTAGTGCTTAAGTTACCACCTAACTTTGCATTAAGCTCAACCTTCAATATCTCAGACTTAGTTGAGTATAGGGAGCCAGCAATGATACCTAGTGAGCCTATTGAGCCTGACCTTTTATTGAGAGCGAACCCAACCCTGAGTGTCCACCATCAAATTAGCCTGTAAGAGGAAATGATTGAGCAGACTTGGATGACCAAGACATCAGTACCCAAATCAAAGGCTACCATAGCACTTGGTTTGTTGGCAACGTCAACTGAGATATGAGGATTCGTGGATCACTCGAAGGGATTCGCAACACCTCAATGCAGATCCACCAGAGCTAGATTGACCTTTACTCGATAGGGTCGAGCTCCTCCCACCCCGGGAGAATTGATGAGGACATCAAGAGCAGACATGAAGTTCAAGGTTCAATGATGATCTCTAAGTCATGTGTTGGGAGAGTCAGTCAATTTTTTTTTTCAATGAGTATTTCGAGTCCTATAATAAAGTGAGCCAGTTGGGTTTACTAAATCATTTGGAGCCCTTTTGTATTTTAGTCCAGTCAAGTTGAGTCAATGTAAAGAAAAGTGAGTCATTTTGTTTTTGGCCTAGTTTGAGTCTTGTCAATTAGGCCCAGTTTGAGTCTTGTAAACTTTATTTTCATTAAAGTCAAACATAAAAGGATAGCCAACAGACCCCCACTATGACCGGCTTCTTACACCAATGCCTGGACCCCATTCAGGGTGCCCAAGCCCACTAGAAGTTGGCACCCTATCCTACCAGGAGATGATGCCCCAACATACCAGGCCTAGGCTCTCCAAGCCCACAAGCTTTCATGAAGATTGTCACCCAATCCAGGTTCACCAAGTGGTGCCCAGATCCAAGCCCAAGCCCATGGCACCCTCCCTTCCTAGTCCAAGCTCAAATGGCACCCCTGGACCAAAAGCCCATTCATGTTGGTGCCCCTCCCAAGGCCTTGACCCAGTCCAAATAGCTGGTGCCTAGGATTTGACCCAGTCAATAGTATTGGTGCCGAAGGCTTTGGCCAGTCAAACAAGATTTCATCCCAGCCCACCAGTCTATGCACAATCTAAGCCCAGGAAGAGTTTCATACCAGTCCAAGTCCATAAAAAAAAATCAAAGCTTCCAAGTCCTAGGAGTTGATGTCCAAGTGGATGTTAGTCTACCAATTCTATTCAAACTATGTACTCCTTATTCTACTCAACTTTATTCTCCTAATCCTATTCATATTATGTACTCCTAGTTTGACAGGGAAAGGGCTAGATGAGTCATAAATACCCCACCCCTCCACCCTCTTGTAAGAACTTTTGATGAATAAAAATTTGAGTGAATTTCTTTGCCTACTGTTGCCTCTAGGAGGAGTGGTTGTGAGACACATTTGCCTTTGTTCTTCAAAACATCGAGGGGTGTGAGATCATAGTTATCTAATTAGCTAGTTCTTTTCCAAACCCTAGCCATAGCCGCCCCTCCTCCATCTTCTATCTAGGAAGTCCCTCAAAGCTAGGCATCATCCATCATCAAGCCATCCACCGTCATCAGCAAATTTTTTTTTCTTCTTCAATCTTCTTCCAATCTCCAGTTTTATATTTTTTCAATCATCTACTACCCTAACCCCTGACGTGTTTAGGATCCCTTCAGTGAAACCATTTAAGGAAGAAATCTTTCTTATCATCAAATCAAATGGATAAAAAGCTGGTGGATTCGCGAGAAAGTACCGGGACATCCAGGATCCGATCTGAGTAGAGTGATCTCATCTATAGCAACAAGACATCATTGCTCTCTTTAATCTATTATTTTTCCTCATGTTCATCCCTTCATATCCTACATCATGTTAGAATCCTATCCCTCAACACGTCTACTTCCATCTTCCACTTGGCCACCCACTTCAAGCATCTAAACCCAAGGCCGCCACCCATCTTCCTTCCTCCAAAGCCCAAGGCCACCAGGCCCTCCTCCAGTCCAAGGCAATGCAAGCATCCCCTTCTAGTCAGGAGTCCAGGCATCCTCCAATCAACCAGGCTGCCAGCAATCTTTAGTGCCCCTCCAACCTTTTCTCTATCTTAATTTTTGATTTCATATTTTTCCTAGCATCTGAATCCCTAATCCTAAGTGTTTGCAGGATCCTTCCAGTGCCACGATCCTTGGAGGAGGTCTTCTTTGCCCTTGGAACCATTTGATAAAAAGCCGACGCATCCACGAGAAATTGGCTTCTTCTTCTAGGTGCCAATCTACAGTATTGTGCGACCCCATCTTTGAGAGGCAGATCATCACTGCCAAGTATGCAAACCTTTTCCCTTCTCTTTAGTTTTGTTTTATTGAAGATGAGCATGTTCTAAATTATTGGTTTCTTAACCCTAGGATCCTATCTTCTTTATTACTTTTCTAGTTCTCAATCAACGAGTAGAACTTTAGTCTTCACATGAAAACCCTAACCTATTCTTGACCTTTTTTCGGGAACCAAAACCATATAAAATCAGAACTTCATTGCTCTAATCTAAAATTTTCTTTATGTTAATCTCTAACATGTTTCGTCTCACATCAATTTTGGTATCATAGTAGGTTTAGGACATGTTCATGCAACATACTTTGAAATTTCTGCATACTGAATTCTGCATAGTAGTCTAAACCTAGCACTGTTTTTCATTAAAAAACCATTAGATTAGCATCAAACTTTGCATCCATCACTCACCTAATTAATCATTTTTATTTCTCCAATTTTTCTTTAATTTTTAGATCTGCAAAAAAAAACACAAAAAAATCTGCATGAAACCTAGAACCTGCATTGTTGAAATTTCTGCACACTAGCTCTAAAACCAAGGGATTACTTTCACTAAAACCTTTAGTCTAACCTTAATCTTTGCATCCATCCATTGCATAATTAGTCTTCTTTAATTTTTGAAAATTTTCTCTTGATTTCAGATCTGAAAATCATAATAAAAAATTCTGCATAAAACCCTAAACAAAATTTGAATTGCTGAAATTCTGCGTAACTAGAATAGGGCAGAAATTTGTTTGCATTAAAACCCTTCAAAACATAGTTTTCTTTGTACCTAATTAACTGTATTAATCTTTATTAACTCTGCAATTTACAACAAAAAATATAGAAAAAAACAAAGTTCATTTTCTGCATATTTTTGATATTAGTTTCATGTTGCATATTTCATGTGTGTGCATGCATAATTAAATCAACTTAAGGACAATTTTACTCTATCTCAGACAAGGGAAGGATTTCATCACCTTTCCTTGGCCCAAAACAACTACCTTGCATCAAACTTGAGCCTAATTAAAATCAAGTAACAACCTAATTGAGTTAGGGACACCAACAGGTCCAGTTTGTGGTATTGTGAGAAAGCTAGTGCACTGAATCCTTCAGTTATTTCTTGAAACTGGTGTCTGAAAAAGGGGTCTAGACGCAAACACCATAAGAAAACCTATGGTTTTTAATTAGGACCCTATGAGAGCAGGGGAAGCCTCCCACAACCCCATCTCTTACCTGACCAGTGGAAAGGGTAATGTTGAGTTGGTTGTAAGTTGAGCTGACTGATTTTGCTTGAGCTGCTGGTCTAGCAAAACCCTAGAACAATTTATGTGCTTGTTGCATGACAACTAGATCAGGAGCCCAATACCATCAGTCTCAACCCCAACCTAATTTGACCATGGAGTCCAACCTTGAAACCCAACTGAGGGCTATTACTGAACATTTTACCCAATTGAGTGCCCAACTGAGCAATAAGTTCAACCAACTAGAGAAACATATTGGAAACCTAAAGAGAAACCCTGAGACCCATACTGAGCCTGAAATTGGGACACCATGTCCCACACCTCCTTACCCTATGAGAGCACTACACCATGACCCAATCTGGGAGGTTAATCAGAGGAGACCCAATCATGATTTCATGGATCAGGATGAGAGAGCCATTAGGAATATTAGGTTAGAGGCACCTACTTTTGGTGGTAGTCTTGATCCTAAGGCTTACATTGATTGGGAAGGAAATATGGACCAATACTATGAATGGGATGAGATGATTGAAGAGAGGAAGTTTAAGTTTGCTAAACTCAAGTTAGTTCGCCAGGCTAGAATAACTTAGATAATGTTGAAAGGATGACTAGACAAAGAGGAGATATACCTATAGCTACCTGGAGAGCCATGAAGAACAAACTTAGTGAAAGGTACCTTTCCATGTCCAATGAGCAGAGGGGACCTATAACCCATCGACCCGAACCCAATAGGATTAGTAGCCCTGGATATAATCTAAGTACTAGTCAAGTTCCCCTTAGCCGGTCCTTCCATACTACCCTATTTCTTCACAAGGTTGACATTGAAGAGGAAGTATGTAGGGCAGACCTAGAATTAGTTGACCAGGAAGATACCCAGATTGAAGCTATCCCTGAGGAAATACAAGAAGAAAATCCAATTATAGAGCCTAGTCCTGAAATTCAAGAACCAGAGAAAATTAGTGAGGACTTGATTCCTTCAATTCAATAGCCTTAGAAAGAATTCACCCCTTGTGTCCTGGTTAAAGATCCCTAGCCTGAAATTACCGATTCATCCTTCCATAAGGTGGGCCTTTTGCTACTTGAAGATCAATGTCCAAACCTTAAGGTCATCCCCATGAGTTAAGAACCAATCAATGAATCCTCTTCTTATTTCCTACCCTATTCTGAGGCTTCCAATGCTTCTAGAGCCACTCTGTTACACTTTATTGAGGTTAGTAGGTCGCATCAGTCCTTTGAGCATGTTAGGTTTGCTACCTATTTCTAGAAGATCTTGTGTCATTTATTAGGAGTCCATGTAAAGTTTTCATCTGCATGTCACCCACCAACCAAGGATCAAGCACAAAGTTATAGTTTAAGAGTTAACAAATTTCTTTCAATAAGAATGCATAGTCGAGCCTTAGGTGTTGGTCTGAGTCATTTGCCCAGCATGTTAGAGATTTGCATAAGAAAATTAGCCATAAGATTAAAGTGAGCAATGATATTTTTAAAAAACTTGGCTAATTCTTGAAAAAGAGTTAAAGAGTTTGCTGAGGGAGATTATGTAATAATTAAGCTCGGACATGAGTAGTTTCCTCCGGGGACTGTGAGAAAATTACATGCCCATGGAGCTGGACCCTTCAAAGTGACAAAAAAAGTTGGACCTAATGCCTATGTGCTCGAGTTACCACCCGAATTTAGCATTAGCTCAATTGTTAATATCTCAAACCTAGTTGAGTATAGTAAGCCAACAATGATACCTAGTGAGCCTTTTGGACCTGACCCTTTCTTTGAGAGCAAACCCATACCCGAGTGTCCACCAATAAATTTTCCTAGAAAAGGAGAAAGAATCGAGCATATCCTGGACAACCAAGCTATTAATACCTAGAATAAAGGCAACCAACTTTACTTAGTTCATTGGCAAGGTCAACCAGAATCTGAGGACTCGTGGATCACTTGAGAGGATCTACACACCTTGACCAAGACATCTTAGAGCAGTACCAGAGCCGGATTGACCCTTACTCGACAGGATCGAGTTCTTCCCACCTCGGGAGAATTAGTATGACACCAGGATCAGACCAAGATTGCAGGGCTCCATTTGGATCTCTGATTAATGTGTTGGGAAGACTGTCATTTTTAGTTAAGTCTAGTGTCACTTGAATCCTGTAATAAAAAAATTGAGTCCAGCAACATAGATTGAGTCCTGTAAAAAAGTGGGTCAATTGAGTCCAATTGAGTCCACTTAGTTAATTGAGTCCAATAAGTCAAGTGAGTCGATTTGTTTCAGCCCAAGCCAGTTAAGTCCCTTTGTTTCTGTTCAATCAAGTGAGTCCTGTAATTATGGTTTCTTTCATTCAAAGTCAAGTCCAAGAGGAGAGTCACCAGACCCCAACTCAAGCCACCCAGCTCATGCGCCTGGGTCCCTACTGAAGCCACCACAACCCATGCACCAGGGCCCCATTCATGCCTCCCAAGCACACAAGATTTGGTGCCCCAGCCCTTGCTCACAAGAATTGGCACCCCAACCCAAGTCCACAAGCAGTTGGCACACCCAGCCCAAGTCCACCAACAATTGGCGCCCCCTCCCAGGCCCACAAGCAGTTGGCGCCCCCTACCAGGCCCACAAGCAGCTGGCGCCCCCTACCAGGTCCACAGCAATTGGCGCCCCCCTCCTAGGACCACAAGGAGTTCATACCCCAATCCAACAAGGAGTTGATGCCCCGGTTCAACTAGGAAGCAAGACTCCTAGTCCGACTAGGAGTCAATTCTCCTTATCCCACTCAAACATTGTACTCCAACTTTGACAGGGAAAGGACTAGGTGAATCTATAAATACCCCTCCCCTCCTCCCTCTTGTAAAGATGAATAATGAATGATGATGATTAATGAATGAGAGTTTTCTTCTTTATTTTCCATGCATTTATGCATTGACACTCCATGAGGGAGAGGGTGAGAGGCCCACTTTTCACTCTGTAAGGAGGGCACGAGAGGTACATCCCAACAAAATCAACCAACTATTTACTTCCTCCAAAAACCTAGGCCGCCCCATCCCATCTTTCAAAAACCTTGGCCACCCCATCCCATCTTCCAAAACCCTAGCCATCCACTTTCATCTTCCACTTGGTCGCCCACTTCAAGCATCTAAAGCCTAGGCTGCCACCCATGTTCCTTCCTCCAAAGCCCCAAGCTACTAGGCCCTCCTCCAGTCCAAGGTAATGCAAGCATCACCTTCAAGCCAGGAGTCTAGGCATCCTCCAATCAACCAGGCCACCAGCAATCTTCAGCGCCCCTCCAACCTTTTATCTATCTCAACTTTCGATTTCATATTTCTCCTAGCTTTTGAATCTCTAACCTTAAGTGTTTGCAAGATCCATCCAGTGCCATGATCCTTGGAGGACGTCTTCTTTGCCCTCGGAACAATCTGATAGAAAGCTGACTTATCCATGGAAAATCGGCTTCTTCTTATAGGCGCCAATCCAGAGTATTGTGTGACCCCATCTTCAAGAGGAAGATCATCATTACCAGGTATGCAAACCTTTTCCCATCTCTTTAGTTCTGTTTTATTGAAGATGAGCATGTTATAAGTTAGTGGTTTCTTAACCCTAGGATCCTATCTTCTTTATTACTTTGCTAGATTTTAATCTGCGGGTAGAACTTTAGTCTTTACAAAAAACCCTAACCTATTCTTGACCAAAACCATATAAAATCAAAACATCATTACTCTAATCTGAAATTTTTATTATGTTAATCCCTAACATGTTTCGTCTTGTATCAATCAGAATACTACTACTATTTTCTCTCCCTCTCTCTTAAGACAAGTTTGTCTCTTTAAGATATAACTTGTTCTTTCTAGACAAGGCTAGTCTAATTAAGACAAGCACCTAGAAAGAAAAATAGGAGTATTAGGGAACTGATAGTGGAATCAGAGTACTCTCTGAGAGCCCTACAAGAGGGTAGGGGATCCGGCAAAGGAGGAAAGTCTGAAAGGCTACCATAAGGGTCCCAAGAAAACAAGCAACTTGCATAGGAGTGCTTCCTTGGTCCGATTCTTATGTAGATCACCTCTGGAGGACATGCACTTGTGAGCCTAGTAGAAATAAAAGAAATTAGCATTCCATGTATTCCTCTATTATCCTAAAGATTAGATTTATTAATTGTTTTGCTCGAGTGGTCAAAGGGTTTAGGGTTCCGACCGGTTGGGGTTTCGAATATGATAATAATGAAACCTAGTCTTTCGATGCACTCGACCTTGGTAACCCAACACACCTCTCTCTGTCTGAGCTCTCCATAGCCTCCTTGTAGCTATATGGATCTCCATTGGCTTTCACCAGGGCATATGACACCATCTCTCTAAAGCCATATCGGTCAAGTTGCCTGAGGGTCCTCTTAGGCTTGTGCAACGCAATCCCAATATCTCTCCGAGGTCTAGCCTAATCCTGCTGGTCCTCCTAGTTTCAATCATCCATTTGAGCTCTCTCCACATGTAGAAGCATCACTTTAGAGTGCTCCACCCGAATGTCTAGTCCTCTAGATGCACTACCAAGTGGCAAAATAGAAAATGAGGTAAGCTATCCAGTGCTGCCCTGCTAGATCTCTTGATACTCCTACTGCTCCTTTGTCTGAAGAACTGACTGAAAGAAAAGTGCCCTAAAAGATAATCTTATGTAAGGGCATTTTTGTAATCTTCCAACTCCTGTATGATATTTAATATATTAATAAAGGCATATTGATTCATCATATTGCTGTGTCTTATCTGAAGATTATGATAAATCCCATAGGTTATGGCAAATGGAATTAGGAGTGAGACCTAAGTTCCTATAAACCCTAACCTAAAATGTTCCTAGTCGATGGACCTTCGGTTCAGGGATCGATAAGTCTGGAAAGCAGCTTATTCTATGTATGCACTGATAAGAGGGTGGTTGATCTCACAACCACTTGTGTAGAGACGCTAATACAAGGATAAGGGTGCTCATTAGAGTATGAGTTCACTAAACTGATCCACACTGGGACTATCTTCTGGAAGTCTTACTACTTGTCAAAAGATAGATCTCAAAGTAAGAATTGTGCATGTGATCTTTAGACCTAAGGTTACCATGGTTCCTTGTGCACACTAAGCCATGTTTTGGTTCATACTCATTCATGACATTAAGTCATGTATGGGGTGTTCTCGAATATTGTGGAAGGTGTACGAAGGATTTGAGTGGACCAACAAGGAATCGATCATTCCTGGTAAGAGGAATTATTATCCCAAGTGGTCTCTTCAATTGATGACTCAAGGAGTCTTTGATCAAAGTAGGATGAGATTAGAAGTGGTTTCTAATCAGCCATCAGCGAGTCTTCATTATCGAATTGATGGGGAACAAATATCGAATGATGCATTTCTAGGAATTAGAGAGACTAAATGATAATGAAGCAAATATGCATGTAGCTATTCTACAGAAAAGAATAGAATTACATGAAAGGAACGTAAGGGAAAACATGTCTAGAAAAGAACCATTTCAAAGCAATTAAGAAGGGACCTTCGTGGTTAAGAAACCACACATGTTAGGGCTAGCTTACTCTACTATTTCATATTTGAAAGTAGGTTTTAAAGATGGTTATCTGGCCATTAATATTCTGAAATATGGTAAGGGAACACTCAAAAAGAAGTACTAAGATGGCAAAGGGATTACTCTAGGTTTAAAGGCACCTTGTATCTAATTCTTTAGCACAGTAGACCTTCACCTTGGAAACCAGGAGACCCGTGGATCCTGCATAGATAGATGGAAAGATTAGAAGGTTTAGATGGAAGGTTGGAGGAATGGAGGAGGAAAGTTTGGAATGGAAGAAAGAGGCTTAGGCTTGGCTTGAAGTGGATCTACTTTGGCGCCCACATCATGAACCTACTTTAGTTGATGGTGTGGAGAACTTCCTTGTGGATGAAACCCTTTGGAAGAGGGGGAGGACGAACTTAGAGTGTCTTGAAGAAGAGTCTTCAAGGTTGGCCAAATGGGGATGGAAGAAGGATTAAATGCTTGATTGGCTAAGTAACCTAGGCCTCACACCTACCTTCTCTCAAGGGACTTTGGCTAGGAAAGGAAAAATTTTCAAGAAAAGAATTCATTTCATTCATCATCAATATTACAAGAGGATTTAGGAGCTTTTATAAACCTTAAGCTCGCTTTCAAATTCAAATTACATCACTTTTCATAGAGAAAATCAAGGGGCGTCCCAAGGAAAGAGGAATGGCCCTTTCAAAATTTTTAAAACTCCTAATTATAAGGTGGAATCCCATGAAGAGTGGAGCTTCATTCAAATTTGAATCTAACTTGGGTGAAAATTCATGGTTGATGTGTCTTGGTGATATGGCATGACTTGTCCTCCAAGTTGGCACGATTTGTCCTCCAAGGTGGCATGGTGCATTGATGATGTGGTGCTCCAAGTAGTTTGGTTTGTTGGTGAAGCTGGTTGCACTTAATCGTGCTTAATTAAAATCCAAATCAAGTAGCTCTTGAACCCAACTACTTATACTTAATCAATACAAAGCCAATTTAACTCTAATTGGACTTGAGAACCCAAATTGAAATAAACAGGACTCAATTATTCAAATGAAAAACAAATACATGACTCATAGACTTATTTCAGGACTTAAATTCTTAATCTTCTATTCATAAAGTTCTTGGCATAGGTTGAAGCCTCTTCCTATGCTTGGTACCCCACCAATTCTCCCCGGGTAGGAGGAACTTGACCCTATCGAGTAAGGATCGGTCTGACTGTGAAATTTTTCTAATAGATCTAGGTCAATTTGTTGTAGATCCTCTTGGGTGATCCAGGAGTCTTCAGATTTTGGTCAGCTTTGCCAATGAACCAGATAACATTGATAACCCTTATTTCTAGTAGTAATTACTTGGTTATCTAAGATACGTTCAATCTTGTCTCGCAGTCTAGTGGAATTGCTGGTGGACACTCAGGTAAGGTTTCGCTCTCAAAGGGAGGGTGAAGTCCAAAAGGCTCAGTAAGAATTAATGCTGGTTCTTTATATTCTTTCAAATCAAAAATATTAAATATGGAGCTAATGCCATAATCAAGTGGTAACTCTAACACATATGCATTAGATCAATTTTCTTAATTATTTTGAATGTTCCAGCTCCCTGGGCATGCAATTTCTTCATAGTTCCAGGTGAAAACCTTTTAGGTATAACTTTTATCATGACTGAGTCCCCTTCATTAAATTCTTTTATTCGTTTACGTGAATTAGCCATATTCTTATAAACTTCATTACTCATTTGAATTTTCTTACTAATTTCCTTAGGTAATTCTTTAAGATGCTGTGCATATGACTCTGCAGACTCAGATACACGTGCATGTGAGGGAAAAGAAATAAGGTCGATAGGTCTTTTAGGTTTTTAACCATGGACAATTTCAAAGGAACTTTTGCCAGTAGACCTATTGACTGAGCTGTTGTATGCAAATTCAGCACGAGGAGAAGTAAATCCCAATTTTCTATACTCTCTCCAACAAGGCACCTCAACAAGTTCCCTAGACTTTTATTTACAACCTTGGTTTGTCCATCAGTATGAGGGTGGTAAGCAGTTGAGAATTTTAGTTTTGTTCCTAGTAGGTGCCAAAGGGTTTTCCAAAAGTATCTTGCGAAACGGACATACCTATCAGAAACAATGGTCTTAGGTAACCCATGTAACTTGACTACTTGATCGAGAAAAAGCTTGGCTACCCTGGAGGCATCAAAAGTTTGAGAGCAGGGTATAAAATGCACCATTTTCAAAAATCTATCGACCACTACAAAGATTGAATCATGTTTTCTAAGGGTCTTGAGCTGTCCTAAAATGAAGTCCATGTTAAGATCCTGCCATGGACAATTCGGCACAGGTAAAGGAGTGTATAACCCGATGTTTTGTCTTTGATTCTTGGCAACCACACATGTCCGACATCGGGCAACAATATTGGCTACCTATCTTTTAAGGTCTAGCAAATAAAATTTATTTTCAATTATCAATATGGTCTTATTTCTTCCAAAATGGCTAGCCAAACCTCCAGCATGGGTTTCCCAAATTAGAAAGTCTCTCAGAGAAGTCTTTGGAACACAAAGCTTGTTTTCCTTAAACAGATAACCATCTGAAAGGGTGTACTCACTGTGGTCACTAGATGGTCCTAATTTCAAAGCTTGGTAAACTTCATTAAAGTCTGGACAGGTATCATACTCATTTGTAAGTCTTTCAAATCCAATGACTTCAATGCTAATCGAGTTTAGAAGCAGGGCTCTACGACTCAATGCATCGGCAACCTTATTCTCAGTTCCGACATGGTGTTTCAAGACAAATGTGTAGGCCTGGATGTATTCTACCCACTTGGTGTGCCTAGGATTCAGCTTTTTCTGGGAACTAAGGAATCTAAGGGCCTCGTGATCAGAAAATAGGATAAATTCATGCGGTAGTAGATAGTGCCTCCAATACCTTAAAGCTTGCACTACCGCATAGAGCTCTTTATCATAGGTGGAATATTTAAGTTTAGCCTCATTTAACTTCTCACTAAAGAAAGCTATGGGGTGGCTCTCCTGGCTTAAAACTCCTACTATTCCTACTCTAGATGCATCACAAGCGACCTCGAATACATTGAAAAAATCGGGCAACCTCAAAATTGGCACTTGGGTCATCTTATCTTTTATCTCTAGGAAGGCTCTATTGGCTGCTTTGGTCCAATCAAAACTACTCTTCCTAATACAATCAGTTATTGGTGCAACAATGGAGCTAAAGCCTCGAATGAATCTCTTATAGAAGGTGGCTAAACCGTGAAGGCTATGAACATCATGAACAGTTTTGGGAATGGGCCACTTAACTATGAATTTGATCTTTTCAGGATCAACTGAAACTCCATCTGAGGTAACAATGAAACCTAGGAAAGTGACTCTAGGGGCCATGAATTCACACTTCTTCAAATTGTCATAGAGCCTCTCTTTCCTAAGCACTGAACATACTTGCCTAAGGTGGTCTAAGTGGCTTTCTTTAGTCCTATTGTAAATCAAAAAATCATTGAAGCAAACCACAACAAATCTTCCTATAAAAGCTCGTAGGACTTGGGTCATGACCCTCATAAATATACTTGGTGCATTGAACAGTCCAAAAGGCATCACTACACATTCAAATAACCCATCCTTAGTCTTAAATGTAGTCTTCCGTTCATCCCATAGTCTAATCCTCACTTGGTAGTAGCCACTTTTAAGATTGATCTTAGAAAAGATAGTAGCTCCAGCCATCATATCCAACAAGTGATCTAATCGGGGAATAGGAAATCTATATTTCACGATGATTTTGTTGATGGCATGACTATCAACACACATCCTCCAAGTACCATCTTTCTTAGGTGTCAGTAAAGCTGGGACTGCACAAGAACTCAAACTCTCCCTGACAAATCCTTTCCTAAGGAGGTCCCTTACTTGTCTTTGTAATTCTAGATGTTCAATAGGGTTCATCCTATAATGTGGGAGATTAGGTAAGGTTGCTCCAGGACTAAATCAATGGCATGTTGGATATCCCTAAGTGGTGGAAGGTGATCAGGTAGGTCATCTGGAAACATCCTTAAAGTCCTCTAACACTTCAACCACTCCCTGATGGTGTTCTTTTTGGGATGGCTCTTGAATTTCCTTAGCGATTAAAACCCAAATAGGTGTAACCCTAGTGAGCTCTTTCTCAATTTCCTTTGTAGTTATTAGATTGACTCCATTCTTTTTCTCCTTTAGGTGGCTCGATCCTCTCTTATCAATGTCCTTAGGTGGTGTGGGGTTGATCACAAACTTCTTTCCTTGGTGCATGAATGAGCAAGAGTTAGATCGACTATAAAGGGTTGCATTATGGTCAAACAACCAGAGTCGACCTAGGATGATACTACTCACTTCCATAGGTAAGACATCACACCACACTTTCTCCTAATAGGACTGAAATTGAATTTGGACTAGACACCTAAATTTGACAGGAATTGAAGTGGAGTCTTTCCAAGAAACCTTATAGGGATTCAGATGGGGGGCTGTGACTAATCCTAGAGTCTTGACTACACTAGTGGATATGGCATTCACACAACTCCCACTATCGATGATTATCTTACATACCTTATCCCCTAACTTGACAAAGGTTTGTAAGATATTAGTCCAATGCCAATCTTCCTAAGTCTTAATCTGGGTAAGGATGCATCTAACCACTCCCAAAATGTCAGGCTCTACATGATCCTCGTCTCCTTCATACTTATCTGCCAAATTGTCCTCAACCTGATATACCTCCTCAACACTATCACTTAGGGGTTCTATGTGTTCAGACTCATTCTCTTCTAATTCTCCTATGTGTAAGGCCCTAGTTGGACAATTGCTAGCATAATGGCCTAACTTATGACATCTAAAGAATGCAACATTAGGGTTTGGAGTCCTCTAAACTTCTGGTGCTTTACCCCTATCATCTCTATGGGTCAGAGGGGTGCCGGGGTTGGGCCGGCTAGGTCGCATCTGATTCGGTCTTGGCTGCTGACTAGGTGCACTAGTTCTAGGGGGTTCGTGTCTGCGATAAAGTGGTCCCCTATGGAATCTCTCGGCATCTCATGCTACCTGATAAGCTAGCTCTAAGTCATGGACTTCTCGCAAGAATAACTCCTTCGGGATCTCTTCTCTCAATCCTGCCCTAAACCTTGATAAGGTAACGGATTCGGATGCATCCACATTGCATCTCATTACAAACTCATCAAATTTTGCAATGTATTCGGCTACACTCTTGGTTCCCTGGGTCAATCTCTGCCATTGGTCTAGAAGTCTCTAGTGGTAGGACATAGGAAGGTATTTCTCTCTAAGCCTAAGTTTTATTGCCCTTCAGGTTATTATGAGAACATCACCCCTTTGTCTGATGAATCTCTCGACGTTTCCCTATTAAAGCCTAGCCTGACGAATTAACTTAAGATTCACAAATTTGCATTTTCTTTCCTCAGTCATGTCATACCAATTGAAGTATTGGTCCAACTCTCCCTCCCAATCTATGTAAACCTTAGGATCTAGATTTCCATCAAATGTTAGTGCTTCCAACCTAATACTCCTAAGGGTTCGCTCATCACGGTCTATCTGATCCTGATTGAGTCTCCTAGGGTTTGGCTCATAGGCTGGATCATGGTATGCCATCCTAGGGTTTAGGTCATGGACTCGATCGGGATTGGGCCTCCTAGGATTTAGCTCAAAGAAATGGTCTTGATGAAGAGCCCTTCTAGGGTTGATGGGTGTCTCAAATTCATGTTCAGGTTCTAACTCATTCTGGACTTCATGAGTTCCTCCAGGGGTTCGAGCTTCTAATCGATCAAGCCTAGTAGTGATGAGGGTTATCTGATCAGTCATGTTTTGGTTGGTCTGGGCCAATTGATCAGTCAAGTTTTGGTTTAGTTGGGTCATTTGGTCCTTCAAAGATTTCATCAAGCTCTCAAAGTTTTGTTCCATGGTTACACTAGATTGGGCTTGGGTTTATTGATAGGGTGCTCCTGATCTAGTTGCCATGGACACACGGACTCAAACTCGGATTAGGGGTTTGCTAGACCTAGAGCCCAAACCAAATGTTAGGTCAAATTGACAATCTGGGTTGTAGTAACTTTGCACCTGGCCAAGTAAGTGTAAGGTTGGTGGAGGTTCCTCTTTGCTTGCCTTAGACATCAATTTGAAATTGGGTAGGTAAGCGAACCAACCCACCTTCCTTCGAGATCTTGTCCTTGAACCACTTGCCTAGACACCAGATACAAGCACACACAAACAGGTTGTCAAAGTTGGCTTGACACTTGATTTGACCCGACCTTGTGGGTGTCCCTAGCTCGTTAGAGCAATTAAATGTCTACTCCATTGTAATTAGGGTTGGGTTCGTTATGCAAGTTGGTCATTTTTGGGCTAGGGACAGGTAATGAAATCCAAACCCTATGTCTATTTGATGCCCATAATTTGATTTATCATGAAATGAATGCAAACAAGCATATGGACCCAAATTTCAGGTGTAGAATTGGTATGTTGCAGTTCTAAAGTGGTGCAGAAAAGTGTAATGTAAAAATGTCCGAAAATTCAAAAAAAAATATAGAACATTTCTAACTCATGGATGACATACCAGATGAAAGAATATTAAAAATTAAAATCTGTGTTAGGCGTGGTAGTTCCTAGAACACATACATTGCATGCAGGATATAATAGCAGAATTGAAACAAACAAGGTATTTACACACCAAACTTCAACCTAAAGATTCATGTCTAGCAAGGGACTCGTTATTCCCATGGGTCGTGATAGTGTACTAGTGTACACCCGCTCACGAGGTGTGAATCTTAGATCTAGATTGGATTAAAAAGATAACTATGTAGCAAGTATGAATGCTATGCATGCAGAAAATTTTAGCAGCCTACCTAAACGCAGAAATTCAAAATTAACCCTAACCTACCTGCTTTGATACCATGATTATGGGGAACAAATATCGAATGATGCATTTCTAGGAATTAAAGAGACTAAATGATAATGAAGCAAATATGCATGCAGCTATTCTACATAAAAGAAACAGAATTACATGAAAGAAACATAAGGGAAAACATGACTAGAAAAGAACCATTTCAAAGCAATTAAGAAGGGACCTTCATGGTTAAGAAACCACACAAGTTAGGGCTAGTTTCCTCTACTATTTCAGATCTGAAAGAAGGTTTTAAAGATGGTTACCCGGCCATTAATATTCCGAAATGTGGCAAGGGAACACTTAAGAAGAAATACTAAGATGGCAAAGGGATTACTCTAGGTTTTAAGGCACCTTGTATCTGATTCTTTAGCAAAGTAGAACTTCACCTTGGAAAACAGGAGACCCGGGGATCCTGCACAAATAGATGGAAAGATTAGAAGGTTTAGATGGAAAGTTGGAGGAATGGAGGAAAGTTTGGAATGGAAGAAAGAGGCTTAGGCTTGGCTTGAAGTGGATCTCCTTTGGTGCCCATAGCATGAACCTTCTTCACTTGATGGCGTGGAGAACTTCCTTGTGGATGACACCCTTTGGAAGAGGGGGAGGACGAACTTGGAGTGGCTTGAAGAAGAGTCTTCAAGGTTGGCCGAATGGGGATGGAAGAAGGATTAAATACTTGATTGGCTAAGTAACCTAGGCCTCACACCTACCTTCTCTCAAGGGACTTTGGCTAGCGAAGGAAAAATTTTCAAGAAAAGAATTCATTTCATTCATCATCAATATTACAAGAGGAAATCAAGTGGCATCCCAAGGAAAGAGGAACGGCCCTTTCAAAATTTTTAAAACTCCTAATTATAAGGTGGCATCCCATGAAGAGTGGAGCTTCATTCAAATTTGAATCTAACTTGGGCAAAAAATCATGGTTGCCATGTCTCGGTGATGTGGCATGACTTGTCCTCCATGTTGGCATGATTTGTCCTCTAAGATGGCATGGTAAATTGATGATGTGGTGCTTCAAGTAGTTTGGTGTATAGGTGAAGCTGGTTGCACTTAATCTTGCTTAATTGAAATCCAAATCAAGTAGCTCTTGAACCCAACTACTTATACTTACTCAATACAAAGCCAATTTAACTCTAATTGGACTTGAGAACCCAAATTGAAATAAACAAGACTCAATTATTCAAATGAAAAACAAATACAGGACTTAAATTATTAATCTTCTATCCATAAAGAACTTGGCATAGGTTGAAGCCTCTTCTTGAGCCTGGTGCCCACACCATGAATAGAGATTAGAAATGACTAAGTGCTATGTTTGACATTTATCCATACCCATTACTTAATCGGGATAATTGGAGATCGAAAGATTGAATTGCACTGTAACTTTTTACTGAAGGGTATTTTGTTACTTTCTACCAAATTCCTCATCTTCCGGGTAGGCATGACATGTTGCTAGACATCAATAATGTCATGTAGATATTCATGAATCAATTGGATTGGTTTTATGAGTCAATTGGATGGACAGATTGAATTGGCAATTTAGGTAAGCTCAATTTGACCGAATTAGGTCAATCGGGTTTGATTAGTTCAAATCGACTAAACCTAAACCAACTGCTGGCTAGATGTGGAACCCAAAGGGTCACACACATTAGGGAGTTGACCAAAGAAGTCATTCATGATTTAATTAGGGTCATGAAATCCTAATTGGTTAGCTAGATTGCACACTACCATGTGTAGGCTAACTTAATTACTAACCCAAGTCGATTTAGGTCCAGTTGCTTGCTAATTTGATTAACCAATTTAAGAGAGACTTAAATTAGGTTATGTCTAGACTATAACAACCTTTATCAGGTTTTATCCTTATTTAATTGGACAAACAATGCCACTTTGACTAGAGTCCAAGTCAACATGGACTCCTTGGGTGCATATGTGCACGCGCCAAGGAATGGATCATAGAAAAGGACCAAGAGTCCTTTTGTAGATGAATAACTTTGGCTGATTCATCTGGGACTCTCTTAACACATATCCCCATGCCTCTTAGGATTATTCTTGACCGATCAACACATTTTAAATTGGCATGAAAAGGCTTGGAAAGAAAACGCGCACATGAAGAGACGCATCTCTTCATTTGGCACGCGGTCTGAAGCAGTATCCTTCTGCTATCAGGACTCTTCAAATTCATCGATGCTTGGAGATTGAAGAGGTATCTCTTGGCTTTCCAAGGACTGGTACTTTCCATGTGGTAAGTCAAAAATCATCCAGGAATGAGAAGGGATGCCGATATGAGCCTTGGTACATGAATCAACTTATTAGATATGACTTTTCAAGCCATATAACATCTCTTCGGTCTTGAAAAATGATATTTGATAAGTTGATTGGTACACATATCACATGCCCCTCTTAATATTATAAATAGGGATGGTGTTATGTTTTTCAGAAGAGTTCCACTGTAGTTTTTATTCTGAGTGTTTTACCGTCCTCCCTCCTCCTTAAGACAAACGTTGTCTCTTTAAGACAAGGTTGTTCTTACTAGGACAAGTCTTAGGATTTAAGAGATAAGCCTAGAGTGTCCTATAGGAGGGCAATCCCAAATCCAATAGTGGTTTTGGAAAGCAATCTGAGTACCCTACGGAGGATAGGGTGTCCTACAAAGGTCAATGTCCAGAAGGCTATCAAGAGGAGTCCTAGTCAAGAAAGCAATTGAAGTAGGAGTTCTTCCTTGGGACAATTCATGTGTGGATCACCATTGGAGGGCTTGCACTTGTAAGCCTAGTGGAAAGAAGTAGAAAACAGCATTCTAGGTATTTCTCATGTACCATATTAGAGATATATTAGTTGTATATGAATGAGGGGATCTTGGGATTAGGGTTTCAAGCCAATAAGGGTTTTTCTTTGTCCAAATTTTTGAAATCCTATGCATCATACATGCATGATGACCCTTAAAAGACCCATCACTGACCTCTCATCAAAGGTCACATCCCTACTAATGATGACCTTCTTCTCCAAGGGATCCCATGTTCTATACCCCTTGACTCCTCGTGGATACTCCAAGAATACCGTCTTCTTTGACTTGGCATCCAACTTACTATGCTCACCAGCACCGATATGCACATATGCCGTGCACCCAAAAACCCATAGATAGCAAAGCCCAATCCTCCTTTCAAACCATCTCTCCTCTAGAATATTACCATCTAACTTTATATGCAATGACCGATTGACCAAATAGTCGGTTGTGTTAATTGTATCAACCCAGAATGCCTTAGGAAGCCCTGCCTGCAGCCTCATGCATCTAGCCTTCTCCGTAAGGGTTTGGTTGATTATCTTGGCCATGCCATATTGCTGAGGAGTCCCTCTGACCGTGAAGTGCCTTTTGATGCCACACTTCTTACAAAAGTGCTGGAACTCCCTATGATTGAACTCACCCCCATTGTCGGACCTCAAGCACTTTACACTACGACCTTGCTCCTTCTCAACTTCTGCTTTCCATACCTTGAACTTTGAGTAGACTTCTGATTTTTCCCTCATGAATTAGATGCACACTTTTCTTGAGAAATCATCTATCAAGGTCAAGAAGTACCTTGCTCCATTTCTGGCTGAAACTGGAGATGGTCCCCATAAATTAGTGTGAATAAACTTCAGTGGAGGTACACAGTGGGCTGAACTACTACTAAAGTAGATCCTCCTCTACTTTTCCATCTGCATGGCTCACCGACATCTAAAACATCACCAACCAGATCTAGAATTGATCCATGCTTGCTTAGTTCCTTCATCCCATGATCTTCCATGGGGCCCAAGTAGTAGTGCCACAATCTATAGTCTTTCTATGGGTCTTGTGCTACCGTTGCTGTATTAGATTGCCCCATCACAACTGACCCCTCTATCCTATAGAGGTTATTGTCCATCCTCCTACTTCTTATCATAAATATGACTCCATTAGAGATATTAAGTACTTCACTCTTGGCTTGATAACTGAAGTTGTAACTGCATCGCTCCAGGTAGCCCAGTGACACCAGATTTTTCTTTAGCTTAGGAACATGCTTGACATTGGTCAGTATCCTCATGATCACATCGAACATCCTCACATGTACACTCCCAATACCAGTGACCTTGCACGAGTGAACATCTCCAAGTATCACACTTACCCCATCGCTCCAGGTAGCCTTGTGACACCAGATTTTTCTTTAGCTTAGGAACATGCTTGACATTGGTCAGTATCCTCATGATCACATTGAACATCCTCACATGTACACTCCCAATACTAGTGACCTTGCACGAGTGAACATCTCCAAGTATCACACTTACCCCATCGATCTTGGTATAGGTTAAAAAATAAGATCGGTTTGGGTTATAATGAAGAGAACATGCTGAATCCAGGGTCCATATATCTTTATACAATCTATGATCATCTGATACTTTCAAGAGGTCATCCTCCACCTCTTTTTCAGCCACGACACTTACCAAATCTGATCCTCCTATGTCTCCCTTCTTGTCCTTCAATCGAGGATAATCTCGCTGAAAGTGCCCAGTCTCATTGCATTTAAAGCACCTTGCATCTTTCCTGCTCTTGCTCTTCCTTCTAGACTTTGACTGTCCTCTCTGCTTGGACCTCTCCCTTCCTCTTTTGGACCTTTCCCCAATGACCAATCCCTCCAAGGGAACTCCTTCTTTGGTTAGCTTTTCACTCTGCTCGTTGGAACGCAGCACCATGACCATGTCTTCATACTCCAAGGTTTCCTTGCCGTATAACAGCATAGTAACCAAAGCATCAAAGGAAGGGGGCAGCGAGCAAAGAAATAGCAAGGACTTGTCCTCCTCCTTGAACTTGACCCTAATATTCAGCAACACATTGCACATCTAGTCGAACTTGTAAATGTGATCTACTATGATTTTACCTTACTGCATTCGAAGGCTGTAGAGTCGCTTCTTTAGCATCAACTTGTTGCACAAGTTCTTCTCCATGTAGAGCATATGCAACTTTGACTAGAGACCTTTTAGAGTCCTCTCCTTTATCATGGAATAGAGAGCCATATCTTTCAAGCACTCTCTAATCATCGCACAGGCCTTCTTTTTCATGGACATCCATTGCTTCTCTAACACCTCGTCAAGCTTTTCCTCCAAAGCCTAATCCAGTTCCAACTGGACAAGGAGATCTTCAACCCAAACTTTCCACATGAAAATGTTCTCTCTCCCATCAAACTTCTTGAAACCCGCCTCAATGATGGTACTCATTGCTGGATCCTATCCAAACATACAATAATAAAAAAACATACCATAGGATTGAGAAGTACCTTGACATGCCTTTGCTGATACCACTTATTGGAGGATATTCCCAGGTGTGTGGACAACCTTCTACCAGCAACCAACCTCAGGACATTATATTGGAAGCAGCGCCAATAGGGGATTGAAGCAATCAGCCTGGCAGGAATTCAGCCTTGTTGTGCAGAAATCTCCTAGTTCAGAGTGCCCCAAATATTCCAGATATAATATGGACATGAAACCACCTCTTTTGGGACCTCCAACTAGTGAGGATTCAACCCTCCAAAGCTCCTGGTCGAACACCAAAGGGTAGAGAGAGAGATGACTCCAAAGATGCTAGGCGCTAGGTTTCCTACTTGGACTAGGAGTCCCTAGGTGCTAAGGAATTCTCTCCTTCCTAGGGTATGGTGGTTTGGATGCCGATATTACCCTGATAGAGAGTGGCAAATCAGAGAGGAAGAGAAGGAGGAAGAAGATGAATATCAGGGAAGAAATGTTATTTCATTATGACGGCTCCAATCAGCCCCATATATAAATTATATATATACTAGGTCACCATGACCTAACCCTAAAACTCCCATTAGCCAACTTAATGCATAAATGAGTTTTCCAAGTCCAAGTAAATCATTGACTTAACCCAATCACACATACCTAGGACTCAAAACCAGCCCAATACAAGTTGGCCCCTTGAAGCCCAAGTCCCTTGAACCTCAAGACCAGAAAATCTAACAGCCTTTCATCCTAGGGCCCATACTAGCCCTAGAAATTTCATGATAGCATCATGATCATTAGACCTTGGCCTTAGCTTTGATCTCTTTACCCTAGGAAGCACCAAATGAGACCCAACAAAAATCTCACTTTAGATTTTTGTCATATATACATCATTAAGAGATCAATTACTATGAAAAATTGACATTAAATTACCATGAAAATAAGAAAAAAAGGAGGCATGAATTCTGGGTGTGAGAGACCTTCTTCGGTGCTAAGGTTGAAGGAAGAAGAAAAAGAAGAAGAAAATAGTAGAAAAGAAATTATGATTATTTTTTTTCTCTTAGATTTAGACCTCTTCATCTTCTTCTTGGATTTCTTGGAAGGCTCAAGAAAGTCCAAGAAATAATTTTTTTTAGACATCAGTGGCCTTCACATGGATCTAGTAGTCCAGGAGGTTGATCGCATCGGAGCTTCATGTGGATGATTCGTAGAGATCGGATACACTGTGTGGTATGAAATGATGTAGAGAACCCTTACCACATGCCATCAATAGTAGTGAACATCGACCCATGATAATGTATGAAATTTGATTTTATATTATTTATAGATTAGATCTACTGCATGCATTGGATAGATCGATGCATGCTGATTTTATTTTCTACTATATATCAATTTATGATCTTGCCAAAGGTTTATTGGAATTGTTCTAAATGTATATTGATGCGAGACATGATGGGGGTGAATCTAAACTAAAGATGTAACAGATAGAAAATGATCAATTTTCAGATTTCTAGCTTTTCTGAGAGAAGAACAAAAACATGCATTGGGAATACATATGAGGATATAAAAAACCTACAAAGTTTATCTTTAAAGTAAATAAGATTAAAGGATCGCTAGGGCTAAGAAACCCCATGTTAGAACATTCTCTAAATATTCAAGAAATTAGATCTAAAAGAAGGGTGAGTTTTTGCTACCGAACAGTGATTGCTCTTCGTTGAATCTTTGGATCTCTCCACTCTAGGAAAGGCACTTGGATGAAGAGGCTAAGATCCTGATGCTAGGCTCCTGCTTGATGGTTCATGATGGCAAAGAGGACCTCCTCTGTAGCTCTTAGTACCTAAGGGATCTACAAACAAAAAGAAAGAATAAGGACTTAAGTTAGAGATGTAGAGAGTGCAATGAAAGATAAGAAAAGAAAGAGGAGATGGCTTGTAATCAAGCCAAGTTGATGTAGATCCATAGTTATTGTAGTAGCTTGATTCCTGGCTTGTAGAAGAACTCTAGATATTAGCTTGAAGAACTTAGATGCCTGGGGGAAGGAGGTTGATGGTGGTCAACTAGAAGAAGGTTGAAGATAACTAGGGCCTCATACCCTTCGATGCTCGAAAGCAAAGGCAAGGTAGGGTCTCACACCCGTCGATGCTCACAATGAGCAAAGGCAAATAGAAAAACTCTCTGACTTTCATTCATCAAACTTTTCTTCTTTTTTTTATCCATTCATTGATTTTTTTTTAAAATACAAGAGGGGCCTTTTTTTTATGGACCTCCTATGGCATACATGATAAGATGAACAAATATGGGCACAAGTGATCTTTGGATGACAAGATGGGCATGGAGTGGGCCTGTATCTACTTCTTCCTTCCTTTGGTTGGCTAGATATGGAGCTGCATGAAGACTTCCTCCTTTGGTGAGATTTGGTGCCACAAAATAAGGAGAGGAAAGAGGAGGTGCCAAGAATATTTCATAAATGTAGTGGGCAGTTGCATGAAACTAGGAGGTGGGGATCTCTTCTCCTTCATTTTCTATTGGGCACTAGAGATATCTTCCTTTTATGCTTAATGTATATGGAAATAAGGGGAGAGAAACAAGGGGCACTATCTTGAATTTCTATTCTTTCATTGGGCGGCTACATGAAATAAGGGAAGGGAGGAAACCACCCCAAGCCTACGCACCATATAACTTCCTTGTTTGCTGGTGGGGTGGCAACTTCCTTCCATTAGGAATGCCAATAGATAATGATGAAGAGTGTTGGCGCCTATCACTTGCCAAATTTGCTAGATCTTGTGGGCCATGACATGTGGAGGTGCAAGAATGAGTGGTCCTTCTTGAAGTCTTGACTTGGTTCTTCAATTGGTCTTCCTCTTGACAACTTGACTTCACATGACTCAACTTGACCAATTACATGGACTCATTGACTCAACTGGATTTTATTACAAGACTTCAATTGACTCAATTGACTAATTGGACTCATCAATTGGACTCAATAACTTGACATGAACTTGATTACATAGACTCAATCAAATGAACATCACTATGAGATTCAAATAGAACCCAAAAAAAATTTGGTTTGATCCTGATGTCCCCATCATATATTTTTTGTTTAAAATAGTTTTAAAATAGACATTCTTCTACTATGAATTATTAAAAAAAATTCATGCATGAAACCATAGGTATTTTTTTCAACACCATTTTCTCAAGGTGGGCTTTAATCCTTTGCTGGCTCAACTATTCTGTCAGTGGATTTACCACATTATTCATTGAATCAACTCTCTTCTCCTTAATATATTTCTTCTTGAGGTAGTCATGTATGATATGGAACCATTGCTCGACATGTTTGGACTTCTTATTAGACCTGGACTCCTTAACAAGGGCTATGGTACCATTATTGTCACTGTATAAGGGGATGAAATCGCTCCAAGCTCCATAATGAATTTCTTGTACCAGAATGCTTTCTTTGTAGCTTCCAAGGTAGAAATGACCTTAGCTTCTATTATTGAATCTATAATGATGGGCTGCTTGGAACTATTCTAGCTTGTTGAACCACCATTGAAATGAAACATGTAACTTGATATAGACTTTCTATCATCAAGATCAAATACAAAGTCTAAATTGATGTAACATTTGACCTGCAACTTTAAATTTTCTCCAAAGATCAAGAACAAATCTTTAGCCCATTTCAAGTACTTAAGGATGTTCTTCGCAATAATCTAGTGCTCTTTGCTTGGATTTGCCTGATACTTGCTTGTAACACTTATAGTATGGGCAATATTAGGTCATGTACATAACATGACATATATGAGGCTCCTAATTGCCAAAGCATAAAGAATCTTGCCCATTCGATGAATCTCCTCAGGTATGCTGGAAAACATCTTCTTTAAGAGATTGATGCCAAGCCTTAGGGATAGAAGTCTTCTCTTAGACATGTTGAACCTTTTCAACACTTCTTCTATGTACATGTTTCTATGACAGGCCAAGTATCCTATTCGATATCTCTCTAGTTCTTAATTTCTAGAATGTATGATGCTTCGCCTAGATCTTTCATGAAAAATTCCTTACATAACCAACTCGAAACTTTCCTCTCCTTTTCTCCTCTCTATAAATTCTCTTCTCTAAGAGGGTTATGGCATGGAAAAATCAAAAAAGAGTAAGGAGTGGTTGTAGAAAATAAGTGGCTAACAATATCAAGGAATAACCGAAGCAAAACTTCTCATGCAAAATCTCTTTGATATATTAGAGATTTATCACACAAATCCTAGTTTCTTCATGCCTATTCAGATTGGTTTCACACCTCAGTAGATAACCCTTATCCATATTTGAATCCAATTCAAATTTTGAAGAAAGAATTGGTGTTGAGAAGGACTTGTGATGGGAAGAGATCAAATGGCATGCATAGTTTCATAACTCCCAATGTTTTGTCTGATAGAAAAGTGCCCTAAGAGCCAATCATTATAAGGGGCTTTTTATAAATTTCCAGCTCATATATGACATAATTTTCATATTAATAAAGGCATTTGATTCATCATATACTGTTGTGTCATGTTTTTGTATGATTATGATGAACCCCAAAGATTAGAGCATTGGAATTAGGGTTATGATGAAGTTCATAACAGTGAGACCTAATTTCCTATAAACCCTAATCCAAAATGTTCCTAGTCATTGGACCATTGATTCGGGGATCAATGAATCCTGTAAGACTAGCTTGTCCTATGTATGCTTAGATGATGAGAGTGGTTGGTCTCACAACCACTTGTGTAAAGACATTAATACAAGGATAAGGGTGCTCATCAGGGTATGAGTATACTGAACTGATCCGTACCGGGACTATCTTATGGAAGTCTTACTACTTGTCAAAAGATAGATCCCTGAGTAGGAGTTGTGCATGTGATCTTTAGACCTGAGGTCATCATGGTTCCTTGTGCACACTAAGCCATATTTTGGTTCATACTCATTCATGCCATTACGATATGTACGGGGTGTTCTGGGTATGGTGGAAGGTGTATGGAGGATATGAGTGGACCAACAAGGAATTGATCATTCCTAGTAAGAGAAACTGTTATCCTATGCAATCTCTTCGATGAGTGACTTAAGGAGCCTTTGATCAAAGCAGGATGAGATTAGTGGAACCTAATCAGTCATCAGCTGAGTCCTCACTATCGAGTTGAGATTCAATATGATTAAGTGTTAGGGTTTGACATCTATCCATACCTATCACTTAATCGGGATAATGGGAGATCGAAAGATTGAATTGCATGGTAACTTACTACTAAAAGATATTTTGATAATTTTCATCAAATTCCTCATCTTCTTGATAGGCTTGACATGTTCTAGATGTCAATCTTGTCTTGTAGGTATTCATGAACCAATTGGTTTGGTTTCATGAGTTAATTCGATGTGTGATTCGAATTGGACAATTAGGTGAGCCAATTTGACCTAATTAGGTCAATCGGGTTTGATCGGATCGAATCGGCTCAAACCTAAACCTACTACTAGCTAGATGTGGAACCTAATGGGTCACACACACTAGGGAGTCATCCTAGGAACTCAATTGACATTTAATTATGGTCAAGAAATCCTAATTGGTTAGCTAGATGTAGGGTTCCAGTGCAACGCAGTAAAAGGGTAATTTCAAAATTGAAACTAAATTCACACCAAAAACCCTAAACCAGGAACTCCTTAAATAAGACTAGAATATATGACAAGTATATCTATGCAAATTAGGATTAGGGTACCAACCTGTAATCGCTTATTCTAACAAACTTGAAGTTGAATGGGCTAACTGAATTCACCAGGTGTCCGCCCTCCAATGGTGATCCACATAGAGCAGTGATCAAGAACACTATCTTATTATCCAATGGTTCCTCCTATTGTGTTCTTCTTCCTAGAACTCAATTCTTCGGATTATGGATGGAATTCTTCCACACAAGAGGTTGCCTCCCTTTCTTTGATCTCTTCTCCTACTTCCACTAAGACCTTGACACTCTAAGACACCCTTGTCTTGAAGATAAGACCTTGTCCTAAGAGGATTTAGGCTTGTCTTAAATTGTAGGAGAAATTAAGACAAGAATGTCTTAATGTAAGAAAGAAAGGAAAGAATAAAATCAGAACTCTTTCTTTCTGTTACCGTCGGAGACCTTCTCTTTTATTCTTGTTCAGTAATAGAGTTTCGACAGAGGAGTCCTCTGTAAAGGAAATAATGTAAAACAAGAAAAGAGGGAAGGAGTCTTTTGGAGAGGAAGAAGAAAAATAAAAGCATTCCCCGGTTCTGATTTTTCCTGACCCCTTAAATAGTTTTCAGATAGGCGCCCACACATCTCTCCGTAAACTCCTTCTCATGCCCTTCTCATTTTCTAACACCCCTTCCCTCCTTATCACGGCCTTCCAGATTAAATCCCATGGCCTTTCTTAAAGGAAAAGTCATGATGTTTCTAAAAGAAAGGAGTCGCAAATTTAAATCTCCGAAGAGATGTTATTTCGCGCAACCGGGAAGCAACAAGTGCTTTCTTCCTTTCTTAAAAACCCATCAACCGTTGGATTCCCATCCAACGGGGCACATCTGAGGTGCTAAAGGAGAGAAAGAATGCCTTCCCATATAAAAACATCAGAGAATTATATGGAGCGCACCAAGAGTCCATGCGCCATGGACTCTTCCAAATGGCGTGCCAAGAGTCCATTAGCGCATGGACTCTTGTCATTTTGGCATGAAAACTCAAAGGAGCGGGTGGAGGGGCTAGCCTAGATAATTGGTTAGCCAATACGGTTAGCCATAATCCCTATAAACTCAATTAGGGTCTTATTAGATCCAATTAGAACCCAAATTGAACCAATCCGGAACCCTAATTCGAATCTAATTCGAATAGAAGCTAGGATTTGCAAAACCTGCTAGAGTGTCATCATGCAAAATGATTTAATTACAAAATTAAACCCTTGATCAATTCTCTTAAGTATGTGACCCATTGGGTTCCACATCTAGCCAGCAGTGGGTTCGAATACAAGTTGACCTAATTTGATTAGAACCCTTTTTAATCGATTTAGATCAAACCTGGCTTACCCGATTATGATCAGTTAGGACTCTTCCTAATAAGTGATCATTCAATTTAATCAACCCACAAGACAAGATTGACGTCTAGCAATGTGTCATGTCTACCCGGAAGATATGAAATTTTGGTGAAATACCAAAAATACCCTTCAGTAGAAAGTTACCGTATAATTAAATCCTTCGATCAGCCTGCACCCAGAATATAATTATGGATATGGATATATGTCAACTCCAATATTATATTCATTTATAGCGCAATCTTATATTGATGATTCAATTATCTTGATATTAGAAATCATCTCTAATATCTTTACTTTGATCAAAGATTCCCTGAATCATCATTCGATTGATAACTAGCTGGATGCAATCTCCTCTTACTAAGAGTGATCGATTCTTTGTTGACCTACTCATTACCTTCATATCCAATTCACCATTCCCAGTATCAATCCTGTGCATGACTCAGTGTCATGATTAGAATTGAACCAAAGCATGGTTTCATGTACATAAGGTACTTATGGCAGTCTTAGTTCAAAGTATTACTTGTACCACTCCCACTATGAGAACCTTCTATTGACATGTAGCTAAGACTCCATTAGATGTTCTCAAGTTGGATCATATCAGTGAACTCATTCTCTAATGAGCACCAACATCCAAGTATTAGTGTCATACAGAAGTGACTGTGAGAGTAGTCACCCTATTCAATATACATAGGATGTGCTAGTCTTTCCGGAAAAACCCTGATCCCCAACTCAAGGTTCCTTTGACTAGGAATATTTTAGATTAAGATTTTAAGACTTTAGGTCCCACTGGTATGATCTCATCATAACCCTAAAATCATAGCCCTAATCTATGGGGTTCATCATATAATAATAAACACAGCGTATGATGAAAAATAATGCCTTTATTAGAATATTGTCAATTACAATGGTTTGGGAGATACAACATAGATTGGCTTGTAGGGCATATCCCTTTCAATCTCTCACTTGCACTAAAGCCAATCGCCTTTGAATCTTAGTCCCATACACTCGAGGTGGCGATCAAACTCTCGCTGTGGTAGAGCCTTAGTGAACGGGTCTGCTATATTGTTCTTTGTATCAACTCTATTTATGTAGACATCTTGTCTCTCTACTATTTCTCGGACGAGATGGAAGCGTCTCAGAATGTGCTTTGACTTATGATAAGCTCTTAGTTCCTTAGCTTGAGCAACAGCTCCAGTGTTGTCACAGTAAAGTGGCACTGGGTTTTCAATCTCAGGAACAACACCCAACTCTGTGATGAACTTCTTCATCCAGACTACTTCCTTGGCGGCTTCACTGATAGCTATGTATTCTACCTCTGTGGTTGAGTCAGCTACAGTCTGCTGCTTGGTACTCTTCCAACTCACTGCTCCACCATTTAGGATAAAAATATATCCCGAAATGGATTTGCTATCATCAGGGTCTGATTGAAAACTAGAATCAGAATAAGTTCTAGATTAAGATCATAACCACCATAAACCAGAAAAATATCCTTAGACCTTCTCAGGTATATAAAAATATTTTTAACTGCTTTCCAATGATCCTCTCCTGGATCAGCCTGAAACCTACTGACAATGCCTAAAGCATATGCCACATCAGGCCTGGTACATAACATGGCATACATTATGGACCCTATTGCCGAAGCATAAGGTATAGAATTCATTCTATTTCTTTCTTCAAGTGTCTTAGGAGACATCCTTTTAGAAAGATATATACCTTGACTCATAGGAAGATAACCTCTTTTACTTCCATCCATGCTGAATCTTTTCAGCACTAAGTCAATGTACCTAGATTGGGATAAACCTAGAATCCTCTTAGATCTATCTCTATAGATCTTAATACCTAGTATATAGGATGCTTCTCCTAAATCTTTCATGGAAAACTAGTTTGATAGCTAAACCTTGACTGATTGTAACATTGGGATATCATTCCCAATGAGGATTATGTCATCTACATATAGAACCAAGAAGACTATGGCACTCCCACTAGTCTTCTTATAAACACAGGGTTCATCCACATTTTTGATAAAACCAAACCTTTTAATAGTTTCATCAAAGCGGATGTTCCAACTCCTTGAAGCTTGCTTTAATCCATAAATGGATTTCTTTAGCTTGCATACTTGATTAGGTTTATTCTTTGAAATAAAACCTTCTGGCTGTGACATGTAGACTTCTTCCTCAAGGAAACCATTGAGGAATGTAGTCTTCACATCCTTCTGCCAGATCTCATAATCATGGTATGATGCTATAGCAAGTAAAATCCGAATTGATTTGAGCATGGCAACATGTGAGAATGTTTCATCATAATCAATTCCCTGTTTTTGTCTAAAACCTTTTGCCACTAATCTAGCTTTATAGGTTTCAACGTGGCCATCAGCCCCAATCTTTTTCTTATAGACCCATTTGCACCGAATAGGATTAACACCCTCTGGTGCATCGACCAAAGACCATACTTGGTTTACATACATAGAGTCTATCTCGGATTCCATGGCTTCTTGCCATCTATCTGAATCAGTACTCAAGATAACTTCCGTATAGGTCAGAGGTTCATCATTTTGAAAGACTTGGGCTTCATTATTTTCAATAATAAACCCATACCTCTCAGGTGCCCGTGGCACTCTATCAGACCTACGGGGAGGAGTTTTGTGTTCTAGTTCTGTCCTAACTATATGTTCTAATGGTTGAGAACTGTCTATCTGTGTTTCTTGTACTTCTCCAAGTTCAATAGTTCTACCATTGCCCTTTTCTAAAATAAACTCTTTTTCTAGAAAAGTGGCATGTCTGCTGACAAAAATCTTTTGTTCAGTTGGATGGTAAAACAGATATCCTCTACCCTCTCTAGGATATCCTACAAATAGACATTTATCCGCTCTAGGTTCCAACTTATGTCCAAAATTTCTTTTAACGTAAGCTGGACATCCCCATACCTTAAAATATTTAAGATACGGTTTCTTTCCACTCCAAATTTCATATGGAGTACTAACAACGGATTTAGAAGGTACCTTGTTCAGAATGTAAACAGCAGTTTCTAGGGCATGACCCCAAAAGGAAATGGGTAAATTTGTGAAGCACATCATGGATCGTACCATATCTAATAAGGTACGATTCCTTTTTTCAGCTATAATAATTAGCTGTGGTGTATAAGGAGGGGTCCATTCAGAAAGAATTCTATTAACTTTAAGATAGTCTAAAAACTCCGTGGATAAGTATTCTCCTCCTCGATCAGAATGAAGAACTTTAATACTTTTCCCGGTTTATTTTTCGACCATACTTTTATACTCAAATTTTCAAAGGCTTCAGATTTATGTTTCATAAGATACACATATCCGAACATAGATAAATCATCTATAAAAGTGATAAAATATGAGTATCCACCTCTAGCCTGAGTTGTCATTGGACCACATACATCAGTATGTATAAGTCCTAATAACTCAGTTGACCTTTCTCCATGTCCAGTAAATGGAGTCTTGGTCATCTTACCCATGAGACATGACTCGCAAGTTCCTAATGATTCATACTCATAAGGATCAAGGATTTTTTTCTTGTATAACTTGCTTATCCTAGACTCATTAACATGACCAAGTCGATGATGCCAAAGTAAAGTATCATTAAAGTCTTCTCTTTTTCTTTTATTATTGACATGAAAAACACTATCATTGGAAGAAATAGTTAAGAGCCCATTGCTAAATATGCCAGAACAAACAAATTCATTAGATAACATTATCGAGCAACCAGTGCTCGTTACATCCATTACATATCCTTGTTTTAATAACAAAGGAATAGATATAATGTTCCTAATAATCTTAGGCATATAATAACAATTTTCTAACTCCAAGATCTTCCCTGAAGGCAACTTTAGAATATAGGTCCCTACAGCTTCTGCTTGGATGATATCACCGCTAATACCGTAGAGATTGAAGTCACCTTCCTTCAATACTTTAAGCTTGTGGAGGTCCTGCAAAGATTTGCATATATGGTAACCCCAAGCGATATCCAATACCCAAGTATTTGATATAGATGAATTTAATGTCAATATAGCATGTATCTCATACATACCTTTTGGCGCATCTGATGCACCAGGCGTCACAGTTGCAAGGTAAGCCTTGAAATTCCTTTTCCAATGTCCCGCTTTGCCGCAAAAGAAACAGGTCGACTGTTTGGAGGCCTTCTTTCCTTTCTTATTCTTATTGATGCCACTCTTAGGGTTTAGCCTCCTATTAAAACTCTTTTTGCCTGATTTCTTCATATTGGTCTTATCAACAAGAAGAAGTGGAGCCTTTTCTTTCTTAACGTGGCTCTCCGCTGTTTTTAACATATTTAATAGCTCAGGCAAGGAAGTGTTCAGTTTGTTCATGTGATAATTCAAGACAAACTGAGAAAATGACTCTGGGAGTGATTGCAGGATTAAATCCTGATTCAGCTCCCCATCCATGATAAAACCTAATTGACCCTATCTGGTGATTAAGTCAATTACCTTCAGAACATGGTCCTGAACGGATGTTCCCTCTGTCATCCTAGCATGGAATAACTGCTTAGATATTTCATATCTAGCAGTTCTGCTATGTTCTCCATAAAGCTCTTTTAAATTGAGCATTATGGATTGAGTATCCATGCTTTCATGCTGTCTCTGTAACTCATTGGTCATAAAGGCTAGTATGATACACTTGACTGTGAGGGAGTCATTCTGTCACATTTTGTATGTGGCCATATCTTCCTGTGTGGCATTGTCCCCTAGTCGATTAAGACTAGGGGTATCAAGAATATAAGAAAGTTTTTCTGAACTCAGCACAATCTTTAAATTTCTCAACCAGTCCATATAGTTCGGACCAGTCAGTTTGTTTGTATCTAAGATACTTCGCAGTGATAATAAAGATGCCATTTATCTACATTTAATAAAGAACAATACATAAGCAAATAACCATGAAATGACTTACATAATTAAATTAAGTCTTCAATTTAATTATGTCTCCCACTATTTTATCAAAAATCATAGCCCTCACTATGATAATCGAGAAGAACCCTGATCGATTTTTCTTAGTGAGATTGAGATCCTAATAACTTATAAAAGATCTTGCAGAAAACACAACAAATCATTTATAAGTTCAAAGGTAGGAAACTCTTCCAATTATATCTAATATAATTATCAAGAAGTAACTTGGCCTCTAGAACATTATTAGTCTTGTAGAAAACACAACAAACCATAATGTTCTAGCTAAGTCAAGACCCTTTCATTTCTATATAGTCAATACTCAAATATAATGCCCTTGCAGATAACACAACAAAGCATTATACTGAATATACTATAAGCATATCTATGCACTAGACTAGTATTATGTCAATCACCATATTAGGTCTTGCAGATAACACAACAAACCAAATGTGGTTCATAACACAATAATGATCCAGCATGAAGGAAGGCAAATATATAGTATTTTTAACACTAAGCATTTTAGTCAAGATTTAAATTTAATGAAATCAGCCAGGCAAGTGGAAGAGATGTGGGAGTCCCCCCGTTGCTTTCCTAGACACCAATAAAAATTGGCCAGGTCAGTCAACGGAACCAATTAAAAATCATAATTCACTTTACCTTCCCAGAACCACCTTTCTAGACACCGAATGATCAATTGTACATCATGACTAGTGATGCTTATTAGTTAAATATAATAAGACTTAATATAATTTTTAAGAGGAGGGATTTATAAATTGCAAGCACATTCTTATAGAACGTATCACAATCAACATATCACTCTTATAAATAAACAAATATGTGCTAAGTGTGTCATCATACTAGGACAACCATTTACCATATAATGGATCCACCATTATGCCAGGTGGTGGGGACATCGGAGGCACCAGAATAAGACAGTGGCTTTTCAACCCTCTGTAAATTGATCAATAATTTATGAGTCCATCTGTAATAAGGGCTTAGCTCATTTGAGTCCATTTTAGTTGTTATTTGAGTATTTTGAGTTGTTATTTCAGTTCTGTACTAGTCAGCTCATGTTGAGCTAGTTCAGTCCAATGCTAGTCAGCTCATGTTGAGCTAATTATTTTTTTTTTTTGAGTCCTATCCAAGCATACTGAAGACTTAAGACCACATCATACTGGTAAAGACCAAGTCAAACCAGATTGAAGACATGGAAGTTTAGCCCAAGTCCAACCCAGCTTGAAGATTTGAAGACCCCAGGAGGAAAATCAGAAACCCTAATTCCTTGCAGATGCCCTCCAGATGCCCAGATTTCCTTCCAGATGCCAAAATATATTCATAGACCAAGGCATCCATGATTTTAGAGGTCCATCTGCATCCTAGCCCAAATAAATCAAGCCCAGGCGCCAAGCCCAAGCCCCTAAGAAACAAGTTACCAGGGAATATTCCTGCTACCTGGCTACCAGGCCACCCCAGCTTCCAAGGCCCAAACCCATGCACCCGGGCCCCTTTGGGCCAGTCCCTTGCTGCCCTTAGAAGCCAAACACACCCCCCTAGGTGTCCTTGGAGTGTTGGCCAAGTCAAGAGAAATTTTAGGGATTTTTTCTACCTAATGTTTTCTTATTTTCTAGTCAGGGTTTAAGAGGGAAATAGATTCTCATGTAAAGACTAATGTGCCCTTACTTGGAGCCTAAGGTTAAGGGTCTATTTAAGGGACCCTAGCCCCTTGTATGAAGGGAGAATTTTGATGAATGAAAACCTTAAGTTCTTCGATATTGTTGTGTGATACCCTGCTGTGTGCATAAAGGGGTTTGCGAGAGTTTTTCTTCCCAGTGCTGCAATCATCTTCCTGCTACCAACAAGCATCTCAGATCCCTGGACGCCCACTCCAAAAGAAGCCTTCCCTTGCTATTTTTCCTTTATTTTTTGTTCTTTATGAGTTTTCTAACCCCTACAGGTTGTTTACAGGTCCCCGAGTTCCTACGAATCCAACGACTCCAGCCTAGCCTCAATCAGATCACCGAGAAGAAAGCCAGGTATCCGCGGGTCTTTGGCTCGATTTTTCAAGCCGCATCCATCGAGGAACGAGAGACCCTTTGCTGCGATCTTCACAGACATTGTCAGGTACACCCCCTCTACCTCCAGTATTTTTATTGTAGGAGAACTTGCCCTAATCGAGGCTTCTCAGCCCCGGCGATCCTTCTTTTCTACTTTTCTAGGTCCTAATCTGCATGCTGATCTTCTAAAATTTATATAAAATTCCCTACAACTTATTTTAATATGAAATTTGGGAATTAATCACTCAACCCCACATAAAAAACATACAAAAAAACTACATGCATATTAGTTCTCCATCATTCGGTATCAGAGCTTAGATTAGGGCTTATTTTCTGTAATTCTTAGTCTGTATATACTCTATTATTTTAATTATTTCTCCCTGATAAAAACTCCAGAAATTTTGAAATTTCTTTTGCAGGATTCACCATAATTCTCAGTAATTTTAAGAATTTTTGCAAATTTTATTATGGACTGTGAATTTTCTGCAAGCCGAAATACAGCCTGCAAATTTTTGACTCTATTTTTTCAGCAAGACAAGTTTGGAAGTTTTAGGGTTTTGTTTAGCATCTTTTGCATATCTTTTAATTTTAGTATATTTTCAGCATATTAAGCCAAAGTTTTCTTCTATTTAAGAAAATACCAAAAAAAAAATACATATTCTCCAAAAATACCAAAAACATCTAAACCCTAATTTGCATCCTCATATGCTTGCCATCATTGCATAATTTACTTTATGGGCACTCTCTTTATACCAGATAAGGGAAGGAGGTCATTACCTTTCCTTAGCCCAAAACCACCTTCCTTGCATTCGGTCCCAAGCCTAACTTAAAATCGATTAGACCTAATTTACCCTAGTGGGCTAGGGACACCAACTGGTCGGGTCTGGGCTAAGTGTTAGATCACTGTGTCAAGCTAACCTGTGTGTGCCTTGTGCTTGGTGTCTAGAACGGTGGTTTAGGGATTCAATCCTGAAGGGCTTGTGTGCTGGTCTGCCTACCTGGCCAATCTTTGATTGGTGTCTAGGATTGGCAATCAGGGACCTAACACTCCCCTTACACCTGCCTGGCTGAGTACAGGGTTACTATAGGCTAGTTTGCCACCCTGATTGAGCATCTAGTTTGGACTCTAGGTTTAGTCAGCTATAGTCGGTCTGATCGAGTCTTGCATGAGTACTAGATCAGGAGTTTTATATCACCCACCTCCTTCATAAATGTCTGAACCCATGGAAAATTTACAAGCCCAAATAAAAGCCCTAGCTGATCAAATGGCCCAAATGACTACCCAGTTAACTCAGTCTGCTACCCAAACCAACAATAGAATTGACCATCTTGCCAATAGGTTTGACCAGTTAGGAGGCCGTGTAGGGACCATAGAAAGAACCCATGGGTCACGATCTATGCCAGATCTTGAGTCCCCTCAACCTAGGAGAACCCCAAACCCTGATCTATACCATGAGGTCGAACCTAGGAGAGCCCCTTTTCCTGACCCGTACTACAATCCTCAACCTAGGAGGACCCCAAACCCTGAACCATATCGTGAGGTTGAACCTAGGAGAGCCACTCAGCCTGACCCATACTATGATACTGAACCTAGATCCTATGACTCTAGATCCTATTTACCCACATCGTATAAGCCTAGTATACCCACAACCTATAGATCTTATGACTTCAAATCCTCTAACTCTAGAATCTACGAACCCATATCCCATGAGTCCAGTAGACCCAAGACCCATAGAGCTGAACCCAAATCCTATGAACCCAGATCTTATAATCCCGTGACCCATAGATCTACACCCTTATCCTATGAGTCTAGGGAGCCCATAATTCCTAGATATCAATCTAGTACTAGTCAGGTTTCCTTAGTCAACTTGAACCCCATAGGATTAGCACTCCTAAATATGAGCCCAGTAGTGAGCCACTACCCCTTAGACAACCTGAACCTACTAGGATTAGTGTCCATAATCAGAAACCAGGACCTAGCCAATTTTTCCCTAGCCGACCTTCTCCAACCATTCCTGAGATTGACAAGGCTTACATTAATGCAGAAGTGTATGAAGCTGATGCGAGCCTAGTGGATGAGTATGAAGGAGAAGAGGAGACACCTTTAGTAGGCCTAGAATTAGCTGACCCACTAGATACCCAGGTAGAAACCAACCTAGAGCTAGTTGGCCTTGACCACATCCAACCTAAAGCTATAGTGGAAGAACAATTAGAGGAAGAGAGCTCTGATACTAGGATTTTACCTGAGGAAATACTAGAAAATGATCTAATTGTAGAGCCTATCCCTAAACTTCATGAACAAGAAGACTTTATTCAGGATTTGGCTTACTTAACCCATTGCCCTCAGGATGAATCCCTTCCTGCCATTCCTATTGAAGATCTCTTCCCAGAATTTGTTGACCCACCCTTCCATAGCATGGACCTTTTCTTGCCTATAGATATTCCACAATCTCATAAGGTTAACCTCATTAGTATAGGATTAGTTCCTGACACCCCATCTTTTATCCTACTTTGTCCAACTAACCATGAACATTTTTCTCTACCTTACCAAACTAATTCTGAACCCACTACCTATTTTCTGCCCTTTCCTGACACCTCCAGCATTTCTAGGATTATTAGATTACATTTAGTTGAAATTAGCATACCGCATGCATTCATTACGCATGTTAGGTTTGCATTATACTTCTGGCTTACCCTTTGGCATTTGCTTGGAGTCCATTGTAAATACTCTTGTGCACACCACACTAGGGTCAGACCTAGAGAGTCTATAGTCTCTTAGGTTTAGGCCCATAAAAGTCTAATAATTTTTTTCGATAGGAATGCAAAGTCGAGTCTATTAGGTGTTAGTATGAGTCCTTTGAATCATTTGTTAGGAGTTTGCTTGTGCCCAGCATGTTCACCACCTACACTAATTTTAAACAAACTGGCTAATTCCCGAAGATGGATCAAAGAATTTGATGTAGTGGATTCTATCTTGGTTAGGCTTAGGCCTAAAAGAAGCTTCATGCTCGCAGAGCCAGACCTTTTAAAGTGATAGAGAAGGTTGGATCAAATGCCTAGGTGTTACACTTGCCTTTGGATTTGGGCATTAGTTCTACCTTCAATATTACTGACCTGGTTGAGTATAGGGAACTGGCAGCGATACCTAGTGAGGCCTTTGGACCTATTCCTTTTCATTGTGAGTGACCCTAACCTAGAGTGTCCACTAACAAATTTGGCCTGAGAGAGGAGAACATATCGAGCATATCCTGGACGATCAAGCCATCACGACCCAGGGCCATGACTATCAACGCTTCCTGATCCGATGGCAAGGCCGGCCAGAGTCGGACAATTCGTGGATTTCTCGAGAGGACTTGCAATGCCTCAACCCAGACCTTCTCGAGAGATATGTGAGCCAGTCTGACCTTCACTCAACAGGGTCGAGTTTCTCCAACCCCGGGAGAATTGGTGGGGACACCGGAGGCACCAGAATAAGACAGAGGCTTTTTAACCCTCTATAAATTGATCAATAATTTATGAGTCCATCTGTAATAAAGGCTTAGCTCATCTGAGTCCATTTTAGTTGTTATTTGAGTATTTTGAGTTGTTATTTCAGTTCTGTACTAGTCAGCTCATGTTGAGCTAGTTCAGTCCAATGCTAGTCAGCTCATGTTGAGCTAATTTTATTTTTTTTTGAGTCCTATCCAAGCATACTGAAGACTCAAGACCACATCATACAAGTAAACACCAAGTCAAACCAGATTGAAGACATAGATGTTTAGCCCAAGTCCAACCCAGCTTGAAGATTTGAAGACCCTAGGAGGAAAATCAGAAACCCTGATTCCTTGCAGATGCCCTCCAGATGCCCAGATTTCCTTCCAGATGCCAAAATATATTCATAGACCAAGGCATCCATGATTTTAGAGGTCCATCTGCATCCTAGCCCAAAGAAATCAAGATACCAGGGAATATTCTTGCTACCTGGATACCAGGCCACCCCAGCTTCCAAAGGCCCAAACCCATGCACCCGGGCCCCTTTGGGCCGGCCCCTTGCTGCTCTTAGAAGCCCAACATGCCCCCCTAAGTGTCCTTGGAGTGTTGGCCTAGTCAAGAGAAATTTTAGGGATTTTTTCTACCTAATGTTTCCTTATTTTCTAGTCAGGGTTTGAGAGGGAAAAGGATTCTCATGTAAAGACTAAAGTGCCCTTACTTGGAGCCCAAGGTTAAGGGTCTATTTAAGGGACCCTAGCCTCTTGTATCAAGGGAAAATCTTGATGAATGAAAACCTTGAGTTCTTCTATTGAGTTGTGTGATACCCTGCTGTGTGCATAAAGGGGTTTGCGAGAGTTTTTCTTCCCAGTGCTGCAATCATCTTCCTTCTGCCAACAAGCATCTCAGATCCCTGGACGCCCACTCTAAAAGAAGCCTTTCCTTGCTGTTTTTTCTTTGTTTTCTTGTTCCTTTGTGAGTTTTCTTACCCCTGACAGGTCGTTTACAGGTCCCCAAGTTCCTATAAATCCAACGACTCCAGCCAAGCCTCAATCGGATCACTGAGCAGAAAGCCGGGTATCCGTTGGTCTTTGGCTCGATTTTCTAGGCCACATCCATCAAGGAACGAGAGACCCTTTGCTGCGATCTTCACAGACATTGTTAGGTACACCCCCTCTACCTCCAGTATTTTTATTGTAGGAGAACTTGCCCTAACCGAGGCTTCTTAGCCCCAGCGATCCTTCTTTTCTACTTTTCTAGGTCCTAATCTGCATGCTGATTTTCTAAAATTTATATAAAATTCCCTACAACTTATTTTAATCTGAAATTTGGGAATTAATCACTAAATCCCACATATAAAATATAAAAAAAAAATTGCATGCATATTAGTTCCCCATCACCAGGGCAACCTTATTTCAGTATGATGACTTCAAAACTAAACATATCTCTATAATAATTAGGGTTTGAGTGAAAAACCCTAACGAGTGGCATACATCAAAATATATATACAATCAAAGATATGCTAAGTATAGTAACATATTAGGATTTAAAAACCCTAATATGTAACATACAAACTATCTTAGATTATAGTCCTAATTAAGGTGGCTCTGATACCACTGTAGGGTTCCGGTGCAACGCAGCGGAAGGGTAATTTCAAAATTTAAACTAAATTCACACAAAAAACCCTAAACCAGGAACTCCTTAAATAAGACTAGAATACATGACAAGCATATCTATGCAAATGAGGATTAGGGTACCAACATGTAATCGCTTATTCCAACAAACTTGAAGTTGAAGGGGCTAACTGAATTCACCAGGCATCCAGGTGTCCGCCCTCCGATGGTGATCCACACAGAGCAATGATCAAGAACACTATCTTCTTGTCCAATGGTTCCTCCTATTGAGTTCTTCTTCCTAGAACTCAATTCTTCGGATTATGGCTGGAATTCATCCACACAAGAGGTTTCCTCCCTTTCTTTGATCTCTTCTCCTCCTTCCACTAAGACCTTGACCCTCTAACACACCCTTGTCTTGAAGATAAGACCTTGTCCTAAGAGGATTTAGGCTTGTCTTAAATTGAAGGAGAAATTAAGACAAGAATGTCTTAATGTAAGAAAGAAAGGAAAGAATAAAATCAGAACTCTTTCTTTCCTTTATCGTCAGAGACCTTCTCTTTTATTCTTGTTCAGCAACAGAGTTTCGACAGAGGAGTCCTCTATAAAAGAAACAATGTAAAACAAGAAAAGAGGGAAGGAGACTTTTGGAGAGGAAGAAGAAAAATAAAAGCGTTCCCCGGTTTTGATTTTTCCAGACCCCTTAAATAGATTTCAGATAGGCGCCCACACATCTCTCCGTAAACTCCTTCTCACGCCCTTCTCATTTTCTCATTCCCCTTCCCTCCTCACGGCCATCCAAATTAAATCCCACGGCCTTTCTTAAAGGAAAAGTCGCGATGTTTTAAAAGAAAGGAGTCACGAATTTAAGTCTCCGAAGAGATGTTATTTCGCGCAACCGGGAAGCAACAAGTGCTTTCTTCCTTTTTTAAAAACCCATCAACCATTGGATTCCCATCCAAGGGGGCACATCTGAGGCGCTAAAGGAGAGAAAGAATGCTGCCCTCTATAAAAACATCGGAGAATTATATGGAGCGCACCAAGAGTCCATGCGCCATGGACTTTTCTAAATGGCGCGCCAAGAGTCCATTAGCGCATGGACTCTTGGCATTTTGGCATGAAAACTCAAAGGAGCTGGTGGAGGGGCTAGCATAGATACTTGGTTAGCCAATAGGGTTAGCCATAATCCCTATAAACTAAATTAGGGTCTAATTAGATCCAATTAGAACCCAAATTGAACCAATCCGGAACCCTAATTCGAATCTAATTCGAATAGAAGCTAGGATTTGCAACACCTGCTAGAGTGTCATCATGCAAAATGATTTAATTACAAAATTAAACCCTTGATCAATTCTCTTAAGTGTGTGACCCATTGGGTTCCACATCTAGCCAGCAGTGGGTTCGAATACAAGTTGACCTAATTTGATTTAATCGATTTAGGTCAAACCGGGCTTACCCGATTATGATCAATTAGGACTCTTCCTAATAAGTGATCATTCAATTTAATCAACCCACAAGACAAGATTGATATCTAGCAACATGTCATGTCTACCCGGAAGATATGGAAATTTTGGTGAAATACAAAAAATACCCTTCAGTAGAAAGTTACCGTACAATTAAATCCTTCGATCAGCCTGCACCCAGAATATAATTATGGATATGGATATATGTCAACTCCAATATTATATTCGTTTCTAGCTCAATCTTATATTGATGATTCAATTATCTTGATATTAGAAATCATCTCTAATATCTTTACTTTGATCAAAGATTCCCTGAATCATCATTCGATTGATAACTAGCTGGATGCAATCTCCTCTTATTAAGAGTGATCGATTCCTTGTTGACCTATTCATTACCTTCATATCCAATTCACCATTCCCAGTATCAATCCTATGCATGACTTAGTGTCATGATTAGAATTGAACCAAAGCATGGTTTCATATACATAAGGTACTTATGGCAGTCTTAGGTCAAAGGATTACATGTAACACTCCCACTATGAGAACCTTCAATTGACATGTAGCTAAGACTCCATTAGATGTTCTCAATATGGATCATATCAGTGAACTGATGCAGAACAAAGAACAAAGAAGCGTATGTGGAAGTAAAATTAAGATTAATTTTTTTTTTTTTTTATATTTCAGAAATTGGCTTTGGCTCAAAGTAAAGTTAAACTAAGTTGATGGAAACTAGGTAAGGATTGAAAGCACAATTTAGAAGAAGCTAAGTTATCAGAGTATTTCAAAAGTAATGGATCACTGGGGGTTAGAAACTCCCAGACCTAGGGTTTCGCTCTGAACTTTCAACATGACAGAAATAAAGAGAAGAGATGGTTTACCAACCAGATAGTGATCTTCACAGAATTTGGGTGGAAGAACTCTCTCGAGCAGATTGTTGGATCCTCGGATTCGGCTATCTTCGTAATGGATCCTCCAATATTGGTCTCGTGGCTGGGTCGGCTTCTCCTGAACTCAAGATCTGGGAAGAAGAAAAACAAGTGATGGATTCAGATACTCAGGGAAGGATTTCCCAGTTCGAAGAACTTGAAGGCTGATGTCGCTGAGATCCGGATTCTCTTGAAGGCTGATTCAACTCCATCTGGAAAGAGCTATTGATCTGAAGTATCCGGACTGGAGCTGGATGCTGGTGGTCGGCCTGGACTTGGAGAGAGAGGCCGTGGGAGGTGGGATAGGCTAGGGTTTGGTGGATTGAAGTGGATGATGGGCGGCTAGGGTTTTGGAGTAGAAGTGGCTAACCTAGGGTTTGGGGTTTGGAGATCTCACACCTCCTCAAGGTTCCTAGGGAACCCGGATTTACTCCCTCACGGAGCTCAACACCTGGATGCAAGTGCGGAAGAGAGAAAACACAGAGTTTGCTCACAAAAAAAAGTTGGTTTCATTCATCAGATTTTTAAAACTTACAAGAGGGGTTTATTTTATAGGTCTTAACAAGAGGTCAGGGTTTTACATCTTCCCATGTGGGACTAATAGGGTGGATCTTCAAATTAGGCTTGTAGAATCAAATCCTTCTCATATGGCCGGCCAAGAGCTTCCATAAGTGTTGATTGGTGTCTCCAAATTGTAAGTAGGTGGCGCCTCCTAGCCTTGCTCTTCAAGAAAATTTTTTTTCCTTCCATGGCTCAACTCTTTTGGACACCTCCTTTTCATTCTCCCCAAGTCATGGCTCTTCCCAACTTTTCTTTGGTCTTTTTAGGCATGGATTGGGCGCCCCCTTGAAGTGCTCCCCAAGAAATGCCTCTTTCCTCCTTTAGCTTGGCCTTTTAAGGTATATATGGGGCGCCTCCTTGATTTTGGCTTCAAGAAAAATTCTTGCTCCCTTGGGTGTGGTGACCAAGACACTGGGATGGAGATGTGGCACCTCCTAGACTCTGGCATGTGGCTGGGAGTGTGGTGCCCACTTGCTTGGGCTTAGGAGAAAATGTGGCACCCTGGAGAAGACCTAGACCACTTACTAGGACTTGTACTGAGTCAACATGACTCAACAAAATTTAAATTACAGGGAAATACAGACTCAAAAAATTGAGTTGACCAAGTCAACCCTTATTACAAAACCAGAAAACCCTAATTCTTCGGGCAAGGTCAATCAGAGATCCAGATGGAGCCCTGAAGTCTTCTTCTGAGTCTGGTGCCCGCACCATGAACTCATTCTCTAATGAGCACCCACATCCTAGTATTAGTGTCATACACAAGTGACTGTGAGAGCAGTCACCCTATTCAGTATACATAGGATGTGCTAGTCTTACCGAAAAAATCCTGATCCCCTACTCAAGGTTCCTTTGACTAGGAATATTTTAGATTAAGGTTTTAAGACTTTAGGTCCCACTGGTATGATCTCATCATAACCCTAAATTCATAGCCCTAATCTATGGGGTTCATCATATAATAATAAACACAGTGTATGATGAAAAATAATGCCTTTATTAGAATATTGTCAATTACAATGGTTTGGGAGATATAACATAGATTGGCTTGTAGGTCATATTCCTTTCACTAGATTACACACTAGCATGTGTAGGCTGACCTAATCTCCAAACCTAATTGGATTGGGTCTGAAAGTTTGCTAAATGGACTAACCAATTTATTGGAGACCTAAATTTGTTTATGTTATATGTGGATTAAATTTATCAGATTTTATCTGATTTTTTTTTGATATTTTATGCACCATATATGAAGAGTCCAAAAGACATGGGACTCTTCACCCCTAAGTGACACCTATGCATTCAAATGGGCACACAAGGACTAATTGACCTCTGATATGAAAAAAAATTATATGGTTGGAAAGTAGACTTAATGCCCTTTCATATGACACCCATATTACATATACTTTGACTAGGTCAAAGGTGTCATATGGCATGGAGATGTTAGTGCAAAGTAAAGAGTTGCGTCTCTTCACTTTGGCACTAATTCAAGTATGCAGAGTCCTTCTGCTTTAAGTCCTTTTGAATCATCGAAGCTTTTCATTCATATGTCATGTCCCTTGGCTTCATTTTAACTGGAAATGCCATGTGGCAAAGGGAGAAGTCGGATAAAATAGTGAAGGGACTTGAATTAGGCGATTGGCGCATAAAGGGACACGGTATTTCATGATAAGACTCCTTAGTGAAGGGTCTTATTTGATCTGTGTTTAGATAGATCAAAGGCTGATGGAAAGGCTTATCTGGCGCCTCCCACTCTCCTATAAATAGCCATCGGGATTTGTTCCGATGGGATGATGTTGGCATGGAGTCCCTGTATCGGTCGGTCGGAGCTGCTGTACCACAGGACCGCTCCCTAGTTCACCTGCGAAACAGGTCCCTTGTCAGAGTTGTTCCTGTGGGGGACACTTCGATGTCTAAGTCAGAGACGGATCCCAGCCACAAAATAGGGAAGATTCTCGAGAAGCAGAGGGAAAGGCTCTCTTGAATTCAGAGTATGCATGTATGTATATGTGTGTACCTCCCTCGAGCAATCCTTCTTACCGCTATTTAAAAGGAGGCCTCTGGCCTGCGGCCTCGCTCTTCTCCTGGTGATTATGAAGAGTTAATTTCTCTCCATGATTGACAATCGTAGGTTGTTATTGAGCGATTCTGGCCAGACCGGAGGCGTGGCAGCTGGAGTTGCGTACCATGATCGTGGCATGGAGATAGTCGATGGTAACCATTTGTTACTATTGCCTATCTGTGCAAGATTATGGTCCCATCTTTAGATTTCCTCTATTTAGAGAGATTGTCGATCGGAGATTTCGTCCTTCGCATGAGTTGAGCACTTGGTGTTCATCTAGGGCCGGAGATCGTGTCTTCGGCAGGAACCAAAGAGCATGTCTTCGGAAGTCGATGAGAAGCCTGGTCTTCGGTCACAGCTGATGACATCATCCGAAGATCTGGCCTTCAGATGTCGTAGGCCGATGAGAAGCCATGGGTTTCCCATACTTGGCCTGACCTTTCCTAGTCTGAAGTAGTGGTTTGGGGAGAAGGTCTTCGGCAACTTTGGCCAGCCGAACTAGTATTCAGTTCGTACTTGGACCGGGATACCCCAACAGTTGCCCCCCTACTCTCAGTTTTCAAAGCGAAGGCTTGCCTCGAAAGGTGAGTGTACCAATGCTTTGTCATTTTCCTTCCAGGGGATAGTGTAGTGGATGATTATGGTATCTCTGATTGGACTGCCCATCATGACTACTGGTTGATTTGGGAATCAGGTGGTGGATAGTTGTCACTTCCTAGTTGGGGGAGAAGAAAAGAGTGGGCAGCGTTGGGACCGTCTCTCATTTTTCTGTTGTGTGACAGTCCGCCAATCTTTCGGTTGAGATTTGGATTATTGGAGCGGCTTCTCACCATCCATTAGGACCAAGGACCGACGACGTAGTAGGTCTGGAGTCGATCCCTAGTTCGGTTTCTCAAGGGAAGATGGCCCTTCTTCGGGAATGCTATCGCTCTCCCGAGGGGTTCCCTTTTATCATCCCTGTACCCAAGGAACGGGTGAACAAACCTCCCCCTGGTGCCTAGCCATGTACGAAGATCATCTGAAAGCTGGCCTTCGATTTCCCCAGCACCCTTTTTTCATCAAAATCTTCCATCTGTACCAAGTGGTGCCAGCGCAGTTGACCTCAAACAGCATCCGGAACATCTACAGATTTCTGGTCCTATGCAGCATTGCAAACATAGAACCTAGGACCAATTTATTCATAGCGCTTTTTGTATCAAGAGGGACTTCCATAGCAATGGATGGTGGGTGATCGGCCCTCGACCGGGCCGTAAGGTCTTCAAGGACAAGCCCAGCGCCATCCATGGGTGGAAGCATGTTTTCATGTTTGTACTATCCTTTGATCCATGGGGCTTCTGACACTATTTGGAAGAAGCCTCGTTTAACCACCAATGATAGGAAGAAAGTCTTGGAGGCTGATCAATCGAGTTACGATCTTCTGATTAATTCGGAAGTTGCCCCTATCCGGGAGTTGTTGGAGGAGAGAAATCTCCATCTTGTATGGATTAGCAAATTCTCTGCATTAGGTATAGTGATGGAAATTTCTGCTCCTTTTCCCTTGGTTTTGCTGTGGCTCAGTCAGGTTAATGAAACCCTTCTACTTGTAGGTGGCAGAATGAAGCATGGTGTGAGCTGGCTCCGTCAGACTTCTGAGAAGAGGGTAGTGCAAGCCCCTCTCACAAGGTCGACAGTTCGGAAGAAGGCTCAAAGGGACGATCCTGAAGGGGACTGGAGCACTTCATCTTCCTGGGGAACCTCAGGAGAAGATGCCGCACCTGCGGAAGGTGCCCCGTCGATACCTTGCCCAGTCAAAACTCCACCGGCGGCTACTTCCCCGGTTTGCACAATGGGGAGTCTGCCTCAGGCGGTGGATGTGCCACCATTTTGCCCCCTACAATTGATAGGGGCAAAGCGTGGCAAGTCAAGGGAGAGTTCGCTCGTGGGGCTTCCCTAGCTGGAAGCCGTTCGATGAATTCTTTGGAGGTTTCACCTATAGGGGGACTGCTGGTCCCTGCCGTAGCAAGACAGGCACTGAAGAGCACATTGCTGCCTCATGACTTACAGTTCTTCGGAGTCAGAGCCTTCCCAGGATGTCCGATTCTGCCTTTTCTGCCCTGCAATAGGTATGGTCCTTGCCATCTCTTTTGTTTTGAGAATTGTTCGATCCATGACTCCATGTTTTTGATGCAGTTGGTCTATGACCTTACCTTTATGGAGGAGGGCCTGGGAAATGTTGACAGCCTCATCCATGGCCTCAAGGAGGAGCTCCATAATGCCAGGGCTGCAAAAGAAGTAGCCAAAGAGCTGAGATAGTCTAGTCCAGGTGAACGATGAGGATCATGAACTGAAGGGTGAACTAAAAAGTACCCATCTAATAATAACAGAGCAAGGGGCAGGGTGGAGGAAGAGCAGAAAACAAGTCGACTCCTTGGAGCATGCTGCCAAAGAGAATCAGGAAAAGATAAAGAGTTTGACCAAGGTAGCGAAGAAGGCTGCCAGGAGGGCCAAAGAGGCAATTCTGGAGTCCAAAGCGGCCAAGAGAGAGTCCGTGTCCCTGAGAAAGCGGGTGGATGATGCTGTAGCAGACTTCAGGAACTCTTCACAATTCTAAGAGGAAATGAATAAAGCATCCTTGTACGGCTACTAGCATGGCTTTAATGATGGACTTTCCAATGTAAAGGAGGCCTTTGCCTACCTTGATCTTTCTAGCATCCCTCCCTTCAACATAGCCGAAGAAGAAGAGGAGGAGGGAGAGGAGGCCGAAGCCGTAGTAGAGGTCAATGAGGCACCATGCCTGGGAGAAGAGGCCTCTGCCTCAATCGAAGGTCTAGGGGTGACCTCAACTCTAATTCGGTTCAGGAGGAGGTTCAAGTTGGGGAAGTCCAAGCCGAAGGTTCTACAGCCCCAGCCCAAATCGACGAGGTCCTTTATGTGTAGGTTGACGTGTTGCTTCAATCCTGTAATGTTACGTCTCCTCCAATTGATGTAGAATAATCCATGTAGCTTTAGATGTGTTTTCTATCTCTTTTTTTTTTTTTGTTTTGTCAATGGCCTTTTGTATGACAACTTCCTCAGATTTTGAAGTAGCTTTCCCTTCTTTTCCATACGCTATGTTGTGTTTTTAGATGTAGCTTGAACAAGTTTCACTTGCCCTTCTTCTGCTTGGCTGAACGGCTATGGCCGAAGGCTGTTTGATTGTTAATCAATGAAGATGAACTCTGAAATATGTTAGAACTCCATTGCCGAAGACCATCTACAGTTGATTAGGCTATTGTCGCCTTTCTTTAAGTACTAAACTGTCCGTTGGGGTAGATAGGCATCAACTCCCCATCGACCGGAGATTAAGGAAGTTTGATTGTGATCCTCGTAGTCCACGCGGTGTATCAATATTCGTACAGTCATGATTTCTTGCGCCTTGTGTGCCGCCAGGTTCTTTTTTTCCAAAAAGGAGCCATTAATGTTGCCGCCACACGATGGAAATTTCTCCGGATTCGAAGCGCCGGCAGTTATCCTGGGAATGATCCCCGAGTGGCCTTCTGGTTCTCGAAGCATCGCTTGGACACATGGCGCTCTCAGATGTGGCTGGGAAAAGACGTGGAGCACGCCTCCCCGCAGTCGGTCGTGGGTGTAGGGTCCCTTAAAATAGGACCTTGCCCTCTACTACCAAGGGCCACCATCCTCATAGACTTCCTCTTCAGTTGAAAATGAGGTTCAGCACCTCGTAGCTTCGTCGGGCCACGAAGAGGAGAGCTGTCGACCCAAAGAGGAAGAGGAGTCCAGAGTTCTTCGAGCCGGGGGATGACGAAGATCCTCTTGTGGACCGTCTAGAAAAGAAGGTTCGCATGTTGGAGGCTCAGGTGAAAGAGGCCAGGGTCCAAGTCGCGGCGGCAGTCATGGAGGTGGAGGAGGCCAAGAAGGAGGTGGCGAGTGCCGTTTAAGATTTCAGGGTGTCTACTATCTTCAATGAGGAGGTCACTGAAGCGGCTCTGGACTCCTACCATCAGGGTTCCAGGAATGCAGGAGGAAGGCCTTCAAGTTCTATGACTTGAAGGGCCTGGATAACATCAAGCCCTCTGTTCCCTTTCCCGGGCATGAATTTGATTCCGACTCTGATGAGGGGTCGGATTCTGGTTCAGATGGGAACCCCGGGGCCCCTTCATCATCCCTTTAGAGCTCCCCCCACCGGTATGGGAAAAAGTCGGTAGGAGGTTATTGAAATGTTTCCCGCATCTCTTCTGCTACTACCCTTTTTTTTTGGTCTCTCTTTGAGAGTCTCTTTTCTTCTTTTTTTTTTATAAAAATCAAAAAAAATGAAATGAAATATCCTTCTCTTACCTCTTCCCATGTGTTTCTTGTGATATGTTGTATCACGTTTTATCTAAAGTGTAGATTTCTCGGACCATTTGCGGTCTATGTGGAAGATGTGAGGTCGGTTGGACCGTTCTTGGAATGTCTATTGTTGATAGGAAGGACGATAGTGGTCCTTTTATGCATGTTTTTGGATTTATCATAGGGTAGGGTGTCTACACTGTCCCTGTGCACTTCTTTCGTGATCAAGGTAGGCTGTTCAGGCCCGCCCCGGAACATCTTCAGATTTATCATAGGGTAGGTTACGGAAACCATCCCTTCGCCTTTGATCTTCTTGGTGGCCTGACTAGGCCATCCGTTGCACTCATCGGGCATACCGATATGGTGAGTGGATCAGACTCTCCTTTATGCAATTAACTGATTTCTCAGATCGGGCCACTTAGGCTGTTGACGTTTAGTTGATGCAACAAGCGGTTCTAAGTTGAGTAGGGTTGAGCAATTTTGCACAGGATATTTAAGAACTCATTTATTGATAATATTTGCAAAAGTTTTGTACATTTCATGGTGGAGACATAGTCTTCCTATCCAGGGTCTTGAGTCGATATGTCCTGGTCTAATAACTTCCTTGACTTGATATGGACCTTCCCAGTTAGGGGAGACTTTATCCTGTTCTGTTGGCCTGGATACTTCTATCCTTCGCAATACCATGTCCCCTGTTCGAAAAATCTGCTCCTTCACTCTTAAGTTGTAGTATTTGGTGACCTTTTATTGGTATGCCGCCATTCTTATCTGGGCTTGAAGATTGGTGCTTGGCAGCATATCCAGGTCGATCCTCCTATAATCAGAGTTCCCAGGCTCTTCGTAGTTGTCAATTCTCAGGGATTGCAAGGAGACTTCAATAGGTAGTATGGCTTCGGTACTGTATGCTAGAGTGAATGGAGATTCGCTAGTGGCCATTCTTGGGGTAGTTCGGTATGCTCAGAGAATGGAGGTCAGCTCTTCGGCCCAAAGCCCTTTGGTGGCATTCAACCTCAACTTCAGACCGTGGAGAATGGTCCGATTAGTAACTTCGGCTTCTCTGTTGGACTATGGGTGGGCAACGGAGGTTAGCTGATGCTGAACATGATACCGAGCGCAGAAGTCCTTGAACTTTGGATTGTCGAACTGTCTCCCGTTGTCCGTGATTATGACATGTAGGATGCCAAACCAGAATATGATGGAATTTTTTACAAAATTCTCCACCTTGCCCTCTGTGATCTGGGCCAGTGGTTTGGCTTCTACCCTCTTTGTGAAGTAGTCGATGGCCACAAGGAGGAACTTCCTTTGTCCAGAAGCCGACGGGAATGGGCCAAGAATATGCATCCCCCATTGGGCAAAGGCCAAAGAGCTGTCAGTTGAGTCAAATGACTTGCAGGCTACCTCTGGACATTGGCTAACCTTTTGCATTGGTCACACCTTCGCACAAAGTCGGTCGAGTCCTTCTGGATGGAGGGCCAATAATATCCCTGTTGAATGATCTTGTAAGCCAAAGACCTACCCCCCAGGTGATCTCCGCATATGCCCTCGTGGACCTCTCTCAGGGCATAATCCGCATCCGTTGGGCCCAAGCATTTTAATAATGATTGAGAAAATGATCTCTTATAGAGGGTCCCATCTAAGATGACATACTGGGATGCCATCCAGTGGATTTTCTTGGCCATTGCCTTGTCTTCTGGTAGCACACCCTCATTTAGGAATTTGATGATGGGATCCATCCAGCTTGGTCAGGCATCAATCTGGCGCACCTCCATAGCCTCTTCGGCTATACTTGGAGTTTCAAGATGTTCAACAAAGGTGCGCCCGAGAGATTCCGGTGTTGTAGTAGCTAGTCGAGACAATGCATCCACCCGGGAATTCTCTGATCATGGAACATGGATAATCTCAAAATGTTTCAATTGAGAGGATAAGGCCCGTACCTTCTCTAGGTATTGCATCATGGTTGGGCCCTTGGCTGTATATATTCTTCTCTAACTTGATTTACAACTAGCTGGGAGTCTGAGAAGGCCTGGAGTTGTTGAACTCCCAAACTTTTGGCGATCTGAAGTCTGGCAGCAAGGCTTTGTATTCGGCTTGGTTGTTAGAAGCATGGAATGAGAATCGGAGTGCGTACTCTATGGTATGGCCATCTGGTTCGGCTAGCATAAGACCAGCCCCACATCCAACAGCATTGGAAGCTCCATCCACATGAAGATCCCAAACGGACTCCGTCTCCTTCAGGAGTTCATCTTTCATCGAAGGTACTACATCTTCGGACCTCCAGGTGCATTCAACCAAGAAATCAGAGAGCACCTAGGCCTTCATAGCCGATCGGGGCTGAAAGTTGATATCGAATTCACTCAACTTCACGGCCCACTTGGCTATCCTTCCCAAAGTGTATGGAGACTGGAGGATGGCTTTGAGAGGCTGATCGATCAGCACCATGGTAGCGTGGGCATGGAAGTACGGTCATAGTTGCTTCGCCGCAATCACCAGAGAGTAGATCAACTTCTACATCCTCGCATATCGCATTTCAGCATCATGTAGAACTTTGCTGATGTAGTAGATTGGCTTGTGGGATCCGTCTTCTTCTCTCCGACAAGGATCGAACTAATTGCTTCATCTGAAGCAGAGAGGTATAAGTAAAGTACCTTGCCTTCCTGAGGTTTGGAGAGCAGAGATGGGGTTTCTAGGTATTTCTTTAGTTCTTCAAAGGCAGTGCGATAGTCTTTGGACCATTCGAAGCCCTTTGACTGCCGAAGTACCTTGAAGAACGGGAGACATTTTTTGGCTGACCGAGAAATGAACCTGCTTAGGTAGGCGATTCTCCCTTTCAACTGTTGGACTTCTTTTTTGTAGGATGGATGTCTCATATCCTTCAGGGCTTGAATCTTCTCATGATTTGCCTCAATCCCTTGTTTGGTGACAAGAAAGCCAAAGAACTTACCCGAAGTGACTCCAAAGGCGCACTTTTCCGAGTTTAGCTTCATGCGGTAGCATCGCAGAGCACTGAATGACTCTTCCAAGTCATGGATAGAATCTTTTCGAAGGAGGCTTTTGATGATCATGTCATCGACGTAGGCCTCCATGTTTCTTCCCAGTTGCTTTTCGAACACATTGTTGATTAGTCTTTGAAATATTGTCCCGGTATTCTTGAGGCCGAATGACATCATCTTGTAGCAGTAGAGGCCTTTGTCAGTGATGAAGGCCGTCTTCTCCTCATCCTGTGGGTCCATCCTAGTCTGATTATAGCCGAAAAAAGCATCCATGAAGCTTAGCAGTTGTTGGCCGGCAGTTGCATCGACCAGTTGATCAATCTTTGAAGAGGGAAGCTATCTTTTGGGCAAGCCTTGTTGAGGTCTGTGTAATCGATGTAGATTCTCCACTTACCACTAGTTCTCTTCACCATTACCATATTGGCCAACCATTCGGGGTAGTGGGCCTCTCGGATGAACCCTGCTTTAAGGAGCTTGCTTACTTCATCGTCAATGGCTTTCTGTCTTTCAGGAGCAAAACTCCTTTTCTTCTACCATACTGGTTTCTACCCAGGGGTAACTTCCAGCCAATGAGTGATCACTTCGACAGGAATCCCGGGCATATCCGAAGCTGACTAGGCGAAGACATCGGTGTTGTCTCTGAGGAAATGGATCAGTTCCATTCTGTTTCCTCATCAAGTATACTCTCGATCTGCACGGTTCTAGTGGGATCTTCCTTTGTCAAGGGTACCAGGACAGTTCTTTCCATGGGTTCACCAGAGCCTGCAGTTGTATCCCTCGGATCTAGCTGATCCGGAGTTGTAGAATCATTGAAGTGCTTGTCCTAAATCATCAGGCACTGCCGCACTGCTCTCTGAATCTTCTCTGGCTTCTCCGGCATCATTCCTGGTGGGGAAGCATACCAGGAGATAATGAGAGGAGATCACGGTTTGAAACTTGTTCAAGGCCGGCCGTCCTAGAATGATGTTGTAAGTCGAGGGGGTCCGGACTACTGTGAAGTTGTTCGGTAGTGTTTTTTATCGAGGTTCAGTGCCATGGGTCACAGGCAACTATTTCACCCTCGACATGAACTTGGTTGTCCCCGAAGCCAGTGAGCGATATGGGGGATCTCCGTAGTTGATGTCTAGGCAAACACATTTTAGAGAATGCATCATAAATCAAGACATCAGTCGAACTTTCATTATCAACAAGGATTCGCTGTACATCATAGTTGGCCACAACGGTCGAGATTACAAGGGGATCATCATGCGGGAGCCGGACTCTCGCAAGGTCATCATCAGAGAAGAGAATAGCATTATTGTCCTTGAGTCACTTTGGGACATCGTCCTCGTCCCTTTTCTAGTCGATGGGTTGGTGTATCATCCCTACTCCTCCGTTGGTAGGCCTTTGATTTGGCAGTTCGGCCTCTTCAGGAGGTGGCTGGGGAATAGTAGCTTCTGACCGAGGTCCTTGGCGACCAATATACCGCCCCAAATATCTTCTTTTGATGAGGTCCTCAATCGCATCCTTCAGTTGGATGCATTCTTCAGTATTGTGGCCGTGGTCCTGGAGGAATCAGCAATATTTGTTCCTATTCCTTACGGAAGAGGAAGCCTTCATAGGACGGGGCCGTTGGAGATAATTTTCTTTCTCTATTTCCATAAGGATCTTTTCTCGAGGAAGGTTGAGGGGGGTGTAGGAGTCAATCTTCCTCCTGATGCCTTGGGCCTGGGAGGGTCTGTATATTTGTCGTTATTGTTATTAGAGGTCAGGAGACCTTGTCCCCTGTTGTTCTTCTTTTTTGAAGGGCATTTTCCTTCGATCAGTCGTCGGTTGGCCGCTTGCTCTTCAGCATTGGCATATTTCTGAGCCCTCGACAAGAGCTCGGCGTAGCTTTTGGGAAACTTCTTATCCAGGAAAAAGTATGCCTGGACATACGAAGTCCTTTCTTTAGCGCAGACATTGCCACATGTTCGTTGAGATCGGGGATCTCAAGTGTGGCCGTATTAAACCTCGAGATATAGTCTTGCAGGCTTTCTCACCAATTCTGGTGAAGGAGAAACAGCGTGTCCATATTCCGGGGGGTCTTGTGGCAGGTCCTGAAATGCAAGATAAATAATTTTCTAACTCAGAAAAAAGTCGATGATACCTGGGCGTAGGCTTGAGTACCACATCCGAGCGACTTTCGTCAAGGTAGCCGGGAACGTGAGACAATACATCGCATCCGAAGCTCCTTGGACCATCATATGGCCTTGAAGCTGCCTAAGTGGTCGAGGGGATTGGAGGTGCCGTCGTAGGATTCCATTTGGGGAACCCTGAAGTGCCGAGGAATGACTTAGGCCATGATACGGTCGGTGTAGGGTGGGCGTAGATCATCCACTATCAAGTCATCGAGATCCTTTAGATCCCGCATTCTCTGCTCTCGCACCCTCGCCATTTTCGATTCAATGGCTCTAAATCTCTTATCGTAATCAAGAGTCAGTTTCGGCGCCCTCTCTATGGAAGTAGAGTCTTCGGAGGAGGGTGAGGGAGTTTGCCTAGGCCTTTCCTTTCTACGGGGAATCGGCGGACCTAGGCAATCTCGAAGTTCGGCCATTAGGAGAGGGCCGAGAACCGGGGGAGAGATGTGTGGAATCCTCCTATTGGGCTCTCTTCCTTCGGGACCGAGAGCTATGTCTGGAGGTGGCTGGTGGGTTTCCCACTGGAAAAGCTCTATTGGAAATCTTGAACCATGGCCATAAGGTTGGTAACCTGGTTCACAAGGGCTTCAAATTGCTGTAATCCCACAACAACTGTGTGAGGTGGGATCGTCCTCTCCCGGGGGTGCGCCCCCTTTGGATGGAGCATGACTTTGACTTGTGGAGGCTATCTGAGTCCTTCCTCTCACCATCAGGAACCTCTTACTTCCACTTGTTTAGGAGGGAGCCTAAAGAGTGCTGTGTTGCCCCCCTACCTGGCATGCCAATCTATTGGCATGGAGTCTCTATATCGGCCGGTCGGAGCTGCTGCACCACAGGACCACTCCCTGGTACACCTGCAAAACAGGTCCCTTGCCGAGTCGTTTCGGTAGGGGACACTCCGATGACTAAGTTAGAGGCGGATCCCAGCCACAGAATGAAAGATTCTTGAGAAGCAGAGGGAAAGGCTTTCTTGAATTCAGAGTATGCGTGTATGTATATGTGCGTACCTCCCTCGAGCAATCCTTCTTACCACAATTTAAAAGGATGCCTACGGCCTGCGGCCCCGCTCTTCTCCCGGTGATTACAGAGAGTTAATTTCTCCTTATGATTGGCGATCGTGGGTTGTCATTGAGCGGTTCCGGCCAGACTGGAGGCATGGCGGCTGGAATTACATGCCATGATCATGGCATGGAGATAGTCGATAGTAACCGTTGGTTACTATTGCCTATCTGGGCTAGATTGTGGTCCCATCTTCTGATTTCCTCTGTTTAGGGAGATTCTCGGTCGGAGATTTCATCCTTCGCTTGAGTCGAGGACTTGGTATTCATCTAGGGTCGGAGATCGTGTCTTCGACAGGAATCGAAGAGCATGTCTTCGAAAGTCGACGAGAAGCCTAGTCTTCAGTCAGGGCCGAAAACATCATCCAAAAATCTGGCCTTCGGATGTCGTACGCCGATGAGAAGCCTTCAATAGCCCATAGTTGGCCTGACCTTTCCTGGTCCAAAGTCAGTAGTTCGGGGAAAAGGTCTACGGCGTCTTCGGCCAGCCGAACTGGTGTTCAGTTCGTACTTGGACCGAGATACCCCAACAATGATATTTTTGGTTTTCTTTCTTACACTCTTATATCTGTCCACCTTGTCTCTTCCTTCCCTTGTTAGGACATAGGTCTTCCTTTAAGACAAGTTCGCTATTTTTAAGACAAGGGTTTAGGAAGAGAATTAGAAAGTGATAGAAAGAGAGAAGAGAGATTTTGGAGAGGGCTTAGAATGCTCTACTGGAGGGCAAAGGTCTAAGCATGGAAGGAGAAGCTACCGAAGGAAGAAAGTCCGTCGGAAGAGTCCCAATTGATCAAGCAACCTACAAGGGAGAGTTTCCTATGTTTGATTCCTGTGTGGATCATCGTTGGAGGGCTTGCACATGTGAGCCTCGTAGAAAGGATTGGATTTCAGTGATCCAGGTATGTTTTTCTGACTCCATTTATGTTTCATTAATTGGTATTGCATAAGGGGTTCCTGGGAATTAGGGTTTTTCTAGCCAATTAGTGTTTCATGCTTTGAATTTTTTTTTGAAATTCACTTCCACATGCTGCATGATTCCCAGCACCCTGGGAGAATTCCCATCAGTGGTATCAAAGCCATCCTTGTGGCATTCCAATTATGAATCATTTTAGAGTTTGATTAAATTCCACTACCAAGCCGACTCGAACCTTATCGAGTCGACACAACCATGTTCATATATATGATATTATGTCAATATGAAATTATGTATGAACCAAGTAACTACTTTGGATTGGGTTAGTCACCATGGCCATCCGGTCATAGGAGCCAAGTAGGGTTTAAAGGCCCTCTCTTCCCATTCAATGGGTCTCCTATGGCGTGTTAGGGTGTCGCTGTGGCCATATCCCATGAATAAGTGAGGTGAAAGGTATTTTATCATGTCTTGATTTGCATATTAGGAATTGTCATATAATGCTATGTATATTAGGGTAATATGCTTGATGACATGAATTTTAATGCATATGCTAGAGTGATATGCATTGGGTTTATATTTGTTATAAACTTAGATATCATGTTTATGTTTATACTAGTAGTAATAAACATTATTATCATGATAGTTTTAGAATGTGTTTTGAGACCATCAAATCCCTCATTAAAAATCATTTTTAATCTTAGTATCAAATTAATCATGATACAGAACCAATTAGGGTTTGATCAGCCAATTGGTGTCTAGGCAAGTGGTTCTGAGAAGGTAAAGCGAATGAGGTTTTTAATTGGTTCTGTTGTCTAACCTGGCCAATTTAATTGGTGTCTAAGGAAAGCAACGGGGGTACCCCCTCACCCCTTCCACTTACCTGGCCAATTTGGTCATATCTAAACCTTAACTTGAGAATACTAATTGATTATGTATACAATAATTTGCCTTCCTTCATGCTAAGCCAAATTAATATCAAAACTATAGTAGGTTTGTTGTGTAACACAAGATCTACTCTAGGATTTGATATGAAATTTGTATTGGTGCACTTAGTGCTTTATGGCATGGTTGAAATTATTGCTTTATTGTGTAACATAAGGGCAACAATCTTCAATTATAACTATATAGAAATGAAGGGTTTGACTAAACTAAGACATTATAGTTTGTTGTGTAACACAAGACTATAAGTGTCTTAGAGGTAAAGATAATTATTGAGAATTGCATGGGTTGCAATTGGAGAGTAATTCCTACCTTTGAACTAATTAGTGTTTGTTGTGTAACACAAGGCACTAATGAGAAATTAGGATCTCAACCCCATTAAGGAAATCGGGAAGGTTTCTCGTTTACCATAAAATGAGGGTTATGGTATTTGAAGAAAATAGTGGAAGACATAATTAGATAGTAAGTCATTATCTAGTTATGAATATCATTCTTGAGACGTCTGCTGATATTGTTCTTTAATTAAATGTAGGATATTTATATTTATAGCTTCAAACTTATCACTGAGGGGCATCTTGGATGCCAATAAGTTAACTGGTCCAAATTATGTAGATTGGTTGAGGAACGTGAGAATCGTATTAACTCAGGAGAAGCTTTCCTATATACTTGATTCTTCGGATCCTGAGGTGATTGGAGAGGATGCTTCAGAGGAGGAAAGGGCCACACATCAAATGTGGATAAATGACAGTATGACTATCAGGTGCATCATGTTGGCTTCCATCAGCAATGAGCTATAGAGGCAACATGAAGGTCTGGAACCTCAGTCCATATTGCTCAATTTAAAAAAGCTTTATGGAGAGCAAAGTAGGGCTATCCGATATGAAATATCAAAGCAGTTGTTCCAAGCACGGATGAGTGAAGGTTCACCTGTGCAAACCCATGTGCTGAAATTGATTGACTTAATTACTCGATTGGGTCAATTAGGGTTTGTGATGGATAGTGAACTTAATCAGGACTTGATCCTGCAGTCACTCCCAGATTCCTTCTCTCAGTTTGTTCTTAACTACCATATGAACAAATTGAATACCACTTTGCCAGAGCTGCTTAACATGCTTAAGACAGCTAAGAGCCACTCTAAAGGAGATAAGGCTCATGTTCTTCTTGTTAATGGAAGAAAGAAACAAGCAAGGAAAAAGGGTATGAAAAGAAAGTTTAACTTTAAGAAGAGCATCCTGAAGAAAAATAAGAAAGCTAAGAAGGATGATGGAGCCTGTTTCCATTGCGGCAAGACTGGGCATTGGAAGAAGAATTGCAAGGTTTACCTTGCAAGTGTGAAGCAAGATGCAAGTGGAGCATCTAAAGGTTTGTACATGATACAAACTAATTTATCATTGAGTGCTTCTATTTCTAATTCATGGATATTAGATACCGCATGTGGATCTCATATATGGAATTCATTGCAGGACTCCATGAAATTAGAAGATTGAAGAGGGGTGACTTTAAGCTACATGGGGCCAGTGGTGAAGCCATATATGGTGAAGCTATGGGCACCTATCTTCTTGTATGACCTTCGGGTGATGTAATAAAGCTAGAAGAATGCTTCTATGTACCAGATATTATTAGAAATATTATTTCTATCCCCTTGTTATTACAATGGGGATATGAAATAATTGTAAAGAGCAGTGGCTACTCTATTCTTTATAACAATAAAATATTTAGACATGGATCTTTTATAAATGGTCTTCTAATTTTGCAACTCAATGATAATATTTTTCTTGTTGATGATAATAAGAGAAAAAGAGATAATGACAATGTCACATATCTCTGGCACTATCGATTAGGTTATATCAGTGAGTCAAGAATAAACAAGTTAGTCAAAGATAATTACTTTGACTTTAATGATTTCCAAACATTAGGAACTTGTGAATCTTGTCTCAAAGGAAAAATGACTAAGTCTCCATTCATTGGGCATGGAGAAAGAGCTACTGAATTGTTAGGTCTTATACATACTGATGTGTGTGGACCTCTGTCAACTCAGGCCAGAGGAGGATATTCTTATTTCATCACTTTTATTGATGATTTATCAAGGTTTGGTTATGTGTATCTTATGAAACACAAGTCTGAAGCTTTTGATAGGTTTAAAGAATATCAAAGTATGGTTGAAAAACAAACTAGACTTAGTATTAAAACTCTTCATTCTGATCGAGGAGGTGAATACTTGTCTAGTGATTTTTTGAACCATCTCAAAGACAAAAGACATTATTTCTGTATGGACTCCTTATACATCCCAGTTAAATGGAGTGGCAGAAAGGAGAAATCGCACCTTATTAGATATGGTGAGGTCCATGATGAGCTTCATAGATCTTCCCATTTCCTTTAGAGGACATGCCCTGGAAATTGTTGCATATATATAAAACAGGGTTCCGTCTAAGTCAGTAACTAGCACTCCATATAAGTTATGGAATGGCAAGAGACCAAATCTTAAATACTTAAAGATTTGGGGTTGCCACGCTTATGTCAAGAACAATTTCGGACATATGTTAAGTGCTAGGGCAGACAAATATAGGTTTGTTGGTTATCCAAAAGAGGGTGTTGGATGCCTCTTTTATAATACTACTGAGCAAAAGATAATTGTCAGTAGGCATGCTACATTCTTGGAGAAAGAATTTATCCAAGAAAGAAGTAGTAATTCTTCACTTAAGTTATGTGAAAAACTAAACCAACAAACTGATGAGCCTTCAAGAGATATTCCTTAACCAGAAGTTCTTGAGGATCAAGAACAGCCACAATACACACCTCCTCTCTGAAGGTCAGAGAGGGTGCGGGGAGAACCTCTTAGATATGGCTTTATCATCGGAGATGACAATGAAGCCAGTATCATACAGAATGATGATCCTGTGACCTATTCGGAATCTGTCGAGAGTAGAGACTCCAACAAATGGCTAAGTGCCATGAAATCTGAAATGGACTCCATGTATTCCAATCAGGTTTGGACTTTGGTAGATCCACCTGAAGGAATTAACCCGATAGGGTGTAAATGGGTCTATAAGAAGAAGATTGGAGCAGATGATCAAGTTGAGACCTATTAGGCTAGACTGGTAGCAAAAGGTTTCAGACAAAAACATGGTATAGACTATGATGAAACTTTTTCTCCAGTAGCCATGCTCAAGTTCATTCGGATAATGCTTGCCATAGCAGCATACCATGACTATGAGATCTGGCAAATGGATGTAAAGAATGCTTTCATCAATGGAAACCTCGAGGAAGAAGTCTATATGTTACAGCCATAGGGGTTTATCTCAAGTAGGAGACCAAACCAGGTATGCAAGTTAAAGAAGTCCATTTATGGACTTAAGCAAGCATCGAGGAGTTGGAACATCCATTTTGATGAAACAATCAAAGGATCTAGTTTTATCAAAAATGTGGATGAACCGTGTGTGTATAAGAAGACAAGTGGGAGTGCCATTGTTTTCTTAGTTTTGTATGTGGATGACATATTGATCATTGGGAATGATATCCCAATGTTGCAATCGGTTAAAACTTGGCTATCATCAAAGTTTTCCATGAAGGATTTGGGAGAAGCATCCTATATACTGGATATAAGGATTTATAGAGATTGATCCAAGAGGATGCTAGGCTTATCCCAATCCAGGTACATTGACTTAGTATTGAAGAAATTCAACATGGATGGAAGTAAGAAAGGTTACTTGCCAATGAGTCAAGGCATACATCTCTCTAAAAATATGTCTCCTAAGACATCGGAAGAAAGAGAGAGGATGACTAAGATTCCTTATGCTTCTGTTGTAGGATTAATTATGTATGCTATATTATGTACCAGACCTGATGTTGCTTATGACTTAGGCATAGTGAGCAGATTTTAGGCAGATCCAGGAGATCATTGGAAAGCTGTGAAAAATATTCTTAAGTACCTTAAAAGGACTAAATATATTTTTCTAGTATATGGAGGATCTGGGTTGAGATTAGAAGGCTATACAGATTCTAGTTTTCAATCAGATCCAGATGAGAGCAAATCCACGTCGGGGTATGACTTCACCCTGAATGGTGGTGCAGTGAGTTGGAAAAGTACAAAACAGCCAATGGTAGTTGACTCGGTCACTGAGGCAGAGTACATAACTGCAAGTGAAGCTGCAAAGGAAGCTGTCTGGATGAAGAAATTCATCATGAAATTGGACGTGGTTCCTGATGTACAATAGCCAGTGCCATTATACTGTGATAACACTAGGGCTATTGCATAAGCTAAGAATCCAAGGTCTCATCACAAGTCCAAAGCACATTCTAAGACAGTTCCATGTTGTTCGAGAGATCATTGAAAGACATGATGTTACCATTGAACGAGTTGATACAAAGAACAATATAGCAGACCCATTCACTAAAGCATTAGTCAAGCAGCAGTTAGATCGTCACTTAGATTGTATGGGCACAAAATATAAGGGCGATTGGCTTTAGTGCAAGCGGGAGTTTGATAGAAAAGTGTCCTAAGAGCCAATCATTTTAAGGAACTTTTTATAAATTTCTAGCTCATATATGACATATTTTTCATATTAATAAAGGCATTTGATTCATCATATACTATTGTGTCTTGTTTTTGTATGATTATGATGAACACCATAGATTAAAGTAATGGAATTAGGGTTATGATGAAGTTCATAACAGTGAAACCTAATTTCCTATAAACCCTAATCTAAAATATTCTTAATCATTAGACCATTGATTCGGGGATCAATGATCCGGTAAGACTAGCTTATCCTATGTATGCTTAGATGATGAGAGTGATTGGTCTCACAACCACTTGTATAGAGATACTAATACAAGGATAAGGGTGCTCATCAGGGTATGAGTACACTGAACTGATCTATACCGGGACTATCTTATGGAAGTCTTACTACTTGTCAAAAGATAGATCCCTGAGTAGTAGATCTGCATGTGATCTTTAGACCTGAGGTCACCATGGTTCCTTGTGCACACTAAGCCATATTTTGGTTCATAGTCATTCATGCCATTATGACATGTATGGGGTGTTCTGGGTATGGTGGAAGGTGTATGGAGGATATGAGTTGACCAACTAGGAATCGATAATTCCTAGTAAGAGGAATTGTTATCCTATGCAATCTCTTCGATGAATGACTTAAGGAGCCTTTTATCAAAGCAGGATGAGATTAGTGGAATCTAATCAGTAATCAGCTGAGTCCTCACTATCGAGTTGAGATTCGATATGATTAAGTATTAGGGTTTGACATCTATCCATACCTATCACTTAATCGGGATAATGGAAGATCAAAAGATTGAATTGCATGGTGACTTACTATTAAAGGGTATTTTGGTAATTTCTACCATATTTCTCATCTTCTGGGTAGGCATGACACGTTGCTAGACTTCAATCTTGTCTTGTAGATATTCATGAACCAATTGGTTTGGTTTCATGGTCAATTCGATGTGTGATTCAAATTGGACAATTAGGTGAGCCAATTTGACCTAATTAGGTCAATCGAGTTCGATCGAATCGAATTGGCTCAAACCTAAACCTACTACTAGCTAGATGGGGAACCCAATGGGTGACGCACACTAGGGATTCGGCCTAGGAACTCAATTGACATTTAATTAGGGTCAAGGGATCCTAATTGGTTAGTTAGATTACACACTAGCATGTGTAGGGTGACCTAGTCTCCTAACCGAATTGGATTGGGTTTGAAAGTTTGCTAAATGGACTAACCAATTTGTGGAAGACCTAAATTGGTTTATATTCTATGTGGGATAAATTTATCAAATTTTATCTGATATTTTTGGATATTTTATGCGTCATATATGAATTGTCCAAAAGACATGGGACTCTTCACGCCTAAGTGACACCTCTACATTCAAAAGGGCACACAAGCACTAATTGACCTCCGCTATGAAAAAAAATTATATGGTTGGAAAGTAGACTTAATGCCCTTTCATATGACACCTATATTGTATATACTTTGACTAGGTCAAAGGTGTCATATGGCATGGAGAAGTTAGTGCAAAGTAAAGAGTCGCGTCTCTTCACTTTGGCGCTAATTCAAGTATGCAGAGTCCTTTTGCTTTAAGTCCTTTTGAATCACTGATGCTTCTCATTCATAAGTCATGTCCCTTGGATTCATTTTAACTAGAAATGCCAAGTGGCAAAGGGAGAAGTCAGATAAAATTGTGAAGGGACTTGAATTAGGCAGTTGGCGCATAAAGGGACACGGTATTTCATGATAAGACTCCTTCTTAGTGAAGGGTCTTATTTGATCTGTGTTTAGACAGATCAAAGGCTGATGGAAAGGCTTATCTAGCTCCTCCCACTCTCCTATAAATAGCCATCAATATTTGTTCTGATGGGATGATATTTTTGGTTTTCTTTCTTACACTCTTACATCTATCCACCTTGTCTCTTCCTTCCCTTGTTAGGACAAAGGTCTTCCTTTAAGACAAGTCTACCATTTTTAAGACAAGGGTTTAGGAAGAGAATTAGGAAGTGATTGAAAGAGAGAAGAGAGATTTTGGAGAGGGCTTAGAATGCTCTACTGGAGGGCAAAGGTCTAAGCATGGAAGGAGAAGCTGTAGAAGGAAGAAAGTCCATCGGAAGAGTCCCAATTGATTAAGCAACCTACAAGGGAGAGGTTCCTAGGTTTGATTCCTGTGTGGATCACCGTTGGAGGGCTTGCACTTGTGAGCAATCCAGGTATGTTTTCCTGACTCCATTTATGTTTCATTAATTGGTATTGCATAAGGGGTTCCTGGGAATTAGGGTTTTTCTAGCCAATTAGGGTTTCATGCTTTGAATTTTTGTTTTGAAATTCACTTCCGCATTCTGCATGATTCCCGGCACCCTGGGAGAATTCCCATCATTGTCACACAAAATAATCACATTCCATGTCCCAAAAGGATAGGACTCCTTATAACACAAGCCTCTATCAGATAAGAACTTATTTGATTTGAAAAGAGTTCAAACAAAATCAAAATGTTGTAAAAAGGATTTGTATTGAAAGAAGGGAACATGTGCACTTGATTTTTCTATTTGAATTTCCTTGTCACACAAAGTACCTATTCCATGCATAATTAAGAGAGTCCAAGCATAATCCAATTAGGTTAGGGTGTGATGCATGATGTTATCATGCGAGAGAATAACATAAGGAAATTTTTAGATTTAGAGAGATTGACTTTAGATTTTATAAAGTTTTAATTCCCAAAAAGATTAAGAACAGATAGAGGGTGATCATGCAAAGATCGAAGTAACTACCTGCAGATTAAGATTCAACAAAGTAATAAGGAACATGATCCTAGTGTTGAGAAACTACTAATTAGAACATGCTCTTCTTCAACAAATCAGAACGTGTGAGAAGGGTTGGTTTGCGTACCTGGCAATGATTATTTTCTTCTTGCTAGATTGGGTCACATAACTCTCAAGACTGGCACCTGGAAGAAGAAGCCATTTACCCACGGATGTTTCTGCTTTTCTTCAGATGGGTCCAAAGGTAAGGAGGACTTTTTTTGAGGATCGTGGCACCTAAGGGATCCTGCAAATACCAAGGATTAGAGATCTATGACGTATGAAAAATATGGAGGTTAGAGTTGGGAGTAGAGAGGAGGCAAAAGAGGATGCTAAAGGTGCTTGGCATGGAGAAGTGCTCGGTTGCTTGTCATGGAGAAGGGGCTTGGTTGCCTTGAATATGGCAGCTAGGGTTTGGAGGTTGGAACCCTGGTGTCTAGGCTAGGGCACTTGAAGATGGCAGCTAGGGCTTGGAAATTGGATCAAGTGTTGGGCCTCTCACCCTCTCCCTCATGGCGTGTCAACGCTCATGAGCATAGGAAAACAAAAAGAAGAGATTCTTTCATTCATCAAAAATTATTTCTTACAAGAGGGAGGGGTATTTATAATTCACCCAATCCTTTTAGACTTTCTTTCAAAGTTGGATTGTATACATGAAATAAAAAGAAAAGCGAGGGGGGGGGGGTGCCATAAAATTTCCATCTTTGCTGGTTATACATGGAAATAAGGAGAGAAGAAAAAGGGGGTGCCCACTTGGTTTCTTCCTTTGCTTGGGGTAGTTTGAGTGGGATAAGGAGGGTGCCAATTTAACTCCCTATTTGCTTAGGATGGCTTAAGTGGGGACCAGGGGAGGTGGCGCATGAAGTCTCCTCTTCCTTCTTTGCTTAAGTGGGACCAACAGAGGTGGTGCATGAAATCTTCTATCCTTGCTTGAGTGGGGTCCAGTGGAGGTGGTGCATGAATCTTCTATCTGGATGTAAGTGAGATCCAGTGGCTCTCCTCTTGGACTTGACTTGAATGAAAGAAATTAAAATTACAGGACTCAAGATAGACTCACTTGACTGGACTCGGATGAAAATAAATGGACTCAGCTTTATCATGAAAACAAATGGAATCAGCTTTATCAAATGGATTTAATTGACTCAGCTTTATTACAGGACTTAATTGACTCAGGACTGATGGCCTCAAATGCCTAGGCAATTCATAATAAGCTCTGACTTGGGTGTAGCCTCTTTCTGATCTTGGTGCCCGTACCAATTCTTCCAGTATGGGAGGAACTCAACCCTGTCGAGCAAGGGTCAATTCAGCTCTAGTATTGCTCTAATAGATATGGGTCGAGGTGCTGCAGATCCTCTCAAGTGATCCATGAATCCTCAAATTCTAGTAGACCTTGCCAATGAACTAGATAACATTGGTAGCCTTTGTTCTTGGTAGTAATAGCTTGGTCATCTAGGATATGCTCAATCCTTTCTCCTTTCCTAGGTAAATTTATTGATGGACACTCAAGTATGGGTTCACTCTCGAGGATAGGATTTGGTCCAAAAGGCTCACTAGATATCATTGTTGGCTCCCTATACTCAACTAGGTCTGAGATATTGAAGGTTGAGCTAATGCCAAATTCGGATGGTAACTCGAGCACATAAGCATTAGGTCCAATTTTCTTTATCACTTTGAAGGGTCCAGCTCCATGGGCATGTATCTTTTTTATGGTCCCTGGAGGAAACTGCTCAGGCCTAAGCCTAATCATCACATAATCCCCCTCAGTAAATTTTTTAACTCTTTTTCGAGAATTAGCCATATTTTTATAAGTATCATTGCTCAAACTAATCTTATTGCGAATTTTCTTTTGCAGATCTCTAACATGCTGTGCAAATGATTCAGCTGACTTAGAAACTCATGCATGTATGGGCAAAGAGATTAGGTCTATGGGTCTGTTAGGCTTATAATCATGGACTATCTCAAATGGACTTTTGCTTGTGGACCTATTAACTAAACTGTTGTAGGCAAATTTTGCTCTAGGTAACAAAAGGTCCCAATTTCCAGTGTTTTCACTACATGATATCTCAACAAGTTTCCAAGGCTTTGGTTCACTACTTTAGTTTGGCCATCGGTTTGAGAGTGGTAGGAGGTAGAAAATTTGATCTTAGTTCCTAACATGTGCCAGAGGGTTTTCCAAAAGTAACTCATGAATCGGACATCCGTATCAGATACAATGGTTTTTGGTAGGCCATGTAACCTAGCCACTTCATCTAACAAATGTTTGGCCACCTTGGTGGCATCAAAGGTTTTGGAACAGGGTATGAAATGAGCCATCTTGGAAAATCTATTGACCATAACATAGATTGAATCATGTCTCCTCTGGGTCTTAGGCAATCCTAACACAAAATCCATACTAAGGTCTTGCCAAGGACAATCGGGCAAAGGTAATGGGGTGTAAAGGCCAGTGTTTTGCTTTTGCTATTTGGCAGCAGCACAAGTTCGATATCTAGCCATAATCTGGATGATGTTCCTTTTAAGACTTGGGCAATAGAACTGGTCTTCAACTGCTAGAATGGTCTTGTTCCTACCAAAATGACCAGCTAGACCTCTTGCATGGGTTTCCCAAACTAGAAATTCTCTAAGGAAAGTTTTGGGAATACACAACTTATGATCCTTAAAAAGGTAGCCATCCTAAGGGTATACTCACTATGAACACTAGACGGTCCTTGTTTCACATATTGATAGATCTCACTAAAGTTGGGACAGGTCTCATATTCCTCTTTCAGTTTGTCAAATCCTACGACTTCAGTTCTAACAGAATTCAAGAGCATAGATCGATGGCTTAGGGCATTAGCAACCTTATTTTCAGTACCAGCATGGTGTTTCAAAATAAAAGTGTAAGCTTGAATGTATTCTACCTACTTACCATGCCTAGAGTTTAGTTTCTTCTAGAAATTAGGGAATCAGAGTGCCTCATGATCAGAATATAAAACAAACTCTTATGGTAGTAGGTAATGTCTCCAATATCTTAGGGCTTGAACTACCGCATAAAATTCCTTATCATAAGTCGAGTACCTAAGCTTAGCATCATTCAATTTCTTACTAAAGAAGGCTATGGGATGACTTTCTTGATTTAGGACTCCTCCTATACCAATTTGAGAAGCATCACAAGCAACTTCAAAAACCTTTGAAAATTTGGGTAACCTTAAAATGGGTGCTTGGATCATCTTTTCCTTAATATCTAGGAAGGCTTTATCTGTAGCTTTAGTCCACTCAAAGGTTTCCTTCCTAATGCAGTCATTGATGGGTGCAACTATGGAGATAAATTTTTGAATAAATTGTTTATAGAAGGTAACAAGGCCATGGAAGCTTCGCACGTCATGTACACTAGTAGGACTAGCCACTCAAATATGGACTTAACATTTTCTGGATTAGCTGATACTCCTTCAGGGGTCACTACAAATCCTAGGAAGATGACTCTATGAGTCAAGAACTTATATTTATTCAAATTAGCATAGAGGCTATCTTTCCTAAGGACTTGATAGGATTGTCGGATATGGCTTAGGTGGTCTTCCTTAGTCCTACCGTAGATCAAAATATCATCAAAATAAATCACAACAAATTTTTCAATGAACACTCTTAGGACTTGGGTCATGATCCTCATGAAGGTGCTATGAGCATTGGACAATCTAAAATGCATCACTACCCATTCATAGAGACCATCCTTAGTCTTAAAAGCTATTTTTCACTCATCCCTAGGTCTGATCCTAACTTGGTGATAGCCACTCTTAAGGTCAATCTTAGAGAAAATAGTTGCTCCAGCCATCATATCTAGCATGTCATCCAAATAGAAAATGGGAAAACAATACTTAACTATTATTTTGTTAATGGCTCAACTATCAACACACATCCTCCAAGTGCCATCTTTCTTGGAGGTTAAAAGGGCAGGTACTGCACATGGACTTAGATTTTCCCGAATAAATCCCTTCTTGAGGAGTTCTCTAACCTATTTTTGTAGTTCTAAGTGCTCAGTAGGATTCATCCTATAATGTGGAAGATTAGTTCAAAGTGGCTCCTGGGATTAGATCTATAGCACGTTGTATATCTCTTAAAGGTGGTAGGCGATCAGGAAGATCTTCTTGAAACACATCTTGAAACTCCTTCAAAAACTCCACAACATCTTGAGGGTGCTCCTCCTGTGGGTGTTCATGAACTTCCTTAGTAGTCAAAATCTAAACTGGTGAACCCTCAATGATCTCATGCTCTAGTTCTTTATCATTGTTCAGATTCAATCCTGGTTTCTTCTCTTTCAAGTTACTATATACCCTTTTAATGTTATCCTTAGGTAGGGTTGGTTTATTACAAACTTCTTTCCATGGTGGTTAAAGAAACAGGAATTGGATCGACCATACAGGATAGCATCATGGTCATATAACCAAGGTCGACCTAAGATGATACTGCGAACTCTCATAGGAAGGACATCATACCACACCTTTTCTTGGTAGGATTGTAGTTGGATCAGGACTTGGCATCTAATAAGCTTAATAGGGATGGAAGTTGAGTCTATACAGGATACATTATAGGGATTGGGATGGAAAACAACAAATAAACCTAGGGTTTTGATAGTGTTGGTTGAGATGGCATTAACATACCTCCCGCTATCCATGATGATCTTACATACTTTTTCCCCTGACTTCATGAATGTCTGTAGGATGTTGGTCCACCAATTTTCTTCTCCTTTGGTTTGGGTTAAGATACATTTAATAACTCCCAATAAGTTAGATGACTCAATGACTTCCTTATCTCCTTCATATCCATCCATTAAGTGTGCTCTAGCTTCATACACTTCCTCTTCAAACTCATTAGTGGGTTTAGGATCTTCTTCCTCTAGCTCTCCTATGTGTTGATATCGGGTTGGGCATTGACTAGCATAGTGTCCCAATTTATGACATCTAAAATAGGAAGCATTAAGATTAGGATTCCTCTAGGCATCAGATGACTTATGCTTATCTTCCTTGTGGGTCAATGGGGTGCTAGGACTAGGTCAGCCTGAGTGTATTTGATTAGACCCTAGTTTTTGATTAGGGGTACTATTCCTAGTGGGTTCAGGTCGACGGATTATGGGTCCCCTTTGGAATCTCTCATAATCTCTAGCAATCTGATAAGCCTATTCAAGATCATGGACTTCTCTTAAAAATAATGCTCTCTGAATGTCCTCACGTAGTCAAGCCATAAATCTAGATAGGGTCGCAGCTTCAGACTCATCTATGCTACACCTTATGACATACTCATCAAATTTGGCTATGTATTCAGATACAGTCTTGTTTTCCTGACTCAGCCTCTGCCGTTGATCAAGAAGCCTTTGGTGATAGGATATGAGAGGTAATTCTCTATAAGCTTAAGTTTCATGGCTCTCCAGGTAGCTATGGGTATGTCTCCTCTTTGCCTCATCATCCTTTTAACATTCCCTTAGTATAGTCTATATTGGGATGAAACCCTAGTGGGCCCTTGATGCATGCAATTTAAAACTTTTCTAAATGCATGATGCATAGCAAAAGTAGATAAAACACTTTTATCTAATATGTTAATCTAATTAAAACTGGCCCTACATAGATCTTTATGCATATAAAGTAATACATGTATGAAATCAAGCATGCAAATTATGCGACCCATAGAACTATTCTATGAATCACAGAAAAGGGTGTCGAGAACCATTTCTTCGGACCCATAAGATAGGTACAGACCTTTTATGTGCGATGACAATCACCATGAGGGGAGTACTCAAAGGAAAAACACCGGCTCTACAAGCAGCACAAGCATCCTACCTCTACAGATGGTTCACCCCGAGGTAAGGGGATTCTCCTCCTTCTTTTGAGGTGCTAGCCTCTCTGAAAATGATGTTGCTGTGGTGGACTCCTTCAACACCTTAAAGATCTAGTTGCTGAACTAAAATGGGATAAAATACCCAAGAACCCTTCCAGGAACACTCAGTCCCAAACCTTCAACAGAAGGTAAGCACATAGGAATCCCAAAACCCAAACCTCACACTTTATTCCTAAGAATGAGATCTGATATCATAATCTCTCAGAGGTCAAGGATGAGTTCTAACCAACAAAGTGGCAGAATCTCAACCTTGAATTAGGTGAACAATTCTTCCCCTCTCCGTTTGCTTAGCCAAAACAGTCCTTGTTATTAGAACCATAAAGGGGAGATCAATGAGAGATTAATGGTGAGTTTTGGAGTCTCTTGGAATTCCTACAGGTTAGAAGACCTTTGGAATTCAGTAACTGGTGTGATTAAAACCCTGTAATGCAAAGCATTAATTCCCATAATGATTATAGGGATAAATGAAGCATTTTTGGTTTTTAGCAAAGTTTGTAAGACGAGTCAACTCACCTTAGATCGACTTGCCTCAAGTCAACTCGCATCGGGTCAACTCAATTGGTAGTTTGACAACTTCTTGTCAAACAAGTCCGGAATGATTCCCAATCATTCCCAAGCCAACAACACGAGAAGAAACCCATGCTGTGTGATCCCGTAGATTCAAACACTAATCCAGTAGCACAGGAACATTTTCAGTACTAGCCAAAGTCACCATCTAGCAATGACACCTGGTATTTGGATAGGTCGAAGGTTGCAGAGCAACAAGAACCTGTCGAAAATGGAACACTACTGAATTTATTCCTTTGATCTCATAATGCTCCAGATGGCTTAGGGTTAAACTGCCCACTTGAACTAGGCATTAGCTCTACTTTCAACATTTTAGACCTTATCAAGTATAGGGAGCCAACGTTGATTCCTAGTAAGCCATTTGGGCCTAATCCAATCCTTGAGAGTGAACCAACCCATGTGTGTCCACCTGCCATACCATTAGCCTAGAGAAACAAGATCGAATGAATCTTAGATGACAAGATCATCACCACCCAGAGTAAAGATTACCAGCGATATCTGGTCATTGGCAAGGATGACCTGAGTCTTATGATTCTTGGATCATCAGAGAGGACTTACAGAGAGTTGCCCCTGACTTACTACAGTATTATAATAGTGGAGTAAACTAATACTCAACAGGATCGAGTTCCTCCCACCCGGGAAGAATTGGTGCGGGCACCAAGGCTAAAAGAAATTGACAGGTCGAACCCGCATCCATGTGGATCACCTGTGAGTAAACCCTGAATCCAAACCCTTTTTATTATGTAAATATTTATTTTAAATTTTATTATTTTGGTTTAGTTAGGGTAAACCCTTTTTACCAACTGTAATTAGGATTTTGTTTATTTTGGGATAAAATATTTTTTTCCAAGTTGAGTCGAAACCCTGATTGAGTCAAACCCTAATTACCCAATTGGGATTTAAATGGTCCGGTTTGAATTATCCCTTTTTACCAAATTTAATTGGGTTTTTATTCGCAAGCCTAATTAAGTATAGTTTGTTATTTAGTTGAGTCATGTGATTTGTTATTTATTGAGTCCATGTAATTAGTTGAGTCATTGAGTCCTGTATTACAAGAGGGGACCTAAGACAACATCCCATATGCACCCAATTGAAGATCCATGTGACCCCATGTGCTAGCTCAAGACAACCCATGTGCTAGCCCAAGTCACAACCTCTTCTTGGTGCCACCATTTCAAAGATTTGGACATCAACACATGCCATGTTTGGACATGTCTTTCGGACAACACTACTTGACACTTCAACCAGGACAAGAGCACATGATATGTCTGAAATTTGCTTGCCATTGGGACAACACACTTGCCTTGTCACTTATGTTTGGACATCCCACATGCCATGTCTTAAATGAATTCCAAATTGGCACCCTTCTTTTTAAGAGGTGTAAAGCAGAAGGAGTTCTCCACCTTGGCGCCCCCACTCAAAATATTCCATGCCAAATTCAAGGGAGTCGGCCAAACATTTTTGCTGCCAACTTCAAAGAGAGTTCCAAACTATTTGCTTACCAGATGAAGAAGTTTAAAGGTTCTCTACCAAAGAGTTTCAATCAAACAGTTTGCCAGCTTGCCAGCTACTTAAATCTCCAAAACTCAAGAGTCTCACCAAAACTCTCGAGTACTCTCCAATCCAGACTGAAGAGTCCACTCACCTATAGAAGACCACAACATCCAGACTCTAGAGTCCAACAAGCAAGGCCAAGTGATGGAGCATCTTGACCCTACATCAAGCCATCTCACCAATCCACCACTTGGGTGCCCATTTTGGATGAGAAGCTTCAAGATTTTGCCCACTTTGAAAGGAGTCCAGATCTTCTCAGCAAACAAGAGTCCAAGCAACCTAAAGTAAGATTCTAGGAGTTGTAGTCCAAGGGAGAATAAGGCTAGTAGTTGTATCCCTTACACCATTGGTTGGGGTCTATAAATAACCCTCAAACCCTCTTATAATCAATCAATTATTATTCAATAAAGAGTGTTATTCTGTCAAAAAATCTTCTTCCTTTGCTATGTGCATCGTGGCGTGTGAGGCCATTCCTTTGTTCTATGGAACATCGTGGGGTGTGAAGCCCTACTTATCCAGCCGACCAGAAAATTCAAAAACCATCATTTCTAAACCTTCCTTTCCTTTCATTCTTTCTTTTTTTTTACTATTATTTAATTTATGATTTTTATTACTGAGTGTTACAGGTGAATAGTAATCAAAATCAAGTGTTCTTGCCTCGAAACCAGCTTCGCACGGAAGATCAAAACTCGGGATCGAGTTCTTGAAACCCTGTCGTAAACATCTTGAGAGTTCTATCAGATCTGATTCAGAGGAACAAATCTTCGTTGGTAAAATTGAAACTTTTTCTTTGTTATTCTCTAATTCATTGATAAGATAAACCCTAGTTTATGATGATTTTTCGATCACCAAGTCCTACTTTCTTAGTTAATTTGTAGGTTTACTTGCGGGTAGATAATAACTAGTTTTCTTTTCCATCTCCATTGAAGTCTCCTTTAAAAATCTGATACAAACATAAAAAAATTAGTTTCTATTTTTCTCTACTAATTAATAAGTAATATCTGTAATTTAGTTTTTATTTTATCCCGCATCAATATGGTGTCTTATCAACGGACTTACCTAGAACTCTATTCAGAAGGTAACATGCTAACTCAAAAGCATATCCCCAAAAGGATTTAGGCGGACTTGCTAAGCCCATCATGGATCAAACCATGTCCAATAGAGTTTGATTCTTCTTTTCTGACATACCATTTAATAGAGGTGTCCCTGGAGGAGTCCATTGAGAGATAATCCTATTCTCCTCAAGATAAGTCTGAAAGTCACCGAAAAGATATTCACCACCTCGATTTGATCAAAGGGTTTTAATAAACTTCCCAGTTTGTTATTCAACTTCATTACAATAGCATTTGAACATTTCAAACGAGTCAAGTTTATGCCTCATCAGGTAGACATAACCGTACCTTGATAGGTCATCTATGAACATAATGAAATAATTATACTCACCTCTTGCACTGATATTCAAAGGTCCACATACATCAGTATGTACTAGACTTAGAATATCACTAGCTTTTTCACCTCTTCTAGTAAAAGGTGACTTGATCATTTTCCCAAGAAACAAGATTCACAAGTTGATAAAGATTCACCCTAAGTGATATCTAGGAGACCTTCTCCCACCAATCTATTTATCCTGTTCTTATTTATATGACCTAGCCTATAATGCTAGAGATAAGTATCACTGACTTTATCTAATCTAGGGCATTTATTAGTAGTGTACAATATAGTGACAGGCTGTGACAGTACGTATATGCAATTCTTCACTTGTCCAATCATCACATTTGAACCATTCAACGTGATTTTACAAATATCATCCTTTTTAGATAATTCAAAACTATCTTTGGCCAATAGGCCTATAGAAATGATATTCACTACAAAAAGGACAAAAATGGCAATCATTAAGAATGATAGTACAAGACTCAAAATACAAAGAAATACTTCCCAATGCCAGAACTAGAGATTGACTTCCATTCCCAATGTTCAGAAACCTTTCACCACTTTCGAGAAACCTACTAACATGAAGTGCAATGAATTACAAATGTGGTAAGGACTTTTGGTATCCAATACCTAGCTAGTGGTATCACAAATAGAGAAACTATAAGGATTTATCATATAAATACTTTGACTAGTAATAGCTTTTGCTTTCCCATTCTTTGCCTATTCGAGTTTAGGGTAGCAAGGTAAGCAGAGTAGTTCCGCTTCCAGTGACCTGGCTTCTTGCAGAAGGAGCACATGAGAGAAACTACTCCTAGGGGTGACACATGCATTTTAAAACTTTTCTAAAGGGATGCAGTAGCGGGAAGGGATAAAAACATTTTATCTCAAGATGTTAGTCAAATTAACACAACCCCCATACCAGGATCTAGATGCATCTAGAGTAATGTAAATATGAAACCATGCAAACATTGTATGAAAAATAGAATAATTCTAGAAATCACACAATAATACAACAAAGATAATTATGTCATACATAAAATAAGCACATACCTTGGTGACGTTCACCAAGAAGAACTGGAAATTGCAGAAATGCCTGCCTCTTAGTCACGATCCAAGGGATGGCACTGACCTGTGAAAAAAATCTAGCTATGCAAGCAGCACTCGTGTACTGCCTCTACGGGTAGTTCACACCATGTAGCATGATTTCTACTCCTTCCTTTAAGGTGCTAGCCCCTATGGAAACTTTGTCAGGTGGACTACTTTTTCTTCAACTCCTTGAAGATGAGTGAGACACCTTCAACTCCTTGAAGTGCCGGTTGCTGCAATAGTGCTGGAACAGAAAAAGGACTCTCCCAATTCTCTCTATCCCAAACCTTCAATAAAAGGTAGGCACTCAGAGATCCCACCCAAAACTTACTCTATTCCTGAGATCTAATCTCACAATCTCTCAAGGATCAAACAAGATCTCTAACCAAGGAATATGGCAGAGTCTCAGCCTTGATCTAGATTTTTGGGTATGGAATGTGAGGAGCGTTGATTGTCAGCTCTTGACCTTCTTCAGCCTTGCTTTTATAATAGCATCCCTCAAACAAATTAAGAGGACATAATGAGATTTTAATGAGTAATTTTGGGGTCTCTTGAGATTCCAGGGAGGTTAAAAGTCCCATGGAATTTAGCAATAGCAATTATTAAAACTTGAAACTCCCAGCATTAAATTCCATAACCATTACACCATTTAATGAAGCATTCTCCAATTTTAGCAATCCGTCAAACAAGTCGACTTGACCATTTGAGTCGACTCGGCTCAAGTCGGCTATAATAGAAGTTTGACAACACCTTGTCAAATGAGTCCGGAATGATTCCCAATCATTCGCATGTCAACAAAGCAAGAAGAAACCCTCAGCATGTGACCCAATAGGTTCAAACACTAAACTGGTAGCACAAAAATATTTTCAGTACCAGCCAAAGTCGCCATCTAGCAATGACACCCATTGTCTGGATAGGTTGAAGGTTGCAGAGCAACATGAACCTGTTGAATATGGAATAGCATTGAACTTATTTCTTGAACCTCCTAATGCTCTGGATGGCATAGGGTTAAACTGTCCAACCCAAATAAATCAATTTCAATATGTCTCAAACAAAGAATACCTGTAACTCCTTACAATGAATGTCCTAGCCAAGGCCTTTCTCAATTGAGGCATATTAAGCATTCAATCCAAACCATTTAGAGAGGTTAATCCTATCTCATCCTACTATCTCTACACAAGTACATGACTGTACCCAGCAAACTTTCATCACTGGATTAGAAATCTGGATAGTTCAGCACCTAAGCATAGTGTGTTGCTTGCAAGCTACCATAGTGATCTCAAGTCAGAGGAATAATTCATATCCATATTCTAATGCAAGACTCCTCTTCAATAGAAAGAAAATCTTGCATGAGAGTTATGTTCAGTGAAGTGTCAAACACAATACTTGCATGTCATACCAATGTCTCCACATTCCTTGGTTAAGAGGATAACCAACCTATATGATATACAAAGATTTATACTTGATACATAGTCATCCTATAATAATGTATCATTCGATCATGAACAATTTAAGAATTATGCGATATATCCTCTCTATATCTAGTACAAGGAAGTTCTAAGGACTTCATCACATAAGAGTTCACATTAAGGAAAATTCACCTATGAGGAACTACCAAAAGATAACTTTTATTTATATCAAAATTTATATACAATATACAAATAGTACAACCATCTACAGCCTAGACGATTGGCTTTGGGACATAATTTCCAACAACTTTCACTTGGACTAAAGCCAATCAGTGCAGAATCACGTTCCCATTTTTCAATTACAATCTTTAAACTCTTAAATCTTGACTGCTTTATTGAAGGGATTGGCTAGATTTTCCTTTCCATCGATCTTTTGAAGGTCGATGTCCTCTCGTGCCATAATCTCTTGCACAAGGTGGTAGCGGTGCAGAATGTGATTGGTGCGCTAATGGGACTTTGGCTCTTTGGGTTGAGCTATGGCTCCAATGCTGTCACAAAATATTGGAACAGGGCCATCTAGGGAAGGAGCCACTCCTAGCTCGCCTAGGAACTTTCATAGCCACATAGCTTCCTTCGCTGCATCTGATGCTGCAATGTATTTTGCTTTGCAAATCGAGTCTGCCACTGTGTGTTGCTTGAAACTTTTCTAGTAGATGGCTCCTCCATTTAGGGTAAATACAAAGGCTGACACACTTCTGCTATCATCTCTATCTAACTGAAAACTTGAATTGGTATAACCGACAAGTTTTAAGTCAAGCTCTCCATAGATAAGCCATTGGTCTTTAGTATTTCTCAAATACTTTTGGATGGTTTTTACCACCTTCCAATGCACTTCACCTGGGTCAGACTAGTATCTGCTCACTCCTCATAATGAGTATGCCACGTCTAGTTTAGTACATGTCATTGCATGCATTATATATCCCACTATCAAAGCATATTGAACTCTACTCATATGCTCTCTCTCCTCAGGAGCTGATGCACAATCCTTTTTGGAGAGAGTAATTCCATGGCCTATCGAAAGATAGCCTTTCTTGGAATTTTTCATGCTGAACCATTTCAGCATGATATCAATGTACGTTGACTAGGACAATCCCAGAAGTCTCGAAGATCTATCCTTATAGATCTTCATCCCTAGGATGCAGGAGGCTTCATGCAAGTCTTTCATAAAGAACTGAGATGACAACCAGACTTTTATTCCCTGTAGTGCGGGGATGTCATTCCCAATTAAAAGAATGTCATCCACATACAATACAAGGAATACAACCATAGAACCATTAGCCCACTTATAAATGCAAGGTTCTTCTTCATTCTTAATGAAGCCATACGACTTGATATACTTATCAAATCGCATGTTCCAACTCCGAGCTGCCTACTTCAGTCCATAGATAGACCTTTGGAGTTTGCAAACCTTTAACTCATCTATGGATGTGAACCCTTCGGGTTGCATCATATGCACCTCCTCTTCTAGCTCACCATTTAGGAAGGCTGTTCGAATATCCATTTGCCAGATTTCATAGTCAAAGTATGCAGCTAAAACAAGCATAATCTAAATGGATTTGAGCATTGCCACAAGGGAAAATGTCTCATTATAGTCAATACCATAATATTGACGATACCCCTTGGCAACCAAATGGGCTTTGTAGGTCTCCACCCTTCCATCTATGCCCCGTTTCCTTTTGAAAATCTATCTACACCTAATGGGTTTTATCCCTTCAGGTGGATTAACTAATGTCCACACATTATTGATCTCCATGGACTCCATCTCGGATTTCATGGCTTCTAGCTACTTATCAGAGTCAGACCTTTGTAGAGCATCCATATAGGTGATCGGATCCTTATTATTTTCATCAAGTTTAATGGGATCTCCATCCTAGACCAAGAAACCATAGTATCTGTCCGGTTGACACGGTACTCTATCGGATCTCCTTAATAGGTGCTCAATGGGCTCCGAATTTGAATTAGTCAAATCCAGTTCTGAGGTGTCTCCTAAATGTGCTGGTTCTTCTACCTGTTGAACTTCACTAAGTTCAATCTTAGTGGCTACAGTTCCTTCACTAAGGAACTCCTTTTTCAAAAAGATAGCCCTAAGACCAACAAATAGTTTTTGTTTATCAGGTAGGTAAAAGAAATATCCTTTAGACTCTTTTAGATACCAAATGAATAGGCATCGGTCAGACCTATGTCCTAGTTTATCAGTCTGCAAATGCTTAATATGGACCAAACACCCCTAGATCCTAAGGTGTGAGAGCATCGGTTTCCATTCAAACCACATCTCATATGGAGTCCTGTCCACAGACTTGTTAGGAGACCTATTAAGAAGATAATAGGTAGTCTCCAGGGCATAACCCAAGAAAGAGATAGGTAGAGTGGTAAAGCCCATCATGGACTAGATCATGTCCAACAAAATCTTATTCCTCCTTTCAGACACACCATTTAGTTGGGATGTCCGTGGAGGTGTCCATTGAAAAGAATCACATTCTCTTTAAGATAAGTCAGAAACTCATTAGAAAGATATTCGCCTACTCGATTAGATCGAAGAGTTTTTATACTCTTTCCAGTTTGCTTTTCAACTTCATTACGATATCGTTTGAACATTTCAAACGACTCGGACTTATGTCTCATAAGATAGACATAACCGAACCTAGATAGGTCGTCTGTAAAAGTAATGAAATAATCATACCCACCTCTAGCACTAACATTCATAGGTCCATATATATTTGTATGTACTAGACTTAGAATTTCTTTGGCTCTTTCACCTTTTCCAGAAAAGGATGACTTGGTCATTTTTCCAAGTAAACAAGATTCACAGGTAGGCAATGATTCAAAATCATTTACCTCTAAGAGACCTTCTTGTCTTAACCTGTTTATCTTGTTCTTGTTTATATGACCTAACCTACAGTGCTAGAGATAAGCATCGCTGTCATTATCCATTTTAGGGTGTTTGCTTGTCGTGTACATTACACTCACAAGCTATGATAGCAAATAAATGCCATTTACCAAATTTCCATTCATTACAACTGAACCATTCAAAGTAATGTTTCAAACATTTCTCTTTATTGAAAGTTCAAAACATTCTTTGTCCAACAAGCCTACAGAGACAATGTTTATAAGAAATGCAGGACAATAATAGCAGTCATGTAAAATGATTTTACAAGATTCAAAAATAAGAGAGAAGCCTCCTAATGCCAAAATTGGAACTCGACTATCATCTCCAATATTCAGAAACCTTTCGCCATCCTAGAATCTCCTACTATTTCAAAATCCTTGCAATTTGTTGCAAATTTACTAAGGACTCCCAGTATCAAGTACCCAATTAGTAGTATCACAAAAAGAATAGGTACAGGAATTTATCATATAAATACCTTGAGTAGCAATATCTTGTTGCTTCCTCTTCTTCGACCTATTTTGGTCAATGAATGCAATATACAGAGGACAATTCCTCTTCCAGTGACCCTGCTTCTTATAGTAGAAGCACTCTGCCAGGCTCTGGTCTACCTTTTTCATCCCAGCCTGACTGGCCCCACCAACACTCTACACCTTTTAGGTCTTTTTCTTTTTAATTTTTTTCCTTTCTAAGGGGACAGCGTACTGCCCTATTTCCTCCCACAAAGTACACCAACCCCTTATTGAGGTTGTGGTCCTTCTCATAGATCTATAGTAACCCCAACAGATTGTGGTAATTCATTACAAGCCTATGCATCCGGAAGTGATCAAGGAAACCAAGGTAAGAAGGGGGAAGAGAATTCAGTATAGCATCTTTCCCCAACTATTAATGCAGAGGACATCCGAGTTTGGCCAGGCATTCAAATAACTTGGTCATGTACAATACATGATCAGTTACTAATGCCCCATCTCGCATATGGGAGTTATAGATGGCATTAAAAGTCCTGTACCACTCTACATTGTCATGCATGCTGAAGGATTCCCGTAACTTTTGCAAGATTTCCTCCGATTGGGCCTGATGGAGATATCGATCTGCATGAATCCCAGAGTAGCACAAATTCCGGAGTAGCATGAATCATGATACAGTATGAATTTTGATACAAATAAATTTAAATTTGAAGATCATTTCATCCTCCATATAAGAAGGTCCCCACATGAATTCCAAGTGGCGCCCAACACATGATGACACATCAATTCCCACATGATTGCCAAGTGGTACCCAACACATGATGACAAAAGAATGGCCACATGAATGCCAAGTGGCACCTAACACATGGTGACTCATGAATACCCACATGAATGCCAAGTGGCACCCATGCATGCAGATTTTCAGATTTGCCACCACTAGGTGACACTAGGAACCCATGCATTGTGCCACCCCTTTTCATGAAACTTGAAATTCAAATTTATAGCTACCTTCTATCTCTTTCCAAGTAAAATTTGAATTTGAAATGGAGCTTAAAAGGCTATAAATAGGCCCCTAATCTCTTTGTAAAAAGATGCTATTGATGAATGAAAGTTTTTTTTAAAGAAGAGTGACTCTTCTTTTGCTCCGTGAGAAGAGGGTGTGAGGCCTAATCCCAGGATAAGATGTGAGGTCATGTCTAGTTATCCCCTTCCTTGATTCCATCTTTCTTACCAGCCTCATTGATGGGGGACTAATATGCATGCAATTTTTTTTTTATATTTTACATGTTGAGTTAGGTGATCAATTCCCGAATTTCAAGTCAAAATTATTTATAGAGAATTTTGTATGAATTTTTGAAGATCAGCATGCAGATTAGGACCTAGAAAAGTAGCAAAGAAGGACCGCCGGGGCTGAGAAGCCTCGGTTAGGGCAAGTTCTCCTACAATAAAACTACTGGAGATAGAGGGGTGTACCTAACAACGTTTGTGAAGATCGCAGCAAAGGGGTCTCTTGTTCCTCGATAGATGCGGCCTGAAAAATCGAGCCAATGAACCGCGGATACCCGACTTTCTGCTCGGTGGTCCGATTGAGGCTTGGCTGGAGTCGTTGGATTCGTAGGAACTCAGGGACCTGCAAACGACCTGTCAGGGGTTAGAAAATTTACAAAGGAACAAGAAAACAAAGGAAAAATAGCAAGGAAAGGCTTCTTTTGGAGTGGGTGTCCAGGGATCTGGAGGGTTTGTTGGCAGCAGGAAGATGATTGCAAACACCGGGAAGAAGAACTCTCATAAACCCCTTTATGCACACAGCAGGGTATCACACAACTCAATAGAAGAACTCAAGGTTTTAATTCATATCAAAATTAGGTTTCATACAAGAGGCTAGGGTCCCTTAAATAGAACCTTAACCTTGGGCTCCAAGTAAGGGTACATTAGTCTTTACATAAGAATCCTTTTTCCTCTCAAACCCTAACTAGAAAATAAGGAAACATTAGGTAAAAAAAATCCCTAAAAATTCTCTTGACTTGGTCAACACTCCAAGGATGCCTAGGGGGGTGTGTTGGGCTTCTAGGAGCAGCAAGTGGCCAGCCCAAAGGGGCTCGGGCACATGGGTTTGGGCCTCTGGAAGCTGGGGTGGCCTGGTAGCCAGGTAGCAGGAATATTCCCTGGTATCTTGCTTCTTAGGGGCTTGGGCTTGGCGCCTAGGCTTTATTTCTTTGGGCTAGAATGCAGATGGACCTCTAAAATCATGGATGCCTTGGTCTATGAATATATCTTGGCATCTGAAAGGAAATCTGGGCATCTGGAGGGCATCTGCAAGGAATTAGGGTTTTCTGAATTTTCCTCCTGGGGTCTTCAAATCTTCATGCTAGGTTGGACTTGGGCTATACTTCCATGTCTTCAATCTAGTTGGACTTAGTCTTCACTTGTATGATGTGGTCTTGAGTCTTCAATATGGTTGAACAAGACTCAAAAAAAATAAAATTAGCTCGACATGAGCTAACAACACTGGACTGAACTAGCTCAACATGAGCTGACTAGTACAGAACTGAAACTCAAAAAACTCAAGTAACAACTAAAATGGACTCAGATAGGCTAAGCCCTTATTACAGATGGACTCATAAATTATTGATCAATTCATAGTGGGTTGAAAAGCCTCTGTCTTATTCTGGTGCCTCCGGTGTCCCCACCAATTCTCCCGGGGTGGGAGGAACTCGACCCTGTCGAGTGAAGATCATACTGGCTCATATATCTCTCGAGAAGGTCTGGGTTGAGGCGTTGCAATTCCTCTCAAGAAATCTACGAATCGTCCGACTCTGGCTGGCCTTGCCATCGGACCAGGAAGCATTGATAGTCACAGCCCCGGGTCGTGATGGCTTGATCGTCTAGGATACGCTCGATCCGTTCTCCTCTCTCAGACCAATTTGTTAGTGGACACTCTGGGTTAGGGTCACTCACAATGAAAAGGAATAGGTCCAAAGGCCTCACTAGGTATCGCTACCGGTTCCCTATACTCAACCAGGTCTGTAATATTGAAGGTAGAACTAATGCCCATATCCGAAGGCAATTCTAACATATAGGCATTTGATCCAACCTTCTTTAATACTTTAAAAGGTCTGGCTCTGTGAGCATGAAGCTTCTTTTAGGCCTATGCCTAACCAAGATAGAATCCACTACATCAAATTCTTTGATCCATCTTCGAGAATTAGCCAGTTGTTTTAACATTAGTGCGGGTGGTGAACATGCTAGGCACATGCAGACTCCTAACAAGATGATGCAAAGGACTCAAACCTATACCTACCAGACTTGACTATGCATTCCTATAGAAGGAAATCTTATTGAACTCTTTGGATCTAAACCTAACAGATTATAGGTTCCCTAGGTTTGATCCTAGCTTGACATGCACATGAAAATTTACAGTGAACTCCTAGCAAATTCCAAAGAGTGTGCCAGAAGTAAGATGCAAACCTAACATGCGTGATGAATGCATGCAGTATGCTATTCTCAATTAAATGCAATCTAATAATCCTAGAAATGCTGGAGGTGTCAGGAAAGGGCAAAAAATAGGAAGTGGGTTCAGAAATAGTTTGGTAGGGTAGGGAAAAAGGTTCAAGGTTAGTTGGATAAAGTTTGATAAAAGAAGGCATGCCAGGGACTAATCCTAGACTAATGAGGCTAACCTTACGAGGTTGCGGTATATCTATGGGGTTTGCATAATGGAAGGATGGTTACTAATCTCAGGGAAGAGGTCCTTAATGGGAACTATAGGAGGAAGCTCATCCTGAAGGTACTGATTCAAAGAGATCAAGTCCTTAATAAATTCTTCTGGTTCTTGTATTTTAGGACTAGACTCTATAATTTGGCTCTCCTCTATGGTTTCCTCAGGTAAGGCTCTAGTAGCAGTACCTAGGTTCTCTTCCTCTATTTGTTCTTCCACTATAGCTTTAGGTTGGATGTGGTCAAGGTCAACTACCTCTAGGTTGGCTTCTACCTGGGTATCTATTGGGTTAGCTAATTCTAGGTCATCTAAAGGTGTCTCCTCTTCTCCCTCATACTCATCCACTAGGCTCACATCATCTTCATACACTTCCGCGTTAATGTAAGCCTTGTGAATCTCAGGAATGGTTGGAGAAGGTCGGCTAGCAGGAAATTGGTTAGGTTCTGGTCTCTGATTATGGGTACTACTCCTAGTAGGTTCAGGTTGTATAAGGGGTAGTGGCTCACTACTGGGTTCATATTTAGGGATACTAATCCTATGGGGTTCAAGTTGACTAGGGGAATCATGACTAGTACTAGGCTGATACTTAAGGGTTATGGGTTCTCTAGGCTCATAGGACAAGGGTGCAGATCTATGGGTCATGGGATTATAGGATCTGGGGTCATAGGATTTTGTGTCAGCTCTATGATCAGGTTCTAAGGATGGATCATGGTATGGGGTCCTCCTAAGGTTGGACTCCCTATATGGGTCAGAATATTGGGTTCTCCTAGGGTTGGGCTCCCTATATGGGTCAGAGTATTGGGTTCTCCTAGGATTGGACAACCTATATGGGTCAGAGTATTGGGTTCTCCTAGGATTGGACTCCCTATATGGGTCAGAGTATTGGGTTCTCCTGGGTTCAGTATCATAATAAAGGTCATGGTAAGGGGTTCTTCTAGGTTCAGTATCATAATAAGGGTCATGGTAAGGGGTTCTTCTAGGTTCAGTATTATAGTATGAGTCAGGCTGAGGGGCTCTCCTAGGTTCGACCTCTTGGTATTGGTCAGGGTTTAGGGTCCTCCTAGGCTGAGGGTTATAGTATGGGTCAGGATGAGGGGCTCTCCTAGGTTCGACCTCAGGGTATGGATTAGGGTTTGGGGTCCTCCTAGGTTGAGGGGAATTAGGATCTGGCTCAGACTATGACCCATTGGTTTTTCCTAGGGTCCCTACCCGGACTTTTAACTGATCAAACCTATTGGCAAGATGGTCAATTCTATCATTGGTTTGAACACCAGACTGAGTTAACTGGGTCATCTGGGTAGTCATCTAGGTAGTTATCTGGGTAGCCATTTGGGCCATTTGATCAGCTAGGGCTTTTATTTGGGCTTGTAAATTTTTCATGGGTTCAGACATTTGTGAAGGAGGTGGGTGATATGAAACTCCTGATCTAGTGCTCATGCAAGACTCGATATGACCGACGATAGCTGACTAGACCTAGAGTCCAAACTAGATGCTCAATCAGGGTGGCAAACTAGCCTATAGTAACCCTGTACTCAGCCAGGCAGGTGTAAGGTGAGTGTTAGGTCCCTGAATGCCAATCCTAGACACCAATCAGAGATTGGCCAGGTAGGCGGACCAGCACACAAGCCCTTCGGGATTGAATCCCTAAACCACCATTCTAGACACTGAGCACAAGGCACACACAGGTTAACTTGACACAGTGATCTAACACTAGCCCGGACCCGACCAGTTGGTGTCCCTAGCCCACTAGGGAAAATTAAGTCTAATTAATTTTAGGTTAAGGCTTGGGACTGAATGCAAGAGATGTGGTTTTGGGCTAAGGAGAGGTTATCAACTCCTCCCCTTATCTGATATAGCAAGAGTACCCTTAAAAGTAAATTATGCAATGATGGCAGGCAGAAGAGGATGCAAATTAGGGTTTAGATGTTTTTGGTATTTTTGAAGAATATGTAATTTTTTTTTTGGTATTTTCTTAAATAGAAGAAAATGTGCAAATTATGGCCTAATATTCAGGAAATATACTAAAATTAAAAGATATGCAAAAATGTTAAACAAAATCCTAAAACTTCCAAACTTCTCTTGCTGAAAAAATAGAGCCAAAATTTTGCAGGCTATATTTTGGCTTGCAAATATTTCACAGGCCATAATAAAGTCTAAAAAAATTCACAAAATTACCGTGAATTATTTTTAATCCATAAAAATTAATTTCATAATTTTTGGAGTTTTCATCAGGGAGAAATAATTAGAAAAACAGAGTATATACAGACTGAAAAATTACAGAAAATAAGTCCTAATCTAAGCTCTGATACCAAATGATGCGGGACTAATATGCATGCAATTCATTTTGTATGTTTTACATACTGAGTTAGGTGATTAATTCCTGAATTTCAGATAAAAATTATTTGTAGGGAATTTTGTATGAACTTTTGAAGATCAGCATGCAGATTAGGACCTAGAAAAGTAGCAAAGAAGGACCGCCGGGGCTGAGAAGCCTCGGTTAGGGCAAGTTCTCCTACAATAAAACTACTGGAGGTAGAGGGGTGTACCTGAAAATGTCTGTGAAGATCACAGTGAAGGGGTCTCTCGTTCCTCGATGGATGCGGCCTGGAAAACCGAGCCAATGACCCGCGGATACCCGGCTTTCTGCTCGGTGGTCCGATTGAGGCTTGGCTGGAGTCGTTGGATTCGTAGGAACTCAGGGACCTGCAAATGACCTATCATGGGTTAGAAAATTTATAAAAGAACAAGAAAACAAAGGAAAACATCAAGGGAAGGCTTCTATTGGAGTGGGCATCCAGGGATCTGGAGGGTTTGTTGGCAGCAGGAAGATGATCGCAAACACCGGGAAGAAGAACTCTCACAAACCCCTTTATGCACACAGCAGGGTTTCACAGAACTCAATAGAAGAACTCAAGGTTTTAATTCATATAAAAATTAGGTTTCATACAAGAGGCTAGGATCCCTTAAATAGACCCTTAACCTTGGGCTCCAAGTAAGGGTACATTAGTCTTTACATAAGATTCCTTTTCCCTCTCAAACCCTAACTAGAAAATAAGGAAACATTAGGTAGAAAAAATCCCTAAAAATTCTCTTGACTTGGTCAACACTCCAAGGATGCCTAGGGGGGCATGTTGGGCTTCTAGGAGAAGCAATAGGCTGGCCCAAAGGGGCTCGGGCGCATGGGTTTGGGCCTTTGGAAGCTGGGGTGGCCTGGTAGCCAGGTAACAGGAATATTCCCTGGTATCTTGCTTCTTAGGGGCTTGGGCTTGGCGCCTGGGCTTGATTTCTTTGGGCTAGGATACAGATGGACCTCTAAAATCATGGATGCCTTGGTCTATGAATATATTTTGGTATCTGGAAGGAAATCTGGGCATCTGGAGTGCATCTGCAAAGAATCAGGGTTTTCTGAATTTTCCTCCTGGGGTCTTCAAATCTTCAAGCTGGGTTGGACTTGGGCTATACTTCCATGTCTTCAATCTGGTTGGACTTAGTCTTCACTTTTATGATGTGGTTTTGAGTCTTCAATATGGTTGAACGAGACTCAAAAAAAATAAAATTAGCTCGACATGAGCTGACAACACTGGACTGAACTAGCTCAACATGAGCTGACTAGTACAAGACTGAAACTCAAAAAACTCAAATAACAACTAAAATGGACTCAGATAGGCTAAGCCCTTATTACAGATGGACTCATAAATTATTGATCAATTCATAGAGGGTTGAAAAGCCTCCGTCTTATTCTGGTGCCTCCGGTGCCCCCACCACTCATGTCCTTTGAGATTCACCCTAACGGCTCCTTTAGTGAGGCGGGTGAGATGCCCTACAGGTGAGAGATCTCTCCATGAGTACGAGCCCAATGTCCATGAGAGTCCAAATTTCTACCTTCCATCTCCATTGTTCCTTCACCACCTTCTATAAAAAAAATATAGTAGTACCCTAATCTCGGTGACTTCTCAGCTCACCGACGATCCTACCCCTGATCTCGTGCCCCATCAGGGCCTCCTCGAATTTGAGACTGAACTTGTCATTCATAGCCGCTAGCATAATGCAACGTACAGTAGTTCTATCAGAAAGCCACTTCTGATAAGTGTTCCAAACAGATGTACGAGCATTGGCTACGAGGACCTTAGGTGCTGGATCCGATACAACATACAAGATCCTTTCATGCTCTAAAACAATCTTAAGCTTTCGATACCAATTATTGAAGTTTGGGCCAGAAAGTTTTTCATTCTCAAGCAATAAGCGGAGGGACAAGTTGACAAACATTTTCCTGAAAGGAAAACCATAAGACCAATTAGTATATGAATTTCAATTTTATTCCTAAAGACATGGACTTTAGTTTAAAGGTCCTCCCATATATTTTATCCAGATTAGTAGCCTCTACCTCCAACCTGAGGAATTATACTTAATTCTTTAGTGGGTACTAGAATCCTAAAGGTGCCACATGAGCCCAACTTTGGCTAGCTCACCCACGTGAACCTAAAGGTAGGTTCAATTAACCAATTGCTTCTTCCACGCAATTTCTAGTATTTCAAATTTTGCCCTTGGAGCACTTCAATTGGCCTTTGGGCTTCCTGCAAAAGAAGGTCCTAGTTAGGTCCAACCATTAACATGACTAAATTTAGTGCTTCTAACTAATGAATGATCAAGCTCGACTTTGGTCGGCTCACCTGACCACTATTAAGAGAGTTGCACTGAGCCATCATGTTATGAATGGCAATTCTAATAGCCTGATGACCACCCATACTGTGGTATTGCTGATGATCACCCAACTAAAGGACACATTGCCAATCCAACTTAATAGGAGGCTAAGACATAGGCTATCACATAACATAGTCTTTTTATGGACCTAATAATTTTGAGGATTTAAATTTTGTGACATTTGAGATGAAGACATGGACCTTGATCAAGAAAACTCTCACCAAACACTTAGAGGGTTTCTAGATCAATTTGATGAATGGGCACCTATAAACCAGTCAGACTGATTAACCTTAGTTGACATGGGTCAACTCAAATCAATAGATAATCTAATTTGATCTGAATCACCATATTTACCAGGTAAGTAAGATCAAGGGATGGGTTATGCCAAGTAAGCCTCTTGCCTTAGACACCAACCATGCGTTGGCCAAGTAAGAGTTAGCCCCAAAGAACCTTGATCACAACTATCAAACTTACCTTAGACACCAAGTGGTTTACCATACTCAATCAGACTAACCTAAAGATCCGGGTTCACCATGAAGCCATGAATCAAGTCCATTTAGATGTATGGACTGATCTACCTAACTATTAGAGAGTTCTACAGAGAAGAGACCTAATTCAACTTTTGATTAGTCTTTTCTCTATTTAATCCATTCATCTAAATCTAGGTCTAACCCATTTAAGGATCCAATTCTAGCTAACCCAATCAACCCATGATTTATGAATCATGACTTTAGATTAGAATCATATCCTAAATTTTAAAATTATACATCTTAATTCTAAATTACGTGTATCACACTATTTGAAATATTTTCAAAATGAAATGAAATAATTTCATAAAAATTTGAAGCTTAAAATTATTGTTTCATAGTTTTCTGGTCGAGTCAACTCTTGCAGATCGGGTCAACTCTTCTACTCGAGTTGGCTCTTCGAGTCAGCTCTTCTGCTCGAGTCAACTCTTCGACTCTTCGAGTCAGCTCTTTATCTCTATGAGTTGGCTTTTCCAAAATATAGATTTCAGGTCAAGTCAGCTCTTTTGCTCGAGCCAGCTCTTCCAGAATATAGTTTTTTCAAACTTCAGTCATTTCCACTTGAACTTGTCAAAGTTTTAGATCAAACTTCTTTTAGATCTTATCTAAACATAGTTATGATATATAAACCAAAGATTAAAATAATTTTAATCCATTAAATTTTTTACTTTCTTCTTCATAAGTTCATGACACAGTGGCATCCCGACACGCCATAGGAGAACCCCTTGGAATGGAAAGAGTTGGTCTTTAAACCATGCATCTCTCCTATGACCGGACGGCCATGGTAAATCCACCTTAATCTGAGTACTATGTGAAGGAAATCAAACTAGTTTCATAAAAAATATTAAATGAGTTGCATACACAACCTCGCTCTGATACCATTGAGAAGAACTATTCCTAGGGGTGACACATGCATTTTAAAACTTTTCTAAAAACATGTAATAGCGAAAAGGGATAAAACTATTTTATCTCAAGATGTTAATCTAATTAACACAACCCCCTTATCAGGATCTAGATGTATCTAGAGTTATGTAAATATGAAATCATGCAAACATTGTATGAAAAATAGAATAATTCTAAAAATCACATAATGATGCAGCAAAGATAACTATGTCATACATAAAATAAGCACATACCTTGGTGACGTTCACCAGGAAGAACCGAAAGTTGCAAAAATGCCCACCTCTCAGTCGCAATCCCAGGGATGGCACTGACCTATGAAAAAATTCTGGCTTCGCAAGCAGCACTTGTGTACTACCTCTATGGGTGGTACACATCGTGTAGCACGGTTTCTTCTCCTTCCTTCGAGGGGCTAGCCCCTATAGAAACTTTATCGGGTGGACTCCTTCTTCCTCATCTCCTTGAAGATCAGTGGGACACCTTCAACTCCTTGAAGTGCCAGTTGCTGCAACAGTGCTAGAACAAAACAAGGACTCTCCCAGTTCTCTCTATCCCAAACCTTCAATAGAAGGTATGCACTTAGAGATCCAAACCAAAACTTGAGAGAGAACGATGCAGATGGTTTGACATGATCCTATACTAGGCATGCAAACAGCTGCGGGAGCAGAATGGATTTTAAAAACATTTTAAAAAATCCGCGTAGCAGAAATCTGCTCCGCCAATAACTAATCTAATTCTAGTTGCAAATAGGCATGTATGATGATATAAAATATTTGCAAAATATTTGAACTAAAAATTCTATTCATGCATGATTAAAAAACAATTTTTTCATACCTTATTCTGGTTGGAATAACTCTGGGATAAAGCTGTAATATGCTGGAATAGCTGGAATAAAACTATTCCAGCCTTCTTCTTCCTTGGGCTGAAAACAAACTCTGTTTTTGGCATGAAAAATGGCATCGGAACACCACCTTCCGGACCTCCATTTTCTTCCAAATTTCAGCAACAGCAACTTGGACAAGAGGTCTTCGATCTCCAATTGAAAGCTGAAAGAAAATGTTAGCCAAAAATTATAAAAATCAACCAAAGTCTGCTGCCAGATTTTCTGCAGCAGAACTGGGCAGCAGGCTTTGGCCTTTGTTTTGGAGCAGCTGGAGCGATCCCGGCTCATGTGGTTTGCTCCTAGGAGTAGAATGGTACTCCCTCTAGAGGGGAGACATGCCGGGGGCTCTCGGATCCCTCTCCACACGCGGTGCTAGCCACTGGAAGATGATTCGTGGCCATAGTGGACTGTAGCAATACTCCTTTGCTGCAGTGCAGGTTTGAGCACTTGAAAGGGCAGTAAAATGGCCCTTGAACACTCCCTCACACTCTCCAAATCTCAGCCTATAAGTGCAAAGTCTAAGCTCTCAACCAGGGGGTTTCTCAACCTCTCAAAGAAGAACGCCCAGGTTGCAGTTTAATGGTGTTTTCAAGGCTGAAAAACTAGATTGAAATAGGGGACTTGCTGGAGTTTTTATAAGCAGCGAAGGAAAGGAATACGTAGAGGCTAGGAGAAGGAAAAGGCAGCTGTCGTTCACCCATTCAATCATAAAACAGGGATAAATGAGCAGCGGTGGAGGGAGAAGAAGAGGCACCAGTGAGGGGAGACGTTCGGTCTTCATTGGACGCATGGAATGGTTTTGATGCTTGGGAGTTCAGCCAGCATTTTATCGTGTAAAACAGCTGGAAGAAATAAAATGATCACCAGTTCAAAAAACCGGTCCAAACAAAATTTGGTTCAATCCCATTGGTTCAATTAACCATTCCCATTTAAACCTCGTGGTTCAATCCAATTGAACCGGTTCAAGCCCAATAAAATAGGTTCAATTGGTTCACAACCAATTGGAGGCCGAAACGAACTCTGAATCAGTTCAAAACTGATTCAGAAAAAACCTGGTGCAGTCCTGGTCAGCCCGGAACAATTTCTGGTTGACACAGACGAAGGCATGATGGGGAAAAGAGTGATCAAAAATACTGTGACCACAAAATCAAGACGATTTCCAATCGTAATCGGTATCCGGATCATAGAGTAATCCTCTATGGCGTGTGACCTCATAGGTTCGAACCTAAATGGTATCACTAGAACAATTCTAGTACCAGCTCAGGAAACCATCTAGCAATGGGTCCCGGTGTCCGGATAGGTCGAAGATGCAGGAGCAAACTATCGAACCTCTGGCATATGGTTACCGTATAATTCATCCCTTTGACCTCTAATGCTCAGGATGACTGAGATTGGGCTGCCAACCAAAACAGTCAGTCCACTACGTGTCTCAACCTCGCAAGCCCAGTGACTCTTCACTTGGACTACCCCGATCGAAGATTTGCTAAATTGAGATACTGCAAGACATTCAATCCAAACTGTTTGGACAGGTCAATTCCATCTTGGTCCATCACTGCTCCACAAGTACTTACCTGTACCCAGAAACCTTCCATCACCAGATTAAAAACATGGGTAGTCCGGCACCAAAGCACAGGGAGTTGCTTGCAAGCTACCGTGATGACCTCAGGTCAGAGGGACACATATATCCATATCCAATCATGAGTATCCGTTTGGCAGAAAGGGGCTGCATGGAGTCACGTTCAATGAGATATCACATATCCCACTTGTTGATCACATCAGTGTCACCACACTTATTTGGTCAAGAGGACAACCAAACGATGTGAACTACAACAACCTATACTTGATATATTGCCATCCAGTACAATATATCATTTGGTTGTGAACAAGGTTTAAGGACCACTCGATACATCCTCTCTATATCGAAGTCACTGTAGTCCTAAGGACTTCATCACATGGAAAGATTTCATTTTAGGGAAATACAATATGTGATGAGCTGCCAAAAAATATTTTATTAATTCAAACAAGGAGTACAATACTGAGCTCAACCACCTACAACCCAGGCGATTGGCTTTGGGACACAATTCCCAACAACTCCCACTTGTACTAAAGCCAATCAGAAGAGTATCTAATATCCATTTCCCATTTACAATAGTCAAACTCTTTTATTTCGAGGGCTTTAGTGAAGGGGTCGGCCAGATTTTGTTTTCCATCGATCTTCAGAAGATTGATGTCGCCTTGTTCCACGATCTCTCGTACGAGGTGGTATCACCGCAGTATGTGCTTTGTGCGGTGATGAGCTTTAGGCTCCTTAGCTTTAGCAATGGCTCCAGTGCTATCATAATACACCGGAACAGGACCATCTAGGAAAGGTACCACCCCTAGCTCTCCAAGGAACTTCCGCAACCACACAGCTTCCTTTGCTGCATCTGATGCTGCAATGTATTCTGCTTCGCATACCGAGTCTACAACAGTTGCCTGCTTGGAACTTTTCCAGCAGATCGCTCCTCCATTCAGGGTAAATACAAACCCTGACACACTCTTGCTGTCATCTCTATCCGACTGGAAACTGGAGTCAGAGTACCCCACAAGTTTCAAGTCAGGTTCTCCACAAATCAGCCATTGATCTTTAGTATTTCTCAAATACATAAGGATGGACTTAACCACCTTCCAATGTGCCTCACCAGGGTCAGACTGGTATCTGCTCACTACTCCTAGTGAGTATGCCACGTCTGGTCTAGTATAAGTCATAGCATATACGATAGATCCTACTGCAGAAGCATAAGGTACTCTACTCATGCACTCTCTTTCCTCAGGAGTTGTCGCACAATCCTTCTTGGAAAGAGTAATTCCAGAACCTATCGGGAGATAGCCTTTTTTGGAATTTTCCATGCTGAACCGTTTCAGCACGGTATCAATGTACGTAGACTGGGACAGTCCCAAAAGCTTCTTAGATCTATCTCTATAGATCTTCATACCTAGTATGTAAGAAGCTTCACCCAAGTCCTTCATGGAGAACTGAGATGATAACCATACCTTTATTCCTTATAATGCTGCGACATCATTCCCGATTAAGAGAATGTCGTCAACATACAGTACTAGGAATACAATCACAGAACCACTAACCCATTTATTGATGCACGGTTCTTCTCCGTTCCTAACGAAGCCATACAATTTGATAAACCTATCAAACTGTAAGATCCAACTTCGAGACGTTTGCTTGAGTCCATAGATGGACCTCTGCAACTTGCATACTTTTAATTCATCTACGGATGTAAACCCTTCAGGCTATATCATATACACCTCCTCTTCCAGCTCCCCATTAAGGAAAGCGGTTCGGACATCCATCTGCCAGATCTCGTAATCAAAATATGCTGCCAAAGCAAGCATGATCCGAATGGACTTGAGCATTGCCACAGGGAAGAAAGTCTCGTCATAATCGATACCATATCGCTGAAGATACCCCTTGGAAACTAGACGGGCTTTATAGGTCTCTACCTTCCCATCTACGCCCCTTTTCCTCTTGAAGATCCATTTACACCCGATGGATTTTATTCCTTCAGGCAGATCAACCAATGTCCAAACATTGTTGATTTCCATGGACTCCATTTCGGATCGCATGGCTCCAAGCCATGCCTCAGAGTCTGATCTCTGAAGTGGATCCATATAGGTGATCGGATCCTCATTGTTCTTATCGAGCTCAATGGGATCGCCATCCCGGACCAAGAAACTGTAGTATCTGTCCGGCTGACATGGTATTCTACCAGATCTCCTAATGGGTTCTAGGTGTGATTCAATCTCAGCCAGTTCTACGATGTCCTTAGAGTGTGCAGGTTCTTCTATTGGCTGAACTTCATCAAGTTCAATCTTAGAGGCTATAGTTCCTTCTCCAAGGAACTCCTTTTCCAAAAAGATAGCTCTAAGAGCAATGAACACCTTTTGTTCATTCTCCAAGTAGAAGAAATACCCTTTGGTTTCCTTAGGATAACCAATGAATAAACACCGATCAGACCTTGCACCAAGTTTGTCTGAGTCTAAATGCATTATGTAAGCCGGACAACCCCAGACCTGAAGGTGTGAGATTGAGGGTTTACATCCATTCCACATCTCATACGGAGTGGAGACAACAGATTTACTTGGAACATCATTTAACAAATAACATGCTGTATGAAGCGCATATCCCCAAAAGTATAGCGGCAAAGTTGCAAAGCCCATCATGGATCGAACCATGTCCAACAAGGTTCGATTCCTCCTTTCAAACACACCATTCAACTGTGGTGTTCCTGGAGGAGTCCACTGAGAGAGAATTCCATTCTCCTCAAGATATGTCAAAAATTCACCAGATAAGTATTCACCACCTCGATCAGATCGAAGGATTTTAATACTTTTTCTAGTTTGCTTTTCTACTTCATTACGGTATCGTTTGAACATTTTAAACGACTCAGACTTATGTCTCATTAAAAAGACATAACCGAACCTTGAAAAGTCATCTGTAAAAGTAATGAAATATTTGTATCCTCCTCTGGCACTAACTGTCATCGGTCCACATACATCAGTATGTATTAGACGTAGAACTTCTGTAGCTCGTTCACCTTTTCCAGTAAAAGGTGACTTGGTCATTTTACCAAGTAAACAGGATTCACAAGTGGGCAGTGATTCAGAATCACTGACCTCGAGGAGTCCATCTCCTCGCATCTTGTTTATCCTATTTTGGTTAATATGACCTAGCCTAAAGTGCCAAAGATACAAATCGTTGACATTATCTAATATTGGGCGTTTGCTAGAAGTGTACATTACACTAACAGGCCTTGATAGTACGTATATGTCATTATTTAATCTAACATTCATTATAACAAAGTTATTCAAAATAACATTGCAAAAATCATCTTTTATTGATAGTTCAAAACCACAATTGGCCAAAAGGCCTACAGAGATTATGCTCATAATGAAACTAGGACAATAGTGACAGTCAACTAGTTCGACAGTACAAGACTCAAAGACAAGATGCAGGACTCCGACCGCCAGTACTGGAACACAATTTTCATTCCCGACGCTTAGAAATTGTTTTCCATCTTCAAATCTTTTGCTAACTAGAAGTCCCTGTAATGAATTACAAACGTGAATTGGACTACCAGTATCCAATACCCAGTTAGCTGTATCAACAATAGAGTAATTACAAGGTTTTATCATATAATTACATTGTTCAGCAGACTTCTGCTTTCTCGGCCTGTTCGGATCAAGGGACGCAATATAAAGAGGACAGTTCCTCTTCCAGTGTTCCTTCTTCTTGCAGTAGAAACACTCTGCAGAAGACTGATCAGCCTTATACTTCCTGGTCTGACTAGGGCCATGAGCATTCTGCACCTTCTTTCCCTTTTTATTTGTTTTATTCTTCCCTTTCTTAAAGGAACGACGACCTCTACTACCTCCCACTAAATTCACCACCCCCTTATTCAGTTGGTGGTCTTTCTCGAAAGTCTGCAGCAACCCCAAAAGACCAGGTAGTTGACTGCAGGCTTGTTCATTCTATAATGATCGAGAAAATCAAGATAGGAGGAGGGAAGAGAATTCAGGATCGCATCCTTGCCGAGCTGCTCGTGCAAGGGGCATCCGAGTTTGACCAACTTTTCAATCAGCTCGATCATGTACAATACATGATCAGTTACTGAACCGCCATTTGGCATCTTGGAATTGTAGATGGCATAAGACACTTAATACCATTCTTCATCATCTAGGGTGCCGAAGGATTCCTTCAACTTTTGAAGGATTTCATCAGGTTGGGCCTCCTCGAATTTGCGACTGAACTCGTCGTTCATCGCCGCTAACATAATGCATCGGACAGTAGTCCGATAAGAGACCCACTTCAGATAAGCATCTCTGACCGCACTCCGTGCATTAGCGGGAGGGATTTCAGGTGCCGGATACGTTATCACATAGAGGATCCGTTCATGCTCCAGAACGATTCTCAATCTTCGATACCAACTATCGAAGTTGTGACCCTTTAACTTCTCGTTGTCGAGAAGTGACCGGAGCGATAAATTGGAAGACATCTGAAAAAAAAATAAGACCAAATTAGTGTATGAATTAATAATTTAACCAAAAGACTTGGACTTTAGTCTAAAGGTTTCTCCCACTAATTTTTCAGATTGGTAGCCTCTAACTCCAATCCGTGAAAACACTTTTTCAAGTGGGTACTGAAATCCAATAGGCCACGCATGAGCCCGACTTTGGCCAGCTCACCCATACGAGCCTAAAGGTAGGTTCGTAAACCAATTGCTTCCCTAAACAATTTTCAGTATTTCATTTTGCCCCAGAGAACACCCTAATCGGCCTTGGGGCCTCCTATTGCGGGTCTCTGGTTAAGACCAACCATTAAAATGACAAATCCAATGCTTCCAGCTAACTAAAGACCAAGCCCGACTTTGGCCGGCCCACCTGGTCCCGTTAAGGAGGTTGCACTGAACCATCATCGATTAGATAGAAATTCCAGTCGCCGGATGTACACCCGTTCTTTGGAACTGCCGATGCACACCAAGCTAGTGAACACATTTCTATCCAACTTAATGGGAGGCTAAGACACTGTCAACTCCTTGACTTAGTCTTTTTAAGGACCTAATGATTGTTAGAGGATTTTTAATTATGACAGAAGAAAAGACAAGGACATGGATCATCCTCCTACTGAATCAATCAGATTTCAGGAGGGTTAAAATAAATCAACAAACGATCCATGGGCACCTATAGATCAGTCAGACCGATCAACCTTGGTGACATGGGTTAACTCGAGTCATTGAGCTTTTCCAATCAGTTCTGGTCGACTCGACTAGCCAGGTAGGTGAGATCATGGGTGAGTATCCACCATTAACCATCATTCCTAGACACCAACCAAGTTGGCCAGGAAAGAGGTAGCCTCATATAACCATGATCATAATGCCAAACCTACCTCGACACCGGTCAGTTTACTAGACTCGATCAGACTAGCCTAAAGACTCGGGCATCCACTGAGCCACTAATTGGATCTATTTTAGATGAATGGATCAACTAATCTAACTATTAGATAGTTCTAAAGAAGTGCCTTAAACAACTTTTGTTTAATCTTCTTGTAATCCGGTTCAACTAAACTTAGGTCTAACCCAGTTATGGACCCAACTAGTCAACTAACCCGATTAACCCAAAATTGCTTATGCAAAATTGATTAGATTTCATAAACCTAAAAAAAAAATTTTAATAAGCCAAATTCTTAATTAAAATAATTTTTAATTAAGTCTCTATGTAAAACAATTTTACATAACTAAAAAATCATGCATCAAGATATTTTACAAATAATTTATATTCATATAAAACATGCCTAAAACATGTATCACCAAATTAAAACAATTTTTAATTTTAATATTCTTTAAGGATCCTTCTGAAGAGGCCAACACAGATGATCCGCATCGTGTCAAAGACACACGGTCATGGTGAAGGTCTCAACTAGGTTCCAAAAAGAAATCATGATACATTTTTTTTAGATTAAACTAATTTTAATCTATTAAACATGCATACTAGATTAGATTACACATGTAACCTGGCTCTGATACCAATGAAAGAGAACGATGCAGGTGGTTTGACATGATCCTATACTAGGTATGCAAACATCTGCGGGAGCAAAATGGATTTTAAAAACATTTTAAAAAATCCGCGCAGCGGAAATCTTCTCCGCCCAGAAACTAATCTAATTCTAGATGCAAATAGGCATGAATGATGATATAAAATATTTGCAAAATATTTGAATTAAAAATTCTATTCATGCATGATTAAAAACAATTTTTTCATACCTTATTTCGGCTGGAATAACTCTGGGATAAAGCTGAAATAGGCTGGAATAGCTGGAATAAAACTATTCCAGCCTTCTTCTTCCTTGGGCTGAAAACAAACTCTGTTTTTGGCTTGAAAAATGGCATCGGAACACCACCTTCCGGACCTCTGTTTGCTCCCAAATTTCAGCAACGGCAACTTGGACAAGAGTTCTTCGATCTCCAATTGAAAGCTGCAAGAAAATGTTAGCCAAAAATTATAAAAATCCACCAAAGTCTGCTGCCAGATTTTCTGCAGCAGAACTAGGCAGTAGGCTTTGGCCTTTGTTTTGGAGCAGCTGGAGCGATCCCGGCTCGCGTGGTTTGGTCCTAGGAGTAGAATGGTACTCCCTCTAGAGGGGAGACATGTCGAGGGCTCTCAGATCCCTCTCCACACGCGGTGCTAGCCGCTGGAAGATGATTCGCAGCCATAGTGGACTGCAGCAATACTCCTTTGCTGTAGTGCAGGTTTGAGCACTTGAAAGAGCAGTAAAATGGCCCTTGAACACTCCCTCACACTCTCCAAATCTCAGCCAATAAGTGCAAAGTCTAAGCTCTCAAGCAGGGGGTCTCTCAACCTCTCAAAGAAGAACGCCCAGGTTGCAATTTCATGGTGTTTTCATGGCTGAAAAACTAGATTGAAACAGGGGACTTGCTGGAGTTTTTATAGGCAGCGAAGGAGAGGAATGCGTAGAGGCTGGGAGAAGGAAAAGGCAGCTGTCGTTCACCCATTCAATCATAAAACAGGGATAAATAAGCAGCGGTGGAGGGAGAAGAAGAGGCACCCGCGAGGGGAGACGTTCGGTCTTCATTGGACGCATGGAATGGTTTTGACGCTTGGGAGTTCAGCCAGCATTTTACCGTGTAAAACAACTGGGAGAAATAAAATGATTACCGATTCAAAAAACCGGTCCAAACAAAATTTGGTTCAATCCCATTGGTTCAATTAACCATTCCCATTTAAACCTCTTGGTTCAATCCAATTGAACCGGTTCAAGCCCAATAAAATAGGTTCAATTGGTTCACAACCAATTGGAGGCCGAAACAAACTCTGAATCAGTTCAAAACTGATTCAGAAAAAACCTGGCGCAGTCCTGGTCAGCCCGGAACAATTTTCGGTTGACACATACAAGGGCAAGACGGGGAAAAGAGTGCTCAAAAATACTGTGACCATAAAATCGAGACGATTCCCAATCGTTATCAGTATCCGGATCAGAGAGTAATCCTCTGTGGCGTGTGACCTCATAGGTTCGAACCTGAACGGTAGCACTAGAATAATTCTAGTACCAGCTCAGGAAACCATCTAGCAATGGATCCCGGCATCCGGATAGGTCGAAGATGCGGGAGCCAACTATCGAACCTCTGGCATATGGTTACCGTATAATTCATCCCTTTGACCTCTAATGCTCAAGACGACTGAGATTGGGCTGCCAACCCAGACAGAGTCAGTCCACTACGTGTCTAAACCTCGCAAGCCCAGTGACTCTTCACTAGGATTACCCCGGTCGAGGATTTGCTAAATTGAGATATTGCGAGACATTCAACCCAAACTTTTTGGACAGGTCAATTCCATCTTCGTCCATCACTGCTCCACAAGTACTTGCCTGTACACAGAAACCTTCCATCACCAGATTAAAAATCCGGGTAGTCCGGTACCAAAGCATAGGGATTTGCTTGCAAGCTACCGTGATGTTCTCAGGTCAGAGGGACACATATACCCATATCCAATCGTGAGTATCCCTTTGACAGAAAGGGGCTGCACGGAGTCACGTTCAATGAGATATCACATATCCCACTTGTAGATCACATCAGTGTCACCACACTCATACAAAGGTTTGGTAAACACATCTGCTAACTGATCATCAGTACATACAAAATCAAGAATAGCATTATAGTTTTGTACAAGATCTCTTATGAAATGATGTCTTATTTCAATGTGTTTACTTCTTGAATGTTGCACAGGATTTTTAGATAGATTGATTGCACTAGTATTGTCACATCTTGTGGGTGTCTTAGTTTAATGCCAAAATCTTCGAGTTGTTGTTTGATCCAAAGGATTTGAGCACAACAGCTTCCAACTGCTATATATTCGGCTTCCACCATTGATAAAGTAACTAAGTCTGTTTGTTGCTACTCCAAGAGATCAAATTTACTCCAAGAAACTGACAGGTTCCCCTAGTACTTTTACAATCAAGTTTACATCCAGCAAAGTCAGCATCATAATAAGCAATCAATTCAGATGAAGAATCTCTAGAGTACTATAAACCAATTTCAATTGAACCAGATAGATATCTAAGTATGCGTTTAACAGCCAAAAGATGAGACTCTTTAGGATTAGACTGATATCTAGCACACATACAGACGCTAAACATGATATCTGGCCTACTGGCTGTAAGATATAATAATGAACCGATCATGCCACGATATAATTTTTGGTCAATAGATTTACCTGATTCATCCTTGTCAAGTCTACAAGTAAAGCTTATAGGGGTACCTAAAGGCTTAGTGTTCTCCATCCCAAACTTCTTGAGTATTTCTTTTGTGTATTTTGATTGGTTGATGAAGATTCCCTCTTCGGTTTGCTTTATTTGGAGTCCGAGGAAAAAATTTAGTTCTCTCATCATGCTCATCTCAAACTCACCCTGCATTAACTTTGCAAAATCTTGACAAAGAGATTCATTAGTAGCACCAAATATTATATCATCTACATAGATTTGTACTACTAAGAGATCATCATTCTTTTTTTTAAAAACAAAGTTTTGTCTACATTACCTCTAGTAAAATCATTTTTGAGCAAGAAAGAGCTTAAACGATCATACCAAGCTCTAGGAGCTTGTTTCAATCCATACAAAGCTTTATGAAGTTTGTAAACATGATTTGGAAATTCAGAATTTTCAAAACCAGGGGGTTGCTCAACGTAAACCTCTTCTTCAAATAGACCATTTAAAAAGGCACTTTTAACATCCATTTGAAATAATTTAAAATTCATAAAGCAAGCAAAAGCCAATAATAGCCTAATTGCCTCAAGTCTAGCTACAAGAGCAAAGGTTTCATAAAAATCTATTCCTTCCACCTGATTGTATCCTTTGGCAACTAGTCTAGCCTTATTTCTAGTAACTACTCCATTTTCATCAAGTTTATTTTGAAAAACCCACTATGTACCAATAATTGAATTGTCTGAAGGCCTATCTACTAATGTCCAAACATTGTTCCTTTTGAATTGGTTAAGTTCATCTTGCATAGCATTTATCCAATTATTATCACATTCAGCTTCCTCAATAGTTTTAGGTTCAATTTGAGAAACAAAAGGTAAGTAATCACATATATTTCTAAGGGATGATTGAGTACTTACACCTTTAGATGGATCATCGATAATTAGTTCTTTTAGGTGTCCATGAGCATACCTCCATTCTTTTGGTAATGGATCAACCGTTGACATGTTTTCATCACCTTGTGCTTGATCTCCTTCAGTGTTTTGATCATCGTTCTGTTCCTTGGTAAGCCCTTCATTGTTGTTTATTCCTTCAGTTTTCTTGCTACCTGTTTCATCACAGAGTACATCTTCTTTTCTTGAAGATTTTTGGTTAGATCCATCAAATACCACATGTATGGATTCTTCAACAACAAGTGTTCTTCTATTGAAGACCCTGTATGCCTTATTAGATGTGGAGTAGCTTAGAAAGACTCCCTCATCTGATTTGGCATCAAATTTACTTAAATTATTCTTATCATTGTTTAAGATGAAACAATGGCATCCAAAAACATGAAAATAACAAATTGAGGGTTTTCTACCCTTCCAAAGCTCATAAGGTGTTTTCTTTAGAATCGGTCGAATTAAAACTCGATTTAAAACATAGCATGCAGTATTTATGGCTTCTGCCCAAAAATATCTAGGTAAGTCATTTTCACAAAGCATGGTGCGTGTCATTTCTTCAAGAGTTCTATTTTTTCTTTCTATTACCCCATTTTGTTGAGGTGTCCTAGGTGCAGAAAAATTATGATGAATGCCATTTTCAATACAAAATTTATCAAATCAGCATTTTCAAATTCGGTTCCATGATAACTTCTCAAAGATACGACTGAAACACCTTTTTCATTCAAAACTCTTTTATAAAATCTAATGAATTCAGAAAAAGTTTCATCTTTATGTGCTAAAAACATGACCCATGTAAATCATGAGAAATCATCTACAATGACTAGACCATACTTCTTACCTCCCAAACTAGATGTTCTAGTTGGCCCAAAGAGGTCCATGTGAAGCAACTCCAAAGGTCTAGATGTAGAGATTACTCCTTTTGGTTTGAAAGAGGATTTGGTTTGTTTTCTAAGTTGACATGCACTACGGATCTTGTCTTTTTCAAGATTGAGTTTAGGCAAATCCTTTACCAAGTTCTTTTTGCTAAGTTTTGAAATTAAATGCATGCTTGCATGTCCTAGTCTGCGATGCCAAAGCCAACTAGTTTCATTGATCTTGGCTTCCATTGCCACTAGGCATTGACCATTTTGAATAGGGAGATCATCAAGATCAACCATATAAATATTGCCATGCCTATGACCAATGAACTTAATGCCATTGTCATCTAGACTAGAAACAATGCACAAAGAAGATTCAAAAATAACTTTAAAATTTTTGTCGCAAAATTGGCTAATGCTAAGCAAGTTATGTTTCAAACCATCAACATATAAGACATTATCAATATAAGAAGAAGGGGTGATATGGACTTTACCAATACCGATAATTTTGCCCTTTCCATTATCACCAAATGTTACATTACCACCATTTTGATATTCGAGAGATGAGAACTGTTCCACATCTCCTATCATATGCCTTGAGCAACCGCTATCAAGGTACCACATCCTTCTCTTATTGGTTGCAAAGCATACCTGCAATAAAGATCAAGTGGAGACTTTAGGTACCCAAGCCATTTTCGGTCCTTTTTCGTTAGTGGCATTGGTTCCTTTCGGAACCCAAACTTTCTTAATATTACTTAATCTTCTTTTGTTGCACATATAAGATTTATGTCCTTTAGTACCACAAGTATAGCAAGTAATGGATGAAGATGCAGGCACAAAGAAATTTTTAAAAAGTTTTTGTTTCTTATGAGTTCTGAATCCTAAACTTGCTTTATCAAATACTGCTCTTTGGTTATTCAAAAGCAAATTCAATTTTTCAGAACTATAAGTAAATCTTTCTATAAAAGGTTTTAATTTTTCAATTTCTTTTTTATATCTTTTGTTTTCATTTAAAATTTCTTTGCTTTGTTTTGACAAATTTTCATTTGAAAGTGAAGCACTTTTCTTTTTCAAGACTTCTTTTTCTTTTTCAAGTACTACAATCTTATCATTTATTTTTTTATTTTGAAGAAGAAGGCATTCATTTTCATTTGAAAGCTTGTCATTTGTTTTGGCTAAATCCAAATTTTGCTTCTTTATATCTTTATGTTTTGATTTTAGTTTTTGAAGTTCTATGACTAATTCATCAAAAACTTCATGAAGCTCATCAAAAGTAAATTCATTTTCTGTTTCGGAATATACCTCATCATGATTAGCCATCAGACAGAAGTTTGCCACCTCCTGCTATTCTTTCTCAGAATTGGAGTCCTCACTTTCACTCCAAGTTGCCATCATGGCTTTCTTTCTCAGCTTTCTTCTACTTTTCTTTAGCAAGGGGTAGTCTACCTTGAAATGGCCGGGTTTTTTGCATTCAAAATAAGTAGGCTGCTCCATCTCCTTTTCTTTGTCCTTCTCTTTACTTGGCTCACCTTTCAGAGGTTTCTTTTTGAAGTTGAACCTTTTCTTCCTCATGAACCTTCTGAATTTTCTCGCCAATAGAGCCGTCTCATCTTCTTCATCATCTTCTTCAGAGTCTTCGCTTGATTCCTCTCTCGCAGTAGATTTGAACGTGATTACTTTCTTATTTTTGTTGACCTCTCCATTCTTTTGTTTGAGGGAGAGCTCATAGGTCATTAGTGAACCCAACAGTTGTTCAAGTGGAAGAGTGTTGACATCCTTGGCTTCTTCAATAGATGTTACTTTTGCATCCCAAGAAGCTGGTAGAGACCTGAGAAGTTTGTTCACAAGTTCACCGCTAGAAATAATTTTTCCTAGGCTTCTCATGCCATTCACAATATTTGTGAACCTAGTATACATCTCACTAATAGACTCAGTAGGTTCCATTTTAAACATTTCATACGTATGAATAAGCATGTTGACCTTGGTAGTTTTCACTTGGTGTGTACCCTCATGGGTAACCTCAAGTGTATCCCAAATCTCCTTGGTGGAGAGACAATTAGATATTCTATTAAATTCACTTGGGTCAAGAGAGCAAAATAATAGATTTATAGCCTTAGCATTAAGCTCGATTTGCTTAATGCCATTCTTATCCCAATCATCTTCCATCTTTGAAGTGAGAATGCCATTAATCAACATCATAGGCTGATGAGGACCTTTTACAATTGTCCTCCATAAATTATAGTCAAGAGATTGAATAAAAATGTGCATGCGTGTCTTCAAGTATGTGTAATTTGTGCCATTGAAAAGTGGGGGACGATTTGAAGCTTGACCTTCAACTATACCCATTTCTATTGGGGCTGCCATGATCTTTTACTCAAGATCCTTGGACCTATAAGAGAGTACCGGTGCTCTGATACCACTTGTTGCCCAGAAATGGAGCCCAAGAGGGGGGGTGAATTGGGTCTTTTAGAAAATTTAAAACAATAATGAGAGGGACTAGTGGTGCTAGTGAAAAATGATAAGTTCAATGCAAGAGATTTAAAGTAGTAGCAATAATCAAAGAGCAAGAGAGGAAGAGAGCAATCACACACGAACACAAGGTTTATTGTGGTTCGGTGCAAACCTAGCACCTACATCCACTCCCCAAGCCACCCTTGGGTATTTCACTATAATCCAAACAAGATTACAGCTGACTTGTTTTTCACACGGCTCACAAGTCAAAACCTAAGTTGGTTTTATCACTTAGGCTTATCAACAAACCTTAACACTTGTTTTGTCTTCGGGCTCACAAGTTAACCCTAGTTGGTTTTATCCCTTGGCTCACCAACAAACCATAATAACCTTCTTTCAAGATAGCCTTGAAAGCTAGGTCAAATCATAATGTAAAAACAGATATACAATTTTAAAACTAAAACAAACTCTCTTCAAGAGTAGAATGGAATCTTTGAAGCTCAAGTTGATGCTTTGTCTTGACTCTTCCTTGGAAAATCCTTCAAAGTGCCTCTTTTGGAATGATGTAAGGATGAGCTTGTAGGCTTTTCAAGGAATCAAACTATAAAAGGCTTTTGATGTGAAGTATTTGAGACAATATAGGCTTTTTTTGGCTTTTAAATAGACTTGAATACACTTCAATGCACTTCCCTTCTTTTAGAATGAGGTTGGTGGAGGTTAAATACACCAAGAACCTTCCAAAAAATGATTTTTGACCGTTGGAACCTCGGATATTGCCATTTGGAGCTTAAAAAACAAGTTCTGCAAGTCAGAAAAATAGATCCGTTAGAGCTGTCAGGGTGCAAGTATCGACACTTGGCTGTCAGGTGTCGACACTTTATCTCTAGGTGTCGACACTTGAACTTTCAAGGTCGACACTTGATGCACAAGTGTCGACAATTGATACAAAAATCCTCAAATGACAAAGTTCTATATTTTCAAAATTCTCAGGCCTTGAGTCGACACTTAGACACCTAAGTGTCGACACTTGGTATCGACACTGAGTTCTGGGTGTTGACACTTGCCGTGCCAAGAATTTTTGTTCATGCCAAATGCTGTAGTGTCGACACTTGACTTTCCACGTGTTGACACTTGGGACTGAAAAGCTCATATTCAAGTGTAAATAACCTCAAAAACATACATATAGATCTTGAAACTTAAATAAATCATAAACACATAATATTTAAACATGTAGATGCCCTTTTTCCATGAAGAGGATATCCAGATTTATGAGAAATGCTCCATGCCATGACGTGCCATGAAACATAAATTTTTTGAGATTTTGAGGTGCTTTCTTCCTGAAAACTCATAACTTGAAATATACATTAGTATACAATATTCACTCAATGTTTTGTTATTCATCAAAATCACTGGGTGGAGCCAATAATATTGTTGCCGCGTCGTCTCCTGGGCTGGGCTCGATCGGTTGTGAAAGATTGTGCCCTGAAAGCCAATTGAAATATTGTATTTCGATCCCAAATCAATGAATTGACATTATTATAATAAAGGCATTATTTTCATCATACACCGTGTCTTTATGATTATATGATGACCCCATAGATTAGGGCTATGGTTCTAGGGTTATGATGAGATCATACTAGTGAGACCTAAAACCATAAAACCCTAATCTTTTTATTCCTGGTCGATGGGACATTGAGTTGGGGATCAATATTTCCGGCAAGACCAGCACATCCTATATATGCTTTGTGATGAGGGTGACTGATCTCACAGTCACTTGTGTTTGACACTAATACTAGGATATGAGTGTTCATTAGAGAATGAGTTCACTGAATTGATCCAGATTGAGAATATCTAATAGAACCTTATCTATTTTTCAATAGATAATTCTTATAGTGGGAGTAGTGTATGTGGTCCTTTGACCTGAGACTATCATGGTACCTTATATATATGAATCCATACTTTGGTTCGCAATCAATCATGACACTGAGTCATGCACGAGGTGATACTGGGTATGGTGGATTGTATATGGAGGTTGTGAGTAGGTCAACAAGGAATTGATCAGCCCTAGTAAGAGGGAATTGCATCCAACTAATTTCGATCAAATGATGGATTCAGGAAATCTTTGATCAAAGTATGAACATTAGAGTTAATTTCTAATGGTTCATTAATGAATCATCATTATAAAGATTGAGCTAGGGATGAATATGAAATTGGATTTGACAAGTATCCATATTCATAATCATATTCGGGATGCAAGTTGATCAAAGGACTGAATTGCCCGGTAACTCACCACTGAAGTGTATTTTGGTAATTCCAACAAAATTTCATATCTTCTGGGTAGACATGATACGTTGCTAGACGTCAATCTTATCTTGTAAGTCTATGATTGAATTATGGTAATTCAAATCAGTTAATTAGAATTAGATTATAATTGACCGAGTCGAGCTAGTTTGAGTTGACCTAAATCGGCTTAGTTGAGATCTAACCGAATTAAGTCAAATAGCACTCGGACCTACTGCTGGCTAGGTGTGGAACCCAATGGGTCACACACAAAAGAGAATTGATGAAGGATTTAATTTGAAATTAAATCATGTTTGCAGGATAAACACACTAGCATGTGTTGCAGAACCAATTTCTATTCAAATCATATTCGAATTTGGTTCCGAATTGAAATTAATTGGGTTCTAATTGAATCAGATTAAGGTCTAATTTAAATTTTAGGACACTGGGCTAACCCATGGCTGAACCCAAGTGAATCATGTGCACTGAGACCCTCTCTCCAAACCGCCCACTCCCTTCCTCACCCGCGCGTGCCAAGAAGAAGAGTCCACGCGCGTGTGGACTCCTCTTCACGCGCGTGGGAAGGAAATTCCATCGGAGAAAAATCAAGATAGGGGGCGATTTGGATGCTTGTCTGACATCCTTGGATCTGGATCTGATGGCCAGAAAAATTAAAGAAAAAGATCCATCATTTTTCGGTCGCAAGTCCATCTCCAAAAGTCGCGATTATTCCTAAAGTTTTTTCGAGAGTCCTTCTCGTCGAAAAAATGAAAATTAAATTGGAGAATCATGATTTTTGGTTGAGGGGACACGTGAGGAATGAGGGATCGTGATTCCTGGGGTTTCAGAGGGTTGCGATGTTTTGAGAAGACGCCCCTCTGAAATCTATAAAAGGGTTTGGGTTCTCGGGGGTTTTTCTAATAATCAAATTCAGAGATCATATTCCTCTCCTCCTCTTCGGAATAATCCTTCCCTTTATGCTTGTTGGGTATTGTATCCCTTACAGAGATAATCTCTATCGAAACTCTGATCCTAAACAAGAATAAGAGGAAGGTCTTGAACGGTAAAGGAAAAGGAAGGGTCAGTTCTTCTTCTTTTCTTTCTTGAATTAAGACTTTACTTGTCTTAATTTCTTCTTCCAATTCAATTCAAGAAAAGGAATTCAAGAAAGGAAATTCAAGAAAAGAATTCAAGAAGAGGAAAGAAGGAAGAAAAGAAATTTTCAAGAAAGAAAATTTCAGCCTAAAAGTCCAAGAATTGAATTCTTGAAAAAGAATTCAAGAAGAGGAGCCAAGAACAAGAAATTATAGTGTTCATCTTTTTCTGTGTGGATCACCATTAGAGGGTGAACATTTGGGCACGTGGTGGAGATTTAAAGTTTGGATTTTAGCAATACAGGTTAGTACTTTAATTTGACTTTAAATCTTATATATACATGTTATATGTTTTAATTCTTTTAAGGAGATCTTGGATTAAGGGTTTGGTGAAGATTTCATAAAGATAAAAATTTTGAAATCTATGTTTCCGCCTTGCCACCGAACCCTACAGGGGTATCAGAGCCTCCTTATTAAGATTAAAATATATATGCTGGTTTTTTGATGCATATGTATATAAGTAACATATGATATTATATATGTTTGATGTAATGTCACCAATTAGGGTTTTCACTCAAACCCTAATTATTGTAGAGATATGTTTAGACATCTAGTCATCATACTGAAATAAGGTTGCCCTAGCATAATTGTGGATCCATTATGTGGTAAATGGTTGTCCTAGTATGATGACACACTAATCACATATTTGTGTTAATTATGCATATATGTTTGATGCATGCCACTAATTAAGGTTTTCACTTAAACCTTAATTTGTATAGAGATATGTTTAGCCTTCTAGTCATCATACTAAAATAAGATTGCCCTGGCATAATGGTGGATCCATTATGTTGTAAATGGTTGTCCTAGTATGATGGCACACTATGGCACATATTTGCTAGGTTATATAAAGAATGTGCTTTGTTTTAATAAAGTCATCTTTAAAAACATATTAAGTTGTAGTGTCATATACCAAAAGCAAAAATAATCAATATGATTAGTTTATCATTCGGTGTTTAGGAAAAGTGGTTCATGATCGGTAAAGAGGACATGGTTTTTAATTGGTTCCGTTGACTGAGCTGGCCAATTCTTATTGGTGTCTAAGGAAAGCAACGGGGGGACTCCCACCACTCTCCCACTTACCTGGCCGATAAGATTAACTTAATTATTGATTGATATGCTTAGTGTAATATTCACTACATGTGGCCTTCCTTCATGCCAAGTCATTATTATGTTATGATCCATATTAGGTTTGTTGTGTACACACAAGGCCTTTTATGGTGACTAACATAATTTTGGCTTGGTACATTTGATGTTTATGGCATGATTTAATATAATACTTTGTTGTGTACACACAAGGGTATTATAATTAATATCATGACTATATAGCAATGAAGGGTCTAACTTAACTAAAATATTATAGTTTGTTTTGTACACACAAGGCTATTAATATTTTAGAGGCCAAGATAAGTTGAAAATTGTATGAGTTACAATTGGAAAGAGTTTTCCAACCTTTAAACTTATATAAGATTTGTTGTGTAATCACAAGGTCTTTTGTAAGGAATTAGGATCTCAACCCAACTAAGAGAACCAATTAGGATTTTCTCGATCATCATATGGAGGGTTATGATGCTTGATAAAATAGTTGGAGACATAATTAAGTTAAAGTCCTAATTTAATTATGTTTTGTCAACATTGATTGTTTGCTTATGTAATGTTCTTTGTTAATGTAGATTAAATGGCCTCTTCACTCTCACTCCGTAGCATTCTTGATGCAAATAAATTGACTGGACCAAACTATGTTGATTGGTTGAGAAACCTGAAAATAGTACTCAGCCAAGAAAGAATTTCTTATATTCTTGATACCCCAACCTTGGAACCATTAGGGGAAGATGCCTCGCAAGAGGATAAGACCACATATAATACGTGGCAAAATGACTCACTTACTGTCAAGTGTATAATGCTTGCCTCTATGACCAATGAGTTACAGAGGCAACATGAAAGCATGGACACTAACTCCATATTGCTCAATCTAAAAGAACTTTATGGAGAACATAGTCGAACTGCAAGATATGAAATATCTAAGCAGTTATTCCGTGCAAGGATGACAGAAGGTACATCCGTACAAGACCATGTATTAAAGGTAATTGACCTAATCATTTAATTGGGTCAATTGGGTTTTGTTATGGATGGGGAGTTGAATCAGTAATTGATCCTGCAATCACTCCCAGAGTCATTTTCACAGTTTGTTCTTAATTATCATATGAACAAACTTAACACTTTCTTGCCTGAGCTGTTGAATATGTTAAAAATAGCAGAGAGCCATTTAAAGAAAATAAGGCTCCACTTCTTCTTGTGGATGGTGTAAATAAGATGAAAATAGGAAAAAAGGGTTCCAAGAGGAGGTTGAACCCAAAAGGGGGCATCATGAAAAAGAAAGGAAAGAAAGCCTCCAGACAAATGACCTGCTTTCATTGTGGCAAGCCGGGTCACTGGAAAAGAAACTGCAAGGTTTACCTTGCAAGTGTGAAGCCTGGTGCTAGTGATGCACCAAAAGGTATGTATGAGATACATACAATTTTGTCATTAGACTCTTCTAATTCAAACTCTTGGATATTGGATACTGCTTGTGGTCATCATATCTGCAAATCATTGCAGGGACTATAGAACATTAGAGTTTTGAAGGAAGGCGACTTCGAGCTCTGCGGTGCTGGAGGAGATTCCATCCAAGCAGAAGCTGTAGGGACTTATATATTGAAGCTGCCTTCTGGGAAGATTTTAGAGTTAAAAAGTTATTATTTTATGCCTAGAATCATTAGAAACATCATATCTGTACCCTTGTTACTTAAACAATGATATATTATGAATGTAATGAGCAGTGAATGCTCAATCAGTTTTTCTAATTAAATAATAGTTAATGGCATATTTTGGAATGGTCTCTTAACTCTATCTTCTGATGACAATATACTACAAGTTAGTAATAAACGAAAAAGAGATGAAGCAAACAATACTTTACTTTGGCACTGTCATCTTGGACATATTAGTGAGCAAAGGATTAACAAGTTATACAAGGAAAAATTCTTTAATCCTTATGACTATGAATCATTAGGAACTTGTGAATCATGTCTCATGGGTAAAATGACCAAGACTCTATTTAGTGGACATAATGAAAGGATAACTAAGTTATTATGACTCATACACACTGATGTATGTGGACCTATGACAACTCAGGCCAAGGGTGGATACTCATATTTCATCACATTCACTGATGATTTTTCAAGGTATGGATTTGTGTATCTAATGAAACATAAGTCCGAAGCTTTGGAAAAATTTTTAGAGTATCAAAGTTTGGTAGAAAAACAAATGGAGAAAATTATTAAGATCCTTCAATCAGGTAGAGGAGGTGAATACTTATCCACCGAGTTTCTTGATCACCTTAAAGAAAAGGGAATCATCTCTGAATGGACTACTCCTTACACACCATAATTAAATGGTGTTGCTGAAAGGAGAAATCGTACTTTATTAGATATGGTATGGTCAATGATGTGCTTCACAGACTTACCTGTTTCTTTCTGGGGATATGCCTTGGAAACAGCGGCTAATATTTTAAATAGAGTACCATCCAAATCTGTATCTAGCACTCCATATGAGTTATGGAGGAGAAAGAAACCCAATCTTAAGTATATTAAGATATAGGTATGTCCATCCTATGTCAAAAGAAATTTGGATATAAGCTTGATGTTAGAGCAGAAAAGTGTCTATTTGTTGGATATCCTAAAGATAGTATAGGATATCTGATGCAGAACGAAAGTTCTGATACCAAAAATGATCCAGAACAAAGAACAAAAGCGTATGCGGAAGTAAAATTAAGATTAATTCTTTTTTTATTTTATTTTATTTTTTTTTTATTTTTTATTTTTTTTATATTTCAGAAATTGGCTTTGACTCAAAGTAAAGTTAAACTAAGTTGAAGGAAACTAGGTAAAGATTGAAAGCACAATTTAGAAAAAGTAGGTTATCAGAGTAGTTCAGAAAGTAACGAATCGCTCGGGGTTGAGAAACTCCCATACCTAGGGTTTCGCTCTGAACTTTCAACAGAACAGAAATAGAGAGGAGAGATGGTTTACCAACCAGACAGTGATCTTCTTAGAATTTGGGTGGAAGAACTCTCTCGAGCAGATTGTGGGATCCTCGGAGTCGGCTATCTTCTCAATGGATCCTCCAATACTGGTCTTGTGGTTTGGTTGGCTTCTCCTGGACTCAAGATCTGGGAAAGAAGAGGAACAAGTGATGGAATTCAGATACTTAAGAAAAGGTTTACCAGGTTGAAGAACTTGAAAGCTGAAGTTGCTGAAATCAGGATTCTCCTGGAGGCTGATTTGACTTCCTCTTAGAATTGCTGTAGATATGAAGTATCTGGACTGGAGCTGGATGCTGGTGGTCGGCCTAGACTTGGAGAGGGTGGCCGAGAGAGGTGGGATAGGCTAGGGCTTGGTGGAAAGAGAAGGGTGATGGCGGCTATGGTTTGGGAGTGAAGTGGCTAACCTAGGGTTTGGGTTTTTGGAGATCTCACACCTCCTCAAGGTTCCTGGGGAACCCGGATTTACTCCCTCACGGAGCTCAACACCTGGATGCAAGTGCGGAAGAGAGAAACACAAAGTTTGCTCACAAAAAAAATTGGTTTCATTCATCTGATTTCTTTCAAACTTACATGGGGTTTAATTTATAGAACATTACAAGAGAGTAGGGTTTTACATCTTCCCATGTGGGACTAAAGGAGGGGATCTTCAAATTAGGATATCAATCCCTACTCATATGACCGGCCAATTAATTCCAAAGTTGATTGAAGCTTCAAAAAGGAAAGTGGGTGGCACCTCCTTGTCTTGACCTCCAAGAAAATATTTTTTTCCTTCTATGCTTGGCCTTATCTGGAAGTATTTGGGCGCCTCTTAACCTTGCCCTCTAAGAGAAAATTTGTTGCCTTTTATATCTGGCTTTAGTTGGAATGATTAGGGCACCTCCTAACCTTGCTTTTCAAGAGAAATCTCCTTCCTTCCATGGCTCAACCCTTTTTGGATACCACCTTTTCTTTCTCCCCAAGTTATGGCTCCTTCTAACTTTGTTTTGAGTATTTCTGGCAGGTAATGGGCGCCTCCTTGAATTTCTCTCCACGAGAATTTCTTCCCTTTCATAGTTTGGTTCTTTTGGGAAGTCTTGGGCTACCCCCTTGATTTGTGGACCCCTGGTGGATTTCTCCTCAATTGGCGCATGAAAGAGGGGAGCTGCTATCTGTGGCGTGGGGACCAAATCCTGCTGGATGGAGATGTGGCACCCCCTGGACTCAGGCGTATGGCTGGGAGTGTGGCTGGGAGTGTGGCGCCCACTTGATTGGCCTTGGGAGAAAATGTAACACCCCCAGGTTGAAGCCCTAGTCCACTACTGAGTCAACATGACTCAACAAAATAAAAATGCAGGTAATACAGACTCAAACTAAAATTGAGTTGATCAAGTCAACCCTTATTACAAGCCAAAATCCATAATTCTTCGGGCAAGGTTAATCAGAGATCCAGATGGAGCTCTGAAGTCTTCTTCTGAGTCTGGTGCCCGCACCAATTCTCCCAGGGTGGGAGGAACTCGACCCTGTCGAGTATGGATCAAGTTGGCTCTGGTATATTTCCAAGAGGTCTGGGTCCAACTCTTGTAATTCTTCTCGGGAGATCCAAGAGTCATCAGAATCTGGCATTCCTAGCCAACGGACCAGGTATCTTTGGTATCCTCGATTACGAGTAGAGATAACCTGATCATCCAGGATCTTTTCAATCTGCTCTTTCCTCACAGGCCAGTTTGTTGGTGGACACACAGGGTCAGGTTCACTCTCAAGAGCAGGATTAGGTTCAAAAGCCTCACTGGGAATCACAGCTGGCTCCCTATACTCTACTAGGTCTGTAATGTTGAAAGTGGAGCTAATGCCTAGTTCTGGAGGTAACTCGAGCACATAGGCATTGGATCCTACTCTCTTTACCACTCCAAATGGTCCAGCTTCCCTAGCATGTAACTTTCTAATGGTTCCAGGAGGAAACCGTTCAGGCCTTAACCTAATCATTACATAGTCTCCTTCGTCAAAAGTTTTGACTCACCTTTGAGAATCAGCCAATTTCTTATAAGTTTCATTACTTAAATTTATTTTGGCTTGAATTTCTTTATGCAAGTCTTTATATGCTGTGCAAAAACTTCGGCAGACTCGGAGACCCGTATGTGGACTGGTAAAGGAGCTAGGTCAAGAGGTATGGGGGGTTTGTAACCATGCACAATTTCAAATGGACTCTTACCCGTAGACCTATTGACCGAGTCATTATATGCAAATTTAGCCCTGGGTAAATACAAATCCCAATTCCTGGTAGTCTCACTCAATCAAAATCTGAGACAATGTCCTAAACTCAACTGACGATGCATTCCTAAAGAATGGACTTTATTCAAAGGAACCCTAGGTCTAAACCTAACAAACTACGGCTCTCTAGGTTTGACCTTGGGTCGGAGGATGGCATGCAGAGCATGAAAACTTATCATGGTGCCTAGTAGTGCCATAAGGTCTTCCAGAAGTAGGTGGCAAACCTAATAGATTCTGACACGTGATTCACTCTAAAGACTTTGACAAAGTATACTTGGATGGTGTAAGAAGCATTGGAAGTCCTAGAGAAAGGGAGGAAATATGAGGTGGGGTCTCGAATTACCTGTTGACTAAAGGTGGTGACCTGAAGGTTTGAATAGTGATCTATGAGTATCAACTGGTCATCCTTACGAAAGTAAAATTTGCTACTCGCAGGAATGGATCAAGAGATGGTTCGGGAAGTAGCCTAGGACATGTGATTGCAATAGTTAAGGTTTGTTCTCTAAGCAAATAATGATCCACTTTCTCAAGAACTGGATTAGAGAATGATTCATGGAAGGGCCTATGGATGATGACCTCAAGACTTGAAATTTGACCTATGGGTGTGGAATGGTATACTCTATAGAAGGGTAGGTCAGTCATGCAAAGGAAGGGTCTGGGGCCATAAGGAGGACTTCTATAGGACTGGGTGAATCAATCCGCTCAAGACAAGGATGTTCAACTGAGATTACGGGAGAGACCTTAGTGGCTGGGCATGGGACAAGGTCCAATTGTAAGAGGCTTGATTTAGTCATCCTAAGGAGAGGATCTACCATAGGGTGGGCAAACTTAAACAGTTCAGTGCAAAGATCTTCAATTGGTACTTGGGAATGACTATCATTAGAGGGTATGAACTAATAGCTCGGGCTAACACTATTAGTTCTTCCTGGGGATATTTGACTAAAGGAACCTGGTTCTCACAAATCTCTTGAATTTCTGAACTAGGTCCTTCCAGTTGGTTGCTTTCCAAGGTCTCCTCAGGTAAGGAACCAATAGTATCAATGTCACATTCTTCAAGTTCTTCCCCCTCATATTCATCAACTAGACTCAAGCCAGCATCATATACTTCCTAGATGCCATCTCTAATGGGTTTCGGGTCAGTGGTAATCGGGTCAACTGATTCTAGGTTTGTCATACCTAACCGTTCTTCCTCATTGGTAGGCTTGGGTTCTCCCTCATTAATGTCATCCTTAGGATTCTTACCACTTAGCTGTGCACAAGCCAGTCCTATGCATGGGCACTGACTAGATTTATGGCCTCTTTCTCCACAAAACAAACATTCTTGAGATATAGGAACCTGGGTCACACTGGGTTTCAAGCTAGTAGAGACCTTACTTGGGCATGGGTGTGGATCTAAATGGTTTGATCTAGAAGACATGGGTTGTTGAGTGACTGGTCTAGAATATGTAAGGACCTCTCATAGACACGATCCACACTATAGATATCATGGTTAGGCTTCATAAGGTTATGCTCGGGATCACGGTATAAGGTCCTCCTAGGCTCCTGGCATGGATGAGGTTGGGGACTATTAAATATTGGATCAGGGGTCCAATTTTGATGTCTACGTTTCTCAACTACTTGGACTCGATCCCTAAGCTGGGTAAAATTCTCATGGACTTGTTCTTTACACTGGATAACAGTAGCAGTCATATCCTGACTCAATTTGTTCATACTTTCAGTAAGAGCTCTAACCATGGCCTCTAAATCAGGTTGGGTTTGACCAGGTTGGTAGGGTACTCCATTCCGGGTATACATGATGATGCAAGCAAACACACAGAATGTGACTAGACTAAAGCGACTACTACTGCTCACTAGACCTAGAGTCCAAACTAGATGCCCAATCAGAGTGGCAAGCTAGCCTGTAGTAACTCGGGACTCAGCCAGGCAGGTGTAAGGGGTGATAGGTCCCTAAATGCCAATCCTAGACACCAATCAGAGATTGGCCAAGTAGGCGGACCAGCACACAAGCCCTTCGGGATGGAATCCCTGAACCACCGTTCTAGACACTGAGTACAAAGCACACACAGAGTAACCAGACAAACTGACTCAACACTAGCCTTGACCCGACTTGTTGATGTCCCTAGCCCACTAGGGCAAATTAGGTCTAATCAATTTTTAGATTAAGGCTTAGGTTCGAATGAGTGGGTGGTGGTTTTGGGCTAAGGAGAGGTTATCAACTCCTCCCTTATCTTAGATGCTCAAATGCCCTTAAGATGAATTAAGAGATGAACACTCAAAAATAATTGGATTGCAGAACACAAAAATAGAGTTTCAGTAATTTAATTCTCAGAAATCCCACGGAAACCAATAAATCAAAGAAAATTATGCAAAATATTTTCAATTATACTGGTTTCAGCAAAACAAAAATCACCAAATTTGGAGTTACCTTCAGTGAGAAATAATTTTTGCAACTGCATAACTACGGACTGAAAATAGAGTACTTCCCCGTTTACAATTCCTGCTACGAAGTTGTAACCCAACGGATCCCCTACACGCCCTAGGAACACCCCGTGGAATGGGAAGAGGATGTTTGCACCTCACTTCGTTCCTAGGACCGGATGTCCTGGGGAGTCTACTTCGAGCAGACAAAGTAAAAAGAGAGAGACTCAAACAAGCAATCAAATAGAACCCTAGACAGGGCTCTGATACCAAAATTGATGCAGAACGAAAGCTCTAATACCAAAATGATCCAGAACAAAGAACAAAAGCGTATGCGGAAGTAAAATTAAGATTAATTCTTTTTTATTTATTTTTATTTTTATATTTTTTTTATATTTCAGAAATTGGCTTTGACTCAAGTAAAGTTAAACTAAGTTGAAGGAAACTTGGTAAGGATTGAAAGCACAATTTACAAAAACTAGGTTATCAGAGTAGTTCAGAAAGTAACGGATCGCTGGGGGTTGAGAAACTCCCAGACCTAGGGTTTCGCTCTGAACTTTCAACAGAACAGAAAGAGAGGAGAGATGGTTTACCAACCAGATAGTGATCTTCTCAGAATTTGGATGGAAGAACTCTCTCGAGCAGATTGTGGGATCCTCGAAGTAGGCTATCTTCGCAATGGATCCTCTAATACTGGTCTTGTGGTTTGGTTGGCTTCTCCTGGACTCAAGATCTGGGAAAGAAGAGGAACAAGTGATGGAATTCAGATACTCAAGAAAAGGTTTACCAGGTTGAAGAACTTGAAAGCTGAAGTTACTGAAATCAGGATTCTCCTGGAGGCTGATCTGACTTCCTCTTAGAATTGCTGTAGATCTGAAGTATCTGGACTGGAGCTCGATGCTGGTGGTCGGCCTGGACTTGGAGAGGGTGGCCGTGAGAGATGGGATAGGCTAGGGCTTGGTGGAAAGAGAAGGGTGATGGCGGCTAGGGTTTGGGAGTGGAGTGGATAACCTAGGGTTGGGTTTTTGGAGATCTCACACCTCCTCAAGGTTCCTGGGGATCCCGGATTTACTCCCTCACGGAGCTCAACACCTAGATGCAAGTGCGGAAGAGAGAAAACACAATGTTTGCTCACAAAAAAAATTTGGTTTCATTCATCTGATTTCTTTCAAACTTACATGGGGTTTAATTTATAGAACATTACAAGAGAGTAGGGTTTTACATCTTCCCATGTGGGACTAAAGGAGGGGATCTTCAAATTAGGATATCAATCCCTACTCATATGGCCGGCCAATTATTCCAAAGTTGATTGAAGCTTCAAAAGGAAAGTGGGTGGCGCCTCCTTGTCTTGACCACAAGAAAATATTTTTTTCCTTCTATGCTTGGCCTTATCTGGAAGTGTTTGGGTGCCTCTTAACCTTGCCCTCTAAGGAAAAATTTGTTGCCTTTTATATCTGGCTTTAGTGGAATGATTAGGGTGCCTCCTAACCTTGCTTTTCAAAAGAAATCTCCTTCCTTCCATGGCTCAACCTTTTTGGATACCTCCTTTTCTTTCTCCCCAAGTTATGGCTCCTTCTAACTTTGTTTTGAGTATTTCTGGCAGGTAATGGGCGCCTCCTCGAATTTCTCTCCAAGAGAATTTCTTCCCTTTCATAGTTTGGTTCTTTTGGGAAGTCTTGGGCCACCCCCTTGATTTGTGGACCCCTGGTGATTTCTCCTCAATTGGCGCATGAAAGAGGGGAGCTGCTATCTGTGGCGTGGGGACCAAAGCCTGCTGGATTGAGATGTGGCACCCCCTGGACTCAGGCGTATGGCTGGGAGTGTGGCTGGGAGTGTGGCGCCCACTTGCTTGGCCTTGGGAGAAATGTAACACCCCTAGTTGAAGCCCTAGTCCACTACTGAGTCACATGACTCAACAAAATAAAAATGCAGGTAATACAGACTCAAACTAAAATTGAGTTGATCAAGTCAACCTTATTACAGCCAAAAACCTTAATTCTTCGGGCAAGGTTAATCAGAGATCCAGATGGAGCTCTGAAGTCTTCTTCTGAGTCTGGTGCCCGCACCAATTCTCCCAGGGTGGGAGGAACTCGACCCTGTCGAGTATGGATCAAGTTGGCTCTGGTATATTTCCAGAGGTCTGGGTCCAACTCTTGTAATTCTTCTCGGGAGATCCAAGAGTCATCAAAATCTGGCATTCCTAGCCAGCGGACTAGGTATCTTTGGTATCCTCGATTACGAGTAGAGATAACCTGATCATCCAGGATCTTTTCAATTTACTCTTTCCTCACAGGCCAGTTTGTTGGTGGACACACAGGGTTGGGATCACTCTCAAGAGCAGGATTAGGTTCAAAAGGCTCACTGGGAATCACAGCTGGCTCTCTATACTCTACTAGGTCTGTAACGTTGAAAGTGGAGCTAATGCCTAGAATTGAATTCAAGAAGAGGAGCCAAGAACAAGAAATTGTAGTGTTCATTTTTTCTATGTGGATCACCATTGGAGGGTGAACATTTGGGCACCTGGTGGAGATTTAAATATTTACATGTTATATGTCTTAATTCTTTTAAGGAGATCTTGGATTAAGGGTTTGGTGAAGATTTCATAAAGATAAAAATTTGGAAATCTATGTTTCCGCCTTGCCATCGACCTACGGTGGTATCAGAGCCTCCTTATTAAGATGAAAATATATATGCTGATTTTTAGATGCATCTGTATATAAGTAAACAATGATATTATATATGTTGATGTAATGTCTTCAAAATTTGAAGGATCCTTCGTCCCCTAGATGATGAAGAATGGTATTAAGGTTTTATGCCATCTACAATTCCAAGATGCCAAATGGCGGTTCAGTAACGATCATGTATTGTACATGATCGAGCTGATTGAAAAGTTGGTCAAACTCGGATGCCCCTTGCACGAGCAGCTCGGCAAGGATGCGATCCTGAATTCTCTTCCCCTCCTCCTATCTTGATTTTCTCGATCATTATAGAATGAACAGCCTGCAGTCAACTACCTGGTCTTTTGGGGTTGCTGCAGACTTCGAGAAAGACCACCAACTGAATAAGGGGGTGGTGAATTTAGTGGGAGGTAGTAGAGGTCGTCTTCCTTTCCAAAAGGGAAGAAAAACAAAAATAAAAAGGGAAAGAGGGTGCAGAATGCTCATGGCCCTAGTCAGACCAGAGTATAGGGCTGATCAGTCTTCTGCAAGTGTCTAGTGTTTCTACTGAAGAAGAAGGAACACTGGAAGAGGAACTGTCCTCTTTTATTGCGTCCCTTGATCCGAACAGGCCGAGAAAGCAGAAGTCGCTGAACAATGTAATTATATGATAAACCTTGTAATTACTCTATTGTTGATACAGCTAACTGGGTATTGGATACTGGTAGTCCAATTCACGTTTGTAATTCATTACAGGGACTTCTAGTTAGCAAAAGATTTGAAGATGGAAAACATTTCTAAGCGTCGGGAATGAAATTGTGTTCCAGTACTGGCGGTCGGAGTCCTGCATCTTGTCTTTGAGTCTTGACTGTCGAACTAGTTGACTGTCACTATTGTCCTAGTTTCATTATGAGCATAATCTCTGTAGGCCTTTTGGCCAATTGTGGTTTTGAACTATCAATAAAAGATGATTTTTGCAATGTTATTTTGAATAACTTTGTTATAATGAATGTTAGATTAAATAATGACATATACGTACTATCAAGGCCTGTTAGTGTAATGTACACTTCTAGCAAACGCCCAATATTAGATAATGTCAACGATTTTATCTTTGGCACTTTAGGCTAGGTCATATTAACCAAAATAGGATAAACAAGATGCGAGGAGATGGACTCCTCGAGGTCAGTGATTCTGAATCACTGCCCACTTGTGAATCCTGTTTACTTGGTAAAATGACCAAGTCACCTTTTACTGGAAAAGGTGAACGAGCTACAGAAGTTCTACGTCTAATACATACTGATGTATGTGGACCGATGACAGTTAGTGCCAGAGGAGGATACAAATATTTCATTACTTTTACAGATGACTTTTCAAGGTTCGGTTATGTCTTTTTAATGAGACATAAGTCTGAGTCGTTTAAAATGTTCAAACGATACCGTAATGAAGTAGAAAAGCAAACTAGAAAAGTATTAAAATCCTTCGATCTGATCGAGGTGGTGAATACTTATCTGGTGAATTTTTGACATATCTTGAGGAGAATGGAATTCTCTCTCAGTGGACTCCTCCAGGAACACCACAGTTGAATGGTGTGTTTGAAAGGAGGAATCGAACCTTGTTGGACATGGTTCGATCCATGATGGGCTTTGCAACTTTGCCGCTATACTTTTGGGGATATGCGCTTCATACAGCATGTTATTGTTAAATGATGTTCCAAGTAAATCTGTTGTCTCCACTCCGTATGAGATGTGGAATGGATGTAAACCCTCAATCTCACACCTTCAGGTCTGGGGTTGTCCGGCTTACATAATGCATTTAGACTCAGACAAACTTGGTGCAAGGTCTGATCGGTGTTTATTCATTGGTTATCCTAAGGAAACCAAAGGGTATTTCTTCTACTTGGAGAATGAACAAAAGGTGTTCATTGCTCTTAGAGCTATCTTTTTGGAAAAGGAGTTCCTTGGAGAAGGAACTATAGCCTCTAAGATTGAACTTGATGAAGTTCAGCCAATAGAAGAACCTGCACACTCTAAGGACATCGTAGAACTGGCTGAGATTGAATCACACCTAGAACCCATTAGGAGATCTGGTAGAATACCATGTCAGCCGGACAGATACTACAGTTTCTTGGTCCGGGATGCGATCCCATTGAGCTCGATAAAACAATGAGGATCCGATCACCTATATGGATCCACTTCAGAGATCAGACTCTGAGGCATGGCTTGGAGCCATGCGATCCGAAATGGAGTCCATGGAAATCAACAATGTTTGGACATTGGTTGATCTGCCTGAAGGAATAAAATCCATCGGGTGTAAATGGATCTTCAAGAGGAAAAGGGCGTAGATGGGAAGGTAGAGACCTATAAAGCCCGTCTAGTTTCCAAGGGGTATCTTCAGCGATATGGTATCGATTATGACGAGACTTTCTTCCCTGTGGCAATGCTCAAGTCCATTCGGATCATGCTTGCTTTGGCAGCATATTTTGATTACGAGATCTGGCAGATGGATGTCCGAACCGCTTTCCTTAATGGGGCTGGAAGAGGAGGTGTATATGATATAGCCTGAAGGGTTTACATCCGTAGATGAATTAAAAGTATGCAAGTTGCAGAGGTCCATCTATGGACTCAAGCAAACGTCTCGAAGTTGGATTTACAGTTTTGATAGGTTTATCAAATTGTATGGCTTCGTTAGGAACGGAGAAGAACCGGGCATCAATAAATGGGTTAGTGGTTCTGTGATTGTATTCCTAGTACTGTATGTTGACGACATTCTCTTAATCGGGAATGATGTCGCAGCATTATAAGGAATAAAGTATGGTTATCATCTCAGTTCTCCATGAAGGACTTGGGTGAAGCTTCTTACATACTAGGTATGAAGATCTATAGAGATAGATCTAAGAAGCTTTTGGGACTGTCCCAGTCTACGTACATTGATACCGTGCTGAAGAAACGGTTCAGCATGGAAAATTCCCAAAAGGCTACCTCCGATAGGTTCTGGAATTACTCTTCCAAGAAGGATTGTGCGACAACTCCTGAGGAAAGAGAGTGCATGAGTAGAGCCTTATGCTTCTGCAGTAGGATCTATCGTATATGCTATGACTTATACTCGTACCAGACGTGGCATACTCACTAGAGTATGAAGCAGTACCAGTCTGACCCGGTGAGGCCATTGGAAGGTGGTTAGGTCCATCCTTATGTATTTGAGAAATACTAAAGCAATGGCTGATTTGTGGAGAACCTGACTTGAAACGTGTGGGGTACTCTGACTCCAGTTTCCAGTCGGATAGAGATCCAGCAAGAGTGTGTAGGGTTTGTATTTACCCTGAATGGAGGAGCGATCTGCTGGAAAAGTTCCAAGCAGCAACTGTTGTAGACTCGGTATGCGAAGCAGAATACATTGCAGCATCAATGCAGCAAAGGAAGCTGTGTGGTTGCGGAAGTTCCTTGGAGAGCTAGGGGTGGTACCTTCCTAGATGGTCCTGTTCCGGTGTATTATGATAGCAACTGGAGCCTTGCTAAGCTAAGGAGCCTAAAGCTCATCACCGCACAAAGCACATACTGCGGTGATACCACCTCGTACGAGAGATCGTGGAACAAGGCGACATCTTCCTTCTGAAGATCGATGGAAACAAAATCTGGCCGACCCCTTCACTAAGCCCTCGAAATAAAAGAGTTTTGACTATTGTAAATGGGAAATGGATATAGATACTCTTCTGATTGGCTTTAGTACAAGTGGGAGTTGTTGGAATTGTGTCCCAAAAGCAATCGCCTGGGTTGTAGGTGGTTGAGCTCAGTATTGTACTCCTTGTTTGAATTATAAAATATTTTTTGGCAGCTCATCACATATGTATTTCCCTAAAATGAAATCTTTCCATGTGATGAAGTCCTTAGGACTACAGTGACTTCGATATAAGGATGTATCGAGTGGTCCTTAACCTGTTCACAACCAAATATATTTGTACTGGATGGCAATATATCAGTAGGTTGTTGTAGTTCACCTCGTTTGGTTGTCCTCTTGACCAATCAGTGTGGTGACACTGATTGATCAACAAGTGGGATATGTGATATCTATTGAACTGACTCCATGCAGCCCCTTTCTGCCAACGGATACTCATGATTGGATATGGATATATGTGTCCCTCTGACCTGAGTCATCACGGTAGCTTGCAAGCAACTCCCTGTGCTTTGGTGCCGGACTACCCATGTTTTTAATCTGGTGATGGAAGGTTTCTGGGTACAGGTAAGTACTTGTGGAGCAGTGATGGACCAATGGAATTGACCTGTCCAAACAGTTTGGATTGAATGTCTTGCAGTATCTCAATTTAGCAAATCATCTTCGATCGGGGTAGTCCAAGTGAAGAGTCACTGGGCTGCGAGGTTGAGACACTAGTGGACTGACTCTGGTTTTGGTTGGCAGCCCAATCTCAGTCTCCTGAGCATTAGAGCAAAGGGATGATTATACGGTAACCATATGCCAGAGGTTCGATAGTTTGCTCCTGCATCTTCGACCTATCCGGACACCGGGACCCATTGCTAGATGGTTTCCTGAGCTGGTACTAGAATTGTTCTAGTGATACCATTTAGGTTCGAACCTATGAGGTCACACGCCATAGAGGATTACTCTATGATCCGGATACGATTACGATTGGAATCGTCTTGATTTTTGTGGTCACAGTATTTTGATCACTCTTTTCCCCTCATGCCTTCGTCTGTGTCAACCAGAAATTGTTCCGGGCTGACCAGGACTGCACCAGGTTTTTTCTGAATCAGTTTTGAACTGATTCAGAGTTTCGTTTCGGCCTCCAATTGGTTGTGAACCAATTGAACCTATTTTATTGGGCTTGAACCGGTTCAATTGATTGAACCACGAGGTTTAAATGGGAATGGTTAATTGAACCAATGGGATTGGAACCAAATTTTGTTTGGACCGGTTTTTTTGAACTGGTGATCATTTTATTTCTTCCAGCTGTTTTACACGATAAAATGCTGGCTGAACTCCCAAGCATCAAAACCATTCCATGCGTCCAATGAAGACCGAACGTCTCCCCTCACTGGTGCCTCTTCTTCTCCCTCCACCGCTCTCATTTCCCTGTTTTATTGATTGAATGGGTGAACGACAGCTGCCTTTTCCTTCTCCTAGCCTCTACGTATTCCTTTCCTTCGCTGCTTATAAAAACTCCAGCAAGTCCCCTATTTCAATCTAGTTTTTCAGCCTTGAAACACCATTAAACTGCAACCTGGGCGTTCTTCTTTGAGAGGTTGAGAAACCCCCTGTTTGAGAGCTTAGACTTTGCACTTAGGCTGAGATTTGGAGAGTGTGAGGGAGTGTTCAAGGGCATTTTACTGCCCTTCAAGTGCTCAAACCTGCACTGCAGCAAAGGAGTATTGCTACAGTCCACTATGGCCACGAATCATCTTCCAGTGGCTAGCACCGCGTGTGGAGAGGGATCCGAGAGCCCCCGCATGTCTCCCCTCTAGAGGGAGTACCATTCTACTCCTAGGAGCAACCACATGAGCCGGATCGCTCCAGCTGCTCCAAAACAAAGGCCAAAGCCTGCTGCCCATTCTGCTGCAGAAATCTGGCAGCAGACTTTGGTTGATTTTTATAATTTTTGGCTAACATTTTCTTTCAGCTTTCAATTGGAGATCGAAGACCTCTTGTCCAAGTTGCTGTTGCTGAAATTTGGAAGAAAATGGAGGTCCGGAAGGTGGTGTTCCGATGCCATTTTTCATGCCAAAACAGAGTTTGTTTTCAGCCCAAGGAAGAAGAAGGCTGGAATAGTTTTATTCCAGCTATTCCAGCATATTACAGCTTTATCCCAGAGTTATTCCAACCAGAATAAGGTATGAAAAAATTGTTTTTTAATCATGCATGAATAGAATTTTTAGTTCAAATATTTGCAAATATTTTATATCATCATACATGCCTATTTGCAACTAGAATTAGATTAGTTATTGGCGGAGCAGATTTCTGCTACGCGGATTTTTTAAAATGTTTTTAAATCCTTCTGCTCCCCAGCTGTTTGCATGCCTAGTATAGGATCATGTCAACCATCTGCATCGTTCTCTCTCAAGTTTTGTTTTGGATCTCTAAGTGCATACCTTCTATTGAAGGTTTGGGATAGAGACTTGGGAGAGTCCTTGTTTTGTTCTAGCACTGTTGCAGCAACTGGCACTTCAAGGAGTTGAAGGTGTCCCACTGATCTTCAAGGAGATGAGAAGAAGGAGTCCACCCGATAAAGTTTCTATAGGGGCTAGCCCCTCGAAGGAAGGAGAAGAAACCGTGCTACACGATGTGTACCACCCATAGAGGTAGTACACAAGTGCTGCTTGCGAAGCCAGAATTTTTTCATAGTCAGTGCCATCCCTGGGATTGCGACTGAGAGGTGGGCATTTTTGCAACTTTCGGTTCTTCCTGGTGAACGTCAACCAAGGTATGTGCTTATTTTATGTATGACATAGTTATCTTTGCTGCATCATTATGTGATTTTTTAGAATTATTCTATTTTTCATACAATGTTTGCATGATTTCATATTTACATAACTCTAGATACATCTAGATCCTGATAAGGGGTTGTGTTAATAGATTAACCTTGAGATAAAATAGTTTATAATCCCTTTTCGCTATTACATGTTTTTAGAAAAGTTTTAAAATGCATGTGTCACCCCTAGGAATAGTTTCTTCTCAATGGTATCAGAGCGAGGTTGTGTATGCAACTCATTTAATATTTTTTATGAAACTAGTTGATTTCCTTCACATAGTACTCAGATTAAGGTGGATTTACCATGGCCGTCCGGTCATAGGAGAGATGCATGGTTTAAGACCACTCTTTCCATTCCAAGGGGTTCTCCTATGGCGTGTCGGGATGCCACTGTGTCATGAACTTATGAAGAAGAAAGTAAAAATTTAATGGATTAAAATTATTTTAATCTTTGGTTTATATATCATAACTATGTTTAGATAAGATCTAAAAGAAGTTTGATCTAAAACTTTGACAAGTTCAAGTGGAAATGACTGAAGTTTGAAAAAACTATATTCTGGAAGAGCTGGCTCGAGCAAAAGAGCTGACTTGACCTGAATCTATATTTTGGAAAAGCCAACTCATAGAGATAAAGAGCTGACTCGAAGAGTCGAAGAGTTGACTCGAGCAGAAGAGCTGACTCGAAGAGCCAACTCGAGTAGAAGAGTTGACCCGATCTGCAAGAGTTGACTCCCAGAAAACTATGAAACAATAATTTAAGCTTCAAATTTTTATGAAATTATTTCATTTCATTTGAAAATATTTCAAATAGTGTGATCACTAATTTAGAATTAAGATGTATAATTTTAAAATTTAGATATGATTCTAATCTAAAGTCATGATTCATAAATCATGGGTTGATTGGGTTAGCTAGAATTGGATCCTTAAATGGTTAGACCTAGATTTAGATGAATGGATTAAATAGAGAAAAGACTAATCAAAAGTTGAATTAGGTCTCTTCTCTGTAGAACTCTCTAATAGTTAGGTAGATCAGTCCATACATCTAAATGGACTTGATTCATGGCTTCATGGTGAACCCGGATCTTTAGGTAGTCTGATTGAGTATGGTAAACCACTTGGTGTCTAAGGTAAGGTTGATAGTTGTGATCAAGGTTCTTTGGGGGCTAACCTCTTACTTGCAACGCATGGTTGGTGTCTAAGGCAAGAGGCTTACTTGGCATAACCCATCCCTTGATCTTACTTACCTGGTAAATATGGTGATTCAGATCAATTAGATTATCTATTGATTTGAGTTGACCCATGTCAACTAAGGTTAATCAGTTCTGACTGGTTTATAGGTGCCCATTCATCAAATTGATCTAGAAACCCTCTAAGTGTTTGGTGAGAGTTTTCTTGATCAAGGTCATGTCTTCATCTCAAATGTCACAAAATTTAAATCCTCAAAATTATTAGGTCCATAAAAGACTATGTTATGTGATAGCCTATGTCTTAGCCTCCTATTAAGTTGGATTGGCAATGTGTCCTTTAGGTTGGTGATCATCAGCAATACCACAGTATGGGTGGTCATCAGGCTATTAGAATTGCCATTCATAACATGATGGCTCAGTGCAACTCTCTTAATAGTGGTCAGGTGAGCCGACCAAAGTCGAGCTTGATCATTCATTAGTTAGAAGCACTAAATTTAGTCATGTTAATGGTTGGACCTAACTAGGACCTTCTTTTGCAGGAAGCCCAAAGGCCAATTGAAGTGTGCCCAAGGGCAAAATTTGAAATACTAGAATTGCGTGGAAGAAGCATTGGTTAATTGAACCTACCTTTAGGTTCACGTGGGTGAGCTAGCCAAAGTTGGGCTCATGTGGCACCTTTAGGATTCTAGTACCCACTAAAGAATTAAGTATAATTCCTCAGGTTGGAGGTAGAGGCTACTAATCTGGATAAAATATATGGGAGGACCTTTAAACTAAAGTCCATGTCTTTAGGAATAAAATTGAAATTCATATACTAATTGGTCTTATGGTTTTCCTTTCAGGAAAATGTTTGTCAACTTGTCCTCCGCTTATTGCTTGAGAATGAAAAACTTTCTGGCCCAAACTTCAATAATTGGTATCGAAAGCTTAAGATTGTTTTAGAGCATGAAAGGATCTTGTATGTTGTATCGGATCCAGCACCTAAGGTCCTCGTAGCCAATGCTCGTACATCTGTTTGGACACTTATCAGAGTGGCTTTCTGATAGAACTACTGTACGTTGCATTATGCTAGCGGCTATGAATGACAAGTTCAGTCTCAAATTCGAGGAGGCCCTGATGGGGCACGAGATCAGGGGTAGGATCGTCGGTGAGCTGAGAAGTCACCGAGATTAGGGTACTACTATATTTTTTTTTATAGAAGGTGGTGAAGGAACAATGGAGATGGAAGGTAGAAATTTGGGACTCTCATGGACATTGGGCTCGTACTCATGAGAGATCTCTCACCTGTAGGGCATCTCACCCGCCTCACTAAAGGAGCCGTTAGGGTGAATCTCAAAGGACATGAGTGGTGGGGGCACCGGAGGCACCAGAATAAGACGGAGGCTTTTCAACCCTCTATGAATTGATCAATAATTTATGAGTCCATCTGTAATAAGGGCTTAGCCTATCTGAGTCCATTTTAGTGTTATTTGAGTTTTTGAGTTTCAGTCTTGTACTAGTCAGCTCATGTTGAGCTAGTTCAGTCCAGTGTTGTCAGCTCATGTCGAGCTAATTTTATTTTTTTTGAGTCTCGTTCAACCATATGAAGACTCAAAACCACATCATAAAAGTGAAGACTAAGTCCAACCAGATTGAAGACATGGAAGTATAGCCCAAGTCCAACCCAGCTTGAAGATTTGAAGACCCCAGGAGGAAAATTCAGAAACCCTGATTCTTTGCAGATGCACTCCAGATGCCCAGATTTCCTTCCAGATACCAAAATATATTCATAGACCAAGGCATCCATGATTTTAGAGGTCCATCTGTATCCTAGCCAAAGAAATCAAGCCCAGGCGCCAAGCCCAAGCCCCTAAGAAGCAAGATACCAGGGAATATTCCTGTTACCTGCTACCAGGCCACCCCAGCTTCCAAAGGCCCAAACCCATGCGCCCGAGCCCCTTTGGGCCAGCCTATTGCTTCTCCTAGAAGCCCAACATGCCCCCCTAGCATCCTTGGAGTGTTGACCAAGTCAAGAGAATTTTAGGGATTTTTTCTACCTAATGTTTCCTTATTTTCTAGTTAGGGTTTGAGAGGGAAAGGAATCTTATGTAAAGACTAATGTACCCTTACTTGGAGCCCAAGGTTAAGGTTCTATTTAAGGGATCCTAGCCTCTTGTATGAAACCTAATTTTTATATGAATTAAAACCTTGAGTTCTTCTATTGAGTTCTGTGAAACCCTGCTGTGTGCATAAAGGGGTTTGTGAGAGTTCTTCTTCCCGGGTGTGCGATCATCTTCCTGCTGCCAACAAACCCTCAGATCCCTGGATGCCCACTCCAATAGAAGCCTTCCCTTGATGTTTTCCTTTGTTTTCTTGTTCTTTTATAAATTTTCTAACCCATGATAGGTCATTTGCAGGTCCCTGAGTTCCTACGAATCCAACGACTCCAGCCAAGCCTCAATCGGACCACCGAGCAGAAAGCCGGGTATCCGCGGGTCATTGGCTCGGTTTTCCAGGCCGCATCCATCGAGGAACGAGAGACCCCTTCACTGTGATCTTCACAGACATTTTCAGGTACACCCCTCTACCTCCAGTAGTTTTATTGTAGGAGAACTTGCCCTAACCGAGGCTTCTCAGCCCCGGCGGTCCTTCTTTGCTACTTTTCTAGGTCCTAATCTGCATGCTGATCTTCAAAAGTTCATACAAAATTCCCTACAAATAATTTTATCTGAAATTCAGAATTAATCACCTAACTCAGTATAAAACATACAAAATGAATTGCATGCATATTAGTCCCGCATCATTTGGTATCAGAGCTTAGATTAGGACTTATTTTCTGTAATTTTTCAGTCTGTATATACTCTGTTTTTCTAATTATTTCTCCCTGATGAAAACTCCAAAAATTATGAAATTAATTTTTATGGATTAAAAATAATTCACGGTAATTTTGTGAATTTTTTTAGACTTTATTATGGCCTGTGAAATATTTGCAAGCCAAAATATAGCCTGCAAAATTTTGGCTCTATTTTTTCAGCAAGAGAAGTTTGGAAGTTTTAGGATTTTGTTTAACATTTTTGCATATCTTTTAATTTTAGTATATTTCCTGAATATTAGGCCATAATTTGCACATTTTCTTCTATTTAAGAAAATACCAAAAAAAAAATTACATATTCTTCAAAAATACCAAAAACATCTAAACCCTAATTGCATCCTCTTCTGCCTGCCATCATTGCATAATTTACTTTTAAGGGTACTCTTGCTATATCAGATAAGGGGAGGAGTTGATAACCTCTCCTTAGCCCAAAACCACATCTCTTGCATTCAGTCCCAAGCCTTAACCTAAAATTAATTAGACTTAATTTTCCCTAGTGGGCTAGGGACACCAACTGGTCGGGTCCGGGCTAGTGTTAGATCACTGTGTCAAGTTAACCTGTGTGTGCCTTGTGCTCAGTGTCTAGAATGGTGGTTTAGGGATTCAATCCCGAAGGGCTGTGTGCTGGTCCGCCTACCTGGCCAATCTCTGATTGGTGTCTAGGATTGGCATTCAGGGACCTAACACTCACCTTACACCTGCCTGGCTGAGTACAGGGTTACTATAGGCTAGTTTGCCACCCTGATTGAGCATCTAGTTTGGACTCTAGGTCTAGTCAGCTATCGTCGGTCATATCGAGTCTTGCATGAGCACTAGATCAGGAGTTTCATATCACCCACCTCCTTCACAAATGTCTGAACCCATGAAAATTTACAAGCCCAAATAAAAGCCCTAGCTGATCAAATGGCCCAAATGGCTACCCAGATAACTACCTAGATGACTACCCAGATGACCCAGTTAACTCAGTCTGGTGTTCAAACCAATGATAGAATTGACCATCTTGCCAATAGGTTTGATCAGTTAAAAGTCCGGGTAGGGACCCTAGAAAAACCAATGGGTCATAGTCTGAGCCAGATCCTAATTCCCCAACCTAGGAGGACCCCAAACCCTAATCCATACCCTGAGGTCGAACCTAGGAGAGCCCCTCATCCTGACCCATACTATAACCCTCAGCCTAGGAGGACCCTAACCCTGACCAATACCAAGAGGTCGAACCTAGGAGAGCCCCTCAGCCTGACTCATACTATAATACTGAACCTAGAAGAACCCCTTACCATGACCCTTATTATGATACTGAACCTAGAAGAACCCCTTACCATGACCTTTATTATGATCTGAACCCAGGAGAACCCAATACTCTGACCCATATAGGGAGTCCAATCCTAGGAGAACCCAATACTCTGACCCATATAGGTTGTCCAATCCTAGGAGAACCCAATACTCTGACCCATATAGGGAGCCCAACCCTAGGAGAACCCAATATTCTGACCCATATAGGGAGTCCAACCTTAGGAGGACCCCATACCATGATCCATCCTTAGAACCTGATCATAGAGCTGACACAAAATCCTATGACCCCAGATCCTATAATCCCATGACCCATAGATCTGCACCCTTGTCCTATGAGCCTAGAGAACCCATAACCTTAAGTATCAGCCTAGTACTAGTCATGATTCCCCTAGTCAACTTGAACCCCATAGGATTAGTATCCCTAAATATGAACCCAGTAGTGAGCCACTACCCCTTATACACCTGAACCTACTAGGAGTAGTACCCATAATCAGAGACCAGAACCTAACCAATTTCCTGCTAGCCGACCTTCTCCAACCATTCCTGAGATTCACAAGGCTTACATTAACGCGGAAGTGTATGAAGATGATGTGAGCCTAGTGGATGAGTATGAGGGAGAAGAGGAGACACCTTTAGATGACCTAGAATTAGCTAACCCATAGATACCCAGGTAGAAGCAACCTAGAGGTAGTTGACCTTGACCACATCCAACCTAAAGCTATAGTGGAAGAACAAATAGAGGAAGAGAACCTAGGTACTGCTACTAGAGCCTTACCTGAGGAACCATAGAGGAGAGCCAAATTATAGAGTCTAGTCCTAAAATACAAGAACCAGAAGAATTTATTAAGACTTGATCTCTTTGAATCAGTACCTTCAGGATGAGCTTCCTCCTATAGTTCCCATTAAGGACCTCTTCCCTGAGATTAGTAACCATCCTTCCATTATGCAAACCCCATAGATATACCGCAACCTCGTAAGGTTAGCCTCATTAGTCTAGGATTAGTCCCTGGCATGCCTTCTTTTATCAAACTTTATCCAACTAACCTTGAACCTTTTCCCTACCCTACCAAACTATTTCTGAACCCACTTCCTATTTTTTGCCCTTTCCTGACACCTCCAGCATTTCTAGGATTATTAGATTGCATTTAATTGAGAATAGCATACTGCATGCATTCATCACGCATGTTAGGTTTGCATCTTACTTCTGGCACACTCTTTGGAATTTGCTAGGAGTTCACTGTAAATTTTCATGTGCATGTCAAGCTAGGATCAAACCTAGGGAACCTATAATCTGTTAGGTTTAGATCCAAAGAGTTCAATAAGATTTCCTTCTATAGGAATGCATAGTCAAGTCTGGTAGGTATAGGTTTGAGTCCTTTGCATCATCTTGTTAGGAGTCTGCATGTGCCTAGCATGTTCACCACCCGCACTAATGTTAAAACAACTGGCTAATTCTCGAAGATGGATCAAAGAATTTGATGTAGTGGATTCTATCTTGGTTAGGCATAGGCCTAAAAGAAGCTTCATGCTCACAGAGCCAGACCTTTTAAAGTATTAAAGAAGGTTGGATCAAATGCCTATATGTTAGAATTGCCTTCGGATATGGGCATTAGTTCTACCTTCAATATTACAGACCTGGTTGAGTATAGGGAACCGGTAGCGATACCTAGTGAGGCCTTTGGACCTATTCCTTTTCATTGTGAGTGACCCTAACCCAGAGTGTCCACTAACAAATTGGTCTGAGAGAGGAGAACGGATCGAGCGTATCCTAGACGATCAAGCCATCACGACCCGGGCTGTGCTATCAATGCTTCCTGGTCCGATGGCAAGGCCAGCCAGAGTCGGACGATTCGTAGATTTCTTGAGAGGAATTGCAACGCCTCAACCCAGACCTTCTCGAGAGATATATGAGCCAGTATGATCTTCACTCGACAGGGTCGAGTTCCTCCCACCCCGGGAGAATTGGTGGGGACACCGGAGGCACCAGAATAAGACAGAGGCTTTTCAACCACTATGAATTGATCAATAATTTATGAGTCCATCTGTAATAAGGGCTTAGCCTATCTGAGTCCATTTTAGTTGTTACTTGAGTTTTTGAGTTTCAGTTCTGTACTAGTCAGCTCATGTTGAGCTAGTTCAGTCCAGTGTTGTTAGCTCATGTCGAGCTAATTTTATTTTTTTTGAGTCTTGTTCAACCATATTGAAGACTCAAGACCACATCATACAAGTGAAGACTAAGTCCAACTAGATTGAAGACATGGAAGTATAGCCCAAGTCCAACCTAGCATGAAGATTTGAAGACCCCAGGAGGAAAATTCAGAAAACCCTAATTCCTTGCAGATGCCCTCCAGATGCCCAGATTTCCTTTCAGATGCCAAGATATATTCATAGACCAAGGCATCCATGATTTTAGAGGTCCATCTGCATTCTAGCCCAAAGAAATAAAGCCTAGGCGCCAAGCCCAAGCCCCTAAGAAGCAAGATACCAGGGAATATTCCTGCTACCTGGCTACCAGGCCACCCCAGCTTCCAGAGGCCCAAACCCATGTGCCCGAGCCCTTTGGGCTGGCCACTTGCTGCTCCTAGAAGCCCAACACACCCCCCTAGGCATCCTTGGAGTGTTGACCAAGTCAAGAGATTTTTAGGGATTTTTTTTACCTAATGTTTCCTTATTTTCTAGTTAGGGTTTGAGAGGAAAAAGGATTCTTATGTAAAGACTAATGTACCCTTACTTGGAGCCCAGGTTAAGGTTCTATTTAAGGGACCCTAGCCTCTTGTATGAAACCTAATTTTGATATGAATTAAAACCTTGAGTTCTTCTATTGAGTTGTGTGATACCCTGCTGTGTGCATAAAGGGTTTATGAGAGTTCTTCTTCCCGGTGTTTGCAATCATCTTCCTGCTGCCAACAAACCCTCCAGATCCCTGGACACCCACTCCAAAAGAAGCCTTTCCTTGCTATTTTTCCTTTGTTTTCTTGTTCCTTTGTAAATTTTCTAACCCCTGACAGGTCGTTTGCAGGTCCCTGAGTTCCTACGAATCCAACGACTCCAGCCAAGCCTCAATCGGACCACCGAGCAGAAAGTCGGGTATCCGCGGTTCATTGGCTCGATTTTTCAGGCCGCATCTATCGAGAACAAGAGACCCCTTTGCTGCGATCTTCACAAACGTTGTTAGGTACACCCCTCTATCTCCAGTAGTTTTATTGTAGGAGAACTTGCCCTAACCGAGGCTTCTCAGCCCCGCGGTCCTTCTTTGCTACTTTTCTAGGTCCTAATCTGCATGCTGATCTTCAAAATTCATACAAAATTCTCTATAAATAATTTTGACTTGAAATTCGGGAATTGATCACCTAACTCAACATGTAAAATATAAAAAAAAAATTGCATGCATATTAGTCCCCCATCAATGAGGCTGGTAAGAAAGATGGAATCAAGGAAGGGGATAACTAGACATGACCTCACATCTTATCCTGGATTAGGCCTCACACCCTCTTCTCACGGAGCAAAAGAAGAGTCACTCTTCTTTAAAAAAACTTTCATTCATCAATAGCATCTTTTTACAAAGAGATTAGGGGCCTATTTATAGCCTTTTAAGCTCCATTTCAAATTCAAATTTTACTTGGAAAGAGATAGAAGGTAGCTATAAATTTGAATTTCAAGTTTCATGAAAAGGGGTGGCACAATGCATGGGTTCCTAGTGTCACCTAGTGGTGGCAAATCTGAAAATCTGCATGCATGGGTGCCACTTGGCATTCATGTGGGTATTCATGAGTCACCATGTGTTAGGTGCCACTTGGCATTCATGTGGCCATTCTTTTCATCATGTGTTGGTACCACTTGGCAATCATGTGGGAATTGATGTGTCATCATGTGTTGGGCGCCACTTGGAATTCATGTGGGGACCTTCTTATATGGAGGATGAAATGATCTTCAAATTTAAATTTATTTGTATCAAAATTCATACTGTATCATGATTCATGCTACTCCGGAATTTGTGCTACTCTGGGATTCATGCAGATCGATATCTCCATCAGGCCCAATCGGAGGAAATCTTGCAAAAGTTACGGGAATCCTTCAGCATGCATGACAATGTAGAGTGGTACAGGACTTTTAATGCCATCTATAACTCCCATATGCGAGATGGGCATTAGTAACTGATCATGTATTGTACATGACCAAGTTATTTGAATGCCTGGCCAAACTCGGATGTCCTCTGCATTAATAGTTGGGGAAAGATGCTATACTGAATTCTCTTCCCCCTTCTTACCTTGGTTTCCTTGATCACTTCCGGATGCATAGGCTTGTAATGAATTACCACAATCTGTTGGGGTTACTATAGATCTATGAGAAGGACCACAACCTCAATAAGGGGTTGGTGTACTTTGTGGGAGGAAATAGGGCAGTACGCTGTCCCCTTAGAAAGGAAAAAAATTAAAAAGAAAAAGACCTAAAAGGTGTAGAGTGTTGGTGGGGCCAGTCAGGCTGGGATGAAAAAGGTAGACCAGAGCCTGGCAGAGTGCTTCTACTATAAGAAGCAGGGTCACTGGAAGAGGAATTGTCCTCTGTATATTGCTTCATTGGACCAAAATAGGTCGAAGAAGAGGAAGCAACAAGATATTGCTACTCAAGGTATTTATATGATAAATTCCTGTACCTATTCTTTTTGTGATACTACTAATTGGGTACTTGATACTGGGAGTCCTTAGTAAATTTGCAACAAATTGCAAGGATTTTGAAATAGTAGGAGATTCTAGGATGGCGAAAGGTTTCTGAATATTGGAGATGATAGTCGAGTTCCAATTTTGGCATTAGGAGGCTTCTCTCTTATTTTTGAATCTTGTAAAATCATTTTACATGACTGCTATTATTGTCCTGCATTTCTTATAAACATTGTCTCGTAGGCTTGTTGGACAAAGAATGTTTTGAACTTTCAATAAAGAGAAATGTTTGAAACATTACTTTGAATGGTTCAGTTGTAATGAATGGAAATTTGGTAAATGGCATTTATTTGCTATCATAGCTTGTGAGTGTAATGTACACGACAAGCAAACACCCTAAATGGATAATGACAGCGATGCTTATCTCTAGCACTGTAGGTTAGGTCATATAAACAAGAACAAGATAAACAGGTTAAGACAAGAAGGTCTCTTAGAGGTAAATGATTTTGAATCATTGCCTACCTGTGAATCTTGTTTACTTGGAAAAATGACCAAGTCATCCTTTTCTGGAAAGGTGAAAGAGCCAAAGAAATTCTAAGTCTAGTACATACAAATATATATGGACCTATGAATGTTAGTGCTAGAGGTGGGTATGATTATTTCATTACTTTTACAGACGACCTATCTAGGTTCGGTTATGTCTATCTTATGAGACATAAGTCCGAGTCGTTTGAAATGTTCAAACGATATCGTAATGAAGTTGAAAAGCAAACTGGAAAGAGTATAAAAACTCTTCGATCTAATCGAGTAGGCGAATATCTTTCTAATGAGTTTCTGACTTATCTTAAAGAGAATGTGATTCTTTTCAATGGACACCTCCACGGACATCCCAACTAAATGGTGTGTCTGAAAGGAGGAATAAGATTTTGTTGGACATGATCTAGTCCATGATGGGCTTTACCACTCTACCTATCTCTTTCTTGGGTTATGCCCTGGAGACTACCTATTATCTTCTTAATAGGTCTCCTAACAAGTCTGTGGACAGGACTCCATATGAGATGTGGTTTGAATGGAAACCGATGCTCTCACACCTTAGGATCTAGGGGTGTTTGGTCCATATTAAGCATTTGCAGACTGATAAACTAGGACATAGGTCTGACCGATGCCTATTCATTTGGTATCTAAAAGAGTCTAAAGGATATTTCTTTTACCTACCTGATAAACAAAAACTATTTGTTGGTCTTAGGGCTATCTTTTTGAAAAAGGAGTTCCTTAGTGAAGGAACTGTAGCCACTAAGATTGAACTTAGTGAAGTTCAACAGGTAGAAGAACCAGCACATTTAGGAGACACCTCAGAACTGGATTTGACTAATTCAAATTCGGAGCCCATTGAGCACCTATTAAGGAGATCCGATAGAGTACCGTAGTAAACAGTGTCACAGATACTATGGTTTCTTGGTCTAGGATGGAGATCCCATTAAACTTGATGAAAATAATAAGGATCCGATCACCTATATGGATGCTCTACAAAGGTCTGACTCTGATAAGTAGCTAGAAGCCATGAAATCCGAGATGGAGTCCATGGAGATCAATAATGTGTGGACATTAGTTAATCCACCTGAAGGGATAAAACCCATTAGGTGTAGATAGATTTTCAAAAGGAAACGGGGCATAGATGGAAGGGTGGAGACCTACAAAGCCCATTTGGTTGCCAAGGGGTATCGTCAATATTATGGTATTGACTATAATGAGACATTTCCCTTGTGGCAATGCTCAAATCCATTTAGATTATGCTTGTTTTAGCTGCATACTTTGACTATGAAATCTGGCAAATGGATATTCGAACAGCCTTCCTAAATGGTGAGCTAGAAGAGGAGGTGCATATGATGCAACCCGAAGGGTTCACATCCATAGATGAGTTAAAGGTTTGCAAACTCCAAAGGTCTATCTATGGACTGAAGTAGGCAGCTCGGAGTTGGAACATGCGATTTGATAAGTATATCAAGTCGTATGCTTCATTAAGAATGAAGAGAACCTTGCATTTATAAGTGGGCTAATGGTTCTATGGTGTATTCCTTGTATTGTATGTGGATGACATTCTTTTAATTGGGAATGACATCCCCGCTACAGGGAATAAAAGTCTGGTTGTCATCTCAGTTCTTTATGAAAGACTTGCATGAAGCCTCCTGCATCCTAGGGATGAAGATCTATAAGGATAGATCTTCGAGACTTCTGGGATTGTCCTAGTCAACGTACATTGATATCATGCTGAAATGGTTCAGCATGAAAAATTCCAAGAAAGGCTATCTTTCGATAGGCCATGGAATTACTCTCTCCAAAAAGGATTGTGCATCAGCTCCTGAGGAGAGAGAGCATATGAGTAGAGTTCAATATGCTTTGATAGTGGGATATATAATGCATGCAATGACATGTACTAAACTAGACGTGGCATACTCATTATGAGGAGTGAGCAGATACTAGTCTGACCCAGGTGAAGTGCATTGGAAGGTGGTAAAAACCATCCAAAAGTATTTGAGAAATACTAAAGACCAATGGCTTATCTATGGAGAGCTTGACTTAAAACTTGTCGGTTATACCAATTCAAGTTTTCAGTTAGATAGAGATGATAGCAGAAGTGTGTCAGCCTTTGTATTTACCCTAAATGGAGGAGCCATCTACTAGAAAAGTTTCAAGCAACACACAGTGGCAGACTCGATTTGCAAAGCAAAATACATTGCAGCATCAGATGCAGCGAAGGAACTATGTGGCTATGAAAGTTCCTAGGCGAGCTAGGAGTGGCTCCTTCCCTAGATGGCCCTGTTCCAATATTTTGTGACAGCATTGGAGCCATAGCTCAACCCAAAGAGCCAAAGTCCCATTAGCGCACCAATCACATTCTGCACCGCTACCACCTTGTGCAAGAGATTATGGCACGAGAGGACATCGACCTTCAAAAGATCGATGGAAAGGAAATCTAGCCAATCCCTTCAATAAAGCAGTCAAGATTTAAGAGTTTAAAGATTGTAATTGAAAAATGGGAACGTGATTCTGCACTGATTGGCTTTAGTCCAAGTGAAAGTTGTTGGAAATTATGTCCCAAAGCCAATCGTCTAGGCTGTAGATGGTTGTACTATTTGTATATTGTATAAATTTTGATATAATAAATAAAGTTATCTTTGGTAGTTCCTCATAGGTGAATTTTCCTTAATGTGAACTCTTATGTGATGAAGTCCTTAGAACTTCCTTGTACTAGATATAGAGAGGATATATCGCATATTCTTAAATTGTTCATGATCGAATCAGATGACAGTATTCTATAGGATGACTATGTATCAAGTATAAATCTTTGTATATCATATAGGTTTTATCCTCTTAACCAAGGAATGTGGAGACATTGGTATGACATGCAAGTATTGTGTTTGACACTTCACTGAACATAACTCTCATGCAAGATTTTCTTTCTATTGAAGAGGAGTCTTGCATTAGAATATGGATATGAATTATTCCTCTGACTTGAGATCACTATGGTAGCTTGCAAGCAACACACTATGCTTAGGTGCTGAACTATCCAGATTTCTAATCCAGTGATGAAAGTTTGCTGGGTACAGTCATGTACTTGTGTAGAGATAGTAGGATGAGATAGGATTAACCTCTCTAAATGGTTGGATTGAATGCTTAATATGCCTCAATTGAGAAAGGCCTTGGCTAGGACATTCATTGTAAGGAGTTACAGGTATTCTTTGTTGAGACATATTGAAATTGATTTATTTGGGTTGGACAGTTTAACCCTATGCCATCCAGAGCATTAGGAGGTTCAAGAAATAAGTTCAATGCTATTCCATATTCAACAGGTTCATGTTGCTCTGCAACCTTCAACCTATCCAGACAATGGGTGTCATTGCTAGATGGCGACTTTGGCTGGTACTGAAATATTTTTGTGCTACCAGTTTAGTGTTTGAACCTATTGGGTCACATGCTGAGGGTTTCTTCTTGCTTTGTTGACATGCGAATGATTGGGAATCATTCCGGACTCATTTGACAAGGTGTTGTCAAACTTCTATTATAGCCGACTTGAGCCGAGTCGACTCAAATGGTCAAGTCGACTTGTTTGACGGATTGCTAAAATTGGAGAATGCTTCATTAAATGGTGTAATGGTTATGGAATTTAATGCTGGGAGTTTCAAGTTTTAATAATTGCTATTGCTAAATTCCATGGGACTTTTAACCTCCTGGAATCTCAAGAGACCCCAAAATTACTCATTAAAATCTCATTATGTCCTCTTAATTTGTTTAGGGATGCTATTATAAAAGCAAGGCTGAAGAAGGTCAAGAGCTGACAATCAACGCTCCTCACATTCCATACCCAAAATCTAGATCAAGGCTGAGACTCTGCCATATTCCTTGGTTAGAGATCTTGTTTGATCCTTGAGAGATTGTGAGATTAGATCTCAGGAATAGAGTAAGTTTTGGGTGGGATCTCTGAGTGCCTACCTTTTATTGAAGGTTTGGGATAGAGAGAATTGGGAGAGTCCTTTTTCTGTTCCAGCAGCACTATTGCAGCAACCGGCACTTCAAGGAGTTGAAGGTGTCTCACTCATCTTCAAGGAGTTGAAGAAAAAGTAGTCCACCTGACAAAGTTTCCATAGGGGCTAGCACCTTAAAGGAAGGAGTAGAAATCATGCTACATGGTGTGAACTACCCGTAGAGGCAGTACACGAGTGCTGCTTGCATAGCTAGATTTTTTTCACAGGTCAGTGCCATCCCTTGGATCGTGACTAAGAGGCAGGCATTTCTGCAATTTCCAGTTCTTCTTGGTGAACGTCACCAAGGTATGTGCTTATTTTATGTATGACATAATTATCTTTGTTGTATTATTGTGTGATTTCTAGAATTATTCTATTTTTCATACAATGTTTGCATGGTTTCATATTTACATTACTCTAGATGCATCTAGATCCTGAAGCATCTGTTGTGGATTAATTATGTAGGTATATTATGGACCAGACCTGATGTTGCTTAGTGACTTAGGCCTAGTGAGCAGATTTTCGGCAGATCCAGGAGACTCATTGGAAGCTGTGAAAAATATTCTTAAGTACCTTAAAAGGACTAAATATATTTTTCTAGTATATGGAGGATCTGGGTTGAGATTAGAAGGCTATACAGATTCTAGTTTTCAATCAGATCCAGATGAGAGCAAATCCACGTCGGGGTATGACTTCACCCTGAATGGTGGTGCAGTGAGTTGGAAAAGTACAAAACAGCCATGGTAGTTGACTCGGTCACTGAGGTAGAGTACATAACTGCAAGTGAAGCTGCAAAGGAAGCTGTCTGGATGAAGAATTTCATCATGAAATTGGACGTGGTTCTTGATGTACAATAGCCAGTGCCATTATACTGTGATAACACTAGGGCTATTACATAAGCTAAGAATCCAAGGTCTCATCACAAGTCCAAAGCACATTCTAAGACAGTTCCATGTTGTTCGAGAGATCATTGAAAGACATGATGTTACCATTGAACGAGTTGATACAAAGAACAATATAGCAGACCCATTCACTAAAGCATTAGTCAAGCAGCAAGTTAGATCGTCACTTAGATTGTATGGGCACAAAATATAAGGGTGATTGGCTTTAGTGCAAGCGGGGAGTTTGATAGAAAAATGTCCTAAGAGCCAATCATTTAAGGAACTTTTTATAAATTCTAGCTCATATATGACATATTTTTCATATTAATAAAGGCATTGATTCATCATATACTGTTGTGTCTTGTTTTTGTATGATTATGATGAACACCATAGATTAGAGTAATGGAATTAGGGTTATGATGAAGTTCAAAACAGTGAAACCTAATTTCCTATAAACCCTAATCTAAAATATTCTTAGTCATTAGACCATTGATTCGGGGATCAATGATCCGGTAAGACTAGCTTATCCTATGTATGCTTAGATGATGAGAGTGATTGGTCTCACAACCACTTGTATAGAGACACTAATACAAGGATAAGGGTGCTCATCAGGATATGAGTACACTGAACTGATCTGTACCGGGACTATCTTATGGAAGTCTTACTACTTGTCAAAAGATAGATCCTGAGTAGTAGATCTGCATGTGATCTTTAGACCTGAGGTCACCATGGTTCCTTGTGCACACTAAGCCATATTTTGGTCATACTCATTCATGCCATTATGACATGTACGGGGTGTTCTGGTTATGGTGGAAGGTGTATGGAGGATATGAGTGGACCAACTAGGAAGCGATAATTCCTAGTAAGAGGAATTGTTATCCTATGCAATCTCTTCGATGAATGACTTAAGGAGCCTTTGATCAAAGCAGGATGAGATTAGTATAATCTAATCAGTAATCAGCTGAGTCCTCACTATCGAGTTGAGATTCGATATGATTAAGTATTAGGGTTTGACATCTATCCATACCTATCACTTAATCGGGATAATGGAAGATCGAAAGATTGAATTGCATGGTGACTTACTATAAAGGGTATTTTGGTAATTTCTATCATATTTCTCATCTTCTGGGTAGGCATGACACGTTGCTAGACTTCAATCTTGTCTTGTAGATATTCATGAACCAATTGGTTTTGTTTCATGGTCAATTCGATGTATGATTCAAATTGGACAATTAGGTGAGCCAATTTGACCTAATTAGGTCAATCGAGTTCGATCGAATCGAATTGGCTCAAACATAAACCTACTACTAGCTAGATGGGGAACCCAATGGGTGACGCACACTAGGGAGTTGGCCTAGGAACTCAATTGACATTTAATTAGGGTCAAGGGATCCTAATTGGTTAGTTAGATTACACACTAGCATGTGTAGGCTGACCTAGTCTCCTAACCGAATTGGATTGGGTTGAAAGTTTGCTAAATGGACTAACCAATTTATGGAAGACCTAAATTGGTTTATGTTCTATGTGGGATAAATTTATCAAATTTTATCTGATATTTTTTGGATATTTTATGCGTCATATATGAATAGTCCAAAAGACATGGGACTCTTCACGCCTAAGTGACACCTCTGCATTCAAAAGGGCACACAAGCACTAATGACCTCCGCTATGAAAAAAAATTATATGGATGGAAAGTAGACTTAATGCCCTTTCTTATGACACCTATATTGTATATACTTTGACTAGCTCAAAGGTGTCATATGGCATGGAGAAGTTAGTGCAAAGTAAAGAGTCGCGTCTCTTCACTTTGGCGCTAATTCAAGTGTGCAGAGTCCTTTTGCTTTAAGTCCTTTGAATCACTGATCCTTCTCATTCATAAGTCATGTCCCTTGGATTCATTTTAACTAGAAATGCCAAGTGGCAAAGGGAGAAGTCAGATAAAATAGTGAAGGGACTTGAATTAGGCAGTTGGCGCATAAAGGGCCACGGTATTTCATGATAAGACTCCTTCTTAGTGAAGGGTCTTATTTGATCTGTGTTTGACAGATCAAAGGCTGATGGAAAGGCTTATCTAGCTCCTCCCACTCTCCTATAAATAGCCATCAATATTTGTTCTGATGGGATGATATTTTTGGTTTTCTTCTTACACTCTTACATCTATCCACCTTGTCTCTTCCTTCCTTGTTAGGACAAAGGTCTTCCTTAAGACAAGTCTACCATTTTAAGACAAGGGTTTAGGAAGAGAATAGGAAGTGATTGAAAGAGAGAAGAGATTTGGAGAGGGCTTAGATTGCTCTACTGGAGGGCAAAGGTCTAGCATGGAAGGAGAAGCTGCAGAAGGAAGAATGTCTATCGGAAGAGTCCCAATTGATTAAGCAACCTACAAGGGAGAGGTTCCTAGGTTGATTCCTGTGTGGATCACCGTTGGAGGGCTTGCACTTGTGAGCAATCCAGGTATGTTTTCTGACTCCATTTATGTTTCATTAATTGGTATTGCATAAGGGGTTCCTGGAATTAGGGTTTTTCTAGCCAATTAGGGTTTCATGCTTTGAATTTTTGTTTTGAAATTCACTTCCGCATGCTGCATGATTCCCGGCACCTGGGAGAATTTCATCATTGTCACATAAAATAATCACATTCCATGTCCCAAAAGGATAGGACTCCTTATAACACAAGCCTCTATCAGATAAGAACTTATTTGATTTGAAAAGAGTTCAAACAAAATCAAAATGTTGTAAAAGGATTTGTATTGAAAGAAGAGAACATGTGCACATGATTTTTCTATTTGAATTTCCTTGTCACACAAAGTACCTATTCCATGCATAATTAAGAGAGTCCAAGCCTAATCCAATTAGGTTAGGGTGTGATGCATAATGTTATCATGCGAGAGAATAACATAAGGCAATTTTTAGATTTAGAGAGAAATTGACTTTAGATTTTATAAAGTTTTAATTCCCAAAAAGATTAAGAATAGATAGAGGGTGATCATGCAAAGATCGAAGTAAACTACCTGCATATTAAGATTCACAAAGTAATAAGGAACATGATCTAGTGTTGAGAACTACTAATTAGAACATGCTCTTCTTCAACAAATCAGAACGTGTGAGAAGGGTTGGTTTGCGTACCTGGCAATGATTATTTTCTTCTTGCAAGATTGGGTCACATAACTCTCAAGACTGGCACCTGAAAGAAGAAGCCATTTACCCACGGATGTTTCTGCTTTTCTTCAGATGGGTCCAAAGGTAAGGAGGACTTTTTTTGAGGATCGTGGCACCTAAGGGATCCTGCAAATACCAAGGATTAGAGATCTATGACGTATGAAAAATATGGAGGTTAGAGTTGGGAGTAGAGAGGAGGCAAAAGAGGATGCTAAAGGTGCTTGGCATGGAGAAGTGCTCGGTTGCTTGTCATGGAGAAGGGGCTTGGTTGCCTTGAATATGACAGCTAGGGTTTGGAGGTTGGAACCCTGGTGTCTAGGCTAGGGCACTTGAAGATGGCAGCTAGGGCTTGGAAATTGGATCAAGTGTTGGGCCTCTCACCCTCTCCCTCATGGCGTGTCAATGCTCATGAGCATAGGAAAACAAAAAGAAGAGATTCTTTCATTCATCAAAAATTATTTCTTACAAGAGGGAGGGGTATTTATAATTCACCCAATCCTTTTAGACTTTCTTTCAAAGTTGGATTGTATACATGAAATAAAAAGAAAAGCGGGGGGGGGGGGGGGGGGGGGGGTGCCATAAAATTTCCATCTTTGCTGGTTATACATGGAAATAAGGAGAGAAGAAAAAGGGGTGCCCACTTGTTTCTTCCTTTGCTTGGGGTAGTTTGAGTGGGATAAGGAGGGTGCCAATTTAACTCCCTATTTGCTTAGGATGGCTTAAGTGGGGACCAGGGGAGGTGGCGCATGAAGTCTCCTCTTCCTTCTTTGCTTAAGTGGGACCAGCAGAGGTGGTGCATGAAATCTTCTATCCTTGCTGAGTGGGGTCCAGTGGAGGTGGTGCATGAAATCTTTATCTGGATGTAAGTGAGATCCAGTGGCTCTCCTCTTGGACTTGACTTGAATGAAAGAAATCAAAATTACAGGACTCAAGATAGACTCACTTGACTGGACTCGGATGAAAATAAATGGACTCAGCTTTATCATGAAAACAAATGGAATCAGCTTTATCAAATGGATTTAATTGACTCAGCTTTATTACAGGACTCAATTGACTCAGGACTGATGGCCTCAAATGCCTAGGCAATCATAATGAGCTCTGACTTGGGTGTAGCCTCTTTCTGATCTTGGTGCCCGTACCAATTCTTCCAGTATGGGAGGACTCAACCCTGTCAAGCAAGGGTCAATTCAGCTCTAGTATTGCTCTAATACATATGGGTCGAGGTGCTGCAGATCCTCTCAAGTGATCCATGAATCCTCAAATTCTAGTAGACCTTGCCAATGAACTAGATAACATTGGTAGCCTTTGTTCTAGGTAGTAATAGCTTGGTCATCTAGGATATGCTCAATCTTTTCTCCTTTCCTAGGTAAATTATTGATGGACACTCAAGTATGGGTTCACTCTCGAGGATAGGATTTGGTCCAAAAGGCTCACTAGATATCATTGTTGGCTCCCTATACTCAACTAGGTCTGAGATATTGAAGGTTGAGCTAATGCCAAATTTGGATGGTAACTCGAGCACATAAGCGTTAGGTCCAATTTTCTTTATCACTTTGAAGGGTCCAGCTCCATGGGCATGTAACTTTTTTATGGTCCTTGGAGGAAATTGCTCAGGCCTAAGCTTAATCATCACATAATCCCCTCAGTAAATTTTTTAACTCTTTTTCGAGAATTAGCCATATTTTTATAAGTATCATTGCTCAAACTAATCTTATTGCAAATTTTCTTTTGCAGATCTCTAACATGCTGTGCAAATGATTCAGCTGACTTAGAAACTCATGCATGTATGGGCAAAGAGATTAGGTCTATGGGTCTGTTAGGCTTATAATCATGGACTATCTCAAATGGACTTTGCTTGTGGACCTATTAACTAAACTGTTGTAGGCAAATTTTGCTCTAGGTAACAAAAGGTCCCAATTTCTAGTGTTTTCACCTACATGATATCTCAACAAGTTTCCAAGGCTTTGGTTCACTACTTTAGTTTGGCCATCGGTTTTGAGAGTGGTAGGAGGTAGAAAATTGAGCTTAGTCCTAACATGTGCTAGAGGGTTTTCCAAAAGTAACTCATGAATCGGAGATCCGTATCAGATACAATGGTTTTGGTAGGCCATGTAACCTAGCCACTTCATCTAACAAATGTTTGGCCACCTTGGTGGCATCAAAGGTTTGGGAACAGGGTATGAAATGAGCCATCTTGGAAAATCTATCGACCATAACATAGATTGAATCATGTCTCCTCTGGGTCTTAGGCAATCCTAACACAAAATCCATACTAAGGTCTTGCCAAGGATATCGGGCAAAGGTAATGGGGTGTAAAGGCCAGTGTTTTGCTTTTGCTATTTGCAGCAGCACAAGTTCGATATCTAGCCATAATCTGGATGATGTTCCTTTTAAGACTTGGGCAATAGAACTGGTCTTCAACTGCTAGAATGGTCTTGTTCCTACCAAAATGACCAGCTAGACCTCTTGCATGGGTTTCCCAAACTAGAAATTCTCTAAGGAAAGTTTTGGGAATACACAACTTATGATCCTTAAAAAGGTAGCCATCCTAAGGGTATACTCACTATGAACACTAGACGGTCCTTGTTTCACATATTGATAGATCTCACTAAAGTTGGGACAGGTCTCATATTCCTCTTTCAGTTTGTCAAATCCTATGACTTCAGTTCTAACAGAATTCAAGAGCATAGATCGATGGCTTAGGGCATTAGCAACCTTATTTTCAGTACCAGCATGGTGTTCAAAATAAAAGTGTAAGCTTGAATGTATTCTACCTACTTACCATGCCTAGAGTTTAGTTTCTTCTAGAAATTAGGGATCAGAGTGCCTTGATCATAATATAAAAACAAACTCTTATGGTAGTAGGTAATGTCTCCAATATCTTAGGGCTTGAACTACCGCATAAAATTTCTTATCATAAGTCGAGTACCTAAGCTTAGCATCATTCAATTTCTTACTAAAGAAGGCTATGGGATGACTTTCTTGATTTAGGACTCCTCCTATACCAATTTGAGAAGCATCACAAGCAACTTCAAAAACCTTTGAAAATTTGGGTAACCTTAAAATGGGTGCTTGGATCATCTTTTCCTTAATATCTAGGAGGCTTTATCTGTAGTTTAGTCCACTCAAAGGTTTCCTTCCTAATGCAGTCATTGATGGGTGCAACTATGGAGATAAATTTTTGAATAAATTGTTATAGAAGGTAGCAAGACCATGGAAGCTTCACACGTCATGTACACTAGTAGGACTAGCCACTCAACTATGGACTTAACTTTTTCTGGATTAGCTGATATTCCTTCAGGGGTCACTACAAATCCTAGGAAGATGACTCTATGAGTCAAGAACTTATATTATTCAAATTAGCATAGAGGCTATCTTTCCTAAGGACTTGACAGGATTGTCGGATATGGCTTAGGTGGTCTTCCTTAGTCCTACCGTAGATCAAAATATCATCAAAATAAATCACAACAAATTTTTCAATGAACACTCTTAGGACTTGGGTCATGATTCTCATGAAGGTGCTAGGAGCATTGGACAATCCAAAATGCATCACTATACATTCATAGAGACCATCCTTAGTCTTAAAAGCTATTTTTCACTCATCCCTAGGTCTGATCCTAACTTGGTGATAGCCACTCTTAAGGTCAATCTTAGAGAAAATAGTTGCTTGGCCATCATATCTAGCATGTCATCCAAATGGAAAATGGGAAAACGATACTTAACTATTATTTTGTTAATGGCTCGACTATCAACACACATCCTCCAAGTGCCATCTTTCTTGGAGGTTAAAAGGACAGGTACTGCACAGGGACTTAGATTTTCCCAAATAAATCCCTTCTTGAGGAGTTCTCTAACCTATTTTTGTAGTTCTAAGTGCTCAGTAGGATTCATCCTATAATGTAGAAGATTAGTTCAAAGTGGCTCCTGGGATTAGATCTATAGCACGTTGTATATCTCTTAAAGGTGGTAGGCGATCAGGAAGATCTTCCTGAAACACATCTTGAAACTCCTTCAAAAACTCCACAACATCTTGAGGGTGCTCCTCCTGGGGGTGTTCGTGAACTTCCTTAGTAGTCAAAATCTAAACTGGTGAACCCTCAATGATCTCATGCTCTAGTTCTTTAGCATTGTTCAGATTCAATCCTGGTTTCTTCTCTTTCAGGTTACTATATACCCTTTTAATGTTATCCTTAGGTAGGGTTGGTTTATTACAAACTTCTTTCCATGGTGGTTAAAGAAACAGGAATTGGATCGACCATACAGGATAGCATCATGGTCATATAACCAAGGTCGACCTAAGATGATACTGCGAACTCTCATAGGAAGGACATCATACCACACCTTTCTTGGTAGGATTGTAGTTGGATCAGGACTTGGCATCTAATAAGCTTTATAGGGATGGAAGTTGAGTCTATACAGGATACATTATAGGGATTGGGATGGCAAACAACAAATAAACCTAGGTTTTGATAGTGTTGGTGAGATGGCATTAACATAGCTCCCGCTATCCATGATGATCTTACATACTTTTTCCCCTGACTTCATGAATGTCTGTAGGATGTTGGTCCACCAATCTTCTTCTCCTTTGGTTTGGGTTAAGATACATTTAATAACTCCCAATAAGTTAGATGACTCAATGACTTCTTATCTCCTTCATATCCATCCATTAAGTGTGCTCTAGCTTCATACACTTCCTCTTCAAACTCATTAGTGGGTTTAGGATCTTCTTCCTCTAGCTCTCCTATGTGTTGATATCGGGTTGGGCATTGACTAGCATAGTGTCCTAATTTATGACATCTAAAATAGGAAGCATTAAGATTAGGATTCCTCTAGGCATCAGGTGACTTATGCTTATAGTCAGCCTGAGTGTATTTGATTAGACCCTAGTTTTTGATTAGGGGTACTATTCCTAGTGGGTTCAGGTTGACGGATTATGGGTCCCCTTTGGAATCTCTCATAATCTCTAGCAATCTGATAAGCCTATTCAAGATCATGGACTTCTCTTAAAAATAATGCTCTCTGAATGTCCTCACGTAGTCAAGCCATAAATCTAGATAGGGTCGCAGCTTCAGACTCATCTATGCTACACCTCATGACATACTCATCAAATTTGGCTATGTATTCAGATACAGTCTTGTTTTCCTGACTCAGCCTCTGCCGTTGATCAAGAAGCCTTTGGTGATAGGATATGAGAGGTAATTCTCTATAAGCTTAAGTTTCATGGCTCTCCAGGTAGCTATGGGTATGTCTCCTCTTTGCCTCATCATCCTTTTAACATTCCCTTAGTATAGTCTATATTGGGATGAAACCCTAGTGGGCCCTTGATGCATGCAATTTAAAACTTTTCTAAATGCATGATGCATAGCAAAAGTAGATAAAACACTTTTATCTAATATGTTAATCTAATTAAAACTGGCCCTACATAGATCTTTATGCATATAGAGTAATACATGTATGAAATCAAGCATGCAAATTATGCGACCCATAGAACTATTCTATGAATCACAGAAAAGGGTGTCAAGAACCATTTCTTCGGACCCATAAGATAGGTACAAACCTTTTATGTGCGATGAAAATCACCATGAGGGGAGTACTCAAAGGAAAAACACTGGCTCTACAAGCAGCACAAGCATCCTACCTCTACAGATGGTTCACCCCGAGGTAAGGGGATTCTCCTCCTTCTTTTGAGGTGCTAGCCTCTCTGAAAATGATGTTGCTGTGGTGGACTCCTTCAACACCTTAAAGATCTAGTTGCTGAACTAAAATGGGATAAAATACCCAAGAACCCTTCCAGGAACACTCAGTCCCAAACCTTCAACAGAAGGTAAGCACATAGGAATCCCAAAACCCAAACCTCACACTTTCTTCCTAAGAATGAGATCTGATATCATAATCTCTCAGAGGTCAAGGATGAGTTCTAACCAACAAAAGTGGCAGAATCTCAACCTTGAATTAGGTGAACAATTCTTCCCCTCTCCGTTTGCTTAGCCAAAACAGTCCTTGTTATTAGAACCATAAAGGGGAGATCAATGAGAGATTAATGGTGAGTTTTGGAGTCTCTTGGAATTCCTGCAGGTTAGAAGACCTTTGGAATTCAGTAACTGGTGTGATTAAAACCTGTAATGCAAAGCATTAATTCCCATAATGATTATAGGGATAAATGAAGCATTTTGGTTTTTAGCAAAGTTTGTAAGACGAGTCAACTCACCTTAGATCGACTTGCCTCAAGTCAACTCGCATCGGGTCAACTCAATTGGTAGTTTGACAACTTCTTGTCAAACAAGTCCGGAATGATTCCCAATCATTCCCAAGCCAACAACACGAGAAGAAACCCATGCTGTGTGATCCCGTAGATTCAAACACTAATCCAGTAGCACAGGAACATTTCCAGTACTAGCCAAAGTCACCATCTAGAAATGACACCTGGCATTTGGATAGGTCGAAGGTTACAGAGCAACAAGAACCTGTCGAAAATGGAACACTACTGAATTTATTCCTTTGATCTCATAATGCTCCAGATGGCTTAGGGTTAAACTGCCCACTTGAACTAGGCATTAGCTCTACTTTCAACATTTTAGACCTTATCAAGTATAGGGAGCCAACGTTGATTCCTAGTAAGCCATTTGGGCCTAATCCAATCCTTGAGAGTGAACCAACCCATGTGTGTCCACCTGCCATACCATTAGCCTAGAGAAACAAGATCGAATGAATCTTAGATGACAAGATCATTACCACCCAGAGTAAAGATTACCAGCGATATCTAGTCATTGGCAAGGATGACCTGAGTCTTATGATTCTTGGATCATCAGAGAGGACTTAAAGAGAGTTGCCCCTGACTTACTACAGTATTATAATAGTGGAGTTAACTAATACTCAACAGGATCGAGTTCCTCCCACCCGGGAAGAATTGGTGCGGGCACCACGGCTAAAAGAAATTGACAGGTTGAACCCGCATCCATGTGGATCACCTGTGAGTAAACCCTGAATCCAAACCTTTTATTATGTAAATATTTATTTTAAATTTTGTTATTTTGGTTTAGTTAGGGTAAACCCTTTTACCAACTGTAATTAGGATTTTGTTTATTTGGGATAAAATATTTTTTTCCAAGTTGAGTCGAAACCCTGATTGAGTCAAACCCTAATTACCCAATTGGGATTTAAATGGTCCGGTTTGAATTATCCCTTTTTACCAAATTTAATGGGTTTTTATTCGCAAGCCTAATTAAGTATGGTTGTTATTTAGTTGAGTCATGTGATTTGTTATTTATTGAGTCCATGTAATTAGTTGAGTCATTGAGTCCTGTATTACAAGAGGGGACCTAAGACAACATCCCATGTGCACCCAATTGAAGATCCATGTGACCCCATGTGCTAGCTCAAGACAACCCATGTGCTAGCCCAAGTCACAACCTCTTCTTGGTGCCACCATTTCAATGATTTGGACATCAACACATGCCATGTTTGGACATGTCTTTCGGACAACACTACTTGACACTTCAACCAGGACAAGAGCACATGATATGTCTAAAATTTGCTTGCCATTGGGACAACACACTTGCCTTGTCACTTATGTTTGGGCATCCCACATGCCATGTCTTAAATGAATTCCAAATTGGCACCCTTCTTTTTAAGAGGTGTAAAGCAGAAGGAGTTCTCCACCTTGGCGCCCCCACTCAAAATATTCCATGCCAAATTCAAGGGAGTCGGCCAAACATTTTTGCTGCCAACTTCAAAGAGAGTTCCAAACTATTTGCTTACCAGATGAAGAAGTTTAAAGGTTCTCTACCAAAGAGTTTCAATCAAACAGTTTGCCAGCTTGCCAGCTACTTAAATCTCCAAAACTCAAGAGTCTCACCAAAACTCTCGAGTACTCTCCAATCCAGACTGAAGAGTCCACTCACCTATAGAAGACCACAACATCCAGACTCTAGAGTCCAACAAGCAAGGCCAAGTGATGGAGCATCTTGACCCTACATCAAGCCATCTCACCAATCCACCACTTGGGTGCCCATTTTGGATAAGAAGCCTCAGATTTTGCCCACTTTGAAAGGAGTCCAGATCTTCTCAGCAAACAAGAGTCCAAGCAACCTAAAGTAAGATTCTAGGAGTTGTAGTCCAAGGGAGAATAAGGCTAGTAGTTGTATCCTTACACCATTGGTTGGGGTCTATAATAACCCTCAAACCCTCTTAATCAATCAATTATTATTCAATAAAGAGTGTTATTCTGTCAAAAAATCTTCTTCCTTTGCTATGTGCATCGTGGGGTGTGAGGCCATTCCTTTGTTCTATGGAACATCACGAGGTGTGAAGCCCTACTTATCCAGCCGACCAGAAAATTCAAAAACCATCATTTCTAAACCTTCCTTTCCTTTCATTCTTTCTTTTTTTTTGCTATTATTTAATTTATGATTTTATTACTGAGTGTTACAGGTGAATAGGAATCAAAATCAAGTGTTCTTGCCTCGAAACCAGCTTCGCACGGAAGATAAAAAACTCGGGATCGAGTTCTTGAAACCCTGTCGTAAACATCTTGAGAGTTCTATCAGATCTGATTCAGAGGAACAAATCTTCGTTGTTAAATTGAAACTTTTCTTTGTTATTCTCTAATTCATTGATAAGATAAACCCTAGTTTATGGTGATTTTTTGATCACCAAGTCCTACTTTCTTAGTTAATTTGTAGGTTTACTTGCGGGTAGATAATAACTAGTTTCTTTTCCATCTCCATTGAAGTCTCCTTTAAAAATCTGATACAAACATAAAAAAATTAGTTTTATTTTTCTCTACTAATAATAAGTAATATCTGTAATTTAGTTTTTTTTTTATCCCGCATCAATATGGTGTCTTATCAACGGACTTACCTAGAACTCTATTCAGAAGGTAACATGCTAACTCAAAAGCATATCCCCAAAAGGATTTAGGCGGACTTGCTAAGCCCATCATGGATCAAACCATGTCCAATAGAGTTTGATTCTTCTTTTCTGACATACCATTTAATAGAGGTGTCCCTGGAGGAGTCCATTGAGAGATAATCCTATTCTCCTCAAGATAAGTCTGAAACTCACCGAAAAGATATTCACCACCTCGATTTGATCAAAGGGTTTAATAAACTTCCCAGTTTGTTATTCAACTTCATTACAATAGCATTTGAACATTTCAAATGAGTCAAGTTTATGCCTCATCAGGTAGACATAACCGTACCTTGATAGGTCATCTATGAACATAATGAAATAATTATACTCACCTCTTGCACTGATATTCATAGGTCCACATACATCAGTATGTACTAGACTTAGAATATCACTAGCTTTTTCACCTCTTCTAGTAAAAGGTGACTTGATCATTTTCCCAAGAAACAAGATTCACAAGTTGGTAAAGATTCACTCTAAGTGATATCTAGGAGACCTTCTCCCACCAATCTATTTATCCTGTTCTTATTTATATGACCTAGCCTATAATGCTAGAGATAAGTATCACTGACTTTATCTAATCTAGGGCATTTATTAGTAGTGTACAATATAGTGACAGGCTGTGACAGTACGTATATGCAATTCTTCACTTGTCCAATCATCACATTTGAACCATTCAACGTGATTTTACAAATATCATCCTTTTAGATAATTCAAAACTATCTTTGGCCAATAGGCCTATAGAAATGATATTCACTACAAAAAGGACAAAAATGGCAATCATTAAGAATGATAGTACAAGACTCAAAATACAAAGAAATACTTCCCAATGCCAGAACTAGAGATTGACTTCCATTCCCAATGTTCAGAAACCTTTCACCACTTTCGAAAAACTACTAACATGAAGTGCAATGAATTACAAATGTGGTAAGGACTTTTGGTATCCAATACCTAGCTAGTGGTATCACAAATAGAGAAACTACAAGGATTTATCATATAAATACTTTGACCAGTAATAGCTTTTGCTTTCCCATTCTTTGCCTATTCGAGTTTAAGGTAGCAAGGTAAGCAGAGTAGTTCCGCTTCCAGTGACCTGGCTTCTTGCAGAAGGAGCACATGAGAGAAACTATTCCTAGGGGTGACACATGCATTTTAAAACTTTTTTAAGGGATGCAGTAGCGGGAAGGGATAAAAACATTTTTCTCAAGATGTTAATCAAATTAACACAACCCCCATACCAGGATCTAGATGCATCTAGAGTAATGTAAATATAAAACCATGCAAACATTGTATGAAAAATAGAATAATTCTAGAAATCACACAATAATACAACAAAGATAATTATGTCATACATAAAATAAGCACATACCTTGGTGACGTTCACCAAGAAGAACTGGAAATTGCAGAAATGCCTGCCTCTTAGTCACGATCCAAGGGATGGCACTGACCTGTGAAAAAAATCTAGCTATGCAAGCAGCACTCGTGTACTGCCTCTATGGGTGGTTCACACCATGTAGCATGATTTCTACTCCTTCCTTTAAGGTGCTAGCCCCTATGGAAACTTTGTCAGGTGGACTCCTTTTTCTTCAACTCCTTGAAGATGAGTGAGACACCTTCAACTCCTTGAAGTGCGGTTGCTGCAATAGTGCTGGAACAGAAAAAGGACTCTCCCAATTCTCTCTATCCAAACCTTCAATAAAAGGTAGGCACTCAGAGATCCCACCCAAAACTTACTCTATTTCTAAGATCTAATCTCACAATCTCTCAAGGATCAAACAAGATCTCTAACCAAGGAATATGCAGAGTCTCAGCTAATCTAGATTTTTGGGTATGGAATGTGAGGAGAGTTGATTGTCAGCTCTTGACCTTCTTCAGCTTGCTTTTATAATAGCAGCCCTCAAAGAAATAAGAGGACATAATGAGATTTTAATGAGTAATTTTGGGGTCACTTGAGATTCAGGGAGGTTTAAAAGTCCCATGAATTTAGCAATAGCAATTATTAAAACTTGAAACTCCCAGCATTAAATTCCATAACATTACACCATTTAATGGGAAGCATTCTCCAATTTTAGCAATCGTCAACAAGTCGACTTGACCATTGAGTCGACCGGCTCAAGTCGGCTATAATAGAGTTGGACAACACCTTGTCAAATGAGTCCGAATGATTCCCAATCATTGCATGTCAACAAAGCAAGAAAGAAACCTCAGATGTGACCCATAGGTTTAAACACTAAACTAGTAGCACAAAAAAATTGGTGCGGGCACCAGAATCAGAAAGAGACTCCAACCAATTCAAGCCCATTCCGAATCTTTATGGTTGGACTAGAGAGTCCGGTAACCTTTCTTTATTTTGAGTCCAAAAGAATCATGTAAGTCGAGTCCATGTTGGGTCCTGTAATCTTTCTTTTGAGTCCAAATAATCATGTAAGTCGAGTCCATGTCGGGTCTAGTCTTAGTCCAATCCAAATGGGTCAACTAGCATCAAGCCTAAAGAAGACTCACAATGTATACCCCAAATCAAGACCAAAGCCAACTCAATTGGGGACCACATGCCACATCACTTGCGCCACCTCAACTTGGGACCACATGCCACGTCAAGAGGGGACCACATGCCACCTCACACGCCACCTCACCACAAGAGGGTGCCATCCCAAGTTCAAATTCAAGGAAGTTGGCCAAGGAGGATTTCAAGCAAGAAAATCAGCCCTCTCCCCTTATATTACTCCACTTGTTTAGGGATTTGAATTTTCAAAATTTGTAAGGCTATTTAAAGCCTTGGATGCCCCTTGTAAAGGATTGATGAGTGAATACAAATTTCCAGCACTTTTCTATGTGTCTATGTGCCTATGTGGATCTTTGTGCCTAAGTGAACCTCTTCCTCTCCTCCACCATTTCTTCTCCCTAATCCTTCTCTTTTACTCTTCATTCCAAGCAATCCTCTTCCTTCAAAGCGAATTAAGGACATCCTCTCAAGAAGAAGATCAACACCAACACAAGCTTCCACCATGGCGCCAAGGATCATTTCCAACAAACTCTCCTTTTGAGTTCCATCAATCTTCTCACTTTTAATTAAGTTTCTAATCATCTTGGTTTCTTTGTTGCAGGGTTCTCTAGGCTCCAGATCCAAGAGGAAGGATTACTTGCTACAAACCAGAAAGTTAGAAGGCCCATCTTATGTGGTATGATCTTTCATTTGAGAACCTTAAGAGTGAATCCCTTGTGCTTGAGATTTCAATGCTTGAACTCCTAGTATTTTAAGATCGGGATCATTAAATAGGGCTAGCTTGACTTGTGTGCGAATTCTAATCTTGTCCTATTTCTTTAAGATTTTGATAGTCCTCCTAGCTGGGTTTAAGTATAAGCATTTAGGGTTTCTTATTTAGATTCCTTGATCTTATATGTTGAATCACTCATATGCAAGTAGGAATTGCTAGTTAAATTTGGTTAATCTCCTTTAGAGTCACATGTTTGCATCCTCATCATGCATATCACACCAATCTTGGTATCAGAGCATGGTAGAATAAGTTCCTGATTGCATAGCATTAAGTCCTTGAAGTACTTGGATCGGGGGCGTTACCAGGCCGTCCGGTCTTAGGAGAAAGTAGGGTTTAAACACCCTCTCTTCCATTCCACGGGGATCTCCTAAGGCGTGTCGGGGTGCCATTGTGATTGACCCGTGAAAAAGAAAGCCAAAGGACTTTTTAGATTTCATTTGTGAATTTTGTATTGGTCACGTTCTGTTTTTCTGCTTGCTGTATTTTCTGTAGGCTGACTGTAATCCGCCTGCAACTCCAAAGGCAAGTATCACATTCCTCGTTGGAATATTTTTTTCCTATTCCATTTTAAGTTGTTTATCACCGTTTTAAATTTCAATCTGAGAAAAAAATTACAAAAAAAATGAAAATTCCTGCAGTCCATCAGTGTTATTAAGGTTTCTGTTCTGTTCCTTTTCATTATCTTCATTTCAGAATCTGCCTAGAATAGTACAGATTTTATTTTGAAATTTCGTTTCATCTGGTATGTCATCTATAAGTTAGGAGTTTCTGTGATTTTTTTAAATTTTTTTGATATTTTTTCTATACTTATCAACACCATTTTAAACTGCAACACACTACTTCTGCACCTGAAATTTGAAATTTGCATGCATCTCATGGCAAATCAAATTAAGGGCATGAAATTGACATAGGGTCAGGATTTCATCACCTGTCCCTAGCCCAAAAATCACCAAATTGCATATCGACCTAATCCCTAACTAAAATTGATTAGACATTAATTGCCCTAGTGGGTTAGGAACATCAATTTGGTCGAGTCCGGGTTATTGTCAACTCATTGTGTCAACTAGTCTTGTGTGTGCCCTATTACTTGGTGTCTAGAATTGGGACTAAGGGCTTGGGTGCTGATCCGTCTATCGGGCCAATTCCACCGGGCCTAGGTAGGCCAGAGACAGGATCTCACACTCCCCTTGTTCTAAAACCTGGCCAAGTATAGAGTTACTACAATCTAGCTTGCCACCTTGATTAGGCAACTAGCTTGGAACTCTAGGTCCAGTTCAATTCAATTGGGAAAGCTTGTGCAACCCATTTCTTCATCTATTATTGGAAGCTGGTGTCAAGGATAGAGGTTAAGTGGCTCAAGCCTAAGCGGTTCTTGTGGTTTTTAATTAGGACCCAGTGAAAGCTGGGGGAACCTCCCACAGACCCACCTCCTGACTGGCCAGTGGAAGAGAGTAGCTGTTGATTTGATTGTATCTAGTCAACTCAGTTTATTTGGACTAACCGGTTTAGAAAACTCATAGTTCGGGTCTGAGTCTAATTGTTTGCATGACAACTAGGTCAGGCACACCTTACCACCCTTCACAAGCCCAACCTAGTTCATCCATGGATACTAGTATGGAAAGCCTTATGAGATCTATGATCGAGAAGATGGACCGTTTGGATGCTAAATTTGGTCAGTTCGAGGAAAGGGTAGGAGCCCTAGAAGAAGCTAGGTTGACCCCAACTGAACCACCTTCACCCAGATTACCTTCAGTTCATCCTAGAGCCCAACGACAGGACCACACACCTGACCCAATTCAAAGAAGACCGCATCAGGATTATGTTGATCATACTCCAGAGCCACCTCCTAGAAACTCACTATGATACTTTTGATCAGGATGATCGGGCCCTAAGGAACATCCGTCTAGATGCACCAACCTTTGAGGGAAGCCTAGATCCTAAGGTGTACATAGACTGGGAGGCTGACATGGACCAGTATTTTGACTGGTATGATATGTCTGAAGAGAGAAGATTTAAGTTTGCCAGAATCAGACTAGTTCGTCAGGCTCGGTTATATTGGGGAAACGTGGAACGCATATCAAGGCAAAGGGGAGATTTACCTATAGCAACATGGAGAGATATGAAGAGGAAACTTAGAGAGAAATATCTGCCTATGTCTTATCAGCAAAGGTTATTAGATCAGTGGCAACGATTGACACAGGGTAACAAGACCGTTTCTGAATATGTTGCTAAGTTGATGAGTTTGTGATGCGATGCAACGTAGTCGAGTCTGAAGCAGCCACTTTATCAAGGTTTAGATCAGGGTTGAATGATGATATAAAAGGGGAACTGTTTTAAGGGAAGTCCATGATTTAGATCAGGCATACCAAGTTGCCACGGACTATGAGAGGTTTCAAAGGAGAGCTACATTTAGACGACCTGAACCTATTAGGTTTAACCCTCCTGTTAGCAGGCCTAGTTCAGTCCCTGGTACACCAATAGACCAAGATCCAGCCGAATCCAACCCTAGGCACAACCCTGCCATTCCCCCAATTCCTAGAGAAGACAAAGAAAGAGCCCTGAAGTTCGAGGTGAGAGGGAGCGAGTCTGCTATAAGTGTCGTAAACCAGGTCATTTCGTGAGCCAATGTCCCTCTAGAGCTTTACATATAGGGGAGGCAGAAGAAGGTGAATCAGAACCCTGGAGAATGATGAAGAGGAGGTTTATGAAGCAGGGGATTGCTTGGCTGATGAGTATGAAGGAGATGAAGAGAACATAGACTCATCAGATTTGCTAGGAGTTGTGAGACGTATCATGACACAGACCAAGGAGCAAGAAGACTGGCGTAGAACTAGCATCCTACACACATTTGTTAGGATAGGAGAAAAGGTCTGTAAGATCGTCATCGATAGTGGAAGCTGTGTCAACGCCATTTCCACTAACGCAGCCAAAAGTCTAGGATTACCCATTGTACCACATCCCAATCCATATAAGGTGTCCTGGATCGATTCCACTTCTATACCAATCAAGTCAAGATGTCAGGTTCAAGTCCAGCTTCAATCCTATCAGGGAAAGATCTGGTGTGATGTGCTTCCTATGGGGGTAAGTAGCATCATCTTAGGCAGGCCATGGCTGTTTGATCATGATGTGACCATCTTTGGTCGATCAAACTCCTGTGCTTTCAATTTCAATGGCAAGAAAATTGTCATTCATCCAACCCAGCCTAAGGATAATGTCAAGAGAGGAGCTAGCAGCTTGAAAGATAAGAAGACTGGATTAAATTTAATAGGTGCAAAAGAATTAGAGCAAGATATCATGGAGGGAGCACCTATTTGGGTAGTAGCTGCTAAGGAAATTAAGGACCACAGGCCTGTAGAACACCCTCAAGAGGTGGTCCAATTATTGAAAGAATTTGAGGATGTGTTTCCAGAAGATCCCCGATAACCCCACCTTTAAAGACATACAACACGCAATAGATTTAATCCCTGGAGCGACTTTACCTAATTTGCCTCACTATAGGATGAACCCAACTGAACACCAGGAACTGCAAAGGCAAGTGGGTGAACTTCTTAGGAAGGGGTTTATTAAGGAAAGCTTAAGTCCATGTGCAGTCCCTGCTCTGCTCCCTAAGAAAGATGGCACTTGGAGGATGTGTATAGATAGCCGTGCCATTAATAAGATCACTGTAAAGTATAGATTCCCAATCCCAAGACTAGACGACATGTTAGATATGATAGCGGATCGACAATTTTTTCCAAGATAGACCTAAAGAGTGGCTATCACCAGGTTAGGGTTAGGCCTGGAGACGAATGGAAGACCGCTTTTAAGACTAAAGATGGATTATATGAGTGGTTAGTCATGCCGTTCGGTCTGTCCAATGCACCCAGCACTTTTATGAGAATAATGAATCAGGTGTTAAAGGTTTTTATCGGAAGATTTGTAGTGGTCTATTTTGATGATATACTTATATATAGCAAAACAAAGGCAGACCACTTAACCCACCTGAAACAAGTTTGTCAAGTCCTGAGAAAAGATAGTCTCTATGCCAATATCAAGAAGTGTGATTTCCTGACAAATAGAGTTATCTTTCTAGGATTCGTAGTCACATCTGAAGGGGTGTCCGCTGATCCTGAGAAAATTAAATCCATAGTAGAGTGGCCTACGCCTAAGACTATCCACGACGTCCGTAGTTTCCATGGGTTATCCACCTTCTATAGAAGGTTTATCAAAGGATTCAGTACGATAGTGGCACCAATCACTGATTGTATTAGGAAGGGAAATTTCGAGTGGACTAAAGCAGCAGGTAAGGCCTTCCTAACAATTAAGGAGAAAATGACACAAGCACCTGTCTTAAGGTTACCCGATTTTACCAAGGTGTTTGAGGTTGCTTGTGATGCTTCTGGGGTCGGAATTGGAGGTGTCTTGAGTCAAGAGAATCACCCAGTAGCATACTTCAGTGAAAAGTTAAATGAGGCGAGACTAAGGTATTCCACGTATGATAAGGAACTGTATGCTGTAGTTCAAGCTCTACGATATTGGAGGCATTATCTTCTACCCCACGAGTTTGTCCTGTTCTCTGATCACGAAGCTCTTAGGTTCCTTAGTTCTCAAAAGAAATTAAACCCTAGGCACGGGAAATGGGTAGAATTCATACAAGCTTACACGTTCGTTTTAAAACATCGTGCCGGTACTGAAAATAGGGTTGCTGATGCGTTGAGCCGCCGTTCTATGTTGTTAACCTCTGTGAGCACTGAAGTAGTAGGGTTCGATAGATTGAAAGATGAATATCCCACATGTCCTGATTTTGGTCACATCTATCAATCCCTGCAACAAAGATCTAGTGAACCTAGTGATTATACACTGTTAGATGGATACCTTTTCAAAGGAAATCAGTTGTGTATTCCCAAGACCTCTGTTAGGGAATTTCTGATCTGGGAAGTCCATGCTGGAGGTTTAGCAGGACATTTTGGCAGGAACAAAACCATCCTAGCAATGGAAGAACAATTTTTTGGCCTGGTCTTAAAAAGAGCGTTGCCCAGATCGTAGCTCAGTGTCGGACCTGTGCTGTTGCAAAACAGCAAAGACAGAACACCGGTCTGTACACGCCCTTACCTGTCCCTGATGGTCCATGGCAAGATATCAGTATGGATTTTGTGGTAGGTCTACCTAAAACTTCTAGGAAACATGACTCTGTTTTGTGGTTGTCGATCGTTTCTCCAAAATGGCGCACTTCATCCCGTGTTCTCAAACTTTAGACGCTTCGAAAGTGGCCAAGCTTTTCTTAGATCAGGTGGTTAAGCTTCATGGTTTACCCAAGACCATTGTGTCAGATAGAGATGTCAAGTTCACTAGCTACTTCTGGAAAACCCTCTGGCACATGTTAGGTACTAAGCTGAAATTCTCTACGGCCTATCATCCTCAAACCGATGGCCAAACTGAAGTAGTAAACCGAAGCTTAGGAAATCTCTTAAGATGTTTAGTCGGTGACAACCTAGGAAACTGGGACTTACTACTTCGTGCTGAATTTGCCTACAACAGTTCGATCAATAGGTCTATTGGGAAAAGTCCATTCGAAGTGGTCCATGGATACAAACCTAGGAAACCTTTAAACCTAATTCCATTACCAGTACATACACGAATATCTGAGTCTGCTGAGTCATATGCACAGCATGTTAAGGATTTGCACAAGGAGATTAATCAGAAGATTCAAACAAGCAATGAACTCTATAGGCATATGGCTAACTCACATAAACGGTTAAAGGAATTTAATGAAGGAGACTCTGTAATGATTAGGCTTAAACCAGAAAGGTTTCCTCCGGGAACTATGAAGAAACTCCATGCCCGGGGAGCCGGACCCTTCAAAATAATAAAGAAAATTGGACCTAATGCTTATGTAGTAGACTTACCACCTAGTTATGGCATTAGTTCTACATTTAATGTTTCCGATCTGAAAGAATACAAGGAACCTGCATTAATACCTGATGAACCTTTTGGTCCTAACACTTCTCTTGAGAGTGAAATGCCAATTGAGTGTCCACCACCAAATATTCCTGAGCGAAAGGAAAGAATTGAAAGGATCTTGGATGACCAGATCATCACTACTAGAAATAAGGGCTACCAACGCTATCTGGTTCGATGGCAAGGACGTCCTGAATCTGAAGATTCCTGGATCACCAAAGAGGACCTACAACAAATCGACCCGGATATATTAGAAACTTATCACTCGACAGGGTCGAGTTCCTCCCACCAGGGGAGAATTGGTGCGGGCACCAGAATCAGAAAGAGACTCCAACCAATTCAAGCCCATTCCGAATCTTTATGGTTGGACTAGAGAGTCCGGTAACCTTTCTTATTTTGAGTCCAAAAGAATCATGTAAGTCGAGTCCATGTTGGGTCCTGTAATCTTTCTTTTGAGTCCAAAATAATCATGTAAGTCGAGTCCATGTCGGGTCTAGTCTTAGTCCAATCCAAATGGGTCAACTAGCATCAAGCCTAAAGAAGACTCACAATGTACCCCAAATCAAGACCAAAGCCAACTCAATTGGGGACCACATGCCACATCACTTGCGCCACCTCAACTTGGGACCACATGCCACGTCAAGAGGGGACCACATGCCACCTCACACGCCACCTCACCACAAGAGGGTGCCATCCCAAGTTCAAATTCAAGGAAGTTGGCCAAGGAGGATTTCAAGCAAGAAAATCAGCCCTCTCCCTTATATTACTCCACTTGTTTGGGATTTGAAATTTCAAAATTTGTAAGGCTTTATTTAAAGCCTTGGATGCCCCTTGTAAAGATTGATGAGTGAATACAATTTCCAGCACTTTTCTATGTGTTTCTATGTGCCTATGTGGATCTTTGTGCCTAAGTGAACCTCTTCCTCTCCTCCACCATTTCTTCTCCCTAATCCTTCTCTTTTACTCTTCATCTTCCAAGCAATCCTCTTCCTTCAAAGCGAATTAAGGACATCCTCTCAGAAAGAAGATCAACACCAACACAAGCTTCCACCATGGCGCCAAGGATCATTTCCAACAAACTCTCCTTTTGAGTTCCATCAATCTTCTCACTTTTAATTAAGATTCTAATCATCTTGGTTTCTTTGTTGCAGGGTTCTCTAGGCTCCAGATCCAAGAGGAAGGATTACTTGCTACAAACCAGAAAGTTAGAAGGCCCATCTTATGTGGTATGATCTTTCATTTGAGAACCTTAAGAGTGAATCCCTTGTGCTTGAGATTTCAATGCTTGAACTCCTAGTATTTAAGATCGGGATCATTAAATAGGGCTAGCTTGACTTGTGTGCGAATTCTAATCTTGTCCTATTTCTTTAAGATTTTGATAGTCCTCCTAGCTGGGTTTAAGTATAAGCATTTAGGGTTTCTTATTTAGTTCTCCTTGATCTTATATGTTGAATCACTCATATGCAAGTAGGAATTGCTAGTTAAATTTTGGTTAATCTCTTTAGAGTCACATGTTTGCATCCTCATCATGCATATCACACCAATCTTGGTATCAGAGCATGGTAGAATAAGTTCCTGATTGCATAGCATTAAGTCCTTGAAGTACTTGGATCGGGGGCGTTACCAGGCCGTCCGGTCTTAGGAGAAAGTAGGGTTTAAACACCCTCTCTTCCCATTCCACGGGGATCTCCTAAGGCGTGTCGGGGTGCCATTGTGATTGACCCGTGAAAAAGAAAGCCAAGGATTTTTTAGATTTCATTTGTGAATTTTGTATTGGTCACGTTCTGTTTTTTCTGCTTGCTGTATTTTCTGTAGGCTGACTGTAATCCGCCTGCAACTCCAAAGGCAAGTATCACATTCCTCGTTGGAATATTTTTTTCCTATTCCATTTTAAGTTGTTTATCACCGTTTTAAATTTAATCTAAGAAAAAAATCATAAAAAAAATGAAAATTCCTGCAGTCCATCAGTGTTATTAAGGTTTCTGTTCTGTTCCTTTTCATTATCTTCATTTCAAAATCTGCCTAGAATAGTACAGATTTTATTTTGAATTTCGTTTCATCTGGTATGTCATCTATAAGTTAGGAGTTTCTGTGATTTTTTTAAATTTTTGATATTTTTTCTATACTTATCAAAACACATTTTAAACTGCAACACACTACTTCTGCACCTGAAATTTGAAATTTGCATGCATCTCATGGCAAATCAAATTAAGGGCATGAAATTGACATAGGGTCAGGATTTCATCACCTGTCCCTAGCCCAAAAATCACCAAATTGCATATCGACCAATCCCTAACTAAATTGATTAGACATTAATTGCCCTAGTGGGTTAGGAACATCAATTTGGTCGAGTCCGGGTTATTGTCAACTCATTGTGTCAACTAGTCTTGTGTGTGCCCTATTACTTGGTGTCTAGAATTGGGACTAAGGGCTTGGGTGCTGATCCGTCTATCGGGCCAATTCCACCGGGCCTAGGTAGGCCAGAGACAGGATCTCACACTCCCCTTGTTCTAAAACCTGGCCAAGTATAGAGTTACTACAATCTAGCTTGCCACCTTGATTAGGCAACTAGCTTGGAACTCTAGGTCCAGTTCAATTCAATTGGGAAAGCTTGTGCAACCCATTTCTTCATCTATTATTGGAAGCTGGTGTCAAGGATAGAGGTTAAGTGGCTCAAGCCTAAGCGGTTCTTGTGGTTTTAATTAGGACCCAGTGAAAGCTGGGGGAACCTCCCACAGACCCACCTCCTGACTGGCCAGTGGAAGAGAGTAGCTGTTGATTTGATTGTATCTAGTCAACTCAGTTTATTTGGACTAACCGGTTTAGAAAACTCATAGTTCGGGTCTGAGTCTAATTGTTTGCATGACAACTAGGTCAGGCACACCTTACCACCCTTCACAAGCCCAACCTAGTTCATCCATGGATACTAGTATGGAAAGCCTTATGAGATCTATGATCGAGAAGATGGACCGTTTGGATGCTAAATTTGGTCAGTTCGAGGAAAGAGTAGGAGCCCTAGAAGAAGCTAGGTTGACCCCAACTGAACCACCTTCACCTAGATTACCTTCAGTTCATCCTAGAGCCCAACGACAGGAACACACACCTGACCCAATTCAAAGAAGACCGCATCAGGATTATGTTGATCATACTCCAGAGCCACCTCCTAGAAACCTCACTATGATACTTTTGATCAGGATGATCGGGCCCTAAGGAACATCCGTCTAGATGCACCAACCTTTGAGGGAAGCCTAGATCCTAAGGTGTACATAGACTGGGAGGCTGACATGGACCAGTATTTTGACTGGTATGATATGTCTGAAGAGAGAAGATTTAAGTTTGCCAGAATCAGACTAGTTCGTCAGGCTCGGTTATATTGGGGAAACGTGGAACGCATATCAAGGCAAAGGGGAGATTTACCTATAGCAACATGGAGAGATATGAAGAGGAAACTTAGAGAGAAATATCTGCCTATGTCTTATCAGCAAAGGTTATTAGATCAGTGGCAACGATTGACACAGGGTAACAAGACCGTTTCTGAATATGTTGCTAAGTTTGATGAGTTTGTGATGCGATGCAACGTAGTCGAGTCTGAAGCAGCCACTTTATCAAGGTTTAGATCAGGGTTGAATGATGATATAAAAGGGGAACTGTTTTTAAGGGAAGTCCATGATTTAGATCAGGCATACCAAGTTGCCACGGACTATGAGAGGTTTCAAAGGAGAGCTACATTTAGACGACCTGAACCATTAGGTTAACCCTCCTGTTAGCAGGCCTAGTTCAGTCCCTGGTACAACCAATAGACCAAGATCCAGCTCGAATCAACCCTAGGCACAAACCTGCCATTCCCCCAATTCCTAGAGAAGACAAAGGAAAGAGCCCTGAAGTTCGAGGTGAGAGGGAGCGAGTCTGCTATAAGTGTCGTAAACCAGGTCATTTCATGAGCCAATGTCCCTCTAGAGCTTTACATATAGGAGGGCAGAAGAAGGTGAATCAGAACCCTGGAGAATGATGAAGAGGAGGTTTATGAAGCAGGGGATGGCTTGGCTGATGAGTATGAAGGAGATGAAGAGAACATAGACTCATCAGATTTGCTAGGAGTTGTGAGACGTATCATGACACAGACCAAGGAGCAAGAAGACTGGCGTAGAACTAGCATCCTACACACATTTGTTAGGATAGGAGAAAAGGTCTGTAAGATCGTCATCGATAGTGGAAGCTGTGTCAATGCCATTTCCACTAACGCAGCCAAAAGTCTAGGATTACCCATTGTACCACATCCCAATCCATATAAGGTGTCCTGGATCGATTCCACTTCTATACCAATCAAGTCAAGATGTCAGGTTCAAGTCCAGCTTCAATCCTATCAGGGAAAGATCTGGTGTGATGTGCTTCCTATGGGGGTAAGTAGCATCATCTTAGGCAGGCCATGGCTGTTTGATCATGATGTGACCATCTTTGGTCGATCAAACTCCTGTGCTTTCAATTTCAATGGCAAGAAAATTGTCATTCATCCAACCCAGCCTAAGGATAATGTCAAGAGAGGAGCTAGCAGCTTGAAAGATAAGAAGACTGGATTAAATTTAATAGGTGCAAAAGAATTAGAGCAAGATATCATGGAGGGAGCACCTATTTGGGTAGTAGCTGCTAAGGAAATTAAGGACCACAGGCCTGTAGAACACCCTCAAGAGGTGGTCCAATTATTGAAAGAATTTGAGGATGTGTTTCCAGAAGATCTCCCCGATAACCTCCCACCTTTAAGAGACATACAACACGCAATAGATTTAATCCCTGGAGCGACTTTACCTAATTTGCCTCACTATAGGATGAACCCAACTGAACACCAGGAACTGCAAAGGCAAGTGGGTGAACTTCTTAGGAAGGGTTTATTAAGGAAAGCTTAAGTCCATGTGCAGTCCCTGCTCTGCTGACCCCTAAGAAAGATGGCACTGGAGGATGTGTATAGATAGCCGTGCCATTAATAAGATCACTGTAAAGTATAGATTCCCAATCCCAAGACTAGACGACATGTTAGATATGATAGCCGGATCGACAATTTTTTCCAAGATAGACCTAAAGAGTGGCTATCACCAGGTTAGGGTTAGGCCTGGAGACGAATGGAAGACCGCTTTTAAGACTAAAGATGGATTATATGAGTGGTTAGTCATGCCGTTCGGTCTGTCCAATGCACCCAGCACTTTTATGAGAATAATGAATCAGGTGTTAAGGTTTTTATCGGAAGATTTGTAGTGGTCTATTTTGATGATATACTTATATATAGCAAAACAAAGGCAGACCACTTAACCCACCTGAAACAAGTTTGTCAAGTCCTGAGAAAAGATAGTCTCTATGCCAATATCAAGAAGTGTGATTTCCTGACAAATAGAGTTATCTTTCTAGGATTCGTAGTCACATCTGAAGGGGTGTCCGCTGATCCTGAGAAAATTAAATCCATAGTAGAGTGGCCTACGCCTAAGACTATCCATGACGTCCGTAGTTTCCATGGGTTATCCACCTTCTATAGAAGGTTATCAAAGGATTCAGTACGATAGTGGCACCAATCACTGATTGTATTAGGAAGGGAAATTTCGAGTGGACTAAAGCAGCAGGTAAGGCCTTCCTAACAATTAAGGAGAAAATGACACAAGCACCTGTCTTAAGGTTACCCGATTTTACCAAGGTGTTTGAGGTTGCTTGTGATGCTTCTGGGGTCGGAATTGGAGGTGTCTTGAGTCAAGAGAATCACCCAGTAGCATACTTCAGTGAAAAGTTAAATGAGGCGAGACTAAGGTATTCCACGTATGATAAGGAACTGTATGCTGTAGTTCAAGCTCTACGATATTGGAGGCATTATCTTCTACCCCACGAGTTTGTCCTGTTCTCTGATCACGAAGCTCTTAGGTTCCTTAGTTCTCAAAAGAAATTAAACCCTAGGCACGGGAAATGGGTAGAATTCATACAAGCTTACACGTTCGTTTTAAAACATCGTGCCGGTACTGAAAATAGGGTTGCTGATGCGTTGAGCCGCCGTTCTATGTTGTTAACCTCTGTGAGCACTGAAGTAGTAGGGTTCGATAGATTGAAAGATGAATATCCCACATGTCCTGATTTTGGTCACATCTATCAATCCCTGCAACAAAGATCATCTAGTGAACCTAGTGATTATACACTGTTAGATGGATACCTTTTCAAAGGAAATCAGTTGTGTATTCCAAGACCTCTGTTAGGGAATTTCTGATCTGGGAAGTCCATGCTGGAGGTTTAGCAGGACATTTTGGCAGGAACAAAACCATCCTAGCATGGAAGAACAATTTTTTTGGCCTGGTCTTAAAAAGAGCGTTGCCCAGATCGTAGCTCAGTGTCGGACCTGTGCTGTTGCAAAACAGCAAAGACAGAACACCGGTCTGTACACGCCCTTACCTGTCCCTGATGGTCCATGGCAAGATATCAGTATGGATTTTGTGGTAGGTCTACCTAAAACTTCTAGGAAACATGACTCTGTTTTCGTGGTTGTCGATCGTTTCTCCAAAATGGCGCACTTCATCCCGTGTTCTCAAACTTTAGACGCTTCGAAAGTGGCCAAGCTTTTCTTAGATCAGGTGGTTAAGCTTCATGGTTTACCCAAGACCATTGTGTCAGATAGAGATGTCAAGTTCACTAGCTACTTCTGGAAAACCCTCTGGCACATGTTAGGTACTAAGCTGAAATTCTCTACGGCCTATCATCCTCAAACCGATGGCCAAACTGAAGTAGTAAACCGAAGCTTAGGAAATCTCTTAAGATGTTTAGTCGGGACAACCTAGGAAACTGGGACTTACTACTTCCTCGTGCTGAATTTGCCTACAACAGTTCGATCAATAGGTCTATTGGGAAAAGTCCATTCGAAGTGGTCCATGGATACAAACCTAGGAAAACTTTAAACCTAATTCCATTACCAGTACATACACGAATATCTGAGTCTGCTGAGTCATATGCACAGCATGTTAAGGATTGCACAAGGAGATTAATCAGAAGATTCAAACAAGCAATGAACTCTATAGGCATATGGCTAACTCACATAAACGGTTAAAGGAATTTATGAAGGAGACTCTGTAATGATTAGGCTTAAACCAGAAAGGTTTCCTCCGGGAACTATGAAGAAACTCCATGCCCGGGAGCCGGACCCTTCAAAATAATAAAGAAAATTGGACCTAATGCTTATGTAGTAGACTTACCACCTAGTTATGGCATTAGTTCTACATTAATGTTTCCGATCTGAAAGAATACAAGGAACCTGCATTAATACCTGATGAACCTTTTGGTCCTAACACTTCTCTTGAGAGTGAAATGCCAATTGAGTGTCCACCACCAAATATTCCTGAGCGAAAGGAAAGAATTGAAAGGATCTTGGATGACCAGATCATCACTACTAGAAATAAGGGCTACCAACGCTATCTGGTTCGATGGCAAGGACGTCCTGAATCTGAAGATTCCTGGATCACCAAAGAGGACCTACAACAAATCGACCCGGATATATTAGAAACTTATCACTCGACAGGGTCGAGTTCCTCCCACCAGGGGAGAATTGGTGCGGGCACCAGAATCAGAAAGAGACTCCAACCAATTCAAGCCCATTCCGAATCTTTATGGTTGGACTAGAGAGTCCGGTAACCTTTCTTTATTTTGAGTCCAAAAGAATCATGTAAGTCGAGTCCATGTTGGGTCCTGTAATCTTTCTTTGAGTCCAAAATAATCATGTAAGTCGAGTCCATGTCGGGTCTAGTCTTAGTCCAATCCAAATGGGTCAACTAGCATCAAGCCTAAAGAAGACTCACAATGTATACCCCAAATCAAGACCAAAGCCAACTCAATTGGGGACCACATGCCACATCACTTGCGCCACCTCAACTTGGGACCACATGCCACGTCAAGAGGGGACCACATGCCACCTCACACGCACCTCACCATAAGAGGGTGCCATCCCAAGTTCAAATTCAAGGAAGTTGGCCAAGGAGGATTTCAAGCAAGAAAATCAGCCCTCTCCCTTATTATTCCACTTGTTTAGGGATTTGAATTTTCAAAATTTGTAAGGCTTTATTTAAAGCCTTGGATGCCCCTTGTAAAGGAGGATGAGTGAATACAAATTTCCAGCACTTTTCTATGTGTTCTATGTGCCTATGTGGATCTTTGTGCCTAAGTGAACCTCTTCCTCTCCTCCACCATTTCTTCTCCCTAATCCTTCTCTTTTACTCTTCATCTTCCAGCAATCCTCTTCCTTCAAAGCGAATTAAGGACATCCTCTCAAGAAGAAGATCAACACCAACACAAGCTTCCACCATGGCGCCAAGGATCATTTCCAACAAACTCTCCTTTTGAGTTCCATCAATCTTCTCACTTTTAATTAAGATTCTAATCATCTTGGTTTCTTTGTTGCAGGGTTCTCTAGGCTCCAGATCCAAGAGAAGGAGGATTTGCTACAAACCAGAAAGTTAGAAGGCCATTTTATGTGGTATGATCTTTCATTTGAGAACCTTAAGAGTGAATCCCTTGTGCTTGAGATTTCAATGCTTGAACTCCTAGTATTTAAGATCGGGATCATTAAATAGGGCTAGCTTGACTTGTGTGCGAATTCTAATCTTGTCCTATTTCTTAAGATTTTGATAGTCCTCCTAGCTGGGTTTAAGTATAAGCATTTAGGGTTTCTTATTTAGATTTCCTTGATCTTATATGTTGAATCACTCATATGCAAGTAGGAATTGCTAGTTAAATTTTGGTTAATCTCCTTAGAGTCACATGTTTGCATCCTCATCATGCATATCACACCAAAAATATTTTCAGTACCAGCCAAAGTCGCCATCTAGCAATGACACCCATTGTCTGGATAGGTTGAGGTTGCAGAGAACATGAACCTGTTGAATAGGAATAGCATTGAACTATTTCTTGAACCTCTAATGCTCCGGATGGCATAGGGTTAAAATGCCCAACCCAAAATAAATCAATTTTAATATGTCTAAACAAAGAATACCTGTAACTCCTACAATGAATGTCTAGCCAAGGCCTTTCTCAATTGAGGCAATTAAGCATTCAATCCAAACCATTTAGAGAGGTTAATCCTATCTCATCCTAATCTCTACACAAGTACATGACTGTACCCAGCAAACTTTCATCACTGGATTAGAAATCTGGATAGTCCAGCACCTAAGCATAGTGTGTTGCTTGCAAGCTACCATAGTGATCTCAAGTCAGAGGAATAATTCATGTCCATATTCTAATGCAAGACTCCTCTTCAATAGAAAGAAAATCTCGCATGAGAGTTATGTTCAGTGAAGTGTCAAACACAATACTTGCATGTCATACCAATGTCTCCACATTCCTTGGTTAAGAGGATAACCAACCTATATGATATACAAAGATTTATACATGATACATAGTCATCCTATAATAATGTATCATTCGATCATGAACAACTTAAGAATTATGCGATATATCCTCTCTATATCTAGTACAAGGAAGTTCTAAGGACTTCATCACATAAGAGTTCACATTAGGAAAATGCACCTATGAGGAACAATCAAAAGATAACTTTTATTTATATCAAAATTTATATACAATATACAAATAGTACAACTATCTACAACCTAGACGATTGGCTTGGGACATAATTTCCAACAACTTTCACTTGGACTAAAGCCAATCAGTGCAGAATCACGTTCCCATTTTTCAATTACAATCTTTAAACTCTTAAATCTTGACTGCTTTATTGAAGGGATTGGCTAGATTTCCTTTCCATCGATTTTTTGAAGGTCGATGTCCTCTCGTGCCATAATCTCTTGCACAAGGTGGTAGCGGTGCAGAATGTGATTGGTGCGCTAATGGGACTTTGGCTCTTTGGGTTGAGCTATGGCTTCAATGCTGTCACAAAATATTGGAACAGGGCCATCTAGGGAAGGAGCCACTCCTAGCTCGCCTAGGAACTTTCATAGCACATAGCTTCCTTCGCTGCATCTGATGCTGCAATGTATTTTGCTTTGCAAATCGAGTCTGCCACTATGTGTTGCTTGAAACTTTTCTAGTAGATGGCTCCTCCATTTAGGGTAAATACAAAGCTGACACACTTCTGCTATCATCTCTATCTAACTGAAAACTTGAATTGGTATAACCGACAAGTTTTAAGTCAAGCTCCATAGATAAGCCATTGGTCTTTAGTATTTCTCAAATACTTTTGGATGATTTTTACCACCTTCCAATGCACTTCACCTGGGTCAGACTAGTATCTGCTCACTACTCATAATGAGTATGCCACGTCTAGTTTAGTACATGTCATTGCATGCATTATACATCCCACTATCAAAGCATATTGAACTCTACTCATACGCTCTCTCTCCTCAGGAGCTGATGCACAATCCTTTTTGGAGAGAGTAATTCCAGGCCTATCGAAAGATAGCCTTCTTGGAATTTTTCATGCTGAACCATTTCAGCATGATATCAATGTACGTTGACTAGGACAATCCCAGAAGTCTCGAAGATCTATCCTTATAGATCTTCATCCCTAGGATGTAGGAGGCTTCATGCAAGTCTTTCATAAAGAACTGAAATGACAACCAGACTTTTATTCCCTGTAGTGCGGGGATGTCATTCCCAATTAAAAGAATGTCATCCACATACAATACAAGGAATACAACCATAGAACCATTAGCCCACTTATAAATGCAAGGTTCTTCTTCATTCTTAATGAAGCCATACGACTTGATATACTTATCAAATCGCATGTTCCAACTCCGAGCTGCCTACCTCTCATAGATAGATAGACCATTGGAGTTTGCAAACCTTTGACTCATCTATGGATGTGAACCTTCGGGTTGCATCATATGCACCTCCTCTTCTAGCTCACCATTTAGGAAGGCTGTTCGAATATCCATTTGCCAGATTTCATAGTCAAAGTATGCAGCTAAAACAAGCATAATCTAAATGGATTTGAGCATTGCCACAAGGGAAAATGTCTCATTATAGTCAATACCATAATATTGACGATACCCTTGGCAACCAAATGGGTTTGTAGGTCTCCACCCTTCCATCTATGCCCGTTTCCTTTTGAAAATCCATCTACACCTAATGGGTTTTATCCCTTCAGGTGGATTAACTAATGTCCACACATTATTGATCTCCATGGACTCCATCTCGGATTTCATGGCTTCTAGCTACTTATCAGAGTCAGACCTTTGTAGAGCATCCATATAGGTGATCGGATCCTTATTATTTTCATCAAGTTTAATGGGATCTCCATCCTGGACCAAGAAACCATAATATCTGCCGGTTGACACGGTACTCTATCGGATCTCCTTAATAGGTGCTCAATGGGCTCCGATTTGAATTAGTCAAATCCAGTTCTGAGGTGTCTCCTAAATGTGCTGGTTCTTCTACCTGTTGAACTTCACTAAGTTCAATCTTAGTGGCTACAGTTCCTTTACTAAGGAACTCCTTTTTCAAAAAGATAGCCCTAAGACCAACAAATAGCTTTTGTTTATCAAGTAGGTAAAAGAAATATCCTTTAGACTCTTTTAGATACCAATGAATAGGCATCGGTCAGACCTATGTTAGTTTATCAGTCTGCAAATGCTTAATATGGACCAAACACCCCTAGATCCTAAGGTGTGAGAGCATCGGTTTCCATTCAAACCACATCTCATATGGAGTCTGTCCACAGACTTGTTAGGAGACCTATTAAGAAGATAATAGGTAGTCTCCAGGGCATAACCCAAGAAAGAGATAGGTAGAGTGGTAAAGCCCATCATGGACTAGATCATGTCCAACAAAATCTTATTCCTCCTTTCAGACACACCATTTAGTTGGGATGTCCGTGGAGGTGTCCATTGAGAGAGAATCACATTCTCTTTAAGATAAGTCAGAAACTCATTAGAAAGATATTCGCCTACTCGATTAGATCGAAGAGTTTTTATACTCTTTCCAGTTTGCTTTTCAACTTCATTACGATATCGTTTGAACATTTCAAACGACTCGGACTTATGTCTCATAAGATAGACATAACCGAACCTAGATAGGTCGTTTGTAAAAGTAATGAAATAATCATACCCACCTCTAGCACAACATTCATAGGTCCATATATATTTGTATGTACTAGACTTAGAATTTCTTTGGCTCTTTCACCTTTTCCAGAAAAGGATGACTTGGTCATTTTTCTAAGTAAACAAGATTCACATGTAGGCAATGATTCAAAATCATTTACCTCTAAGAGACCTTCATGTCTTAACTGTTTATCTGTCTTGTTTATATGACTAGCCTACAGTGCTAGAGATAAGCATCGCTGTCATTATCCATGTTAGGGTGTTTGCTTGTCGTGTACATTACACTCACAAGCTATGATAGCAAATAAATGCCATTTACCAAATTTCCATTCATTACAACTAAACCATTCAAAGTAATGTTTCAAACATTTCTCTTTATTGAAAGTTCAAAACATTCTTTGTCCAACAAGCCTACAGAGACAATGTTTATAAGAAATGCAGGACAATAATAGCAGTCATGTAAAATGATTTTACAAGATTCAAAAATAAGAGAGAAGCCTCCTAACGCCAAAATTGGAACTCGACTATCATCTCCAATATTCAGAAACCTTTCGCCATCCTAGAATCTCCAATATTCAGAAACCTTTAATCCATTCATCTAAATCTAGGTCTAACCCATTTAAGGATCCAATTCTAGCTAACCCAATCAACCCATGATTTATGAATCATGACTTTAGATTAGAATCATATCCTAAATTTTAAAATTATACATCTTAATTCTAAATTAAGTGTATCACACTATTTGAAATATTTTCAAAATGAAATGAAATAATTTCATAAAAATTTGAAAGCTTAAAATTATTGTTTCATAGTTTTCTGGTCGAGTCAACTCTTGCAGATCGGGTCAACTCTTCTACTCGAGTTGGCTCTTCGAGTCAGCTCTTCTGCTCGAGTCGGCTCTTCGGCTCTTCGAGTCAGCTCTTTAGCTCTATGAGTTGGCTCTTCCAAAACATAGATTTCTGGTCAAGTCAGCTCTTTTGCTCGAGCCAGCTCTTCCAGAATAGAGTTTTTTCAAACTTCAGTCATTTCCACTTGAACTTGTCAAAGTTTTAGATCAAACTTCTTTTAGATCTTATCTAAACATAGTTATGATATATAAACCAAAGATTAAAATAATTTTAATCCATTAAATTTTTTACTTTCTTCTTCATAAGTTCATGACACAGTGGCATCCCTACACGCCATAGGGAACCCCTGGAATGGAAAGAGTTGGTCTTTAAACCATGCATCTCTCCTATGACCGGACGGCCATGGTAAATCCCTTAATCTGAGTACTATGTGAAGGAAATCAAACCAGTTTCATAAAAAATATTAAATGAGTTGCATACACAACCTCGCTCTGATACCATTGAGAAGAACTATTCCTAAAGGTGACACATGCATTTTAAACTTTTCTAAAAACATGTAATAGCGAAATGGGATAAAACTATTTTATCTCAAGATGTTAATCTAATTAACACAACCCCCTTATCAGGATCTAGATGTATCTAGAGTTATGTAAATATGAAATCATGCAAACATTGTATGAAAAACAGAATAATTCTAAAAATCACATAATGATGCAGCAAAGATAACTATGTCATACATAAAATAAGCACATACCTTGGTGACGTTCACCAGGAAGAACCGAAAGTTGCAAAAATGCCACCTCTCAATCGCGATCCCAGGGATGGCACTGACCTATGAAAAAATTCTGGCTTCGCAAGCAGCACTTGTGTACTACCTCTATGGGTGGTACATATCGTGTAGCACGGTTTCTTCTCCTTCCTTCAAGGGGCTAGCCCCTATAGAAACTTTATCGGGTGGACTCCTTCTTCCTCATCTACTTGAAGATCAGTGGGACACCTTCAACTCCTTGAAGTGCCAGTTGCTGCAACAGTGCTAGAACAGAACAAGGACTCTCCCAGTTCTCTCTGTCCCAAACCTTCAATAGAAGGTATGCACTTAGAGATCCCAACCAAAACTTGAGAGAGAACGATGCAGATGGTTTGACATGATCCTACACTAGGCATGCAAACAGCTGCGGGAGCAGAATGGATTTTAAAAACATTTTAAAAAATCCGCGCAGCAGAAATCTGCTCCGCCAATAATAATCTAATTCTAGTTGCAAATAGGCATGTATAATGATATAAAATATTTGCAAAATATTGAATTAAAAATTCTATTCATGCATGATTAAAAAATAATTTTTTCATACCTTTTCTGGTTGGAATAACTCTGGGATAAAGCTGTAATATGCTGGAATAGCTGGAATAAAACTATTCCAGCCTTCTTTTCCTTGGGCTGAAAACAAACTCTGTTTTTGGCATGAAAAACGGCATCGGAACACCACCTTCCGGACCTCCATTTTCTCCCAAATTTTAGCAACGGCAACTTGGACAAGAGGTCTTCGATCTCCAATTGAAAGCTGAAAGAAAATGTTAGCCAAAATTATAAAAATCAACCAAAGTCTACTGCCAGATTTTTTGCAGCAGAAAGGGCAGCAGGCTTTGGCCTGTTTTGGAGCAGCTGGAGCGATCCTGGCTCATGTGGTTTGTTCCTAGGAGTAGAATGGTACTCCCTCTAGAGGGGAGACGTGCCGGGAGCTCTCGGATCCCTCTCCACACGCGGTGCTAGCCGCTGGAAGATGATTCGCGGCCATAGTGGACTGCAGCAATACTCCTTTGCTGCAGTGCAGGTTTGAGCACTTGAAAGGGCAGTAAAATGGCCCTTGAACACTCCCTCACACTCTCCAATCTCAGCCTTAAGTGCAAAGTCTAAGCTCTCAACCAGGGGGTTTCTCACCTCTCAAAAGAAGAACGCCCAGGTTGCAGTTTAATGGTGTTTTCATGGCTGAAAAACTAGATTGAAATAGGGGACTTGCTGGAGTTTTTATAGGCAGCGAAAGAAAGGAATACGTAGAGGCTGGGAGAAGGAAAAGGCAGCTGCCGTTCCCCATTCAATCATAAAAACAGGGTAAATGAGCAGCGGTGGAGGGAGAAGAAGAGGCACTAGTGAGGGGAGACGTTGGTCTTCACTGGATGCATGGAATGGTTTTGATGCTTGGGCGTTCAGCCAGCATTTATCGTGTAAACAGCTGGAAGAAATAAAATGATCACCAGTTCAAAAAACCGGTCCAAACAAAATTGGTTCAATCCCATTGGTTCAATTACCATTCCCATTTAAACCTCGTGGTTCAATCCAATTGAACGGTTCAATCCCAATAAAATAGGTTCAATGGTTCACAACCAATTAAGGCCGAAACGAACTCGAATCAGTTCAAAACTGATTCAGAAAAAACCTGGCGCAGTCCTGGTCAGCCCGGAACAATTTCTGGTTGACACAGACAAGGGCATGATGGGAAAAAGAGTGATCAAAAATACTGTGACCACAAAATCAAGATGATTTCCAATCGTAATCGGTATCCGGATCATAGAGTAATCCTCTATGGCGTGTGACCTCATAGGTTCGAACCTAAATGGTATCACTAGAACAATTCTAGTACCAGCTCAGGAAACCATCTAGCAATGGGTCCCGGCGTCCGGATAGGTCGAAGATGCAGGAGCTCTGGCATATGGTTACCGTTAATTCATCCCTTTGACCTCTAATGCTCAGGATGACTGAGATTGGGCTGCCAACCAAAACAGAGTCAGTCCACTACGTGTTTCAACCTCGCAAGCCCAGTGACTCTTCACTTGGACTACCCCGACCGAGGATTTGCAAAATTGAGATACTGCAAGACATTCAATCCAAACTGTTTGGACAGGTCAATTTCATCTTGGTCCATCACTGCTCCACAAGTACTTGCCTGTACCCAGAAACCTTCCATCACCAAAGCACAGGGAGTTGATTGCAAGCTACTGTGATGACCTCAGGTCAGAGGGACACATATATCCATATCCAATCGTGAGTATCCCTTTGGCAGAAAGGGGCTGCATGGAGTCCAGTTCAATGAGATATCACATATCCCACTTGTTGATCACATCAGTGTCACCACACTCATTTGGTCAAGAGGACAACCAAACGATGTGAACTACAACAACCTATACTTGATATATTGCCGTCCAGTACAATATATCATTTGGTTGTGAACAAGGTTAAGGATCACTCGATACATCCTCTCTATATCGAAGTCACTGTAGTCCTAAGGACTTCATCACATGGAAAGAGTTCATTTTAGGGAAATACAATATGTGATGAGCTGCCAAAAAATATTTTATTAATTCAAAGAAGGAGTACAATACTGAGCTCAACGCTAAACCCCAGGCGATGGCTTTGGGACACAATTCCCAACAACTCCCACTTGTACTAAAGCCAATCAGAAGAGTATCTAATATCCATTTCCCATTTACAATAGTCAAACTCTTTTTATTCGAGGGCTTTAGTGAAGGGGTAGGCCAGATTTTCTTTTCCATCGATCTTCAAAGATTGATGTCGCCTTGTTCCACGATCTCTCGTACGAGGTGGTATCACCGCAATATGTGCTTTGTTCGGTGATGAGCTTTAGGCTTAGCTTTAGCAATGGCTCAGTGCTATCATAATACACGGAACAGGACCATCTAGGAAAGGTACCACCCATAGCTCTCCAAGGAACTTCCGGTAACCACACAGCTTCCTTTGCTGCATCTGATGCTGCAATGTATTCTGCTTCGCATACCGAGTCTACAACAGGTGCCTGCTTGGAACTTTTCAGCAGATCGCTCCTCATTCAGGGTAAATACAAACCCTGACACACTCTTGCTAAATCTCTATCGACTGGAAACTGGAGTCAGAGTACCCACAAGTTTCAAGTCAGGTTCTCAAAAATCTGTCATTGATCTTTAGTATTCTCAAATACATAAGGATGGACTTAACCACCTTCCAATGTGCCTCACCTGGGTCAGACTGGTATCTGCTCACTACTCCTAGTGAGTATGCCACGTCTGGTCTAGTATAAGTCATAGCATACACGATAGATCCTACTACAGAAGCATAAGTACTCTACTCATGCACTCTCTTTCCTCAGAGTTGTCGCACATCCTTCTTGGAAGAGTAATTCCAGACCTATCGGGAGATAGCCTTTTTTAAATTTTCCATGCTGAACCGTTTCAGCACGGTATCAATGTACGTAGACGAGAACAGTCCCAAAAAGCTTCTTAGATCTATCTCTATAGATCTTCATACCTAGTTTGTAAGAAGCTTCACCAAGTCCTTCATGAAGAACTGAGATTAACCATACCTTTATCCTTATAATGCTGCGAAATCATTCCCGATAAGAGAATGTCGTCAACATACAGTACTAGGAAACAATCACAGAACCACTAACCCATTTACTGATGCACGATTCTTCTCCGTTCCTAACGAAGCCATACAATTTGATAAACCTATCAAACTGTAAGATCCAACTTCGAGACATTTGCTTGAGTCCATAGATGGACCTCTGCAACTTGCATACTTTAATTCATCTATGGATGTAAACCCTTTAGGCTATCATTACACCTCCTCTTCCAGCTCCCCATTAAGAAAGCGGTTCGGACATCCATCTGCCGATCTCGTAATCAAAATATGTTGCCAAAGCAAGCATGATCCGAATGGACTTGAGCATACCACAGGGAAGAAAGTCTCGTCATAATCGATACCATATCGCTGAAGATACTCCTTGGCAACTAGACGGGCTTTATAGGTCTCTACCTTCCCATCTGCGCCCCTTTCCTCTTGAAGATCCATTTACACCCGAGGATTTTATCCTTAGGCAGATCAACCAATGTCCAAATATTGTTGATTTCCATGGACTCCATTTTGGATCGCATGGCTCCAGCCCATGCCTCAGGTCTGATCTCTGAAGTGGATCCATATAGGTGACCGGATCCTCATTGTTCTATCGAGCTCAATGGGATCGCCGTCCCGGACCAAGAAACTGTAGTATATGGTCGGCTGACGTGGTTATTTACCAGATCTCCTAATGGGTTCTAGGTGTGATTCAATCTCAGCAGTTCTACGATGTCCTTAGAGTGTGCAGGGTCTTCTATTGCTGAACTTCATCAAGTTCAATCTTAGAGGCTATAGTTCCTTCTCCAAGGAATCCTTTTCCAAAAAGATAGCTCTAAGAGCAATGAACGCCTTTTGTTCATTCTCCAAGTAAAAGAAATACCCTTTGGTTCCTTAGGATAACCAATGAAAACACCGATCAGACCTTGCACCAAGTTGTTTGAGTCTAAACGCATTATGTAAGCCGGACAACCCCAAGACCGAAGGTGTGAGATTGAGGGTTTACATCCTTCCACATCTCTACGGTGTGGAGACAACAGATTACTTGGAACATCATTTAACAAATAACATGCTGTATGAAGCGCATATCCCAAAAGTATAGCGGCAAAGTTGCAAAGCCCATCATGATCGAACCATGTCCAACAAGGTTCGATTCCTCCTTTCAGACACACCATTCAACTGTGCTGTTCCTGGAGGAGTCCACTAAGAGAGAATTCCATTCTCCTCAAGATATGTCCTAAAATTCACCAGATAAGTATTCACCACCTCGATCAGATCGAAGGATTTTAATACTTTTTCTAGTTTGCTTTTCTACTTCATTACGGTATCATTTGAACATTTCAAACGACTCAGACTTATGTCTCATTAAAAAGACATAACCGAACCTTGAAAAGTCATCTGTAAAAGTAATGAAATATTTGATCCTCCTCTGGCACTAACTGTCATCGGTCCATATACATCAGTATGTATTAGACGTAGAACTTCTGTAGCTCGTTCACCTTTTCCAGTAAAAGGTGACTTGGTCATTTTACCAAGTAAACAGGATTCACAAGTGGGCAGTGATTCAGAATCACTGACCTCGAGGAGTCCATCTCCTCGCATCTTGTTTATCCTATTTTGATTAATATGACCTAGCCTAAAGTGCCAAAGATACAAATCGTTGACATTATCTAATATTGGGCGTTTGCTAGAAGTGTACATTACACTAACAGGCCTTGATAGTACGTATATGCCATTATTTAATCTAACATTCATTATAACAGAGTTATTCAAAATAACATTGCAAAAATCATCTTTTATTGATAGTTCAAAACCACAATTGGCCAAAAGGCCTACAGAGATTATGCTCATAATGAAACTAGGACAATAGTGACAGTCAACTAGTTCGACAGTACAAGACTCAAAGACAAGATGCAAGACTCCGACCACCAGTACTGGAACACGATTTTCATTCCCGACGCTCAAAAATTGTTTTCCATCTTCAAATCTTTTGCTAACTAGAAGTCCCTGTAATGAATTACAAACATGAATTGGACTACCAGTATCCAATACCTAGATAGCTGTATCAATAATAGAGTAATTACAAGGTTTTATCATATAATTACATTGTTCAGTAGACTTCTGCTTTCTCGGCTTGTTCGAATCAAGGAACGCAATATAAAGAGGACAGTTCCTCTTCCAGTGTTCCTTCTTCTTGCAGTAGAAACACTCTGCAGAAGACTGATCAGCCTTATACTTCCTGGTCTGACTAGGGCCATGAGCATTCTGCACCTTCTTTCCCTTTTTATTTGTTTTATTCTTCCTTTTCTTAAAGGAACGACGACCTCTACTACCTCCCACTAAATTCACCACCCCCTTATTCAGTTGGTGGTCTTTCTCGAAAGTCTGCAACAACCCCAAAAGACCAGGTAGTTGACTGCAGGCTTGTTCATTCTATAATGATCGAGAAAATCAAGATAGGAGGAGGGAAGAGAACTCAAGATCGCATCCTTGCCGAGCTGCTCGTGCAAGGGGCATCCGAGTTTGCCCAACTTTTCAATCAGCACGATCATGTACAATACATGATCAGTTACTGAACCGCCATTTGGCATCTTGGAATTGTAGATGGCACAAGACACTTAATACCGTTCTACATCATCCAGGGTGCCGAAGGATTCCTTCAAATTTTGAAGGATTTCATCAGGTTGGGCCTCCTCGAATTTGCGACTGAACTCATCGTTCATCACCGCTAACATAATGCATCGGACAGTAGTCCGATAAGAGACCCACTTCAGATAAGCATCTCTGACCGCACTCCGTGCATTAGCGGGAGGGATTTCAGGTGCCGGATCCATTATCACATAGAGGATCCGTTCATGCTCCAGAACGATTCTCAATCTTCGATACCAACTATCGAAGTTGTGACCCTTTAACTTCTCGTTGTCGAGAAGTGACCGGAGCGATAAATTGGAAGACATCTGAAAAAAAAATAAGACCAAATTAGTGTATGAATTAATAATTTAACCAAAAGACTTGGACTTTAGTCTAAAGGTTTCTCTCACTAATTTTTCAGATTGGTAGCCTCTAACTCCAATCCGTGAAAATACTTTTCCAAGTAGGTACTGAAATCCAATAGGCCACGCATGAGCCCAACTTTGGCCAGCTCACCCATACGAGCCTAAAGGTAGGTTCGTAAACTAATTGCTTCCCTAAACAATTTTCAGTATTTCATTTTGCCCCAGAGAACACCCTAATCGGCCTTGGGGCCTCCTATTGCGGGTCTCTGGTTAAGACCAACCATTAAAATGACAAATCCAATGCTTCTAGCTAACTAAAGACCAAGCCCGACTTTGGCCGGCCCACCTGGTCCCGTTAAGGAGGTTGCACTGAACCATCATCGATTAGAAAGAAATTCCAGTCGCCGGATGTACACCAGTTCTTTGGAACTGCCGATGCACACCAAGCTAGTGAACACATTTCTATCCAACTTAATAGGAGGCTAAGACACTGTCAACTCCTTGACTTAGTCTTTTTAAGGACCTAATAATTTGTTAGAGGATTTTTAATTATGACAAAAGAAAAGACAAGGACATGGATCATCCTCCTACTGAATCAATCAGATTTTAGGAGGGTTAAAATAAATCAACAAACGATCCATGGGCACCTATTGATCAGTCAGACCGATCAACCTTGGTGACATGGGTTAACTCGAGTCATTGAGCTTTTCCAATCAGTTCTGGTCGACTCGACTAGCCAGGTAGGTGAGATCATGGGTGAGTATCCACCATTAACCATCATTCCTAGACACCAACCAAGTTGGCCAGGAAAGAGGTAGCCTCATACAACCATGATCATAATGCCAAACCTACCTCGACACCAGTCAGTTTACTAGACTCGATCAGACTAGCCTAAAGACTCGGGCGTCCACTGAGCCACTAATTGGATCTATTTTAGATGAATGGATCAACTAATCTAACTATTAGATAGTTCTAAAGAAGTGCCTTAAACAACTTTTGTTTAATCTTCTTGTAATCCGGTTCAACTAAACTTAGGTAACTTAGGTCTAACCCAGTTATGGACCCAACTAGTCAACTAACCCGATTAACCCAAAATTGCTTATGCAAATTTGATTAGATTTCATAAACCTAAAAAAAAAAATTTTAATAAGCCAAATTCTTAATTAAAATAATTTTTAATCAAGTCTCTATGTAAAACAATTTTACATAACTAAAAAATCATGCATCAAGATATTTTACAAATAATTTATATTCATATAAAACATGCCTAAAACATGTATCACCAAATTAAAACAATTTTTAATTTTAATATTCTTTAAGGATTCTTCTGAAGAGGCCAACACAGATGATCCGCATCGTGTCAAAGACACACGGTCATGGTGAAGGTCTCAACTAGGTTCCAAAAAGAAATCATGATACATTTTTTTAGATTAAACTAATTTTAATCTATTAAACATGCATACTATATTAGATTACACATGTAACCTGGCTCTGATACCACTGAAAGAGAACGATGCTGGTGGTTTGACATGATCCTACACTAGGTATGCAAACATCTGCGGGAGAAAAATGGATTTTAAAAATATTTAAAAAAATCCACGCAGTGGAAATCTTCTCCGCCCAGAAACTAATCTAATTCTAGATGCAAATAGGCATGAATGATGACATAAAATATTTGCAAAATATTTGAATTAAAAATTCTATTCATGCATGATTAAAAACAATTTTTTCATACCTTATTTTGGCTGGAATAACTCTGGGATAAAGCTGAAATAGGTTGGAATAGCTGGAATAAAACTATTCCAGCCTTCTTCTTCCTTGGGCTGAAAACAAACTCTATTTTTGGCTTGAAAAATGGCATCGGAACACCACCTTCCGGATCTCTGTTTGCTCCCAAATTTTAGCAGCGGCAACTTGGACAAGAGTTCTTCGATCTCCAATTGAAAGCTGCAAGAAAATGTTAGCCAAAAATTATAAAAATCCACCAAAGTCTGCTGCCAGATTTTCTGCAGCAGAACTAGGCAGTAGGCTTTGGCCTTTGTTTTGGAGCAGCTGGAGCGATCCCGGCTCGCATGGTTTGGTCCTAGGAGTAGAATGGTACTCCCTCTAGAGGGGAGACATGTCGGGGGCTCTCAGATCCCTCTCCAAACGCGGTGCTAGCCGCTGGAAGATGATTCGCAGCCATAGTGGACTGCATCAATACTCCTTTGCTGTAGTGCAGGTTTGAGCACTTGAAAGAGCAGTAAAATGGCCCTTGAACACTCCCTCACACTCTCCAAATCTCAGCCAATAAGTGCAAAGTCTAAGCTCTCAAGCAGGGGGTCTCTCAACCTCTCAAAGAAGAACGCCCAGGTTGTAATTTCACGGTGTTTTCACGGCTAAAAAACTAGATTGAAACAGGGGACTTGCTGGAGTTTTTATAGGCAGCGAAGGAGAGGAATGCGTAGAGGCTGGGAGAAGGAAAAGGCAGCTGCCGTTCACCCATTCAATCATAAAACAGGGATAAATAAGCAGCGGTGGAGGGAGAAGAAGAGGCACCAGTGAGGGGAGACGTTCGGTCTTCATTGGACGCATGGAATGGTTTTGACGCTTGGGAGTTCAGCCAGCATTTTACCATGTAAAATGGCTGGGAGAAATAAAATGATTACCGATTCAAAAAACCGGTCCAAACAAAATTTGGTTCAATCCCATTGGTTCAATTAACCATTCCCATTTAAACCTCTTGGTTCAATCCAATTGAACCGGTTCAAGCCCAATAAAATAGGTTCAATTGGTTCACAACCAATTGGAGGCCGAAACAAACTCTGAATCAGTTCAAAACTGATTCAGGAAAAACCTGGCGCAGTCCTGGTCAGCCCGGAATAATTTTTGGTTGACACATACAAGGGCAAGATGGGGAAAAGAGTGCTCAAAAATACTGTGACCATAAAATCGAGACGATTCCCAATCGTTATCAATATCCGGATCAGAGAGTAATCCTCTGTGGCGTATGACCTCATAGGTTCGAACCTAAACGGTAGCGCTAGAACAATTCTAGTACCAGCTCAGGAAACCATCTAGCAATGGATCCCGGCATCCGGATAGGTCGAAGATGCGGGAGCAAACTATCGAACCTCTGGCATATGGTTACCGTATAATTCATCCCTTTGACCTCTAATGCTCAAGACGACTGAGATTGGGCTTCAACCCAGACAGAGTCAGTCCACTACGTGTCTCAACCTCGCAAGACCAGTGACTCTTCACTAGGATTACCCCGGTCGAGGATTTGCTAAATTGAGATACTGCGAGACATTCAACCCAAACTTTTTGGACAGGTCAATTCCATCTTCGTCCATCACTGCTCCACAAGTACTTGCTTGTACCCAGAAACCTTCCATCACCAGATTAAAAATCCGGGTAGTCCGGTACCAAAACATAGGGATTTGCTTCCAAGCTACCGTGATGTTCTCAGGTCAGAGGGACACATATACCCATATCCAATCATGAGTATCCCTTTGGCAGAAAGGGGCTGCACGGAGTCACGTTCAATGAGATATCACATATCCCACTTGTAGATCACATCAGTGTCACCACACTCATTTGGTCAAGAGGACAACCAAACGATGTGAACTACAACAACCTATACTTGATATATTGCCGTCCAGTACAATATATCCTTTGGTTGTGAACAAGGTTTAAGGACCACTCAATACATCCTCTCTGTATCGAAGTCATTGTAGTCATAAGGACTTAATCACATGGAAAGAGTTCATTTCAGGGAAATACAATATGTGATGAGCTGCCAAAAAATATTTTATTAATTCAAAGAAAGAGTACAATATTGAGCTCAACCGCCTACAACCCAAGCGATTGGCTTTGGGACACAATTCCCAACAAAACTCACTCTATCCCAGAGATCTAATCTCACAATCTCTCAAGGATCAAACAAGATCTCTAACCAAGGAATATGGCAGAGTCTCAGCCTTGATCTAGATTTTTGGGTGTGGAACGTGAGGAGTGTTGAATGTCAACTCTTGACCTTCTTCAGCCCTGCTTTTATAACAGCAGCCCTCAAAACAATTAAGAGGACATAATGATAGATTAATGAGCAGTTTTGGGGTCTCTTGAGATTCCAGGGAGGTTAGAAGTCCTTTGGAATTCAGCAATAGCATTTATTAAAACTTGAAACTCCCAGCATTAAATCCCATAACCATTATAGCATTTAATAAATTATTCTCAAATTTCAGTAGTCCATAAGACAAGTTGACTCGACCATTCGAGTTGAATCTGCTCTAGTCGACTCATTCAAAAAGAGTCGGCTCGAATAAAAGTTTGACAACACCTTGTTAAATGAGTCCAGAACAATTTCTAATCATTTGCATGCCAACAAAGCAAGAAGAAATCCTCGGTGTATGACTCCATAGGTTCAAATACTAAATCGATGGCATGAAAATATTTCCAGTACTAACCAAAATTGTCATCTAGTAATGACACCCGGCGTTCGGATAGGTTGAAGGTTGCAGAGCAACATGAACATGTCGAATATGGAATAGAATTGAACTTATTCCTTGAACCTCGTAATGCTCCGAATGCCATAGGGTTAAACTTCCCAACCCTAATCAGTCCATTTTGATATGTATCAAACAAAGAATCCCTATAACTCCTTACAATGAATGCCCTGGCCAAGGTCTTTTCAATTAAGGCATATTAAACATTCAATCCAAAACATTTAGAAAGGTCAATCCTATCTCGATCTTAGTATCGCTACATAAGTACTTGACTGTACCCAGCAACCTTCTATCATCGGATTAGAAATCCGGGTAGTCCGTGAAAGGATTATGCCCTATAAGCCAATATCTGTATCTCCCAGACCATTGTAAATTGACAAATTAATAAAGGCAATAATTTTTTTATCATTCGCTGTGTCATTATATGATGAACCCCATAGATTAGGGCTATGGTTGTAGGGCTATGATGAGATCATACTAGTGAGATCTAAGGCCTTAAAACCCTAATCTAGAATATTCCTAGTCATAGGAACCCTGAGTTGGGGATCAGGGTTTCCGGTAAGACTGGCACATCCTATGTATGCTGAAAAGGGTGACTGCTCTCACAGTCATTTGTGTAGGACACTAATACAAGGATGTGGGTGCTCATTAGTGAATGAGTCCACTGAATAGATCCAGTTTGAGAACATCTAATGGAGCCTTAGCTGCATGTCAATAGATGTTTCACATAGTGGGAGTTGTACAAGTAGTCCTATGACCTGAGACTGCCATAATACCTTATGTACATGAACCCATGCTTTGGTTCAATCTCAATCATGACACTGGGTCATGCACGAGGTTGATGCTGGGTATGGTGAATTGTATATGAAGGTAATGAGTAGGTCAACAAGGAATTGATCACTCCTAGTAGGAGGAGATTGCATCCAGCCAAATTAGGTCAGATGATGATTCAGGAAATCTTTGATCAAAGTACAGATATTAGAAATGATTTCTAATATCGAATTAATTGAATCATTAGTGTATGACTGAGCTGGGAATGAGTATAAACTGGATTTGACATGATTCCATATCCATAGTTATATTCGGGATGCAAGATGATTGAAGGATCGAATTATACGGGAACTTTCCACTGAAGGGTAGTTTTGGAATTACACCAGAATTTCCATATCTTCCGGGTAGACATGACACGTTGCTAGACGTCAATCTTGTCTTGTGGGTTGATCAAATTAAATGGTTTAATTGGATCACTAATTAGGAGGAGTCCTAATTGACTGACTCGAGTTAGCTCGATTTGACCTAAATCGATTAGAATGAGTTCTGATCAGATTAGGTCAACTTGCACTCGGACCCACTGCTGGCTAAGTATGGAACCCAATGGGTCACACACTTAGGACAGATAATCAAGGATTTAATTTGGAATTAAATCTCGTTTGCAGATGAACACACTAGCATGTGTTGCAAACCATGACTTCTACTTGAATCGGATTCGAGTTAGGGTTCCGATTTGGTCTTTTTTAGATCCAAATTCATTCCGGTTTGAATCTAATTGAAGATTTAAAACGTTGGGCTAACAATAGGCTAGCAATTGGGCTAACCTAAGAGGCTAGACCCCTTTCCCACGTCGCCTAAAACCCCTCCCCCTCTCTTCCCACGCGCGCGCGCAAGGAGAAGAGTCCACACGCGCGTGGACTCTTCCAAGACGCGTCTTTGCATGAAAAGAAAGAATAAAACACCGGTGAATTTTGAAAAGGCGTGGAAGAGAGTCCACCTAGGCGTGGACTCTCCAAAAAGAAAGAAAAATACCGTGGAAAAGAAGAGAAAAACACCGAAGGGGCGCGACTCTTCTTTCTGCGCGCGCCCTTCTGTGTTTTTCACGATCTTTCTTCGCGTCTTCCCATCTCAAAGGCCGTGAGATTAATCCCAAGGGCCGTGAGATTTAAGAGAGAAGACGTGAGAAGGGAGAGAGGGACGTGAGAGGATTTTTCAGAAGGAGAAGGCGCCTCTCTGTCGCCTATTTAAGAAGAAGGCTTCACCGTAAAAATACATTCCAGATTTTTCTACGGCGAAGCCTTGCTTCTCTTTCCTTCTCCCTCTCCAGAAGACTGTTTCCCCCTCCTCTCTTTCTTCTTTGATTCCTTTACAGAGCCTAGGCTCTGTCGAATCTCAGAACAGAAGGAGAGTCAGAGAGAGAAACTCTCCGACGGTAAAGGAAGAAGGCGCCTCTTTTCTTCTTTCTTACATTAAGACAACTTTGTCTTAATTTTCTTCTCCCTCCAAGACAAGCCTTGTCTCATTTTAGGACAAGGGCTTATTCTTAAGACAAGAGTGTCTTAAGGGGCCAGAATTGCCAAAAACTAGGAGAAGGGTAAGAGAGAAAGTTTTAGTCCCTGTTTGGCTAGAGGTGTCCTAGCCAATAGCCCATATATCAAGTTCTTGGGGTAGAACTTGATTGGAAGGAACCAAATTGAGGAGTCACTGTCTTGATCATCTGCCCGTGTGGATCACCATCGGAGGGCGGACAAGTGGACGCCTGGTGTGTTCAAAAGGTTACTCCATTTGGAGTTTATTTCTACATCAGATTGGATATAGCGATCTGAGGTTAGTATCTAAACTATGTTTAAATTTGGACATGCATGTAGTCATAAGTTTTAATTTCTAATAAGGAGATTTTGGGATTAGGGTTCGGACCTGATTTCATAAAGTTTTTGAAATCCATACTTCCGCACTGGTCACCGAACCCAACAGTGGTATCAGAGCGTCCTTATTAGGATTAAAACTTATGAAGTTCAATTCATGATGTAGTATCATGTTAGAGTTTTTATATTGATGCACAGTGCATGTCTTTGATTGAACATGAGTTTGATGATTGCCACCAGTTAGGGTTTTCCACTGAAACCCTAATTGTCTTAGAGATATGATTAGCCCTGGAGCCATCATACTGAAATAAGGTTGCCCTGGCATAATGGTGTATCCATTATGTGGTAAATGGTTGTCCTAGTATGATGGCACACATTTCACATATTTGCTTAGTTTAAAGCATGTATTAATATGTGTGATAGCTTTTAATTGAATGTGCTGGCATTGCATGAACCCCTCTTAAAATTATATTAAGTGATAGTATAATTAACCGATAAGCATTATTAGTCATAATGGATAATTAGTCATTTCGGTGTCTAGAAAGGTGGTTCTGGGAAGGTAAAGGGAATCGTGGTTTTTAATTGGTTCCGTTGACTGACCTGGCCAATTTTAAATTGGTGTCTAGGAAAGCAACGGGGGGACCCCCACATCTCTTCCACTAGCCTGGCCGATCTGATTGATTTAATTCTTGACTAACATGCTTGGTGTTAAAATACTATTATTGGCCTTCCTTCATGATAGGTCATCATTGTGTTATGATCTATACTAGGTTTGTTGTGTACACACAAGACCTAATATGGTGACTAACACAATTTTTGGCCTAATACAATTATTTGTTTATGGCATGATTTAAAGTAATATTTTGTTGTGAACACACAAGGGTATTACTATTAAAGTCATGACTATATGGCTATGAAGGGTCTTACTTAACTAAAATATTATAGTTTGTTGTGTATACACAAGGCTATTAATATTTTAGAGGCCGAGATAAGTTGAGAATTGTACAGGTTACAATTGGAAAGAGTTTTCCTACCTATGAACTTATATAAGATTTGTTGTGTACACACAAGGTCTTTTATGAGGGATTGGGATCTCAACCCCACTAAGAAAGATCAATTAAGATTTTCTCGATCATCGTATGGAGGGTTATGATGCTCGATAAAATAGTGGGAGACATAATTAAATTAAAGTCCTAATTTAATTATGTGTTGTCATTTCATGGTTGTTTGCTTATGTTTTCGTTCTTTGTTTAAATGTAGATAAATGGCCTCTTCACTCTCACTCCGTAGTATTTTAGATGCCAACAAATTGACTGGGCCGAATTATGTTGATTGGCTGAGAAATTTGAAAATAGTACTCAGTCAAGAAAGAATTTCCTATATTCTTGATACCCCGATTTTGGAACCACCAAGGGAAGATGCCTCGCAAGAGGAAAAGACCACATATAATATGTGGCAAAATGACTCACTTACTGTCAAATGTGTTATGCTTGCCTCTATGACTAACGAGTTACAGAGGCAGCATGATAGCATGGATACTAACTCCATACTGCTAAATTTAAAAGAGCTTTATGGAGAACACAGTAGAACTGCTAGATACGAAATATCTAAGCAGTTGTTCCGTGCAAGGATGACAGAAGGTACATCAGTACAAGACCATGTATTAAAGATAATTGATCTAATCACTCGATTAGGTCAATTAGGTTTTGTAATGGATGGGGAGTTGAATCAAGACTTGATCTTGCAATCACTCCCAGAGTCATTTTCACAGTTTGTTCTTAATTACCATATGAACAAACTTAATTCTTCCTTGCCTGAGCTGTTGAATATGTTGAAAACAGCAGAGAGCCATGTAAAGAAAAATAAGGCTCCAGTTCTTCTTGTGGATAAGAAGAAGACAGGCAAAAGGGGTTCCAATAAGAGGATGAATCCCAAAGGGGGCATTAAGAAGAAGAAAGGAAAGAAGGCCTCCGGACAGATGACCTGCTTTCATTGTGGCAAGCCGGGTCATTGGAAAAGAAACTGCAAGGTTTACCTTGCAAGTTTGAAGCCTGGTGCATCAGAGGCACCAAAAGGTATGAAAGAAGTTCATACTATTTTGTCATTGGATTCTTCCATTTCAAATACTTGGGTGTTGGATACCGCCTGTGGTCATAACATCTGCAAATCATTGCAGGGACTTCAGGGGCTTAAAGTATTGAAGGAAGGTAACTTTGAGCTCTACGGTGCTGGAGGGGACCCCATCCAAGCAGAAGCTGTAGGGACTTATGTTTTGAAGTTACCTTCAGGGAAGATCTTGGAGCTAAGGAATTGTTACTATATGCCAAAAATCATTAGAAATATCATATCTGTACCCTTGTTACTTAAACAAGGATATACTATGAATGTAATGAGCAGTGGCTGCTCAATTTCTTTATCTAATGAAATTATATGTTATGGCATATTCTGCAATGGTCTCTTAACTCTTTCCACTAATGACAATGTTTTTCATGTTTCTAACAAACGGAAAAGAGATGATGTTAACAATACCTTACTTTGGCATTGTCGACTTGGACATATTAGTGAGACTAGGATTAACAAGTTGTACAAAGAAAATTTCTTTGATCCTTATGACTATGAGTCATTAGGAACTTGTGAATCATGTCTCATGGGTAAGATGACCAAGACTCCATTTAGTGGACATGGAGAAAAGACAAAAGAGTTATTAGGACTCATACACACAGATGTATGTGGGCCTATGACAACTCAAGCCTATGGTGGATACTCATACTTCATCACATTTACTGATGATTTTTCAAGGTATGGATTTGTGTATCTAATGAAACATAAGTCCGATGCTTTTGAAAAATTCTTAGAGTATCAAAGTATGGTAGAGAAACAAACAGGAAAAAGTATAAAGATCCTCCGATCAGATAGAGGAGGTGAATACTTATCCACTGAGTTTCTTGATCACCTTAAAGATAAGGGGATCATCTCTGAATGGACTCCTCCTTACACACCACAATTAAATGGTGTTGCTGAAAGGAGGAATCGTACTTTATTGGATATGGTACGGTCCATGATGTGCTTCACGGAGTTACCTTTTTCTTTCTGGGGATATGCTTTGGAAACAGCAACTCATATCTTGAATAGAGTACCATCTAAAACTGTCTCTAGCACTCCATATAAATTATGGAGAAGTAAGAAGCCCAATCTTAAGTATATTAAGATATGGGGATGTCCAGCCTATGTAAAAAGGAATTCTGGACATAAACTAGATGCTAGAGCAGACAAATGTCTATTTATCGGATATCCTAGAGATAGTATAGGATATGTGTTCTACCACCTTGCTGAACAAAAAGTATTGGTCAGTAGGCATGCCACTTTTATGGAAAAGGAATTTATCCTACAAAAGGGCACTGGTAGAAATATCGAACTCAATGAGATTCAACAAATAGACACTTCTCAGTCAAGTAACAACATAGTTAATATAGAACCTGAACACACTCCTATCCGTAGGTCTGATAGGGTGCGACAGGCACCTGAGAGGTATGGGTTCATAATTGAAAATAATGAAGCCCAAATCATTCAAAATGATGAGCCTCTAACCTATACGGAAGCAGTCATGAGTAGAGACTCAGACAAATGGCTGGAAGCCATGAGATCCGAGATGGACTCCATGTATGTCAACCAAGTATGGTCTTTGGTTGATGCACCAGAGGGTATTAACCCTATTGGGTGTAAATGGGTCTATAAAAGGAAGATTGGGGCAGATGGCCAAGTTGAAACTTATAAAGCCAGATTGGTGGCTAAGGGTTTCAGACAAAAACAGGGAATAGATTATGATGAAACATTTTCCCCTGTTGCCATGCTCAAATCCATTCGGATTATGCTTGCTATAGCAGCATATCATGATTATGAGATCTGGCAAATGGATGTAAAAACTGCATTCCTCAATGGTTTCCTTGAGGAAGAGGTTTATATGTCACAACCAGAAGGTTTTGTCTTGGAGACTAAACCTAATCAGGTATGTAGGCTAAAGAAATCCATTTATGGATTAAAGCAAGCATCCAGGAGTTGGAACATCCGATTTGATAAAACAGTCAAAGAATTTGATTTTTTCAAAAATGAGGATGAACCTTGTGTGTACAAGAAGACTAGTGGGAGTGCCATAGTTTTCTTAGTTTTATATGTTGATGATATACTTATTATTGGGAATGATATCCCAATGTTACAATCAGTCAAAGTGTGGTTATCGAAACAGTTTTCCATGAAAGACTTGGGAGAAGCATCCTATATACTGGGTATAAAGATCTATAGAGATAGATCAAGAAGGATGCTTGGCTTGTCCCAGTCTAGGTACATTGACCAGGTGCTAAAGAGATTTAGCATGGAGGAAAGTAAAAGAGGTTACTTACCTATTGGTCATGGCATACGTCTTTCTAAGAGGATGTCTCCTAAGACACCTGAAGAAAGAAATAGAATGAGTTCTATACCTTATGCTTCGGCTATAGGGTCGATTATGTATGCTATGTTATGTACTAGGCCTGATGTGGCATATGCCTTGGGTGTAGCCAGTAGATTTCAGGCTGATCCAGGAGAGGATCACTGGAAGGCTGTGAAAAATATTCTTAAGTACCTGAGAAGGACTAAGGATATTTTTCTTATATACGGAGGATCTGATCTTAAACTAGAAGCCTATTCAGACTCTAGTTTTCAATCAGACCCAGATGATAGTAAATCCATTTCAGGGTATGTCTTTACCTTGAATGGTGGAGCAGTAAGTTGGAAGAGCACTAAACAGCAGACTGTAGCTGACTCAACTACCGAGGCAGAGTACATAGCTGTCAGTGAAGCCGCCAAGGAAGCTGTCTGGATGAAGAAATTCATCACAGAGTTGGGAGTAGTTCCTGAGATTGAGAACCCGGTGCCACTCTATTGTGATAACACTGGAGCAGTTGCTCAAGCTAAGGAACCGAGAGCCCATCACAAGTCCAAGCACATTCTGAGACGCTTCCATCTTGTCCGAGAGATAATCGAAAGACAAGAAGTCTGCATCAATAGAGTAGATACAAAGAACAACATAGCAGACCCGTTCACTAAGGCTCTACCACAGCGGGAGTTTGATCGCCACCTCGATTGTATGGGGTTAAAGAATAAGAGCGATTGGCTTTAGTGCAAGTGGGAGATTGAAAGGATTATGCCCTATAAGCCAATATCTGTATCTCCCAGACCATTGTAAATTGACAAATTAATAAAGGCAATAATTTTTTTATCATTCGCTGTGTCATTATATGATGAACCCCATAGATTAGGGCTATGGTTGTAGGGCTATGATGAGATCATACTAGTGAGATCTAAGGCCTTAAAATCCTAATCTAGAATATTCCTAGTCATAGGAACCCTGAGTTGGGGATCAGGGTTTCCGGTAAGACTGGCACATCCTATGTATGCTGAAAAGGGTGACTGCTCTCACAGTCATTTGTGTAGGACACTAATACAAGGATGTGGGTGCTCATTAGTGAATGAGTCCACTGAATAGATCCAGTTTGAAAACATCTAATCGAGCCTTAGCTGCATGTCAATAGATGTTTCACATAGTGGGAGTTGTACAAGTAGTCTTATGACCTGAGACTGCCATAATACCTTATGTACATGAACCCATGCTTTGGTTCAATCTCAATCATGACACTGGGTCATGCACGAGGTTGATGCTGGGTATGGTGAATTGTATATGAAGGTAATGAGTAGGTCAACAAGGAATTGATCACTCCTAGTAGGAGGAGATTGCATCCAGCCAAATTAGGTCAGATGATGATTCAGGAAATCTTTGATCAAAGTACAGATATTAGAAATGATTTCTAATATCGAATTAATTGAATCATTAGTGTATGACTGAGCTGGGAATGAGTATAAACTGGATTTGACATGATTCCATATCCATAGTTATATTCGGGATGCAAGATGATTGAAGGATCGAATTGTACGGGAACTTTCCACTGAAGGGTAGTTTTGGAATTACACCAGAATTTCCATATCTTCCGGGTAGACATGACACGTTGCTAGACGTCAATCTTGTCTTGTGGGTTGATCAAATTAAATGGTTTAATTGGATCACTAATTAGGAGGAGTCCTAATTGACTGACTCGAGTTAGCTCGATTTGACCTAAATCGATTAGAATGAGTTCTGATCAGATTAGGTCAACTTGCACTCGGACCCACTGCTGGCTAAGTATGGAACCCAATGGGTCACACACTTAGGACAGATAATCAAGGATTTAATTTGGAATTAAATCTCGTTTGCAGATGAACACACTAGCATGTGTTGCAAACCATGACTTCTACTTGAATCGGATTCGAGTTAGGGTTCCGATTTGGTCTTTTTTAGATCCAAATTCATTCCGGTTTGAATCTAATTGAAGATTTAAAATGTTGGGCTAACAATAGGCTAGCAATTGGGCTAACCTAAGAGGCTAGACCCCTTTCCCACGTCGCCTAAAACCCCTCCCCCTCTCTTCCACGCGCGCGCGCAAGGAGAAGAGTCCACACGCGCGTGGACTCTTCCAAGACGCGTCTTTGCATGAAAAGAAAGAATAAAACACCGGTGAATTTTGAAAAGGCGTGGAAGAGAGTCCACCTAGGCGTGGACTCTCCAAAAAGAAAGAAAAATACCGTGGAAAAGAAGAGAAAAACACCGAAGGGGCGCGACTCTTCTTTCTGCGCGCGCCCTTCTGTGTTTTTCACGATCTTTCTTCGCGTCTTCCCATCTCAAAGGCCGTGAGATTAATCCCAAGGGCCGTGAGATTTAAGAGAGAAGACGTGAGAAGGGAGAGAGGGACGTGAGAGGATTTTTCAGAAGGAGAAGGCGCCTCTCTGTCGCCTATTTAAGAAGAAGGCTTCACCGTAAAAATACATTCCAGATTTTTCTACGGCGAAGCCTTGCTTCTCTTTCCTTCTCCCTCTCCAGAAGACTGTTTCCCCCTCCTCTCTTTCTTCTTTGATTCCTTTACAGAGCCTAGGCTCTGTCGAATCTCAGAACAGAAGGAGAGTCAGAGAGAGAAACTCTCCGACGGTAAAGGAAGAAGGCGCCTCTTTTCTTCTTTCTTACATTAAGACAACTTTGTCTTAATTTTCTTCTCCCTCCAAGACAAGCCTTGTCTCATTTTAGGACAAGGGCTTATTCTTAAGACAAGAGTGTCTTAAGGGGCCAGAATTGCCAAAAACTAGGAGAAGGGTAAGAGAGAAAGTTTTAGTCCCTGTTTGGCTAGAGGTGTCCTAGCCAATAGCCCATATATCAAGTTCTTGGGGTAGAACTTGATTGGAAGGAACCAAATTGAGGAGTCACTGTCTTGATCATCTGCCCGTGTGGATCACCATCGGAGGGCGGACAAGTGGACGCCTGGTGTGTTCAAAAGGTTACTCCATTTGGAGTTTATTTCTACATCAGATTGGATATAGCGATCTGAGGTTAGTATCTAAACTATGTTTAAATTTGGACATGCATGTAGTCATAAGTTTTAATTTCTAATAAGGAGATTTTGGGATTAGGGTTCGGACCTGATTTCATAAAGTTTTTGAAATCCACACTTCCGCACTGGTCACCGAACCCAACAGTCCGGCACCTAAGCACAGTGAGTTGCTTGCAAGCTGCCATAGTAATCTCAAGTCAAAGGAATAATTCATGTCTACATTCTAATGCAAGACTCCTCTTCGGTAAAATAAGAATCTTGCATGAGAGTCACGTTCAATGAAGTGTCAAACACAACACTTGGATATCATACCAATGTCTGCATGTTCTTTTATAAGATATGACATATAATGATCTATACTTGATACATAGTCATCCTATAAAAATGTATCATTCGATCGTGAACAATTTAAGAACTACTCGATATATCCTCTTTATATCGAGTACAAGGAAGTTCTAAGGACTTCATCATACAAGAGTTCACATTAAAAAAATGCACCTATGATGAACTACCAAAAGATAACTTTTATTTATATCAAAATTCATATACAATATAAAAATAGCACGACTGTCTACAGCCTAGATGATTGGCTTTGGGACACAATTCCTAAGGGCACTTTTTATAACTCTTGTTAGCCTTCACCTTCCTAGTCTGACTATGTCTAGCACTTTGCATCATTTTATTTTTCTTACTCTTTTTCTTCTTCCCTTTCCCAAAGGGTTGACGCCCTGCTCCAGAACCTCCTACCAAATTCACCAAACCTTTATTAAGGTTGTGGTCTCTCTCATAAGTCTTTAGTAACCCTAATATCTCATGATAGTTTATTACAGGCCTATTCATTCTAAAATTATCGAGAAAGACCTGGTAGGAAGGGGGCAGAGAATTCAGTATCGCATCCTTACAAAGTTGGTCATGCAAAGGTGTTGACCCCATAAGTGATTTTGATAATAACCAAACATTGGAGCATGTACATTTATTTCTAACAATTCTTCAAGTGGTTTACAAGTTTTTATAGGATGATTTAATTGTTCAAACTTCAACTCCTACATCTTTAATTCTTGTTTTGAGTTGAGTTGTAATCTTATATTATAAAGAAAAACCCGATAAAAAGTTAAGAAAAATTTGTAAAAAGGGTTACTTCTGTGTGTGTGTGCCTTAGAATTATTTTGAGATGGTTTGCTTGAAAAATATAAAAGTGTTGGTGAGATTTTTTTTTAAGTTCAATTATAAAAATCTTGAAGAAGTTACTCGAGTCGACCCAGAATGTTGAAGAGCAGACTCCACCTCATGGAACGCAGCAAGGATTCTGGTACGCAGCAATCCAAGCTGGCTCGAAGGTAACCGAGCCGATTCCAGTGAATCCGAGTCAACTGGAATATGTCCGAGCCGACTCTTCCAGAATCTAGTTTTTGAAGATTTCTGAGAATAGCCAAGCGAGCCAACCGGAACCTCAAAGAGCTGACTTTGCTAGACCTAATTTTGAAGACCTGAGAAAGTGAGCTAACCCGAACTACATCGAGCCGACTCTTCCAGAGTGATGATTTCAGAACCTGAGAAGAAGAGCCAACCAAACATCAAAAGAGCTGACTCCTCAAGTTTAAGATTTTCAAAGATATAAGTTCGAGCTGAGCCGAGCTATCAAGAGCCGACTCGTCCAGAGTGATGTTTTGCACCCTGAGACACTGAGCTGACTGCATTGAAGATTTGGTGACTCGACCTATCGACTTGAAGGATCCGAGCCAACTCGAAGGAATCCGAGCCGACTCGAATATCGCTTTCAGGTATCTAATGGCTAGTTCCAGAATTTCTTTTTGAATACCAAAAAGTGCTCCAACGGTCATATGTCACATCTCAATGGTCAACAATATCTTAAACTACCTTGGAGTGATGGAAGACCTTATATTTGAAGGATTTGAACCATCTTGAAGTAATAATTAGAGAGTTCTTTAAAGTTTTGAAGCTACATTGAATATCCTACCTACCAACAAGCAAAAGAGCACAAGAGCATTTAAGTCAGCTTTCGAGTCTTCACCAAGTCTTTTCTGAAGCTTGAAACAATTTAGGGAGAAGCCACTAAAGCAAGTAAAGCTCATTCAAGTGCAATCCAAGTGGACTTCTATCAAGTTGCACCGGCAACTATCCGATAAATTGAGTTTGTCATTTATTGTTGTATTTATTTCAATTCATTTCTTGAATTCTTTGGGTTATTGGTGAGCCCGGTTGAGAAACCAAATAGGTTCTTGGTAAGCCTTTGATAAAAACCAAGTGTTGGGTTCTTGGTGATCCTGGTAAAACCAAGCTAGGTTCTTGGTCATCTTGTGAAAACCAAGTTAGGTTTCTTTGGTGATCTTGTTCAAAATCAAAAGGTGTTGGGTTTTCTTTGGTGATCCCATTAAAACCAAAGTGTAGAGGTTTGGATTGTGAGCCTTGTAAAATAATCCGACAACATTCAGGTATGAATATAGTGAAAATCCCAAGTGGTACCTTGGGTAGTGGACGTAGGAGCTGGGTTGCTTTGAACCACTATAAATCTTGTGTGTTTGTGTTGTGATTCTTCATTCTTATTTAGCTTCTGCAATTTACTACTCTGTCACAGCACCTAACACTTGTAAAGAATTTTTAATTACACATTATCTGCTTTAAATTTTTAAATTTCTAATTCACCCCCTCTTGGGTAGCAACCTGGGGAACAACTGGTATCAAAGTAGTGTCTCTAATTACATTAGAGTTTATTGATGGCTAATCCTATGAGTACATCTTTGGCGGAAGGCCAGTCAACTAACAGACCTCCACTCTTTACAGGCACAAATTATTCTTATTGGAAAGGAAGAATGAAAATCTATATACAAGCTTTTGATTTTCAATTATGGAAGGTCATTCTTAAAGGGCCACATATTCCTATGATCAAAATTGATAGCATGGATGTCCTTAAGCCTGAAGAGGAATGGGATGAACATGACATGAAATTAGGGGAATTGAATGCCAAAGTAATGAACTCGCTATACTGTGCTTTGGATTCAAACGAGTTTAATCAAATTATCACTTGCTCTTTAGCAAAAGAAATTTGGGATAAACTTGAGGTGACCCATGATGGAACTTTCCAAGTGAAGACTTCAAAGATTAATCTTTTAGTGCACAATTATGAACCGTTTAAAATGGAGCCTAATGAAAATATCTCTACCATGTACACTAGATTTACATATACTATTAACGGTTTGATAACTCTTGGTAGGGTTTACTCGAATGCTGATTTGGTCCAAAAAATATTGAGATCACTTCCTGAAAAATGGGACCCTAAAGTTACTGCCATCCAGCAAGCAAAAGACCTGAATACTTTATCGATGGATGAATTAATGGGATCCCTCATCACACACATATTAGCCATGCAACATAGAATAGATGATGATCTGAAGAAGAAGAAAACTATTGCATTCAAGGCTACATTGGAATCAAAGAATGATGAACAATTGAAGGATGACTCTACCTCCTTTGAAGATGATCTAGAAGATGAAGACATTGTAATGGTTGTGAGGAGATTCAGAAAGTTTATGGAAAAGAAGAAAGGAAGATTCAATAGAAAATTTCATAAACGAGGAGAACATTCAAAAGAAAATGATAAGGATAAAGACAATGATAAGGAACAAGTCCCGACCTGCTATGAATGTAAGAAACCGGGGCATATTCGTCCAGACTGTCCACAGTTGAAGAAATTTTTCAAAAAGAAGAAAAAAAAAGCAATGGTTGCCACGTGGAGCGATAGTGAAGAATCCACCTAAACTGAAGAGGAAGAGACCACAAAAATAGCTAATCTATATCTAATGGGTCTTGAGGATGAGGTAACTTCCCCCAATACTTAATTGAATTCATATTTGATGAGTTAAATTCTACATTTCATGTTTTGTTATCTAAATTCAAGAAAGCTGGAGTAAAGATTAGATCTCTAAAGAATATTATTGATTCTTTACTCAAAGAGAATGAAGAGATTTCAGAAAAGAACATTTTACTGCAAAATGAACTTCAAAAATTTTCTGAAAACTGTAATATTTTGAAGACTGAAAATAATGACTTTCATGATAAAAACAAGGTTTTATTGAAAGAAAATCTTGAGTTTAAAAACTAAAGCCACTTGTTGAAAAACTAACTCTATCTTCCAAAAAGCTTGAGTTGATTCTTAAAGATCAAAGAATTTCTGGTAATAAAGTTGCAATAGGTTTTAATTCTTCAAATTCAAATTACATTTCAGCAACTACTTTTGTAAAACAAAAAGATTTTAATTTAAAGTTTACTTCTTAAAAAGCTTTTGTGATAAAAGGTTCTACTTCTATTTCAAAAGCTACCTTGTATGCTCCAAAAAATTCAAATACAAAACCTGTTATTTCTGTATTTCATGCATCTAGAACTTCAAAGCACAAATCTTTTCAGAACTCTAGAATCAGATGTTTTGCTTGCAAAGAACTTGGACATAAAGCTTTTAACTACAATACTGCTAGAAATGTCCTTAATAAATCAAGAAAGATTTGAGTTTCCAAAGGAACCACCTCAGCTAACCTGCAAGGACCCAAGTTAGCTTGGATACCTAAAAGAACTCCTTGATTATCTTGCAGGAATGTCTTGTAGGCCAGAAATTAAAGAAAAGATGGTATCTTGACATTGGCTACTCAAGCTATATGACGGGTGACAAGGATCAGTTCATCATCCTGGAAATGAAGGAAGGAGGTATGGTTACTTTTGGAGACAATGGCAAAGGAAAAATATTCAAAATTGATAAGATCAAAATAACACCCTATACTTTCATTGAAAATGTATTGCTAGAAGATAAATTGAAGCACAATTTATTGAGTATTATTCAATTATGTGATAAAGGCTTCAAGGTTATCTTTGAATCATCAATGTGTATAGTATCTCTTGACTCTAATAGTAAATTCGTTGGACATAGACTTGGAAATATTTATATGGTAGATCTAAATGATCTTTCCATGTCAAGTAGTTCCAGCTTAGTTGCAATGAATGCTAAGACTAAGGAGTCTTGTTTATTATGGCATAGAAGATTAGATCATGCTAGCATGCATACTATTACCAAGTTAATTTCCAAAAACATAGTGAGAGGCATGCCTAAGTTTAAAGTTGATTTTGATCATGTTTGTGATGCATGCCAAATGGGTAAACAAACTAGGGGGAGATTTATATCCAAAAATATGATTTCAACTACTAGACCTTTAGAACTACTTCACATGGACTTATTTGGACCAACTAGGACCACAAGCCTAGGAGGTATGAAATATGCCCTTGTGATTATGAATGAATTTTCTAGATTAACATGGGTTTTATTTATTGCTCACAAAGATGAAACCTTCAAAGTATTTTGAAAATTTCACAAAAAAGTTTCAAATCAGAAAAATCTTTCAATAATTTCAATTAGGAGCGATCACGACACTGAATTTGAAAATCAGTTTTTCAATGATTATTGTATTGAAAATGGCATTGATCACAACTTCTCCGCTCCTAGAACACCACAACAAAATGGTGTTGTAGAGAGGAAAAATAGGACTTTGGAAAAAATGGCCCGAACAATGTTATGCAAAGGTAATCTTCCAAGGTACTTTTAGACAGAAGAGGTGAACACTTCTTGTTTTATTTTAAAGCACGTTTTGATCCGTCCTATTTTGAAGAAAACCTCCTATGAGCTTTGAAATGAAAAGAAACCCAATATCAATTATTTTCATGTGTTTGGATGTAAATGCTTTGTGCTTAATAATGGTAAAGATAATCTAGAAAATTTTGATGCTAAATCTGATGAAGCAATTTTCCTTGGTTATTCATTACATAGCAAAGCATATAGAGTATTTAATAAGAGGACTCTTACTGTTGAAGAGTCAATGCATGTTATTTTTGATGAAACTAACCCTTCACCTTCTAAGAAAGAAGAGTGCATAGATAATGATATAGGTACAATTCAAAAAGAGATGGAAGATATGACCATACAAGAAAGACCAATTGAAGAAGGAGAAGAAACGGTAAGTACGGATCATACCGATCTACCAACTGAATGAAGGTTCGCTACTTCCCATCCTAAAGAATGAATTATTGGTGATCCTTCACAAGGTATTAGGACTAGGTCTGTACACAGAATTGCACACGACAACCTAGCCTTTGTATCACAAATAGAGCCTCATACCTTAGAAGAAGCAGAAAATGATCCAAACTGGATGTTAGCCATGCATGAAGAATTGAACTAGTTTGAAAGAAATAAGGTTTGAATATTAGTTGATAGACCTAAAGACCACCCAATCATAGGAACCAAATGGATCTATAGGAACAAATTAGATGAACAAGGAAATGTCATTAGAAATAAAGCTAGATAGTGGCTAAGGGATATAATCAAGAAGAATGTATTGATTTTGATGAAACATATGTACTCGTAGTAAGCCTAGAAGCCATTAAATTATTTCTTGCATTTGCTTGCTACATGAATTTCAAACATTTTCAAATTGATGTAAAAAGTGTATTTTTAAATGATTTTATCTCCGAACAAGTTTTGTAGAACAACAATCAGATTTTGAGAATCATGCTTTTCCAAACCATGTGTTTAAACTCAATAAAACTTTATATGGTTTGAAACAAGCCCCTAGAGCCTGGTATGATAGACTTAGCACTTTCTTGATTGAAAATGATTTTTTAAGAGGAAATGTTGATAAAATGCTTTTCATCAAAAAGAGAAATAATGATATATTAGTTGTACAAATTTATGTTGATGTTATTATATTTGGTGCAACAAATGAAAGCTTTTGTGAAGAATTTGCTAAGCTAATATAGGAAGAATTTGAATTGAGCCAAATGGGTGAACTTTACTATTTCTTCGGACTTCAAGTAAAGCAAACTAAGGAAGGAATCTTGATCAACCAAGCCAAATATACCAAGGAAATAATTAAGAAGTTTGCTATGGAGACGAGCAAAAAAATGAGCACACCCATGAGCCCATCTTTCAAATTAGACAAAGATGAATTGATCCAATGTTGATCAAAAGCTATACAGATGTATGATCGGATCCTTATTATATTTAACTGCAAGTAAACCGGATATCTTGTATAGTGCATGCGTATGTGTTAGATTTTAATGTAATCCCAAACAAACACATATGCTTGCTGTTAAAAGAATATTGAGATATTTAAAAGGTACAAGTAATCTAGGTCTTTGGTTTTCAAAACAATCATCTTTGAACTTAATCAAATTTTCTGATGGTGATTATGCTGGTTGTAGAATTGATAGAAAGAGCACTAGCGGCACATGTCAATTTCTAGGGTTGAATTTAATCTCATGGCATTGCAAGAAACAAAACTCGGTAGCACTATCTACTGCTGAGGCAAAGTATGCTACTGCAGGGAGTTATTATGCACAAGTGTTATAGATTAAACAACAACTAGAAGACTTTGGTGTTATTCAATGCAAAATTCCTATCAAGTGTGATAACACAAGTGCTATAAATTTAAGCAAAAATCCTATTCAACATTCTAGGACTAAGCACATAGAGATTAGATACCATTTTATTAGAGATCATGTTTTGAATGGTGACATTGAATTAGAATTTATTCCTACTAAAAAATAATTAGCTGATATTTTTACTAAGCCACTAAACCAGGATAAATTTGAATTACTTAGAGAAGAATTAGGGCTTTGTGATCTTCTCTAGATTTCCTAACCTAATTTCCTTTAAAATTAAGGATGAATTATCTAGGAATCCTCCTACATCTATTCATGATTGTTGAACAGCTTTCTTTGAAATCTCATTCGATTGAAATAAGTTTTTGAATCATTTCATTTTCTATGGAAAGTTTCTGTTCGAGTCGACTTGAGCAATTTTGCTCTGGTCAAGCCAGCTCGAATGTCTGATTTTTCTTCCTATGCTCTGGTCGAGCCGACTAGGTCAACCTGAAACTTGCCTAGCCAACTCATTGTTCTGATTGCTCTGAGTTCACTCTGGTCGAGCAAACTTGGATATTCCTAGGGTTTAGCGAGCCGACTCGAATGTCCAAAATTTGCTATTTAAGTAGGTCCGAGTAATCATGCTCAAGTCCATTCGGATATTGCTTGCCATAGCTGCATACTATGACTATGAGATCTAGTAAATAGATATAATGGCTACTTTCCTTAAAGGATATCTTGAAAAAGAAGTCTATATTAAGAGCCAAAGGGGTTTGCCTCAAGTGAGAGATCAAACCAAGTATGCAAGCTTAAGAAATCCATTTATAGATTGAAGCAAGGTCAAGGAGTTGGAATATCTGCTTTGATGAGATGATCAAAGAGTTTTGTTTCGTCAAGAATGTGGATGAACCATGTGTGTATAAGAAGACAAGTGGGAGTGCCCTTATTTTCTTTGTTTTGTATATTAATAACATACTCATCATTGGAAATGATATACCAATTTTCCAATCAATCAAGTCTTGGCTATCAAAGTTGTTTTCCATGAAGGATTTGGGTGAGGCATCCTATATACTAGGTATAAAGATCTATAGAGATAGATCTAAGAAGATGCTTTGCTTATCCCAATCTAGGTACATTGACTTACTGTTGAAGAGATTCAATATGAAGGGAAGTAAGAGAGGTTACTTTCCCATGTGTCAAGGCATACATCTCTCCAAAAAGATGTCTCCTTAGACACCAGAAGAAAAAAAGAGGATGAGTATGATTCCTTATGCTTTGGTTGTAGGATCAATTATGTGTACCAGGCCTGATGTTGCTTATGCCTTAGGCATAGTAAGTAGGTTCCATGCTGATCCAAGGCAGGATCATTTGAAAGCTATGAAAAGCATTCTTAAGTACTTGAGAAAGACTAAAGATGTTTTTCTAATATATCATAGATCAAAGTTGAAACTAGAAGGATATATGGATTCTAGTTTTCAATCAGATCCAAATGATAGCAAATCCATATCAAGGTATGTCTTCACCTTATATGGAGGTGCAGTGAGTTAGAAGAGTACAAAGCAGCAAACTATAGCTGACTCAATCACTAAGGCAGAGTACATAGCTGCAAGTGAAGCTACAAAGGAAGCTGTGTGGATGAAGAAATTTATCATAAAATTGGGTGTGGTTCCTTCTATACAACAACTGGTAACACTTTCTTTTGATAACACTGGAACTGTTGCACAAGCTAAGGAACCAAGATCTCTTCAAAAGTCTAAAGATATTCTAAGATGCTTCCACCTCTTTCAAGAGATCATAGAATGACAAGATGTTATCATCGAACAAGTAGATACAAAGAATAACATAGTAGACCCATTCACCAAAGCACTACCACAACAGTAATTTGATCACCACTTAGATTGTATGGGTGTAAGATACAAGGATGATTGGCTTTAGTGCAAGTGGGAGATTGAAAGAATTGTACCTTAAAAGCCAATCTTTGTATGGGCATTTCTATAATCTTCCAACTCATGCATAATATTTATTAAAAAAATAATTATTGATTCATCATATTACTACATCTTATCAAGATTCTGATGAACCGCATAAGTTAGGGCAATGGAATTAGGATTATGATGGAGATCGTAATGGTGAGACCTAAATTTCTATAAATCCTAATCTAAAAAGTTCCTAGTCGTTGGATCATCGATTTGGAGATCAATATTTCTGAAAGACTAGCACATCCTATGTATGCTCAATGGAAAGGGTGGTTGGTCTCATAACCACTTATGTAGGGATATTAATACAAGGATGTGGGTGCTCATTAGGGTATGAGTTTACTAAACTGATCCACATCTAGAATTTCTTATGGAGGTCTTATTCTTGTCAAAAGATGGTTCTCATAGTGGGAGTTGTGCAAGTGATCCTTAGATCTGAGATCACCATGGTTCCTTATGCACATAAAGCCATGTTTCGGTTCAACTCATTCATGACAAAGTCATGTATGGGTTGTTCACAAATATGGTGGATTATGCATGAAAGATGTGAGTGGATCAATAAGGAATCGATCACTCCTAGTAAGAGAACGACTTATTCCATGTAGTCTCTTCGATTGTTGACTAAGAGAGTCTTTGAACAAAGCAGGATGAGATTAGATAGGTTTTATAATCTTTTATTGATCAAGTCTTTATTATCTAATTGAGATTCAAAAGGATTAAGTGCTAGGGTTTGACAATTGTCCTTACCCATCACTTATTCAAGATGAAGGAAGATCGAAGTATTGAATTGCATGGTAACTTTTCACTGAAGGATATTTTAATAATTTTTATCAAATTTTTCATCTTTTTGGTAGGCATGACATGTTGCTCGATTTGACCTAATTAGGTCAATCAATTTTGATTAGATTGAAATAGTTTGGACCTGGACCTACTGTTGGATAGATGTGGAGCCCAAAGGGTCACACATGCTAAAGAATTGACCAAGGAAGTCAATTAGATTTTACTTAGGATCATAGAATCTAATTGGCTAACAAATTAACATTCTAGCATATATTAGATGGCCCAACTCCTAATCCAATTGGATTGGGTCAATTAGCTTGCTGTTTGGGCAAACCAATTTAAATGAGACTTAGATTGGGTTGAGTCATAATTGAGGCAGCAATTATCTATATTTATCTGGAATTATTTGAAGCTTTATCCTTAAATTTTGGAAGAGTCCAGGTGAGATTGGACTCTTGGCACCAAGCTTGGCATGTGCCATGATTAAGGTGTGCAGAAAGACCAAAAGTCCTTCTGCCACTTAATTACCTATTCTAGATAAATGCAAGGACCCTCTCCCTTGTTCGCATACCCATTGGATTAGGCTTGATTGGTCAAAAGATGGATTTGGTGTGGAATTGGATGGTGCGCTCAATGAAGGGACGCATCCCTTAATATTTGGCATAGATTTAAAATCTTGAAGTTTTTCTGTTGGAAGGCTTCTATTTTCTCTAATATATCCCTTGGATTTCCATGCCCCTTAGCCAATTTGTGATTGTTTACATGCCACATGGAAAGTAGGAATAATACTAGAAAAATGAAGAGATATATATATGTCTCTTGGTGCATGATATGACATGTAAAGATAAGTCTTTTTACCAAAGGGACTCCTTCTGTTTAAAGGGTCTTAGTAAGGGTTGAAGAAAAGATTTATCAAGTGCCCCCTCACACTTTATAAATAGGAATTGGTAATATGATGCCAAGGTATCCAAAAAACATCTGAAAGAAGCCCTTTCCATTTTCTCTTTCTTGTTTTAGGATAATGATCTCTTTTAAGACAAGATTTGTCATTTTAAGATAAGAGCCTAGAAAGAGATATAGGAGGGATAATTAGATTCTGAGAGAAGATTCTGAGAGATCTCTAAGTTCCCTATAGGAGGGTTGGGGTTCCAGCAAAGGGAACGGAAAAAAAGCTACCAGGAAGAGTCCTAGTCAATAAGCAAGCTCGATAGGAGTGCTTCCTTGGTTCAGTTCCTATGTGGATCACCTTTGAATGGCATATACTTATGTGCCTTGTGAAAATTAAAGAGTATAGAGCTCCAGGTATTCCTCTATAACCTTAAATTATGATTTATTAGTTGTCATGGTCAAGTAGTCCTTGGGACTAGGGTTTCGGTCGATTAGGATTTCAATAATGAAAATTTTGAAATCCAATCTTCTACTGCGTCAACCCGAAACTCATCACCTTTACCTAGGCTTAGGGTCAGACATGCTAAAGGACCCAAGGCATGATTCTTCTTCACTCAAAGAACATCAAGTCCTAGCTACCAGAGATAAAGCTTAACTTATGGAGCCTCGAGATGCTGAGGGTGGAGGGTTGGCTCCCCCCACATCACCTTCAATCATCAACCATCTTTTATTCTTCATCTATGATGGGTGAGCAGTAGGCAGGGCAAATGTTTCAACCAACCATGTATGGCACCAATCTCCAACTGCTCCATCCAGGTAAACTAGAAGGTGATCGTTAGCTAGTGATTGGTAAAGGCACTTTTGAATAAATAATTCCATACCATAAGCAGTTAGAAAACAAATTACTTCTTATGGCCTCACATGTAGTCAAATTATGTTTTCTTCATTTATTTATTTGCTTGACCAAAATGATATGATTAGATGTGTGGCTTGGCTTACTTCAGGGGAATATCAAATTGTATAATTTTTACTTGTCTGCATGTTTTACTTTTTGCATGTAAATCCTCTTTTTATGAAATAATTGCATATAAAGACCCCTCTTTTTTTAGATTTGCGATTCGTGGCATTTATAAACATAGAAATTCTCTCAATAGAATCCCAAATTAACTTTATAGTAATTATAATGAAATATATCTTGCACTTCTTTCTATTTCTTCTCTCACTCATCTTGTTGGAGCTTCCGTGCTAGTGAAATTAACTACTCTTTAATATTGTGACTTCAGATTTGATGGGTCTGAACTTGACGATAATGATCTAAAGAAGCTTGTGTGGCTCAATAATGAGAAGCTCTAAAGAACAAAGTGATGGGAAAAGTGAGAAGAAATACATTAAATTTGCTAATATGGTAGGTAGAAAGTTAATCTAGAGATTTGATGGAGAATTCATGGAATAAGCAAGGTTGTCATCTGCAAATATATAAAAGATACAACTGACCTATAAAAAAAAGGGATTGCATGCACACAAATATAGACTTTTTTAAAATAATATTTGTTGCCCAGAAATGGAGCCCAAGATGGGGGGTGAATTGGGTCTTTTAGAAAATTTAAAACAATAATGAGAGGGACTAGTGGTGCTAGTGAAAAATGATAAGTTCAATGCAAGAGATTTAAAGCAGTAGCAATAATCAAAGAGCAAGGGAGGAAGAGAGCAATCACACACAAACACAAAGTTTATAGTGATTCAATGCAAACCTAGCACCTACATCCACTCCCCAAGCCATCCTTAGATATTTCACAGTAATCCAAACAAGATTACAGCTGACTTATTTTTCACAAGGCTCACAAGTCAAAACCTAAGTAGGTTTTGTCACTTAGGCTTACCAACAAACCTTAACACTTGTTTTGTCTTCGGGCTCACAAGTTAACCCTAGTTGGTTTTATCTCTTTGGATCACCAACAAACCACAATAACCTTCTTTCAAGACACCCTTGAAAGCAAGGTCAAATCATAATGTAAAAACAGATATACATTTTTAAAACTAAAACAAACTCTCTTCAAGAGTAGAATGGAATCTTTGAAGCTCAAGTTGATGCTTTGTCTTGACTCTTCCTTGGAATATCCTTCAAAGTGCCTCATTTGGAATGATGTAAGGATGAGCTTGTAGGCTTTTCAAGGAATCAAACTATAAAAGGCTTTTGATGTGAAGTATTTGAGAGAATATATGCTTTTTTTGATTTTTGAATAGACCTGAATACACTTCAATGCACTTCCCTTCTTTTAGAATGAGGTTGGTGGAGGTTAAATACACCAAGAACCTTCCAAAAAATGGTATGTGACTGTTGGAACCTCAGATATAGCTGTTTGGAGCTTGAAAAGAAAGTTCTGCAAGTCAGAAAAATAGATCTGTTAGAGCTGTCAGGCTGCAAGTGTCGACACTTGGCTGTCAGGTGTTGACACTTGATCTCTATTTGTCGACATTTGAACTTTAAAGTGTCGACACTTGATGCATAGGTGTCGACACTTGACACAAAAATTCTCAAATGATAAAGTTCTGTATTTTCAAAATTCTCAGGCCTTGAGTCGACACTTGGAATCCTAAGTGTCGACACTTGGTGTCGACCCTGAGTTCTGGGTGTCGATACTTGGAGTGCCAAGGATTTTTGTTCGTGCCAAATGCTGAAGTGTCGACACTTGACTTTCCAGGTGTCGACACTTGAGACTGAAAAGCTCACATTCAAGTATAAATAACTTGAAAAACATACATATAGATCTTGAAACTTAAATTAATCATAAACACATAATATTTAAACATGTAGATGCCCTTTTTCCATGAAGAGGATGCCCAGATTTGTGAGAAATGCTCCGTGCCATGATGTACCATGAAACATAAGTTTTTTGAGATTTTGAGGTGCTTTCTTTCTGAAAACTCATAACTTGAAATACACATTAGTATACCATATGCACTCAATGTTTTGTTATTCATCAAAATCACTGGGTAGAGCTAACAATCTCTCCCTTTTTGATGATGACAAAACCTTGAGTAAAATAGCATTACATTTCAATCTTCAACTATTATAATTCATGAATATGAATTTAAGTCCATATGAGGCAAAAACATCATAGTTAGGAAGAATCAATCTCCCCCTTAATTAGATATTTCTCATTAAAGTAAATTTCAAAGATTCTCACAAGGTGAAACCACAATAATTTATTCATCTATACAATCAATACTATTTCTCCCCCTTTTTGTCAATCATTAGAAAAGGGAAATAACCTCCCCCTCACAATGAGCATGGAGACAAAAAGTTGGTAGAGAATCAAATAAGATAGGTAACAGAACCAAAAAGATCAAAGTGAATCAAAGCTGAAGATGGTAAATTTAACCACTCAAACACAAATAATAAGCACTAAACTGAAATATATAATAGATAAGAGAAGTTTTCAGTACAAAAATTTGCTGAGCCGTTAGCAAGAACTGAAACATACAGATAGCATCAGAGTCATACAAATATCAGAAACATACAACAGACATCTGTGATACAAATATGAACTATAAAAGACATACAACAAACATATGTGAGGCTAATCCTCATCAGAAGGAATCTCAAGACTAAATGGGGCACTGATCCTAGATCTAGTGGCTAAGGCCCTAGGAGGTACTAAAGCTCGACGACTCCTAGTGCGGCCAGAAAGACCAAAGGCGGGTACAACCCTAGATGATCTTGTGGAAGGGGGGGAGAGAAGATCAGCTGGTATAACAAAGTCTGGTGTGGAAACAACCAAGTCAGTAGGAGCAGCTGGGGTAGTGGGAGGATCATGACTGACCACCTCAAAATCATCTACACTGCCATCACTGTCACTACCACTGCCCACAATCTCTGTAGCTCTGTCCTCATCCATATCTGACCGATCACCACCCTCAACTGTATCAGCATGGTCGCTCTGGTGATTGTCACCATCATCATCATCATCATCATCATCATCAGAAGATACAACTGCAGGGGCTGCAGGAGGTATAAGGGATCTCAACAGATCATCAATACGAGAGAATCCCTCCTCTATAGACCTACGGATCTTAGCATGCTCCGAGGTAGTATGTGCTCGAAGAATCTCAACCTCGCTGCGTAGCTGAGTCAACTCACCCCTGATCTCAGTGAACTGCTCTCTGGCGTGCTTCTCAAAGGATAGTCCAGTTGAAAATGGCGGAGGAGCTGAAGTATCAGGAGTCGAATGCTCTGCTTGTGTCGATGGGATATCAACGGGAGGAAAAACTGCTGGCTCAGATGGTCCTGCCTTTGCCTCTCGAAGCTCGTCCTCCTCATCTGGCTCTTGGCTAGACTCTCTGTGCACCCATCAACCTACGACAAGTCTATATCCCTACGATGCAAAGACCTCTCATCATATACATCTGCGTGTAGTGTCTCCTTGGGGATCTCCCCCTCTAGTGATACTCCACATGCTCTAAATAATCTGGTCAGTGCCATGCCATAAGATAAACAATGACGACGCTGAGTCACAGCATCATGCATCTGAACTAGCATCAAGGATGGAAGGTCGATCTGCCTCCTCTCTATTAGACTCGTCATCACCATCAACTCTCTCTTAGTGATGAAGTCGAATCTCCCAATCTTCGGTAGAAGTATACGTGTCATGATGTCTTGCAGTAGGCGCATCTCTAGAGATAACTGGTTCGCGGTAACTATGGATATACCACGAACATCCTCTCGCTCGAGGATACACCTAAAGGCTGCCTCTTTGTCATCCACTGTAGAAACACAGATTCCCTTATGGGGGATCTCCCATACTCTACTCAGTAGATCTACAGAGGGTGAAATCTGAACACCTCTCACTGTCGTAGTCCAAAGAAGTCGTCGACAATCCAATGCACCATAGAACTCTCTCACTAGATGAGGATAGTACCTCTCCTGCATAGTACAGAATGGTACTAAACCTGCATCAGTGAGCACCTGTCATAAGCTGAAATGGTGCCTATCAAAATGCTCCAGGTCGACTCTCCTCCCAAAGGCTACTAACTTCCCTGCCATCCTCTCTATAGGGGGGAACTCGGTGTGGCAGAATTTCTAGCCTGTGTAGGGTCAAATCTGGCCTTCGATCTCCTCTCTACACCACGACTAGGTCTCTCCCTGACTGCAAGTCTCTTCCTAGGACCCATTACAGCAAGCTGAATAGGAAAGAAGAAAGATAGGTTCAATCAGACTTAAAACTATAGGATTGGCTACAGGCTGAGGTAAGGAGAAGTTCATTTCTTAAAATGTGTTTAGACAGGTTTTGAAAACTAGGATTAAAACAATTTTTGTTGTAAAATAACAAAAAATTTAGAAATCTGTCAATCAGTTTGAATGTGTGATTCTTACAACCGATACTTTGATTAAATGACATTACCCCGTACATTTATTTATAGAAAATATTTTTGGTTGTTAAAACACATTTGAACTTTTGTAAAATATCAAAATACATGGAATTTGGGTTTAAATCAATTAGGGTTTTAGCAAAGTGATGAAAATGTCGCAAAAATATCATGAATAACCTTTCCAAAACAATGATAAAACAATAAATGGATTTAGAATACTAGATTTTAAATAAAAACACCAATTTTTCTGCCCAAAATCAATCAAACAGTGTTTTTCTGAAAAATGGATGAGATAAGCATGAAAACGACAAAAAAACCATGGGAAATCCAAGAAAAATGCCATTAAACCGCTATTCCCTTAAATGGAGCTTTAGAGATCCATTAAAACTTATGAAAATCTGGTTAGAATCTTAAAAAATAGCCAAAAAAATACTATTCACGGTTCGACGGTAATAAAAGGAAAACAGAAATTCAAGAAATAAAAAGGAAATAGAGTGAAATTAAAAGAGGGATTACCTGATTTGTGATGGGTTAAAAGTTAAATGGGAGGATTTGGATAGAGGGGGACCACTGTTGCGAGAAATTGACGGGTGGAAAATAAGGACAAAATCCTCGATCGGCCCTTTTAAAAATAGGTTCTGTTTTGCAAGTGTCGACACTTAGTATTTGTCAAGTGTTGACACTTGGTTAGGTGTCGACACTTGACAATTTCCAAGTGTCGACACTTGGCCAAAAAATTTTAAGAAAATTTGAAAATTTTTTAAAAAATAGAAAATAATGTAATCAGATTTTTGGGGCTTAAAGCAAGTGGTTTTGAGCAAAAAGATTTAGGTATAATTAAAACTATGAGAATTCTAGGAGAATGGATCAATGACACCTAACTCTCTTCAAATCAGACAGAACCTATCCTGATACAAAGGTTTGGTAAACACATCTGCTAACTGATCATCAGTACATACAAAATCAAGAATAACATTATAGTTTTGTACAACATCTCTTATGAAATGATGTCTTATTTCAATGTGTTTACTTCTTGAATGTTGCACAGGATTTTTAGATAGATTGATTGCACTAGTATTGTCACATCTTATGGGTGTCTTAGTTTAATGCCAAAATCTTCGAGTTGTTGTTTGATCCAAAGGATTTGAGCACAACAGCTTCCAACTGCTATATATTCGGCTTCCACCGTTGATAAAGCAACTACGTCTGTTTGTTGCTACTCCAAGAGATCAAATTTACTCCAAGAAACTGATAGGTTCCACTAGTACTTTTACAATCAAGTTTACATCCAGCAAAGTCAGCATCATAATAAGCAATCAATTCAGATGAAGAATCTCTAGAGTACTATAAACCAATTTTAATTGAACCAGATAGATATCTAAGTATGCGTTTAACAGCCAAAAGATGAGACTCTTTAGGATTAGACTGATATCTAGCACACATACAGACGCTAAACATGATATCTAGCCTACTGGCTGTAAGATATAACAATGAACCAATCATGCCACGATATAATTTTTGGTCAATAGATTTACCTGATTCATCCTTGTCAAGTCTACAAGTAAAGCTTATAGGGGTACCTAAAGGCTTAGTGTTCTCTATCCCAAACTTCTTGAGTATTTCTTTTGTGTATTTTGCTTGGTTGATGAAGATCCCCTCTTCGGTTTGCTTTATTTGGAGTCCGAGGAAAAAATTTAGTTCTCCCATCATGCTCATCTCAAACTCACCCTGCATTAACTTTGCAAAATCTTGACAAAGAGATTCATTAGTAGCACCAAATATTATATCATCTACATAGATTTGTACTACTAAGAGATCATCATTCTTTTTCTTTAAAAACAAAGTTTTGCCTACATTACCTCTAGTAAAATCATTTTTGAGCAAGAAAGAGCTTAAACGATCATACCAAGCTCTAGGAGCTTGTTTCAATCCATACAAAGCTTTATGAAGTTTGTAAACATGATTTGAAAATTCAGAATTTTCAAAACCAGGGGGTTGCTCAACGTAAACCTCTTCTTCAATTAGACCATTTAAAAAGGCACTTTTAACATCCATTTGAAATAATTTAAAATTCATAAAAGCAAGCAAAAGCCAATAATAGCCTAATTGCCTCAAGTCTAGCTACAGGAGCAAAGGTTTCATAAAAATCTATTCCTTCCTCCTGATTGTATCCTTTGGCAACTAGTCTAGCCTTATTTCTAGTAACTACTCCATTTTCATCAAGTTTATTTTGAAAAACCCACTATGTACCAATAATTGAATTGTCTGAAGGCCTATCTACTAATGTCCAAACATTGTTCCTTTTGAATTGGTTAAGTTCATCTTGCATAGTATTTATCCAATTATTATCACATTCAGCTTCCTCAATAGTTTTAGGTTCAATTTGAGAAACAAAAGCTAAGTAATCACATATATTTCTAAGGGATGATCGAGTACTTACACCTTTAGATGGATCATCGATAATTAGTTCTTTTGGGTGTCCATGAGCATACCTCCATTCTTTTGGTAATGGATCAACCGTTGACATGTTTTCATCACCTTGTGCTTGATCTCCTTCAATGTTTTGATCATCGTTCTGTTCCTTGGTAAGCCCTTCATTGTTGTTTATTCCTTCAGTTTTCTTGCTACCTGTTTCATCACAGAGTACATCTTCTTTTCTTGAAGATTTTTGGTTAGATCCATCAAATACCACATGTATGGATTCTTCAACAACAAGTGTTCTTCTATTGAAGACCCTGTATGCCTTATTAGATGTGGAGTAGCCTAGAAAGACTCCCTCATCTGATTTGGCATTAAATTTACTTAAATTATTCTTATCATTGTTTAAGATGAAATAATGGCATCCAAAAACATGAAAATAACAAATTGAGGGTTTTCTACCCTTCCAAAGCTCATAAGGTGTTTTCTTTAGAATCGGTCGAATTAAAACTCGATTTAAAATATAGCATGCAGTATTTATGGCTTCTGCCCAAAAATATCTAGGAAAGTCATTTTCACAAAGCATGGTGCATGTCATTTCTTCAAGAGTTCTATTTTTTCTTTCTATTACCCCATTTTGTTGAGGTGTCCTAGGTGCAGAAAAATTATGATGAATGTCATTTTCAATACAAAATTTATCAAATCAGCATTTTCAAATTCGGTTCCATGATCACTTCTCAAAGATACGACTGAAACACCTTTTTCATTCAAAACTCTTTTATGAAATCTAATGAATTCAGAAAAAATTTCATCTTTATGTGCTAAAAACATGACCCATGTAAATCATGAGAAATCATCTACAATGACTAGACCGTACTTCTTACCTCCCAAACTAGATGTTCTAGTTGGCCCAAAGAGGTCCATGTGAAGCAATTCCAAAGGTCTAGATGTAGAGATTACTCCTTTTGGTTTGAAAGAGGATTTGGTTTGTTTTCTAAGTTGACATGCACTACGGATCTTGTCTTTTTCAAGATTGAGTTTAGGCAAATCCTTTACCAAGTTCTTTTTGCTAAGTTTTGAAATTAAATGCATGCTTGCATGTCCTAGTCTGCGATGCCAAAGCCAACTAGTTTCATTGATCTTGGCTTCCATTGCCACTAGGCATTGACCATTTTGAATAGGGAGATCATCAAGATCAACCATATAAATATTGCCATGCCTATGACCAATGAACTTAATGCCACTGTCATCTAGACTAGAAATAATGCACAAAGAAGATTCAAAAATAACTTTAAAATTTTTGTCGCAAAATTGGCTAATGCTAAGCAAGTTATGTTTCAAACCATCAACATATAAGACATTATCAATATAAGAAGAAGGGGTGATATGGACTTTACCAATACCTATAATTTTGCCCTTTCCATTATCACCAAACGTTACATTACCACCATTTTGATATTCGAGCGATGAGAACTGTTCCACATCTCCTGTCATATGCCTTGAGCAACCGCTATCAAGGTACCACATCCTTCTCTTATTGGTTGCAAAGCATACCTGCAATAAAGATCAAGTGAAGACTTTAGGTACCCAAGCCATTTTGGGTCCTTTTTCGTTAGTGGCATTGGTTCCTTTCGAAACCCAAACTTTCTTAATATTACTTAATCTTCTTTTGTTGCACATATAAGATTTATGTCCTTTAGTACCACAAGTATAGCAAGTAATGGATGAAGATGCAGGCACAAAGAAATTTTTAAAAAGTTTTTGTTTCTTATGAGTTCTGAATCCTAAACTTGCTTTATCAAATACTGCTCTTTGGTTATTCAAAAGCAAATTCAATTTTTCAGAACTATAAGTAAATCTTTCTATAAAAGGTTTTAATTTTTCAATTTCTTTTTTATATCTTTTGTTTTCATTTAAAATTTCTTTACTTTGTTTAGACAAATTTTCATTTGAAAGTGAAGCACTTTTCTTTTTCAAGACTTCTTTTTCTTTTTCAAGTGCTACAATCTTATCATTTATTTTTTTATTTTGAAGAAGAAGGCATTCATTTTCATTTGAAAGCTTGTCATTTGTTTTGGCTAAATCCAAATTTTGCTTCTTTATATCTTTATGTTTTGATTTTAGTTTTTGAAATTCTATGACTAATTCATCAAAAACTTCATGAAGCTCATCAAAAGTAAATTCATTTTCTGTTTCGGAACATACCTCATCATGATTAGCCATCAGACAGAAGTTTGCCACCTCCTGCTATTCTTTCTTAGAATTGGAGTCCTCACTTTCACTCCAAGTTGCCATCATGGCTTTCTTTCTCAGCTTTCTTCTACTTTTCTTTAGCAAGGGGTAGTCCACCTTGAAATGGCCGGGTTTTTTGCATTCAAAATAAGTAGGCTGCTCCATCTCCTTTTCTTTGTCCTTCTCTTTACTTGGCTCACCTTTCAGAGGTTTCTTTTTGAAGTTGAACCTTTTCTTCCTCATGAACCTTCTGAATTTTCTCGCCAATAGAGCCGTCTCATCTTCTTCAGAGTCTTCGCTTGATTCCTCTCTCGCAGTAGATTTGAACGTGATTACTTTCTTATTTTTGTTGACCTCTCCATTCTTTTGTTTGAGGGAGAGCTCATAGGTCATTAGTGAACCCAACAGTTGTTCAAGTGGAAGAGTGTTGACATCCTTGGCTTCTTCAATAGATGTTACTTTTGCATCCCAAGAAGCTGGTAGAGACCTGAGAAGTTTGTTCACAAGTTCACCGCTAGAAATAATTTTTCCTAGGCTTCTCATGCCATTCACAATATTTGTGAACCTAGTATACATCTCACTAATAGACTCAGTAGGTTCCATTTTAAACATTTCATACGTATGAAAAAGCATGTTGACCTTGGTAGTTTTCACTTGGTATGTACCCTCATGGGTAACCTCAAGTGTATCCCAAATCTTCTTGGTGGAGAGACAATTAGATATTCTATTAAATTCACTTGGGTCAAGAGAGCAAAATAATAGATTTATAGCCTTAGCATTAAGATCAATTTGCTTAATGCCATTCTTATCCCAATCATCTTCCATCTTTGAAGTGAGAATGCCATTAATCAACATCGTAGGCTGATGAGGACCTTTTACAATTATCCTCCATAAATTATAGTCAAGAGATTGAATAAAAATGTGCATGCGTGTCTTCCAGTATGTATAATTTGTGCCATTGAAAAGTGGGGGACGATTTGAAGCTTGACCTTCAACTATACCCATTTCTATTGGGGCTGCCATGATCTTTTACTCAAGATCCTTGGACCTATAAGAGAGTACCGGTGCTCTGATACCACTTGTTGCCCAGAAATGGAGCCCAAGAGGGGGGGTGAATTGGGTCTTTTAGAAAATTTAAAACAATAATGAGAGGGACTAGTGGTGCTAGTGAAAAATGATAAGTTCAATGCAAGAGATTTAAAGTAGTAGCAATAATCAAAGAGCAAGAGAGGAAGAGAGCAATCACACACGAACACAAGGTTTATAGTGGTTCGGTGCAAACCTAGCACCTACATCCACTCCTCAAGCCACCCTTGGGTATTTCACTATAATCCAAACAAGATTACAGCTGACTTGTTTTTCACACGGCTCACAAGTCAAAACCTAAGTTGGTTTTATCACTTAGGCTTACCAACAAACCTTAACACTTGTTTTGTCTTCGGGCTCACAAGTTAACCCTAGTTGGTTTTATCCCTTTGGCTCACCAACAAACCATAATAACCTTCTTTCAAGATATCCTTGAAAGCTAGGTCAAATCATAATGTAAAAACAGATATACAATTTTAAAACTGAAACAAACTCTCTTCAAAAGTAGAATAGAATCTTTGAAGCTCAAGTTGATGCTTTGTCTTGACTCTTCCTTAGAAAATCCTTCAAAGTGCCTCTTTTGGAATGATGTAAGGATGAGCTTGTAGGCTTTTCAAGGAATTAAACTATAAAAGGCTTTTGATGTGAAGTATTTGAGACAATATAGGCTTTTTTTGGCTTTTAAATAGACTTGAATACACTTCAATGCACTTCCCTTCTTTTAGAATGAGGTTGGTGGAGGTTAAATACACCAAGAACCTTCCAAAAAATAGTTTGTGACCGTTGGAACCTCGGATATTGCCATTTGGAGCTTAAAAAATAAGTTCTGCAAGTCAGAAAAATAGATCCGTTAGAGCTGTCAGGGTGCAAGTATCGACACTTGGCTGTCAGGTGTCGACACTTGATCTCTAGGTGTCGACACTTGAACTTTCAAGTGTCGACACTTGATGCACAAGTGTCGACAATTGACACAAAAATTCTCAAATGACAAAGTTCTATATTTTCAAAATTCTCAGGCCTTGAGTCGACACTTAGAAACCTAAGTGTCGACACTTGGTATCGACACTGAGTTCTGGGTTTCGACACTTGCCGTGCCAAAAATTTTTGTTCATGCCAAATGCTGTAGTGTCGACACTTGACTTTCCAGGTGTTGACACTTTGGACTGAAAAGCTCACATTCAAGTGTAAATAACCTCAAAAACATACATATAGATCTTGAAACTTAAATAAATCATAAACACATAATATTTAAACATGTAGATGCCCTTTTTTCATGAAGAGGATATCCAGATTTATGAGAAATGCTCCATGCCATGACGTGCCATGAAACATAAGTTTTTTGAGATTTTGAGGTGCTTTCTTCCTGAAAACTCATAACTTGAAATATACATTAGTATACAATATTCACTTAATGTTTTGTTATTCATCAAAATCACTAGGTGGAGCCAACAATATTGTTGCCGCGTCGTCTCCTGGGCTGGGCTCGATCAGTTGTGAAAGATTGTGCCCTGAAAGCCAATTGAAATATTATATTTCGATCCCAAAATCAATGAATTGACATTATTATAATAAAGGCATTATTTTCATCATACGCCGTGTCTTTATGATTATATGATGAACCCTATAGATTAGGGCTATGGTTCTAGGGTTATGATGAGATCATACCAGTGAGACCTAAAACCATAAAACCCTAATCTTTTTATTCCTGGTCGATGGGACATTGAGTTGGGGATCAATGTTTCCGGCAAGACCAGCACATCCTATATATGCTTTGTGATGAGGGTGACTGATCTCACAGTCACTTATGTTTGACACTAATACTAGGATATGAGTGTTCATTAGAGAATGAGTTCACTGAATTGATCCAGATTGAGAATATCTAATGGAACCTTATCTATTTTTCAATAGATAATTCTTATAGTGGGAGTAGTGTATGTGGTCCTTTGACCTGAGACTACCATGGTACCTTATATATATGAATCCATACTTTGGTTCGCAATCAATCATGACACTGAGTCATGCACGAGGTGATACTGGGTATGGTGGATTGTATATGGAGGTTGTGAGTAGGTCAACAAGGAATTGATCAGCCCTAGTAAGAGGGAATTGCATCCAGCTAATTTCGATCAAATGATGGATTCAAGAAATCTTTGATCAAAGTATGAACATTAGAGTTAATTTCTAATGGTTCATTAATGAATCATCATTATAAAGATTGAGCTAGGGATGAATATGAAATTGGATTTGACAAGTATCCATATTCATAATCATATTCGGGATGCAAGTTGATCAAAGGACTGAATTGCCCGGTAACTCACCACTGAAGTGTATTTTGGTAATTCCAACAAAATTTCATATCTTCTGGGTAGACATGATACGTTGCTAGACGTCAATCTTATCTTGTAAGTATATGATTGAATTATGGTAATTCAAATCAGTTAATTAGAATTAGATTCTAATTGACCAAGTCGAGCTAGTTTGAGTTGACCTAAATCGGCTTAGTTGAGATCTAACCGAATTAAGTCAAATAGCACTCGGACCTACTGCTGGCTAGGTGTGGAACCCAATGGGTCACACATAAAAGAGAATTGATGAAGGATTTAATTTGAAATTAAATCATGTTTGCAGGATAAACACACTAGCATGTGTTGCAGAACCAATTTCTATTCAAATCATATTCGAATTTGGTTCCGAATTGGAATTAATTGGGTTCTAATTGAATCAGATTAAGGTCTAATTTAAATTTTAGGACACTGGGCTAACCCATGGCTGAACCCAAGTGAATCATGTGCACTGAGACTCTCTCTCCAAACCGCCCACTCCCTTCCTCACCCGCGCGTGCCAAGAAGAAGAGTCCACGCGCGTGTGGACTCCTCTTCACGCGCGTGGGAAGGAAATTACATCGGAGAAAAATCAAGATAGGGGGCGATTTGGATGCTTGTCTGACATCCTTGGATCTGGATCTGATGGCCAGAAAAATTAAGGAAAAAGATCCATCATTTTTCGGTCGCAAGTCCATCTCCAAAAGTCGCGATTATTCCTAAAGTTTTTTCGAGAGTCCTTCTCGTTGAAAAAATGAAAATTAAATTGGAGAATCATGATTTTTGGTTGAGGGGACATGTGAGGAATGAGGGATCGTGATTCCTGGGGTTTCAGAGGGTTGCGATGTTTTGAGAAGACGCCCCTCTGAAATCTATAAAAGGGTTTGGGTTCTCGGGGGTTTTTCTAATAATCAAATTCAGAGATCATATTCCTCTCCTCCTCTTCGGAATAATCCTTCCCTTTATGCTTGTTGGGTATTGTTTCCCTTACAGAGATAATCTCTGTCGAAACTCTGACCCTAAACAAGAATAAGAGGAAGGTCTTGAACGGTAAAGGAAAGGAAAAGGAAGGGTCTGTTCTTCTTCTTTTCTTTCTTGAATTAAGACTTTACTTGTCTTAATTTCTTCTTCCAATTCAATTCAAGAAAAGGAATTCAAGAAAGGAAATTCAAGAAAAGAATTCAAGAAGAGGAAAGAAGGAAGAAAAGAAATTTTCAAGAAAGAAAATTTCAGCCTAAAAGTCCAAGAATTGAATTCTTGAAAAAGAATTCAAGAAGAGGAGCCAAGAACAAGAAATTGTAGTGTTCATCTTTTTCTGTATGGATCACCATTAGAGGGTGAACATTTGGGCACGTGGTGGAGATTTAAAGTTTGGATTTTAGCAATACAGGTTAGTACTTTAATTTGACTTTAAATCTTATATATACATGTTATATGTTTTAACTCTTTTAAGGAGATCTTGGATTAAGGGTTTGGTGAAGATTTCATAAAGATAAAAATTTTGAAATCTATGTTTCCGCCTTGCCACCGAACCCTACAGTGGTATCAGAGCCTCCTTATTAAGATTAAAATATATATGCTGATTTTTTGATGTATATGTATATAAGTAACATATGATATTATATATGTTTGATGTAATGTCACCAATTAGGGTTTTCACTCAAACCCTAATTGTTGTAGAGATATGTTTAGACATCTAGTCATCATACTGAAATAAGGTTGCCCTGGCATAATTGTGGATCCATTATGTGGTAAATGGTTGTCCTAGTATGATGACACACTAATCACATATTTGTGTTAAGTATGCATATATGTTTGATGTATGCCACTAATTAAGGTTTTCACTTAAACCTTAATTTGTATAGAGATATGTTTAGCCTTCTAGTCATCATACTGAAATAAGATTGCCCTGGCATAATGGTGGATCCATTATGTTGTAAATGGTTGTCCTAGTATGATGGCACACTATGGCACATATTTGCTAGGTTATATAAAGAATGTGCTTTGTTTTAATAAGGCCATCTTTAAAAACATATTAAGTTGTAGTGTCATATACCAAAAGCAAAAATAATCAATATGATTAGTTTATCATTCGGTGTTTAGGAAAAGTGGTTCATGATCGGTAAAGAGGACATGGTTTTTAATTGGTTCCGTTGACTGACCTGGCCAATTCTTATTGGTGTCTAAGGAAAGCAACGGGGGGACTCCCACCACTCTCCCACTTACCTGGCCGATAAGATTAACTTAATTATTGATTGATATGATTAGTGTAATATTCACTACATGTGGCCTTCCTTCATGCCAAGTCATTATTATGTTATGATCCATATTAGGTTTGTTGTGTACACACAAGGCCTTTTATGGTGACTAACATAATTTTGGCTTGGTACATTTGATGTTTATGGCATGATTTAATATAATACTTTGTTGTGTACACACAAGGGTATTATAATTAATATCATGACAATATAGCAATGAAGGGTCTAACTTAACTAAAATATTATAGTTTATTTTGTACACACAAGGCTATTAATATTTTAGAGGCCAAGATAAGTTGAGAATTGTATGAGTTACAATTGGAAAGAGTTTTTCCAACCTTTAAACTTATATAAGATTTGTTGTGTAATCACAAGGTCTTTTGTAAGGAATTAGGATCTCAACCAAACTAAGAGAACCAATTAGGATTTTCTCGATCATCATATGGAGGGTTATGATGCTTGATAAAATAGTTGGAGACATAATTAAGTTAAAGTCCTAATTTAATTATGTTTTGTCAACATTGATTGTTTGCTTATGTAATGTTCTTTGTTAATGTAGATTAAATGGCCTCTTCACTCTAACTCCGTAGCATTCTTGATGCAAATAAATTGACTGGACCAAACTATGTTGATTGGTTGAGAAACCTGAAGATAGTACTTAGCCAAGAAAGAATTTCTTATATTCTTGATACCCCAACCTTGGAACCATTAGGGGAAGATGCCTCGCAAGAGGATAAGACCACATATAATACGTGGCAAAATGACTCACTTACTGTCAAGTGTATAATGCTTGCCTCTATGACCAATGAGTTACAGAGGCAACATGAAAGCATGGACACTAACTCCATATTGCTCAATCTAAAAGAACTTTATGGAGAACATAGTCGAACTGCAATATATGAAATATCTAAGCAGTTATTCCGTGCAAGGATGATAGAAGGTACATCCGTACAAGACCATGTACTAAAGGTAATTGACCTAATCACCCAATTGGGTAAATTGGGTTTTGTTATGGATGGGGAGTTGAATCGGGATTTGATCCTGCAGTCACTCCCAGAGTCATTTTCATAGTTTGTTCTTAATTATCATATGAACAAACTTAACACTTTCTTGCCTGAGCTGTTGAATATGTTAAAAATAGCAGAGAGCCATTTAAAGAAAAATAAGGCTCCACTTCTTCTTGTGGATGGTGTAAATAAGATGAAAATAGGAAAAAAGGGTTCCAAGAGGAGGTTGAACCCAAAAGGGGGCATCATGAAAAAGAAAGGAAAGAAAGCCTCCAGACAAATGACTTGCTTTCATTGTGGCAAGCCGGGTCACTGGAAAAGAAACTGCAAGGTTTACCTTGCAAGTGTGAAGCCTGGTGCTAGTGATGCACCAAAAGGTATGTATGAGATACATACAATTTTGTCATTAGACTCTTCTAATTCAAACTCTTGGGTATTGGATACTGCTTGTGGTCATCATATCTGCAAATCATTGCAGGGACTACAGAATATTAGAGTTTTGAAGGAAGGCGACTTCGAGCTCTGCGGTGCTGGAGGAGATTCCATCCAAGCAGAAGCTGTAGGGACTTATATATTGAAGCTGCCTTCTGGGAAGATTTTAGAGTTAAAAAATTATTATTTTATGCCTAGAATCATTAGAAACATCATATCTGTACCCTTGTTACTTAAACAATGATATATTATGAATGTAATGAGCAGTGAATGCTCAATCAGTTTTTCTAATTAAATAATAGTTAATGGCATATTTTGCAATGGTCTCTTAACTCTATCTTCTGATGACAATATACTACATGTTAGTAATAAACGAAAAAGAGATGAAGTAAACAATACTTTACTTTGGCACTGTCGTCTTGGACATATTAGTGAGTAAAGGATTAACAAGTTATACAAGGAAAAATTCTTTAATCCTTATGACTATGAATCATTAGGAACTTGTGAATCATGTCTCATGGGTAAAATGACCAAGACTCTATTTAGTGGACATAATGAAAGGATAACTAAGTTATTAGGACTCATACACACTGATGTATGTGGATCTATAACAACTCAGGCCAAGGGTGGATACTCATATTTCATCACATTCACTGATGATTTCTCAAGGTACGGATTTGTGTATCTAATGAAACATAAGTCCGAAGCTTTGGAAAAATTTTTAGAGTATCAAAGTTTGGTAGAAAAACAAATGGAGAAAAGTATTAAGATCCTTCAATCAGATAGAGGAGGTGAATACTTATCCACCGAGTTTCTTGATCACCTTAAAGAAAAGGGAATCATCTCTGAATGGACTACTCCTTACACACCATAATTAAATGGTGTTGCTGAAAGGAGAAATCGTACTTTATTAGATATGGTACGGTCAATGATGTGCTTCACAGACTTACCTGTTTCTTTCTGGGGATATGCCTTGGAAACAGCAGCTAATATTTTAAATAGAGTACCATCCAAATCTGTATCTAGCACTTCATATGAGTTATGGAGGAGAAAGAAACCCAATCTTAAGTATATTAAGATATAGGATGTCCATCCTATGTCAAAAGAAATTTTGGATATAAGCTTGATGTTAGAGCAGAAAAGTATCTATTTGTTGGATATCCTAAAGATAGTATAGGATATCTGATGCAGAACGAAAGCTCTGATACCAAAAATGATCCAGAACAAAGAACAAAAGCATATGCGGAAGTAAAATTAAGATTAATTCTTTTTTATTTTTTTTTATTTTTTTATTTTTTTTATATTTCAGAAATTGGCTTTGACTCAAAGTAAAGTTAAACTAAGTTGAAGGAAACTAGGTAAGGATTGAAAGCACAATTTAGAAAAACTAGGTTATCATAGTAGTTCAGAAAGTAACGGATCGTTGGGGGTTGAGAAACTCCCAGACCTAGGGTTTCGCTCTGAACTTTCAACAGAACAGAAATAGAGAGGAGAGATGGTTTACCAACCAGATAGTGATCTTCTCAGAATTTGGGTGGAAGAACTCTCTCGAGCAGATTGTGGGATCCTCGGAGTCGGCTATCTTCGCAATGGATCCTCCAATACTGGTCTTGTGGTTTGGTTGGCTTCTCCTGGACTCAAGATCTAGGAAAGAAGAGGAACAAGTGATGGAATTCAGATACTCAAGAAAAGGTTTACCAGGTTGAAGAACTTGAAAGCTGAAGTTGCTGAAATCAGGATTCTCCTGGAGGCTGATCTGACTTCCTCTTAGAATTGCTGTAGATCTGAAGTATCTGGACTGGAGCTGGATGCTGGTGGTTGGCCTGGACTTGGAGAGGGTGGCCGTGAGAGGTGGGATAGGCTAGGGCTTGGTGGAAAGAGAAGGGTGATGGCGGCTAGGGTTTGGGAGTGGAGTGGCTAACCTAGGGTTTGGGTTTTTGGAGATCTCACACCTCCTCAAGGTTCCTGGGGAACCCGGATTTACTCCCTCACGGAGCTCAACACCTGGATGCAAGTGCGAAAGAGAGAAAACACAAAGTTTGCTCACAAAAAAAATTTGGTTTCATTCATCTGATTTCTTTCAAACTTACTTGGGGTTTAATTTATAGAACATTACAAGAGAGTAGGGTTTTACATCTTCCCATGTGGGACTAAAGGAGGGGATCTTCAAATTAGGATATCAATCCCTACTCATATGGCCAGCCAATTAATTCCAAAGTTGATTGAAGCTTCAAAAAGGAAAGTGGGTGGCACCTCCTTGTCTTGACCTCCAAGAAAATATTTTTTTCCTTCTATGCTTGGCCTTATCTGGAAGTGTTTGGGCGCCTCTTAACCTTGCCCTCTAAGAGAAAATTTGTTGCCTTTTATATCTGGCTTTAGTTGGAATGATTAGGGCGCCTCCTAACCTTGCTTTTCAAGAGAAATCTCCTTCCTTCCATGGCTCAACCCTTTTTGGATACCTCCTTTTCTTTCTCCCCAAGTTATAGCTCCTTCTAACTTTGTTTTGAGTATTTCTGGCAGGTAATGGGCGCCTCCTTGAATTTCTCTCCAAGAGAATTTCTTCCCTTTCATAGTTTGGTTCTTTTGGGAAGTCTTGGGCCGCCCCCTTGATTTGTGGACCCCTAGTGGATTTCTCCTTAATTGGCGCATGAAAGAGGGGAGCTGCTATCTGTGGCATGGGGACCAAAGCCTGCTGGATGGAGATGTGGCGCCCCCTGGACTCAGGCGTATGGCTGGGAGTGTGGCTGGGAGTGTGGCGCCCACTTGCTTGGCCTTGGGAGAAAATGTAACACCCCCAGGTTGAAGCCCTAGTCCACTACTGAGTCAACATGACTCAACAAAATAAAAATGCAGGTAATACAGACTCAAACTAAAATTGAGTTGATCAAGACAACCCTTATTACAAGCCAAAAATCCTAATTCTTCGGGCAAGGTTATTCAGAGATCCAGATGGAGCTCTGAAGTCTTCTTCTAAGTCTGGTGCCCGCACCAATTCTCCCAGGGTGGGAGGAACTCGACCCTGTCGAGTATGGATCAAGTTGGCTCTGGTATCTTTCCAAGAGGTCTGGGTCCAACTCTTGTAATTCTTCTCGGGAGATCCAAGAGTCATTAGAATCTGGCATTCCTAGCCAGCGGACCAGGTATCTTTGGTATCCTCGATTACGAGTAGAGATAACCTGATCATCTAGGATCTTTTCAATCTGCTCTTTCCTCACAGGCCAGTTTGTTGGTGGACACACAGGGTTGGGTTCACTCTCAAGAGCAGGATTAGGTTCAAAAGGCTCATTGGGAATCACAGCTGGCTCTCTATACTCTACTAGGTCTGTAATGTTGAAAGTAGAGCTAATGCCTAGAATTGAATTCAAGAAGAGGAGCCAAGAACAAGAAATTGTAGTGTTCATCTTTTTCTGTGTGGATCACCATTGGAGGGTGAACATTTGGGCACCTGGTGGAGACTTAAATATTTACATGTTATATGTCTTAATTCTTTTAAGGAGATCTTGGATTAAGGGTTTGGTGAAGATTTCATAAAGATAAAAATTTAAAAATCTATGTTTCCGCCTTGCCATCGAACCTACAGTGGTATCAGAGCCTCCTTATTAAGATTAAAATATATATGCTGATTTTTAGATGCATATGTATATAAGTAACATATGATATTATATATGTTTGATGTAATTTCACCAATTAGGGTTTTCACTCAAACCCTAATTGTTGTAGAGATATGTTTAGACATCTAGTCATCATACTGAAATAAGGTTGCCCTGGCATAATTGTGGATCCATTATGTGGTAAATGGTTGTCCTAGTATGATGACACACTAATCACATATTTGTGTTAATTATGCATATATATTTGATGTATGCCACTAATGAAGGTTTTCACTTAAACCTTAATTTGTATAGAGATATGTTTAGCCTTCTAGTCATCATATTGAAATAAGGTTGCCCTGGCATAATGGTGGATCCATTATGTTGTAAATGGTTGTCCTAGTATGATGGCACACTATGGCACATATTTGCTAGGTTATATAAAGAATGTGCTTTGTTTTAATAAAGCCCTCTTTAAAAACATATTAAGTTGTAGTGTCATATACCAAAAGAAAAAATAATCAATATGATTAGTTTATCATTCGGTGTCTAGGAAAAGTGGTTCATGATCGGTAAAGAGGACATGGTTTTTTATTGGTTCCGTTGACTGACCTGGCCAATTCTTATTGGTGTCTAAGGAAAGCAACGGGGGGACTCCCACCACTCTCCCACTTACCTGGCCGATAAGATTAACTTAATTATTGATTGATATGCTTAGTGTAATATTCACTACATGTGGCCTTCTTTCATGCTAAGTCATTATTATGTTATGATCCATATTAGGTTTGTTGTGTACACACAAGGCCTTTTATGGTGACTAACATAATTTTGGCTTGGTACATTTGATGTTTATGGCATGATTTAATATAATACTTTGTTGTGTACACACAAGGGTATTATAATTAATATCATGACTATATAGCAATGAAGGGTCTAACTTAACTAAAATATTATAGTTCGTTGTGTACACACAAGGCTATTAATATTTTAGAGGCCAAGATAAGTTGATAATTGTATGAGTTACAATTGAAAAGAGTTTTTCCTACCTTTGAAATTATATAAGATTTGTTGTGTACCCACAAGGTCTTTTGTAAGGAATTAGGATCTCAACCCAACTAAGAGAACCAATTAGGATTTTCTCGATCATCATATGGACGGTTTTGATGCTTGATAAAATAGTTGGAGACATAATTAAGTTAAAGTCTTAATTTAATTATGTTTTGTCAACATTGATTGTTTGCTTATGTAATGTTCTTTGTTAATGTAGATTAAATGGCCTCTTCACTCTCACTCCGTAGCATTCTTGATGCAAATAAATTGACTGGACCAAACTATGTTGATTGGTTGAGAAACCTGAAGATAGTACTCAGCCAAGAAAGAATTTCTTATATTCTTGATGCCCCAACCTTGGAACCATTAGGGGAAGATGCCTCGCAAGAGGATAAGACCACATATAACATGTGGCAAAATGACTCACTTATTGTCAAGTGTATAATGCTTGCCTCTATGACCAATGAGTTAAAGAGGCAACATTAAAGCATGGACACAAACTCCATATTGCTCAATCTAAAAGAACTTTATGGAGAACATAATCGAACTGCAAGATATGAAATATCTAAGCAATTATTCCGTGCAAGGATGACAGAAGGTACATCCGTACAAGATCATGTATTAAAGGTAATTGACCTAATCACCCGATTGGGTCAATTGGATTTTGTTATGGATGGGGAGTTGAATCAGGATTTAATCCTGCAGTCACTCCCAGAGTCATTTTCATAGTTTGTTCTTAATTATCATATGAACTAACTTAACACTTCCTTGCCTGAGCTGTTGAATATGTTAAAAATAGCAGAGAGCCATTTAAAGAAAAATAAGGCTCCACTTCTTCTTGTGGATGGTGTAAACAAGAAGAAAATAGGCAAAAAGGATTCCAAGAGGAGGTTGAACCCAAAAGGGGGCATCAAGAAAAAGAAAGGAAAGAAGGCCTCCGGACAAATGACCTGTTTTCATTGTGGCAAGCCGGGTCACTGGAAAAGAAACTGCAAGGTTTACCTTGCAAGTGTGAAGCCTGGTGCTAGTGATGCACCAAAAGGTATGTATGAGATACATACAATTTTTTCATTAGACTCTTCTAATTCAAATTCTTGGGTATTGGATACTGCTTGTGGTCATCATATCTGCAAATCATTGCAGGAACTACAGAACATTAGAGTTTTGAAAGAAGGTGACTTCGAGCTCTGCGGTGCTGGAGGAGATTCCATCCAAGCAGAAGCTGTAGGGACTTATATATTGAAGCTGCCTTCTAGGAAGATTTTAGAGTTAAAAAATTATTATTTTATGCCTAGAATCATTAGAAACATCATATCTGTACCCTTGTTACTTAAACAAGGATATATTATGAATGTAATGAGCAGTGGCTGCTTAATCAGTTTTTCTAATGAAATAATATTTAATGGCATATTTTACAATGGTCTCTTAACTCTATCTTCTGATGACAATATACTACATGTTAGTAATAAACGAAAAAGAGATGAAGTAAACAATACTTTACTTTGGCACTGTCGTCTTGGACATATTAGTGAGAAAAGGATTAACAAGTTATACAAGGAAAAATTCCTTAATCCTTATGACTATGAATCATTAGGAACTTGTGAATCATGTCTCATGGGTAAAATGACCAAGGCTCCATTTAGTGGACATAATGAAAGGATAACTGAGTTATTAGGACTCATACACACTGATATATGTGGACTTATGACAACTCAGGCCAAGGGTGGATACTTATATTTCATCACATTCACTGATGATTTTTCAAGGTACAAATTTGTGTATCTAATGAAACATAAGTCTGAAGCTTTTGAAAAATTTTTAGAGTATCAAAGTATGGTAGAGAAACAAATGGGGAAAAGTATTAAGATCCTTCGATCAGATAGAGGAGGTGAATACTTATCCACCGAGTTTCTTGATCACCTTAAAGAAAAAGGAATCATCTCTGAATGGACTACTCCTTACTCACCACAATTAAATGGTGTTGCTGAAAGGTGAAATCATACTTTATTAGATATGGTACGGTCAATGATGTGCTTCACAGACTTACCTGTTTCTTTCTAGGGATATGCCTTGCAAACAGCGGCTAATATTTTTAATAGAGTATCATCCAAATCTGTATCTAGCACTCCATATGAGTTTTGGTAGGGAAAGAAACCCAATCTTAAGTATCTTAAGATATGGGGATGTCCAGCCTATGTCAAAAGAAATTTTTGACATAAGCTTGATGTTAGAGCAAAAAAGTGTCTATTTGTTGGATATCCTAAAGATAGTATAGGATATCTCTTCTACCACCCTACTGAACAAAATGTTTTAGTCAGTAGGCATGCCATTTTTATGGAGTAAGAGTTCATCCTACAAAAGGGCAGTGGGAGAAATATTGAACTTGAAGAAGTTCAACAAGTAGATACATCTCAACCAAATCATAGCATAGTTAGTATAGAACCTGAACAAACCACTCCTATCCGTAGGTCTGATAGGGTATGACATGCACCTGAGAGGTATGGGTTTATTATTAAAAATAATGAAGCCCGAATCATTGATAATGATGAGCCTCTAACATATACGGATGCTGTCATGAGTAGTGACTCAGACAGATGGCTGGAAGCCATTAGATCCGAAATGGACTCCATGTATGTCAACCAAGTCTGGACTTTGGTTGATGCACCAGAGGGTGTTAACCCTATTGGATGCAAATGAGTCTATAAGTCAAGAGCTATGAGGAAGTCTGGTGGGGACACCGGAGGCACCAGAATAAGATAGAGGCTTTTCAATCCTCTATGAATTGAACAATAATTTATAAGTCCATCTGTAATAAGGGCTTAGCCCATCTGAGTCCATTTTAGTTGTTATTTGAGTTTCTTAAGTTTCAATTATGTACTAGTCAGCTCATGTTGAGCTAGTTCAGTCCAGTGTTAGTCAGCTCATGTCGAGCTAATTTTATTTTTTTGAGTCCTATTCAACCATATTGAAGACTCAAGACCACATCATACAAGTAAAGACCAAGTCCAACCAGATTGAAGACATGGAAGTTTAGCCCAAGTCCAACCCAGCTTGAAGATTTGAAGACCCCAGGAGGAAAAATTCAGAAAACCATGATTCCTTGCAGATGCCCTCCAAATGCCCAGATTCCCTTCCAGATGCTAAAATATATTCATATACCAAGACATCCATGATCTTAGAGGTCCATCTTCATCCTAGCCCAAAGAAATCAAGCCCAGGCACCAAGCCCAAGCCCCTAAGAAGCAAGATACCATGGAATATTCCTGCTACCTGGCTACCAAGCCATGCCAGATTCTAGAGGCCCAAACCCATGCACCCGGGCCCCTTTGAGCCGACCCCTTGCTGCTCTTAGAAGCCCAACACGCCCCCCTAGGCATCCTTGGACTGTTGGCCAAGTCAAGAGAATTTTTAGGGATTTTTTCTACCTAATGTTTCCTTATTTTCTAGCTAAGGTTTGAGAGGGAAAAGGATTCTTATGTAAAGACTAATGTACCCTTACTTGGAGCCCAAGGTTAAGGGTCTATTTAAAGGACCCTAGCCTCTTGTATGAAACCTAATTTTTGATATGAATTAAAACCTTGAGTTCTTCTATTGAGTTGTGTGATACCCTTCTGTGTGCATAAAGGGGTTTGTAAGAGTTTTTCTTCCCAGTGCTGCAATCATCTTCCTGCTGCCAACAAGCCTCTCAGATCCCTGGACGCCCACTCCAAAAGAAGCCTTCCCTTGCTGTTTTTCCTTTGTTCTCTTGTTACTTTGTGAATTTTCTAACACCTGACAGGTCGTTTGCAAGTCCCCGAGTTCCTACGAATCCAACGACTCCAGCCAAGCCTCAATCGGACCACCGAGCAGAAAGCCGGGTATCCGCGGGTCATTGGCTCGGTTTTCCAGGCCGCATCCGTCGAGGAATGAGAGACCCCTTCTCTGCGATCTTCACAGACATTGTCAGGTACATCCCTTTACCTCCAGTAGTTTTATTGTAAGAGAACATGCCCTAACCGAGGCTTCTCAGCCCCGGCGGTCCTTCTTTGCTACTTTTCTAGGTCCTAATCTATATGCTGATCTTCAAAAATTCATAAAAAATTCTATATAAATAATTTTGATCTAAAATTTAGGAATTAATTACCTAACTCCACATGTAAAACATACAAAAAGAATTGCATGCATATTATTTCCCATCATTTGGTATCAGAGCTTAGATTAGGGCTTGTTTTCTGCAATTTTTCAGTCCGTATATACTCTATTATTTTAATTATTTCTCCCTGATAAAAACTCCAAAAATTCTGAAATTTATTTTGTTGGATTTATAATAATTCACGGTAATTTTAAAAATCTTTGTAGATTTTATTATATCCTGTGAGTTTTTTTCAAGCCAAAATACAGCCTATAAATTTTTGGCTCTATTTTTTTTCAGCAAGACAAGTTTGGAAGTTTTAGGATTTTATTTAGCATTTTTTGCATATCTTTTAATTTTAGTATATTTCCTGCATATTAGGCCATAATTTTCAAGTTTTATTCTATTTAAGAAAATACCAAAAAAAAATTACATATTCTCCAAAAATACCAAAAACATTTAAACCCTAATTTGCATCCTAATCTGCCTGCCATCATTGCATAATTTACTTTTAAGGATACTCTTGCTATATCAGATGGGGGGAGTGATGGAGGACTAATATGCAAGCAATTTTTTTTTATGTTTTACATGTAGAGTTAGGTGATTAATTCCCGAATTTCAGATCAAAATTATTTGTAGGGAATTTTGTATGAATTTTTGAAGATCAGCATGCAGATTAGGACCTAGAAAAGTAGCAAAGAAGGACTGCCGGGGCTGAGAAGCCTCAGTTAGGGCAAGTTCTCCTACAATAAAACTACTGGAGGTAGAGGGGTGTACCTAAAAACGTTTGTGAAGATCGCAGTGAAGGGGTCTCTCGTTCCTCGACGGATGCGGCCTGGAAAATCGGCTTTCTACTCAGTGATCAGATTGAGGCTTGGCTGGAGTCGTTGGATTCGTAGGAACTCGGGGACCTACAAACGACTTATCAGGGGTTAGAAAACTCACAAAGGAACAAGAAAACAAAGGGAAAACAGCAAGAGAAGGATTCTTTTGGAGTGGGCATCCTGGGATTTGAGAGGCTTGTTGGCAGCAGGAAGATGATTGCAGCACTGGGAAGAAAGACTATCACAAACCACTTTATGTAGACAGCAGGGTATCATACAACTCAATAGAAGAACTCAAGGTTTTTATTCATATCAAAAATTAGGTTTCATACAAGAGGCTAGGGTCCCTTAAATAGACCCTTAACCTTGGGCTCCAAGTAAGGGTACATTAGTCTTTACATAAGAATCCTTTTCCCTCTCAAACCCTAGCTAGAAAATAAGGAAACATTAGGTAGAAAAATTCCTAAAAATTCTCTTGACTTGGCCAACACTCCAAGGACGCCTAGGGGGGCATGTTGGGCTTCTAAGAGCAGCAAGGGGTCGGCCCAAAGGGGCCCGGGTGCATGGGTTTGGGCCTCTGGAAGCTGGGGTGGCCTGGTAGCCAGGTAGCAGGAATATTCCCTGGTATCTTGCTTCTTAGGGGCTTGGGCTTGGTGCCTGGGCTTGATTTCTTTGGGCTAGGATGTAGATGGACCTCTAAAATCATGGATGCCTTGGTCTATGAATATATTTTGGCATCTGGAAAGAAATCTGGGCATCTAGAGGGCATCTGCAAGGAATCAGGGTTTCTGATTTTACTCCTGGGATCTTCAAATCTTCAAGCTGGGTTGGACTTGGGCTAAACTTTCATATCTTCAATCTGGTTGGACTTGATCTTTACTTGTATGATGTTGTCTTGAGTCTTCATTATGCTTGGATAGGACTCAAAAAAAAATATAATTAACATGAGCTGACTAGCATTGGACTGAACTAGCTCAACATGAGCTGACTAGTACAGAACTGAAATAACAACTCAAAATACTCAAATAACAACTAAAATGGACTCAGATGAGCTAAGCCCTTATTACAGATGGACTCATAAATTATTGATCAATTTACAGAGGGTTGAAAAGCCTCTGTCTTATTCTGGTGCCTCAGGTGTCCCCACCAATTCTCCCGAGGTGGGAGGAACTCGACCCTGTCGAGTGAAGGTCAGACTGGCTCACATATCTCTCGAGAAGGTCTAGGTTGAGGTGTTGCAAGTCCTTTCGAGAAATCCATGAATCGTCCGACTCTGGCCGGCCTTACCATCGGACCAGGAAGCATTGATAGTCATGGCCCTGGGTCGTGATGGCTTGATCGTCCAAGATATGCTCGATCCATTCTCCTCTCTCAGGCCAAATTTGTTTGTGGATACTCTAGGTTAGGGTCACTCATAATGAAAAGGAATAGGTCCAAAGGCCTCACTAGGTATCACTGCCGGTTTCCTATACTCAACCAGGTCAGTAATATTTAAGGTAGAACAAATGCCCAAATCCAAAGGCATGTCTAACACCTAGGCATTTGATCCAACCTTCTCTATCACTTTAAAAGGTCCGGCTCTGCGAGCATGAATCTTCTTTTAGGCCTAAGCCAAACCAAGATAGAATCCACTACATCAAATTCTTTGATCCTTCTTCGGGAATTAGCCAGTTTGTTTAAAATTAGTATAGGTGGTGAACATGCTGGGCACATGCAGACTCCTAACAAAATGATGCAAAGGACTCAAACCAATATCTAATAGACTCGACTTTGCATTCCTATCGAAGGAAATTTATTAGTCTTTTATGGGCCTAAACCTAAGAGACTATAGACTCTCTAGGTCTGACCCTAGTGTGGTGTGCACAAGAGTATTTACAATGGACTCCAAGCAAATGCAAACAGTATGCCAGAAGTATAATGCAAACCTAACATGCGTAATGAATGCATGCAGTACGCTAATCTAAGTTAAATGCAATCTAATAATCCTAGAAATGCTGGAGGTGTCAAGAAAGGGCAGAAAATAGGAAGTGGGTTCAGAATTAGTTTGGTAGGGTAGGGAAAAAGGTTCAAGGTTAGTTGGATAAAGTTCGATATAAGAAGGCATGTCAGGGACTAATCCTAGACTAATGAGGTTAACCTTACGAGGTTGAGCTATATCTACAGGGTTTGCATAATGGAAGGATAGGTCGCTAATTTCGGGGAAGAGGTCCTTAATGGGAACTATAGGAGGGGACTCATCTTGAAGGTATTGATTCAAAGAGATCAGGTCCTTAATAAATTCTTCTGGTTCTTGTATTTTTGGACTAGACTCTATAATTTGGCTCTCCTCTATGGTTTCCTCAGGTAAGGCTCTAGCAGCAGTACCTAGGTTCTCTTCCTCTATGTGTTCTTCCACTATAGCTTTAGGTTGGATGTGGTTAGGGTCAACTACCTCTAGGTTGGCTTCTACATGGGTATCTATAGGGTCAGCTAATTCTAGGTCATCTAAAGGTGTCTCCTCTTCTCCCTCATACTCATCCACTAGGCTCGCATCAGCTTCATACACTTCCACGTTAATGTAAGCCTTGTCAATCTCAGGAATGGTTGGAGAAGGTCGGCTAGGGGAAAATTGGCTAGGTCCTGGTTTCTGATTATGGACACTAATCCTAGTAGGTTCAAGTTGCCTAAGGGGTAGTGGCTCACTACTGGGCTCATATTTAGGGGTGCTAATCCTATGGGGTTCAAGTTGACTAAGGAAAACCTGACTAGTACTAGATTGATACTTAGGGGTTATGGATTCTCTGGGCTCATAGGACAAGGGTGCAGATCTATGGGTCATGGGATTATAAGATCTGGGGTCATAGGATTTTGGGTCAGCTCTATGGTCAGGTTCTAAGGATGGATCATGGTATGGAGTCCTCCTAAGGTTGGGCTCTCTATATGGGTCAGGATATTGGGTCCTCCTAGGGTTGGACTCCCTATATGGGTCAGAATACTGGGTTCTCCTAGGGTTGGACTCCCTATATGGGTCAGAATATTGGGTTCTCCTAGGGTTGGACTCCCTATATGGGTCAGAATATTGGGTGTTGGGTCTACTAGGCTCATAGGTGTGGGTGCATAGGATCTATGATCATGGGATCTAGAGTCATAGGATCTAGGTTCATAGGTTATGGATTCATAGGTTCTAGGTTCATAGGATTTGGAGTCATAAGATCTATAGGTTGTGGGTATACTAGGCTTGTATGGAGAGGGTAAATAGGATCTATCTTCCTGGTCTATAAAATCCTGATTGGGTCTTCTAGGACTATCCTTAGGGATTGGGTCATGATGATGGGCTCTCCTAGGTTCAGCCTCAAGGTATGGATCAGGGTTTGGGGTCCTCCTGGGCTCAGGATTGTAGTATGGGTCAGGTTGAGGGGCTCTCCTAGGTTCGACCTCTTGGTATGGGTCAGGGTCTGGGGTCCTCCTAGGCTGAGGGGAATTAGGATCTGGCTCAGACGGTGACCCATGGGTTTTTCCTGGGGTCCCTACCCGGACTTTTAACTGATCAAACCTGCTGGCGAGATGGTCAATTCTATCATTGATTTGTATACCAGACTGAGTTAACTGGGTCTTCTGGGTAGTTATCTAGGTAGCCATCTGGGCCATTTGATCAGTTAGGGCTTTTATTTAGGCTTGTAAATTTTCCATGGATTCACACATTTGTGAAGGAAGTGGGTGATATGAAGCTCCAGATCTAGTGCTCATGCAAGACTCGATCAGACCGACTATAGCTGACTAGACCTAGAGTCCAAACTAGATGCTCAATCAGGGTGGCAAACTAGCCTATAGTAACCCTGTACTCAGCCAGGTAGGTGTAAGGGGAGTGTTAGGTCCCTGATTGCCAATCCTAGACACCAATCAGAGATTGGCCAGGTAGGCGGACCAGCACACAAGCCCTTCGGGATTGAATCCCTAAACCACCATTCTAGACACCAAGCATAAGGCACACACAGGTTAGCTTGACACAATGATCTAATACGTAGCCCGTACCCGACCAGTTGGTGTCCCTAGCCCACTAGGGCAAATTAAGTCTAGTTAATTTTAGGTTAAGGCTTGGGACCGAATGCAAGGGATGTGGTTTTGGGCTAAGGAGAGGTGATCAAATCCTCCCCCCATCTGATATAGTAAGAGTGCTCTTAAAAGTAAATTATGCAATGATGGTAGGCAGATGAAGATGCAAATTATGGTTTAGATGTTTTTGGTATTTTTGGAGAATATGTATTTTTTTTTTTTGGTATTTTTTTTAAATAGAAGAAAACTTTCAAATCATGGCCTAAAATGCAAGAAATATACTAAAATTAAAAGATATACAAAAGATGCTAAACAAAACCCTAAAACTTCCAAACTTGTCTTGCTAAAAAAAATAGAGCTAAAAAATTATAGGTTGTATTTCGACTTGCAGAAAATTCACAGGCCATAAAAAAATCTGATAAGAATTTTAAAATTATCATGAATTATGATGAATCCATAAAAAAAAATTTCATAATTTTTGGAGTTTTTATTAGGGATAAATAATTAAACAAACAGAACATATACAGACTAAAAAATTGCAGAAAACAAGCCCTAATCTACGCTCTGATACCAAATGATGGGGGACTAATATGAAAGCAATTTTTTTTTTATGTTTTACATGTTGAGTTAGGTGATTAATTCCTGAATTTTAGATCAAAATTATTTGTAGGGAATTTTATATGATTTTTTGAAGATCAGCATGCTGATTAGGACCTAGAAAAGTAGCAAAGAAGGACCGCCGGGGCTAAGAAGCCTCGGTTAGGGCATGTTCTCCTACAATAAAACTACAGGAGGTAGAGGGGTGTACCTAAAAATGTCTGTGAAGATTGTAGTGAAGGGGTCTCTCGTTCCTCGACGGATGCAGCCTGGAAAACTGAGCCAAAGACCCGTGGATACCCGGCTTTCTGCTCGGTGATCCGATTGAGGCTTGGCTAGAGTCGTTGGATTCATAGGAACTCGGAGACTTGCAAACGACCTGTCAAGGGTTAGAAAACTCACAAAGGAACAAGAAAACAAAGGGAAAACAGCAAGGGATGGATTCTTTTGGAGTGGGCGTCCAGGGATCTGAGAGGCTTGTTGGCAGCAGGAAGATTATTGCAGCACTGGGAAGAAAAACTCTCACAAACCCCTTTATGCACACAGCAGGGTATCACACAACTCAATAGAAGAACTCAAGGTTTTAATTCATATCAAAAATTAAGTTTCATACAAGAGGCTAGGGTCCCTTAAATAGACCCTTAACCTTGGGCTCCAACTAAGGGTACATTAGTCTTTACATAAGAATCCTTTTCCCTCTCAAACCCTAGCTAGAAAATAAGGAAACATTAGGTAGAAAAATCCCTAAAAATTCTCTTGACTTGGCCAACACTCCAAGGATGCCTAGGGGGGCATGTTGGGCTTCTAAGAGCAGCAAGGGGCCAGCCCAAAGGGGCCCGGGTGCATGGGTTTGGGCCTCTAGAAGCTAGGATGGCCTGGTAGCCAGGTAGCAGGAATATTCCCTGGTATCTTGCTTCTTAGGGGCTTGGGCTTGGTGCCTGGGCTTGATTTCTTTGGGCTAGGATGCAGATGGACCTCTAAAATCATGGATGCCTTAGTCTATAAATATATTTTGGCATCTGGAAGGAAATCTGGGCATCTAGAGGGCATCTGCAAGGAATCAGGGTTTCTGATTTTCCTCCTGGGATCTTCAAATCTTCAAGCTGGGTTGGACATGGGCTAAACTTCCATGTCTTCAATCTAGTTGGACTTGATCTTTACTTGTATGACGTAGTCTTGAGTCTTCATTATGCTTGGATAGGACTCAAAAAAAAATAAAATTAGCTCAACATGAGCTGACTAGAATTGGACTGAACTAGCTCAACATGAGCTGACTAGTACAGAACTGAAATAACAACTCAAAATACTTAAATAACAACTAAAATGGACTCAGATGAGCTAAGCCCTTATTACAGATGGACTCATAAATTATTGATCAATTTACAGAGGCTTGAAAAGCCTCTGTCTTATTCTGGTGCCTCAGGTGTCCCCATCAGGGAGGAGTTGATAACCTCTCCTTAGCCCAAAACCACATCTCTTGCATTTGGTCCCAAGCCTTAACCTAAAATTAACTAGACTTAATTTGCCCTAGTGGGCTAGGGACACCAACTGGTCAGGTCCGGCTAGTGTTAGATCACTGTGTCAAGATAACCTGTGTGTGCCTCAAATCCTTGAACGGTGGGGTCATAGGTTTTTTGACTTCAACCTATAGATCTTAGGACTCTGGGGTCATAGGTTTTTTATGCTCAGTGTCTAGAACGGTGGTTTAGGGATTCAATCCCGAAGGGCTTGTGTGCTGGTCCGCCTACCAGGCCAGTCTCTGATTGGTGTCTAGGATTGGCAATCAGGGACCTAACACTCCCCTTACACCTGCCTGGCTTAGTACAGGGTTACTATAGGCTAGTTTGCCACCCTGATTGAGCATCTAGTTTGGACTCTAGGTCTAGTCAGCTATAGTCGGTCTGATCGAGTCTTGCATGAGCACTAGATTAGGGGTTTCACATCACCCACCTCCTTCACAAATGTTTGAACCCATGAAAAATTTGAAAGCCCAAATAAAAGCACTCACTGAGCAACTAACCCAATCCATGGCCCAGTTAACTCAGTCTAGTACCCAAACCAACAATAGAATTGACCATCTTACCAACAGGTTTGACCAGTTAGAAGGCCGTGTAGGGACCATACAAAGAACCCATGGGTCACAGTCTGATCCAGATCCTGAGTCCCCTCAACCTAGGAGGACCCCAAATCCTGATCTATACCATGAGGTCGAACCTAGGAGAGCCCCTCATCCTGACCCGTACTACAATCCTCAACCTAGGAGGACCCCAAACCCTGATCCCTACCGAGAGGTTGAACCTAGGAGAGCCCATCGTCATGACCCATACTATAATACTGAGCCTAGGAGGACCCCAAACCCTGATCTATACCATGAGGTCGAACCTAGGAGAGCCCCTTATCCTGACCTGTACTATAATCCTAAATCTAGGAGGACCCCAAACCCTGATCCATACCGAGAGGTTGAACCTAGGAGAGCCCCTCAGCCTGACCCATACTATAATCCTGAACCTAGGAGGACCCCAAACCCTGAACCATATCGTGAGGTTGAACGTAGGAGAGCCACTCAGCCTGACCCATACTATGATACTGAACCTAGATCCTATGACTCTAGATCCTATTTACCCACAACCTATAGATCTTATGACTTCAAATCCTCTGACTGTAGAATCTACAAACCCATATCCCATGAGTCCAGTAGGCCCAAGACCCATAGAGCTGAACCCAAATCCTATGACCCCAGATCTTATAATCCCGTAACCCATAGATCTGCACCCTTATCCTATGAGTCTAGGGAGCCCATAACCCCTAGATATCAATCTAGTACAAGTCAAGTTTCCCTTAGTCAACTTGAACCCCATAGGATTAGCACCCCTAAATATGAGCCCAGTAGTGAGCAACTACCCCTTAGGCAACCTGAACCTACTAGGATTAGTGTCCATAATCAGAAACCAGGACCTAGCCAATTTTTTCCTAGCCGACCTTCTCCAACCATTCCTAAGATTGACAAGGCTTACATTAACGCGGAAGTGTTTGAAGTTGATGCAAACTTAGTGGATGAGTATGAGGGAGAAGAGGAGACACCTTTAGATGACCTAGAATTAGCTGACCCAATAGATACCCAAGTAGAAGCCAACCTAGAGGTAGTTGACCTTGACCACATCCAACCTAAATCTATAGTGGAAGAACAAATAGAGGAAGAGAACCTAGGTACTGCTACTAGAGCCTTACCTAAGGAAACCATAGAGGAGAGCCAAATTATAGAGTCTAGTCCTAAAATACAAGAACCAAAAGAATTTGTTAAGGACTTGATCTCTTTGAATCAGTACCCTCAGGATGAGCCTCCTCATATAGTTTCCATTAAGGACCTCTTCCCTGAGATTAGTAACCCATCCTTCCATTATGCAAACCCCATAGATATATTGCAACCACATAAGGTTTACCTCGTTAATATAGGATTAGTTCCTGACACCCCGTCTTTTATCCTACTTTATCCAACTAACCATGAACCTTTTTCTCTACCCTACCAAACTAATTCTGAACCCACTTCCTATTTTCTGCCCTTTCCAGACATCTCCAACATTTCTAGGATCATTAGATTGCATTTAGTTGAAATTAGCGTGCTGCATGCATTCATTACGCATGTTAGGTTTGCATTATACTTCTAGCATACCCTTTGGCATTTGCTTGGAGTCCATTGTAAATACTCTTGTGCACACCACCCTAGGGTCGGACCTAGAGAGTCTATAGTCTCTTAGGTTTAGGCCCATAAAAGTCTAATAAATTTCCTTCGATAGGAATGCAAAGTCGAGTCTATTAGGTGTTAGTTTGAGTCCTTTGCATCATTTTGTTAGGAGACTGCATGTTCCTAGCATGTTCACCACCTGCATTAATCTTAAAATAACTGGCTAATTTCCGAAGATAGATCAAAGAATTTGATGTAGTGGATTCTATCTTGGTTAGGCATAGGCCTAATAGAAGCTTCATGCTCGTAAAGCCGGACCTTTTAAAGTAATAGAGAAGGTTGGATCAAATGCCTAAGTGTTAGACATGCCTTCGGATTTGGGCATTAGTTCTACCTTCAATATTATAGACCTGGCTGAGTACAGGGAACCGGCAACGATACCTAGTGAGGCTTTTGAACCTATTCCTTTTCATTGTGAGTGACCCTAACCCAGAGTGTCCACTAATAAATTTGGCCTGAGAGAGGAGAACGGATCGAGCGTATCCTGGATGATCAAGCCATTATGACCCGTGGACGCGGTTATCAACGTTTCCTGGTCCGATGGCATGGTCGGCCAGAGACGGATGATTCATGGATTTCTTGAGAGGACTTGCAGCACCTTAACCTAGACCTCCTCGAGAGATATGTGAGCCAGCATGATCTTCACTCGACAGGGTCGAGTTCCTCCCACCCTGGGAGAATTGGTGGGGACACCGTAGGCACCAGAATAAGATAGAGGCTTTTCAATCCTCTGTGAATTAAACAATAATTTATGAGTCCATCTGTAATAAGGGCTTAGCCCATCTGAGTCCATTTTAGTTGTTATTTGAGTCTCTTAAGTTTTAGTTCTGTACTAGTCAGCTCATGTTGAGCTAGGTCAGTCCAGTGTTAGTCAGCTCATGTCGAGCTAATTTTTTTTTTTTGAGTCCTATTCAACCATATTGAAGACTCAAGACCACATCATACAAGTGAAGACCAAGTCCAACCAGATTGAAGACATGGAAGTATAGCCCAAGTCCAACCCAGCTTGAAGATTTGAAGACCCCAGGAGGAAAAATAAAGAAAACCCTAATTCCTTGCAGATGCCTCTAGATGCCCAGATTCCCTTCCAGATGCCAAAATATATTCATATACCAAGGAATCCATGATCTTAGAGGTCCATCTGCATCCTAGCCCAAAGAAATCAAGCCCAGGTGCTAAGCCCAAGCCCCTAAGAAGCAAGATACTAGGGAATATTCCTGCTACCTAGCTACCAGGCCACCCCAGCTTCCAGAGGCCCAAACCCATGCACCCGGGCCCCTTTGAGCCGGCCCCTTGCTGCTCTTAGAAGCCCAACACGCCCCCTGTAGGCATCCTTGGAGTGTTGGCCAAGTCAAGAGAATTTTTAGGGATTTTTCTACCTAATGTTTCCTTATTTTCTAGCTAGGATTTGAGAGGGAAAAGGATTCTTATGTAAAGACTAATGTACCCTTACTTGGAGCCTAAGGTTAAGGGTCTATTTAAAGGTCCCTAGCCTCTTGTATGAAACCTAATTTTTGATATGAATTAAAACCTTGAGTTCTTCTATTGAGTTGTGTGATACCCTGCTGTGTGCATAAAGTGGTTTGTAAGAGTTTTTCTTCCCAGTGCTGCAATCATCTTCTTGCTGCCAACAAGCCTCTCAGATCCCTGGATGCCCACTCCAAAAGAAGCCTTTCCTTGATATTTTTCCTTTGTTTTCTTATTACTTTGTGAATTTTCTAATCCCTGACAGGTCGTTTGCAGGTCCTCGAGTTCCTACGAATCTAACGACTCCAGCCAAGCCTCAATCGGACCACCAAGCAGAAAGCCGGGGTATCCGCGGGTCATTGGCTCGATTTTCCAGGCCGCATCCATCGAGGAACGAGAGACCCCTTCTCTGCGATCTTCACAGACGTTGTCAGGTACACCCCTCTACCTCTAGTAATTTTATTGTAGGATAACTTGCCCTAATCGAGGCTTCTCAGCCCCGGCGGTCCTTCTTTGCTACTTTTCTAGGTCCTAATCTGCATGCTGATCTTCAAAAATTCATACAAAATTTTCTACAAATAATTTTGATATGAAATTCGAGAATTAATCACCTAACTCCACATGTAAAACATACAAAAAGAATTGCATGCATATTAGTCCCCCATCAAAGTCGACCGGTCGGACCCTGAAGGAAGTGGGTCATTCAGACCTCTCTTTCTGTGGGTCAGTCAGTCGAGCTTCTGCTTTGGAGAATGTCCATCAAGACCTCTGAGGGAGCAGATCGGTCAGACCTTGAAGGAAGTGGGTCGTTTGGACCACTCCTTCCACGGGTCAGCCGGTTGGACCTTTAAGAGAGGGGGTCAGCCGGACTAGCTAGCCCATCTGTGCCAGTCCAATTCAAGAAAAGTCGATTGAGTGCAATTGTTGCCCCCCTGCTCCTGGACTTTGAGGGGACACTTGGCTTCGAAGGATAGGAGCATTGTTTTTTTATAGGTCGCGTCCGTCCACTGCTCGATGCGAAATCATCGAGTCTAATCGCTTTGAATCTCCCATGACCGGTGTCAGGGATAGATGTCGCCCCCACATTGGAGGTGCAGGGGTCGCAGTTAATGCAGAGAAGGTGCCATGATGAGGGGCCAGGCTAGCTTGCATGATGATTGGAGTGGAGGGATGTGCCGCACCACATGGCAGCATCCGGACGGCCGATGTCGCTTCCCAGACAATCTTGCACCATTAATCCAGTCTTCATACGGATCATTGCCTGCTAGTCCCGATCAACTGGTCCCTTTGATTTCTGAGAAGTGGAGAGTTGCATCTACCGATGGGATGATTACAACTCCCACGAGGTAGAGGAAAATGCCCCTCTGGGGACTTATAAAAAGGGGAGGCAAGGCGCTCAGGAAGGATTTTCTGCTATGACTACGTTCCGCGAGAGAAAGAGAGAGCTTCTTCCTCCCCCTCTGCAAGACCAGTCTTCTAGGAGCCCAGCCTTAGGTCAGTCCCCCAGTCCTTCTTCTCCCTTAGCACTAACGGCTCCTTCGAAAACCTTAGGGCCGTGTATAGCATTACTTTGACATTGCATCTCTCCATTCTGGGATGAGAGGGTAGAGCCAACTATCCGCTAGAATCGGGGAACCTTCCCATGTACGAGGCCCACCTTAAGGCCGGCCTCAGGTTTCCCTTGCACCCTTTCTTCATAGAGGTCTTTACTTTGACAGAGTGACTCCAGCGTAGCTGACCCCGAATAGCATTCGGGCGATCTATTGCTTCATAGTGCTATGTCACAAGGCCAAGACCAAACCTAGGTTGTCCTTCTTTGGTAACTTCTTCCTTCCAAAAAGGACTTCAGGAGTTAAAAGTGGTGGATGTTTTGTCCCAGCCCTAACCAAAGGATCCTGAAGTGCCTTCCATCGGCCATCCACTAGTGGAAGACCAAATTCTTTTTATAGATAGCCTTCAGCCCTGGGGCTTTGATCCACTGTGGAGAGAGCCGAGGCCAAGGCTTCACGAGGGGAGGGCAATTTTGATGGCCGACCAGGCCAAATTTAACGAGATTGACGGAGCCGATCTGACCATGGTGTTTGAACTGCTCAGGGAGGATATCCTTCACCAGGTAGGGGTCAGCCGCCAGAGATACCTAGGTAGGAATAAAGGGGCCGCCAGGGTTGACCAACCTTCTCTTGTACATTCGCTTCAGTTATACCATCGTACGCCCTTCCTTTGCTTACCCTAATCTTTTTTTTTAGAGCAGGAAGGGGAATGAAGATTGACAAGGCCAAAGTCATCCAACGGGCAGTGCGGAAGAGGGCTACCCTAGTAGCAGAGCCGACCATGAAGCCGATCATGGAGAGACAAATGAAGAGGTGGGTGGAGGAACGTTCTGCACCCGTATTAGATGTAGACTCTGATGAAGACGATGCCCCTCTTACAGAGGTATTGGCAAAGAAGACACTATGGACTTCAGCCCCTACCTGAGGGCTGGTCGCACAACCGGAGTAGGAATAGTTGAAATTATCTGGCATGGCAGCAGCATCAGCCCCAGCACTCGCTGACCCAGAAGAAATGGTTCCCCTTATAGACAAGGGAAAGGGAACGGTCAAAGGAGGGGCGGTCGAAGGAGAGACGGCTGGAGAAGAGTCTGAGGAAGAGGTCCATCAAGAGGCATTCCAGCATTGGCATGCCCCGAACAACTCAAGAAGAGCGCGGAGTTTGTTCAGGGGGCCAATGATAGACGCCGACTGGGAGCTATCCATTCAGAGAAATCTAAGTGACGTAGCCAAGGAGTCCTACCACGACATCATGAGGGTAAAATACCCATCTTTCCCCCTTGTATTTTTCCTTTTCTTTCAATTGTCTTGCATAGTGCTGACTTGACCTTCAGCTTACAGTTTCTTCATGGCATCTCCTTGATGGACAACGGCATCGGTCGGATATTGCATGCAGCCAAGACCTCGACCAAGAGGGTGCAAGAGCTGGAGGCGGTTCAGGCAGCCACGGAGGCATCTTTGAAGTCCATGGAGGAGAGGTTGTCTGCCATCCAAGTGGAGGTCGAGTCGTCGAAAGAGGCATCAAAGGAGATGCAGGACCAGCTAACCGATCCGGAGGCAAGGCTGAAGAAAAGGAAGGTGAAGGTGAACTCCCTCACCTACCGGCTGAGAGAGGAGGAGCGATTTGCTGAGGCTAACGGGAGGGCCCAGGCCAAGCGGGCGGCTACAGTGTAGTCGGCGGTACAACTTGAGGAAGCCAATGAGCTGGCGACTAGACAGGTCCGGGATGCCATAGCAAAGTACAAGGCTTCTGCCAACTTCACTAAAGAAGTAGAAGAGGCGGTGTCGGACTTCTACAGAGAAGGTTATGATGACTGCTTGAAGAGTGTTGCTGGACTTTTTCCGAAGCTTGACCTATCGGTGCCGAGCTAATGGAACCAATGGAGGAAGAAGAGCACCTGACAGATGCTGGGGCTGAGCTCCAGGCTGAAGGCATCATGGGAGAGGGTAGGGCCGAAGCCCCAGTATAAGCTGATGTGGGGACGGTAGGCATCCCAGTTGAAGCTCCAGTTGTAATGGGCGGGGCCGAAGCTGAGGCCCTTGCTGCACCTTCGATGGGTTAGACCTAGGGCATTTGTAAAGGTCTGACCTACTTTTATAAAGAATTTCTTCAGACTTAATAGAAGAATCCTTTTGTCACTTATGTGTATTGATGTATACAAGATGGAATACATTCTTTTTGAAATTCTTCCAATTATTTTCGGTCGGGTCTTTAGAACCACAAGGTTTTCGAAATAGCTACCAGACAATAGCTCAATCCAAACCTAAACATTTAGGAGAATTCACAAGTGTTAGTCTATCTACTCGTCTGGGCTCGGAACCTGGAGAGTGGCTGAGGGGCGATAGCTCAATCCAAACCTAGGTACTTAGAAATCTCTCCAAGTATTGGTCCGTCGGCTCGTCAAAATTGAGTCCTGTTCTCCATGTGGATTTTTTTGAAGTGGTTGCCGACTGAGGTCAAACTTTTGAATGTGGGCTGCCCTAGAGCCTTTGCCGACAGGGGTCGAACTTTTGAAAGTGGGCTGCCTAGAGCCTTAGCCAATCGGGGTCAGACTTTCGGAAGTGGGCTGCCCTAGAGCCTTCGCCAACTAGGGTAAGACTTTCAGAAGTGGGCTGCCCTAGAGCCTTCGTCGATCGGGGTCAGACTTTTGGAAGTGGGCTACCCTAGAGCCTTTTTCGACCGGGGTCAGACTTTCGGAAGTGAGCTGCCTTAAAGCCTTCGTCGACCGGGGTCAGACTTTTGGAAGTGGGCTGCCCTAGAGCCTTCACCGACCGGGGTGGACTTTTAGAAGTTGGCTGCCCTAGAGCCTTCGCTGATCAAGGTCAGACTTTTGGAAGTGGGCTACCCTAGAGCCTTTGTTGATCGGGGTTGGACTTTCGAAAGTGGGCTGCCCTAGAGCCTTCACTGACCGGGGTCAAACTTTCAGAAGTTGGTTGTCCTAGAGCCTTTCCCGACCGGGGTCGAACTTTCAGAAGTTGGCTGCCATAGAGCCTTCGTCGATTTGGGTTGGACTTTCGAAAGTGGACTACCCTAGAGCCTTCGTCGACTTGGGTCGAACTTTCGGAAATGGGCTGCCCTAGAGCCTTTGCCGACGTGGGTCAGACTTTTGGATGTGCTTCATAGAAGAAGTTGTGAACTTTAATGATAATACTTGTGAAGGTTGTTTACATTTCATGGGCATGCTATTTGCCATCGGTCCAAATGCTCGAGTTGGTAGGTTCCAGATCGAATCACCTCAACGACTCGATAGGGTCCTTCCCAATTAGGGAAGAGTTTCTCTTGCTCGGTCGATCTTGAAATCTCCACCCTTCACAAAACCAGATCTCCGACTTGAAAAGTTTGTGCTTTGACCTGCAAGTTGTAATATCTGGCCATCATCTGATGGTAGGTCACCATCTTCAAGCTTGTCTGGAGCCTGGTTTCTTCAAGTAAATCTAGGTCAGCCCTCTGTTGCTCTGAGTTGGTTGGCTCAGTGAAGTGATCAATCCGCATGGATTGCAAAGAGACTTCCACGGGGATGACTGCTTCACTTCCGTAGGTCAGGTTGAATGGAGTCTCCCCGGATGCCATTTGGGCGGTTGTCCGATATGCCTAGAGCACTGAGTGAAGCTCTTCTACCTAAAACCTTTTGTCTTCATTCAGCCGAGTCTTTAGTCCATGCAGGATCATCTGATTGGTAACCTCAGCTTCTCCATTGGACTAAGGATGGTAGACCGATGTAAGCCGATATGAGATGTGATATTGTTCGCAAAAGTCCCAGAACTTAGAGTTGTAGACCTGTCTTCCATTATCAGTAATGATTATCTGTGGAATGCTGAATCAGAAGATAATGCCATTCCGAACGAAGTTCTCCACCTTTGCCTCCATTATTTGCCCAGTGGTTCAGCCTCCACCCATTTGGTAAAGTAGTCAATGGCCACAAGAAAAAATTTCCAGTGTCCGGACACTGGGAGAAAGGGTCCCTGGATGTCTATGCCCCATTGTGCAAATGGCCAAGGTCCCATAAGCGAGGTCAGCTAGCGGCGGGCCTTCTTTGGATATTAGAGTATGTATAACACGCATCGCACTTTCGGACAAAGATCGATGCATCCTTCTGAATTGTAGGCCAATCGTATCTCTACTAGATGACTTTATAAGCGAGGGATCTCCCTCTGAGGTGGTCATCGCAGATGCCTTCATGTACCTCTCTGAGTGCATAGTTCACATAGGTCAGCCCCAAACACCTCAATAGTGGCTGTGAGAATGACCGCTTGTAAAGGATGCCTTCAGGGACGACGTACTTAGAGACCATCCAGCACACATGCTTAGCTTCAGTCAGATAATTCAGAAGACTCCCTTTGACCAGGAATATAAGGATTGGGTCCATCCATGAAGCTTCCTGCTCAACTTGGTAAACCACGGTCGGCTCTTCAGCAATACTTGAATGCTGCAGGTGCTCCATAAAGGTTCAATCGGAGGTACTGATGGTGGTAGTGGCCAATCATGACATGGCATCCACTCGAGAGTTCTGCAGTCAAGGTTTGTGGAGAATTTTGAAGGATTTAAGGCGAGATACGAGGCTTCGCACCTTATCAAAGTACTTAGCCAAGGTCAGGTCGCTTGCTTCGAATTCACCTTTCACTTGATTGACCACCAACTGAGAGTCGGAGAAGGCCCAGATTCTGCCAATGCCTAACTCATTTGGTATCCTTAGGCCCGCAAGTAAGGCTTAATACTCCGCCTGGTTGTTTTATACTTGAAATGCAAAGTGTAAAGCATACTACAGGCACTGCCCATTAGGGTCAGCTAAGATCAGGCCTGCCCCGCACCCTGTGAGATTGGATGCTTCGTTCACATAAAGGGTCCAAGCAGGTTCGATCTCTTCCACGAGATCAACCTCAGGTGCTTCGGCTGCTGATGAGGTCGCTTTCGACCTCCAGGTGCATTATACAATGAAATCAGCGATTACTTGAGCCTTCAAAGCTGATCGGGATTGGAAAGAGATGTCGAACTCGCCCAGCTTGATGGCCCACATGGCGAGCTGACTGGAGGTGTCGGCGTTCGAAGGATCGCCTTAAGGGGCTAATCAATCAGCATGAGGATCGGATGTGCCTGGAAGTAGGGTCGGAGCTGTTTTGCCGCTATGACCAAGGAATAAACCAGTTTCTGCATTTAGGGTACCTTGTCTCGGCATCATGGAGGACTTTACTGATATAGTAGACAAGTTTTTGCTAGCCATCTTCCCCTACCCACACAAGGATGGAACTGACCACCTCGTCCGACGTCAACAGGTATAAGTACAACACTTCCCCCTCCATTGGTTTGGCCAATAGCAGAGGGTTCTTCAGGTAATCCTTCAGAGTTTCAAAGGCCGACCGACACTCATCAGTCCAATGGTAGCGGTCCGACCGGTGCAATGTCTTGAAGAATGGTAGAGACCTCTCCATCGATCGGGAGATAAAATGGCTGAGAGAAGCTATACGACATGTGAGCTCCTGTACTTGCTTTTACTGGTCGGATGTGCCATGTCAATGATAGCTTTAATTTTGTCAGGGTTGACTTCAATCTCTCTTTAAGAGACCAATAAACTAAGGAACTTCCCGGAGGTCATCCCAAATATGCTCTTGGCAGGGTTTAGCTTCATCCGATGGCATCTCAATGCATCAAAGGATTCCTGCAAGTCCTTGATGTGGTCGGCTCTTATGGAGGCTCTTGACAATCATATCATCAACATACGCCTCCATATTCGTTCCAAGCTGCCCTTCGAAGACTCGGTTGATCAGCCTTTGGAAAGTGGCACTCGCATTATTCAGGCCGAAGGGCATCATCTGGTAACAATACAGCCCTTTGTCCATGACAAAGGCCATCTTCTCTTCGTCTTTAGGGTGCATCATAATCTGGTTGTACTCGGAGAAGGCATCCATGAAACTTAAAAGCAGATGGCCAGTCGTGGCATCTACTAGCTGATCGATCTGTTGCAGGGGGAAGCTATCCTTCAGACAAGCCTTGTTGAGGTCAGTGTAGTCCACACAGATCCTCTACTTCCCACTAGCCTTCTTCACCATAACAACATTTTCCAGCCACTGAGGGTAATGGGCCTCCCTGATAAAGCCAGTGTCAGAGAGCTTCTTCACTTCTTCATGAATGGTCGTTTGTCTTTCGGTGATGAAGCTCCTCTTTTTCTGTCAGATGGGTCTATAGGTCAGATCCACCTTAAGCTGGTGAGTGATGAAGTCTGACGGAATGCCTGGCATGTCGGACGCCGACCAAGCAAAGACATCAACATTGCTCCTCAAGAAGCCAATCAGCTCCAGTCTATCCTCTTCACCGAGTGTGCTCCCAATTTGGAGGACCTTAGTGGGGTCATCCTCCCTAAGGAGAACAAACACGTTCTTCTCGACAGGCTAGCCATAATTGTCAACTTCAACCCGGGGGTCAAGTTGTTCAAGAGTGGGGTGCCCTTCTAATTGCTTGTCATGAATAGCCAGGCATTGCCTAGCCATTCTGCGATCTCCCCTCATTTCTTCGACTCCATTACAAGTCAGAAACTTTGCCAGCCAATGGTAAGTGGATACGATGGCCCGAAACATGTTAAGGGCCGGTCGGCCCAAAATAGCGTTGTATGCCGAGGTCATACATACGACCACGAAGTTGATGGAGAAAGTTCTCTGGTAAGGCTCCATCTCGATGGTCATGGGCAGAGTTATTTCTCCTTCAACTCCAACAGAGTTTCCCCCAAAGCCAGTCAGCGGCATTAGGGATTCTTGCAGCCTTGATCTGGACAAGTTCATTTAGACAAAGGCGTTATACAGTAAAATATCTGTACATCTTCCATTATCAATGAGAATACGCTTTACATCATAGTTGGCAATGACTGCCGACACAACTACAGTGTCATCTCCAGAAAGATGAGGCTCCAGGAGGTCTTCATCAGAGAAACTGATTACATTGGAACCCTTGGGCCTCTCACAATGTCCTGGTCCTCTTTATGCCCCCAATCAGACCGCCGATGTAGCAAACCAATGCCCCCATCGGTTGGGCACTGGTGGGGAAGCTCTGCCTCCTTCGGTGGGTCTCTAGCAGTCGAGGTCTCAGCCTAATCCCAATGGGGTTAGACGTACTTGTTCAAGTACCCCTTACTGATGAGGTCTTCAATGGCATCCTTCAGATGGAGGCACTCTTCGGTGTTGTGCTCGTGGTCCTTATAGAACCGGTAGTACTTGTCTTTATTTTTAGAGGCAGAGGGGCCCCTCATCAATCGAGGCCTTTACAAAAAGACCTCATTCTCGATCTCCATGAAGATCTTCTCCCTCGAAAGGGAGAGGGGCGCATAGGTCTCGAACCTCCTGGGGAAGTCCTTCGGCTTTGGGCTTCAGCGCTGGGTAGATCGGTTGTCATCGCTGGGAGGTCAGACTTCAAGAGCCTTGTCCTCCACTTTTTGGGGGTTGACCTCCCTTCAGCTTGGCATCGACTCACCGATTGCTCCTCTACTAGGGCATACTTTTGTGTCCTGGCCAATAGCTTAGTGTAGCTCGTCGAAAAACTTTTGTTCAGGAAGAATGTGAGCCTGGATGAGCAGAGCCCTTTCTTGAAGGCTGACATAGCTGCCACCTCATTCAAGTCCAGGACCTTCATGGCTGCTGAGTTGAAATAGGCCATGTAGTCTTGGAGGGTCTCTCCCTCCCTTTGAAGCATGAGGAAGAGGTAGTCGATGTTCCTTGGTGTCCGACAACATATCCTGAAATAGAAAAGAAAAAGGTTCTCAAGTTGAGAAAAAGAGTGGATCGTACCTTGTCGGATGGTGGTAAACCACATTCGAGCGGCCTTCTTTAGGATTGCTGGGAGGGCAATGCAGTGAAGGGCATCGGAGGTGCCCTATACCATCATGTGGGCCTTGTAGGAGCCCAGATGGTCTAGTGGGTCGGTGGTGCCGTCGTAGGGGTCCACCTGAGGAATTTTAAAGTGATGGGGGCTTAGCTCCCCCAAGATTTCAGCAGAAAAAGTGATGTGGGCATCAGGGTTTGACTTGAGCCCTTCAAACTTCGGGGGAACTCTGATTTGGGTTCTGTGTTTATCGAGTCCTGTAATAAGGCTGTCAGCCTCTAGTTTATTTGCTTAAATGGAGTCTGTACCTTGACCCATCGGGTCGAGCTGAGTCTTGTAATAAGTCGGGCCGAGTCTAAGCCCATGAAGTCCATAGTAGTTCAAAAGTTAAGTCTCTTTTAAGCCTAACAAAGGCAAGGAGACATGTCAGCTCAAGGCCCACCTTATCTGCTTATGTGGTGCACTGAGGTGATGACATGTGGTTTGTTTTGGGCGCCCAAGAAAGGGGACCACTCACATGATCCATGCCTTCTTCCCCTCCCCTCTTCAAGCTCTCTTCCAATCTAGGATGGGTGATCATGGAAAGAAGTTTCAAATCCCTTGATGCATGCCTCCACTCAAGACTCCTTCCATAAAGAAGTCAAGCAAGAAAGGCATCCTCCATTCTCCAAGTGGAAAGAAGTTTCAAATCCCTTGATGCATGCCTCCACTCAAGCCTTCTTCCATAAAGAAGTTAAGCAAGAAAGGCATGATCCCTTGATGAAGTTAAGCAAGAAAGGCATGGTGAAGACATCAAGCCTCAATCAAAGACTTCTACCCAAATAAGCCATGCAAGGAAGGATGGTCAAAGACCAATCCCCCTCTCCAAGCCTCTAATCAAACCACGCCTTGGATTATTCCTATTTGGTCGGCCTTGAATCAAGCCAAGAAAAGTCAAAGTGGGACAAATCCCTCGAAGCTAGCCTCACTTCATGTTTTCTACCAAAAACAAGCAAGCAAAGAAGGAAGTCCAAGGAGCAACTCCCCCACTCCAAGCTAAGCATCATGCCATACCAAGCTGGTCAGCCAAGAAGAAAGCTCTCCAAAGCTTGGGCACCACTTTCAAATTGAGTTGTATTTTTTGGTTCAAATTTTGAATGGGTTTTCTTTTGAATTTTGAATGTATCTTTGGGTACCTATTTAAAGGACCCAAACCCCTCTTTGTAAAAGTTAGTGAATGAATACAAAAAAAAAAAAATTTCGAGTGTTTTCTTCTCCAATCCTCTGTCTCCCTAGACTAGGTTGTGAGTGAGTGAAACTCTTCCTTCATTCCCAGGGATGTCGAGTGGTGTGAGGCCACGTTCTTTCGCCTGAGGGCGTCGAGTGGTGTGAGGTCACGTTCCTTCGCTTGCAGGCGTCGAGTGGTGGGAGGACACAATTCCTTCGTCCTCCGGGATGTCGCGGGGTGCGAGGCCCCAAGTTATCAACTTCGATTTCGGACTCCAGTCGGATACCGGGCTCGAAGCCCTGTTTCTCTACCCTAACCCTATTTCAACTTCAACACTTCTCATCTATTCGCTAACTGTTCTTTCTCTTGCTACCTACAGGTCTTCCTCAGTGCTACGGACATCGGAGATGGGTCATCTTGCCATCATAGCCACATGATCGGGAACCGACGCATCCACGGGCATGATTGCTCGGACATCCAGGCCGCATCCATCGAGTGGAGCGATCTCTACACCAGGCACTTTAGAATTTGAAAGGTTTGCATCCCCATCTCCTAGGTAGGTATTGGGTGTATCGAGCTAGTCCTAATCCCGGGGTTCCTTAATCTCGGGGTCCTGGTCTATCATTTCTTAGGGATTGATCTGCTAGCATAGATCTCTTTTCTTTCAGTTTTCCTAGGTTCTCTTTGCTTGCAATCGGGAACCAAAGATAAAACCCTAAAAAAGAAAACAAGATACAACCACCTTTGCATCATCCGTGCTAGCAACATCTTCCTCATCTTTTTTTTGCATCATTCTTGGTATCAGAGCCTAGGTTAGGACTAGTGCTCTTGAATTTAGGTCTCTGCATTCTGTCCAGCCCATATATAGTCTGCTATTTTAATTTTTTCTCTTTGTAGGAATCTCTGTTTTATTTGATTTCTCTTTTGCTGGATCTGTTGCTTTCAGAGGATTCTTCTACTCTTTTCTCTGATTTTATTTCAGCCTGTAAAAATTCTACAAGCCGAAATACTACCTGAGAAAATCTCAGGCCTGCAGTTTCAGCAAGCATCTCTTTCTTGTCTCATTTAGTTAGTTCATGCAATTAGTTCATATTTAGACTTCTTTTGCACTTTTCTTATCATCCATATATCTGAAATATATATATATATATATATATTAAATATTTTTTTTAGACATTTCTGTTCCTACATTGTTCATAAAACACTTAAGGGTGGCAATTTGACATAGGGTCAGGAGTTCATCACCTGTCCCTAGCCCACAAACCACTAACCTGCATCCCGAACCCAAACCCTAACTAAAATCAGTTAGACACCTAATTGCTCTAGAGAGCTTAGGGACACCCATTTGGTCGAGTCGAGACCAAGTGTCTAATCTTGGTGACAGCCCAATCTGTTTGTACTGAGTTCTTGGTGTCTAGGCTTGGTGAATCAGGGCTTGTGGGTTGGTTCGCTTACTTGGCCAATTGCTAAATTGGTGTCTAAGGCAAGCAGAGAGAAACCTCCACTCCCCCCACCTACCTGGCCAAGGACAAGGCTACTACAGACTGGTTTGCCACTCTGACCTAGGCAACTGGTTGAGATTCTAGGTCTATTAAATCTTAGACGTTCGTTGTGTGTTGCATGATTAGTCTAGAATTAGGAGTCTTTTCGCCTAACTGCCCTTTAGCTAGTCAGTATTTTCATGGCATCTAACCCTAGAGTCTATCCTCAGTTTCATCCTTTTCGAGGAAGTCATGATCGTCTGGTTTATTTGATTGGGAGGATGATATGGATGAATATTTTAAGTGGAGCGATCTGTGTGAGGATAGTAAGGTCCGGTTTGCCCAAATGCATCTTCGGGGTTCAGCCGAACGTTATTGGTTTGATGTTAGAGGAAGAATGAAGTATGAGAGACAAGAGTCTAAGGTAACTTGGGAAGACATGATAAGTAAGTTGAGAGCAGGGTACCTAGGTGAATCCTATGAGCAAAGACTTCTAGGCCGGTGGTACCAATTGAGACAAGGTAATAGGCCAGTGTCTGAGTATATCGAGGACTTCCAGTGGTATGTCATGAAATGTAATACCATTGAGACCAAGGTTCAGATCACATTGAGGTTTAGGGCTTCGCTACACCCAGACATCTATAGAAAATTAGGCTTTGAAAAGACCAATAAGTTAGAGCAAGCCTACAAAGAAGCCCAAGACTATGAGTGGTCTTTAAGATATACTCGATCTAATACTTTGGACTTAAAGCCGACGTCTACCAACTTGAATCAAATCTCGATTGATCCGACATCTGTAGTGAACCAGACTTTTGTTTATCAATCCCCACCCATGTCACCTCTTGACCAGAAAGAAAACACTCAGAAGGAGTTAGGTATGGCCATCCCAAAAGTAGTTGACCCAACCATAGTCGTGCCTATAGAGGAACCAAAGGAGAAAGGATTAGAACCCTTCAGTGAGTTTGAAGAGGTCATATATGAGACTGACATAAGATTGATTAATGAATATGAAGAAGAAGAAGAATGTGAGGAGGTATCGCCTGAGAATTTAATTGATCAGCTCCCACCTAATGGAATCATTAAGGATACCCCAGAACTTAGCAAGGACCCAAATGATAATGATCCTGAGTCCACTATAGACCTTGTAGTAGAACTGACAAAGCCAGGATCAAACGAAATAGATGAAGGTATAGATTCTCAAGATGAATGTTCCAAAGACCTTCCCGAAAGCCCTCCACTATCTAGGAGCATCCTGCCTACCCGAGGACTTGCACCTATCGATCCTCCTAGTACTGACCATGAGGTTAAGATGAGCATACCTTTAGACCTTCATTCATACATTAAGGTCAGCTGCCTAAACATCGAACCAGTCCCTGAGTCTCCTTTTTATTCCCTGCCTTTTCTTAAGCCATCTCATATCCCTAGAGCCAGGAGGTTACTTTTTATTGAGACTACCAGAATGTGCGACTCCTTAGAGCCCATCCTATTCACCCTCTACTTCTGGTATACTTTATGGCATCTGTTAGGGATCCTAAAAAAATTTTTCTTATGCATACCAGGCTAGGGTCAAGCCTAGAGGACCAATGGTCTAGTAGGTTTAGGCCCTAGGACCCCAATAAATTTCTCTTACTAGGAATACCTAGTTTAGTTTGCTTTTGTTGAGTGTTACTTGAGTCTCAGAATCTGCATGATCTCTTGCATTGCATACTAGGGACACGAAAATTAATAATTAAAATTTGGTTGTTCTTGAAAGCAAGCTAAGTAGAGAATTGGGGATTCTGAAATAATAAAGAAGTTTTTATGCTCACTGAATTGGTCCCTTAGAGTGATAGGAGAGTGACCCTAATACCCTGATTTGGGACATTTGCTCGACTCTCAATATCTTGCACTTAGTTGAGTATAGGGAACCAGCAAACCACCTAGCGAGTGATTTGAGCCTAATCCTTTTTGGAGAGTAAACCACCCAGCAAACCACCGGTGCATCCACGGGCATGATTGCTCGGACATCCAGGCCGCATCCATCGAGTGGAGCGATCTCTGTACCAGGCACTTCAGAATTTGAAAGGTTTGCATCCCCATCTCCTAGGTAGGTATTGGGTGTATCGAGCTAGTCCTAATCCCCGGGGTTTCTTAATCTCGGGGTCCTGGTCTATCATTTCTTTTGGATTGATCTGCTAGCATAGATCTCTTTTCTTTCTGTTTTCCTAGGTTCTCTTTGCTTGCAATCAGGAACCAAAGATAAAACCCTAAAAAGAAAACAAGATATAACCACCTTTGCATCATCCGTGCTAGCATCATCATGCATCTTTTTTCTGCATCAAAAAGGTAGGCGGGTGTCGTACACCTACCCTCTTCAGCCTTCTACCGCTCAACAAATTGGCGATGCGCTCTTCCATGCACATAATTTTGCTGCCATAGTCCCTCGGATCTTCGACAGGATGCCGACTGTCATGGGGGACGGAGTCTGCATTATGCGGGACTAATATGCATGCAATTATTTTTGTGTATTTTATATATGGGGTGAAGTGATTAAATACTAAATATTTGATCAAAATAAGTTATAGGGAATTCTATATGAAATTTAGAAGCTAAACATGAAGATTAGGACCTAAGAAGGCAGTAAAGATGGATCATCGGGGCTGAGAAGCCTCGGTTAAGGTAAGTTCTCCTATAATAAAATTACTGGTTGCAGAGGGGGTGTACCTGGCAATGTCTGATGTGCCTGATGAAGATCACAGTGAAGGGATCTCTCGTTTCTCAACGGATGCGACCTGGAAAACCAAGCCAAAGACCCGCCGATACCCGGCTTTCTGCTCAATGGTCCGATTAAGGCTTGGCTGGAGTCATTGGATTCGTAGGAACTCGGGGACCTGCAAACAACCATCAGGGGTGAGAAAACAAGGTTGGGAGCACAAGAAAAAAATCAAAAACAAGGCAGCAAGGGCGTGGGAAGAGGAGGCTTCGATGATGGCTGGAGGCAGTTGCAACACCGGGAAGAAGAAACTCTCAAAACCCCTTTATGCACACAGCAGGGTAACACACAGCAATTGAAGAGTACTCAAGTTTTAATTCATATATCAAAATCAATCTCATACAAGAGACTAAGGTCCTTTAAATAGACCCTTAGTCTTCGGCTCCAAGTAAGGACACATTAGTCTTTACATAAGAATCCTTTTCCCTCTCAAACCCTAGCTAGAAAATAAGGAAACATGAGATAGAAAAATCCCTAAAAATTCTCTTGACTTGGTCAACACTCCAAGGATGCCTAGGGGGGTGTGTTGGGCTTCTAGGAGAAGCAAGGGACTGGCCCAAAGGGTCTCGGGCAAATGGGCTTGGGCCTTTGGAAGCTGGGGTGGCCTGGTTGCCAGGTAGCAGGAATATTCCCTGGTATCTTGCTTCTTAAGGGCTTGGGCTTGGTGCCTGGGCTTGATTTCTTTGGACTAGAATGTAGATGGACCTCTGGAATCATGGATGCCCTAGTCTATGAATATACTTTGGCATATGGAAGGGAATCTGGACATCTGGAGGGCATCTGCAAGGAATCAGAGTTTCTGATTTTCCTCCTGGGGTCTTCAAATCTTCAAGCTACGTTTGACTGGGGCTATACTTTCATGTCTTCAATCTGGTTGGACTTGGACTTCACTTGTATGATGTAGTCTTGAGTTTTCATTGTACTTAGACAGGACTCAAAAAAAAATTAAATGAGGTCAACATGAGCTGACTAGCATTGGACTGAACTAGCTTAACATGAGCTGACAAATACTGAACTGAAATAACAACTCAAAAGACTCAAATAACAACTAAAATGGACTCAGATGGGCTAAGCCCTTATTACAGATGGACTTATGAATTATTGGTCAACCCATAGAGGGTTGAAAAGCATCTGTCATATTCTGGTGCCTTTGGTGTCCCCACCAATTCTCCCGGGGTGGGAGGAACTCGGCCCTGTCGAGTGAAGATCAAGCTGGCTCACTATCTCTCGAGGAGGTCTAGGTTGAGGCGCTGCAAGTCCTCTCATGAAATCCACAAATCATCCAACTCTGGCCGGCCTTACTATCGGACCAGGAAGTGTTTATAGCCACGATCTTGGGTCATGATGGCTTGATCATCCAGGATATGCTCGATCCGTTCTCATCTCTCAGGCCAAATTTATTAGTGGACACTCTGGGTTAGGGTCACTCACTTCAGGAGGGGATAGGTCCAAAGGCCTCACTAGGTATCGCTGCCGGGTCCTTGTACTCAACCAGGTCTGTAATATTGAAGGTAGAACTAATGCCCAAATCCGAAGGCAAGTCTAACACCTAGGAATTTGATCCAACCTTCTCTATCACTTTAAAAGGTTGAGCTCTGTGAGCATGAAGCTTCTTTAGGCCTAACCCTAACCAAGATAGAATCCACTACCTCAAATTCTTTGGTCCATCTTCGGGAATTAGCCAGTTGTTTCAAAATTAGTGCAGGTGGTGAACATGCTAAGCACATGCAGACTCCTAATAGATGATGCAAAGGACTCATACCTACACCTAACAGACTCGACTATGCATTCCTATCGAAGGAATTTTTATTAAACTCTTTGGACCTAAACCTAACAGATCATAGGTTCTCTAGATTTGGCCCTAGCTTGACATGCATATGAAAACTTACAATGGGCTCCTAGCAAATTCCATAGGGTATGCCAGAAGTATAATGCAAACCTAACATGTGTGATGAATGCATACAGTATGCTAATCTCAGCTAAATGAAATCTAATTATCCTAGAAATGCTGGAAGTGTCTGGAAAGGGTAGAAAATAGGAACTGGGTTCAGAATTAGTCTGGTAGGGTGGAGAAAAAGATTCCAGGTTAGTTGGATAAAGTACGATATAAGAAGGCATATCAAGGACTAATCCTAGACTAATGAGTCTAACCTTACGGGGTTACGGTATATCTATGGGGTTTGTATAATGGACGGATGGGTTGCCAATCTCGAGGAAGAGGTCCTTAATGGGAACTATAGGAGGGGGCTCATCCTGAGGGTACTGATTCAAAGAGATCAGGTCCTTAATAAATTCTTCTGGCTCCTATATTTTAGGACTATACTCTATAATTTTGCCCCCCTCAATGGTTTCGTCAGGCAAGGTTCTAGCAGCAATATCTAGGTTCTCTTCCTCTAATTATTCTTCCACTATAGCTTTAGGCTGGATGTGGTTAGGGTCAACTACCTCTGGGTTGGCTTATACTTGGGTACCTACGGGGTCAACTAATTCTAGGTCATCTAGAGGTGTCTCCTCTTCTCCCTCATACTCATCTACTAAACTCACATCAGCTTCATACACTTCTGCATTAATATAAGCCTTGTCACTCCAAGGGATGGTAGGGGAAGGTCGGCTAAGGAAAAATTGGCTAGGTCCTGATTTTTGATTATGGGCACTACTCCTAGTAGGTTCAAGTTGCCTAAGGGGTAGTGGGTTACTACTGGGTTCATAATTAGGGGTAGTAATCCTATGGGGTTCAAGTTGGCTAGGGGAAACATGACTAGTACTATGCTGATACCTAGGGGTAATGGGCTCCCTAGGCTCATAGGACAAGGGTGCAGATCTATGGGTAATGGAACTATAGGATCTGGGGTCATAGGATTTAGGTTCAACTCTATGGATCTTGGATCTACTGGGCTCATGGGATATGGGCTCAGAGGTTCTAGAGTCATAGGATTTGAAGTCATAAGATCTATAGGTTGTGGGTATACTAGGCTTATAGGGAGTGGATGGATAGGATCTATGTTCATAGGTTTTGGGTACATAGGGTAAAGATGGCTCAGGTTTGGATCTAGTCTGGGTCCTACAGGTTTTCTCTAGGGTTCCTATCCTATTCTCCATCTGGTCAAACTTATGGTTCATTTGGGCTACTTGGTCTATAAGGGCTTGAATCATGGCTTCCAGCTTATCCATGGGTTCAAGGAGATGGAGATGATGGCTGATATGATGCTCTTGATCTAGTGCTCATGCAAGACTCGATCAAACCAACTACAGCTCCCTAGACCTAAAGTCCAAAACTAGATGCTCAATCAGGGTGGCAAGCTAGCCTATATTAACCCTGTACTCTACCAAGCAGGTGTAAGGGGAGTGTTAGGTCCCTGATTGCCAATCCTAGACACCAATCAGAGATTGGCTAGGTAGGCGAACCGGCACACAAGCCCTTCAGGATTGAATCCCTGAACCACCATTCTAGACACTAAGTTCAAGGCACACACATGTTAGCTTGACACAGTGATCTAACACTAGCCCAGACCCGACCAGTTGGTGTCCCTAGCCCACTAGGGCATATTAAGTCTAGTTAATTTTAGGTTAAGGCTTGGGACCGATTACAAGGGATGTGGTTTTGGGTTAAGGAGAGGTTATCAACTCCTCCCCTTACCTGATATAGCAAGAGTGCCCTTAAAGGTAGATTATGCAATGATGGCAGGCAGATGAGGATGCAAATTAGGGTTAGATATTTTTTTTTGGTGTTTTTGGAGAATATGTAATTTTTTTAATTTTTATAATTTTTTTATATTTTTGTATTTTTTTAAATAGAAGAGAACTTGAAAAATAAGGCCTAATATGAAAGAAATATACTAAAATTAAAAGATATGCAAAAGAGATGCTAAATAAAACCCTAAACCTTCCAAAATTGTCTTGCTGAAAAAATAGAATCAAAAATTTATAGGCTATATTTTGGCCTGCAAAAACTGCACAGACCGAAAAAAAATCTGAAAAAATTCTGTAAAATACTTTGAATTGACCTGAATCCAAAAAAGCAAATTTTAGAATTTTTGAAATTCTGATCAAGGAGAAATAACTAAAATAATAGAATATATACAGACTAAAAAAAATGCAGAAAACAAGCCCTAATCTAATCTCTGATACCAGATGATGCGGGACTAATATCCATGCAATTATTTTTGTGGATTTTATATATGGGGTTAAGTGATTAAATCCTGAATATTGGATCAAAATAAATTGTATGGAATTCTATATGAAATTTAGAATCTAAGCATGCAGATTAGGACCTAAGAAAGCAGTAAAGATGGATCGCTGGGGCTGAGAAGCCTCGGTTAGGGCAAGTTCTCCTACAATAAAATTACTGGTGGTAGAGAAGGTGTACCTGGCAATGTCTGATATGCCTGATGAAGATTGCAGTGAAGGGATCTCTCGTTCCTCGATGGATGCATCCTGAAAAACAGAGCCAAAGACCTGTGGATACCCTGCTTTCTGCTCGGTGGTCCGATTGAGGCTTGGCTGGAGTCGTTGGATTCGTAAGAACTCGGAGACCTGCAAACAACTGTCAGGGGTGAGAAAACAAGGTTGGGAGCATAAGAAAAATATCAGAAACAAGGCAGCAAAGGCGTGGGAAGAGGAGGCTTCGATGATGGCTGGAGGCAATTGCAACATCGGGAAGAAGAAACTCTCAAAATCCCTTTATGCACACAACAGGGTAACACACAGCAATTGAAGAGAACTCAAGTTTTAATTCATATATCAGAATCAATCTCATACAAGTGACTAGGGTCCTTTAAATAGACCCTTAGTCTTGGGCTCCAAGTAAGGAGACATTGGTCTTTACATAAGAATACTTTTCCCTCTCAAACCCTGGCTAGAAAATAAAGAAGCATTAAGTAGAAAAATCCCTAAAAATTTTATTGACTTGGTCAACACTCCAAGTATACCTAGGGGGCATGTTTGGCTTCTAGGAGCAGCAAGGGGCTGGCCCAAAGGGGCTCGGGTGCATGGGATTGGGCCTTTGGAAGTGGGGGTGGCTTGGTAGCTAGGTAGCAGGAATATTCGCTAGTATCTTGCTTCTTAAGGGCTTGGGCTTGGCGCTTGGGCTTGATTTATTTGGGATAGGATGTAGATGGACCTCTGAAATCATGGATGCCTTGGTCTATGAATATACTTTGGCATCTGGAAGGGAATCTAGGCATCTGGAGGGCATCTGCAAGGAATCAGGGTTTCTGATTTTCCTAGTGTGATCTTCAAATCTTCAAGCTGGGTTGGACTTGGGCTATACTTTCATGTATTCAATCTGGTTGGACTTAGTCTTCACTTGTATTATGTAGTCTTGAGTTTTCAGTGTACTTGGACAGGACTCAAAAAAAATAAAATTAGCTCAACATGAGCTGACTAGCATTTGACTAAACTAACTCAACCTGAGCTGACTAACACTGAACTAAAATAACAACTCAAAAGACTCAAATAACAACTAAAATGGACTCAGATTTGCTAAGCCCTTATTATATATGGACTTATAAATTATTGGTCAACCCATAGAGGGTTGAAAAGCCTCAGTCTTATTCTGGTACCTTTGAATGCTAGGAAGCTAGGCACTTGGTGCCGGAGTAAGGTCCAGTCTTTGGAGCCGGAGGGTCATGATATCCGGGCTTAGAATGCCAGGAAGCTAGGCTCCTATTGCCGAAGCAGGGTCCGGTCTTTGGTGCCTGAGGGTCGTGAGATCTGGGCTTTGAATGCTAGGAAGCTAGGCTCCTGGTGCCAGAGCAGGGTCCGGTCTTTTGTGCCGGAGGGTCATGAGATCCGGGCTTTGAATGCCAGGAAGCTAGGCTCCTGGTGCTGGTGTAGGGTCCGGTCTTTGGTGCCAGAGGGTCGTGAGATCCGGGCTTAGTGTGCCAGGAAGCTATGACCCTGGTGTCGGAGAAGGGTCCGGTCTTTGGTGTAGGAGAATTGTAGGATCTGGGCTTCGAGTGCCAGACCTGGGGTCGGGCGATGATTCCCTGCAAGACAAAAAAGATTTACACAAGGAGAACCTTTATAATTAGTGAGGAAGGACTTTACACTATTGATGCCGGAGAGCTGGGCTCCGGGTTTCGATGCTGGAGAGCTGTGCTCCGTGGTTGGATGTCGGAGAGCTGGGCTCCGAGCTTCTATGCTGGAGAGCTGGGCTCCGGGCTTCGATGCCGAAGAGCTAGGCTCTGGGCTTCGATGCTGGAGAGCTGGGCTCCAGGCATGAGCATGCCAATCCTTAGGCTGGGCAGCAATATCCCTGCAAGGCAGAGAGCAATTTGTGCAAAAGAAAATCATTATTATTATTAGGAGAATGCCTTACACTACTGATAATATATCCTCAGGTTGCAAGCATTCCATGTTCGTGGGAATCTGGAGCTGTCCAAATCCTCGAGATAGTAGGCTCCATGTGGAAGAGCTTCGACCACTTTGTAGGGGCCCTCCCAGTTCGGCAAGAGCTTGCCGCACTCCCAGGGTTAAGACACTTCGGCTCGGCACAGCACTAGGTTGCCTGGTCGGAAGACCTTTGGCCTTACACGCATGTTGTAGTATTGGGCCACCCGTTGCCGGTATGCTACCATCCGGAGCCAAGCTTTATCCCTGGTTTCTTCAAGTAGGTCAAATTGAGTAGAAGGCATGCCGGATTCTCCACTTTGTCACACTGCTACACCCGCAGTGTGGGCACGCCGAGCTCAACTGGGACGACGGCCTCAGCATCGAAGATGAGGTTGAAGGGTGTTTTGTCCATCGCTATTCTGGATATTGTGTGGTAGGCCCACAGAACACTTAGGTGTTCCTCCACCCATCTACCCTTAGCTCGGTCTAGCCTGGTCCTGAGTCCTTGAAGGATAGTCTGGTTGGTCACCTTGGCTTTCTCTTTTGTCTGGGTGTGAGCTATTGTAGTGAAGCAGTATTGGATGCCGTGCTCGGTGCAGAACCCTTCAAACTCCCTGTTATCGAACTGCCGTCCGTTATCAGTGATGATGTAGTGGGGGAGTTCGAAGTGGTAGATGATTGATTTCCAGAAGAACTGGCAGACCTTGGCATCCATGATCTGTGCTAGTGGCTCCGCTTCCACCCACTTGGTGAAGTAGTCAATAGCCACCAGCAGAAATCTCTGCTACCCTAGTGCGGGGGGAAATGGCCCTAAGATGTCCATTCCCCACTGGGAAAAAGGCTAAGGGGCGAAATGTTGGAAGAGTGGTGTTGCTAGTTGACACCGTATGTTAAAGTGGTGCTGGCATCTATCGCATTTCTTAATGAAGTCGGTGGCGTCTTACCTCATCGTCTCCTAGAAGTACCCCTTAAGAGCTTTTTATGCCAGCATCTTTCCTCCCACATGGTTCCCACAGAGGCATTTATGTATCTCTTGGATTATGAAGGCTGCTATCGCAGGCCTCAGGCACTTCAGGAGCGGGTAGGAGTAGGAACGGTGGTAGAGTTGTCCTTCGATCAGGACAAACCAGGAGGATTTCTTCTTGATGAGGCTAGCTTCCATGCGGTCCTCTGGTAAGGTGCCATCAGTGATGTATCTGATGTACCTATCCATCCAGCTCGGCTTCGGGGTGACTTATTGCACCTCCTCCAAGACTTCGTAGCTTGGATTCTCGAGGTACTCGATGTGGGCTTACCCCAGTGATGAGTCTAGCAAGGTCACGAGTCTCGATAGTGTATCCGTGAGGGCATTCTCTCCCCGGGGGATATGGAAGATGTTGAAATGTTGGAAGCCTGTCGTGCTTGAGTAGACCCGCTCTAGGTACTTCATCATCTGGGGATCTCTGGCTTCATATTCTCTTGAAACTTGTCCGGCCACTAGTTAGGAGTCGGTAAAGACATTCAAGCTTTAAACGCCTAGCTCGTGGGAGACTCTTAGACCCGCGAGGAGCACCTCGTACTCCTTCTGGTTGTTTGTCATGGTGAATTTGAAGTAGAGAGTACATTCCACCATGACCCCGTCGCTGTTGGTGAGGACGAGGCTTGCTTTTCTCCCACCGAAGTTGGACGCACCGTCCATGTGGAGGATCCAAGGCTCCTCCTCTGCTCTAGGCTCAACTTGATGCTCCGTGGTTATTTGCTCTGGCTCCTAGGATTGTCCCGTGCACTCGACCAGGAAGTCAGCTAGGACTTGGGCCTTCTATGATGACCTCGATCGATGTGCGATGTCAAACTCGCTTAGCATCAGGGACCACATAGCCAGCCTCCCAGAGGTTTCGGGGTGGCTAAGTATGGTCCTCAGCAGCTGGTCCATCATGACCACGATGGGATGTGCTTGGAAGTATGGCTTGAGTGCTTAGCAGACATTATTAAAGCTAAAATGAATTTCTTGGATCGAGTATACCTGACCTCTGCATCGTGGAGGATCTTGCTGGTGTATTACAATGGCTTCTGAGATCCATCCTCGTCTGCACGGATGAGGATTGAGCTGACGGCTCTAGGTGTGACCGCCAGGTAGAGTAGGAGCTTTTCTCCTTCCTCCAGTCTGGAGAGTAGCGGAGGAGATGCTAGGAACTTCTTCAATTCTTCAAAGGTCGTTCTACACTCCCCTATCCAAGTAAAATCGTGCATCTTGTGCAGTGCCTTGAATAAGGAAGAGCAGTAATTAGCCAATCTCGAGATGAACCAACTCAGAGCTGCAATCCACCACATCAGGTACTGGACCTGCTTCTTGGATGTCGAGTGCTCCATGTCGATGATCGCCTAGACCTTCTCCGAGTTTGCTTCAATGCCCCTCTAGGTGACCATGAAGCAAAGGAACTTTCCTCCCGCCACTCCAAAAGTGCACTTTGCTGGGTTCAGCTTCATATGGTGTCTCCAGAAGTTATGGAAGGCTTAGACGAGGTCGGCAATGTGGTTCGAGCTCGGCTTGCTCATGATAAGCATGTCATCCATGTACACCTGCATGTTCTGGCTAATCTGGTCTTTAAAGACCCTATTGACCAGATGCTGGTACGTGGCCCCAGCATTCTTTAGACCAAAGAGCATCATCCTGTAGCAGTACTCCCCTTGGTTGGTGATGAAGGCAGTGTACTCCTCGTCCTCTAGGTGCATCCAGATCTGGTTGTATCCGAAGAATGCATCCATGAAGGAGAGTAGCTGATGCCCCAAGGTGGCATCCACCAACTAGTCAATATTCGATAGAGGGAAGCTATCCTTTGGACATGCCTTGTTGAGATCGATGTAGTCTACACAGATCCTCCATTTGCCATTATTTTTCTTCACCATCACTACATTCGCCAACCAGCTCGGGTACAGTACCTACCGAACAAAGCTGGCAGCGAGGAGTTTGTCCACTTCCTCCTCGATTGCTATCTACCTCTCCGGGATGAAGCTTCTCTTCTTTTACTGAACTGGCTGGTGCTTTATGTCAATACTTAGCTTGTGGGTGTGATGTCAGAGGGGATACCTGGCATGTCTGCCACCGTCCAGGCGAATACATCTGCATTCGCCCGTAAGAACTGCAACAGGTGGGCCCTCTCTTCATCTTGTAGCTGGGCCCCAATCTGCATCATCATTGCCTAATTAATGTCGAGAGGATAAGACAGCAAGCATTCGATCAGGCCGCCCCTGGGGTCCTGCACCCTTTGGTCGAGATTTTCCATACTGGGGTCATCCTCGGGGACTTTGGTCTTAGAGAGAGTCTAGAAACAATGTTGCACCGACTGAGGTGTCCCCCTCATCTCCCTGACACAGAGGGGATGGGGAACTACACCAACAGCCGCTTTGTGTAAAGGACGGCATCGAGCAAGTTATGCCCAGGTCGACCGAGAATCATGTTGTAAGTTGAAGGAAGCCTAACAACCATGAAGGTCATCATAATAGTGATGGGGAAAAAAAGAGCAAGCAAGGATGATGCTAAGGTGGTTATATCTTGTTTTCTTTTAGGTTTTTATCTTGATTCCCGAAGATGAACAAAGGGGCAAACATAGGATAAATTGTAACAACGAAACCAATGCCAGCAGGTAGAATCTCTAGAGAGTAGGGATGGAGAACAGGACCCCGGGATTGAGAAACCCCAGTAGGACTATCTCGCCAAGCAATACCTTACCTGGGAGAAATAGGCACGAACCTCCATGCTTGTCGCACCCGATGACGAGATCGCTCTCACTTGGCGGATGCGGCCTTGATGCCTGAGCAGTTGGTACCCGCGATGGTGCTAGCCTCCAGGTTACGTGATCGTGAAGGTGAAGTGAACAATCTCCGATGCCCGTGGTACCTGGAAAGACCTGAAAATAATTTTGCGACAGAATCAATGGAGAGTTGAGGAGTATTGAAGTAGAAGTAGGGTTAGAGTTAGGGAAGGTTTCGAGCCCGGTGCCTGGAGGGATCCGAAGTCAAAAGGATAGCTTGGGGCCTCGCACCCCGCGATGTCCTGGAGGATGAAGGAATGTGGCCTCTCACCACGCGACGCCCTCAGGCGAAGGAATGTGGCCTCTCACCATGCAACACCCTCAGGCGAAGGAATGTGGCCTCTCACCACGCGATGCCCTCAGGCAAAGGAATGTGGCCTCTCACCATGCGACGTCCCGGAGGATGAAGGAAGCTCTCACTCAACCTAGCCTAAGAGACAATGATGCAGAACAAATAAAGGGATGCGATGCGGAAGTAAATTAAGATTAACTAATTTTTTTTGTTGTTTTTATATGTTTGTAGAAGTTGGCTTCAAATCAAAGAAAAGTTAACCTAACATTGAAAGATACTAATAAGATAATTGAAAGCACAATTTTAAGGAAACTAAATTATCAGAGTAGTTCAGAAGCAACGGATCGCTGGGGGTTGAGAAACTCCCAGACCTAGGGTTTCGCTCCGAACTTTCAATAGAACAGAAATAAAGAGAAGAGATGGTTTACCTAACCAGACAATGATCTTCACAGATTTTGGTGGAAGAACTCTCCCGAGCAGATTGTTGGATCCTCGGATTCAGATATCTTCGCAATGGATCCTCCAATACTGGTCCTTGGCGGGTTGGCTTCTCCTGAACTCAAGATCTGGAAGAGAAGAAAAACAATTGATGGAATCAGAGAGTCAAGGGAAAGATTTACCAGGTTGATGAACTTGAAGATTGAAATTGCTGAAAACTGGGTTCTCCTGGATGTTGATGTGATTTTCCTTGGAACTTGCTTTGGATCTGAAGTAGCCGAACTGGATCTGGATGAAGGTGGACGGCCTGGACTTGTAGAGAGAGAGAGGCCATGGGAGATGGATGGAGCTAGGGTTTGATGGATTGAAAATAATGAAGGGCGGCTAGGGTTTTGGAATTTCAAGTGGCTAACCTAGGGTTTTGGATAAAGATGGAGATCTCTCACCTCCTCAAGGCTCCAATGGAACCCGGATTACCCCCTCATGGAGCTCAACACTTAGAATAGTGCGGAAGAAGAGAAACCTAGGTCACTCAACACAAGAGAATAGCAAAAAAATAATTTTCTTCATTTATTTTCTAAAGTTACAAAGAGAGGTCTATTATATAGACCTAAAATTTTTTCCAGGCTTGTACAAATTCCCATGTGGGACTAAACTCCTCCAACCACTAGATTAGGTAGAAAATCTTCTCTCTTGGCCGACCAAGAGTTCAAAAAAAATTGGGACGGCCATAAAGGAATTTTTTTTGAATTTTTTTGGTGCCTCCTTTGGAGTTGGATTTGGATTTGGAGTCCTCTTCTTCTTATGGTATTTCTTCTTTTCTTCCACTCCAAGTTAAGCTCTTTGATTTTGATTTGAACTTCAATTAGGAGTAGGTTGGATGTCCTTCTTTGATTTCTTCTCCAAGAGAAGTCTTCTTCCTTCTTTGCTTAGGTAAATAGGCAGGTATGGGCGCCTCCTTTAAAGTAGCCTCCAATTTGATTTTTTCTTCTTTGGATGTGGGGACCATGACATTGGGATGCCTCTGTGGCACCTCCTGGACTCTGGCGTGTGCTCGGAGTGTGGCTGGGCATGTGGCTTGGAGTGTGGCCTCCACTTGCTTGAACCTTGATTTGATTGGAAGACAAATGTGGCACCATTTTGGACCAAATTGAAACCACATTGGGACTTGCACTGAGTCAACATGACTCAACAAAATTTAAATGGTGACTCAATAAATAAAATAAATAAACTGGTTGACCAGGTCAACCTTTATTACAAACCCTAATTTCTTGGGCAATGCCAATCAGAGATCCAAATGGAGCTCTGAAGTCTTCTTCTGAGTCTGGTGCCCGCACCAATTCTCCCAGGGTGGGAGGAACTCGACCCTGTCGAGTAAGGCTCAAGTTGGCTCTGGTATCTCTCCAAGAGGTCTGGGTCCAATTCTTGTAATTCTTCTCGGAAGATCCAAGAGTCATCAGAATCTGGCCTTCCTTGCCAGCGGACCAGGTACCTTTGGTATCCTCGATTACGAGTAGAGATAACCTGATCATCCAGGATCTTTTCAATCTACTCTTTCCTCACAGGCCAGTTTGTTGGTGGACACACAGGGTCGGAATCACTCTCAATGATAGGGTTAGGCTCAAAAGGCTCACTAGGAATCACAGCTGGCTCCCTGTACTTTACTAAGTCTGTAATGTTGAAAGTAGAGCTAATGCCTAGTTCTGGAGGCAACTCGAGCACATAGGCATTGGATCCTACTCTCTTTACCACTCTAAATGGTCCAGCTCCCCTAGCATGTAACTTTCTAACGGTTCCAGGAGGAAACCGTTCAGGCCTTAACCTAATCATCACATAGTCTCCCTCAACAAAAGATTTGACTCGCCTTTGAGTATCAGCCAACTTCTTATAAGTTTCATTATTTAAATTTATTTTGGCATGAATTTCTTTATGCAAGTCTTTTACATGCTGTGCAAAATTCTCAGCAAATTCGGAGACTCGAGTGTGGACAGGTAAAGGGACTAGGTCAAGAGGTGTGTGAGGTTTGTACCCATGTACAATTTCAAATGGACTCTTACCCGTAGACCTATTGACCGAGTCATTGTACGCAAATTCTGCCCTTGGTAGGTATAAATCCCAATTTCTGGTGTTTTCACCAACAAGACATCTCAGCAGATTTTCTAGGCTACGGTTCACTACTTCAGTTTGGCCATCAGTTTGGGGATGATAGGCAGTTGAAAACTTAAGTTTTGTCCCTAACTTATGCCAAAGGGTCTTCCAAAAGTAACTGGTGAACCGGACATCCCTATCTGAAACGATTGTCTTAGGTAGGCCATGGAGTCTAACTATCTCATTGAAGAAAAGTGTGGCTACCTTAGACGCATCAAAGGTTTGGGAACAAGGCAAGAAGTGGGCCATTTTAGAGAATCGGTCGACTACGACACAGATAGAATCATGTCTCCTCTGGGTCTTAGGTAAACCTAACATAAAATCCATACTCACATCTTGCCAAGGATGATCTGGGACAGGGAGTGGGGTATAAAGGCCAGTGTTTTGTTTTCGCTGTTTGGCAACAGCGCAGGTTCGACATCTAGCTACAATATTAGCTACATCCCTTTTCAAGCTAGGCCAGAAAAAGTGGTCTTCAATAGCCAGAATGGTCTTGTCTTTTCCAAAATGGCCGGCTAAACCTCCAGCATGGATTTCCCAAATCAAAAATTTCCTAAGAGAAGTTCTAGGGATGCAAAGCCTATTTTTGAAGAACAAAAACCATCTACAAGGGTATAATCCTGGTGATTACTAGATGGTCCTTGAACTAGATCCTGATACACAGTTGTGAAATCTGGACAAGACTCATATTCCTCTTTGATTTGCTCAAATCCTATGACCTCAGTTCTAACAGAAGTTAATAACAGAGATCGGCGACTAAGGGCATCAGCTACCTTATTCTCAACTCCAGCCTTATGTTTCAGGACAAAAGTATAGGACTGGATATATTCTACCCACTTAGCATGCCTAGGGTTAAGCTTCTTTTGGGAGTTCAGAAATCTAAGAGCCTCATGGTCCGAAAATAGTACAAATTCCTGCGGTAGCAAATAATGTCTCCAGTAACGCAAAGCTTGCACCACCGCATAAAATTCCTTATCATAGGTAGAATACCTAAGCTTAGCATCATTAAGTTTTTCACTAAAGAATGCTATGGGATGATTCTCTTGGCTTAGGACTCCACCTATTCCTACACCTGAAGCATCACAGGCAACCTCAAATACTTTAGAAAAATCGGGTAATCTCAGAATGGGTGCCTGGGTCATTTTATCCTTAAGATCTAGGAAGGCTTTATGGGCTGACTTAGTCCAATGAAATTCTCCCTTCCTAATACAATCAGTGATAGGAGCAGCTAAAGTACTAAACCCCTTGATGAATCGCCTATAGAAGGTAGCCAAGCCATGGAAACTTCTAACTTCATGCACATTGGTTGGCTCTGGCCAGTCTACTATGGACCTAATTTTCTCAGGAACGGCCGCCACGCCGTCAGGGGTTACTACAAAACCAAGAAAGATAACTCTACTAGTCATGAATTCACACTTCTTAAGATTACCGTAGAGTCTCTCATTCCTCAAAACTTGGCAGACTGCTCTAAGGTGGCCTAGGTGATCTGCTGGGGTCTTACTATAGATCAGGATGTCATCAAAATAGACCACCACAAATTTTCCTATGAAAGCTCTAAGTACCTGGCTCATAATTCTCATGAAGGTACTAGGGGCATTGGACAACCCAAAAGGCATAACAACCCATTCATAAAGACCATCCTTAGTTTTGAAAGCAGTTTTCCATTCATCCCCGGGTCTAATCCTAACCTGATGATAGCCGCTTTTGAGATCAATCTTAGAAAAAACCATTGCACCAGCCATCATATCAAGCATGTCATCTAGTCTAGGGATGGGAAACCTATATTTGATTGTAATTTTATTAATGGCACGACTGTCAACACACATCCTCCACGTGCCATCTTTCTTTGGGGTCAGTAAGGCTGGGACTGCACAAGGGCTAAGACTTTCTCTAATAAACCCCTTCCTCAATAATTCTCCAACCTGCTTTTGCAGTTCTTCATGCTCAGATGGATTTATCCTGTAATGGGGCAAGTTGGGCAAAGTCGCTCCTGGGATTAGATCTATGGCATGCTGGATATCCCTAAGAGGTGGAAGGTGGTCTGGCAAATCCTCGGGAAAGACATCCTCAAATTCTTTTAACACAGGTTTAACTTCTTGTGGAGGCTCTGAGGGTTCCGAAGTTCTAAGTTCCTTAGCAGTCAACATCCAGATGGGTGAACCACTATGAATTTCTTGTTCTAGATCCTTAGCACTGATTAGGTTCACTCCAGTTTTCATCTCCTTAACCTTACCAGCTCCTTTAGTTACCTTGTCCTTAGGGAGAACTGAATGGATCGTAATCTTCTTCCCATTGAAACTAAAGACACAGGTATTGGATTTTCCTAAGAGGGTGGCATCATGATCATACAACCAAGGTCTTCCGAGAATTATACTGCTCACCCCCATGGGTAAGACATCGCACCAAATCTTTTCGTGATAAGATTGCATTTGGATTTGGACTTGACATCTAGACTGGATGGGTATGGAGGTAGAATCTACCCAAGAAACCTTATAGGGGTTGGGATGGGGAACTGGGATTAAGCCTAACATCTTGACAGTGCTAGTAGAGATGGAATTTACACAGCTCCCACTATCTATGATGATCTTACATACCTTATCCCCTAATTTAAGAAAAGTCTGTAGGATGTTAGTCCTACGCCAATCCTCTTGAACTAGATTCTGGGATAGGATGCATCTTACAACTCCTAATTGGTCAGATTCATTGGGTTCCTCCTCTCCTTCATACTCCTCAACCAAATTCATTCCGGCCTCATAAACTTCTTCTTCAAATTCCTCACTGGGCTCGGAATTATCATTCTCTCCCTCTTCTATGTAAAGGGATCTACGTGGGCACTGGCTAGCAACATGACCTACCTTATGACACTTGAAACAGGCTATGGCAGTACACTGACTGGAAATGTGACCTGGTTTCTGACACTTAAAACAGGTGATATTTGAACTAGGGGTTCTCTGGGTGTCAGGTGCCTTACCTTTGTCCATGGGCCTAGGGGTAGAAGTACCTTAAAAAGGTTTACTAGGGATAACTTGGCTAGGTCCATTCCTTGGGATTGGGGCACTAACCCTAGAAGGTATAGGTCCTCTCTGAAATTTCTCAGTGTTCAGTGCAATCTGGTAGGCTTGGTCTAGATCAGTAACCTCTCTCAGAAATAGTTCTCTCTTGATATCTTCTCTCAGTCCAGCCCTAAATCTAGACAAAGTGACTTCGTGGGCTTCACTCACATCACATCTCATTAGGTATTCATCAAAAGTAGCTATGTAGTCTGAGACAGATCAGTTTCCTTGTTTCAGGTTTTGCCATTGGTCTAACAGGTTTTGCTGGTATGAAATGGGTAGGTATTTATCTCTCAGTTTTTCTTTCATACCCTGCCAAGTGGTTATGGGCTCAACATTCCATCTCCTAGTGGTTAGCTCAATGTTCCCCAAGTATAACCTAGCTTGACGCACTAATTTCATCTTGGCAAACTTGTATTTCCTCTCCTCAGACATAGCATACCACTCAAAGTATTGATCCATCTCACCCTTCCAATCAGAATACACCTTAGGGTTCAGACTACCATCAAAAGTGGGTGCATCTAATTTGATGTTCCTGATGAACCTATCATCTCTATCTTCAGGCTCTGGGTCAGGCCTCCTATGATTAGGTTCAGGATCTCTATATAAAGGCCTTCTAGGCTCCTGATGTGGGTGAGGTTGAGGCACATTAAAATCGGGGTCAGGAGTCCAATTCTGATGTCTAGGTTCTTCAAGTACTTGGACTCGGTCCCTAAGTTGGGTAAGATCCTCATGAATTTGTGCGCTAAACTGGGCCACAGTGTTTGTCATATCCTGATTCATTTTAGCCATACTTTCAGTAAGAGTTCTGATCATGGCCTCTAAATCAGGTTGGGTTTGACCAGGTTGATATGGCACTCCGTTTCTGGTAGACATGATGATTCAAGCAAGCACACAAAATGAGACTAGACTAAATCGACTACTGGATCACTAGACCTAGAGTCCAAACTAGATGCCCAATCAGAGTGGCAAGCTAGCCTGTAGTAACTCAGGACTCAGCCAGGCAGGTGTAAGGGGAGTGTTAGGTCCCTGATTGCCAATCCTAGACACCAATCAGTGATTGGCCAGGTAGGCGGACCAGCACACAAGCCCTTCGGGAATGGATCCCTGAACCACCGTTCTAGACACTGAGTGCTAAGCACACACAGAATAACTCGGCAAACTGACTCAACACTAGCCTAGACCCGACCAATTGGTGTCCCTAGCCCACTAGGGCAAATTAGGTTAACTGATTTTAAATTAGGTCTAGGTTCGAATGATTGGATGGTGGTTTTAGGCTAAGGAGAGGTAATCAACTCCTCCCCTTATCTTAGATGCTCAATTGCCCTTAAGTAAATTATGAGATGATCACTCCAAAAAGAATTGAATTGCAGAACACAAAAAACAGAGTTGTTATATTTTAATGCTCAGAATTTTTACCGAAACCAATAAATCACAGTAAAATTATGGAAAATAGGTTCAATTATACTTGTTTCAACGAAGCAAAAATCATGCAATTCGGGGTTTTATAAAGGGAGAAATAATTCAGACAACAGGGCAATTACGGGCTGCAACTAGATTGTCTTCCCCGTTTATAATCCCTGTTACGAAGTTATAACCCAATGGATCCCCTACACGCCCTAGGAACACCCCGTGGAATGGGAGGAGGAGGCTTGCTCCTCGCTTAGTTCCTAGGACCGGACGTCCTGGGGAGTCTACTTCGAGCAGACAAAATAAAAAGAGAAAACAATCAAAACAAGCAAGCAAGCAAATCAGAAACCCTAGACTGGGCTCTGATACCAAAAATGATGCAGAACAAATAAAGGGATGCGATGCGGAAGTAAATTAAGATTAACTATTTTTTTTTGTTGTTTTTATATGTTTGTAGAAGTTGGCTTCAAATCAAAGAAAAGTTAACCTAACATTGAAAGATACTAATATGATAATTGAAAGCACAATTTTAAGGAAACTAAATTATCAGAGTAGTTCAGAAGCAACGGATCGCTGGGGGTTGAGAAACTCCCAGACCTAGGGTTTCGCTCCGAATTTTCAACAGAACAGAAATAAAGAGAAGAGATGGTTTACCTAACCAGACAATGATCTTCACAGATTTTGGTGGAAGAACTCTCCCGAGCAGATTGTTGGATCCTCGGATTCAGATATCTTCGCAATGGATCCTCCAATACTGGTCCTTGGCGGGTTGGCTTCTCTTGAACTCAAGATCTGGAAGAGAAGAAAAACAATTGATGGAATCAGAGAGTCAAGGGAAAGATTTACCAGGTTGATGAACTTGAAGATTGAAATTGCTGAAAACTGGGTTCTCCTGGATGTTGATGTGATTTTCCTTGGAACTTGCTTTGGATCTGAAGTAGCCGAACTGGATCTGGATGAAGGTGGACGGCCTGGACTTGTAGAGAGAGAGAGGCCGTGGGAGATGGATGGAGCTAGGGTTTGATGGATTGAAAATAATGAAGGGCGGCTAGGGTTTTGGAATTTCAAGTGGCTAACCTAGGGTTTTGGATAAAGATGGAGATCTCTCACCTCCTCAAGGCTCCAATGGAACCCGGATTACCCCCTCACGGAGCTCAACACTTAGAATAGTGCGGAAGAAGAGAAACCTAGGTCACTCAACACAAGAGAATAGCAAAAAAATAATTTTCTTCATTTATTTTCTAAAGTTACAAAGAGAGGTCTATTATATAGACCTAAAATTTTCTTCAAGCTTGTACAAATTCCCATGTGGGACTAAACTCCTCCAACCACTAGATTAGGTAGAAAATCTTCTCTTTTGGCCGACCAAGAGTTCAAAAAAAATTGGGACAGCCATAAAGGAATTTTTTTTGAATTTTTTTGGTGCCTCCTTTGGAGTTGGATTTGGATTTGGAGTCCTCTTCTTCTTATGGTATTTCTTCTTTTCTTCCACTCCAAGTTAAGCTCTTTGATTTTGATTTGAACTTCAATTAGGAGTAGGTTGGATGTCCTTCTTTGATTTCTTCTCCAAGAGAAGTCTTCTTCCTTCTTTGCTTAGGTAAAATAGGCAGGTATGGGCGCCTCCTTTAAAGTAGCCTCCAATTTGATTTTTTCTTCTTTGGATGTGGGGACCATGACATTGGGATGCCTCTGTGGCGCCTCCTGGACTCTGGCGTGTGCTCGGAGTGTGGCTGGGCATGTGGCTTGGAGTGTGGCCTCCACTTGCTTGAACCTTGATTTGATTGGAAGACAAATGTGGCACCATTTTGGACCAAATTGAAACCACATTGGGACTTGCACTGAGTCAACATGACTCAACAAAATTTAAATGGTGACTCAAAAATAAAATAAATAAACTGGTTGACCAGGTCAACCTTTATTACAAACCCTAATTTCTCGGGCAATGTCAATCAGAGATCCAAATGGAGCTCTGAAGTCTTCTTCTGAGTCTGGTGCCCGCACCAGACAAGGATTGAAGAAGAGCATGGAACACACATGCTTTCTTTCATTAATCATCAATTTTCCTTTACAAGAGGGGTTTGGGTCCTTTAAATAGGCACCCAAGAGCACTTTGAAATTTAAACTACCCCATTACACTTGGCACCCAAAATTTGGAGGAGGACTTCTTTGGCCGACCAGCTTGGATTGGCATGAATCTTGGCTTGGAGTGGGGTGTTGCACCTTGACTTCCCTCTTTGGGTTGCTTGGTTTTGGTAGAAGGCATGAATGGAGGCTTGATGTCTTCACCATGCCTTTTTTGCTTAACTTCTTTATGGAAGGAGGCTTGAGTGGAGTCATGCATCAAGGGATTTGAAACTTCTTTCCACTTGGAGAATGGAGGATGCCTTTCTTGCTTGACTTCTTTATGGAAGGAGTCCTGAGTGGAGGCATGCATCAAGGGATTTGAAACTTCTTTCCATGACCGCCCATCTTAGATTGGAAGTGAGCTTGAAGAGGGGAGGGGAAGGGGGCATGGATCATGCGAGTGGTCCCCCCCCTCTTGGGCGCCTAAAACAAACCACATGTCATCACCTCAGCGCGCCACATAAACATATAAGGTGGGCCCTGAGCTGACTGGGCTTCCTTCCAGGTTTGGCTCCAAAAAGACAAAATTGAGACCCAGGCTTACAAAGGACTCATACTGAGACTCAGACTTTTAATGTTTTATCTTGAATCCCGAAGATGAACAAAGGGGCAAACATAGGATAAATTGTAACAACAAAACCAATGCCAGCAGGTAGAATCTCTAGAGAGTAGGGATGGAGAACAGGACCCTGGGATTGAGAAACCCCGATAGGACTAGCTTGCCAAACAATACCTTACCTGGGAGAAATAGGCACGAACCTCCATGCTTCTCGCACCCGATGACGAGATCGCTCTAACTTGGCGGATGCGGCCTGGATGCCCGAGCAGTCAGTACCCGCGAAGGCGCCAGCCTCCAGGTTACGTGATCGTGAAGGTGAAGTGAACAGCCTTCGATGCCCATGGTACCTGGAATAACCTGAAAACAAATCCATGACAGAATCAATGGAGAGTTGAGGAGTAGTGAAGTAGAAGTTGGGTTAGGGTAAGGGAAGGTTTCGAGCTCGGTGCCTGGAGGGATCCGAAGTCGAAAGGATAGCTTGGGGCCTCGCACCCCGCGACGTCCCGGAGGACGAAGGAATGTGGCCTCTCACCACGCGACGCCCTCAGGCGAAGGAATGTGGCCTCTCACCACGCGACATCCTCAGGCGAAGGAATGTGGCCTCTCACCACGCGATGCCCTCAGGCGAAGAAATGTGGCCTCTCACCACACGACACCCTTAGGCGAAGGAATGTGGCCTCTCACCACACGACGCCCTTAAGCGAAGGAATGTGTCCTCTCACCACGCGACGTCCCGGAGGACGAAGGAAGCTCTCACTCAACTTAGCATAAGAGACAAGGATTGAAGAAGAGGATGGAACACACAAGCTTTCTTTCATTAATCATCAATTTTCCTTTACAAGAGGGGTTTGGTTCCTTTAAATAGGCACCCAAGAGCACTTTGAAATTTAAACTACCCCATTACACTTGGCACCCAAAATTTGGAGGAGGACTTCTTTGGCCGACCAGCTTGAATTGGCATGAATCTTGGCTTGGAGTGGGGCGTTGCACCTTGACTTCCCTCTTTGGGTTGCTTGGTTTTGGTAGAAGGCATGAATGGAGGCTTGATATCTTCACCATGCCTTTCTTGCTTAACTTCTTTATGGAAGGAGGCTTGAGTGGAGGCATGCATCAAGGGATTTGAAACTTCTTTCACTTAGAGAATGGAGGATGCCTTTCTTGCTTGACTTCTTTTTGGAAGGAGTCTTGAGTGGAGGCATGCATCAAGGGATTTGAAACTTCTTTCCATGACTGCCCATCCTAGATTGGAAGAGAGCTTGAAGAGGGGAGGGGAAGGGGGAATGAATCATGTGAGTGGTCCCCCCGTCTTGGGCACCCAAAACAAACCACATGTCATCACCTCAGCGCGCCACATAAACAGATAAGGTGGGCCCTAAGCTGACTGGGCTTCCTTCCAGGTTTGGCTCCAAAAAGATACAAAATTGAGACCCAGGCTTACAAAGGACTCATACTGAGACTCAGATTGTGACTCGACTCGATACAGGACTCAGTTTGACCTAATGGGTCAGACATAACTCAAAACAAAAAGGAATAGGTTTGAGGCTTATAGCCTTATTACAGGACTCGATAAAAATAGAACCCTAATCTATGATCCATAGAGGGTTGAGGAGCCTCTGTCGAATCCTGGTGCCCACACCAGTTCTCCCGAGGTGGGAGGAACTCGACACCGTCGAGTAAGCGGCAGACTGGCTTTGGTACCTCTCCAAGATGTCGGGGTCGATGCGATGCAAGTCTTCTCGGGTGATCCAAGAGTCATCAGATTCGGGTTGACCTTGCCATCGGACCAAGTAACGTTGGTAGCCTTTGCCCCGGGTGGTGATTGCTTGGTCATCCAGGACACGCTCGATCCGCTCTCCTCTCTTAGGCATATTTAGAGGTGGACACTCAGGTTCTGGTTCACTCTCAAAAAAAAATCAGACCTAAATGGCTCGCTAGGTATTTGTGCAGGCTCCCTATACTCGACCAGGTCAGAGATATTGAAAGTCGGGCTAATTCCATAGTCTGGGGGTAACTCTAGCACATAGGCATTAGGGCCCATTCTCCTAATTACTCTAAAGGGACCCGCTCCATGAGCATGTAGCTTCTTAACGGTTCCCGGAGGAAACCGTTCAGGCCTGAGCCTAATCATTACAAAATCCCCTATGTTAAATTCTTTGTTTTTCTTTTGGGAATCAGCCAGATTTTTATATGTGGTATTACTTATGTCAATTTTCTAGCTTATTTCTTTATGAATGTCCCTAATATGCTGTGCAAGTGATCATGCGTATTCTGAGACTTAACTAGACGTAAAAGTAATCTAAACTAGGTATTCCTAGTAAGAGGAATTTATTGGGGTCCTAGGGCCTAAACCTACTAGACCATTGGTTCTCTAGGCTTGACCCTAGCCTGGTATGCACAAAAAAATTTTTAAGGATCCCTAACAGATGCCATAAAGTATGCCAGAAGTAGAGGGCGAATGGGATGGGCTCTAAGGAGTCATGCAAAATGATAATCTCAACAAAAAGTGCACTCATAGCCCTAGAAATGTGCGAAGGTTCGGGGAAGGGTAGGAAATAAGGAGGAGACTCAAGGACTGGTTCAAGGTTTAGGCTACTGACCTTAATATGTGAATGTAGGTCTACAGGCATGCTCATCTTAACCTCTTTGTCAGTACTAGGAGGATCGATAGGTGCAAGTCCTCGGGTAGGCGGGATGCTCCTAGATAGTGGAGGGCTTTCGGGAAGGTCTTCAGAACATTCATCTTGAGAATCTATACCTTCATCTACTTCATTTGATCCTGGCTTGGTCAGTTCTGCTTTAAGATCTATAGTGGATTCAGGATCATTACCATTTGGGTCCTTTCTAAGTTCTAGGGTATCCTTAATGATTCCATCAGGTGGGAGCTGATCAATTAAATTATCAGGCGATACCTCCTCACATTCTTCTTCTTCTTCTTCATATTCATTAATCAAGCTTATGTCAGGCTCATATATGACTTCCTCAAACTCACAGAAGGGTTCTAATCTTTTCTTCTTTGATTCCTCAATGGGTTTGGGTTCTGTTTCAATCGGTTCATCTATAAGTAGGGCGGGGGCGGTGCACCGACTGGCAAGATGCTCAGGTTTATGACACCTATAGTTGTTACCTTGGGGATCGGGTCTCCTCTGGACTTCAATAGCCTTACCCTTGTCCTCTCTACTGTATTGGTGTCGATTTAAACTGGGACGACCAGGACTGGGTTGGGCTAGGCTTGGTCAACTGGGGTCAGATCGGTTCGGGCTTGGTCGACTTGGGTAAGCCTGGCTATAACCTTGGGTGGATCCGGGGATGTGGCTTTGGTTCCTAAAAGGCTCAGGTCTTCTGTAGGCGGGAGCTCTCTGGAAATGCTCACGGAGCCTAGCGGCTTCCTCTATGGGACCTAGTCTGGCCTCTACTTGATCACATCTATCATCTAACCGGGTGCTTAACTGAGTTATGGCTCGAGTCAAGGATTCATTCATGGCTGCAAGCTCAACACAAAGTTGGTCCATGTCTTTGATAGGGGTTGGAGATGGTGGGTGAAAAAGGGCTCTTGATCTAGTGCACATGCAAACACAAAACGATACTATGGTGTGCTAGACCTAGGAGATCTCACCAAATGAAAAGTCAAGAAGACGAACCTGGTAGTAGTAACTTGGCACCTGGCCACGTAAGCGTAAGGTTAGTGGAGGTTCCTCTTTGCTTGCCTAGACACCAATCTTGTAATTGGCCAGGTAAGCGAACCAACCCACTTCCCTTCGGGATCTAGTCCCTGAACCGCTTGCCTAGACACCAGCTACACAAGCACACACTTCCAAGCAATCTAGCTTGGCCCGACAATTGGGTTGACCCGACTTCGCGGGTGTCCCTAGCTCACTAGAGCAGACTAACGTCTAATTGATTTTAGTTAATGGCTAGGGTTCGAAATACCGGGTGTTGGTTTTTGGGCTAGGGACAGGTTATGAACTCCTAACCCTATGTTAACTTGTCGCCCTTAGGTGTATTATGAACAATGTATGCACACAAATGTCTAAGAAAATGATTTTTTTTTTTTTATATATTTTTATGTCTTTCAGATGTATGGATGCTAAGCAAAATGTAAAAATGTAAACATGAACTAAATATATGAACAAACTAAATGAGACAAGAAAGAGATGCTTGCTAAAACTGCAGGCCTGAGATTTTCTCAGGTGGTATTTTGGCTTGTAGAATTTCTACAGGCTGAAATAAAATCAGAGAAAAGAGTAAAACAATTCTCTAAATGCAACAGATCAAGAAAAAGAAAAATCAAATAAAACAGAGATTCCTACAAAGAGAGAAATTAAAATAGCAGACTATATATGGGCTGGACAGAATGCAGAAATCTAAATGCAAGAGCACTAGTCCTAGCCTAGGCTCTGATATCAAGAAATGATGGGGAAAAAAAGAGCAAGCAAGGATGATGCTAAGGTGGTTATATCCTGTTTTCTTTTAGGGTTTTATCTTGATTCCCGAAGACGAACAAATGGGCAAACATAGGATAAATTGTAACAACGAAACCAATGCTAGCAAGTAGAATCTCTAGAGAGTAGGGATAGAGAACAGGACCCCGGGATTGAGAGACCCCGGTAGGACTAGCTCGCCAAGCAATACCTTACCTGGGAGAAATAGGCACGAACCTCCATGCTTGTCGCACCCGATGACGAGATTGCTCTCACTTGGCGGATGTGGCCTGGATGCCCGAGCAATTGGTACCCGCGATGGCGCCAGCCTCCAGGTTACGTGATCGTGAAGGTGAAGTGAACTGTCTCCGATGCCCGTGGTACCGGGAAAGACCTGAAAACAAATCCACGACCGAATCAATGGAGAGTTGAGAAGTAGTGAAGTAGAAGTAGGGTTAGGGTTAGGGAAGGTTTCGAGCCCGGCGCATGGAGGGATCCGAAGTCGAAAGGATAGCTTGGGGCCTCGCACCCCGTGACGTCCTGGAGGATGAAGGAATGTGGCCTCTCACCACGCGACGCCCTCAGGAAAAGGAATGTGGCCTCTCACTATGCGACACCCTCAGGCGAAGGAATGTGGCCTCTCACCACGCGATGCCCTAAAGCGAAGGAATGTGGCCACTCACCACGCGATGTCCCAGAGGATGAAGGAAGCTCTCACTCAACCTAGCCTAAGAGACAAAGATTGAAGAAGAGGATGGAACACACAAGCTTTCTTTCATTAATCATCAATTTTCCTTTACAAGAGGGGTTTGGGTCCTTTAAATAGGCACCCAAGAGCACTTTGAAATTTAAACTACCCCAATACACTTGGAACCCAAAATTTGGAGGAGGACTTCTTTGGCCGACCAGCTTGGATTGGCATGAATCTTGGCTTGGAGTGGGGCGTTGCACCTTGACTTCCCTCTTTGGGTTGCTTGGTTTTGGTAGAAGGCATGAATGGAGGCTTGATGTCTTCACCATGCCTTTCTTGCTTAACTTCTTTATGGAAGGAGGCTTGAGTGGAGGCATGCATCAAGGGATTTGAAACTTCTTTCCACTTGGGGAATGGAGGATGCCTTTCTTGCTTGACTTCTTTATGGAAGGAGTCTTGAGTGGAGGCATGCATCAAGGGATTTGAAACTTCTTTCCATGACCGCCCATCCTAGATTGGAAGAGAGCTTGAAGAGGGGAGGAGAAGGGGGCATGGATCATGTGAGTGGTCCCCCCCTCTTGGGCACCCAAAACAAACCACATGTCATCTCCTCAGCGTGCCACATAAACAGATAAGGTGGGCCCTGAGCTGACTGGGCTTCCTTCCAGGTTTGGCTCCAAAAAGACACAAAATTGAGACCCAAGCTTACAAAGGACTCATACTGAGACTCAGACTGAGACTCGACTCGATACAGGACTCAGTTTGACCTAATGGGTCAGACATAACTCAAAACAAAAAGGAATAGGTTTGAGGCTTATAGCCTTATTACAGGACTCGATAAAAATAGAACCCTAATCTGAGATCCACAAAGGGTTGAGGAGCCTCTGTCGGATCCTGGTGCCCACACCAAATAGTGCTCTACCAAGGTGGGGTCCCCATAGTGACTATGAGAGTGATCTCTCCCTCAACCCTCGTGGAGTCCCTCGTGAAACCGACAAGGGGTGTGTGCACAGGTTTGAGCTAAGCGAAGGACAAGTTCATTCTTGAAAAGGCATTATAAAAAAGGACATCGGTCGAGCTTCCTCTATTGACTATAATCCATTTTATAGGATGCTTCACGATTGTCATCTCGATGACCACGGCATTGTTATTTATATTCTCCCCCTAATTTCCCCCTTCCCTCAAAATGGGGAGTACATTTTCAGAACACTCAACCCCCTGGGCCTTCTACGCTTGGCTCCCCAACATATCACCCCCACTAGCTTCTCGGTAGGGTGGTTGTCGACTGCAGGGACTGGCAGGAGAGCTGCGAGCGCCTGAGGTTCCGTTGGAGGTCTACCTCCCACGAACCTTCCGAGGTAGCCCCTCTTGATGAGTTCTTTGATCTCCTTCTTCAAGTTGCGGCATTCCTTAGTGTCATGATCTTGGTCATGATGGTAACGACAGTACTTCATCTTAACGTGGCCAGCGGATGGCTTCATCGGAGGTGGGCGCTTCAGGTAGGGCTCACCTTCGATCTTCATAAGGATCTTCGTCCTCGAGGTGAGGAAAGGGTGAACCTCTTCTCCAAAATGGGGTCATTCCTCGGTCTCGGCCCTTGATGGAAGCTCGGAGTTGGGGGTCCTGGCTTCCGCATCCTGAACACCTCCACAGGAGTTGGCTTCTTCAGCAGCTTCCCATCTAGCTCCCTTCTTGTACGATCTACCTCCTTGGTGTGGATGTACTTTTGGGCTCAGAGGAGGAGCTCGGAGTAGGTCTTGAGAGGTTTCTTGTCGAGCGAGTAGGTCAGGCAAGAGGCCTGAGCCCTCACTTTAGTGCCAGCATGGCAACTGGCTCTTCAAGATTGTAGATCTCCAACATAGTGACTTTGAAGCCGGCCATGTAATCCCACAGGGGCTTGCAGTCCTATTACCGGATGGAGAAGAAGCTGTCTGATTCTCGTGGCACCTTCCGACAAGTGTCAAAATGGGCCACAAACTTTCACTCCAACTGAGTTAAAGAGCCGATGCTTTCAAGCTCGAGGTGGGTGAACCAAACCCGAGCCGCCTTCTGGAGGGTTGTTGGGAAGGCAATGCAAAAAAGGATGTCGGTGGCCCCTTGGACCCTAATGAGGGCCTTGTAGCTTTCCAGATGGCCGACGGGGTTGGTGGTCCCATCATAGGGATCCACCTATGGTATACGAAAATGGCTAGGAATCGGTTCCTCTTGGATCTCTTGGAAGAAGGGGAGACGGGCATTGTAGCCTGCTAGCTCATTAGTGGAGCCCTACATGTTTGCAAACCAATGGGATAACTTCACCAGCTTGTGCTCCTACTCTCCAGGTGCTTCTCGGTTGTGCGCCATATGGCCTCATCGGTGAAGCCCTCCATGGAGGTCGAAGGAGATGGAGAAGGTGACATGGGATGGTGTCCATGATGGGGGGTCTTGCCTTTTCAATCTCGGCGGGGTTTGGCCGTTACCTACTCAAGGGTCGGTGACCAGCTCTCTTGATCGATAGATCCGGTCTGTTATCTCTTCGTCGGAGTCCGGTGACTACACCGATGGTCTATGATGGCCTGTAGCTACGAAGGCTTCCTTGGAAGGAATGCAGGCTATCATGGGGTGCTGCGGCATGGGCCACGGGGGTCCCTGGCTGCTAGTGGGTAGCCAAGGACCATTGCTGGTGCTGGTGCTAGAGCTGGTGCACTACCGTAGTGACGATCTGTATTTACTGGGTGAGAGAGGCCAGCTGGGCATCTGTCAGAGGTGGTTAAGCTGGAGTGGCGAGCTCCCCTTCTGGGCTATTCGAGTCCTCATTGGAAGAGGGATCTCCCGCATGGCTGGTGGAGACTTCTCTCGCTCGCATCGTCACCATCCTCTCGGTGAGCTGCTTGCAAGGGGCTGGGGTTGGATAAAAGTGTATCCTGTCACCCCCTACTTGGTGCACCAATCTGTTGCCACCAAGATCATCATGGCCCGTAGCTGCTATCGACGTTGGATCGCCCCTCGTCTTCTCGGGACTGGCCTATTCTTCGAAACCTACAAAATAAGGATTAGAGACTGGGCCGGGGATTCCGGTGGGGGCACTCCGATGGTCAAGTCAGAGATGGTCTAGGAGAATAGATCCTCCTAGTCGAGCAGCTGATGGTGCGGGCACCAGACTCAGAAGAAGACTTCAGAGCTCCATCTGGATCTCTGATTAACCTTGCCCAAAGAATTATGGTTTTTTGGCTTGTAATAAGGGTTGACTTGATCAACTCAATTTTAGCTTGAGTCTGTATTACCTGCATTTTATTTTGTTGAGTCATGTTGACTCAGAAGTGGTCTAGGACTTCAACCTAGGGTGTCACATTTTCTCCAAGGCCAAGCAAGTGGGCGCCACACTCCCAGCCACACGCCTGAGTCCAGGGGGCGCCACATCTTCATCTAGTAGACTTTGGTCCCCACACCACAGATAGCAGCTCCCTTCTTTCATGCGCCAATTGAGGAGAAAGCAACCAAGGATCCACAAAACAAGGGGGCGGCCCAAGACTTCCATAAGAGCCAAACTATGAATGGGAAGAAAGTTTCTTGGAGATAACTTCAAGGAGGCGCCCATTACCTACCAAAAATACCCAAAGCAAAGTTAGGAAGAACCATAACTTGGGGAGAAAGAAAAGGAGGTATCCAAAAAAAGGTTGAGCCATGGAAGGAAGGAGATTTCTCTTGAAGAGCAAGGTTAGGAGGCGCCCTAGTCATTCCAAATAAAGCCAGATATAAAAGGAAAAAAATTTTCTCTTGGAGAGCAAGGTTAAGAGGTGCCCAAACACTTCCAGATAAGGCCAAGCATAGAAGGAAAAAAATAATTTTCTTGGAGGTCAAGGCAAGGAGGCACCACCCACTTTCCTTTTTTGAAGCCTCAATCATCTTATGGAATTATTTGGCCGGCCATATGAGTAGGGATTGATCCTACAATCCTAATGTGAAGATCCCCTCCTTTAGTCCCACATGGGAAGATGTAAAACCCTACTCTCTTGTAATGTCCTATAAATTAAACCCCCATGTAAGTTTGAAATCGAGGAGATGAATGAAACCAACTTTTTTTTGTGAGCAAACTCTGTGTTTTCTCTCTTCCGCACTTGCATCCAGGTGTTGAGCTCCATGAGGGAGTAAATTCGGGTTCCCCAGGAACCTTGAGGAGGTGTGAGATCTCCAAAACCCAAACCATAGGTTAGCCACTTCTACTCCAAAACCCTAGCCGCCCACGATCCACTTCAATCCACCAAACCCTAGCCTATTCCACCTCCCACGGCCTCTCTCTCCTAGTCCAGGCCAACCACCAGCATCCAACTCCAGTCCGGATACTTCAGATCCAAAGCTCTTTCTAGAGGGAGTCGAATCAGCCTTCAAGAGAATCCGGATCTCATCGACATCAGCCTTCAAGTTCTTCGACCTGGTAAATCCTTCCCTGAGTCTCTGAATCCATCACTTGTTTTTTTTCTTCCCAGATCTTGAGTTCAGGAGAAGCCGACCCAGCCACGAGGCCAGTATTGGAGGATCCATTGCGAAGATAGCCGAATCCGAGGATCCAACAATCTGCTCGAGAGAGTTCTTCCATCCAAATTCTGTGAAGATCACTATCTGGTTGGTAAACCATCTCTTCTCTTTATTTCTGTCCTGTTGAAAGTTCAGAGCGAAACCCTAGGTCTAGGAGTTTCTCAACCCCCAGTGATCCGTTACTTCTGAACTACTCTGATAACTTCGCTTCTTCTAAATTGTGCTTTCAATCCTTACCTAGTTTCCATCGACTTAGTTTAACTTTACTTTGAGTCGGAGCCAATTTCTAAAATATATATAAAAAAAAAAAAGAATTAATCTTAAATTTACTTCCGCATACGCTTCTTTGTTCTTTGTTCTGCATCATTTTTGGTATCAGAGTTTTTCGTGCTGCATCATTTTTGGTATCAGAGCCCTGTCTAGGGTTTCTGTTTTGATTGCTTGTTTGAGTCTCTCTCTTTTTACTTTGTTTGCTCGAAGTAGACTCCCCAGGACGTCCGGTCCTAGGAATGAAGCGAGGTGCAAACCTCCTCTTCCCATTCCACGGGGTGTTCCTAGGGCATGTAGGGGATCCGTTGGGTTACAACTTCATAGCAGGAATTGTAAATGGGAAGTACTCTGTTTTCAGCCCGTAATTACCCTTTTACAAGAATTATTTCTCACTGCAGGTAACTCCAAATTTAGTAATTTTTGTTTTTCTGAAACCAGTATAATTGAAACTATTTTTCATAATTTTCCTGTGATTTATTTCTTTCCGTGAGATTTCTGAGGATTAAATTACTGCAACTCTATTTTTGTGTTTCTGCAATTCAATTATTTTTGAGTGATCATCTCTTAATTCATCTTAAGGGCATTTGAGCATCTAAGATAAGGGGAGGAGTTGATAACCTCTCCTTAGCCCAAAACCACCACCCACTCATTCGAACCTAAGCCTTTAATTTTAAAATTAATTAGACCTAATTTGCCCTAGTGGGTTAGGGACATCAACAAGTCGGGTCAAGGCTAGTGTTGAGTCAGTTTGTCTGGTTACTCTGTGTGTGCTTTGTACTCAGTGTCTGGAACGGTGGTTCAGGGATTCCATCCCGAAGGGCTTGTGTGCTGGTCTGCCTACCTGGCCAATCTCTGATTGGTGTCTAGGATTGGCATCTAGCGACCTAACACTCCCCTTACACCTGCCTGGCTGAGTCCTGAGTTACTACAGGCTAGCTTGCCACTCTGATTGGGCATCTAGTTTGGGCTCTATGTTTAGTTAGCCCATAGTCGATTCAGTTGAGTCTCATTTTGTGTGTTTGCTTGCATCATCATGTCTACCCGGAATGGAGTACCCTACCAACCTGGTCAAACCCAACCTGATTTAGAGGCCATGGTTAGAGCTCTTACTAAGAGTATGAACAAATTAAGTCAGGATATGAATGAGAATTTTGCCCAGCTTAGGGATTGAGTCCAAGTACTTGAGGAACCTAGGCATCGGAATTGGACTCCTGACCCAGATTTTAATATGCCTCAACCTCACCCACACCAAGAGCCTAGAAGAACTTTATACCGAGATCCTGAACCTAATCATAGGAGGCCTGACCCAGAACCTGAAGATAGAGATGATAGGTTCATTCGGAACATCAAGTTAGATGCACCCACTTTTGATGGTAGCTTAAATCCTAAGGTGTATTTTGATTAGGAGGGTGAGATGGACCAGTACTTTGAGTGTTATGCCATGTCTGAGGAGAAGAAATTCAAGTTTGCCAAGATGAAGTTAGTACGTCAAGCTAGGTTATACTGGGGGAACATTGAGCTGACCACTAGAAGACGAAATGTAGAGCCCATAACCACTTGACACGGTATGAAAGAGAAACTTAAAGACAAGTACCTACCCATTTCATACCAACAAAATCTGTTAGACCAATGGCAGACTTTGAAAAAAGGGAACCGATCTGTTTCAGACTACATAACCACCTTTGATGAATACCTGATGAGATGTGATGTGAGTGAAGCCCATGAGGTCACTTTGTCTAGATTTAGGGCTGGACTTAGGGAAGACATTAAGAGAGAGTTGTTTCTGAGAGAGGTTACTGACCTAGACCAAGCCTATCAGATTGCACTGAACACTGAGAAGTTTCAAAGAGGACCCATGCCTTCTAGGGTTAGTGCCCCAATCCCAAGAAATGGACCTAGCCAGATTATCCCTAGCAAGCCTAATCAGGGTATTCCCACTCCTAGGCCCATGGACAAAGGTAAGACACCTGACACCCAGAGAACCCCTAGTATCATCTGTTTTAAGTGCCAGAAGCCCGGTCATATCTCCAACCAGTGCACAGCCATAGCTTGTTTTAAGTGCCATAAGGTAGGTCATGTTTCTAGCTAGTGCCCTCGTAGATCCCTTTATATAGAAGAGGGAGGAGAAGAGAATTCTGAGCCCAATGAGGAGTTTGAAGAAGAAGTTTATGAGGCCGGAATGAATTTGGTCGATGAGTATGAAGGTGAGGAAGAATCCACCGAGTCTGACCAATTAGGGGTTGTGAGATGCATCCTGTCCCAGACTAAATTTTAGGAAGATTGGCGTAGGACTAACATCCTACAGACTTTCCTTAAACTAGGGGATAAGGTATATAAAATCATCATAGATAGTGGGATCTGTGTGAATGCCATTTCTACTTGCACTGTCAAAATGTTAGGCTTAACCCCAATCCCCCACCCCAACCCCTATAAGGTTTCTTGGGTAGACTCTACCTCTATACCCATCCAGTCTAGATGTCAGGTCCAAATCCAAATGCAATCCTATCAAGAGAAGATTTGGTGTGATGTCTTGCCCATGGGGGTGAGCAGTATAATTCTTGGAAGACCTTGGTTGTATGATCATGATGCCACCCTCTTAGGAAAATCCAACACTTGTGTCTTTAGTTTCAATGGAAAGAAAATCACAATCTATTCAGTCCCTCCTAAGGACAAGGTAGATAAAGGAACCAATAAGGTCAGAGAAATGAAGACTGGTGTGAACCTAATTAGTGCCAAGGATCTAGAACAAGAAATTCATAGTGGTTCACCCATTTGGATGTTGACTGCTAAGAAACTTAGGACTCCTACACCATCAGAGCCTCCTCAGGAAGTTAAGCCTTTATTAGAAGAATTTTCCCGAGGATCTGCCAGACCACCTTCCACCTCTTAGGGATATTCAGCATTCCATAGATTTAGTCCCAGGAGCTACTTTACCCAACTTGCCCCATTATAGGATGAATCCATCTGAACATAAAGAACTGCAAAAGCAGGTTGGCGAATTGTTGAGGAAGGGGTTCATTAGAGAGAGTCTTAGCCCTTGTGCAGTCCCTGCACATCTAACCTCGAAGAAGGATGGCACGTGGAGGATGTGTGTCGATAGTCGTGCCATCAATAAATCATAATCAAGTATTGGTTCCCCATCCCTAGACTAGATGATATGCTAGATATGATGGCCGGTGCCATGGTTTTTTCTAAAATTGATCTCAAGAGCGGCTATCATCAGGTTAGGATTAGACCAGGGGATGAGTGGAAAACCGCCTTCAAAACTAAGGATGGTCTCTTTGAATGGGTTGTTATGCCTTTTGGGTTGTCCAATGCCCCTAGTACTTTCATGAGGATTATGACCCAAGTACTTAGAGCTTTCATAGGGAAGTTTGTAGTGGTCTATTTTGATGACATCCTGATCTATAGTAAGACCCCTGCAGATCACCTAGGCCACCTTAGACAAGTTTGTTAAGTTTTGAGGAATGATAGTCTCTACGGTAATCTCAAAAAGTGTGAATTTATGACCAGTAGAATTATCTTCCTTGGTTTTGTTGTAACCCCTGACGGCGTGGCTGCCGATCCTGAAAAGATTAGGTCCATAGTAGAATGGCCAGAGCCGACCAGTGTGCATGAAGTCAGAAGTTTCCATGGCTTGGCTACCTTCTATAGGCGATTCATCAAGGGGTTTAGTACTGTAGTTGCTCCTATCACAGACTGTATTAGGAAGGGAGAATTTCAGTGGACTAAAGCAGCCCATAAAGCCTTCCTAGATCTTAAGGATAGGATGACCCAGGCACCCATTTTGAGGTTACTGGACTTTTCAAAGGTATTTGAGGTAGCCTGTGATGCTTCAGGAGTAGGTATAGGTGTAGTCCAAAGCCAAGAGAACCATCCCGTAGCATTCTTTAGTGAGAAACTTAATGATGCTAAGCTTAGGTATTCTACCTATGATAAGGAATTTTATGCGGTAGTGCAAGCTTTGCGTTACTGGAGACATTATTTGCTACTACAAGAATTTGTGCTGTTTTCGGACCACGAGGCTCTTAGATTCTTGAATTCCCAGAAGAAGCTTAACCCTAGGCATGCTAAATGGGTAGAGTATATCCAGTCCTATACTTTTATTTTGAAGCATAAGGCTAGGTCTGAAAATAAGGTAGCTGATGCCCTTAGTCGTCGATCTTTGTTGTTGAATTCTGTTAGGGCTGAAGTCATAGGGTTTGAGCAAATCAAAGAAGAATATGAGTCGTGTTCGAATTTTAAGATTGTGTACCAGGATCTAACTCAAGGACCATCTAGTGAACATAAGGATTATTCCCTTTTAGATGGCTTTCTGTTCTTTAAGAATAGGCTTTGCATCCCTAGAACCTCTCTTAGAGAATTTTTGATTTGGGAAACTCATGCTGGAGGTTTAGCTGGCCATTTCGGAAAACATAAGACCACCCTGGCTATTGAAGACCATTTTTTCTGGCCTAGCTTAAAAAGAGATGTAGCACACATTGTGGCTAGGTGTCGAACCTGCGCTGTTGCCAAACAGCGAAAACAGAGCACCGACCTTTATACCCCACTTCCTGTCCCAGATCGTCCTTGGCAAGATGTGAGCATGGACTTTGTGTTATGTTTGCCTAAGACCCAGAGGAGGCATGACTCTATCTGTGTTGTAGTAAACCGATTTTCCAAGATGGCCCATTTCTTGCCTTGTTCCCAAACATTTGATGCGTCTAAGGTAGCCACCCTGTTCTTTAATGAAATAGTTCGACTCCATGGCCTACCCAAGACCATTGTTTCAGATAGGGATGTCTGGTTCACCAGCTATTTCTGGAAAATCCTTTGGCATAAGTTAGGGATAAAACTTAAGTTTTCAACTGCCTATCATCCCCAGACTGATGGCCAAACCGAAGTAGTGAACCGTAGTTTAGGCAATCTGTTAAGGTGTCTTGTTGGTGAAAACATTAGGAACTGGGATTTGTACTTACCTAGAGCTGAATTTGCATATAATGACTCGGTCAATAGGTCTACGGGTAAGAGTCCATTTGAAATTGTGCATGGTTACAAACCTCACACACCTCTTGACCTAGCTCCTTTACCAGTCTGCACACGAGTCTCCGAGTCTGCCGAAGTTTTTGCACAGCATATAAAAGACTTGCATAAAGAAATTCAAGCCAAAATAAATTTAAGTAATGAAACTTATAAGAAGTTGGCTGATTCTCAAAGACGAGTCAAAACTTTTGATGAAGGAGACTATGTAATGATTAGGTTAAGGCCTGAACGGTTTCCTCTTGGAACCGTTAGAAAGTTACATGCTAGAGGAGCTGGACAATTTAGAGTGGTGAAGAGAGTAGGATCCAATGCCTATGTGCTCGAGTTGCCTCCAGAACTAGGCATTAGCTTCACTTTCAACATTACAGACCTAGTAGAGTATAGAGAGCCAGCTGTGATTCCCAGTGAGGCTTTTGAACCTAATCCTGCTCTTGAGAGTGAACCCAACCCTGTATGTCCACCAACAAACTGGCCTGTGAGGAAAGAGCATATTGAAAAGATCCAGGATGATCAGGTTATCTCTACTCGTAATCGAGGATACCAAAGATACCTGGTCCGCTGGCAAGGAAGGCCAGATTCTGATGACTCTTGGATCTCCCGAGAAGAATTACAAGAATTGGACCCAGACCTCTTAGAGAGATACCAAAGCCAACTTGATCCATACTCGACAGGGTCGAGTTCCTCCCACCCTGGGAGAATTGGTGCGGGCACCAGACTCAGAAGAAGACTTCAGAGCTCCATCTGGATCTCTGATTAACCTTGCCCGAAGAATTAGGGTTTTTTGGCTTGTAATTAGGGTTGACTTGATCAACTCAATTTTAGCTTGACTCTGTATTACCTGCATTTTATTTTGTTGAGTCATGTTGACTCAGTAGTGGTCTAGGACTTCAACCTGGGGTGTCAATTTTCTCCAAGGCCAAGCAAGTGGGCGCCACACTCCCAGCCACACGCCTGAGTCCAGGGGGCGCCACATCTTCATCCACTAGACTTTGGTCCCCACACCACAGATAGCAGCTCCCTTCTTTCATGCGCCAATTTAGGAGAAAGCAACCAAGGATCCACAAAACAAGGGGACGGCCCAAGACTTCCATAAAAGCCAAACTATGAATGGGAAGAAAGTTTCTTGGAGAGAACTTCAAGGAGGCGCCCATTTCCTGCCAAAAATACCCCAAGCAAAGTTAGGAAGAAGCATAACTTGGGGAGAAAGAAAAGGAGGTATCCAAAAAAGGTTGAGCCATGGAAGGAAGGAGATTTCTCTTGAAGAGCAAGGTTAGGAGGTGCCCTAGTCATTCCAAATAAAGCTAGATATAAAAGGAAAAAAATTTTCTCTTGGAGAGCAAGGTTAAGAGGCGCCCAAACACTTCCAGATAAGGCCAAGCATAGAAGGAAAAAAATAATTTTCTTGGAGGTCAAGGCAAGGAGGCGCCACCCACTTTCCTTTTTTGAAGCCTCAATCATCTTATGGAATTATTTGGCTGGCCATATGAGTAGGGATTGATCCTACAATCCTAATGTGAAGATCCCCTCCTTTAGTCCCACATGGGAAGATGTAAAACCCTACTCTCTTGTAATGTCCTATAAATTAAACCCCCATGTAAGTTTGAAATCGAGGAGATGAATGAAACCAACTTTTTTTTGTGAGCAAACTCTGTGTTTTCTCTCTTCCGCACTTGCATCCAGGTGTTGAGCTCCGTGAGGCAGTAAATCCGGGTTCCCCAGGAACCTTGAGGAGGTGTGAGATCTCCAAAACCCAAACCCTAGGTTAGCCACTTCTACTCCAAAACCCTAGCCGCCCACCATCCACTTCAATCCACCAAACCCTAGCCTATTCCACCTCCCACGGCCTCTCTCTCTCCAAGTCCAGGCCGACTACCAGCATCCAGCTCCAATCCGGATACTTCAGATCCAAAGCTCTTTCCAGAGGGAGTCGAATCAGCCTTCAAGAGAATCCGGATCTCAGCGACATCAACCTTCAAATTCTTCGACCTGGTAAATCCTTCCCTGAGTCTCTGAATCCAACACTTGTTTTTCTTCTTTCCAGATCTTGAGTTCAGGAGAAGCCGACCCAGCCACGAGGCCAGTATTGGAGGATCAATTGCGAAGATAGTCGAATCCGAGGATCCAACAATCTGCTCGAGAGAGTTCTTCCACCCAAATTCTGTGAAGATCACTGTCTGGTTGGTAAACCATCTCTTCTCTTTATTTCTGTCCTGTTGAAAGTTCAGAGCGAAATCCTAGGTCTGGGAGTTTCTCAACCCCCAGCGATTCATTACTTCTGAACTACTCTGATAACTTAGCTTCTTCTAAATTGTGCTTTCAATCCTTACCTAGTTTCCATCGACTTAGTTTAACTTTACTTTGAGTCAGAGCCAATTTCTGAAATATAAAAACAAAATAAATAAATAATAATTAATCTTAAATTTACATCCGCATACGCTTCTTTGTTCTTCGTTCTACATCATTTTTGGTATCAGAGTTTTTCGTGCTGCATCAGCTAAGATGGACTCCACGTAAGGAGGAGAGAATAATGTGTGAGTGGGGTGCAAGCGAGCTGGGAATAATGGTGGCTGAGGTGAACTGGAGTTGGATGGCTGCGTCCAGGTGATCCTTCCCATGGATCTCTGGTAGCCTTGATTTCTCGGTCTCCTTGGTGGTTCTCCTCTATGGCCTTTCTCCCTCACTTGATTGAGTATTTTTAGCTTACTTTCGGCTTACCTCCCACTGGGGCTGTCAATGGCTCTTTTAAGTCTAGGTGGTTGCTGAATGCCTACCTCGGGATCTTCCCCGTGCTAGCAGGCGTGTGTGGTAGTGTTTCGTGCCATGGATGGGATGTTTTCCTGATTCATGATAAGGGAAGCTACCATGTGCTCTGACATTCCTTCTTGTTGCCCCATTCCGGGAAACTTGGTAGGGTCTTGATTGGGGGGCTGCTGCCCCTGAGATTCGAATCTCCTGGTTGACTTCCTTTTTCGGGTGGTACAGGTGGTTGGTGGAGAGCGTGGCACCTCAGTCAGGGAGCTTCTTCACTTTCTGGTGTAAGTGGTAGCTGCGGGTAGTTATTACAGCATGGTTGGCACCTCATTGCAGTCCTTGGGCGGCTCACCGATGCCCTAGGAGTGCGGCATCGCTCTCTTAGTGGCCAGTGCCTTTGTCCGAGATGGAGGCTGAACTGCAGAGCTGTGGCTCGACTTCGAAGGGCTCAACCTCAAAGGGGCTCCACTTGGCGGAGGAGGGCTGGGCATGACTTCGGGCCAAGGGGTTTGACTTCAAGGGGGCTCGACCTGGAGGAGGAGGGCTAGGCTCGACCTCGAAGGGGCTCCTCTTGGTGGTGGAGGGCTGGGCTTGACTCCGTACCAAGGGGCTCAACTTCGAGGGGGCTCCACCTGGAGGAGGGCTGGGCCCGACTCCTACACAGAGGGCTCGATCTCAGAGGGGCTCCACCTGGTAGTGGAGAGCAGGGCTTGACTCCAGCCCAGGGGCCTCGGCCTCGAAGGGGCTCAATCTGGTAGAGTAGGTCAGTGCGCGACTCTTGCCCCGAGGGCTCGGCCTTAGAGGGGCTCGACCTGGCAGAGGAGGGCTGGGCTCGACTCCGACCCAGGGGGCTCAACCTCGGAGGGGCATAATCTGGCAAAAGAGGTTGCTCGGCTCTGACCTAGGCATCTCAATCTTGTGGGAGCCGACCTAGGCATCCCAGTCTTGCGGGAGCCGACCTGGCAGAGGATGGAACTCGACTTCAACGGGCCATCCCGATATTCTGAGGGAGCTCGGCTCGGCAAAGGAGTCCGAGGAGTGTCATCGTGGTAGCTTTCTCTGACATGGCATCTGACAGGGGTTACACGTCAGCGTTCTACCACATCAGTAAATATAAAGACAAAAAAATTTAGTAAAGGAAGATAAATATATATTTATATATTTTGAATTAATGATTAAATTTATTTAAAAACTTAAAAATGTTTTATACATAATTAATTAAGAAATGGTATATAATGATATAAAAAATGAAAAATGAATTTATATATAATTAATAATTTTTGATATTCAAATAAAATATTATTATTTATAGGATGTAATTAATTAATTAAGTATAAATGAATTTATCATGGATACAAGTAGTGTACGTAATTTTATAAAAAAATTAATGGAAATAAGGTTAGAAATGCATATGCTATGTTAAACTAATTATGTTAATTCAAGTATTACTGATAAATAATTCATGTATCACTGAGAAATATTAATTGATAGGTTAGTAATCCGATATTCTGTATATTATTTGATAAACTTTACATTGCATTGAACATATATTTTGTTGATTAAACATGTACTGTCTAATGGGAGAAACAATCACAGCATTATATTATATTAATGGTTCTATGATCAATGGAACAATTAGGATTGAGTACAACTAGGGTCCGAAAAAGGCAATTAGAATTAATTATGGTATGACATTCCAAGAGTTAGAGAATAAAATATGTAGAGTTCTACATATTGATAGAATTGGGAAAGAAATATTGATCATCTATAGAAATTCATATGTTGTCCAGCCGACATATGTAAAGTATGAACCTGTTTCACTAACAGATGATGAAGACATGGAGATAATATTTTCAACTATCAGTTCACATCAATGTATATCAGGTGCAGAGTTATACATAGATATCCAAACCATTGAAGCTCCTGAACCTGTTTGCACTTAGGATGATTATGAAGAAGCTGTTCGAAATATAGCAACAACCCATGTAACTGAACAGGTTATTTCAAACTATACTCCGAACATCATATATGATGTTATGAAAAATATTGGTTTAGTTTTTAATGTAAACCCATTATGTACGGTGGACAGTATTGTACCTAAAAGTAATATTAGAGAAGTATCAATATATACAGCTACTGATGATATGATGCATCTAGATAATTAACTTTTTAAAAAGAATGATGATGAAAGTGAACATGATTTGGCTGATGATGCTAAGGAAGCCGGAACTTCACACCTAGTACGAAGTCTAGAGCACACCACTATTCCAAACTATTATGCACTTGAAGCTCCATCTAGAACATTCACTTAGATTGATTGGGATGCTGTGAATATTTCAATGTATTCTTCTTTTCATGAACAAAATATTATATGGCAAAGGGACGAGGAATTGCATAAAGGACTTCACTTTATGGATAAGGCAGAATTACAAACTGCAGTAAAGTAGTATTCTATTGAAAGAATCATGAATTCAAGGTTATTGAGTAAAATCCAAACCTAGGTTTGTAAAATGTGAGAACAAAGATTCGGGATGTCAATAGATGGTAAAAGCTATTAAACGTCATGATTATTTTAAGATCTCATGATATACCGGTCCTTATACATACCTATCTATAATGATGTCTCAGGTTCATTCTGGTCTGGACTCTACATTAATTGCAAATGAAATACGGGACCTGGTGAAAGAAGTTCCTACAATTGCTATTGCTAAACTTGGTGTAGTAATACAAAACAAGTACAACTATACACCAAGTTATAAACAATTATGAGAAGCCAAGTAGAAGGTGATAGTCATGTTATTCAGGGATTGGGATATATCATATCAATTACTGCAGAAATGGTTACATGCTATAGAATATTTTAATCCCAATTCCTGGGTAAAATTTGTTAGCACTCCAACTGGTATTCCAGCTTGTGCTTAGTTTGATCATGTATTCTAGACCTTTACACCTTTAATTGAAGGGTTTAAGTACTGTCATCTAATTTAAGTGTTGATGCAACTTTCATGTATGGAAAGTATAAGGAGAAGTTGTTGATTGCAACTGCTATAGATAGAAATAATCAGATATTTTTGCTTGCATTTGGTATTGTTGATGAAGAGTTAGCTGATACCTGGGGTTGGTTCTTAGCTTGCATCAGATAGTATGTCACATCATGTCAGGAAATTTGTTTAATTTCTGATCGACATGCTAGTATTCTTGCTACAATACAGAATGAGTATCTTGGTCGGCAGCCACCGAATGCTTATCATGTATATTGCCTGCATCACATGGCAAGTAATTTCAATTAAAGATTTCATGATCCCAAACTAAGGGATGTCATGAAAAAAGCTGGAATGCAATCGCAGCCCAAAAGATTTCAAAAATATATGAGAAATATTGAAAATTTTAATCTAGAAGCTATTCAATGGTTGAATGAAATACCTTTATTGAAATGGACACGTTCATATGATGACGGACGACAGTATGGGATGATGACAACTAACATATCTGAGGGTTTCAATGGAGTTTTGAAAAATGCTCAATTCCTGCCAATAACACGTTGGTGCAGTTGACTTTCTTTTGGCTCGTGTCATACTTTGAAGGTCGACGTGCCCAAGCAAATGAGAAAATGGGCAGAAATGAAAGGTTTTCTCCATTTGTCACGGGACATGTTATTTCCAAGCAAGCTAAAGCAACATTGCATACCATCACAAGGTTTGATAGAGGAAGTGGCTTGTTCCAAGTCCAAACTGCTAGACATGGTCCGAACATGAACAGGGGCAACAATACACTGTTACCTACTATCGATATGTATTATTGAAAATATATTATATATTATGTTATGTATATGCCGAATTATGGTTTTTGATGTCGTAGGTTGTTCATCTTTCTCAGCGGACATGTACATATCAGAAATGGCAGTGTTATCATTTACCTTTTCCTCACATCATGGCTGCTTATGCACATGTTGCTATTGATTTTTATTGATACATTGATCGGTGCTACACATTACATGATTATCATCAAACATATGCACCACAATTTCAACCAATTCTTCACGAAGAATATAGGCCCTAGTAAAGTGGATATGTTATCATTATACCTGATAGCAATAAGTTGCGACAGAAAGGTAGTCCACGGTTCACAAGGATTAGAAATGATATGGAATCAGAGAAGTTGGCAACAGATGCAGGTGTACAATCTATAAAGAGGAAGGGCATGACAGATGGTTATGTCTAAGAATTTACAAGCACATCAGTAAAATTATAATAGTCATATTTCATAGATATTTTAAGGTACATCAGTTATTTCTCTTATTTATATGATGTTTATTTATTAATTAATACAAATATAGTCTTTGTTTTCATTGTTTAAAATTTGTTGAAGTGCGAGGACAGGATTTGGTTGTTGCTTCGAGAGTCCTATCAAATTTTCATTGTTCATGTCATTGCTTTGTATTATATTTGTTGTATTGTAATATATTCATATGGTTTGTGATGTATTATTACCTCATGTCAATACTTTGTATTATGGTTGAAGTCATTTTTGTTTACGTAAGATTATGTATTATGTTTGATCCTATGATATGTGCTAATTAATTTTCTAAAGAAAATATTATGTTAAGTTATGCTTGTGATTGCTTATTTTATTTTCTTTGAGTTATTATATTTTACAGTTATGGATCCCGGTCCTTCAGATCGTCATGTATTATACAATCAGGATTTGCATTGATCATCTCTAGTATAGGAGGGACAGGATATTCTGATTTTGCATTTTTGTTGTCGAGAGATGGTTATGTGCACATCAATACCGCTCGATCGACGCATATTACCTTTGTTGGTGCATTCCGATTTTTATGGACTTGCTCGTGTTAGATTTATTAAATTGGACTGGCATTTGATGACTGCTCTTGTCGAGCGCTAGCATCCAAAGATGCATATTTTCATTTACCGTAGGAAGAGATCACCATCACCCTTCAGGATATTGCCATTTAGCTAGGTTTGCTAGTTGATGGTCTACCAGTGATAGGTGCTATATAGGTAGATTGGGGACAGCTTTATCATGATTTATTAGGGATTATCCCACCACACGGTAGACTCCAGGAAACATGATTAAGTTCGGTCAAGCTTACTAAGCATTTTCAGCAGTTAGCTTTTGATAATGACGAGATAGCCATACAGTGCTATGCTCGAGCATATATTTTTAGCTGATGGGTGGGTGCTTATTTATGGATAAATCTGGAAATATGATGCATCTCTTATTTCTACCCCTACTAGCAACTTAGAGACTACTGGACAGTATAGTTGGGGTAGTGTAGGGCTTGCATGATTGTACAAAGAAATATGTAGGGCGAGAAGGAGAGTTACTACTGATATTGCTGGTCCTTTATTATTACTATAGCTATGGATATCCTTGCACCCCACAGATTATTCCGATAGGCTCCAAATCCTATGATCAATTTTGATGATGGTGGAGCTGTGATGTAGAACGAAAGCTCTGATACCAAAATTGATGCAGAACGGAAGCTCTGATACCAAAAATGATGCAGAACAAAAAAGATGATGCGATGCGGAAGTAAATTAAAATTAATATATTTTTTTTTATTTATTTATTTTCAGAAATCGGCTTTGACTTAAAGGAAAGATAAACTAAGTTGAAGGAAACTAGGTAATGATTGAAAGCATAATTTAGAAAAAACTAGGTTATCAGAGTAGTTCAGAAGTAATGGATCGCTGGGGGTTGAGAAACTCCCAGACCTAGGGTTTCGCTCTGAACTTTCAACAGGACAGAAATAGAGAGGAGAGATGGGTTACCAACCAGACAGTGATCTTCACAGAATTTGGGTGGAAGAACTCTCTCGGGCAGATTGTTGGATCCTCGGATTTGGCTATCTTCGTAATGGATCCTCCAATACTGGTCTCGTGGCTGGGTCGGCTTCTCCTGGACTCAAGATCTGGGAAGAAGAAAAACAAGTGATGGATTCAGAGACTCGGGAAAGGATTTACCAGTTCGAAGAACTTGAAGGCTGATGTCGCTGAGATCCGGATTATCTTGAAGGCTGATTCGACTCCCTCTGGAAAGAACTTTGGATCTGAAGTATCCGGACTGTAGCTGGATGCGGGTGGTCGGCCTGGACTTGGAGAGAATGGCCGTGAGAGGTGGGATATGCTAGGGCTTGGTGGAATGAGAAGGGTGATGGGCGGATAGGGTTTGGGAGTGAAGTGGCTAACCTAGGGTTGGGGTTTTGGAGATCTCACACCTCCTCAAGGTTCCTGGGGAACCCGGATTTACTCCCTCACGGAGCTCAACACCTGGATGCAAGTGCGGAAGAGAGAAAGTACAAAGTTTGCTCACAAAAAAATTTGGTTTCATTCATCTTTTCTCCAAGAGTTACATAGAGTTGAATATATAGACATAACAAAGAAATAAAATTTCATACACTTCCCATGTGGGATTAATAGGACTAACCCACACTTTAGGCATCAAATTCTCTTCCCAAGACTCCTTCCATGAGTGGGCAGCCCAAAAACTCCAAAAAAACTTGAAAATCAGCTCCAAATGGCAGGTTATGGGGGTGTCTCCTAGTATCTCTCCATGAATCAAGGATTTTCCCTTCATGGTTTGGCTTTTTTTGGACACCTCCTAGTCTTGCTCCACAAGTTTAGGCTTCTTCCTTTCATGGCTTTGGCACTTTAGGAAACTTTTGGGTGCCTCCTTGATTTTCTCCCCAAGACATGCTCTCTTCCCTTTTATAACTTGGGTTTTTATGGAACATTGTGGGGCACCTCCTTGATCCTCTCTTCAAGAAAAATTCTTACCATCCTAGCTTGGGTTTATCTGGAAAGAAGTTGGCTCCTCCTTGGATTGAGGTATCTTGATGGATTTCTCCCCCAAGTGGCGCATGAAAGAAGGGACCTGCTTTCTTGTGGTGTGGGGACCAAGGCACACTGGATGGAGATGTGGTGCCTCCTGGACTCTGGCGTGTGGCTGGGAGTGTGGCGCCCACTTGCTTGGTCCTGGGAGAAAATATGGCACCTTGGAGAAGACCTAGACCACTACTAGGACTTGTATTGAGTCAACATGACTCAACAAAATTTAAATTGCAGGGAAATACAGACTCAAACTAAAATTGAGTTGACCAAGTCAACCCTTATTACAAAACCAGAAAACCCTAATTCTTCGGGCAATGTCAATCAGAGATCCAGATGGAGCCCTGAAGTCTTCTTCTGAGTCTGGTGCCCGCACCAATTTTGGTATCAGAGCCTTGTCTAGGGTTTCTGTTTTGATTGCTTGTTTGAGTCTCTCTTTTTTACTTTGTCTGCTCGAAGTAGACTCCCCAGGATGTCCGGTCCTAGGAACGAAGCGAGGTTCAAACCTCCTCTTCCCATTCCACGGGGTGTTCCTAGGGCGTGTAGGGGATCCGTTGGGTTACAACTTCGTAGCAGGAATTGTAAACGAGGAAGTACTCTATTTTCAGCCCATAATTGCCCTGTTACAGTAATTATTTCTCACTGTAGGTAACTCCAAATTCAGTGATTTTTATTTTTCTGAAACCAGTATAATTGAAACTATTTTGTATAATTTTCTTGTGATTTATTGGTTTCCGTGAGATTTTGAAAATTAAATTACTGCAACTCTGTTTTTATATTTCTGCAATTCAATTATTTTTGAGTGATCATCTCTTAATTCATCTTAAGGGCATTTGAGCATCTAAGATAAGGGGAGGAGTTGATAACCTCTCCTTAGCCCAAAACCACCACCCACTCATTCGAACCTAAGCCTTTAATCTTAAAATTCATTAGACCTAATTTGCCCTAGTGGGCTAGGGACATCAACAAGTCGGGTCAAGGCTAGTGTTGAGTCAGTTTGTCTGGTTACTCTGTGTGTACTTTGTACTCAGTGTCTAGAACGGGGGTTCAGGGATTCTATCCCGAAAGGCTTGTGTGCTGGTCCGCCTACCTGGCCAATCACTGATTGGTGTCTAGGATTGGCATCTAGGGACCTAACACTCCCCTTACTCCTGCCTGGCTGAGTCCCGAGTTACTACAGGCTAGCTTGCCACTCTGATTGGGCATCTAGTTTGGGCTCTAGGTCTAGTTAGCCAGTAGTCGCTTTAGTCTAGTCACATTCTGTGTGCTTGCTTGCATCATCATGTCTACCCGGAATGGAGTACCCTACCAACCTAGTCAAATCCAACCAGATTTAGAGGCCATGGTTAGAAATCTTACCGAAAGTATGACCAAATTGAGTCAGGACATGAATGAGGGTTTTCCCAATTTAGGGATCGAGTCCAAGTACTTGAGAAACGTAGACATCAAAATTGGACCCCTGATCCAAAATTTAATAGGCCCCAACCTCACCCATGCCAGGAGCCTAGGAGGACCTTATACCATGATCCCGAGCATAACCTTAGGAAGCCTAACCATGATATCTATAGTGTGGATCATGTCTATGAGAGGTCCTTACAATATTCTAGACCAGTCACTCAAAACCCCAATCTTCTAGATCAAACCATTTAGATCCACACCCTTGCCCAAGTAAGGTCTCTACTAGCTTGAAACCCAGTGTGACCCAGGTTCCTATATCTCAAGAATGTTTGTTTTGTAGAGAAAGAGGCCATAAATCTAGTCAGTGCCCATGCATAGGACTGGCTTGTGCACAGCTAAGTGGTAAGAATCTTAAGGATGACATTAATGAAGGAGAACCCAAGCCTACCAATGAGGAAGAAAGGTTAGGTATGACAAGCCTAGAATCAGTTGACCCGATTACCACTGACCGGAAACCCATTGAAGATGGCATCGAGGAAGTATATGATGCTGGCTTGAGTCTAGTTGATGAATATGAGGGGGAAGAACTTGAAGAATGTGACATCGATACTATTGGTTCCTTACCTGAGGAGACCTTCGAGAGCAACCAAGTGGTAGGACCTAGTTTAGAAATTCAAGAGATTTGTGAGAATCAGGTTCCTTTAGTCAAATACCCCCAGGAAGAACTCATAGTGTTAGCCCGAGCTATCAGTTCGTACCCTCTAATGACAGCCATTCCCCAAGTACCAATTGAAGATCTTTGCACTGAACTGTTTAAGTTTGCCCACCCTATGGTAGATCCTCTCCTTAGGATGACTGAATCAAGCCTCTTACAATTGGACCTTGTCCCATGCCCAGCTACTAATGTCTCTCCCGTAATCTCTGTTGAACATCCTTGTCTTGAGCGGATTGATTCACCCAGTCCTGTAGAAGTCCTCCTTATGGCCCCAGACCCCTTCCTTCGCATGACTGACCTACCCTTCTATAGACTATACCTTTCCGCACCCATAGGTCAAATTTCAAGTCTTGAGGTCATCATCCATAGGCCCTCCCATGAATCATTCTCTAATCCAGTTCTTGAGAAAGTGGATCATTATTTGCTTAGAGAACAAACCTTAATTATTGCAATCACATGTCCTAGGCTACTTCCCGAACCATCTCTTGATCCATTCCTGGGAGTAGCAAACTTTTTCGTTCGTAAGGATGACCAGTTGACACTCATAGATCACCATTCAAACCTTCAGGTCACCACCTTTAGTCAACAGGTAATTCGAGACTCCACCTCATATCTCCTCCCTTTCTCTAGGACTTCCAATGCTTCTTACACCATCCAAGTATACTTTGTCGAAGCCTTTAGAGTGAACCACGTGTCAGAACCTATTAGGTTTGCCACCTACTTCTGGAAGACCTTATGGCACCTACTAGGCATCCATAATAAGTTTTCATGCTCTGCATGCCCTCCTCCGACCCAAGGTCAAACCTAGAGAGCCTTAGTTTGTTAGGTTTAGACCTAGGGTTCCTTTGTAATAAAGTCCATTTTTTAGGAATGCGTCGTCAGTCTAGTTTAGTTTTCTTGACCCTTTACTAGGCTTTGGCTCAGATTTTGGTTTGATTGAGAGCACCAGGAATTGGGATTTGTATTTTGTCTAGGACTAAATTTGCATATAATGTTTCGATCAATAGGTCTATAGGCTAGAGTCCCTTTGAAATTGTTCATGGATACAAGCCTCACACACCACTTGATCTGATTTCACTATTAGTCCACACACACAAGTCTCTTGATGCACTTGCATAGCATGTAAAGGACTTGCATAAAGAAATTCATGCCAAAATAACTTTAAGTAATGAAACTTATAAGAAGTTGGCTGATTCTCAAAGACGAGTCAAACTTTTGTTGAGAGAGACTATGTAATGATTAGGTTAAGGCCTGAGCGATTTTCTCCTGAAACCGTTAGAAAGTTACATGCTAGAGGAGTTGGACCATTTAGAGTAGTGAAGAGAGTAGGATCCAATGCCTATGTGCTCGAGTTGCCTCCAGAACTAGGCAATAGCTCTAATTTCAACATTACAGACCTAGTAGAGTACAGGGAGCCAGCTGTGATTCCCAGTGAGCCTTTGAACCTAATCCTGTTATTGAGAGTGATCCCGACCCTGTGTGTCCACCAACAAACTGGCCTGTGAGGAAAGAGCATATTGAAAAGATCCTGGATGATCAGGTTATCTCTACTCGTAATCGAGGATACCAAAGATACCTGGTCCGCTAGCAAGGAAGGCCAGATTCTGATAACTCTTGGATCTCCCGAGAAGAATTACAAGAATTGGACCCAGACCTCTTAGAGAGATACCAGAGCCAGCTTGATCCATACTCGACAGGGTCGAGTTCCTCCCACCCCGAGAGAATTGGTGCGGGCACCAGACTCAGAAGAAGACTTCAGGGCTCCATCTGGATCTCTGATTGACATTGCCCGAAGAATTAGGGTTTTCTGGTTTTGTAATAAGGGTTGACTTGGTCAACTCAATTTTAGTTTGAGTCTGTATTTCCCTGCAATTTAAATTTTGTTGAGTCATGTTGACTCAATACAAGTCCTAGTAGTGGTCTAGGTCTTCTCCAAGGTGCCATATTTTCTCCCAGGACCAAGCAAGTGGGCGCCACACTCCCAGCCACACGCCAGAGTCCAGGAGGCGCCACATCTCCATCCAGTGTGCCTTGGTCCCCACACCACAAGAAAGCAGGTCCCTTCTTTCATGCACCACTTGGGGAGAAATCCATCAAGATACCTCAATCCAAGGAGGAGCCAACTTCTTTCCAGATAAACCCAAGCCAGGATGGCAAGAATTTTTCTTGAAGAGAGGATCAAGGAGGTGCCCCACAATGTTCCATAAAAACCCAAGTTATAAAAGGGAAGAGAGCATGTCTTGGGGAGAAAATCAAGGAGGCACCCAAAAGTTTCCTAAAGTGCCAAAGCCATGAAAGGAAGAAGCCTAAACTTGTGGAGCAAGACTAGGAGGTGTCCAAAAAAGCCAAACCATGAAGGGAAAATCCTTGATTCATGGAGAGATACAAGGAGACACCCCATAACCTGCCATTTGGAGCTGATTTTCAAGTTTTCTTGGAGTTTTTGGGCTGCCCACTCATGGAAGGAGTCTTGGGAAGAGAATTTGATGCCTAAAGTGTGGGTTAGTCCTATTAATCCCACATGGGAAGTGTATGAAATTTTATTTCTTTGTTATGTCTATATATTCAACTCTATGTAACTCTTGGAGAAAAAGATGAATGAAACCAAATTTTTTTGTGAGCAAACTTTGTGTTTTCTCTCTTCCGCACTTGCATCCAGGTGTTGAGCTCCATGAGGGAGTAAATCCGGGTTCCCAGGAACCTTGAGGAGGTGTGAGATCTCCAAAACCCCAACCCTAGGTTAGCCACTTCACTCCCAAACCCTAGCCGCCCATCACCCTTCTCTTTCCACCAAGCCCTAGCATATCCCACCTCTCACGGCCGTTCTCTCCAAGTCCAGGCCGACCACCCGCATCCAGCTACAGTCCGGATACTTCAGATCCAAAGTTCTTTCCAGAGGGAGTCGAATCAGCCTTCAAGATAATCCGGATCTCAGCGATATCAGCCTTCAAGTTCTTCGAACTGGTAAATCCTTTCCCGAGTCTCTGAATCCATCACTTGTTTTTCTTCTTCCCAGATCTTGAGTCCAGGAGAAGCCGACCCAGCCACGAGACCAGTATTGGAGGATCCATTGCAAAGATAGCCGAATCCGAGGATCCAACAATCTGCCCGAGAGAGTTCTTCCACCCAAATTCTGTGAAGATCACTGTCTGGTTGGTAACCCATCTCTCCTCTCTATTTCTGTCCTGTTGAAAGTTCAGAGCGAAACCCTAGGTCTGGGAGTTTCTCAACCCCCAGCGATCCGTTACTTCTGAACTACTCTGATAACCTAGTTTTTTCTAAATTGTGCTTTCAATCATTACCTAGTTTCCTTCAACTTAGTTTATCTTTCCTTTGAGTCAAAGCCGACTTCTGAAAATAAATAAATAAAAAAAATATATTAATTTTAATTTACTTCCGCATCGCATCATCTTTTTTGTTCTGCATCATTTTTGGTATCAGAGCTTCCGTTCTGCATCAAGCTGGTCTACCATTGGGTCCATTAGGGATACAGTAAGTTTTGTGCATATATTATATTTTATTCTATGTACAATATTTATTGATTTATTTAACAAATTTAATTCCTTTATTTTGTAAATGGAGGGATGTTTTTTCTTTGACATAGTTGCCTACACATATGGTCTCTTCATATCGGTACATGATAGATCACCTGAGAGTAGATGAGGTGATGATTACTAATTTTTTTAAAATGATTTATTAGTCTTATATATTCTTGTTTAACGAATTATGCTTTAAATTATTTATAAATAGGTGATATGATAGCCATATACTGCTGATATATTTGTACAATTACTAGATTACTATCTACACAGTCAGAACATCTGGCATGCTCGAGTGCCACTTGTTTGCTTTCATATAGCAGAGAGGCACTTACCTGATAGAGTGATGTGCCAGTTTGGGATTCGACAGGTCATGCCAGATCAGTTTGATATGAATTCGACATTGTACTGTATCGATCTGAGGGGACGATACGAGCAGGACTTGTCCGTCACTCATCAGAGCTGTATTCAGTTATGAATGAGTTGACATGATCATATTATAGATGATGCTCTACTTGATGGTATCATGGATTATCACGATCCCTATATGTAGTGGTATTGCAGCATCACTCGTCGATTCATCAATTGTCAAGGTGCAGTTAACGATTATACGGTAAGAAATTTAAGTCTTGCTATTTATTAATGTTAATTTTTAAATTTCTTGAAACTTATTATTTTTTTTAACTTATAGAGTAGTGGCATCACGAGGATACTTCATCTTGCTTAGCTAGATTGCATAACGATGTACTCCTAGACAATACAAGATGTTTGCCATTCCATCCTTCATACTGTCGGCGAGCATGAACGTGTCCCGTTATGTGAGTTTTATCAGGGGGTCGATAGAGAGGACAAGACACTTTCGCCTTTTCACTATGCATCTTCATCAGGAGCACCTCTGCCATTCTAACATGGACGAGGTACTTGACATTATAGTACCTCTCCATACCCGATGCTCGAGTTCACATCTATTGATGGTTTTGCTGCACATTTTGAGTATACCACCGTACTGTACTACATGATGTAGCTCGATTATTCCAGACATCGAGGACAGGCCTAAGGCGAGGGATCATCACATCACATATCTATACAGTAGGCATCACATGACGTCGAGCATATGACAGAGCCTCAGCCACTAGCTGAAGTTGTGCAGATGCCTTGTCATGTCTAGCCTGTACACTGGAAGAGATGGCCACCATGTGAGACCTAGAACCATTATTTTTTTATTTATGTATTGTATTTGTAAAACTATATTCTGAATTTTTATTTATTTATTATTGAGCAATTTCTCATGCAAGACTAAGTCACAGTTCCGAGTCAATTTTCTGATCTGTGTTGTAGCTGTAGTGGACTGAGAATCATCATGGACTAAAGTATCTGGTGTACTCATGCCTATCCTATGTGGCATCAACTCCTCATCAAAGGTAACAGCATCCATCATCAATTATAAAAGCACAATACAAGAATTAAGATAAATAACATATATACAATAAAATGATAGAGCACATATGTCTACATTCGTTCCGTGCCAACGTGCAACCGGTGACCTTCGGTAGATTGTACCTTGCCGATTGCCCGAACACCCAGCCCATGCCTGATAGGCTATGTAGCTGGTGGTGATCGTGGTGCTCCGCCATAGCCCAACCGAAGGTTTAGGGTTTATGGTTTATGATTTAGAGTTTAGGATTTAAGTTTTAGGGTTTATGGTTTAAGTGTTAGAATTTAGGGTTTAGTATTTAATGTTTTGGATCTAGGGTTGGTTTAGGGTTTAGGATTTAGGATTTAGGATTTTTTTTAAAATAATATTTTTTTATTAAATAATTAAAGAGACGGTGCCATCCCATATTTATTTACAAGAATAGGTGTTATGGATTACGTGGATTGTATGGATACGAGGGAAAGATTTTTGGTTTGGACGTGGGGGTCAGGTGGACTTGAAATCATATTTGGCAAAGATGATTTCAAATTGGGATGACATCATGTTTGCCAAAAATGATTTCATTTAAATTATAAAATAAATCTCACCTAAAATCATCTTTAGCAAAGATAATTTCAAATTCAGGTGAAATCGATTTGGCTGCCAGGGTCCGGCCACCAATCCAGCCACCAGTCCGACCCCCACTCCTGCCACCGGTCCGAGCACCGATCCGGTAGCTAGGGTCTGAGCACCGGTCCGGTTGCTAGGGTCCGGCCATGTGTTCGGCCACCAATCCAGCCACCGGTTCGACCGCTAGGGTCCAGCCACCGGTCCTGCTATCGCTCTGGCCGCCAGGGTCCGGCCGCCAATCATGCCACCGATATGGCCCCCAGTCCTGCCATTGCTCTTACCGTCGATCTAGCCGCTAGGGTCTGGCCATCGATCCAGCCCCTAGTTCTGCCTCCACTCCGGCCCCTAGTCCTGCCACCAGTCCAGGATGCTCAAAAATTATTTTCACATACTAGTAATTTTAATATAATATATAATCTTAATTTATATTAATTTTAAATTATTATTTAAATAATATATATTTAATCCTAATTAAGTGAATAAAAAAATTCACTGCATTGGAATGATTGAAATTGTTTTTGGCAAAAACGATTTCACCTAAATTTGAAATCATCTTTGCCAAAGACGATTTCAAGTCCATCTGCTCCCACATCCAGAAAAAAAATTCTTTTCCTCGTATCCATACAATCCACGTAACCCCAAACACCTATTCTCGTAAATAAATGTGGGATTACACCGATTGCATAAATATTTAATAAAAAATATATTTAAAAAAAAAAACTCTAGGGTTTAGGTCTTACGATCTAAGGTTGGTTTAGGGTTTAGGGTTTAAGGTTCAACGGTTAGGATTTAGGGATTACGATCTAGGGTTTAGGGTTTAGGGTTTAGGGAGGTATTATGGTCGGTACCGGTGGCACGTTGGCGCATGGGATGACTGGTCACTTATCGGTATGTCACGAAGCAACGAGCCGGACTTGAAACAAATTAAATTATTTAATGTAATTGCTTTTATTTTAATATAATTAATTATTTATATAATTTTAATTTTAAATAATTAATCTTTAAATAAAATTCTACAATGAAATCGTCTTTGGCAAAGATGATTTCAAGCCAAGTTGAAATCATCTTAGCCAAAGATGATTTCAAGGCCATGCTGGCTTGCTACGTTGCTAAAAATACTTACTTTCATAATTATAGTACTGAACACCTAAAATAATAAATATTTTTTAATATTATTTTAAAAAAATTTCATAAATATACATACTTTTTTTTTTCACGAGTTCTATCTCACCTTTCAGAAGAATGGAGAGACAAGTTGAGTAATAAGCTGAAGCATGAACGAACTGATGTAACTGAAGCGAATGACTGAGCCCTGACAACAGAATCTTCTTTGCAGAACCTTGGCCTGCCATGAGCCAGACAATGAGAAATGGTCCATGGTCCCAAGCTGACAAACACACCATGCAATGAAGGCAAAAAGAGAAAAAAAGGTAAAAGGTGAGCAAAGCTTGTCCCCCTAAGTCTAAAACCATAGCTCATGTCACGTTCATTTGCCACTACCAGCCTCCATTATTCGTCTTAGGAGTGTGTTTGTTTGTGGCATTGATTAGTGGCCTAATTTCAGTACTCATATACAGAGAGGCATTTTCTGTAATGCTGTACCACTCAAATCGAAACTTGAGTGCAATCAAGACACGTGCGTTCTGGCCGTAAAAAATGTCGGTCGGCCACTAAAGAATTCACCTGCCATTTCCTTGGGAAGAGAATAAAAGTAACTAATGTGTTTTGTGCGAAAGCAAGAGCTTGGAAAGCATTAAGAAAACAAGATTAACAAGGGTATGTGTACTGTATTCATTGTTGTTACAAGGATCATACACCATTGTTCGCACTCTCAAAAAAATGCAAATTTGTCAGCCAGAATATGGAAATAAATTAAGGTCACAGATACAATCTACTAAGGCAAAAGATTCGATCGACGGCAAAAATCCAAATCAGAAAATCCTTCGGCATGGTTGAGAAAATTTGCAAAGATGGACCAAATAAGCAGAGAAGTCAAGATGCTGATAAGGCCTATAAGCAGAGAAGTGATGATGATGATAAGACCTATCTCAATCACAAAAAGAAGAAATCCAAGGGCTGCATGACTACAAGTTTAATATGGATAATGAAAAGGTAGCACCATTCTTTCTCAAAGACAGGAAACTATCCGAGCACAGGAACCAGCATAGAAACAATTGCTTGTAATGGAATATATCAGTTCACCTCCAACAACAAAAATACAACAGAGCCCACTAGTTCATTACAATGATTGTATGGAAACCAGTTCAATTTTTTTTCATTCTATTCGTTTTCCACTTTGTTTCAAGAATGACTTCTTATTCATCCATTGTAATACACTGCAGTGACATGACCGAAGATTGGCCGAACCAACCCACCCCATGGTTGCAGTGAAAACTGCTAAAAGGAAGGTGATTCAAAACAAAAGATCGATTTAAAACTGGTTGCATACTTGTTGGAGACATCAACATACTGGAAGGTGGTATACCAGGCTCTAGTTTTGCCTAACCAACCACAAAAACAATGTGCTCTATTTACGAGATAACTATGTTGTGTTTGAACATTTGACAAATTCTTCGGCACGTATCCATCAAAATATTGCAAATCACTAAGAAATGTATACAAAAATACAACAGGCTTAAGGCCTCATGGTACCAAAATAATTCGTAAGAAAAAGTCAGCTTATCGGGCAAGTAAATGCTCTTTTAGCCAATAACAAGAAAACAGCAACATTTTGAAATTGCGATCTACTTTTGCAGTACAACATGGGAGAACATGTTCATGAGAATGTCCAGCAGATCTAGAGTTCCTCATGTCTCCACGTTAGGATAGGAGGCTTGAAGATATGGCTACAGTGGTAATCATAGATTGAAATTTTCATGTTCTTAGTTGTCCCTTCAAAAGAAATATTTGCCTTTTTTTATTGTTTTTAACTGATTCTGATGTCTTAAAATAATGAATTAAAAGTTGATTGGTGAGTTGGTGATGCACAGAAACAAAAGAAAATGATATTTCAAACTATAAAACACAAGACAGAGAGCCTCACCTGTCCCACTAGTGTTCAAAGGAAACCACATTGTTCAGTGGTTGAGGAAACAACCAAAAAATTTTCCAGACTTTCAAATGCAACAGACTGGAGAGTTCTTAAGTCGAGGGCCCTGCAAGCTGGCCTCAAAAGCATGAGGATAACTCTGACCATTATCCAACTGCCTACTTTATATTGCACGTAATCCACCATTAAAATTTCACTTTATGATCTTCAAGATTATTTCAGATTTGTGATAATTCCATTACTAAAACTGGAATTAGCCAAACAATTATTTATGAAAATTCCAACAACTTTTAAGAATTTTTCATTCATTCTGGAATTTTTTAATTCATTATGTTTGACTTTTCAATGACAAATCAGAATTTAAATTTCCAAAAAAAATTAAAAAAATTAAGAAAACAGATTTTTTTGGAAATTATATTTGTTATAGTGGCTAGTTACTCGGCCATGAGGACTAATTGATCAGATAACCGACTATGGAGCACTAAGATTATCTATTACATCACTAAGGAAGAGATGACTAAGATTAATTGTTACAATCATGACTTAGAAGCTACAAACAACTGGGCCCAACTAGCTACCAGCATTATCCTATTTGGGAATGCCATAAAGGCATCCATTGAGTACTTATTTAGGCCTGACTAGTTACCAACATTTTACTAGTCGGGCATGCCAGCATAGAATGTCAAAGACCTCTATCTACAACTACAAGCTACCCTACTACTCGGAGTTGGCCATGTCCAAGTAGATGACATAAACGGACAACTTTCAGCTGCCCCAATTGAGAGAATAGTTTAAACAAGATCCTAATAGATACCGCGATCATAATAAAAAGATCTCAACAGAAAGGATTCGGAAGACAAGATCCTAGCATCCTATTAGAAAATTGTTATCCACGTCAATGAAGGCTACCTTCCTAATCGTATTCATTTATCCCATATAACCCTATAAATTAGTAAAAAGGAACCCCCGACAAGGTACATCTAGATAATACTCTCACATGCTCATTCAGTCATCTTCCTCATCATCACTCTCAGCTCTGGCTACCATTATCCATCTTATCTTTTTACTGACTTGAGCTATAGAGGATCCCCCATTAGTTACTACTGGTCAAGGGACTATCTTGCCAGTCTCTGTCTAAGAGCCATCAGGAAGTAATGTCCTATCTTGCTAGAGAAAATCGGAGATCCTTAGTCACCATCCTAGTTCCAGTGGAAGGCGATTTGCTGGCAATAGATTGGCATGCTAGGAAGGGAAGCATCTTGAAGAAGATCTAGGAGTCTAGAGAGCCAGATGATGAAAATGAAGATGCAGGTGCAAGATGCCTCCATCAATCATACCGGATACTCTTTGCACCATGGAGAGCCACCCAATCAGGCGGTGGAGCCTCTTGCACTGCCTCCTCCACCACCAATTACCCAACAGGACTTGTTGGCTTGTTTAGTGTAGTAGGTCTGGCACTGACTACAATAGTGGAAAAATTATAGCTACAATAGGTTGCGGCAAAGTAGCAGCCTTAAGAAGCCCCAGCTACTCCCTTTGCTATTGCTACTTATCCCAATCATTATTCTCCCCATAGGAAATCTCTTCGCTGATAGATTTTCCATCAATCATGATCTCATTTGCCATATCGATAAGCCACTGGTCCCCTCATGGAAATCCTCTTACCGACCAATTTCTTATCGATTACAATTCTCATATCCACAATAAGCAAGTCCTAGGTGCGAGGAACAAGGACATAGAAGAGAATGAAGGCAAAACAAAAGCCCTCACTCCTTGTTTGAATCCTTAAAAGAGGGATCCATTAACGAGGCTATTCGATGACTGGCCCAATAATGCCTCGACAATTATGAATGGAAGTTGAGCGAGACAATCATTGACTTGTTGATTTATAGGAGGGAGTTGGGACCTGATCAAGTTCAACACTCGTCCCCCATTCTCAAGACAAATCATGGAGGATTCAATCTCGAGTCGGTTTTGTTAGGAAATGTATCCTATAACCAATTATCTGGGTTGTAGATGGTTGAGCTCTTTATAATTTATACATGAATCATTAACAAAAAAAATTATTTTTTGGCAGTTCATCTCCTTTTGCATCTTCCACTAGACTCATTTGAGATGAAGTCCTTAGAGAACTACTTCAATTCAATAAAAGAGGATTTATTAAGTAGTTCTTAAATATGTTCGTGACTAAATGATACATTGTTATCTAAGAAGAAATTGTTTATCGAGTGTAGGTCATTGTATGTCATATGGATTGCTTGACCTCATAATCAAGAAGTATGAAGATACTGGTATAGCATGCAAGTAAGTGTAAGTATATATTATACTGAATATGACTAACTCTATTGAGTATTCTGCTATCAAAAGTATCTCATAGAAGGATAAGGGTATAAGTATCTCTCCGACCTGAGATCATCCCAGTGATTTGCAAGCAACACATTGTGTTTAGATGCTAGATTACCTGGTTTCTAATTCGACAAAAGGTTATTTGGTGTAGTCAAGTACTTATTAAATCAGTGGTGAGTCAAAATAGAATTGACCACTCTAAGATGTTGGAGATAATGCTTTACTATATTCAATTTAGCAAGACATATTTGGATATATTATTCAGAGTTGGTAGTTAACTTTGAAATTATTCTAAGCATTAGGGTCAAAGGGATGAATTATACGGAAATCCTATGCTTAGGTTCTTGAATGTTCTTCGCAAGGATTCGACCTATCTGGATGTCGAGCACCATTGCTGAGGTTGCATTAATTAATTCAAAAATTTGTTCCTAGACTACTAGCCTAGTATTCCAACCTATAAAATCATATACAATAGAAGTTTTTGACCGATCATGATGGCTGACTAATGATTAAGAATCATTTAGTAGCAAAATTATAAATATGTTGAACAATTAACCCTGTACAAATATTGTAAATTCATAATAATTTATTTATTTATTAAATATAAAAGATTAATTAGTAACTGGATTTCTATTTGACTCAATTTGATTGAGTGAAGAGATTTAGGTCAAGTCTAATTGAATTTGGTTCAATAAGAATTCACCCGATTAGGTTATTTGATGACCTAATCACTAAGGATTTCTAATTATGGTTTGATTTAGACTTGGGCTCAGCTAATTCTAGATTTAATTAAGTTTTAATTAAGCCTAATTAGGATCTAATTAGATTGAGTCCATGTTAGTTAAATTAGTTATAACCAAATTAGTTTTAGTTCCTAACTAATTTTGGTCAAAGTTTGGTCAAAACCTTAACTAGCACAACTAGGTTTCCTTTAGGATTTCTCCACACCAATTATTTGAATAAATTCATGAAAAATTCATTCCAAATATGTTTTTATGATCTCCCTCTTTCTTATCTAATTTGGGTTAATTTAGGATGAGTTTTAAACTTAAATGAGAGGAGTTTGACTGGGAATCAAACTCTTTGCCTTATCCTAACTCTATTTGATCTTAAACTCTCCAACCTTATCCTAATCTTGTTGCCAATTTTTTTAAAAATTTAGATAAAAAGTGCGATGAAAAGTGGGCCATGAACTAGTGATTTGAAAAATAAATTCATGAAAACTATTTTGTGAAAGAAGGTGGGGTATGGAATGATGAAGACTAGTCAAACTAGCTAGTATTTCCTAATCTCATCCAAAGTCCACTTAATTCTATACTAATTCACATGCCTAATTTTCTTAGAATTCTTTTGGGAATTGGGAAATGAAAGAAACTTTAAATTAGCATAAAATCTGATGAGAAAGGCACTAGAAAGAAATTGTGAAAAAAGCATGAGTGAAAGATTGGCGTGACAAACCTTCTTGTGTGCTAGGTTTAGGGAAGAAGAAAAGAAAAAAATATGAAGAAATGGGTTTTCTTATTTTTAATTTTTTTCTCTTAGGTCAAGAACCCTTCATCCTCTTCTTGGATTTCTTAAAAGGCTCAAGAAAGTCTAAAAAATAATTTATTTTTAGCCATCCAGTGCCTTCACATAGATCTAGCAATCTAGGAGGTTGATCGCATCGAAACTTCATGTGGATGATTCATAGAGGATGGACACCCTGTGTAGCTATGAAGTGACATGGAGAGCCCTTACCACATACTATCAGCAATGACGATCATTGACCTATGATAAAGTATGAAATTTGATTTTATATTATTTATAGATTAGATCTATTGCATGCATCAAGTAAATTGATGCATGTTGATTTTATTTTCTGTTGCATATCATGTTATGATCCTTCGTAGAAGTTATTAAAATTATTCTAAATATATATTTTATATTTAAAAAAATTTTAAAATAGATATTCTTTCACTATGAATTATTAAAAAAACTATGCATGAAACCGTAGGCATTTTTTTTCCAATAGTGGTATCAGAGCCATCATTATTCATAACATGATATGTAGATACTTACATGTTAGATGTAATCTTAATCTGAGCAACTACCTTGGATTGGGTTGATCACCATAGCCACCGGTCATAGAAGAAAAGTAGGGTTTAAAGACCCTCTCTTTTCGTTCAATAGGATCTCCTATGGCATGTAGTGATGCCACTTGTGATTATATCCCATGAACAAGTGAGGTAAAAAAAATATTAAAATTATTTCAATAATTAGATCTAATTCTTAGTGATTTAATCTTCATTAAGTTATAATTTTTGATTTAAAATTAATGTATTAGGGATTGTTTTCATATTTAGAATATTAAATACAAAGTTAATTTCAGCATAAGACTATATCATATAGTTGAGATCTAAAAAATATTTAATGTATATGTGATGCATATAAATTATATAGATCTAAAATTTAGCAAATTTAATCTTGTTTAATTATTAGAATTAAGTAATCTATGATTAAATTTAGAATTATGAATTAAAGATATAATCATGTTTCATAAATCATGGACTTTGGGTTAGATTGAATCAAGTTAAATAACTGGGTCAGTCCTAGAGTTAGAATTTAGAATAATATGAATCTAATAGAGAATTAGATTTAACCTAACTAAAATTGATTTGGATTAGATCAAGTTTTTCTCTAGATCAAATATATAGTAATAGTTTGATTAAATCCAAATTATAACAAATGGACCTAATTTTGGCTCAATGGTCAGACCCGAGTCCTCAGGCTAGTCTAATTGAATCTGATGAACTAATTGGTTTCTAAGGTAAGTATGGCATTTTGATCATGATCATTAATTAGGGCTGGGGTACCTCTTACTTTGCCAACTTTTTATGTATTTAAGGAAAGAGGTTAATGGCAGAACCCTCCCATTGATCTCACTTACGTGGCCAATGTGGTCAATCAAAATTTGATTAGATAGCTCATCGATTTAAGTTAACCCATGCCAGTAAGGAAGATCAATTTAACTGATCTAGGTACCTTTGGACGAATGTGATTTGACCCTTGATGAAATTTGTGGGAGGATTGTTGATTAGTCCATGTCTTCTTCTTTTTTTTTAATTAAATCTTCTAAAATTATTAGGTCCTTCAAGTTATAAAATTATGGAGATAATTGAGTCATGGCCTTCCATTAAGAGAGTGATAATGAGTCCAATAGTTAAGATGATCATTGAAGGTCCAAAGATCTGGTGCTCATCTGGCTATTGAAATTATATTCATATTATGATTGCTTAGTACTTTTTAAATGACGGTCAAGTTGGCCAGCCAATGTCAGGCTTGGATATCATTGGCTAGAAGCACTCAATCTTGTCATATTAATGGTTGGACCTAACCAGGACTTTTAGTGGTAGCCCAAAGGCTAACTGATTAGTACTTGTGATGGGTATCCAGGGCAGGTCCGGGTATCTTTCCATTTTTCTCTTATTTTCTCATAATTTTTTATTTTTCATATTCCTGCTATTCCACTTATTCCTGCTATTCCACCTTTATCCCGATCTTATTCCCGATTTATTCCTACACTATTCCATCTTCACCTGTGAATTTTTTTAAAACTTTCGAACCCTAGCCGCCGCCCCCTCGGGCCCCAAATCCGGGCCGCCCGACCCCCGATAGCCCTCGCCGGACCGCCACCTCGCTCGCCGGCCCTCACCCTCGTCGGAGAAGCAGCCACCACCGCCCACGCACATGGGAAGATGAACGGACGCGGAGGCGTCCGCCCGCCGCCATGGCCCACGGTCGTCGCTGCCGCCGCCGTCGCTGGCCTACTGCCCGCAGCCATTCCAGCCGCTCGTTGGCCCTCGCCCGACGACCAATGGGGTCCGCCACCGCCCACGCCCATGGGAAGATGAACGGACGCGGGAGGCATCCATCCACCCACGTGCGCCCCTGCACCGTCGCAGCCGTTGCCGCCTACCGCCTCGCCACCCCCGCACGTTCGTCGACCACCTTCCCGCCGACCCCGGCCTCCCCCGCCATCCACCGGCCATGCCAGCGCTTTGAGGTCTCCCATGGCATGCCCTAGGGCATGCCGTGCCATTCTTGTGCGACCTCGCCCGCAGCCCATCGCCAGCCATCCACCGCTCACCATGCGCTGGCCCATCCGCCACCCGCTTCTCGGCCGTCCGCTGGTGCCATGCCGCCCATCGGCCCTCGCCCGGCCGTTGGTGGGGTCTGCCGCCGCCCACGCTCGTGGGAGGCATCTGTCGCCCACGTGCGCCCCTGCACCACCGCCGCTGTTGCCGCCTGCCATCGCTGCCCGCACGTCCGCTAGCCACCATCCCACCGGCCCCGCCTACCCTGCCATTCACCGCCATGCCGGCGCTCTAAGGTCTCCCACGGCCGTGGGAGACCAAACATCACACCTTGGGGCGTGCCATGCCATTCTTGTGCCGCCTCGCCTGCAACCCGCCGCCAGCCGTCCGCCGCTCACCATCCGCCGACCCGTCCGCCACCCCTTTCCCGGTCGTCCGCTGGTGCCCTGCCGGAGACCGTTCTTCCCTTCCACGCCGTGAGTTGGTGTTTGCATGGATTTCAGAGCAGTCCCATTTTCAGAGCAGCATGCTTTCTGGAGCAGATCATCAAGCCGACATGCTTCTCAGAGCAGATTAGCACCACTTTTGAACACAAATTTTGATGTAATTTATTTTTCTTTTTTAGTTTTCTTAGAGGCTAAGAAACTGAGGGTTTTGGTTTTTCTATATAAAGGCCCCCTCTACCCCTGTAATAATCAGAGATGATTTGATATAAATTTTTAGTTCTCCATTGGTTCCGGTTCTGGTTCTGGGCTGAGGCCTTTGCCTTCGTTCCCTACTGTGTGCATTATGGGTTCGATGAGTGGTGTGAGGCATTCCCTGCTGTGTGCATTATGGGTTCGGTGAGCACCATAGTTATCCCCTATCTCGTCTTCTTTATTCCCTCGTGTCCTTTGAGAGTCATCCTAGCACATCTATGTGAGAGCCCTGCTATGTGCATTATGGGTTCGATGAGAGCTCAGGGTAGCTGGTATTGTGATCCCCCAGGAGGGTAGCTGTGTGCTGTGATCCCTTGGGAGGGTAGCTTTACGCTTTGACCCCTGACTTTCTATATGTGTCTCCCTATTAGAGTGAGTCCCAAGGCCATGAGTTCCAGTTCCCACCCCCATCTCTATCCTTCCTTCGCCACCTCCACCAAGAAAATTGAAAATAAAGAGATCATCTATTTTAGGATTTTAGTTTCAGTGTTACCCTAGTCCCTGGAGACTTCTAAGCCCTCCCATAATCCTAGTTTTGTTAGGTATCTTTTCTTTTCCCAAATAACCCAGGTTACATCAATTTTCGTCCCGCATCAATTTAGGATAAAATCATTACCAAAAATTTTTTAGAAAAATAATGGTTAAGAACCTACCTTTAGATGCACATGGATGAACCGACCAAAATCCATCTCGTATGCAATCTATTGGATTCTGGTACCCATTAAGAAATTGGGGTAATTCTTCAAATTGAAGGTAGAGACTACCAATTTAATCAAAAATAATGGGGAGAACCTTTAAACTAAAGTCCAAGTCTTTAGGATTAAATGATTTATGTATAAATTAGGTCTTGTTCTTCTTTCAGATTAATATGGCCACCATTTTATCACTCTGTTCATTACTAGATAATGAAAGATTAATGGGATCCAATTTTGATAGCTGGTATCAAAAGCTAAAAATAGTCCTGGAGCATGAATGGATTATGTACATCTGACAGATTCGACACTTAAGAAACCTGCTCAGAATGCTCATGTGTAGTCCAAGATACTTATCAAAAGTGGCTCAATGATCAAACCATGGTCCATTGTATCATGTAGGCATCCATGAATGATGAATTGAATCACAAGTTCGAGGATGCTCAGCTAGAAGACATACTTTAAGTGTTAAAAGAATCCTTCGACACTTTAGACGATGTTGAAAGGTACAAAATGCCTGAGCCATTTCAACACAATGATAAGGGACAAGCCTTGATCAATGATCATGTATTTTACATGATTGAACTAATTGAGCATCTGGGCAATCTGGATTCCCTTACATGAATAGTTGGGGAAAGATGCAAACCTTAATTCATTGTCAAAATCCTACATTAACTTTCTTGATCATTATAGAATGACAAAGCCTATAGTAAACTACCATGGTCTATTGGGATTACTACAGACCTATGAGAAGGATCATCAGCTCCATAAAAGGTTGGTGAATGTAGTGGGAGGATCTTTAGGATGTTGTCCCTTAAAGAAAGGAAAGAAGAAAAATAAGAAAAGGTGCAAAGTGCTCCTATAACTAAGCTAGGTTAGACTAAAAAGTTGAAAGCCTACCAAACTCAAGATGAATACTTCTATTATAAGAAGTAGGGCCATTGAAAGAGGAATTGTCGTCTTTATATTACATTGCTAGACCCAAACAGGCCAGAAAGAAGAAGAACTAGCAAGGCATTGCTAGACAAGGTATTTATCTAATAACATCTTGTAATTTTTTTATTTATGATATAACTACCTGGGTATTAGATATCGGAAGCCCTTTTAATATTTGCAATTCAATGTAGGGACTTCAAGTTAGTAGAAGATTAAAAAATGATAAGAAATTCATAATTGTTGGAGATGAAATATCCATTTCGATTCTAGATTTAGGAATACTCAAGCTTATTTTGATTCTAGTATCATGTTTTAGGTGATTGTCACTATTTTCCTAGTTTTTTGATGAATGTGATCTCTATAGGCCTGTTGACCAAAATGGTTATCATTTATCACTAAAGATAGTTATTGTGATATTATTTTGAATAATGTTGTTGTAATATGTGGACAACTGAAGAATGATATTTATATTTTATCACAACTTATGAATAATGTTCATGTCTAATAAATGCCCTATGATTGAAAATATGTCTGATGTCTACCTTTGGCATTATAGGCCAGGTCATATTAACAAGAATAGGATGAATAGGGTATATAAAGAGAGAGTCTACAAGACCAATAATTTTGAATCATTACCACCTATGAATCTTATCTTCTTGGAAAGATAACTAAGTCACCTTTTACTGAAAAGAGTGAAAGAGCCACTAAGGTTCTGAGTCTAATACATACTAATGTATGTAGACCCATGAACACATTAACCATAGGTAGATGTCACTATTTCATCATGCTTTCTATGTCCTATTGATGGGGACATCAAGACCCATCCGGGTTTTCCTTTCTTTTTTCAGATTTTTTTTATTTTTAGTTTAAAATATTTATCTAAGCTATTCCACCTATTCCCGTTATCCTTACTTTATCCCGATCTTATTCCTGACTTATTCTATGTTTATCCCTATCATCTTCAACCTCACGTTTAACTCCTAGAACTCCATTTTTTTTAATTTTTTCTTCTCATTTGACCTGGATCTGCCACGTTCGACCACCGGCGACACCTTGATGGCCCTCCCTCTCCCCCGCACTGCCATGCCCGATGATTGGATGGACCCCGTCGACCGTTCCCTCCCTGATACTCTGCCCATGCCCGTGATGCCTCCCCATGCCTTGCCCTCCTCCCCGCTCGGCCACCGCCCTGCTCTCCTTGCTGCCTCCATCAAAGTCTTCTCCTTCATCACCAGCATCGGTCCCTGCACCAGCGACGCCGCCAGCATCGACACTACTTGGCTTGACATCATGGCCATCTGCAACTTCACCTTCTCAATCACCGGCGATGCCTCAGCCATCTGCCCATCACCGGCCGTCGTCTTCCTCCCAGCGCCATCGCCGGCCATCGGCAGAGCCGCCCAAAGTCCTGTCTCGATTCCCTGTTGTTGGTCTGTGAAGAAGATGAAGAGGCCGAGCACGACGTAAAAGCTGCACAGTTCTTGGAGCTGCACGATTTTCAGGGTGCATGCTTCTCAGAGCAGGGTCTTTTGCATAGATTTCAGAGCCACTCAGCACGGATCCTGATACAAATTTTTTTGGCATGGATCTTGATGAATTTAGATTATATTTTATTTATTTTAATTGGATGTACGGACCAGTTAGGAAATTACTTAATTACTTTTAGATTAGGATTAGTTTTATTTTTCACCATATGAGGAGGATTGTGTTTAATTTTTTACCATATTTTAGGCTACAAACAAAGCAGATTTGGGATGTCACTTTTTTTTGGCTGCATGCCTTGTATTCTTTTCTTGGGTCCCAAGTTTTATAAGCCATTATAAAGGCACCTCATCTCTTGAATAATGATGATGATGATTATGAATTTTTGAAAAAAGTGTTCTTGGTTCTGCCTCCGGGCATGAGGCCCGTCTTTCCTTCCCTGCAAGTGTCGAGGGGTGTGAGGCCCCAGTTATCTTCTCCATAGCTAAGTCCCATCTATGATCTTGGAGCTTCTCCTTCACGGCCCCAAGTAGCGATTTGGATGGGATGCCCTAGGCTCCGCATTTCTCTGACATGGCATCTGACAGGGTTTACACGTCAGCGTTCTACCACATCAGTAAATATAAAGACAAAAAAAATTCATAAAGGAAGATAAATATATATTTATATATTTTGAATTAATGATTAAATTTATTTAAAAACTTAAAATGTTTTATACATAATTAATTAGAAATGGTATATAATGATATAAAAATGAAAAATGAATTTATTATAATCAATAATTTTGATATTCAAATAAAATATTATTATTTATAGGATGTAATTAATTAATTAAGTATAAATGAATTTATCATGGATACAAGTAGTGTACGTAATTTTATAAAAAAATTAATGAAAAAGGTTAGAAATGCATATGCTATGTTAAACTAATTATGTTAATTCAAGTATTACTGATAAATAATTCATGTATCACTGAGAAATATTAATTGATAGGTTAGTAATCCGATATTCTGTATATTATTTGATAAACTTTACATTGCATTGAACATATATTTTTTGATTAAACATGTACTGTCTAATGGGAGAAACAATCACAGCATATATATTTAATGGTTCTATGATCAATGGAACAATTAGGATTGAGTACAACTAGGGTCCGAAAAGGCAATTAGAATTAATTATGGTATGACATTCCAAGAGTTAGAAATAAAATATGTAGAGTTCTACATATTGATAGAATTGGGAAAGAAATATTGATCATCTATAGAAATTCATATGTTGTCCAGCCGACATATGTAAAGTATGAACCTGTTTCACTAACAGATGATGAAGACATGGAGATAATATTTTCAACTATCAGTTCACATCAATGTATATCAGGTGCAGAGTTATACAAAATATCCAAACCATTGAAGCTCCTGAACCTGTTTGCACTTAGGATGATTATGAAGAAGCTTTCGAAATATAGCAACAACCATGTAACTGAACAGTTATTTCAAACTATACTCCGAACATCATATATGATGTTATGAAAAATATTGGTTTAGTTTTTAATGTAAACCCATTATGTATGGTGGACATATTGTACCTAAAAGTAATATTAGAGAAGTATCAATATATACAGCTACTGATGATATGATGCATCTAGATAATTAACTTTTTAAAAAGAATGATGACGAAAGTGAACATGATTTGGCTGATGATGCTAAGGAAGCCGGAACTCACACCTAGTACGAAGTCTAGAGCACACCACTATTCCAAACTATTATGCACTTGAAGCTCCATCTAGAACATTCACTTAGATTGATTGGATGCTGTGAATATTTCAATGTATTCTTCTTTTCATGAACAAATATTATATGGCAAAGGGACGAGGAATTGCATAAAGGACTTCACTTTATGGATAAGGCGAATTACAAACTGCAGTAAAGTAGTATTCTATTGAAAGAATCATGAATTCAAGGTTATTGAGTAAAATCCAAACCTAGGTTTGTAAATGTGAGAACAAAGATTCGGGATGTCAATAGATGGTAAAAGCTATTAAACGTCATGATTATTTTAAGATCTCATGATATACCGGTCCTTATACATATCTATCTATAATGATGTCTCAGTTCATTCTGGTCTGGACTCTACATTAATTGCAAATGAAATACGGGACCTGGTGAAAGAAGTTCCTACAATTGCTATTGCTAAACTTGGTGTAGTAATACAAAACAAGTACAACTATACACCAAGTTATAAACAATTATGAGAAGCCAAGTAGAAGGTGATAGTCATGTTGTTCAGGGATTGGGATATATCATATCAATTACTGCAGAAATGGTTACATGCTATAGAATATTTTAATCCCAATTCCTGGGTAAAATTTGTTAGCACTCCAACTGGTATTCCAGGTTGTGCTTAGTTTGATCGTGTATTCTACCTTTACACCTTTAATTGAAGGGTTTAAGTACTGTCATCTAATTTAGTGTTGATGCAACTTTCATGTATGGAAATATAAAGAGAAGTTGTTGATTGCAACTGCTATAGATAGAAATAATCAGATATTTTTGCTTGCATTTGGTATTGTTGATGAAGAGTTAGCTGATACCTGGGGTTGGTTCTTAGCTTGCATCAGATAGTATGTCACAACTCATTTCAGGAAATTTGTTTAATTTCTGATCGACATGCTAGTATTCTTGCTACAATACAGAATGAGTATCTTGGTCGGCAGCCACCGAATGCTTATCATGTATATTGCCTGCATCACATGGCAAGTAATTTCAATTAAAGATTTCATGATCCCAAACTAAGGGATGTCATGAAAAAGCTGGAATGCAATCGCAGCCCAAAAGATTTCAAAAATATATGAGGAATATTGAAAATTTTAATCTAGAAGCTATTCAATGGTTGAATGAAATACCTTTATTGAAATGGACACTTCATATGATGACGGACGACAGTATGGGATGATGACAACTAACATATCTGAGGGTTTCAATGGAGTTTTGAAAAATGCTCAATTCCTGCCAATATCACGTTGGTGCAGTTGACTTCTTTTGGCTCTGTCATACTTTGAAGGTCGACGTGCCCAAGCAAATGAGAAAATGGGCAGAAATGAAAGGTTTTCTCCATTTGTCACGGGACATGTTATTTCCAAGCAAGCTAAAGCAACATTGCATACCATCACAAAGTTTGATAGAGGAAGTGGCTTGTTCCAAGTCCAAACTGCTAGACATGGTCCGAACATGAACAGGGGCAACAATACACTGTTACCTACTATCGATATGTATTATTGAAAATATATTATATATTATGTTATGTATATGCCGAATTATGGTTTTTGATGTCGTAGGTTGTTCATCTTTCTCAGCGGACATGTACATATCAGAAATGGCAGTGTTATCATTTACCTTTTCCTCCATCATGGCTGCTTATGCACATGTTGCTATTGATTTTTATTGATACATTGATCGGTGCTACACATTACATGATTATCATTAACATATGCACCACAATTTCAACCAATTCTTCACGAAGAATATAGGCCCTAGTAAGTGGATATGTTATCATTATACCTGATAGCAATAAGTTGCGACAGAAAGGTAGTCCACGGTTCACAAGGATTAGAAATGATATGGAATCAGAGAAGTTGGCAACAGATGCAGGTGTACAATCTTAAAGAGGAAGGGCATGACAGATGGTTATGTCTAAGAATTTTACAAGCACATCAGTAAAATTATAATAGTCATATTTCATAGATATTTTAAGGTACATCAGTTATTTCTCTTATTTATATGATGTTTATTTATTAATTAATACAAATATAGTCTTGTTTTCATTGTTTAAAATTTGTGAAGTTCGAGGACAGGATTTGGTTGTTGCTTCGAGAGTCCTATCAAATTTTCATTGTTCATGTCATTGCTTTGTATTATATTTGTTGTATTGTAATATATTCATATGGTTTGTGATGTATTATTACCTCATGTCAATACTTTGTATTATGGTTGAAGTCATTTTTGTTTACGTAAGATTATGTATTATGTTTGATCCTATGATATGTGCTAATTAATTTTCTAAAGAAAATATTATGTTAAGTTATGCTTGTGATTGCTTATTTATTTTCTTTGAGTTATTATATTTTTACAGTTATGGATCCCGGTCCTTCAGATCGTCATGTATTATACAATCAGGATTTGCATTGATCATCTCTAGTATAGGAGGGACAGGATATTCTGATTTTGCATTTTTGTCGTCGAGAGATGGTTATGTGCACATCAATACTGCTCGATCGACGCATATTACCTTTGTTGGTGCATTCCGATTTTTATGGACTTGCTCGTGTTAGATTATTAAATTGGACTGGCATTTGATGACTGCTCTTGTCGAGCGCTAGCATCCAAAGATGCATATTTTTCATTTACCGAGGAAGAGATCACCATCACCCTTCAGGATATTGCCATTTAGCTAGGTTTGCTAGTTGATGGTCTACCAGTGATAGGTGCTATATAGGTAGATTGGGACAGCTTTATCATGATTTATTAGGGATTATCCCACTACACGGTAGACTCCAGGAAACATGATTAAGTTCGGTCAAGCTTACTAAGCATTTTCAGCAGTTAGCTTTTGATAATGACGAGATAGCCATACAGTGCTATGCTCGAGCATATTTTTAGCTGATGGGTGGGTGCTTATTTTATGGATAATCTGGAAATATGATGCATCTCTTATTTCTACCCCTACTAGCAAACTTAGAGACTACTGACAGTATAGTTGGGTAGTGTAGGGCTTGCATGATTGTACAGAGAAATATGTAGGGCGAGAAGGAGAGTTACTACTGATATTGCTGGTCCATTATTATTACTATAGCTGTGGATATCCTTGCACCCCACAGATTATTCCGATAGGCTCCAAATCCTATGATCAATTTTGATGATGTGGAGCTGTGATGTAGAACGAAAGCTCTGATAACCAAAATTGATGCAGAACGGAAGCTCTGATACCAAAAATGATGCAGAACAAAAAAGATGATGCGATGCGGAAGTAAATTAAAATTAATATATTTTTTTTTATTTATTTATTTTCAGAAATCGGCTTTGACTCAAAGGAAAGATAAACTAAGTTGAAGGAAACTAGGTAATGATTGAAAGCATAATTTAGAAAAAACTAGTTATCAGAGTAGTTCAGAAGTAACGGATCGCTGGGGGTTGAGAAACTCCCAGACCTAGGGTTTTGCTCTGAACTTTCAACAGGACAGAAATAGAGAGGAGAGATGGGTTACCAACCAGACAGTGATCTTCACAGAATTTTGGTGGAAGAACTCCCTCGGGCAGATTGTTGGATCCTCGATTTGGCTATCTTCGTAATGGATCCTCCAATACTGGTCTCGTGGCTGGGTCGGCTTCTCCTGGACTCAAGATCTGGGAAGAAGAAAAACACAAGTGATGGATTTCAGAGACTCGAGAAAGGATTTACCAGTTCGAAGAACTTGAAGGCTGATGTCGCTGAGATCCGGATTATCTTGAAGGCTGATTCGACTCCCTCTGGAAAGAACTTTGGATCTGAAGTATCCGACTGTAGCTGGATGCGGGTGGTCGGCCTGGACTTGGAGAGAATGGCCGTGAGAGGTGGGATATGCTAGGGCTTGGTGGAATGAGAAGGGTGATGGGCGGATAGGGTTTGGGAGTGAAGTGGCTAACCTAGGGTTAGGGTTTTGGAGATCTCACACCTCCTCAAGTTCCTGGGGAACCTGGATTTACTCCCTCACGGAGCTCAACACCTGGATGCAAGTGCGGAAGAGAGAAAGCACAAAGTTTGCTCACAAAAAAATTTGGTTTCATTCATCTTTTTCTCCAAGAGTTACATAGAGTTGAATATATAGACATAACAAAGAAATAAAATTTCATACACTTCCCATGTGGGATTAATAGGACTAACCCACACTTTAGGCATCAAATTCTCTTCCCAAGACTCCTTCCATGAGTGGGCAGCCCAAAACTCCAAAAAACTTGAAAATCAGCTCCAAATGGCAGGTTATGGGGGTGTCTCCTAGTATCTCTCCATGAATCAAGGATTTTCCCTTCATGGTTTGGCTTTTTTTGGACACCTCCTAGTCTTGCTCCACAAGTTTAGGCTTCTTCCTTTCATGGCTTTGGCACTTTAGGAAACTTTTGGGTGCCTCCTTGATTTTCTCCCCAAGACATGCTCTCTTCCCTTTTATAACATGGGTTTTTATGGAACATTGTGGGGCACCTCCTTGATCCTCTCTTCAAGAAAAATTCTTGCCATCCTAGCTTGGGTTTATCTGGAAAGAAGTTGGCTCCTCCTTGGATTGAGGTATCTTGATGGATTTCTCCCCCAAGTGGCGCATGAAAGAAGGGACCTGCTTCTTGTGGTGTGGGGACCAAGGCACACTGGATGGAGATGGTGTGCCTCCTGGACTCTGGCGTGTGGCTGGGAGTGTGGCACCCACTTGCTTGGTCCTGGGAGAAAATATGGCACCTTGGAGAAGACCTAGACCACTACTAGGACTTGTATTGAGTCAACATGACTCAACAAAATTTAAATTACAGGGAAATACAGACTCAAACTAAATTGAGTTGACCAAGTCAACCCTTATTACAAAACCAGAAAACCCTAATTCTTCGGGCAATGTCATCAGAGATCCAGATAGAGCCCTGAAGTCTTCTTCTGAGTCTGGTGCCCGCACCAATTTTGGTATCAGAGCCTTGTCTAGGGTTTCTATTTTGATTGCTTGTTTGAGTCTCTCTTTTTTACTTTGTCTGCTCGAAGTAGACTCCCCAGGATGTTCGGTCCTAGGAATGAAGCGAGGTTCAAACCTCCTCTCCCATTCCACGGGGTGTTCCTAGGGCGTGTAGGGGATCCATTGGGTTACAACTTCGTAGCAGGAATTGTAAACGGGGAAGTACTCTATTTTCAGCCCGTAATTGCCCTGTTACAGTAATTATTTCTTACTGTAGGTAACTCCAAATTCAGTGATTTTATTTTTCTGAAACCAGTATAATTGAAACTATTTTGCATAATTTTCTTGTGATTTATTGGTTTCCGTGAGATTTCTGAAAATTAAATTACTGCAACTCTGTTTTTTATATTTCTGCAATTCAATTATTTTTGAGTGATCATCTCTTAATTCATCTTAAGGGCATTTGAGCATCTAAGATAAGGGGAGGAGTTGATAACCTCTCCTTAGCCCAAACCACCACCCACTCATTCGAACCTAAGCCTTTAATCTTAAAATTCATTAGACCTAATTTGCCCTAGTGGGCTAGGGACATCAACAAGTCGGGTCAAGGCTAGTGTTGAGTCAGTTTGTTTGGTTACTCTGTGTGTGCTTTGTACTCAGTGTCTAGAACGGTGGTTCAGGGATTCTATCCCGAAGGGCTTGTGTGCTGGTCCGCCTAACCTTGCCAATCACTGATTGGTGTCCTAGTTGGCATCTAGGGACCTAACACTCCCCTTCCTCCTCCTGGCGAGTCCCGCGTTTACTACAACTACATGCTAGCTTGCCACCTGATTGGCATCTAGTTTGGCTCTAGGTCTAGTTAGCCAGTAGTCGCTGTTTAGTCTAGTCACATTCTGTGTGCTTGCTTGCATCATCATGTCTACCCGGAATGGAGTACCCTACCAACCTAGTCAAACCCAACCAGATTTAGAGGCCATGTTAGAAATCTTACCGAAAGTATGACCAAATTGAGTCAGGACATGAATGAGGGTTTTTCCCAATTTAGGGATCGAGTCCAAGTACTTGAGAAACGTAGACATCAAAATTGGACCCCTGATCCAAAATTTAATAGGCCCCAACCTCACCCATGCCAGGAGCCTAGGAGGACCTTATACCATGATCCCGAGCATAACCTTAGGAAGCCTAACCATGATATCTAAGTGTGGATCATGTCTATGAGAGGTCCTTACAATATTCTAGACCAGTCACTCAACAACCCCAATCTTCTAGATCAAACCATTTAGATCCACACCCTTGCCCAAGTAAGGTCTCTACTAGCTTGAACCCAGTGTGACCTAGGTTCCTATATCTCAAGAATGTTTGTTTTGTAGAGAAAGAGGCCATAAATCTAGTCAGTGCCCATGCATAGGACTGGCTTGTGCACAGCTAAGTGGTAAGAATCTTAAGGATGACATTAATGAGGGAGAACCCAAGCCTACCATGAGGAAGAAAGGTTAGGTATGACAACCTAGAATCAGTTGACCCGATTTACCACTGACCCGAAACCCATTGAAATGGCATCGAGGAAGTATATGATGCTGGCTTGAGTCTAGTTGATGAATATGAGGGGGAAGAACTGAAGAATGTGACATCGATACTATTGGTTCCTTACCTGAGGAGACCTTCGAGCAACCAAGTGGTAGGACTAGTTTAGAAATTCAAGAGATTTGTGAGAATCAGGTTCCTTTAGTCAAATACCCCCAGGAAGAACTCATAGTGTTAGCCCGAGCTATCAGTTCGTACCCTCTAATGACAGCCATTCCCCAAGTACCAATTGAAGATCTTTGCACTGAACTGTTTAAGTTTGCCCACCCTATGGTAGATCCTCTCCTTAGGATGACTGAATCAAGCCTCTTACAATTGGACCTTGTCCCATGCCCAGCTACTAATGTCTCTCCCGTAATCTCTGTTGAACATCCTTGTCTTGAGCGGATTGATTCACCCAGTCCTGTAGAAGTCCTCCTTATGGCCCCAGACCCCTTCCTTCGCATACTGACCTACCCTTCTATAGACTATACCTTTCCGCACCCATAGGTCAAATTTCAAGTCTTGAGGTCATCATCCATAGGCCCTCCCATGAATCATTCTCTAATCCAGTTCTTGAGAAAGTGGATCATTATTTGCTTAGAGAACAAACCTTAATTATTGCAATCACATGTCCTAGGCTACTTCCCGAACCATCTCTTGATCCATTCCTGGGAGTAGCAAACTTTTTCGTTCGTAAGGATGACCAGTTGACACTCATAGATCACCATTCAAACCTTCAGGTCACCACCTTTAGTCAACAGGTAATTCGAGACTCCACCTCATATCTCCTCCCTTTCTCTAGGACTTCCAATGCTTCTTACACCATCCAAGTATACTTTGTCGAAGCCTTTAGAGTGAACCACGTGTCAGAACCTATTAGGTTTGCCACCTACTTCTGGAAGACCTTATGGCACCTACTAGGCATCCATAATAAGTTTTCATGCTCTGCATGCCCTCCTCCGACCCAAGGTCAAACCTAGAGAGCCTTAGTTTGTTAGGTTTAGACCTAGGGTTCCTTTGTAATAAAGTCCATTTTTTAGGAATGCGTCGTCAGTCTAGTTTAGTTTTCTTGACCCTTTACTAGGATTTGGCTCAGATTTTGGTTTGATTGAGAGCACCGAATTGGGATTTGTATTTTGTCTAGGACTAAATTTGCATATAATGTTTCGATCAATAGGTCTATAGGCTAAGTCCCTTTGAAATTGTTCATGGATACAAGCCTCACACACCACTTGATCTGATTTCACTATTAGTCCACACACACAAGTCTCTTGATGCACTTGCATAGCATGTAAAGGACTTGCATAAAGAATTCATGCCAAAATAACTTTAAGTAATGAAATTTATAAGAAGTTGGCTGATTCTCAAAGACGAGTCAAAACTTTTGTTGAGAGAGACTATGTAATGATTAGGTTAAGGCCTGAGCGATTTTCTCCTGGAACCGTTAGAAAGTTACATGCTAGAGGAGTTGGACCATTTAGAGTAGTGAAGAGAGTAGGATCCAATGCCTATGTGCTCGAGTTGCTTCCAGAACTAGGCAATAGCTCTAATTTCAACATTACAGACCTAGTAGAGTACAGGGAGCCAGCTGTGATTCCCAGTGAGCCTTTGAACCTAATCCTGTTATTGAGAGTGATCCCGACCCTGTGTGTCCACCACAAACTGGCCTGTGAGGAAAGAGCATATTGAAAGATCCTGGATGATCAGGTTATCTCTACTCATAATCGAGGATACCAAAGATACCTGGTCCGCTGGCAAGGAAGGCCAGATTCTGATAACTCTTGGATCTCCCAGAAGAATACAAGAATTGGACCCAGACCTCTTAGAGAGATACCAGAGCCAGCTTGATCCATACTCGACAGGGTCGAGTTCCTCCCACCCCGAGAGAATTGTGCGGGCACCAGACTCAGAAGAAGACTTCAGGGCTCCATCTGGATCTCTGATTGACATTGCCCGAAGAATTAGGGTTTTCTGGTTTTGTAATAAGGGTTTGACTTGGTCACTCAATTTTAGTTTGAGTCTGTATTTCCCTGCAATTTAAATTTGTTGAGTCATGTTGACTCAATACAAGTCCTAGAGTGGTCTAGGTCTTCTCCAAGGTGCCATATTTTCTCCCAGGACCAAGCAAGTGGGCGCCACACTCCCAGCCACACGCCAGAGTCCAGGAGGCGCCACATCTCCATCCAGTGTGCCTTGGTCCCCACACCACAAGAAAGCAGTTCCCTTCTTTCATGCACCACTTGGGGAAGAAATCCATCAAGATACCTCAATCCAGGAGGAGCCAACTTCTTTCCAGATAAACCCAAGCCAGGATGGCAAGAATTTTTCTTGAAGAGAGGATCAAGGAGGTGCCCCACAATGTTCCATAAAAACCCAAGTTATAAAGGGAAGAGAGCATGTCTTGGGGAGAAATCAAGGAGGCACCCAAAAGTTTCCTAAAGTGCCAAAGCCATGAAAGGAAGAAGCCTAAACTTGTGGAGCAAGACTAGGAGTGTCCAAAAAAAAGCCAAACCATGAAGGGAAAATCCTTGATTCATGGAGAGATACAGGAGACACCCCATAACCTGCCATTTGGAGCTGATTTTCAAGTTTCTTGGAGTTTTTGGCTGCCCACTCATGGAAGGAGTCTTGGAAGAGAATTTGATGCCTAAAGTGTGGGTTAGTCCTATTAATCCCACATGGGAAGTGTATGAAATTTTATTTATTTGTTATGTCTATATATTCAACTCTATGTAACTCTTGGAGAAAAGATGAATGAAACCAAATTTTTTTTGTGAGCAAACTTTGTGTTTTCTCTCTTCCGCACTTGCATCCAGGTGTTGAGCTCCATGAGGGAGTAAATCCGGTTCCCCAGGAACCTTGAGGAGGTGTGAGATCTCCAAAACCCCAACCCTAGGTTAGCCACTTCACTCCCAACCCTAGCCGCCCATCACCCTTCTCTTTCACCAAGCCCTAGCATATCCCACCTCTCACGGCCGTTCTCTCCAAGTCCAGGCCGACCACCCGCATCCAGCTACAGTTCGGATACTTCAGATCCAAAGTTCTTTCCAGAGGGAGTCGAATCAGCCTTCAAGATAATCCGGATCTCAGCGATATCCCTTCAAGTTCTTCGAACTGGTAAATCCTTTCCCGAGTCTCTGAATCCATCACTTGTTTTTCTTCTTCCCAGATCTTGAGTCCAGGAGAAGCCCCCAGCCACGAGACCAGTATTGGAGGATCCATTGCGAAGATAGCCGAATCCGAGGATCCAACAACCTGCCCGAGAGAGTTCTTCCACCCAAATTCTGTGAAGATAATCACTGTCTTGGTTGGTAACCCATCTCTCCTCTCTATTTCTGTCCTGTTGAAAGTTCAGAGCGAAACCCTAGGTCTGGGAGTTCTCAACCCCCAGCGATCCGTTACTTCTGAACTACTCTGATAACCTAATTTTTTCTAAATTGTGCTTTCAATCATTACCTAGTTTCTTCAACTTAGTTTATCTTTCCTTTGAGTCAAGCCGACTTCTGAAAATAAATAAATAACAAAAAAATATTAATTTTAATTTACTTCCACATCGCATCATCTTTTTTTGTTCTGCATCATTTTTGGTATCAGAGCTTCCGTTCTGCATCAAGCTGGTCTACCAGGGTCCATTAGGATACAGTAAGTTTTTGTGCATCTATTATATTTTATTCTATGTACAATATTTATTGATTTATTAACAAATTTATTCCTTTATTTTGTAATGGAGGGATGTTTTTTTCTTTGACATAGTTGCCTACACATATGTCTCCTTCATATCGTACATGAGAGTCACCTGAGAGTAGATGAGGTGGATGATTCTAATTTTTTTAAAATGATTTATTATCTTACTATTCTTTTTTAAGCGAATTATGCTTTAATTTTTATAAATAGGTGATATTACAGCCCTATACTGCTGATATATTTGTACTATTACCAGATTACTATCTACACAGTCAGAACATCTGGCATGCTCGAGTGCCACTTGTTTGCTTTCAGATAGCAGAGAGGCACTTACCTTATAGAGTGATATGCGTTTTGGATTCGACAGGTCATGCCAGATCAGTTTGAATGAATTCGAATTGTCTGTATCGATCTGAGGGGACGATACGAGCAGGACTTGTCCGTCACTCTCAGAGCTTTATTCAGTTATGAATGATTGACATGATCATATATAGATGATGCTCTACTTGATGGTATCTGGATTATCACGATCCCTATATGTAGTGGTATTGCAGCATCACTCGTCGATTCATCAATTGTCAGGGTGCAGTTAACGATTATACTGTAAGAAATTTAAGTCTGCTATTTATTAATGTTAATTTTAAATTTCTTGAAACTTATTATTTTTTTTTTAACTTATAGAGTAGTGGCATCACGAGGATACTTCATCTTGCTTAGCTAGATTGCATAACGATGTACTCCTAGACAATACAAGATGTTTGCCATTCCATCCTTCATACTGTCGGCGAGCATGAACGTGTCCCGTTATGTAGTTTTAATCAGGGGGTCGATAGAGAGGACAAGACACTTTCGCCTTTTCACTATGCATCTTCATCAGGAGCACCTCTGCATTCTAACATGGACGAGGTACTTGACATTATAGTACCTCTCCATACCCTATGCTTGAGTTCACATCTATTGATGGTTTTGCTGCACATTTTGATTATACCACCGTACTGTACTACATGATGTAGCTCGATTATTCCAGACATCGAGGACAGGCCTAAGGCGAGGGATCATCACATCACATATCTATACAGTAGGCATCACATGACGTCGAGCATATGACAGAGCATCAGCCACTAGCTGAAGTTGTGCAGATGCCTTGTCATGTCTAGCCTGTACACTGGAAGAGATGGCCACCTGTGAGACCTAGAACATTATTTTTTTTATTTATGTATTGTATTTGTAAACTATATTCTGAATTTTATTTATTTATTATTGAGCAATTTCTCATGCAGACTAAGTCACAGTTCCGAGTCAATTTTCTGATCTGTGTTGTAGCTGTAGTGGACTGAGAATCATCATGGACTAAAGTATCTGTGTACTCATGCCTATCCTATGTGGCATCATCACTCCTCATCAAAGGTAACAGCATCCCATCAATTATAAACACAATACAAGAATTAAGATAAATAACATATATACAATAAAATGATAGAGCACATATGTCTACATTCGTTCCGTGCCAACGTGCAACCGGTGACTTTCGTAGATTGTACCTTGCGATTGCCCGAACACCCAGCCCATGCCTGATAGGCTATGTAGCTGGTGGGATCGTGGTGCTCCGCCATAGCCCAACCGAAGGTTTAGGGTTTATGGTTTATGATTTAGAGTTTAGGATTTAAGTTTTAGGGTTTATGGTTTAAGTGTTAGAATTTAGGGTTTAGTATTTAATGTTTTGGATCTAGGGTTGGTTTAGGGTTTAGGATTAGGATTTAGGATTTTTTTTAAAATAATATTTTTTTATTAAATAATTAAAGAGACGTGCCATCCCATATTTATTTACAAGAATAGGTGTTATGGATTACGTGGATTGTATGGATACGAGGGAAAGATTTTTGGTTTGGACGTGGGGGTCAGGTGGACTTGAAATCATATTTGGCAAAGATATATTCAAATTGGGATGACATCATGTTTGCCAAAATGATTTCATTTAAATTATAAAATAAATCTCACCTAAAATCATCTTTAGCAAAGATATTTCAAATTCAGGTGAAATCGATTTGGCTGTCAGGGTCCGGCCACCAATCCAGCCACCAGTCCGACCCCCACTCCCCCCCGGTCCGAGCACCGATCCGGTAGCTAGGTCTGAGCACCGGTCCGTTGCTAGGGTCCGGCCATGTGTTCGGCCACGAATCCAGCCACCGTTCGACCGCTAGGTCCAGCCACCGGTCCTGCTATCGCTCTGGCCGCCAGGTCCGGCCGCCAATCATGCCACCGATATGGCCCCCCGTCCTGCCATTGCTCTTACCGTCGATCTAGCCGCTAGGGTCTGGCCATCGATCCACCCCTAGTTCTGCCTCCACTCCGGCCCCTAGTCCTGCACCAGTCCAGGATGCTCAAAATTATTTTCACATACTAGTAATTTTAATATAATATATAATCTTATTTATATTAATTTTAAATTATTATTTAAATAATATATTTAATCCTAATTAAGTGAATAAAAAAATTCACTGCATTGTAATGATTGAAATTGTTTTTGGCAAAAACGATTTCACCTAAATTTGAAATCATCTTTGCCAAAGACGATTTCAAGTCCATCTGCTCCCACATCCAGAAAAAATTCTTTTCCTCGTATCCATACAATCCACGTAACCCCAAACACCTATTCTCGTAAATAAATGTGGGATTACACCGATTGCATAAATATTTAATAAAAAATATTATTTAAAAAAAAAACCTTTAGGGTTTAGGTCTTACGATCTAAGGTTGGTTTAGGGTTTAGGGTTTAAGGTTCAACGGTTAGGATTTAGGGATTACGATCTAGGGTTTAGGGTTTAGGGTTTAGGGAGGTATTTGGTCGGTACCGGTGGCACGTTGGCGCATGGGATGACTGGTCACTTATTGGTATGTCACGAAGCAACGAGCTCGGACTTGAAACAATTAAATTATTTAATGTAATTGCTTTTATTTTAATATAATTAATTATTTATATTATTTTAATTTTAAATAATTAATCTTTAAATAAAATTCTACAATGAAATCGTCTTTGGCAAAGATGATTTCAAGCCAAGTTGAAATCATCTTAGCCAAAGATGATTTCAAGGCCATGCTGGCTTGCTACGTTGCTAAAAATACTTACTTTCATAATTATAGTATGAATACCTAAAATAATAAATATTTTTTAATATTATTTTAAAAAAATTTCATAAATATACATACTTTTTTTTTTCACGAGTTCTATCTCACCTTTCAGAAGAATGGAGAGACAAGTTGAGTAATAAGCTGAAGCATGAACGAACTGATGTAACTGAAGCGAATGACTGAGCCCTGACAACAGAAATCTTCTTTGCAGAACCTTGGCCTGCCATGAGCCAGACAATGAGAAATGGTCCATGGTCCCAAGCTGACAAACACACCATGCAATGAAGGCAAAAAAGAGAAAAAAAAGTAAAAGGTGAGCAAAGCTTGTCCCCCTAAGTCTAAAACCATAGCTCATGTCACGTTCATTTGCCACTACCAGCCTCCATTATTCGTCTTAGGAGTGTGTTTGTTTGTGGCATTGATTAGTGGCCTAATTTCAGTACTCATATACAGAGAGGCATTTTCTGTAATGCTGTACCACTCAAATCGAAACTTGAGTGCAATCAAGACACGTGCGTTCTGGCCGTAAAAAATGTCGGTCGGCCACTAAAGAATTCACCTGCCATTTCCTTGGGAAGAGAATAAAAGTAACTAATGTGTTTTGTGCGAAAGCAAGAGCTTGGAAAGCATTAAGAAAACAAGATTAACAAGGGTATGTGTACTGTATTCATTGTTGTTACAAGGATCATACACCATTGTTCGCACTCTCAAAAAAATGCAAATTTGTCAGCCAGAATATGGAAATAAATTAAGGTCACAGATACAATCTACTAAGGCAAAAGATTCGATCGACGGCAAAAATCCAAATCAGAAAATCCTTCGGCATGGTTGAGAAAATTTGCAAAGATGGACCAAATAAGCAGAGAAGTCAAGATGCTGATAAGGCCTATAAGCAGAGAAGTGATGATGATGATAAGACCTATCTCAATCACAAAAAGAAGAAATCCAAGGGCTGCATGACTACAAGTTTAATATGGATAATGAAAAGGTAGCACCATTCTTTCTCAAAGACAGGAAACTATCCGAGCACAGGAACCAGCATAGAAACAATTGCTTGTAATGGAATATATCAGTTCACCTCCAACAACAAAAATACAACAGAGCCCACTAGTTCATTACAATGATTGTATGGAAACCAGTTCAATTTTTTTTCATTCTATTCGTTTTCCACTTTGTTTCAAGAATGACTTCTTATTCATCCATTGTAATACACTGCAGTGACATGACCGAAGATTGGCCGAACCAACCCACCCCATGGTTGCAGTGAAACTGCTAAAAGGAAGGTGATTCAAAACAAAAGATCGATTTAAAACTGGTTGCATACTTGTTGGAGACATCAACATACTGGAAGGTGGTATACCAGGCTCTAGTTTTGCCTAACCAACCACAAAAACAATGTGCTCTATTTACGAGATAACTATGTTGTGTTTGAACATTTGACAAATTCTTCGGCACGTATCCATCAAAATATTGCAAATCACTAAGAAATGTATACAAAAATACAACAGGCTTAAGGCCTCATGGTACCAAAATAATTCGTAAGAAAAAGTCAGCTTATCGGGCAAGTAAATGCTCTTTTAGCCAATAACAAGAAAACAGCAACATTTTGAAATTGCGATCTACTTTTGCAGTACAACATGGGAGAACATGTTCATGAGAATGTCCAGCAGATCTAGAGTTCCTCATGTCTCCACGTTAGGATAGGAGGCTTGAAGATATGGCTACAGTGGTAATCATAGATTGAAATTTTCATGTTCTTAGTTGTCCCTTCAAAAGAAATATTTGCCTTTTTTTATTGTTTTTAACTGATTCTGATGTCTTAAAATAATGAATTAAAAGTTGATTGGTGAGTTGGTGATGCACAGAAACAAAAAAAATGATATTTCAAACTATAAAACAAGCAGAGAGCAGAGCCTCACCTGTCCCACTAGTGTTCAAAGGAAACCACATTGTTCAGTGGTTGAGGAAACAACCAAAAAATTTTCCAGACTTTCAAATGCAACAGACTGGAGAGTTCTTAAGTCGAGGGCCCTGCAAGCTGGCCTCAAAGCATGAGGATAACTCTGACCATTATCCAACTGCCTACTTTATATTGCACGTAATCCACCATTAAAATTTCACTTTATGATCTTCAAGATTATTTCAGATTTGTGATAATTCATTATTACTAAAACTGGAATTAGCCAAACAATTATTTATGAAAATTCCAACAACTTTTAAGAATTTTTCATTCATTCTGGAATTTTTTAATTCATTATGTTTGACTTTTCAATGACAAATCAGAATTTAAATTTCCAAAAAAAAATTAAAAAATTAAGAAAACAGATTTTTTTGGAAATTATATTTGTTATAGTGGCTAGTTACTCGGCCATGAGGACTAATTGATCAGATAACCGACTATGGAGCACTAAGATTATCTATTACATCACTAAGGAAGAGATGACTAAGATTAATTGTTACAATCATGACTTAGAAGCTACAAACACTGGGCCCAACTAGCTACCAGCATTATCCTATTTGGGAATGCCATAAAGGCATCCATTGAGTACTTATTTAGGCCTGACTAGTTACCAACATTTTACTAGTCGGGCATGCCAGCATAGAATGTCAAAGACCTCTATCTACAACTACAAGCTACCCTACTACTCGGAGTTGGCCATGTCCAAGTAGATGACATAAACGGACAACTTTCAGCTGCCCAATTGAGAGAATAGTTTAAACAAGATCCTAATAGATACCGCGATCATAATAAAAAGATCTCAACAGAAAGGATTCGGAAGACAAGATCCTAGCATCCTATTAGAAAATTGTTATCCACGTCAATGAAGGCTACCTTCCTAATCGTATTCATTTATCCCATATAACCCTATAAATTAGTAAAAAGGAACCCCCGACAAGGTACATCTAGATAATACTCTCACATGCTCATTCAGTCATCTTCCTCATCATCACTCTCAGCTCTGGCTACCATTATCCATCTTATCTTTTTACTGACTTGAGCTATAGAGGATCCCCCATTAGTTACTACTGGTCAAGGGACTATCTTGCCAGTCTCTGTCTAAGAGCCATCAGGAGTAATGTCCTATCTTGCTAGAGAAAATCGGAGATCCTTAGTCACCATCCTAGTTCCAGTGGAAGGCGATTTGCTGGCAATAGATTGGCATGCTAGGAAGGGAAGCATCTTGAAGAAGATCTAGGAGTCTAGAGAGCCAGATGATGAAAATGAAGATGCAGGTGCAAGATGCCTCCATCAATCATACCGGATACTCTTTTGCACCATGGAGAGCCACCCAATCAGGCGGTGGAGCCTCTTGCACTGCCTCCTCCACCACCAATTACCCAACAGGACTTGTTGGCTTGTTTAGTGTAGTAGGTCTGGCACTGACTACAATAGTGGAAAAATTATAGCTACAATAGGTTGCGGCAAAGTAGCAGCCTTAAGAAGCCCCAGCTACTCCCTTTGCTATTGCTACTTATCCCAATCATTATTCTCCCCATAGGAAATCTCTTCGCTGATAGATTTTCCATCAATCATGATCTCATTTGCCATATCGATAAGCCACTGGTCCCCTCATGGAAATCCTCTTACCGACCAATTTCTTATCGATTACAATTCTCATATCCACAATAAGCAAGTCCTAGGTGCGAGGAACAAGGACATAGAAGAGAATGAAGGCAAAACAAAAGCCCTCACTCCTTGTTTGAATCCTTAAAAGAGGGATCCATTAACGAGGCTATTCGATGACTGGCCCAATAATGCCTCGACAATTATGAATGGAAGTTGAGCGAGACAATCATTGACTTGTTGATTTATAGGAGGGAGTTGGGACCTGATCAAGTTCAACACTCGTCCCCATTCTCAAGACAAATCATGGAGGATTCAATCTCGAGTCGGTTTTGTAGGAAATGTATCCTATAACCAATTATCTGGGTTGTAGATGGTTGAGCTCTTTATAATTTATACATGAATCATTAACAAAAAAAATTATTTTTTGGCAGTTCATCTCCTTTTGCATCTTCCACTAGACTCATTTGAGATGAAGTCCTTAGAGAACTACTTCAATTCAATAAAAGAGGATTTATTAGTAGTTCTTAAATATGTTCGTGACTAAATGATACATTGTTATCTAAGAAGAAATTGTTTATCGAGTGTAGGTCATTGTATGTCATATGGATTGCTTGACCTCATAATCAAGAAGTATGAAGATACTGGTATAGCATGCAAGTAAGTGTAAGTATATTATACTGAATATGACTAACTCTATTGAGTATTCTGCTATCAAAAGTATCTCATAGAAGGATAAGGGTATAAGTATCTCTCCGACCTGAGATCATCCCAGTGATTTGCAAGCAACACATTGTGTTTAGATGCTAGATTACCTGGTTTCTAATTCGACAAAAGGTTATTTGGTGTAGTCAAGTACTTATTAAATCAGTGGTGAGTCAAAATAGAATTGACCACTCTAAGATGTTGGAGATAATGCTTTACTATATTCAATTTAGCAAGACATATTTGGATATATTATTCAGAGTTGGTAGTTAACTTTGAAATTATTCTAAGCATTAGGGTCAAAGGATGAATTATACGGAAATCCTATGCTTAGGTTCTTGAATGTTCTTCGCAAGGATTCGACCTATCTGGATGTCGAGCACCATTGCTGAGGTTGCATTAATTAATTCAAAAATTTGTTCCTAGACTACTAGCCTAGTATTCCAACCTATAAACATATACAATAGAAGTTTTTGACCGATCATGATGGCTGACTAATGATTAAGAATCATTTAGTAGCAAAATTATAATATGTTGAACAATTAACCCTGTACAAATATTGTAAATTCATAATAATTTATTTTTTATTAAATATAAAAGATTAATTAGTAACTGGATTTCTATTGACTCAATTTGATTGAGTGAAGAGATTTAGGTCAAGTCTAATTGAATTTGGTTCAATAAGAATTCACCCGATTAGGTTATTTGATGACCTAATCACTAAGGATTTCTAATTATGGTTTGATTTAGACTTGGGCTCAGCTAATTCTAGATTTATTAAGTTTTAATTAAGCCTAATTAGGATCTAATTAGATTGAGTCCATGTTAGTTAAATTAGTTATAACCAAATTAGTTTTAGTTCCTAACTAATTTTGGTCAAAGTTTGGTCAAAACCTTAACTAGCACAACTAGGTTTCCTTTAGGATTTCTCCACACCAATTATTTGAATAAATTCATGAAAAATTCATTCCAAATATGTTTTTATGATCTCCCTCTTTCTTATCTAATTTGGGTTAATTTAGGATGAGTTTTAAACTTAAATGAGAGGAGTTTGACTGGGAATCAAACTCTTTGCCTTATCCTAACTCTATTTGATCTTAAACTCTCCAACCTTATCCTAATCTTGTTGCCAATTTTTTTAAAAATTTAGATAAAAGTGCGATGAAAAGTGGGCCATGAACTAGTGATTTGAAAAATAAATTCATGAAAACTATTTTGTGAAAGAAGGTGGGGTATGGAATGATGAAGACTAGTCAAACTAGCTAGTATTTCCTAATCTCATCCAAAGTCCACTTAATTCTATACTAATTCACATGCCTAATTTTCTTAGAATTCTTTGGGAATTGGAAATGAAAGAAACTTTAAATTAGCATAAAATCTGATGAGAAAGGCACTAGAAAGAAATTGTGAAAAAAGCATGAGTGAAAGATTGGCGTGACAAACCTTCTTGTGTGCTAGGGTTTAGGGAAGAAGAAAAGAAAAAAAATATGAAGAAATGGGTTTTCTTATTTTTAATTTTTTTCTCTTAGGTCAAGACCCTTCATCCTCTTCTTGGATTTCTTAAAAGGCTCAAGAAAGTCTAAAAAATAATTTATTTTTAGCCATCCAGTGCCTTCACATAGATCTAGCAATAGGAGGTTGATCGCATCGAAACTTCATGTGGATGATTCATAGAGGATGGACACCCTGTGTAGCTATGAAGTGACATGGAGAGCCCTTACCACATACTATCAGCAATGACGATCATTAACCTATGATAAAGTATGAAATTTGATTTTATATTATTTATAGATTAGATCTATTGCATGCATCAAGTAAATTGATGCATGTTGATTTTATTTTCTGTTGCATATCATGTTATGATCCTTCGTAGAAGTTATTAAAATTATTCTAAATATATATTTTATATTTAAAAAAATTTAAAATAGATATTCTTTCACTATGAATTATTAAAAAAACTATGCATGAAACCGTAGGCATTTTTTTTCCAATAGTGGTATCAGAGCCATCATTATTCATAACATGATATGTAGATACTTACATGTTAGATGTAATCTTAATCTGAGCAACTACCTTGGATTGGGTTGATCACCATAGCCACCGGTCATAGAAGAAAAGTAGGGTTTAAAGACCCTCTCTTTTCGTTCAATAGGATCTCCTATGGCATGTAGTGATGCCACTTGTGATTATATCCCATGAACAAGTGAGGTAAAAAAATATTAAAATTATTTCAATAATTAGATCTAATTCTTAGTGATTTAATCTTCATTAAGTTATAATTTTTGATTTAAAATTAATGTATTAGGGATTGTTTTCATATTTAGAATATTAAATACAAAGTTAATTTCAGCATAAGACTATATCATATAGTTGAGATCTAAAAAATATTTAATGTATATGTGATGCATATAAATTATATAGATCTAAAATTTAGCAAATTTAATCTTGTTTAATTATTAGAATTAAGTAATCTATGATTAAATTTAGAATTATGAATTAAAGATATAATCATGTTTCATAAATCATGGACTTTGGGTTAGATTGAATCAAGTTAAATAACTGGGTCAGTCCTAGAGTTAGAATTTAGAATAATATGAATCTAATAGAGAATTAGATTTAACCTAACTAAAATTGATTTGGATTAGATCAAGTTTTTCTCTAGATCAAATATATAGTAATAGTTTGATTAAATCCAAATTATAACAAATGGACCTAATTTTGGCTCAATGGTCAGACCCGAGTCCTCAGGCTAGTCTAATTGAATCTGATGAACCAATTGGTTTCTAAGGTAAGTATGGCATTTTGATCATGATCATTAATTAGGGCTGGGGTACCTCTTACTTTGCCAACTTTTTATGTATTTAAGGAAAGAGGTTAATGGCAGAACCCTCCCATTGATCTCACTTACGTGGCCAATGTGGTCAATCAAAATTTGATTAGATAGCTCATCGATTTAAGTTAACCCATGCCAGTAAGGAAGATCAATTTAACTGATCTAGGTACCTTTGGACGAATGTGATTTGACCCTTGATGAAATTTGTGGGAGGATTGTTGATTAGTCCATGTCTTCTTCTTTTTTTTTAAATTAAATCTTCTAAATTATTAGGTCCTTCAAGTTATAAAATTATGGAGATAATTGAGTCATGGCCTTCCATTAAGAGAGTGATAATGAGTCCAATAGTTAAGATGATCATTGGAGGTCCAAAGATCTGGTGCTCATCTGGCTATTGAAATTTTTATTCATATTATGATTGCTTAGTACTTTTTAAATGACGGTCAAGTTGGCCAGCCAATGTCAGGCTTGGATATCATTGGCTAGAAGCACTCAATCTTGTCATATTAATGGTTGGACCTAACCAGGACTTTAGTGGTAGCCCAAAGGCTAACTGATTAGTACTTGTGATGGGTATCCAGGGCAGGTCCGGGTATCTTTCCATTTTTCTCTTATTTTCTCACAATTTTTTATTTTTCATATTCTGCTATTCCACTTATTCCTGCTATTCCACCTTTATCCCGATCTTATTCCCGATTTATTCCTACACTATTCCATCTTCACCTGTGAATTTTTTTAAAACTTTCGAACCCTAGCCGCCGCCCCCTCGGGCCCCAAATCCGGCCGCCCGACCCCCGATAGCCCTCGCCGGACCGCCACCTCGCTCGCCGGCCCTCACCCTCGTCGGAGAAGCAGCCACCACCGCCCACGCACATGGGAAGATGAACGGACGCGGAGGCGTCCGCCCGCCACGGCCCACGGTCGTCGCTGCCGCCGCCGTCGCTGGCCTACTGCCCGCAGCCATTCCAGCCGCTCGTGGCCCTCGCCCGACAACCAATGGGGTCCGCCACCGCCCACGCCCATGGGAAGATGAACGAACGTGGGAGGCATCCATCCGCCACGTGCGCCCCTGCACCATCGCAGCCGTTGCCGCCTACCGCCTCTGCCACCGCCCGCACGTTCGCCGACCACCACCTTCCGCCGACCCTGGCCTCCCCCGCCATCCACGGCCATGCCAACGCTTGAGGTCTCCCATGGCATGCCCTAGGCATGCCGTGCCATCTTGTGCGACCTCGCCCGCAGCCATCGCCAGCCATCCACCGCTCACCATGCGCTGGCCCATCGCCACCCGCTTCTCGGCCGCGCTGGTGCCATGCCGCCATCGCCTCGCCCGGCCGTTGGTGGGGTCTGCCGGCCCACGCTCGTGGAGGCATCTGTCGCCCATGTGCACCCCTGCACCACCGCCGCTGTTGCCGATGCCATCGCTGCCACACGTCCGCTAGCCACCATCCCGCCGGCCCGGCCCCTACCCTGCCATTCACCGGCCATGCCGGCGCTCTAGGTCTCCCACGGCCGTGGGAGACCAAACATACACCTTGGGGCGTGCCATGCCATTCTTGTGCCGCCTCGCCTGCAACCCGCCGCCAGCCGTCCGCCGCTCACCATCCGCCGACCCGTTCGCACCCGCTTCCGGTCGTCCGCTGGTGCCCTGCCGGAGACCGTTCTTCCTTCCACGGCGTGAGTTGGTGTTTGCATGGATTTCAGAGCAGTCCCATTTTCAGAGCAGCATGCTTTCTGGAGCAGATCATCAAGCCGACATGCTTCTCAGAGCAGATTAGCACCACTTTTGATGCAACACAAATTTGATGTAATTTATTTTTCTTTTTAGTTTTCTTAGAGGCTAAGAAACTGAGGGTTTTGGTTTTTCTATATAAAGGCCCCCTCTAACCCCTGTAATAATAGAGATGATTTGATATAAATTTTTAGTTCTCCATTGGTTTCGGTTCTGGTTCTGGGCTGAGGCCCGTTGCCTTCGTTCCTACTGTGTGCATTATGGGTTCGATGAGTGGTGTGAGGCATTCCCTGCTGTGGCATATTGGGTTCGGTGAGCACCATAGTTATCCCCTATCTATCTTCTTTATTCCCTCGTGTCCTTTGAGAGTCATCCTAGCGCATCTATGTAGAGCCTGCTATGTGCATTATGGGTTCGATGAGAGCTCAGGGTAGCTGGTATTGTGATCCCCGGGAGGGTAGCTGTGTGCTGTGCTGCTCCTTGGGAGGGTAGCTTTACGCTTTGACCCCTGACTTTCTATATGTGTCTCCCTATTAGAGTGAGTCCCAGGGCCATGAGTTCCAGTTCCCAGCCCCATCTCTTCTTCCTTCGCCACCTCCACCAAGAAAATTGAAATAAAAGAGATCATCTATTTAGGATTTTAGTTTCAGTGTTACCCTAGTCCCTGGAGACTTCTAAGCCCTCCCATAATCCTAGTTTTGTTAGGTATCTTTTCTTTTCCCAATAACCAAGGTTACATCAATTTTCGTCCGCCAATTTGGGATAAAATCATTACCAAAAATTTTTAGAAAAATAATTGGTTAAGAACCTACCTTTAGATGCACATGGATGAACCGACCAAAATCCAGCTCGTATGCAATCTATTGGATTCTGGTACCCATTAGAAATTGGTGTAATTCTTCAAATTGAAGGTAGAGACTACCAATTTAATCAAAAATAATGGGAGAACTTTAAACTAAAGTCCAAGTCTTTAGGATTAAAGATTTATGTATAAATTAGGTCTTGTTCTTCTTTCAGATTAATATGGCCACCATTTATCACTCTGTTCATTACTAGATAATGAAAGATTAATGGGATCCAATTTTGATAGCTGGTATCAAAAGCTAAAAATAGTCCTGGAGCATGAATGGATTATGTACATCTGACGGATTCGACCTTAAGAAACCTGCTCAGAATGCTCATGTGTAGTCCAAGATACTTATCAAAAGTGGCTCAATGATCAAACCATGGTCCATTGTTCATGTAGGGCATCCATGAATGATGAATTGAATCACAAGTTCGAGGATGCTCAGCTAGAAGACATACTTTAAGTGTTAAAGAATCCTTCAACACTTTAGACGATGTTGAAAGGTACAAAATGCCTGAGCCATTCAACACAATGATAAGGGAACAAGCCTTGATCAATGATCATGTATTTTACATGATTGAACTATTGAGCATCTGGGCAATCTTGGATTCCCTTACATGAATAGTTGGGGAAAGATGCAAACCTTAATTCATTGTCAAAATCCTACATTAACTTTCTTGATCATTATAGAATGACAAGGCTATAGTAAACTACCATGGTCTATTGGGATTACTACAGACCTATGAGAAGGTCATCAGCTCCATAAAAGGTTGGTGAATGTAGTGGGAGGATCTTTAGGATGTTGTCCCTTAAAGAAGGAAAGAAGAAAAAATAAGAAAAAGGGCAAAGTGCTCATATAACTAGCTAGGTTAGACTAAAAAGTTGAAAGCCTACCAAACTCAAGATGAATACTTCTATAAGAAGTAGGGCCATTGAAAGAGGAATTGTCGTCTTATAGTACATTGCTAGACCCAAACAGGCAAGAAAGAAGAAGAACTAGCAAGGCATTGCTAGACAAGGTATTTATATAACATCTTGTAATTTTTTTATTTATGATATAACTACCTGGGTATTAGATATCGGAAGCCCTTTAATATTTGCAATTCAATGTAGGGACTTCAAGTTAGTAGAAGATTAAAAAATGATAAGAATTCATAATTGTGGAGATGAATATCCATTTCGATTCTAGATTTAGGAATACTCAAGCTTATTTTGATTCTAGTATCATGTTTAGGTGATTGTCACTATTTTCCTAGTTTTTTGATGAATGTGATCTCTATAGGCCTGTTGACCAAAAATGGTTATCATTATCACTAAAAGATAGTTATTGTGATAATTTGAATAATGGTGTTGTAATATGTGGACAACTGAAGAATGATATTATATTTTATCACAACTTATGAATATAATGTTCATGTCTAATAAATGCCCTATGATTGAAAATTGTCTGATGTCTACCTTTGGCATTATAGGCCAGGTCATATTAACAAGAATAGGATGAATAGGGTATATAAAGAGAGAGTCTACAAGACCAATAATTTTGAATCATTACCACCTATGAATTATCTTCTTGGAAAGATAACTAAGTCACCTTTTACTGAAAAGAGTGAAGAGCCACTAAGGTTCTGAGTCTAATACATACTAATGTATGTAGACCCATGAACACATTAACCATAGGTAGATGTCACTATTTCATCATGCTTCTAATGTCCTATTGATGGGGACATCAAGACCCATCCGGGGTTTTCCTTTTCTTTTTCAGATTTTTTTATTTTAGTTTAAAAATATTTATCTAAGCTATTCCACTATTCCCGTATCCTACTTTATCCCGATCTTATTCCTGACTTTTCTATGTTTCCCTATCATCTTCAACCTCACGTTTAACTCCTAGAACTCCATTTTTTTAATTTTTTCTTCTCATTCGACCTGGATCTGCCACGTTCGACCACCGGCGACACCTTGATGGCCCTCCCTCTCCCCCGCACTGCCATGCCCGATGATTGGATGGACCCGTCGGCCGTTCCCTCCCTGATAATCTTGCCCATGCCCGTGATGCCTCCCCATGCCTTGCCCTCCTCCCCGCTCGGCGCCGCCCTGCTCTCCTGCTGCCTCCATCAAAGTCTTCTCCTTCATCACCAGCATCGGTCCCTGCACCAGCGACGCCGCCAGCATCGACACTACTTGGCTTGACGTCATGGCCATCTGCAACTTCACCTTCAATCACTGGTGATGCCTCAGCCATCTGCGCCATCACCGGCCGTCGTCTTCCTCCCAGCGCCATCGCCGGCCATCGGCAGAGCGCCCAAAGTCCCTGTCTCTGATTCCCTGTGTTGGGTCTGTGAAGAAGATGAAGAGGCCGAGCACGAACGTAAAAGCTGCACAGTTCTTGGAGCTGCATGATCTTTCAGGGTGCATGCTTCTCAGAGCAGGGTCTTTTGCATAGATTTCAGAGCCACTCAGTACGGATCCTGATACAAATTTTTTTGACATGGATCTTGATGAATTTAGATTATATTTTATTTATTTTAATTGGATGTACGGACCAGTTAGGAAATTACTTAATTACTTTTAGATTAGGATTAGTTTTTTTTTTCACCATATGAGGAGGATTGTGTTTAATTTTCTACCATATTTTTAGGCTACAAACAAAGCAGATTTGGGATGTCACTTTTTTTTGGCTGCATGCCTTGTATTCTTTTCTTGGGTCCCAAGTTTTATAAGCCATTATAAAGGCACCTCATCTCTTGAATAATGATGATGATGATTATGAATTTTTGAAAAAAGTGTTCTTGGTTCTGCCTCCGGGCATGAGGCCCGTCTTTCCTTCACCTGCAGGTGTCGAGGGTGTGAGGCCCCAGTTATCTTCTCCCTAGCTAAGTCCCATCTATGATCTTGGAGCTTCTCCTTCACGGCCCCAAGTAGCGATTTGGATGGGATGCCCTAGGCTCCGCATTTAGTGAGATGGGTAGGACGCCCTATACTGCATGTAGTGGGGTGGGTGAGATGCCCTAGAGGTGCGATGTCTCTCCGTGAAGGTGAGTCTCAAGTCCATAGAGTATCCATCTTTCTTTCCCCTGCACCATTTTTTTTGCCTTTTACACTAATCACAGGGGACTTCTCAGCTCTCCAATGATCCTCCTAGCTAGCCCCCTCCCTTTGTCCCTCATCAATTTTGGTATCAAAGCAGGAGAGTATTAGTATTGAAAAAAAAAAGAAAAAAGAAGAAAGAAAAAAAATTGCAGCGAGTCTGACTCGACGGAGTCGAGTTTTTTCCACCCTAGGGGAATGATGGGGACATCAAAACCTATCCAGGTTTTCTTTTTTCTTTTCTAGATTTTTATATTTTTTATTTCATATTTTTTATTCTAGCTATTCCATATATTCAGGTTATTCTAGCTTTATTCCACTTATCCCCATTTTATCCATCTGCTATTCCAATCATCTTCTTCCTCCCAGAAATTCACAGAACCTCCATTTTTTCTTTTTTTTCTTCCCGTTTGTCTTGGATTTGCCATGCCCGACCTCTGGCACCACCCCGATGGCTATCCACCTTTCCTTGATGAGGATCTCCTCGTCGGAACGTCGACGAATCCCAAGAATTGCCCACGGCCATTCCACCCCCATGCGGCTCCTCCCATGGCCGTCCACCCATGCCGCGCTCCTCTCCGCCGCCCCACTCTCTCGCTCTGCCCCCATTCGTGCCATCTCCTCACCCCCGACCTCCGATTGGAGTCATCCTCAACCGACCCACGGAGCTCCTCCCTGCTGCCGTCATGTGTCGCCGCCATGCCGCCACCGTGCCGCCTCCTTCCCCAACCACCGGCACCGGTAAAGTCTCCCATAAGCCCTTCTTCTTCGCATGTCACCGCTTTGTTCCACGGTCATAGAGAGGATTTGTTTTTTGCATGGATCTCAAAGCAACAAAAAATAGCTTTGCACATATCTCAGAGCAAAAATTTTCTGCACAATTATCAAGTCACACAAATTTCAGGGTAGGCGCTGATTTTAGTGAATCCAGATTATGCCTAATTTATTTATTTTAAATCTGGATGTATGAACCAATTGGAAAGTTTTTTTTAATTAGTTTTAAATTAGGATTAGTTTGATTTTTCTACCATATGGGGATTGTGTTTAATTTTCTACCATGTTTTCAGGCTACAAACAAAGCAGGTTTGGGATCACTTTTTTTGGGCTGCATGCCTTGTATTCTTTTCTTGGATCCTAAGTTTTGTAAGCCTATATAAAGGCACCCCCTCTCTTGAATAATGATGATGATGATTATGAATTTTTGAAAAGAGTGTCCTTGGTTCTGCCTCCGGGCATGAGGCCCGTCTTTCCTTCACCTACGGGTGTCGAGGGGTGTGTGGCCCTAGTTATCTTCTTCCTAGCTGAGTCCCCTCTATGATCTTGGAGCTTCTCCTTCATGACCCCAGGTAGCGATTTGGGTGGGATGCCCTAGGCTCCGCATGTAGATATGGGTGGGATGCCCTAGACAACATGTAGTGGGGTGGGTGAGATGCCCTAGAGGTGCGACGTCTCTCCGTGAAGGTGAGTTCCAAGTCCATAGAGTATCCATCTTTCTTTCCCCTACACCTTTTTTTTTCACCTTTTGACCCTAATCATAGGAGACTTCTCAGCTCTCCAACGATCCTCTTATCTAGCCCCCCCTTTGTCCTGCATCAATTTTGGTATCAGAGTAGGAGAGGATTAGGATGAAAAAAAATGTTAAAAAAAATAAAAAAAAAGAAAAAGAGAAAAAAAAGAGAGAAAAAATAAAAATTGCAATCAGCTTGACTCGACGGAGTCAAGTTTTCCCCACTCCAGGGAAATGATGGGCACATCAAAACCCATCCGGGTTTTCCTTTTCCTTTTTCAGATTTTTTTTATTTTTAGTTTAAAAATATTTATCCCAACTATTCCACCTATTCCCATTATCCTTACTTTATCCATATCTTATTCCTGACTTATTTTATGTTTATCCCTGTCATCTTCAACCTCATGTTTAACTCCAAGAACTCCATTTTTTTTGATTTTTTTCTTCCTGTTTGACCTGAATCTGCCATGTTCGACCACTAGCGACCCCCCAAAGGCCCTCCCTCTCCCCCCCGCGCCGCCATGCCTGATGATTGGATGGACCCCATTGGCCGTTCCCTCCTTGCTACTCCGCCCATGCCCGTGACGCCTCCCCGTGCCACGCCCTCCTCCCCGCTCGGCCGCCACCCCGCTATCCTTGCAACCTCCATCGAAGTCTTCTCCTTCATCACCGACATCGGTCCCTGCACCAGCAGTGCCGACGGCATCGGCACTACTTGGCTTGACATCATGGCCATCTGCGCTTCACCTTCTTAATCATCGATAATGCCTCAGCCATCTGCGCCATCGCTGACCATCGTCTTCCTCCCAGTGCCATCGCCGGCCACCGACGGAGCCGCTCAAATTCCTTGACTCTAATTCCCTATTGTTGGTCCGTGAAGAAGATGAAGAGGCCATGCACAAACATGAAAGATGCACTATTCTTGGAGCTGCATGATTTTCAGGGTGCATGCTTCTCAGAGCAGGGTCTTTTGCACAAATTTCAGAGCTACTCAGCGCGGATACTGATATGAAATTTTTTGGCATGGATCTTGATGAATTTAGATTATATTTTATTTATTTTACTTGGATGTATGGACCAGTTAGGAAATTACTTAAATTACTTTTAGATTAGGATTAGTTTTATTTTTCACCATATGAGGAGGATTGTGTTCAACTTTCTACCATGTTTTCAGGCTGCAAACAAAGCAGGTTTGGGATGTCACTTTTTTTGGTTGCATGCCTTATTTCCTTTACTTAGGTCCCAAGTTTTGTAAGCCAATATAAAGGCGCCCCTATATTGAATAATGATGATGATTATTATGATTTTTGAAAAGAGTATTCTTGGTTCTGCCTCGGGCATGAGGCCCGTCTTTCCTTCACCTGCGGGTGTCGAGGGGTGTGAGGCCCCGTTATCTTCTCCTTAGCTGAGTCCCCTCTATGATCTTGGAGCTTCTCCTTCACGGCCCCAGGTAGCGATTTGGGTGGGATGTTCTAAGCTCCGCATGTAGTGAGATGGTGGGACGCCCTAGACTACATGTAGTGGGGTGGTTAGATGCCCTAAAGGTACGACTCTCCACCGTGAAGGCGAGTCCCAAGTCCATAGAGTATCCTTCTTTTTTTCCCCTACACCTTTTTTTTCCGCCTTTTGACCCTAATCACAGGAGACTTCTCTACTCTCCAACGATCCTCCTAGCTAGCCCCCCCTTTGTCCTGCATCACCTATCAAGGTATGGGTGCGTCTACTTTATGAGACACAAGTCAGAGTCATTTGAGATAATCAAATGATTTTGTAATAAAGTAGAGAAATAACTGATAGATATATTTAAATCCTTCAATCTAATAAAGGAGATGAATATCTAACTAGTAAATTTATGACAAATTTAGAGGAGAATAGGATTCTCTCATAATAAACTCTTCTCAGAACCCCCAGCATAATGAAGTGTCTAAAAGGAGGAATCAAATCATGTTAGATATGGTTTGATCTATGATGGGGTTTGCGAGTCTACCTATCTCCTTCTAGGGATATGGATTCGAGTTGGCTTATTATATTATAAATAGAGTTCCTAGCAAGTCTATAGATAAAACTCCATATAAAATATGGATTGGGCATAAGCACTCTCACACCTTAGGATCTATGGATGTCTAGCTTATGTGAAATATTTAAAAATAGACAAGCTTGGGCCTAGATCTGATTGCTATACATTTATAGGTTATCCAAAGGAAACTAGGGATTATCTCTTCTACCATATTGATGAACATAAAGTGTTTGTTGGTAATAAGGCAACCTTTTTGAAAAGAGAGTTCCTCAGAGAAGGAATTAATGCCTCTAAAGTTGAACTTGAAGAGTTTCGACATGTAAAAGACCTGACACCATCGACTGAACCTAAACAACCCAATTTGATTAAATCAAACCCAAAGCCTATTGTAGAGGCACCATTAAGAAGATCGATAGGGTACCATGTCAATTGAATAGATACTATGATTTCTTGGTCCGAGATGGTGATCTTATTGAACTTTGATAAAAATAATAAGGATCCAATCACCTATATGGATACAATGCAGAATGCCAACTTTGATAAATATCTAGAAGCCATGACTTTTGAAATGAAGTCATGAAAGTAAATAATGAATGGATACTCATTGATCCACTAGAAGGGGTAAAACCTATAAGGTTTAAGTAGATTTTTGAAAGAAAATGGGATGCAGATGGAAAGGTGGAGACCTATAAAGATCATCTGGTTGCCAAGGGTTATTGTTAGCATTATTGTATTACTTATGATGAGAAATTTTTACCTATGGTAATGCTCAAATCCATTCGTATCATGCTTGCGATAGCAGCACATCATAATTATGAAATTTGGCAAATGGATGCGAAAATAGCTTTCCTAATAGAGAGCTAGAAGAAGATGTATATAATATAGCCTGAAGGGTTCATATTCATAGATAAAACAAAGGTGTGCAAGCTTTAGAGATCCATTATGGATTGAAGTAGACATCTCGAAGTTAGAACATGTGTTTTGATAAAGTGATCAAAATGTATAGCTTTGTTAGGAACGAAGAAGATCCCTACATATGCAAATGTGCTAATAGTTTAGTTATAATATTTTTTATTTTGTATATGGATGATATTTTTTTAATCAAGAATGATATTCCTGCATTGCAAAAAAAATAAAAAGCATGGTTGTCTTCTCAATTCTCCATGAAGAACTTAGGAAAAGCATCCTATGTCCTTGGAATGAAGATCTATAGGGATACATTTAAAAGGTTGCTAGGGTTAACCTAGTCCATGTAAATTGAGACCATGCTGAAGCAGTTCAGTATGGTGAATTTCAAAAGAGGCTATCTTCTATAGGCCATGGAATTAATCTCTCAAGAAGGATTATTTGATAAGTCCTCAAGAGAGAGCATATGAGTAGGATTCTGTATGCCTTAGTAGTGGGATCTATCATGTATGCTATGACATGTATAAGACAAAACATGGCATACTCACTATGAGTAGTAAGTAAATACCAATCTGATCTAAGTAAAAACCATTAGAAGGTCATAAAAACTATCCTTAAGTATTTGATAAATGCTAAGGACCAGTGGCTCATTTATGGAGATTCTAACTTGAAACTAATTAGTTATACTAACTTGAGTTTTTAGTTAGATAGGGATGATAATAAGAGTGTGTCAGGTTATGTTTTTATCCTAAAAGGAGCTATCTACTGGAAAAGTTCCAAGTAGCATACTATGATCGATTCTGTTTTTGAAGAAGAGTATATTACGATATCTGATACTACAGAGGAAGCTATTTGGCTATAGAAGTTCATCATGAAGCTTGAAGTGGCACCTTTATAGATGGCCTAATTTCCATATATTGTGATAGCACTATGGCCATAGCTCATCAGCGAACCAATTATATTCTACATCATTTTTATCTTGTCCAAAAGATAGTGGATTGAGATAACATTGACCTTCAAAAGATTAATGGAAAGGAGAACTTGGCTGATCAATTTATTAAAGCCCTCGAAATCAAAGAGTTCGATGACCACTGGAAGATGGGTATTCAGTATTATTTTGATTGGCTCTAGTCCAAGTGAGAGTTATTTGAAAATGTGTCCTATAGCCAATCATCTGGATTGTAGATGGCTGAGCTCTTTATAATCTGTACATAAATCATTATGCAATAAAAATTATTTTTTGGTAGTTCATCTCTTTTTGCATCTTTCATTAAACTCTTTTGAGATGAAGTCCTTAGAACTACTTTATTCGATAAAGGAGATTTATCGAGTAGTTCTTAAATATGGTCGTGACCAAATGATATGTTGTTACCAAGGATGATAATGTTTATCAGGCATAAATCATTGTATGCCATATGGATTGGTTGTTCTCATAATCAAGTTATATGGAGATACTAGTTGGCATGTTGGTGAGTGTAGGTATACTTTGTACTGAACATGACCAACTTTATTGAGTACTCTACTATCAAGAATATCTCATGAAGGATATGGATATAAGTATCACTATGACCTAAGATCACCCCAGTGATTTGCAAGCAACTCACTGTACTTAGGTTTCGGACTACCAAGATTTCTAATCCAATGATGGAAAGTTACTGGGTGCAGTCAAGTACTTATTAAGTTAGTGGTAAGTCAAGATAGAATTGACCACTCAAGATGTTGGAGACAAAATTAGCAAGTTAAGATATATTTGGATGTATTATTTAGAGTTGGTAGTTAACTTTGAAATCATTCTAAGCACTAGGATCAAAGAATGAATTATACAGAAACCATATGCCCGTGTTCTTGAATATTGCTTCATGAGCAATCGACCTATCCGGATGTCGGGCACCATTACTAGATCGTTGCATTGATTAGTTTAAAAATTTGTCCCTAGAGTACTGGCTTAGTATTCAAATATATGGGGTCATACATAATAGAACTTTCTGACCGATCATGAGGTTGACTAATGATTAAGAATCATTTAGTGGCAAAATTATAATATATTGAATAATTAACCCAGTATAAATATTATAAATTAAAAATTAATAATTACTAATTAATTATAAAAGATTAATTAATAATTTTATTGATAATTTATTTAATTTGATTGAATGAATAGGTTTAGGTTAAGTCTAATTGAATTTGGTTCAATTAGAATTCACCCGATTAGGTTATTTGATGACCTAATCGCTAAAGATTTCTAATTACAGTTTGATTCGAACTTAGGATCAATTAATTATAGATTTAATTAGAATTTAATTAAGTTTAATTATGACCTATATAGATTGAGTTCAAGTTAGTCAAATTAATTATAACCAAATTAGTTTTGGTTTCTAATTAATTTTGGTCAATGCTTGGTCAAACCCTTAACTAGCATAACTAGGTTTCCTTTAGGATTTCTCTACATCAATTATTTGAATAAATTCATGAAAAGTTCATGCCAAACATGTTTTCACAATCTACCTAGTTCTTATCTTATTTTGATTAATTTATGATGAGTTTTGAACTTAAATGAGAGAAGTTTGACTAGGAATCAAACTCTTTGCCTTATCCTAACTCTACTTGGTCTTAAACTCTAAAAACTTATCCTAATCTTGTCACCAATTTTTTTTGAGGAATTTAGATGAAATGTGTGATAAAAAGTGGGCCAAGTACCAGTGATTTGAGAAATAAATTTATGAAAATATTTTGTGAAAGAAGGTGGATGTGGAATGATGAAGACTAGTCAAACTAGGCTAGTATTTCCTAATCTCATCCAAAGTCCACTTAATCCTATCCTAATCCACATACCTAATTTTCTTAGAATTCTTTTGGGATTGGGCAATCAAAGGGGATTAAAATTGCCATGAAATATGATGATAAAGCCACTAGAAAAAAATTGTAAAAAAATGTGAGTGAGATTGGCGTGAGAAACCTTCTTGGGTGCTAGGGTTGAGGGAAGAAGGAAAGAAAAAAAAAGAAGAAAGAGGTTTTCTTATTTTTGGTTTTCTTCCTCTTATATCTAGACCTCTTTATCCTCTTCTTGGATTTTCTGAGAGGCTCAAAAAAGTCTAAGAAATAATTTATTTTTGCCATTTAGTGGCCTTTGCATGGATTAATAGTTCAGGAGGTTGATCACATTGGAGTTTCATGTGAACAATTAATAGATGCTAGACACCTTATACAGTTGTGAAGCAACATGGAGCCCTTATAATGTGCCATTAGCAATGGCGATTATTGACTCGCAATAGGTATAAAATTTTATTTCATATTGTTTGTAGATTAGATCTACTACATGCATCGGGTAGATCGATGCATCCGATTTATTTTCTACTGCATATCATATTATGATCTTGCTTCTGGTTTATTAGAATTATTCTAAATGCATGTTTTATTTTTAAATAGTTTTTAAAATAGCTATTTTTTACTATGAATTACTAAAAAAAATCATGCATGAAACCTTGAGCATTTTTTTTTCCAATAGGTTCAAGATTCTTAAGTTGAATCTCTATGATGGCACTACAGATCCATTGGACTATCTTGAGAGCTATAAGACTCTCATGCTGATTCAAGGTGCTACTGACATCTTGCATAACTTTGATTTCCTAGCTACTTTTTGCAAAGTAGCCCAAGTGTGGTACTCAAGACTCAAGTCAAAGAGTATTCACTCTTTCAAAAAAATAGAATGATAGTTCATGGCATACTTCAATGCTAGTTGGAGAATGCCATGAGAACTTAATAGTCTTTTCTCCATTCACCAGTAGGATAGAGAGTCTTTAAAAGACTATGTGGTCCGATTCAAGGTGGCCACACTAGAGATCTACATTCTAAATTAGCCGTAGCCATGCTAGCCATGGAAAGGGGACTCTGCTCCTCCCAATTCACCTATTCATTAGATAAAACATATCCTAAGCTAATTCAGAACTGCTGGCCCATGCCCAAAAGTACATCCGTATGAAGGAGGGTGCTCTCACTTGGTGAGAGGATAATGGAAAGCTAAAGAAAAATCAAGCCTGATAAGAACCTAGCAGAAGCCAAGTTGAGAAGCCCACTTATCCCATTATTAAGCCATAAGCCAAAGAATCCAGTTGGCAAATATGACAACTACACTCCTCTCCTTGCTCATAGAACTAATATACTTATAGAAATCAAAGGGGAAGGATATCTTTGGCGACCGTCTTAAATTAGTAACTCCACCGACCCCTCGCAACAAGAATAATTATTACCACTTCCACCGAGTTCACGACCACGATACCTAGCAATGCATTACCCTGAAGAATAAAATTGAAGATCTCATCAGGTGCAGCCATCATGAAATACATTCATAATGGTGATGTTTAGCCCAATGCCCAGAACTTTGGTCAGTAGTAGACTTAAGCTAAGATTGAAATCAACCGATAGTTGGCTAAGTTGATATGTCGCTTAAGGGGTAGAGTGTCTTTCAAAAAGGACAAAAGGGGAGGAACAAGAGAATGTAATTTTTTTTTCCAACAAGGATCAAGTTAGAATTCAAAATCCCCAATATGATTTTATTATAGTTGAAGAGAAATTTCTGACATGAAGAAGTCAAATCCCTAGGATTCAAAGAATAAGTTTTCAAAACTTTCAATAAATTACCTATGTTTGTAGCGAAGAATAGGTTTCTGGTTGCTAAAATTGTTTGCAAGAATAGTGATCGGGGTTCCTTTACTTCACATGCATGTTGAAGCAATCATAGGAAAGAGGGATGAAGCTCTTAACGACCTCTTGATTTTCAGCAGAATAATAGAGAGATTTCAGAGAGGTTTTTGGCACTTTTTAAGTGGAATAACATAGGGGATTTTAGTGATTTTAAAGGAGTTTTACTTTTTTATTTCGAAGGGAGAAACTTGTTGATTTAAAGGAAGAAGCTGAAGAAAAACCGGTTTTTTAGCAAAACAAAAATCTATTCGCAGCGAATAGATAATTTGTTCACTGACAAACCTATTCATGCAAACAGATTTTTCAGTTCATTAGGAAGTTTTTTTAAAAATTTAAGATCATATCCCAATTAAAAGCTCGTATCTCAAAGCCCTTCTGGATTTTTGCAAGCCCCTCAAAGCAAAGAAAAAATATTTTGCATGTTGCGATATTTCTCAACATGCATTGAGAAACTTCTCAATGCACACAAAGAACTTTTCTTAGCATAAGCTAAGAACTTTTCTCGGCATAAGCTAAGAACTTTTCTCAACATAACAAATTTTCTTGTTTTGAATTCAAAATTCAAAATTCTAAAATTTTAAAAATCTCCTTGAACAAAAAAAGATTTTAGTTTGGGTCCTAACCAATTTAGGACTCGAAGCCAATCCCCTCTAAAAATTTAGACACAGATTCGTGTTCTTATCAAATTAAGGCTTAAATCCAATTCTCTCTCAAATCTTGAATTACATATTAATTAATATTTGTCCTCAGAATTAATCTTGTAGCTAATGCCTAGTGCTAGCTAGACATGGCCAATATTTAATTCTATATGACCCAAAACTTAATTCTTTAGTTAAGTGAATCTATTTGTTCAAGTCACTTTGTAATTGAATGTACAAATCTTTAATCAAGTATTTTCTATGACACTCGATAATGTGCTTGACTCCATAGGTTCAAACTCAATTGAAGCCAATAGCATAGAAATTATTTTCTGTACCAAATGAGGGACCATCTAGCAACGATATTCGATGTCCAAAGTCAAATTTATGAAAAGAAACATTCAACAACCTTGGCATATGGTTACTACATATTTCATCCCATTGACTTTTAATGCTTAGGACAACTTCAAGATAAAATGTGAAACCCTTAATCAGTCTCTGTTGCACAGGTGGCTGGCTACCCAAGGGGGGTGAATTGGGAATTTAAAAATTTAAAGCAGATAATGTGCAATTAAAATTCCCTTTTAAATGTTGTGTGTTGTGACTAAAAACAAATGCAGAAACTAAAGAACATCAGAGAATCACAATACAAACAAACAAGGTTTATAGTGATTCAGAGCAACCTAGCTCCTACATCCACTACCCAAAATACTACTTGGGATTTCAACTATATTCACACCCGAATACAGTCGGATTGTTTTGTAGGATCACAATCCAAAATCTTTAAACTTTGGTTTTAACGAGATCATCAAAGAAAACCCAACACCCTTTGGTTTTGAACAGGTTCACCCAAGAAACCTAACTTGATTTTACCAGGATCACCAAGAACCCAACACTTGGTTTTTATCAAGGCTCAACAAGAACCTATTTGGTTTTTCAACTGGGCTCACCAATAACCAACAACAATTCAGAAAAAGAATTGAAGTAAGTGCAATAATAAATGACAAACTCAATTTGTCGGATAGTTGTAGGCGCAACTTGATAGAAGTCCACTTGACATGCACTTGAATGAGCTATAATTGCTTTAGTGGCTTCTTCCAAAATTGCTTTAAGCTTCAGATCAAAGTTGATGAAGACTTGAAGGCTTGCTTGAATTCTTTTGTGTTCTTTCTCTTTTTGTTAGGTGGGATATTCAATGTAGCCCTCAAAACATTGAAGAACTTTTCAAATCATTGCTTCAAGGAAGTTCAAATCCTTTAAATATAAGGTCTTCCATCACTCCAAGGCAATTCTAACTGTTATAGACCATTTGAACATGGTTTGTGACTGTTGGAGCACTTTTTGGCATTCAAAAATAAATTCTGAAACTAGCCATTGGATACCTGGTGGGGACACCAAAGGCACCAGAATAAGATAGAGGCTTTTCAACCCTCTATGAATTGATCAATAATTTATGAGTCCATCTGTAATAAAGGCTTAGCCTATCTGAGTCCATTTTAGTTGTTATTTGAGTATTTTGAGTTTCAGTTCTGTACTAGTCAGCTCATGTTGAGCTAGTTCAGTCCAGTGTTAGTCAGCTCATGTCGAGCTAATTTTATTTTTTTGAGTCATATTCAACCATATTGAAGACTCAAGACCACATCATACAAGTGAAGACCAAGTCCAACCAGATTGAAGACAAGGAAGTATAGCCCAAGTCCAACCCAGCTTGAAGATTTGAAGACCCCAAGAGGAAAATTTAGAAAACTCTGATTCCTTGCAGATGCCCTCTAGATGCCCAGATTTCCTTCCAGATGCCAAAATATATTCATATACCAAGGCATCCATGATTTTAGAGGTTCATCTGCATCCTAGCCCAAAGAAATCAAGCCAAGGCGCCAAGCCCAAGCCCTTAAGAAGCAAGATACCAGGAATATTCCTGCTACCTGGCTATCAGGCCACCCCAGCTTCCAGAGGCCCAAACCCATGCACCATAGCCCCTTTGGGCCGGCCTCTTGCTGCTCCTAAAATCCCAACATGCCCCCCTAGGTGTCCTTAGAGTGTTGACCAAGTCAAGAAATTTTTTAGGATATTTTCTACCTAATGTTTCCTTATTTTCTAGCTAGGGTTTGAGAGGGAAAAAGATTCTTATGTAAAGACTTATGTGCCCTTACTTGGAGCCCAAGGTTAAGGGTCTATTTAAAGGACCCTAGCCTCTTGTATGAATGGAGATTTTGATATATGAAATAAACTTTGAGTTCTTCTATTGTTTGTGTGATTACCCTGCTGTGTGCATAAAGGGGTTTGAGAGTTCTTCTTCCCGATGTTTGCAACCATCTTCCTGCCGCCAACCATCCTTCCAGCCCCCTCCAAAACTTTCTTCTCTTTGCTATTTTCCTTTGTTTTCTTAATTTCCTCTGAGTTTTCTAACCCCTAACAGGTTGTTTGCAAGTCCCCGAGTTCCTACGAATCCAATGACTCCAGCCAAGCCTCAATCGGACCACCGAGCAGAAAGCCCGGTATCCATGGGTCTTTGGCTCGATTTTCCAGGCCGCATCCATCGAGGAACGAGAGATCCCTTCACTGCATTCTTCACCGGGTACTTCAGACATTGTCAGGTACACCCCCTCTACCTCCAGTCTTATTATTGTAGGAGAACTTGCCCTAACCGAGGCTTCTCAGCCCCGGCGATCCTTCTTTAGTACTTTTCTAGTTCTAATCTGCATGCTTGGCTTCAAAACTTCATACAAAATTCCCTACAACTAATTTGATCTGAAATTCAGGAATTAATCACATAACCCCACATATAAAACATACAAAAAGAATTGCATGCATGTTAGTCCCACATCATTTGGTATCATAGCTTAGAATAGGGCTTGTTTTCTATAATTTTTTAGTCCGTATATACTCTATTATTTTAATTATTTCTCCCTAATAAAAACTCTAAAAATTATGAAATATATTTAATGGATTCATAATAATTCACAATAACTCTAAGAATTGTTTCAGATTTATTATGTCCTGTGAATTTTGTGCAAGCCGAAATACAGCCTGTAATTTTTGGCTCTATTTTTTCAGCAAGACAAGTTTGGAAGTTTTAGTTTTGATTAGCATCTTTTTGCATATCTTTTAATTTTAGTTAACTTCCTACATATTAGGGCATAAATTTCATGTTTTCTTATGTTTAAAAAAATACAAAAAAAAAATTACATATTCTCCAAAAATACCAAAACATCTAAACCCTAATTTGCATCCTCATCTGCCTGCCATCATTGCATAATTTACTTTTAAGGGCACTCTTGTTATATCAGATGGGGGGAGAATTTGATCACTTATCCTTAGCCCAAAACCACATCCCTTGCATTCGTTCCCAAGCCTTAACCTAAAATTAACTAGTCTTAATTTTCCCGAGTGGGCTAGGTCACCAACTGGTCGGGTCCGGGCTGCGTGTTAGATCACTGTGTCAAGCTAACCTGTGTGTGCCTTGTGCTTGGTGTCTATAATGGTGGTTTAGGGATTCAATCCTGAAGGGCTTGTGTGCTGGTCCGCCTACCTGGCCAATCTCTGATTGGTGTCTAGGATTGGCAATCAGGGACCTAACACTCCCCTTACACCTGCCTGGCTGAGTATAGGTTACTATAGTCTAGTTTGCCACCCTGATTGAGCCCTTAGTTTGGACTCTAGGTCTAGTCAGTTGTAGTCGGTCTGATCGAGTCTTGCATGAGCACTAGATCAGGAGTTTCATATCACCCACCTCCTTCATAAATGTCTGAACCCACGGAAAATTTGCAAGCCCAAATGAAAGCCCTAGCTGATCAAATGGCCCAGATGGCTACCGAGATGACTACCTAGATGACCCAGTAAACTCAGTCTGGTATTCAAACCAATGATAGAATTGACCATCTTGCCAATAGATTTGATCAGTTAGAAGTCCGGGTAGGGACCCCAGGAAAAACCCATGGGTCACAGTCTGAGCCAATCCTAATTCCCCTCAACCTAGAAGAACCCCTTATCATGACCCTTATTATGATACTGAACCTAGAAGACCCAATCAGGATTTTGTAGACCAGGAAGATAGATCCTATTTACTCACATCCTATAAGCCTATTATACCCACAACCTATAGATCTTATGACTCCAAATCCTATGAACCTAGAACCTATGAATCCATAACCTATGAACCTAGATCCTATGACTCTAGATCCCATGATCATAGATCCTATGCACCCACACCCTGTGAGCCTAGTAGACCCAACACCCAATATTCTGACCCATATAGGTAGTCCAACCCTAGGAGAACCCAATATTCTACCCATATAGGGAATCCAACCCTAGGAGAACCCAATATTCTGACCATATAGGGAGTCCAACCCTAGGAGGACCCAATATCCTGACCCATATAGGGAGCCCAACCTTAGAAGGACCCCATACCATGATCCATCCTTAGAACCTGACCATAGAGCTGACCCAAAATCCTATGACCCCAGATCCGATAATCCCATGACCCATAGATCTGCACCCTTGTCATATGAGCCCAGAGAACCCATAACCCCTAAGTATCAGCCTAGTACTAGTCATGCTTCCCCTAGTCAACTTGAACCCATAGGATTAGTATCCCTAAATATGAACCCAGTAGTGAGCCACTACCCCTTATACAACCTAACCTACTAGGAGTAGTACCCATAATCAGAGACCAGAACCTAACCAATTTCATGCTAGCTGACCTTCTCCAACCATTCCTGAGATTCACAAGGCTTAAATTAACGCGAAAGTGTATGAAGCTGACGTGAGCCTAGTGGATGAGTATGAGGGAGAAGAGAAGATACCTTAGTAGACCTCGAATTAGCTGACCCAGTAGATACCCAAGTAGAAACCAACCCAGAGCTAGTTGACCTTGACCACATCCAACCTAAAGCTATAGTGGAAGAACAAATAGAGGAAGAGAACCTAGGCACTGCTGCTAGAGCCTTACCTGAGGAATCCATAGAGGAGAGACAAATTATAGAGTCTAGTCCTAAAATACAAGAACCTGAAGAATTTATTAAGGACCTGATCTCTTTGAATCAGTACCCTCAGGATGAGCCTCCTCCTATAGTTCCCATTAAGGACCTCTTCCCTGAGATTAGTAATCCATCCTTCCATTATGCAAACTACATAGATATACCGCAACCTCGTAAGGTTAGCCTCATTAGTCTAGGATTAGTCCCTGACATGCCTTCTTATATCGAACTTTATCCAACTAACCTTGAACCTTTTTTCCTACCCTACCAAACTAATTCTGAACCCACTTCCTATTTTTTGCCCTTTCCTGACACCTCCAGCATTTCTAGGATTATTAGATTGCATTTAACTGAGATTAGCGTACTGCATGCATTCATTACACATGTTAGGTTTGCATTATACTTCTGGCATACCCTTTGGCATTTGCTTGGAGTCCATTGTATATACTCTTGTGCACACCACACTAGGGTCAGACCTAGAGAGTCTATAGTCTCTTAGGTTTAGGTCCATAAAAGTCTAATAAATCTCCTTCGACAGGAATGCAAAGTCGAGTCTATTAGGTGATAGTTTGAGTCCTTTGCATCATTTTGTTAGGAGTCTGCATGTGCCTAGCATGTTCACCACCTACACTAATTTTAAACAAACTAGCTAATTCTCGAAGATGGATCAAAGAATTTGATGTAGTGGATTCTATCTTGGTTAGGCATAGGCCTAAAAGAAGCTTCATGCTCACAGAGCCGGACCTTTTAAAGTGTAAAGAAGGTTGGATCAAATGCCTAGGTGTTAGCCTTGCCTTCAAATTTGGGCATTAGTTCTACCTTCAATATTACAGACCTGGTTGAGTATAGAAAACCGATAGTGATACCTAGTGAGGCCTTTGGACCTATTCCTTTTCATTGTGAGTAACCCTAACCCAGAGTGTCCACTAACAAATTGGCCTAAGAGAGGAGAACGGATCGAGCGTATCCTGGACGATCAAGCCATCATGACCCGGGCCGTGACTATCAATGCTTCTTGGTCCGATGGCAAGGCCAGCCAGAGTTGGATGATTCATGGATTTCTCGAGAGGACTTGCAACGCCTCAAACCAACCTTCTCGAGAGATATGTGAGCCAGTCTGATATTCAATCGACAAGGTCGAGTTCCTCCCACCCAGGGAGAATTGGTGGGGACACCAAAGGAACCAGAATAAGATAGAGGCTTTTCAACCCTCTATGAATTGATCAATAATTTATGAGTCCATCTGTAATAAAGGCTTAGCCTATCTGAGTCCATTTTAGTTGTTATTTGAGTATTTTGAGTTTTAGTTCTGTACTAGTCAGCTCATGTTGAGCTAGTTCAGTCCAGTGTTAGTCAGCTCATGTCGAGCTAATTTTATTTTTTGAGTCCTATTCAACCATATTGAAGACTTAAGACCATCATACAAATGAAGACCAAGTCCAACCAGATTGAAGACAAGGAGTATAGCCCAAGTCCAACCCAGCTTGAAGATTTGAAGACCCCAGGAGGAAAATTCAAAAACCCTGATTCCTTGCAGATGCCATCCATATGCCCAAATTCCCTTCTAGATGCCAAAATATATTCATATACCAAGGCATCCATGATTTTTGAGGTTCATCTGCATCCTAGCCCAAAGAAATCATGCCCAGGCGCCAAGCCCAAGCCCCTCAGAAGAAAGATAGCAGGAAATATTCCTGCTACCTGGCTACCAGGCCACCCCAGCTTCCAGAGGCCCAAATCCTTGCACCCGAGCCCCTTTGGGCCGGCCTCTTGCTACTCCTAGAAGCCGAACATGCCCCCCTAGGCATCCTTGGAGTGTTGACCAAGTCAAGAAATTTTTAGGGATTTTTTCTACATAATATTTCCTTATTTTCTAGTTAGGTTTGAGAGGGAAAAGGATTCTTATGTAAAGACTTATGTGCCCTTACTTGGAGCCCAAGGTTAAGGGTCTATTTAAACGACCCTAGCCTCTTGTATGAAGGGAGATTTTGATATATGAAATAAACTTTGAGTTCTTCTATTGTTTTGTGGGATTACCCTGCTGTGTGCATAAAGGGGTTTGAGAGTTCTTCTTCCCGGTGTTTGCAACCATCTTCCTGCCGCCAACCATCCTTCCATCCCCCTCCAAACTTTCTTCCCTTTGCTATTTTCCTTTGTTTCTTAATTTCTTCTGAGTTTTCTAACCCTAACAGGTTGTTTGTAGGTCCCCGATTTCTTACGAATCCAACGACTCCAGCCAAGCCTCAATCGGACCACCGAGCAGAAAGCCGGGTATCCGTGGGTCTTTGGCTCGGTTTCCCAGTTGCATCTGTCGAGGAACGAGAGATCCCTTCACTGCATTCTTCACCAGGCACTTCAGACATTGTCAGGTACACCCCCTCTACCTACAGTCTTATTATTGTAGGAGAACTTGCCCTAACCGAGGCTTCTCAGCCCCGGCGATCATTCTTTAGTACTTTTCAAGGTTCTAATCTGCATGCTTGGCTTCAAAAATTCATACAAAATTCCCTACAACTAATTTTGATTTGAAATTTGGGAATTAATCACCTAACCCCACATATAAACATACAAAAAGAATTGCATTCATATTAGTCCCGCATCAATACTTGAAAGCGATGATCGAGTCAGCTTGGATTCCTTCGAGTCAGCTTAGATCCTTTGAGTAGATAGGTTGAGTCACTAAATCTTCAATTCAGTCGGCTCTTTGTCTTATGGTGCAAAACTTTGCTTTGGATGAGTCAGCTCTTGATAGCTCGAGTCGGCTCGAACTTATATCTTTGAAAAACTCGAACTCGAGGAGTCGGCTCCTTTCAGCTTGGGTCGGCTCTTCTTCCCAGGTTTTGAAATCATCACTCTAGAAGAGTCGGCCCGATGCAGTTCAGGTCGGCTCGCTTTCTCAGGTCTTCAAAATTAGTTATGGTAGAGTCGACACTTTCTGGATCGGGTCGGCTCGCCTGGCTATTCTAAAAAATGTTCAAAAACTGGACTCTGGAAGTGTCGACTCAGACATATTCCAGTCGACTTGGATTCACTGGAGTCGGCTCGGTTACCTTCAAGTTGGCTCGGATTGCTACGTACCAGAATCCTTGCTGCATGCTATGAAGTAGAGTCTGCTCTTCAACATGCTGGGTCGACTCGAGTATCATCTTTAGGATTTTTATAATTGAACTCAAAGAAAAAAACTCTTACCAACACTCTTACAACTTTTCAATCATATCAACTTAAATTAATTCTAGGGCACACACACACAGAAATAACCCTTTTTACATGATTTTTTTCTTAGCTTTTTTATTGGGTTCTTCTTTACAAAAATAAATTACAACATAACTCAAACAAGAAACAAAGGTATAGGAGTTGAAGTTTGAATAATTAACTCATCCTACAAAAACTTGTAAAACACTTGAAGAGTTGTTAGAAATAAATGTACATTCTCCAATGTTTGGTTATCATCAAAATCACTTATGGGGTCAAAATCTCCCCCTTTTTGATGATGACAAAACACTGGGCATGAAAAAGCAAGATAAAACTTTACAATTACTTGTATAACTGTATTTGCAAGAATATATGAAAAGTAAAAATTACTTCAATTAGTGCCAACTATGGAATGAGAATTAGGGCAATGAGAGGTAGTCTCCCCCTCAATAAGATATTCCATGTTTTGACACACTTCCTATGCAATTTCATACTTCAAAGCTCAAAAGTTTTTAATAGAAGTTTAAATATTCATAGCTTATTAAATATTAGAGTTTAAAGCATTTAAAACATTATCAGAGCTTTCATATACATTATGTACCAAAGCTTTCAATCTTTATGAATCAGAGCAAATATATTCAATTCAATCTTTATGTATCATAGCAAATATGAACATATTTTATCCTTTTCATGCAATAATTTCACAACTTTCTCCCCCTTTTTGTCAATTAATCAAAAGGTGAAGTGAGAGTGAAGCTCAGATTTTAAAATAGAATGAGAAAGTATTTAAAATTTGTTTGAGATAATTTCACTTTCTCATATTTAACTTGAAATTCTAATTAAAAATCAGTCATTGGATCAATCATTGTATGAACAATTGAACATAAACATTCATTTGCATAAAGAAATGGAGCAACTTAAGAGACAAAAAGTGTATTTTCATTTCATTTCAAAGATGTTCAATACAAAGTACCAAATGAAAAGCAATACATTTAGTCACTATCTAAGTTTACTTTTGGAGGTTGACCCAGAATTTGGATGCCCGGTGGTAGAGAAGTAATTGGGTCAACATCACAATATGAGATGGTGGAATATTGTGGGATCCTTGTGGCCTAAAGTATAGAGCAAGTTGTCTTGGATGAACAGATTGACTAGCAAATGGTCTAGAAGAGGGAGGAGCACTTTGAGCAGCTTGGAGATCTTCAATTTTAGTCATCATTTTCCATAAAAAATTGGTGATAGATTTCAATTTGGCTTCTATTTTTTTGTACTTTTGGAAGCAGCCAAATCTTCTATTGATTCTTTTATTTCTTTAACTTCCTTTTGCATTGTAAAGATTTTCGAGGCTTGTACATTTGCAAAGGCTTTAGCCAAGCCTCTCATTCTTCCAAACTCACTTCTAAGTATTCCAATACCTCTGGTGTAGTCCTCTTTCATTCTATTTTTTCTTCTATTGATCCCATTCTTATTATTAAATTATCCATCTCAACTCTATAAGCTTCAAGTACTTGAGTAATAGATTTCTCAATTTTTTCAGAACTTAAAGTGATCAAATGATGAATAGGTTGCAAATCTGTCTCAGTTGCATGTGTTGTAGTCTTGGAGGTTCCAAGGATGTCAATTCTACTTTTCAGATTATCTATCTATCCCCAAATTGATTGAGTCTCTCATCAACAGATTGGTGAAGTTCTCCAAACATAGTAGACATTGAGGAATTAATGGTTTTAGTCAAATTGCCTAACTGTTGTGCAATGAAATTTTGTAACATTGAGGTATCCATACAGGAGTTGCAGTAGCATGACTGTGAACTAGAATATCAGTGGTGGCCTGAGTGTGGATAGGTGTGCTAGGGGGCATATTAGGCACTAAAACATCTGGAAATGATGCATCAAGGTCTACGTGGACTGGAGACCCAAGCTGTGGCTGTGACTTTGGAATTTGCATTGAAGTGCCTTCACCAGTCTCCATTTCAGCTTGCTCTTGTATTTGCTTTGTTTCTTCAACTATTGGAGCATCAGACTTCTTTCTCCAAGTTTTTTCAGATAATAAATAACCCATCCTTTGAATAGTTTTGGCTGTGTAAGTATCGGTATGTAAGAAGGTTCTGCTATCCTCTCCTGTCAAATCTATATTTGCACTTTGAAAGAAAAGTGAGAGGACCATACCATAAGGCAGACATGCCTTAACTTTTCTTACTGCCTCTTTCATTTGACAAATCATGATAGCTGGCATGTTAATTTTGTCACCATTAATTAGCAGCTCCATGAAGTAGAGATCCAGCTCACTTACCCAATCAAAGCAGCCAGTTCTTGGTAAAAATATTCTACTGATAAAACTATGAAGAAATCTCATTTTAATTGACAATATGCTAGCCTTGAGAATTCTAATTTCATCTACTTCAGTCCTTTCCAGTACTATTTGCTAAGCTTTAGTTCTATCTTTTAACATCAAGTATTCAGTGCCCTCAAATGGCATTTCTAAAATATTTCCAAGAATTTCAGCAGATATTATAATCCTTTTTCCCTTAACAGATGATTCAATAAAGTTCTCTCCAAACCTCATATTTTCATAGAAAGTTTGACTAGGTTTGGGTAAATTCTAACATCCAAGGAACACATGTTTCTCCACTTTTGATTCTCAATGAAATCTCCAATGACAAAACCTAAGTATTTGAACAAAATCCTTCTTCCAATAGTAATAAGTCTCAAACCTAAGGAAATCTGGTGGCTTGGAGAAACTGGGCTTGGTTCTTCCTCTGATTGAGGTGGAATTCGGGAAGCACTGTCTTCTCGAACTTTGTTCTCCTTTCTTGCAGAGCAGCTTTGGTATCCTGTCTCATTTCTTTCCAACTACCCTCTTTGGTGCCATTACAAAAGTACACTTGAGTTCCAATGTGATTTTTGAAGTATGAAGTATTTGGAAAGTTTCATGGAGGGAAGGAGAGTAGGGTTTACGAATAGAAATGAGAAAGAAAAACCCTACGGTTCAAACTAAAAAGAGATGGCTCGACATCCGAGCCGGCTCAACCAATAGGTCATCTGCTCGAGTCGGCTCGAGTAGAGGGAGCACACAAGTGATTTTTGGATTTCAATCAAGCTCGTTTAACATAAAGATTGGGATTAGGAGATCACCTAGATAATTTGTCCTTAAGATTATGGGAGTGTTTCTAGAGTGGGTCACATAATCCTAGCTCACTTCTAATCATTTCAAATTTATCAAAATTCAAAGGTTTAGTAAAAATATCAGCAAGTTGGTTTTCAGTTGGCACAAATTCAAGTACAATATCATTATTCAATACATGATATCTTATAAAATGGTGCCTAATTTAATGTATTTAGTTCTTGAATGCTGAACAGGATTTTTGTTAAATTAATGGCACTTGTGTTATCACATTTGATTTGAATTTTAAATTGTATAATACCAAAATCTTCTAGTTGTTGTTTAATCCATAACACTTGAGCACAACAACTACTAGCAGCAGCGTACTCTGCCTCAGTATGGACAATGCTATGGAGTTTTGCTTCTTATAGTGCCATGAAATTAAATTCAAACCTAGAAATTGGCATGTACCACTAGTGCTCTTTCTATCAATTTTGAAACCAGCATAATCAGCATCAGAAAAATTAATTAAATTTAAAAATAATTTTTAGAATACCAAAGACAGAAATTACTTGTACCTTTCAAATATTTGAATTTTTTTTTAATAGCAAGCATATGTGTTTCTTTAGGATTACATTAAATCTAGCACATACACCTACACTGTACAAGATATCAGGTCTACTAGCTGTAAGATACAATAGGTATCTGACCATACCTCTATATAGCTTTTGGTCAACATTGGATCCAGTTTCATCTTTGTCTAGCCTGCAGGTAGTGGTCATGGGGTGCTAGCCTCTTTGCTTGTTTCTAAGCCCAATCTCTTGATTATCTCTTTGATGTACTTGGTTTGGCTTATAAAGATTCCTTTTTTCATTTGTTTGACTTGTAATCCAAGGAAGTAGTTAAGTTCATCCATAAGGCTCATTTCAAACTCATCCTGCATCAACTCAGCATATTCTCCACAAAGATTATCATTAGTTGCACAAAATATATTGTCATCAACATAAATTTGCACAACTAGCATATCATTCTCTTTATTTTTAATAAAAAGAGTTTTGTCACATTTCCTCTTTTGAAATCATTTTCAAGTAAAAATTTACTTATCTATCATACCAGGCCCTAGGTGCTTGTTTCAAACCATATAAATCTTTATTCAACTTAACACATAGTTTGGAAATCATGATTTTCAAAACCTGGGCTATTCACAAAACTTGTTTCAAAATCATCCATTTAGAAAATACTTTTGATTTCCATATGAAAGAGTTTAAAGTTCATGTAGCAAGCAAATGCAAGAAGTAGTCTAATAGCTTCTAGTCTTGCTACAAGAGCATATGTTTCATCAAAATCAATGCCCTCCTCTTAATTGTACCCTTTTGCTACCAACCTTGCCTTATTTCTTATAATCTTACCATCTCATCTAGTTTGTTCCTATAGACCTATTTGGTTCCTATGATTGGGTAGTCCATAGGTCTACTAACTAGTGTCCAAATATTATTCCTTTCAAACTGGTTTAATTCATCATGCATGGCCATCATCCAATTATGATCAATTTCAGCCTCTTCTAAACTATGTGGTTCAATTTATGAGACAAAGGCTAGGTAGTCATGTGCATCTCTATGTATTGACCTAGTCCTAACACCATGAGAAGGATCACCAATAATTAAATCTTTAGGATGTGAAGTTACATACCTCCATTCCTTTGGTAAATCAGTATGTGATAGAAAAGTGCCCTAGAGCCAATCATTGTAAGGGCCTTTTTTTGTATTATTCCAACTCTTGTATGACATTATATATTAATAAAGGTTTCTATTTTTCATCATATACTGTTGTGTCTTATTTATGATTATGATGAACCCCATAGATTAGAGCAATGGAATTAGGGTTATGATGAAGTCATAACAGTGAGACCTAATTTCCTATAAACCCTAATCTAAAATGTTCCTAGTCATTAGACCATTGATTCGGGGATCAATAAATCTGGTAAGACTAGCTTATCCTATGTATGCTCAGATGATGAGAGTGGTTGGTCTAGCAACCACTTGTATAGAGACACTAATACAAGGATAAGGGCGCTCATCAGGGTATGAGTACACTGAACTGATCCGTACCAGGACTATCTTATGAAAGTCTTTCTACTTGTCAAAAGATAGATCCCTGAGTAGGAGTTGTGCATGTGATCTTTAGACCTGAGGTCACCATGGTTCCTTGTGCACACTAAGCCATATTTTGGTTCATACTCATTCATGCTATTATGACATGTACGGGGTATCTGGGTATGGTGAAAGGTGTATGGAGGATATGAGTGGACCAACAAGGAATCAATCATTCCTAGTAAGAGGAATTGTTATCCTATGCAATCTCTTCGATGAGTGACATAAGGAGCCTTTGATCAAAGCAGGATGAGATTAGTGGAATCTAATCAGTCATCAACTAAGTCCTCACTATCAAGTTGAGATTTGATATGATTAAGTGTTAGGGTTTGACATATATCCATACCTATCACTTTATTAGGATAATGGGAAATCGAAAGATTGAATTGCACGGTAACTTACTATTGAAGGGTATTTTGATGATTTTTACCAAATTCCTTATCTTCCGGGTAGGCATGACATGTTGCTAGACATCAATCTTGTCTTGTATGTATTCATGAACCAATTGGATTGGTTTCATGAGTAAATTCAATGGATGGTTCGAATTGGACAATTAGATGAGCTAGTTTGACCTAATTAGGTCAATCGAGTTCGAATGGATCGAATCGGCTCAAACCTAAACCTACTGCTGGCTAGATGTGGAACCCAATGGGTCATACACACTAGAGAATTAGACAAGGAAGTCATTCATGATTTAATTAGGATCATAGGATTCTAATTGTTTAGCTAGGTGACACACTAGCATGTGTAGGCTAACCTAATTCCTAAACACAATTGGATTGGGTCCGGTTGCTTGCTAAATGGACTAACCAATTTATGGGAGACCTAAATTGGGTTATGTTCTAAGTAGGATGATTTTATCAGATTTTATCTGATTTTTTGGAGGTTTTATCTCGAAATTATGAAGAGTCCCTAAGGCATAGGACTCTTGGTGCCTAAATGACATGTTGGCATTCAAAAAGGCCTAGAAGGGTCTATAGTTCTCTGATCGGAAAATTTTTTATATGGTAAAAAATTTTATTTAATACCCTTTTATTTGACACCCATATTGAATATACTTTGACTTTGTCAAAGGTAGCATAAGGTATGGAAAAAGGTTGACCGAATTGTTAAGAGAAGCGACTCTTTATTTGGCGCGCAGAAAGGACCAAGAGTCCTTCTGCATATGAGTTTCTTCTGTTGATTGGACTTCTTGTAATCTTTATCTTTATCTCCATGCCCTTTTATAAAAGATTTGATTGGTCAATGATTTTTGAATTGGCATGAAGAAGGAAAGGATGAATGGCGCACATGAAAGGTTGCGACTTTTCATGAGAAGGCGCACGGTTTAAAGCAAAGTCCTTCTGCTTTCAGATCTCTTTGGATTTCTATGACTTTTGGGAAATGAGAAGATGCCTCTTGGCTCTTCCAAAGACTGGTACATGCCATGTAGCATGAGAAGGTTTCATTTGGACATGAAGAGATGTCAGATAAGACTCCTGAATCCTAAAGAGTCTTATCAGATATGAAGAAACATATCTGATAAAAGATTTTGGGATGTGTTTCACGCGCCTTAAGAATCTATTTTATGGGTGTACGGTGGAATGAGAATATATTCATTCAGTCATCTGAAATAGGAGTCTAGATTCTACCGTATTATCCATTTGAGTTATTCTCTCTCCCTTTTCCTTTCTTTAAGACAAGACTTGTCTTGTCAAGACAAGGTCTTTTCTATTAGGACAAGGCTTTGTTGTAGGATATAAGCCTAAGAGGTCCTAAAGGAGGGTTGTCCTAAAACCAAGAGTGGTTTAGAAGAGTGTCCAAAGAGTCCTATAGTTGGATAGTGAGTCCTACAAAGGCCAAAGTCCAAAAGGCTACTGAAAGAGTCCTACCCGGGCAAGCAACTTCAAGAAGGAGTTCTTCCTTGTTTTAAATCTTGTGTGAATCACTGTTGGAGGACTTAAACTTGTGAGTCTAGTAGAAGAAGTGGAATATAGTATTCCAGGTATGTTTCATTAACCTTCTTTTATAACATACAAGTTGTAATCGAATAAGGGATCTTGGAAATTAGGGTTTCTAACTGATAAAGTGTTATCTTTATGCATGAAATTTTATAATTCAGTCTTACTATATTGCACAATGATCTCCTTGAAACCCAACAGTGGTATCAGAGCCACCCTTAGTTTATTTCAACTATTTGTCATTTATAATAAAGATGATCCTCCCAGGATTATGATTCAATGCATATTAGGGATCATATGTTTGGTCTCTACTTTATTATGAAAAATAGCATGTTATTATTTTATGCATATTGTAGATCAAATGCATCGTTATAACATGTTTTATCCTAATAGCTATTTAGGATTGGATTAGTCAGCGAGGTATTTGAAATATCATGCTATGATATGATTGCTATGTACATCATGCAATGTTATGCATATGATAGATTGATATGCCTTATGCTAATCACTAGTTAGGGTTTTTTAACACTTAAACCCTAATCTTTAAAATATGTCAAGATATTTTTTTTAGTCACATTCTGAAATAAGGTTGTCCTAACATAACGGTGGATGTCTGTTATGTTGTAAGGTTGTCCTAGAATGATGACACACCTAGCATATATTTTGCATAATGTCATATATGTATGGTTTTCTGTTATAAGTACATTATGATATGTTAAATACTATTAGAATGCATTTGAGACCATCAAAGCCCTCATTAAAAGATTATATTTAGTCTTACTATCAAATTAATCATGATGCATAACCAATTAGGGTTTGATCAGCCAATTGGTGTCTAGGAAAGTGGTTCTGGGAAGGTAAAGGGATTGAGGTTTATTAATTGGTTCCATTGTCTAACTTGGCCAATTTAATTGGTATCTAAGGAAAGCAACAGGGGGACCCCCTCACCCTTTCCACTTACCTGGATAATTTGGTCATATCTAAACCTTAACTTGAGAATGCTAATTGATTATGTATACTATAATTTGCCTTCCTTCATGCTAAGCCAAATTAATATCAAAACTATAGTAGGTTTGTTGTGTAATACAAGATCTACTCTAGGATTTGATATGAAATTTGTATTGGTGCACTTAGTGCTTTATGGCATAGTTGAAACTGTCGCTTTGTTGTGTAACACAAGGGCAACAATCTTTAATTATAGCTATATAGAAATGAAGGGTTTGACTAAACTAAGACATTATAGTTTGTTGTGTAACACAAGACTATAAGTGTCTTAGAGGCAAAGATAATTGTTGAGAATTGCACGGGATGCAATTAGAAAGTAAGTCCTACCTTTGAACTTATTAGTGTTTGTTGTGTAACATAAGGCACTAATGAGGAATTAGGATCTCAACTCCACTAAGAAAATCAGGAAGTTTTCTCGTTTACTATAAAATGAGGGTTATGGTATTTGAAGAAAATAGTGGGAGACATAATTAGATAGTAAGTCCTTATCTAGTTATGAATGTCATTTTTAAGTGGTCTGTGGTGCGGACACCAAAGGCACCAGAATAAGGCAGAGGCTTCCCAACCCTCTGTAAATTGATCAATAATTTATGAGTCCATCTGTAATAAGGGCTTAGCTCATCTGAGTCAATTTTAGTTGTTATTTGAGTATTTTTAGTTGTTATTTCACTTCTGTACTAGTCAGCTCATGTTGAGCTAGTTCAGTCCATTGCTAGTCAGCTCATGTTGAGCTAATTTTATTTTTTTGAGTCCTGTCCAAGCATACTGAAGACTCAAGACTATATCATACAAGTGAAGACCAAGTCCAACTAGAATGAAGACATGGAAGTATAGCCCAAGTCCAACCCAGCTTGAAGATTTGAAGACCCCAGGAAGAAAATTCAGAAAACCCTGATTTCTTGCAGATGCCCTCCAGATGCCCAGATTCCCTTCCAGATGTCAAAATATATTCATATACCAAGGCGTCCATGATTTTAGAGGTCCATCTACATCCTATCCCAAAGAAATCAAGCCCAGGTGCCAAGCCCAAGCCCCTAAGAAGCAAGATACCAGGGAATATTCCTGCTACCTGGCTACCAGGCCACCCCAGCTTCCAGAGGCCCAAACCCATGCACCCGGGCCCCTTTGGGCCGGCCCCTTGCTGCTCCTAGAAGCCCAACACGCCCCCCTAGGCGTCCTTGGAGTGTTGACCAAGTCAAGAGAATTTTTAGGGATTTTTCTACCTAATATTTCCTTATTTTCTAGCTAGGGTTTGAGAGGGAAAAGGATTCTTATGTAAAGACTTATGTACCCTTACTTGGAGCCCAAGGTTAAGGGTCTATTTAAGGGACCCTAGCCTCTTGTATGAGGGGAATTTTTGATGAATGAAAACCTTGAGTTCTTCTATTGAGTTGTGTGATACCTTGCTGTGTGCATAAAGGGGTTTGCGAGAGTTCTTCTTCCCAGTGCTGCAATCATCTTCCTGCTACCAACAAGCATCTCAGATCCCTGGACGCCCACTCCAAAAGAAGCCTTCCCTTGCTATTTTTCCTTTGTTTTCTTGTTCCTTTGTGAGTTTTCTAACCCCTGACAGGTCGTTTGCAGGTCCCCGAGTTCCTACGAATCCAACGACTCCAGCCAAGCCTCAATCGGATCACCGAGCAGAAAGCCGGGTATCCGCGGGTCTTTGGCTCGATTTTCCAGGCCGCATCCATCGAGGAACGAGAGATCCTTTTGCTGCGATCTTCACAGACGTTGTCAGGTACACCCCTCTACCTCCAGTAGTTTTATTGTAGGAGAACTTGCCCTAACCGAGGCTTCTCAGCCCCGGTGATCCTTCTTTTCTACTTTTCTAGGTCCTAATCTGCATGCTGATCTTCTAAAATTCATATAAAATTCCCTATAACTTATTTTAATCTGAAATTCGGGAATTAATCACCCAACCCCACATATAAAACATATAAAAAAAATTGCATGCATATTAGTTCCCCATCATTTGGTATCAGAGCTTAGATTAGGGCTTGTTTTCTGTAATTTTTCAGTCCGTATATACTCTGTTATTTTAATTATTTCTCCCTGTTAAAAACTCCAAAAATTCTGAAATTTATTTTCCTGGATTTATCATAATTCACAGTAATTTTAAAACTTTTTTTAGATTTTATTATGGCCTGTGAATTTTCTGAAAGCTGAAATAGGGCCTGCAAATTTTTGGCTCTATTTTTTTAGCAAGACATGTTTGGAAGTTTTAGGGTTTTGTTTAGGAGTTTTTTGCATATTTCTTAATTTTAGTATATTTCCAGTATATTAGGTCATGATTTGCAAGTTTTCTTCTATTTAAAAAAATACCAAAATATATATATATATATATATACATATTTTCCAAAAATACCAAAAAAAAAAATATCTAAACCCTAATTTGCATCCTCATCTGCCTGCCATCATTGCATAATTTACTTTTAAGGGCACTCTTGCTATATCAGATGGGGGGAGGATTTGATCACCTCTCCTTAGCCCAAAACCACATCCCTTGCATTCAGTCCCAAGCCTTAACCTAAAATTAATTAGACTTAATTTGCCCTAGTGGGCTAGGGACACCAACTGGTCGGGTCCGGGCTAGTGTTAGATCACTGTGTCAAGTTAACCTGTGTGTGCCTTGTGCTTAGTGTCTAGAACGGTGGTTTAGGGATTCAATCCCGAAGGGCTTGTGTGCTGGTCCGCCTACCTGGCCAATCTCTGATTGGTGTCTAGGATTGGCAATCAGGGACCTAACACTCCCCTTACACCTGCCTGGCTGAGTACAGGGTTACTATAGGCTAGTTTGCCACCCTGATTGAGCATCTAGTTTGGACTTTAGGTTTAGTCAGCTATAGTCGGTCTGATCGAGTCTTGCATGAGCACTAGATCAGGAGTTTCATATCACCCACCTCCTTCATAAATGTCTGAACCCATGGAAAATTTACAAGCCCAAATAAAAGCCCTAGCTGATCAAATTGCCCAGATAACTATCCAGATGACCCAGTTAACTCAGTCTCGTATTCAAACCAATGATAGAATTGACTATCGTGCCAATAGGTTTGATCAGTTAAAAGTCCGGGTAGGGACCCCAAGAAAAACCCATGGGTCACAGTCTGAGCCAGATCCTGACTCCCCTCAACCTAGGAGGACCCCAAACCCTGATCTATACCATGAGGTCGAACCTAGGAGAGCCCCTTATCCTGACCCGTACTACAATCCTCAACCTAGGAGGACCCCAAACCCTGATCCATACCTTGAGGCTGAACCTAGGAGAGCCCATCATCCTGACCCAATCCCTAAGGTTAGTCCTAGAAGACCCAATCAGGATTTTATAGACCAAGAAGATAGATCCTATTTACCCTCTCCCTATAAGCCTAGTATACCCACAACCTATAGATCTTATGACTCTAAATCCTATGAACCTAGAACTTATGAATCCATAACCTATGAACCTAGATCCTATGACTCTAGATCCCATGATCATAGATCCTATACACACATACCCTATGAGCCTAGTAGACCCAACACCCAATATTCTGACCCATATAGGGAGTCAAACCCTAGGAGAACCCAATATTCTGACCCATATAGGGAGTCCAACCCTAGGAGAACCCAGTATTCTGACCCATATAGGGAGTCCAATCCTAGGAGGACCCAATATCCTGACCCATATAGAGAGCCCAACCTTAGGAGGACCCCATACCTTGATCCAACCTTAGAACCTGATCATAGAGCTGACCCAAAATCCTATGACCCCAGATCCTATAATCCCATGACCCATAGATCTGCACCCTTGTCCTATGAGCTTAGAGAACCCATAACCCCTAAGTATCAGCCTAGTACTAGTCATGCTTCTCCTAGTCAACTTGAACCCTATAGGATGAGTATCCCTAAATATGAACCCAATAGTGAGCCACTACCTCTTATACAACCAGAACCTACTAGGTGTGGTACCCATAATCAGAGACCAGAACCTAACCAATTTCCTGCTAGCCGACCTTCTCCAACCATTCCTGAGATTCGCAAGGCTTACATTAACGTGGAAGTGTATGAAGCTGATGTGAGCCTAGTGGATGAGTATGAGGGAGAAGAGGAGACACCTTTAGTAGACCTAGAATTAGCTGACCCAGTAGATACCCAGGTAGATTCCAACCCAGAGCTAGTTGACCTTGACCACATCCAACCTAAAGCTATAATGGAAGAACAAATAGAGGAAGAGAACCTAGGTACTGCTGCTAGAGCCTTTCCTGAGGAAACCATAGAGGAGAGCCAAATTATAGAGTCTAGTCCAAAAATACAAGAACCAGAAGAATTTATTAAGGACCTGATCTCTTTGAATCAATACCTTCAAGATGAGTCCCCTCCTATAGTTCCCATTAAGGACCTCTTCCCCAAAATTAGTGACCCATCCTTCCATTATGCAAATCCTGTAGATATAGCTCAACCTCATAAGGTTAACCTCATTAGTATAGGATTAGTTCCTGACACCCCGTCTTTTATCCTATTTTATCCAACTAACCATGAACCTTTTTCTCTACCTTACCAAACTAATTCTGAACCCACTTCCTATTTTCTGCCCTTTCCTGACACCTCCAGCATTTCTAGGATCATTAGATTGCATTTAGCTGAGATTAGCATACTGCATGCATTCATCACGCATGTTAGGTTTGCATTTTACTTCTGGCATACTCTTTGGAATTTGCTAGGAGTTCACTGTAAATTTTCATGTGCATGTCAAGCTAGGATCAAACCTAGAGAACCTATAATCTATTAGGTTTAGATCCAAAGAGTTCAATAAAATTTCCTTCGATAGGAATGCATAGTCGAGTCTGTTAGGTGTCAGTATGAGTCCTTTGCATCATTTGTCTGCATGTGCCTAGCATGTTCACCACCCGCACTAATCTTAAAACAACTGGCTAATTCCCGAAGAAGGGTCAAAGAATTTGATGTAGTGGATTCTATCTTGGTTAGGCTTAGGCCTAAAAGAAGCTTCATGCTCGCAGAGCCGGACCTTTTAAAGTGATAGAGAAGGATTGGATCAAATGCCTAGGTGTTAGACTTGCCTTCGGATTTGGGCATTAGTTCTACCTTCAATATTACAGACCTGGTTGAGTATAGGGAACCGACAGCGATACCTAGTAAGACCTTTGGACCTATTCCTTTTCATTGTGAGTGACCCTAACCCAGAGTGTCCACTAACAAATTGGACTGAGAGAGGAGAACGGATCGAGCGTATCCTGGACGATCAAGCCATCACGACCCGGGGCCGTGACTATCAATGCTTCCTGATCCGATGGCAAGGCCAGCCAGAGTCGAACGATTCGTAGATTTCTCGAGAGGACTTGCAATGCCTTAACCCAGACCTTCTCGAGAGATATGTGAGCCAGTCTGATCTTCACTCGACAGGGTCGAGTTCCTCCCACCCCGGGAGAATTGGTGCGGATACCAAAGGCACCAGAATAAGGCAGAGGCTTCTCAACCCTCTGTAAATTGATCAATAATTTATGAGTCCATCTATAATAAGGGCTTAGCTCATCTGAGTCCATTTTAGTTGTTATTTGAGTATTTTTAGTTATTATTTCACTTCTGTACTAGTCAGCTCATGTTGAGCTAGTTCAGTCCATTGCTAGTCAGCTCATGTTGAGCTAATTTTATTTTTTTGAGTCCTGTCCAAGCATACTGAAGACTCAAGACTATATCATACAAGTGAAGACCAAGTCCAACTAGATTGAAGACATGGAAGTATAGCCCAAGTCCAACCCAGCTTGAAGATTTGAAGACCCCAAGAGGAAAATTCAGAAAACCCTGATTTCTTGCAGATGCCCTCTAGATGCCCAGATTCCCTTCCAGATGTCAAAATATATTCATATACCAAGGCGTCCATGATTTTAGAGGTCCATCTACATCCTAGCCCAAGAAATCAAGCCCAGGTGCCAAGCCCAAGCCCCTAAGAAGCAAGATACCAGGGAATATTCCTGCTACCTGGCTACCAGGCCACCCCAGCTTCCAGAGGCCCAAACCCATGCACCCGGGCCCCTTTGGGCCGGCCCCTTGCTGCTCCTAAAAGCCCAACACGCCCCCTAGGCATCCTTGGAGTGTTGACCAAGTCAAGAGAATTTTTAGGGATTTTTCTACCTAATATTTCCTTATTTTCTAGCTAGGGTTTGAGAGGGAAAAGGATTCTTATGTAAAGACTTATGTACCCTTACTTGGAGCCCAAGGTTAAGGGTCTATTTAAGGGACCCTAGCCTCTTGTATGAGGGGAATTTTTGATGAATGAAAACCTTGAGTTCTTCTATTGAGTTGTGTGATACCCTGCTGTGTGCATAAAGGGGTTTGCGAGAGTTCTTCTTCCCAGTGCTGCAATCATCTTCCTGCTACCAACAAGCATCTCAGATCCCTGGACGCCCACTCCAAAAGAAGCCTTCCCTTGCTGTTTTTTCTTTGTTTTCTTGTTCCTTTGTAAGTTTTCTAACCCCTGACAGGTCGTTTGCAGGTCCCCGAGTTCCTACGAATCCAACGACTCCAGCCAAGCCTCAATCGGATCACCGAGCAGAAAGCCGGGTATCCGCGGGTCTTTGGCTCGATTTTCCAGGCCACATCCATCGAGGAACGAGAGACCCTTTTGCTGCGATCTTCACAGACGTTGTCAGGTACACCCCTCTACCTCCAGTAGTTTTATTGTAGGAGAACTTGCCCTAACCGAGGCTTCTCAGCCCCGGCGATCCTTCTTTTCTACTTTTCTAGGTCCTAATCTGCATGCTGATCTTCTAAAATTCATATAAAATTCCCTATAACTTATTTTAATCTGAAATTTGGGAATTAATCACCCAACCCCACATATAAAACATATAAAAAAAATTGCATGCATATTAGTTCCCCATCAGTCTGCTAATATTGTTCTTTAATTAAATATAGGATATTTATATTTATGGCTTCAAACTTATCACTGAGGGGTATCTTGGATGCTAATAAGTTAACCGGTCCAAATTATGTGAATTGGTTAAAAAACCTGAGAATCTTATTAACTCAGGAGAAGCTTTCTGATATACTTGATTCTCCGAATCCTGAGGTGATTGGAGAGGATGCTTCAGAAGAGGAAATGGCCACACATCAAATGTGGCTGAATGATAGTATGACTGTCAGGTGCATCATGTTGGCTTCCATAAGCAATGAGCTATAGAGGAAACATGAAGGTCTAGAACCTCAGTCCATATTGCTCAATTTAAAAGAGCTTTATGGAGAGCAAAGTAGGGCTGCCCGATACAAGATATTGAAGCAATTGTTCCAAGCACGGATGAGTGAAGGTTCACCTGTGCAAACCCATGTGCTGAAAATGATTGACTTAATCACTCGATTGGGTCAATTTGGGTTTGTGATGGATAGTGAACTTAATCAGGACTTGATCCTGCAATCACTCTCAGATTCCTTCTCTCAGTTTGTTCTTAACTACCATATGAACTAATTGAATACCACTTTGCCAGAGCTGCTTAACATGCTTAAGACAGCTGAGAGCCACTCTAAAGGAGATAAGGCTCATGTTCTTCTTGTTAATGGAAGAAAGAAATAGGCAAGGAAAAAGGGTATGAAAAGAAAGTTTAACTTTAAGAAGAGCATCCAGAAGAAAAATAAGAAAGCTAAGAAAGATGATGGAGCCTATTTCCATTGCAGCAAGACTGGGCATTGGAAGAAGAATTGCAAGTTTTACCTTGCAAGTGTGAAGCAAGATGCAAGTGGAGCATCTAAAGGTTTGTACATGATACAAACTAATTTATCATTGAATGCTTCTATTTCTAATTCATGGGTATTAGATACCGCATGTGGATCTCATATATGCAATTCATTGCAGGGACTCCACAGAATTAGAAGATTGAAGAGGGGTGACTTTAAGCTGCATGGGGCCAGTGGTGAAGCCATATATGCTGAAGCTATGGGCACCTATCTTCTTTTATTACCTTCGGGTGATGTAATAAAGCTAAAAGAATGCTTCTATGTACCATATATTATTAGAAATATTATTTCTATCCCCTTGTTATTACAACAGGGATATGAAATAAGTATAAAGAGCAATGGTTGCTCTATTCTTTATAATAATAAAATATTTGGACATGGATCTTTTATAAATGGTCTTCTAACTTTGCAACTCAATGATAATATTTTTCTTGTTGATAATAAGAAGAGAAAAAAAGATAATGACAATATCACATATCTCTGGCACTACTGATTAGGTCATATCAGTGAGTCAAGAATAAACAAGTTAGTCAAAGATAATTACTTTGACTCTAATGATTTCCAAACATCAGGAACCTGTAAATCTTTTCTCAAAGGAAAAATGACTAAGTCTCCATTCACTGGACATGGAGAAAGAGCAACTGAATTGTTAGGTCTTATACATACTGATGTGTATGGACCTATGTCAACTCAGGCCAGAGGAGGATATTCTTATTTCATCACTTTTATTGATGATTTATCAAGGTTTGGTTATGTGTATCTTATAAACACAAGTCTGAAGCTTTTGATAGGTTTAAATAATATCAAAGTATGGTTAAAAAATAAATTGGACTTAGTATTAAAACTCTTCGTTCTGATCGAGGAGGTGAATACTTGTCTAGTGAGTTTTTGAGCCATCTTAAAGACAAAGGCATTATTTCTGTATGGACTCCTCCTTTTACACCCCAGTTAAATGGAGTGGCAAGAAGGAGAAATCGCACCATATTAGATATGGTGAGGTCCATGATGAGCTTCATAGATCTTCCCATTTCCTTTTGGGGACATGCCTTGGAAACTGCTGCATATATATTAAACAGGGTTTCATCTAAGTCAGTAAGTAGCACTCCATATGAGTTTTGGAATGCTAAGAGACCAAATCTTAAATACTTAATGATTGGGGTTGCCACGCTTATGTCAAGAACAATTTCGGACATAAGTTAAGTGCTAGGGCTGACAAATATAGGTTTGTTGGTTATCCAAAAGAGGGTGTTGGATGCATCTTTTATAATACTATTGAGCAAAAGATAATTATCAGTAGGCATGCTACATTTTTGGAGAAAGAATTTATCCAAGAAAGAAGTAGTAATTCTTCACTTGAGTTATGTGAAGAACAGAACCAACAAATTGTTGAGCCTTCAAGAAATATTCCTCAACCAGAATTTCTTGAGGATCAAGAATAGCCACAATGCACACCTCCTCTCCAAAGGTCAGAGAGGGTGTGGGGAGCACCTCTTAGATATGGCTTTTTTATCGGAGATGATAATGAAGCCAGTATCATACAAAATGATGATCCTGTGACCTATTCGAAAGCTATCAAGAGTAGAGACTCCGATAAATGGCTAAGTGCCATAAAATCTGAAATGGACTCCATGTATTCCAATCAGGTTTGGACTTTGGTAGATCTACCTTTGGGTCTTCAAGAAAAAGATTGGAGCAGATGGTCAAATTGAGACCTATAAGGCTAGACTGGTAGCAAAAGGTTTCAGACAAAAACATGGTATAGACTATGATGAAACTTTTTCTCCAGTAGCCATGCTCAAGTCCATTTGGATAATGCTTGCCATAGCAGCATACCATGATTATGAGATCTTGCAGATGGATGTAAAGATAGCTTTCCTCAATGAAAACCTTGAGGAAGAAGTCTATATGTCATAGCTAGAGGGTTATGTCTCAAGTGGGAGACCAAATCAGGTATGCAAATTAAAGAAATCTATTTATGGACTTAAGCAAGCATCGAGGAGTTGGAACATCCATTTTGAGAAAATAATTAAAGGATTTGGTTTTATCAAAAATGTGTATGAACCATATGTGTATAAGAAGATAAGTGGGAGTGCACTTGTTTTCTTGGTTTTATATGTGGATGACATACTGATCATTGGGAATGATATCCCAATGTTGTAATCGGTTAAGACTTGGCTATCATCAAAGTTTTCCAAGAAGGATTTGGATGAAGCATCCTATATACTGGGTATAAGGATCTATAGAGATAGATCAAATAGGATGCTAGGCTTATCCCAATCTAGGTACATTGACTTAGTGTTGAAGAGATTCAACATGGATGAAAGTAAGAAAGGTTACTTGCCAATGAGTCAAGGCATACATCTTTCTAAAAATATATCTCCTAAGACATCGAAAAAAGGAGAGAGGATGACTAAGATTCCTTATGCTTCAGCTGTATGATCAATTATGTATGCTATGTTATGTACCAGACCTGATGTTGCTTATGCCTTAGGTATAGTGAGCAGATTTCAGGCAGATCCAGGAGAAGATCATTGGAAAGCTGTAAAAAATATTCTTAAGTACCATAGAAAGACTAAAGATATTTTTCTAGTATATGGAGGATCTGAGTTGAGATTAGAAGGCTATATAGATTCTATTTTTCAATCAGATCCAGATGATAGTAAATCCACGTTGGGATATGTGTTCACCCTGAATGGTGGTGCAGTGAGTTGGAAAAGTACAAAATAGCCAGCAGTAGCTGACTCAGTCACTGAGGCAGAATACATAGCTATAAGTGAAGCCGCAAAGGGAGCTATCTAGATGAAGAAATTCATCATGGAATTGGGCGTGGTTCCTGAAATACAACAGCCAGTGCCATTGTATTGTGATAACACTAGAGCTGTTGCACAAGCCAAGGAACCAAGGTCTCATCACAAGTCCAAGCACATTCTAAGACGGTTCCACCTCGTTCGAGAGATAATAGAAGACAAGATGTTATTATCAATCGAGTACATACAAAGAACAATATAGCGTACCCATTCACTAAAGCATTACCTAAGCAACAGTTAGATCGCCACTTGGATGGTATGGGTATAAAGTACAAGGACGATTGTCTTTAGTGCAAGTGGGAGTTTGATAGAAAGTGCTCTAAGAGCCAATCATTGTAAGGGCCTTTTTTTGTATTCTTCCAACTCTTGTATAACATTATATATCAATAAAGGCATCTGTTTTTCATCATATACTATTGTGTCTTATTTATGATTATGATGAACCCCATAGATTAGAGCAATGGAATTAGGGTTATGATGAAGTTCATAACAGTGAGACCTAATTTCCTATAAACCATAATCTAAAATGTTCCTATTCATTAGACCATTGATTCGGGGATCAATGAATCCGGTAAGACTAGCTTATCCTATGTATGCTTAAATGATGAGAGTGGTTGGTCTTGTAACCACTTGTGTAGAGATACTAATACAAGGATAAGGGTGCTCATCAGGATATGAGTATACTGAACTGATCCGTACCGGGACTATCTTATGAAAGTCTTACTATTTGTCAAAAGATAGATCCTTGAGTAGGAGTTGTGCATGTGATCTTTAGACTTGAGGTCACCAGGGTTCCTTGTGCACACTAAGCCATATTTTGGTTCATACTCATTCATGCCATTATGACATGTACGGGGTATCTGGGTATGGTGAAAGGTGTATGGAGGATATGAGTGGACCAACAAGGAATCAATCATTCCTAGTAAGAGGAATTGTTATCCGATGCAATCTCTTCGATAAGTGATATAAGGAGCCTTTGATCAAAGCAGGATGAGATTAGTGGAATCTAATCAGTCATCAACTGAGTCCTCACTATCAAGTTGAGATTTGATATGATTAAGTGTTAGGGTTTGACATCTATCCATACTTATCACTTAATCGGGATAATAGTAGATCGAAAGATTGAATTGCACGGTAACTTACTACTGAAAAGTATTTTGGTAATTTTTACCAAATTCCACATCTTCCGAGTAGGGATGACACATTTCTAGACGTCAATCTTATCTTGTAGGTATTTATGAACCTACTGGATTGGTTTCATGAGTCAATTCGATGGATGGTTCGAATTGGACAATTAGATGAGCTAGTTTGATCTAATTAGGTCAATCGGGTTCGATTGGATCGAATCAGCTATAACCTAAACCACTACTGGCTAGATGTGGAACTGAATGGGTCACACACACTAGAGAATTAGACAAGGAAGTCATTCATGATTTAATTAGGGTCATAGGATCCTAATTGGTTAGCTAGGTGACACACTAGCATGTGTAGGCTAACCTAATTCCTAAACCCAATTGGATTGGGTCCGGTTGCTTGCTAAATGGACTAACCAATTTATGGAAGACGTATATTGGGTTATGTTGTAAGTATGATGAATTTATTAGATTTTATCTGATATTTTTTGGAGGTTTTATCTCAGAATTATGAAGAGTCCCTAAGGCATAGGACTCTTGGTGCCTAAATGATATGTTGGCATTCAAAAAGGCCTAGAAGGGTCTATAGTTCTCTGATCGGAAAAATTTTTATATGGTCGAAAAGATTATTTAATGCCCTTTCATTTGGCACCCATATTGCATATACTTTGACTTTGTCAAAGGTAGCATATGGCATGAAAAATGGTTGATCAAATTATGAAGAGAAGCGACTCTTCATTTGGCACGCAGAAAGGACCAAGAGTACTTCTTGCAGATTAGTTTCTTCTATTGATTGGACTTCTTCTAATATTTATCTATATATCCATGCCATTTCATGAAGGATTTGACTGGTCAATGATTTTTGAATTGGCATGAAGAAGGAAATAATGAATGGCGCACATGAAAGGTTACGACTTTTCGTGAGAGGGCGCACGGTTTGAAGTAGAGTCTTGCTGCTTTCAGATTTCTTCGATTTTCACTGACTTTTGGGAAATGAGAAGATGCCTCTTGGCTTTTCCAGAGACCGGTACATGCCATGTGGCATGAGATGGTTTCATTTGGATATGAAGAGATGTCAGATAAGACTCCTGAATCCTAAAGAGTCTTATCAGATATGAAGAAACATATCTGATAAGAGATTTTGGGATGTGCTTCTCATTCCTTAAGAATCTATTTAAAGGGTGTACAGTGGAATGAGAATATATTCATTCAGTCATCTGAAATAGGAGTCTAGATTCTACCGCATTATCCATCTTAGTTTTTGTCTCACCCTCTTCCTTTCTTTAAGACAAGACTTGTCTTGTTAAGACAAGATCTTTTCTATTAGGACAAGGCTTTGTTTTAGGATATAAGCCTAAGGGGTCCTAAAGGAGGGTTGTCATAAAACCAAGAGTGCTTTAGAAGAGTGTCCAAAGAGTCCTATTGTGGGATAGTGAGTCCTACAATGGCCAAAGTCCAAAAGGCTGCCGAAAGAATCCTACCCGGGCAAGCAACTTCAAGGAGTTCTTCCTTGTTTCAAATCTTGTGTAGATCACCATTGGAGGACTTACACTTGTGAGTCTAGTGGAAGAAGTGGAATATAGCACTCCAGGTATGTTTCATTAACCTTCTTTTATGACATAATAGTTGTAATCGAATAAAGGATCTTGGGAATTAAGATTTCTAACTGATAAAGTGTTATCTTTGTGCATGAAATTTTATAATTCAGTCTTACTAAGTTGCATAATGATCTCCTTGAAACCCAACAGTATGATCCTTGCTTACCACTTCATTTCCATCTTGTGTTGGTTTGTCTTGAATGCTTAGATCTTCCATTTCCTTTTGTAGTGTACCTATATCATTCTCTACACACTCATCTTTTTTAGATGGTGAGTGGTTAGCTTCATCAAAAACAACATGAATTGACTCTTCTACAGTAAGAGTCATTTTATCAAGCACTCTATATGCTTTGCTATGTAAGGAATAACCAAGGAATATAGATTCATCAGATTTTGTATCAAACTTTCCTAGGTTATCTTTGCCATTGTTCAATACAAAGCATTTACACCCAAAAACATGAAAATAGTTAATATTTGATTTTCTTCCATTCCAAAATTCATAGGGGGTTTTCTTTGAAATTGGTCTAATCAAAACTCGGTTTAATATGTAACAGGTAGTGTTCACCGCTTCTACCCAAAAGTACCTTGAAAGATTACCTTTATACAACATGGTTCAGGCCATTTCTTCCAAAGTCCTATTCTTTCTCTCTACAACACCATTTTGTTGTGGTGTTCTAGGAGCGGAGAAGTTGTGATCAATGCCGTGCTCAGTGCAATATTCATCGAAAAATTGATTTTGAAATTCAGTTCCATGATCACTTTTTATAGAAATAACAGAAAGATTTTTCTTATTTGAAACATTCTTATGAAATTTTTGAAATACATCAAAAGTTTCATCCTTATGTGCAATAAATAATACCCATGTTAATCTATAAAAGTTTTCTATAATCACAAGGCCATATTTCATACCTCCTAGGCTTGTGGTCCTAGTTGGTCCAAATAAGTCCATTTGAAGTAGCTCAAGGGGTCTAGTTGTTGAAATAACATTTTTTAATTTAAAGCTCCCCCTAGTTTGTTTGCCTAATTGACAAGCATCACATACATAATCAAGATCAACTTTAAAATGCGGCAAACCTCTAACTAGATTCTTTGAGATTAATTTGGCAATTGTATACATGCTAGCAAAACCTAATCATCTATGCCATAATAAACATGACTCCTTGGTCTTAGCATTCATTGCTACTAGACTAGAACTACTAGTCATGGCTAGATCATTTAGATCTATCACATAGATATTTTCAAGTCTATGACCAATAAATTTGTTACTAGAATCAAGAGAGTTAGTTACTATACGCATAGATGATTCGAAGATAACCTTGAAGCCTTTATCACAAAGTTGACTAATACTTAATAAATTATGCTTCAATTTATCTACTAGCAGCACATCTTCAATAAAAGTACAAGGGGTTATTTTGATCTTACCAATTCTGATTATTCTTCCCTTGCCATTATCTCCGAAAGTAACTAATCCTCCTTCTTTCATTTGTAAGGTGATGAACTGATCTTTGTCACCTGTCATATGCCTTGAACAGCCACTGTCAAGATACCATATTTTCTTTAATTTGTGGGCTGTAAGACAGTCCTGTATAATAGTCAAGGAGTGATTTTAGGTACCTATACTAACTTGGATCCTTTCGGGTTAGCAAAATTGGTTCCCTTTGGGACCCAAATGGTTCTATATTTCAATGCACAAATTATGGAATTTTTCAAAGAATTGCATTGATAAGATTTATGTCCAAATCTATGACATGCAAAAACAAATAATTTTGACATTTTTGAATGATGCATGCTTTGAAGCTTTAAAAGATGCGGAAATAGAAATATTTGGTTTGGAAGATTTTTGAATAGAATTTTTTGGAACATACTTCAAGCCATTTGAAATAGATTTTAATGGAAAAGCTTTTTGAAATTTAGCATTTGAAGCTGAAGCTTTTGAAGATACAAATTTTGTTGCTGAAATTCCTTTAGAATATAGGATATTAAATCCAATTCCAGCTTTACTTTTTGAATATTTTGATCTTTTAAGATTAGCTCAAGCTTGTTAGAACTCAAAATAAGTTTTTCTACTAAAGGCTTAAGCTTTTCAACCTCCTTTTACAAATAAACATTTTCGACAACTAAAATTTTGTTTGTCTCATTCAAAGCACTTTTCTTATTTTTCAAAATAATAACATTATCAAAAAAGATATTCAATTCTTTTTGCAAAATGTTATTCTTTTCAGAAATTTCATCCTTGTCTTTTAATAAAACATCACTTTGTTTCTTCAAGGATTTAATTTTAAACCCAGCTTTCTTGAATTCAATAAGTAAATCATGAAATGCATAATTCAATTCGTCATATATAAATTCAGTTTGAAGCTCAAGGGATGATACCTCATTTTCAAGACCCATCTGACATAAATTTGTATATTTCGTGGTCTCTTCTTCTTTAGTAGATGAGGATGCTTTGCTGTCACTTCATGTCTCTACCATAGCTTTCTTTTTCTTTTTCTTAAAACTCTTCTTCAATAATGGATGATCTGGTCAGATGTGCCCTGGCTTTTTGCATTCATAGCAGGTGGGCACATCTTTCTCTTTTTCCTTTTTCTTGTCCTTCTCCTTACTGAATTCTTTGTTCTTATGGAATTTTCTAAAATGTCTTCCTTTTCTTCTTCCCAAGAACCTTTTGAATTTCTTAATGACCATGGCAACATCTTCGTCTTCCATGTCGCTTTCAGTAGAGGAGCATTCTTCTTCCGATTCTTCATCCTTTCTAGAATCCATAGCAGCTTTAAAGGCAATGATTTCTTTTTCTTTTGATCTTCTTCAGTTTGGTGCTGCATGGTCAGTTCATGTATGATGAGAAATCCTAGTAGTTCATCCAGCAATAAAGTGTTCAAATCTTTTGCTTCCTGGGTGGCTATCACTTTTGGATCCCATTTGTCTAGTAGAGATCTTAAAATCTCCTATACTAGATCTGCATTAGTATATATCCTGCCAAGACTCTTTAAGCCATTAATAATATTAGTGAAATGTGAAAACATGGCAGAGATTATTTCATTCGGATCCATTTTGAATAATTCATAATTATGCACAAGAAGATTAATTTTAGAAGACTTCACTTGAGAAGTTCCTCATAGGTCACTTCGAGTTTATCCCAAATTTCTTATACCAATGAGCAAATAGAAATTTGATTAAACTCATTACTATCCAAAGCATAGTATAAGAGATTCATTGCTTTGGCGTTTAACTCACCCATCTTCATGTCATGTTCGTCCTAATCCTCTTCAGGTTTTGGAATGTCCACTCCATCAATTTTAATCATGGGGATATAAGGACCCTTTAGAATGACCTTCCATAACTGAAAATCAACTACTTGAACATAAATCTTCATTCTAGCTTTCCAGTATGCATAATTTATGCCAGTGAAGAGTGAATGTTTATTGGTTGATTGGCCTTCTGCCAAGGATGTACTTATTTGATGAGCCATCGATCTTTACACTTATGTATTCAGAGACACTGCTCTGATACCAGTTGTTGCCCAGGTGGCTAACCAAGAGGGGGGTGAATTAATAATTTAAAAATTTAAAGCAGATAATGTGCAATTAAAATTCCCTTTCAAAGTGTTATGTGTTGTGACTAAGAACTAAATACAGAAGCTAAAGAAAATCACAGAATCATAATACAAACACACAAGGTTCATAGTGGTTTGGAGCAACCCAGCTCCTACGTCCACTACCCAAGATACCACATGGGATTTCAACTATATTCACACCCGAATATAGTTGGATTATTTTGTAGGATCACAATCCAAAACCTCTACACTTTGGTTTTAACAGGATCACCAAAGAAAATCTAACACCCTTTGGTTTTGAACAGGCTCACCAAAAAAACCTAACTTGGTTTTACTATGATCACCTAGAATCTAACACTTGGTTTTTATCAAGGCTCACCAAGAACCTATTTGATTTTTTAACCGGGCTCACCAATAACCTGACAACAATTCAGAGAAAGAATTGAAATAAGTGCAACAATAAATGACAAACTCAATTTGTCGGATAGTTGCCGGTGCAGCATGATAGAAGTTCACTTGACTTGCACTTGAATGAGCTTTAATTACTTTGGTGGCTTCTTCCAAAATTGCTTCAAGCTTCAGATCAAAGTTGGTGAAGACTTGAAGGCTTGCTTGAATGCTCTTGTTCTCTTTCTCCTTTTGTTAGGTGGGATATTCAATGTAGCCCTCAAAACTTTGAAGAACTTTTCAAATCATTGCTTCAAAAAAGTTCAAATCTTTCAAATATAAGGTCTTCCATCACTCCAAGGCAATTCTAGCCATTGTAGACCATTGGAATGTGGTTTGTGACAGTTGGAGCACTTTTAGGCATTCAAAAACAAATTTTAGAACTAGCCATTGGATACTTGAAAGCAATGATCGAGTTGGCTCGAATTCCTTCGAGTCAGCTCGGATCCTTTGAGTTGATAGGTCGAGTTGCCAAATCTTCAGTGCAGTTGGCTCTTCGTCTCAGGGTGCAAAACTTCACTCTAGACGAGTCGACTCTTGATAGCTCGGGTCGGCTCGAACTTATATCTTTGAAAAACATGAACTCGAGGAGTCAACTCTTTTTAGCTTGGGTCGGCTCTTCTTCTCAGGTTCTGATATCATCACTCTAGAAGAGTCAGCTTGATGCAGTTCGGGTTGACTCACTTTCTCAGGTATTGAAAATTAGGTTTGGCAAAGTCGGCTCTTTCTGGTTCGGGTCGGCTCGCCTAGCTATTCTCAGAAATGTTCAAAAACTGGACTCTAGAAGAGTCGGCTCGGACATATTTCAGTCGACTCAGATTCAATGGAGTCAGCTTGGTTACCTTCGAGTTGGCTCGGATTGCTGCATACCAGAATCCATGCTGCATGCCATGAAGTAGAGTCAGCTCTTCAACAAGCTGGGTCGGCTCGAGTATCTTCTTCAGGATTTTTACAATTGAACTCAAAGAAAAAATCTCTTACCAACACTCTTACAACTTTTCAATCATACCAACTTAAATTAATTCTAAGGCACACATGCACAGAAGTAACCCTTTTTAAATGATTTTTTTCTTAGCTTTTTCATTGGGTTCTTCTTTACAAAAGTAAATTACAACACAACTCAAACAAAAAACAAAGGTGTAGGAGTTGAAGTTTGAACAATTAACTCATCCTACAAAAACTTGTAAAACACTTGAAGAGTTGTTAGAAATAAATGTACATGCTCCAATGTTTGGTTATCATCAAAATCACTTATGGGGTCAATAGTCTCCCATGACATATTTCAACCTTATTAATCCTACGACTAATCATATGGATTATCTTGGCTAAGTTTTGATTGAATTAAACTATAGCAAAGCATAAACTCCAAAAACTTAGAGTGGTCAATTCCATCTTAACTCACACAAAAACTTTATAAGTACTTGACAGTACCTAGAAGCCTTCATCACTGTATTAAAAATATAGATAGTCTAGTAGCAAGGTATAGTGAGTTGCTTAGATGTTACTATGGTGATGTCAATTCGAAGGGACACTTGTAACCATATCCTTCATGAGCTGCTCATGATAATAGAGTGCTTTACAGCTAAGTTACATTTCACCTTCAAGCCACACTAATATCTCCATACTCCATGGTTACGAGGACAACCAACCTATTTGGCACACAATGATCTAAACTTGATAAATGTTATTATCCTATTAATAACATATCTTTTGATTGCAAACATAATTTAAGAACTATTAGATAAATCCTTATTACCTTTATTAAGAGTATTGATAATTCTAATGAGTTCATCATAATTGATGTGTGGGGAATGTTAGGAAATGTATCCTATACCCAATTGCCTAGGTTATAGATGGTAAGCTCTTTATAATTTATACACTAATCATTAATAAAATAAAAACTTTTTTTGACATTTCATCTCTTTTTGCATCTTCCTTTGAGCTCTTTTAAGATAAAGTCCTTAAAACTACTTCAATTTGATAAAGAAGGATTTATCAAGTAGTTCTTAAATAAGTTCATGATCAAATGATATGTTGTAACTTAGGACGACAATGTTTATTGAGCATAGATCATTGTAGGCCATATAGGTTGGTTGTCCTCATAACCCAGGAGTGTGGAGATATGGGTATGGGATACAGGTGAGTGTAGGTATACAGTATACTAAATAAACCAACTCTATTGAGTACTTTGCTATTGAGAGTATCTCACAAAAGGATATGAGTATAAGTATCTAATGGGGACATCAATAATAAGAATATATACCTTGATTAACTAACTTTATTTTTGCAGCTATAGTTAATAAAATTTTGAGCTATGAAACAAGTCCCAAATTTTCTTAAAGCATACTCATGAGTCAACACATAAAAGAAGATAATTTTTTATGAGTCCACTCAAGCACAAAGCATGATGGAAAGCCACCTCTTCAAAGCCAAATTCAAGTCATTCAAGCCCAATTCAAGCCAAGACTTGAAGCCAAAATTCTCACATGGGTGGACACCTCATCAAGAAACCTTGGGGGAGTAAAAATTACACTACATCAAGATTTTTATGGGAAACATAAAGATACCTTCCAACAAGTGACATGTAGGGAACCACCTCTAATGACACCTAGGCCTCCACATCAGCATTTGACAACCACATGAAGACCTTCTAGAATGCCACATGTCAAGTGGTTGTAACATTCTACCAATAATTTGTTTTTAGTTAAAACCACTTACCTAAAAATTATTGGAGCCAACGAAGCCATCCTTATCCCCTCCATTCCATCCTTGGATGAAATTTCTAGCATTGAAGCTTATAAATAAGGCCCCTAGGCTCTCATTGTATTCATTCTATGCTATGATTTGAATTAATGAAAGGATTGTTTTCTTGTGTTCTAGTTTTCTTGAGTTCTTATTTGGAGTGAAAGTTTTCTAGCTAGTTTGAGTATGTAGATCCTTTTCAAAGGAGAGAATGAGAGTTTTCTAAGTTTGAGTTTGAGAGTGAAGAGTGCTTTTGCAAGAAGTAAAGGATGGGATGCCTATTGATGGATCTATGATCAAGCTCCAAGTCCTAAGCCGCCGGCCACTTTCTTCTTTCTTTTTTTATTTGTTTCCATTCCAACTCCAATTCTTCTTCCATGTCTAATCCCAAATTTTCTTGCAGGTTCTCTCAGGTTTCTAGGTCAAGGATGAATGTCTCCACACTATGGATCAAGGCCAAGGTGAGTCTCAAAGTAGAGAGTGCCAATCTTGACTTCTAGGCATCAATTCTTAAGTGATGAGAGCTCCTTCTTCCACCAAATAATTAGCCATCATTGTTGGTTGAAAAACTATTCCTATGTTTTATTAAATCTGATCATTTGAAGGTTAACTTATCATAGTAGTGATGGTTTCCTTGCCATGAAGATCCTAATCCTTATTTTGAACTAGATCTACATTGTGGGTCTTAAAAATTAGATCAACTAGTCTCCTTATGAAAATTCTTTTTTTAGATTTAATCAGCCCATTTATTTGATAATTAATTTTTCAAGTTTGCTTGCTGGTTAGCTTGATAAAACTCTTCATTCATCATTTTATTTTTGACCCCCGTCAATTTTTTGGTATCAGAGCTTATGGTTTACTAGGTCAAGTATTTGATTGCTGAAATTTATGTTCTAGTATTCACCCAAATTTTTCATGAATTTTAGTAATTTTCTTACATTACAAAAAAATTCACAAAAATACTTTTCCAGTACCTTTTTGTGTTAGGATTTGAAATATAAAATTCAAAAAAGTATTTTTCATCGATTTCTAGATTTAAAAATATGAGGTCTTAGATTATTTTTGAAGTTCTGTCCAGAATTCTGTTTCTGCCTTCCATTTTATTTAATTTTCAAAAAAAATACAAAAATATTTTTTCTGGATTTTTAATTTTTAAATCAGAGATTCAAAATTATTTTTTTGTTTTTTCTCACTAAAATTTTGAATTTTAGAAGGATTTAGAATTCAAAATTCAAAATTTGAATTCAGGTTATTAAGAGTTAGCTAAACTGCTGGAACCTTCCAGCAACTATTTTCAAACTACTTTCTCAACCAAAATTCGAGTTAATCCAAAGTCAAAACTTTAAAATCCAAGAGTTTTTATCTGAAAGTTAACCAAATCAGTTTTATTTTGAATTTCTAGATTTTTAAAAAGATTAAATTTCAAATTTTTAAAACTAGCTAGTTGAAAGTTATTCCTTGCTGAAATTTTTTTTACAACAAGCTTTCAAAATGAATTTCTTAACCAAATTCCAGGAATTAAATTTCAAAATTTTGAATCTGGACTCTTCACTAAGATATTTAACAATTCAAATTTTGATTTTAATTTTTTGAAATTCTAAAATTTTAATTTTAAATTTTTAAAACTGGTTGACTAGAAGTTGTTAGGGTTGAAACTATCTTGCAACAACTCTAATTTCTAGAGCAAATTTTTAACTCTAATTTGAGATTTAAATTTTAAAATTTGATTTCTAAAATGATGCAGAACAAAGAACAAAGAAGCATATGCGGAAGTAAATTTAGGATTAATTTTTTTTTTTTTTTATATTTCAGAAATTGGCTTTGACTCAAAGTAAAGCTAAACTAAGTTGAAGGAAACTAGGTAAGGATTGAAAGCACAGTTTAGAAGAAACTAAATTATCAGAGTAGTTCAGAAGTAACGGATCGCTGGGGGGTTGAGAAACTCCCAGACCTAGGGTTTCACTCTGAACTTTCAACAGAACAGAAATAGAGAGGAGAGATGGTTTACTAACTAGACAGTGATCTTCTCAGGATTTTGGTGGAAGAACTCTCTCGAGCAGATTGTGGGATCCTCGGAGTCGGCTATCTTCGCAATGGATCCTCCAATACTGGTCTTGTGGTTTGGTCGGCTTCTCCTGGACTCAAGATCTGGGAAAGAAGAGGAACAAGTGATGGATTTCAGATACTCAAGAAAAGATTTACCAGGTTGAAGAACTTGAAAGCTGAAGTTGCTGAAATCAGGATTCTCCTGGAGGCCGATCTGACTTCCTCTTAGAATTGCTGTAGATCTAAAGTATCTGGACTGGAGCTGGATGCTGGTGGCCGGCCTGGACTTGGAGAGGATGGCCATGAGAAGTGGAATAGACTAGGGCTTGGTGGAAAGAGAAGGGTGATGGCGGCAAGGGTTTGGGAGTGGAGTGGCTAACCTAGGGTTTGGGTTTTGGAGATCTCACACCTCCTCAAGGTTCCAGGGGAACCCGGATTTACTCCCTCACAGAGCTCAACACCTGGATGCAAGTACAGAAGAGAGAAAACACAAAGTTTTCTCAAAAATAATTAGCTTCATTCATCTCATTGATTTAAACTTACAAGAGGGGTTTAATTTATAAGGCTTTACAAGGGAGTAGGGTTTTACATCTTCCCATGTGGGACTAAAGGAGGGGATTTACAAATCAGGATAAATCATACACATATGGTCGGCCAAGGTACCAAAAAAAATTGATTTGGGTTATAAAAGGTAGGTAGATGGCGCCTCCTTGTTTGGATCTTCAAGAGAATTTTTTTCCTTCCATGGATCAACTCTTTTGGACTCCTCCTTTTCTTCCTCCCTAAGTCAAGGTCCTTCCCATCTTTGTTTTGGATTTTTTTGGTAGGTAGTGGGCGCCTCTTTGAAGTTCTCTCCAAGAGAATTTCTTCCCATCTTTACTTTGGTTCTCTTGGGAAAGTCTTGGCCGCCCCCTTGATTTGTGGACTCTTGGTGGATTTCTCCTCATCTGGCGCATGAGAGAAGGAAGCTGCTATCTGTGGAGTGGGGACCAAAGGCTGCTGGATGTAGATATGGCGCCCCCTGGACTCAGGCGTATGGCTGGGAGTGTGGTGTCCACTTGCTTGGTCTTGGGAGAAAATGTAACACCACAGGTTGAAACCCTAGTCCACTACTGAGTCAACATGACTCAATAAAATGCAGGTAATGTAGACTCAAGCTAAATTAAGTTGATCTAGTCAACTCTTATTACAAACCAAAAACTCTAATTTTTTCGGGCAAGGTTAATCAGAGATACAGATGGAGCTCTGAAGTCTTCTTCTGAGTCTGGTGCTCGCACCAATTCTTCCAGGGTGGGAGGAACTCGACCCTGTTGAGTATGGATCAAGTTGGCTCCGGTATCTCTCCAAGAGGATTGGGTCCAGCTCTTGTAACTCTTCTCGGGAGATCCAAGAGTCATCAGAATCTGGCCTTCCTAGCCAGCAGACCAGGTATCTTTGGTATCCTCGATTATGAGTAGAGATAACCTAATCATCCAGGATCTTTTCAATCTGCTCTTTTCTCACAGGCCAATTTGTTGGTGGACACACAGGGTCAGGTTCACTCTCAAGAGCAGGATTAGGTTCAAAAGCCTCATTGGGAATCACAGCTGGCTCCCTATACTCTACTAGGTCTGTAATGTTGAAAGTGGAGCTAATGCCTAGTTCTGGAGGCAACTCGAGCACATAGGCATTGGATCCTACTCTCTTTACCACTCTAAATGGTCCAGCTCCCCTAGCATGTAACTTTCTAACGGTTCCAGGAGGAAACCGTTCAGGCCTTAACCTCATCATTACATAGTCTCCTTCGTCAAAAGTTTTGACTCGCCTTTGAGAATCAGCCAATTTCTTATAAGTTTCATTACTTAAATTTATTTTGGCTTGAATTTCTTTATGCAAGTCATTTATATGCTGTGCAAAAACTTCGGCAGACTCGGAGACCCGTGTGTGGACTGGTAAAGGAGCTAGGTCAAGAGGTGTGTGGGGTTTGTAACCATGCACAATTTCAAATGGACTCTTACCCGTAGACCTATTGACCGAGTCATTATATGCAAATTCAGCTCTAGGTAAGTACAAATCCCAGTTCCTAATGTTTTCACCAACAAGACACCTTAGCAGATTGCCTAAACTACGGTTCACTACTTCGGTTTGGCCGTCAGTCTGGGGATGATAAGCTGTTGAAAACTTAAGTTTCGTCCCTAACTTATGCCAAAGGGTTTTCCAGAAATAGATGGTGAACCGAACATCCCTATCTGAAACAATGGTCTTGGGTAGGCCATGGAGTCGAACTATCTCATTAAAGAACAGGGTGGCTACCTTAGACGCATCAAATGTTTGGGAACAAGGCAAGAAATGGGCCATCTTGGAAAATCGGTCTACTACAACACAGATAGAGTCATGCCTCCTCTAGGTCTTAGGAAAACCTAACACAAAGTCCATGCTCACATCTTGCCAAGGACGATCTGGGACAGGGAGTGGGGTATAAAGGCCGGTGTTCTGTTTTCGTTGTTTGGCAACAGCGCAGGTCCGACACCTAGCCATAATGTGTGCTACATCTCTTTTTAAGCTAGGCCAGAAAAAATGGTCTTCAATAGCTAGGGTGGTCTTATCTTTTTCGAAATGGCCAGCTAAACCTCCAGCATGAGTTTCCCAAATCAAGAATTCCCTAAGAGAGGTTCTTGGGATGCAAAGCCTATTCTTAAAGAACAGAAAGCCATCTAAAAGGGAATAATCCTTATGTTCACTAGATGGTCCTTGAGTTAGATCCTGGTATACAGTCTTGAAATCCGGACACGACTCATATTCTTCTTTGATTTGCTCAAACCCTATGACTTCAGCCCTAACAGAATTCAACAACAAAGATCGACGACTAAGGGCATCAGCTACCTTATTTTCAGACCCAGCCTTATGCTTCAAAACAAAAGTATAGGACTGGATATACTCTACTCACTTAGCATGCCTAGGGTTAAGCTTCTTCTGAGAATTCAAGAATCTAAGAGCCTCATGGTCCGAAAACAGCACAAATTCTTGCGGTAGTAAATAATGTCTCCAGTAACGCAAAGCATGCACTACCGCATAAAATTCCTTATCATAGGTAGAATACCTAAGCTTAGCATCATTATGTTTTTCACTAAAGAATGCTACGGGATGGTTCTCTTAGCTTAGGACTCCACCTATACCTACTCCTGAAGCATCACAGGCAACCTCAAATACCTTTGAAAAGTCCGGTAGTCTCAAAATGGGTGCCTGGGTCATCCTATCCTTAAGATCTAGGAAGGCTTTATGGGCTGCTTTGGTCCACTGAAATTCTCCCTTCCTGATGCAGTCTGTGATAGGAGCAACTACGGTACTAAACCCCTTGATGAATCGCCTATAGAAGGTAGCCAAGCCATGGAAACTTCTGACTTCATGCACACTGGTCGGCTCTGGCCATTCTACTATGGACCTAATCTTTTCAGGGTCGGCAGCCACACCGTCAGGGGTTACAACAAATCCAAGGAAGATAATTCTACTGGTCATAAATTCACACTTTTTGAGATTACCGTACAGACTATCACTCCTCAAAACTTGATAGACTTGTCTAAGATGGCCTAGGTGATCTGCAGGGGTCTTACTATAGATCAGGATGTCATCAAAATAGACCACTACAAACTTTCCTATGAAAGCTCTAAGTACCTGGGTCATAATCCTCATGAAAGTACTAGGGGCATTGGACAACCCAAGAGGCATAACAACCCATTCATAGAGACCATCCTTAGTTTTGAAGGTTGTTTTCCACTCATCCCCTGGTCTAATCCTAACCTGATGATAGCCGCTCTTGAGATCAATTTTAGAATAAACCATGGCACCGGCCATCATATCAAGCATGTCATCTAGTCTAGGGATGGGGAACCTATACTTGATTGTGATTTTATTGATGGCACGACTGTCAACACACATCCTCCACGTGCCATCCTTCTTCGGGGTTAGAAGTGCAGGGACTGCACAAGGGCTAAGACTCTCTCTAATGAACCCCTTCCTCAACAATTTGCCAACCTGCTTTTGCAGTTCTTTATGCTCCGATGGATTCATCCTATAATAGGGCAATTTGGGTAAAGTAGCTCCTGGGACTAAATCTATGGAATGCTGAATATCCCTAAGAGGTGGAAGGTGGTCTGGCAGATCCTCGGGAAAAACATCCTCAAATTCTTCTAATAAAGGCTTAACTTCCTGAGGAGGCTCTAAGGGTGTAGGAGTCCTAAGTTCCTTAGCAGTCAACATCCAATTGGGTGAACCACTATGAATCTCTTATTCTAGATCCTTGGAACTAATTAGGTTCACTCCAGTCTTCATTTCTCTGACCTTACTAGTTCCTTTAGCTACCTTGTCCTTAGGAGGGACTGAATGGATTGTGATTTTCTTCCCATTGAAACTAAAGACACAGGTGTTGGATTTTCCTAAAAGGGTGGCATCATGATCATACAACCAAGGTCTTCCAAGAATTATACTGCTCACCCCCATGGGCAAGACATCACACCAAATCTTCTCTTGATAGGATTGCATTTGGATTTGGACCTGACATCTAGACTGGATGGGTATAGAGGTAGAGTCTACCCAAGAAACCTTATAGGGGTTGGGGTGGGGGACTGGGGTTAAGCCTAACATTTTGACAGTGCTAGTAGAAATAGCATTCACACAGCTCCCACTATCTATGATGATTTTACAAACCTTATCCCCTAGTTTAAGGAAAGTCTGTAAGATGTTAGTCCTACGCCAATCTTCCTGAACTTTAGTCTGGGACAGGATGCATCTCACAACCCCTAAGTGGTCAGATTCAGTGGATTCTTCCTCTCCTTCATACTCATCAACCAAATTCATTCCCGCCTCATAAACTTCTTCTTCAAACTCCTCGTTAGGCTCGAAATTCTCTTCTCCTCCCTCTTCTATATATAGGGATCTACGAGTGCACTGGCTAGAAACATGACCTACCTTATGACACTTAAAACAAGCTATGGCTGTGCACTGAGTGGAGATATGACCGGGCTTCTGGCACTTAAAACAGGCGATACTAGGGGTTCTCTGGGTGTCAGGTGCCTTACCTTTGTCCATGGGCCTAGGGGTGGGGATACCCTGATTAGGTTTGCTAGGGGTAACCTGGCTAGGTCCATTTCTTGGGATTAGGGCACTAACCCTAGATGGCATGGGTCTTCTCTGAAACTTCTCAGTGTTCAGTGCAATCTGATAGGCTTGGTCTAGGTCAGTAACCTCTCTCAGAAACAACTCTCTCTTAATATCTTCCCTAAGTCCAGCCCTAAATCTAGACAAAGTGACCTCATGGGCTTCACTCACATCACATCTCATCAGGTATTCATCAAAGGTGGTTATGTAGTCTGAAACAGATCGGTTCCCTTGTTTCAAAGTATGCCATTGGTCTAACAGATTTTGCTGGTATGAAATGGGTAGGTACTTGTCTCTAAGTTTCTCTTTCATACCCTGCCAAGTGGTTATGGGCTCTACATTTCGTCTTCTAGTGGTCAGCTCAATGTTCCCCCAGTATAACCTAGCTTGACGTATTAATTTCATCTTGGCAAATTTGAATTTCCTCTCCTCAGACATGGCATACCACTCAAAGTACTGGTCCATCTCACCCTTCCAATCAGAATACACCTTAGGATTTAGGCTACCATCAAAAGTGGGTGCATCTAACTTGATGTTTCGAATGAACCTATCATCTCTATCCTCAGGTTCTGTGTCAGGCCTCCTATGATTAGGTTCAGGATCTTGGTATAAAGGTCTTCTAGGCTCTTGGTGTGGGTGAGGTTGAGGTACATTAAAATCTGGGTCAGGAGTCCAGTTCCGATGCCTAGGTTCCTCTAGCACTTGGACTCGATCCCAAAGCTGGGCAAAATCCTCATGGACTTGTTCTTTAAATTGGGCAACAGTGGTAGTCACATCCTGACTCAGTTTGTTCATACTCTCAGTAAGAGCTCTAACCATGGCTTCTAAATCAGGTTGGGTTTGACCAGGTTGGTAGGGCACTCCATTCCGGGTAGACATGATGCAAGCAAACACACAAAATGAGACTCAACTGAACGACTACGGGCTAACTAGACCTAGAGCCCAAACTAGATGCCCAATCAGAGTGGCAAGCTAGCCTGTAATAACTCAGGACTCAGCCAGGCAGGTGTAAGGGGAGTGTTAGGTCCCTGAATGCCAATCCTAGACACCAATCAGAGATTGGCCAGGTAGGCGGACCAGCACACAAGCCCTTCGGGATGGAATCCCTGAACCACTGTTCTAGACACTGAGTACAAAGCACACACAGAGTAACCAGACAAACTGAATCAACACTAGCCTTGACCCGACTTGTTGATGTCCCTAGCCCACTAGGGCAAATTAGGTCTAATCAATTTTAGATTAAAGGCTTAGGTTCGAATGAAGGGGTGGTGGTTTTGGGCTAAGGAGAGGTTATCAACTCCTCCCCTTATCTTAGATGCTCAAATGCCCTTAAGGTAAATTAAGAGATGAACACTCAAAAATAATTGAATTGCAGAACACAAAAATAGAGTTGCAGTAATTTAATTCTCCGAAATTGCACGGAAACCAATAAATCATGAGAAAAGTTTCAATTATATTGGTTTCAGCAAAACAAAAATCACTGAATTTGGAGTTACCTAAAGTGAGAAATAATTCCTGCAACAGGGCAATTATGGGCTAAAAACAGAGCACTTCCCCGTTTACAATTTCTGCTACGAAGTTGTAACCCAACGGATCCCCTACACGCCCTAGGAACACCCCGTGGAATGGGAAGAGGAGGTTTGCACCTCGCTTCGTTCCTAGGACCGGACGTCTTGGGGAGTCTACTTCGAGCAGACAAAGTAAAAAGAGAGGGACTCAAACAAGCAATCAAACAGAAATCCTAGACAGGGCTCTGATACCAAAAATGATGCAGAACAAAGAATAAAGAAGCGTATGTGGAAGTAAATTTAGGATTAATTTTTTTTTTTTTATTTTTTTTATTTTTTTTTATATTTCAGAAATTGGCTTTGACTCAAAGTAAAGCTAAACTAAGTTGAAGGAAACTAGGTAAGGATTGAAAGCACAGTTTAGAAGAAACTAAATTATCAGAGTAGTTCAGAAGTAACGGATCGCTGGGGGGTTGAGAAACTCCCAGACCTAGGGTTTCGCTCTGAACTTTCAACAGAACAGAAATAGAGAGGAGAGATGGTTTACTAACCAGACAGTGATCTTCTCAGGATTTTGGTGGAAGAACTCTCTCGAGCAGATTGTGGGATCCTCGGAGTCGGCTATCTTCGCAATGGATCCTCCAATACTGGTCTTGTGGTTTGGTCAGCTTCTCCTGGACTCAAGATCTGGGAAAGAAGAGGAACAAGTGATGGATTTCAGATACTCAAGAAAAGGTTTACCAGGTTGAAGAACTTGAAAGCTGAAGTTGCTGAAATCAGGATTCTCCTGGAGGCCGATCTGACTTCCTCTTAGAATTGCTGTAGATCTGAAGTATCTGGACTGGAGCTGGATGCTGGTGGCCGGCCTGGACTTGGAGAGGATGGCCGTGAGAATTGGAATAGACTAGGGCTTGGTGGAAAGAGAAGGGTGATGGCGGCAAGGGTTTGGGAGTGGAGTGGCTAACCTAGGGTTTGGGTTTTGGAGATCTCACACCTCCTTAAAGTTCCAGGAGAACCCAGATTTACTCCCTCACGGAGCTCAACACCTGGATGCAAGTACGGAAGAGAGAAAACACAAAGTTTGCTCAAAAATAATTGGCTTCATTCATCTCATTGATTTAAACTTACAAGAGGGGTTTAATTTATAAGGCTTTACAAGGGAGTAGGGTTTTACATCTTCCCATGCGGGACTAAAGGAGGGGATCTACAAATCAGGATAAATCATTCACATATGGTCGGCCAAGGTACCAAAAAATTTGATTTGGATTATAAAAGGCAGGTAGATGGCGCCTCCTTGTTTGGATCTTCAAGAGAATTTTTTTCCTTCCATGGATCAACTCTTTTGGACTCCTCCTTTTCTTCCTCCCTAAGTCAAGGTCCTTCCCATCTTTGTTTTGGATTTTTTTGGCAGGTAGTGGGCGCCTCCTTGAAGTTCTCTCCAAGAGAATTTCTTCCCATCTTTACTTTGGTTCTCTTGGGAAAGTCTTGGCCGCCCCCTTGATTTGTGGACTCTTGGTGGATTTCTCCTCATCTGGCACATTAGAGAAGGAAGCTGCTATCTGTGGAGTGGGGACCAAAGGCTGCTGGATTTAGATATGGCACCCCCTGGACTCAGGCGTATGGCTGGGAGTGTGGCTGGGAGTGTGGTGTCCACTTGCTTGGTCTAGGGAGAAAATGTAACACCCCAGGTTGAAACCTTAGTCCACTACTGAGTCAACATGACTCAATAAAATGCAGGTAATGTAGACTCAAGCTAAATTAAGTTGATCTAGTCAACTCTTATTACAAACCAAAAACCCTAATTTTTTTTGGCAAGGTTAATCAGAGATCCAGATGGAGCTCTGAAGTCTTTTTCAGAGTCTGGTGCCCGCACCATAAAATCCAAGATTCAAAATCTAAATTTTCCAATTTAAAATTTTGAATTTAATTTATTTTTTAATTCGAGTTTGAATCACATATTTGAGCTAGTATAGATATCTTGTTAGCAAGTTGATTGTTTGTGCATCCATTTCTAAATCCAATTAAGGGCATTCAATCATAACATAAGGGAAGGAAGTCATTACCTTTCCTTGGCCTAAAACAATCACCCACATTTGCATTAACCTAAGCCATAATTGAAATCAAATAGGAACCTAAAACAAGGGACACCCACAAGTCGGGTTCAAGTGCAAGATAAGATAAAGTATTATTTAAATTTGTACTTATTCCTTGAAATTGGTGTCTAAAGCTAGAGGTCTAATGGCAAACACCTTAAGAGGACTTGTGGTTTTTAATTAGGACCTCATGAAAGCGAGGAGAGCCTCCCACAACCCCACCTCTTACTTGGCTAGTGGACAGGATAATTACATTCTTAAGTAGTACCTAGTTCAGTCCTGTGTTTGAACTTGTAAGTCTAAGAGCCCTAGAAGTTATGTTTGTATTGTTGGCCCAAATGATTTGAAGCCCTAGACCAATAGTTCTACACTCAGTCTGGTTTATCCATGGACCCCAATATTGAATTGTTTATGAGAACCCTGACTGGAAAATTTGATACTCTAACTAAACAATCATGAAAAGTGAACAAAGAGTTAGGGCAAGTGAATAATCAAATTGGGAACATCGAAAAAGATCACTTGACCCGTACGAATCCTAAATCACCTCCCATTGATCCATGATCCCATTGTCATGATCTCACCCCTGAGTATAAACTTAGATACCCCTGTCAAGACTTTGTAGATCAGGAGGAAAGAGTCTTTAAGAGCAATCGATCCTATGCACCCACTTTTGATGGAAACCCTAAGGTGTATATTGATTGAGAGAAGAAAATGGATCAATATTTTGAGTTTGATGAAATGTCAGAAGAAAGGAAGTGTCAATTTGCCAAATTAAAGCTAGTACGACTGCTAAGTCATATTGGGAACATGTTGAGCATAAAAGTTATTATAGTGAGGATAAAATAATTACTTAGAGAGATATGAAGAGTAAGTTGAGAGAAAAGTATCTAGACAAATCTTATAAGCAAAATCTTCCAACCCAATGGGTCAAATTGAGACAAGATGATGAAACTGTATTTAAATATATTGCTGAATTCAATAAGTATGAGGTAGATAAAGAAGAGACTAAATCCATGGAAGAATTAGAGGAAAAATCTCCTAAACCTATTGAAGAATTTAAAGATGAAATAGAATCAAAATCTTGTCCAAATAAAGGGCTAGAAAGAGAAGATCCTAATCCCATTGAAGAACTTAAGGAAGAAGTTTATAAAGCTGGGTCTAACCTTATGGATGAGTATGAATAAGAACAATTGCTTGAATATAAATAATTACCCAACCTAAAGAAATCAACAATGGTAATAATCAACTTGAAGAAAATGAAGTCCAGGGACAAAGCCATGAAGAATAATTCGAGAAGATAATAGAGGACCCATAATTAATTGATGTTGAAGGTTTAGATCTAGAGATCGATGAAGGATCACATATTGGGGTATTGACCGTCAAAGAACAAAACCCTATGGATCAGCCCTAAGAAGCTGTAGAGCCTTTGAAAACCCTGCAAAATATTTTTTTTAACAATTTTTCTATCCCTGATTTTCCATTTCTGAACATCCACCATCCCGATCCACCATTACATTTCATTCACTCTTCTATTCCATCCGGCTGGGACATCTACCATACCATTAATCTGGTCCTAATGATATTCAACAGTTACTTTATTAAGACTCTTTGGCATATGTTGGAAGCCAAATTAAGATTCACTGCCACCTACCAGAAGTTTTGTGCCAAAGTCTTCAAACCCATTTAGGGAATATTGGAAATTAGGAACCTTGTTTCCTAGCCCAACAATAATGTTTATTCCATAGATAATAAAGTCCATTTGAGCTTGTTTTATTTTTGTTTGTCTTTTACCATTTAGTATCTTTTGCATTTGTCTTTTATCATTTGGTGTCCCATGCATAAGTATCCATGATTACGAGAGTCATATGCATAGCATGATTAGTAAGACAAATTTTGAGCAATGAAATTAGGAAGCATATGGCTAAATTTTGTAAAAAATGCCAAAGAATTTCAGGAAGGAGACTATGTCTTGATTAGGCTCAAAATGATTATATGCCCGTGGTGTAGGTCATTTTCAAAATAGTAAGGAAAATTGGACCAAATATATACTAGATATACCATCCAATTTTGGTATCAGTTCCACTTTCAACATTTCAGATCTAGTGAAGTATAAGGAACCAACAATGATACCTAGTGAGTTATTCAAGCCTGATTCCATCTTTAAGAGTGAACCAATCCTTGAGTGTCCACCAACCATATTACCAAAGCGGCAAGATAAGAATGAACGAGTCTTAGATGACAAGATTGTCACTACTCAAAACAAAGACTATCAACGCTACTTGGTTCACTAGCAAGGATGACCTGATTCCAAAGATTCATGGATCACTCGAGAGGACTTACAAAGAATCGACTCTGACCTCCTAGAGTATCACCAAAGCCAGATGAATTCCTACTCGACGAAGTTGATTCTTTTTTCTACCCTAGGAGAATTGATGGAGACATCAATAATAAGAATATATACTTTGATTAATTACTTTTATTTTTGTAGCAATAGTTAAAAAATCTTGAGCCATGAAACAAGTTCCAAAATTTCTTGAAGCATACTCATGAGTCAACACATGGAAGAAGACAATTTTTCATGAGTCGACTCAAGCTTAAAGCATAATAGAAAGCCACCTCTTCAAAGCCCAATTCAAGCCATTCAAGCCCAATTCAAGTCAAGACTTGAAGCCAAAATTTTTACATGGGGGGACACCTCATCAAGAAACCTTGGGGAAGAAGAAATTACACTACATCAAGACTTTTATGGGAAACATAAAGATACCTTCCAACAAGTGACATATGGGGAGCCACCTCTAATGACACCTAGGCCTCCACATCAGCATTTGACAACCACATGAAGACCTTCTAGAACGTCCATGTTAAGTGGTTTTAACATTCTACCAATAATTTATTTTTAGTTAAAACCACTCACCTAAAAATTATTGGAGCCAACTAAGCCATCCTTATCCCCTCCTCTCCATCCTTGGACGAAATTTCTAGCATTGGAGCCTATAAATAAGGCCTCTAGGCTCTCATTGTATTCATTCTATACTATGATTTGAATTAATGAAAGGATTGTTTCCTTGTGTTCTTGTTTTCTTGAGTTCTTATTTGGAGTAAAAGTTTTCTAGCTAGTTTGAGTGTGTAGATCCTTACCCAAGGAGAGAATGAGAGTTTTCTAAGTTTGAGTTTGAGAGTGAAGAGTGCTTTTACAAGGAGTAAAGGATGGGATGCCCATTGATGGATCTATGATCAAACTCCAAGTCCAAAGCCGCTGGCCAATTTCTTCTTCTTTCTTTTTTTCTTTGTTTCCATTCCAACTACAATTCTTCTTCTATGTCTAATCCCAAATTTCTTTACAGGTTCTCTCAAGTTCCTAGGTTAAGGATGAAGGTTTTCATGCCATGGATCAAGGCCAAGGTGAGTCTCAAAGTAGAGAGTGCCAATCTTGACTTCTAGGCCTCAATCCTTGAGTGATGAGAGCTTCTTCTTCCACCAAATAATTTGCCATCATTGTTGGTAGGAAAACTCTTCCTAAGCATTATTTGATCTGATCATTTGAAAGTTAACTTGTCCTAGTAGTGATGGTTTCCTTGCCATGAAGATCCTAATCCTTATTTTGAACTAGATCTACATTGCGAGTCTTAAAAATTAGATCAACAAGTCTCCTTATAAAATTTTTTTTATTAGATTAATTTAGCCCATTAATTTGATAATTAATTGCACAAGTTTGCTTACTGGTTAGCTTGCTAAAACTCTCCATTCATTATTTTATTTTCATCTCCCATCAGTATCCCTCTGACTTGAGATCACCATAATGACTTGCAAGCAACTCATTTACTTAGATGCCGAACTACCTAGATTTCTAATCCAGTGATAGAAGCTTACTGGTGTAGTCATGTTCTTGTTAAGTCAATGATGAGACAAGATAGAATTGGCCACTCTAAGGTATTAAAACAATACTCTATTATATTTTAATTTAGCAAGACCTTGGCCAAGATAATCCTTATAAGGAGTCACAGGATTGTTAGGTTGAGACACATCTTGATGCATTAGTTAGGAGTCGGTAGTTGACTTTGAAATCAATATGATCATTAGGTCTAAGGGATTAATTATACAAAAATTATATACTTGGGTTCTCGAATATTGCTTTGTGAATAGTCGACCAATCCGGACATCGGGCACCATTACTAGATGGTCTTATCGATTAGTTTAGGAATTAGTTCATGGGTTATCAGCTTTGTTGACCCCTAGAATGATTTTGATGATTACAAAATATTGGAGCATGTATTTGATACTGATACTTTTTAAGTGTTTAAGATGTTTTTGTAGGTCATTTCTAATGGACAATCATCAATTCTATGTTTCTCAAAACCATTGAAATGTATCCATGTATTCAAGAAGAAGTTTATGTAATTTTCAATCATTTAAGGGCCCTAAGTAAACTCAGTTGTATATTCATAAAAAAGGGCCAAATTAATGTAATTTTAAGTATAAATACTTTAGAATAGGTTTAGAAAATGTTTGGAAGAAGTTTGAAGCTATTTGGAAGACTTTGGAGAAGTTTCAACTCGAGCCGACTCTAATGAATAGAGCTGACACTTTTCTTGGCATGGCACAGAACTTTTCTAATACAGAACATCCTAGCCGACTCCAAGAAGATTAGAGCCGACTCTCTCAAAGTGATAAAAAATTGCTTCTGAGATTTCAGTCATCTGAGCTAACTCTAATTTGATATGAGCCAACTCTCAAAGATTGTAGAATTACTCCACTAACAATCTGAGCTGACTCAAGTTCTGTGAGCCGACTCGCTTCCCATGATTTCAACAGTATTGGCTAGTTCCATAATTAAATTTTTTTTGAATCTAAAGCCTCCCAATGGCTACTTTATGACTCCCAAGGTATTCTAATGGCCATATTTATTTGGAAACACTTCAAGAAGCTATAAATGATGGATTTAAGACAAGAGAAGGAGAGATTTTGTGGAACTTTAATAAGGGTATTGAATATTCTAAGAATTTTCAGATGGAAACTCAAGTTCTCCAACAACTTTCAACTAACTTCTTGAGTTAATCTTTGAAGAGTTAAGAGAGTCTTGAAGGGCATTGAAGAAGCATTCAAGAAGGCCTCATCAAGAGCTTCAACTACAACTATTCAACACATTGGGTTTGTTTTAGTGTTGCTTCTTTTGTTAACTCTGTTTTTGAGTTGTTACAAGTACAGCAGGTGGCTGTAGCTTGTAAGTTATTTTTAGGTTATTGGTTAGCCTTGAAAATCAAGTTAAATTGTTAGTGAGCCCAAGAAAACTAACTTTGTATTGGGTTTCGGATTGTGAGCCCGTAGAAAAATAATCAAACTGTATTCGGGGTGAATATAGTAAAAATCCTAAGAGTGCACCTTGGATAGTGGACGTAGGAGCTGGGTTGCTCTGAACCACTCTAAATCTTGTGGTGTTTTTGTTTGTTCTTGCTTTTGTATTGTTATTTTCTTTCACACACAATTCTCTATCTAGTTCACTCAACACACAAGGTTTCAAAAGGCACATACTTGCTAAAATTTTTACAAACCCAATTCACCCCCTCTCTTGGGTTGGCCAACTGGGCAACAATTGGTGTATTTGAATCTATGGGGTCACACACATAAGAAGATTCTAACAGATCATAATAGTTGATTAAAAATTAAGAATCATTCAGTGATAAAATTATAAATATAATTAATAATTAACCCTATACAAATATTATAAATTAATAATTAATTAATTAATAAGTAATTATAAGAGGATTAATTAATAATTAGATTGCTAATAGGCTCAATTTGATTTAGTAAAGAGATTTAGGTCATGTTTAATTGAATTTTGTTCAATTAGGTTTCACTAGATTAGGTTATTTGATGACCTAACCGCTAAGAGATTTCAATTTTGATTTAATTTAGATTTAGACTTGATTAATTTTTGATTAATTAAGTTTAATTGAAGCTTAATTAGATTAGGTTCAGGATATTTAAATAGATCAAACCAAATTAAGTTAGGATTAGGATTAAATTTGACTATGTCAAACTAAGAAACTAATTTTGCACCCCTAGTGTTTATCCATGCCATTCCTCATGACAATTTATTTTTTGTGTGAATGATTCCATGCTAAAAATTTAGAATATCACTATCCCTTGATCTAATCATTGATTAGGATCAGTTAGGATAATTTTTAGAATTTTTTGATTGGGTTTTGAATTAGTTTTGGAGGAGTCCTATTGGTATATGCTTTCTAATCTTATCCAAACTCCCCTTAATCCTATCCTAAACCACATGCCAATTTTTTCTAAAATTATTCTGGAATTGTGTGACCATAGAAGCTTTAAATTAGCATGTAATTTAAAAGAAATCACCATGGAAAAGAACTAAGAAGAGGGCATGAATTCTAAAGTGGCATGAGAGGTTATTTTGGATGCTAGGGTTGAAAGGAGAGAAGAAATAAGAAAAATAATAGTAAAAAAGGATTGGTTAAATTTTGTTTTCTTCCTCCTTGATCTTGATCTCTTCATCCTCTTCTTTGGTTTTTTAAAAAAATCAAGATAGTCTAAGAAATAAATTATTTTTAGCCATTTATTGGCCTTCAGAGGGATCTAGCAATCTTGGGAGATTGATCATGTTGAGGCTTCTTATAGATGATTCATAGAGGCAAAACACCCTATGTGGTGGTGAAGCAGCATGGAGAACCCTTAACACATACCATCAATAGTGACAATTACCAACCAATAATCAAGTATGAAATTAAATCTCACATTATTTGTAGATTAGATCTACTACATGTATCAAGTAAATTGATGTATGCTGATTTTATTTTCTATACTATATATCATGTTACGATCTTGATTAGGATATATTAGAATTATTCTAAATAAATATTTTTTATTTTAAAAAGTTTTGAAATAAATAGACTTCTGCTATAAATGATTAAAAAAACTATGCATGAAACCCTAGGCAATTTCAATAGTGGTATCTGAGCGATCAGCTTTTATAACATGATATGTAGATGTAGAGCCTTCTTGTTAGATATAATCTTAATACGAGTAATTGCTTTAGATTAGATTGATCACCATGGCCATCCGGTCATAGGAGAAAAGTAGATATTAAAGCCTCGCTCTTCTAATTCCGGGATCTCCTATAGCATGTAGGGGTGTCGCTTGTGGTTATATCCTATAAACAAGTAAGGTAAAAAAAAATATTAAAATTATTTTGATTATTAGATCTATTTTTAGTGAGTTAATGTTCATTAATCTGTTATTTTTAATCTAAACTTAATGTGTTATGGTTTATTTTTATATTTAGAATAGGAAACATAAAATTAATTTCAGTATATGGCTATATCATATGATCTAAAAGTATATAATATATATGTGATGCATATAAATTACTTAAATCTAAAAATTAGCAAAATTAATTTTGATTAATTATTTAAATTAAGAGGTCTAAAATTAGATCTAGAATTGTGAATTAAAGATCTATTCATATTCATAAATCATGGGCTTTGGATTAGCTAGAATTAAGTCAAATAACCAGGTTAGACCTAGGAATAGAATTTTGAATAATAGGGATCTAATAGAGAATTAGATTTAATCTAACTAAAAATTGATTAAGATTAGATCAAGTTTTCTCTAGATCAAATTTATAGTGATAGTTTGATCAAGTCCATATTAAAATAAATAGACATGATTATGGCTCAGCAGTCTGACCCGAGTCCTTAGGCTAGTCTGATCAAATTCGATGAACAATTGGAATTTAAGGTAAGTTTGACATTTTGATCATGGTCATCAATCGAGGCTACCTCTTATCTAGCCAACTTGTTTGGTGTCTAAGACAAGAGGTTAATGGCAGAATCTTTTCATTGTCTTACTTACCTTGCTAATGTAGTCAATCAGAATTTGATTAGATAGCTCATTGATTCAAGTTAATCCATACTAGTAAGGATGATCAGCTTGAAATCTAGGTACCCTTGGATCAATTATATCTTTGACCCTCATCACAGACTTGGTGAAGTCAGTGCGAGGATTGGTCCATATCTTCTTTTCTCTTTTGAACTATTAATAAAAATCTTTAAAATTATTAGGTCCTTAAAATGATAAAGTTGAAAGAAAAGTGCCCTAAAAGACTATCTTTATAAGGGCATTTTTGTAATTTTTTAACTCTTGTATGACATTATTATATTAATAAAAGGTATTTTGTTTCATCATACTGCTATGTCTTATTTAAAGATTTTGATGAACCCCAAGTTTAGGGCAAAGGAATTAGGGTTATGATGGAAATCATAATGGTGAGACCTAAATTCTTATAAACCCTAATCTAAAATGTTCCTAGTCATTGGATCATCAATTTGGAGATCGATGCTTCTGGAAAGGTTGCTTAATGGGCAAACCAATTTGAGAAAATCCTAGATTGGGTTGAGTCCTAAGTGGGGCAGCTTAATTCAGATTTTATCTGGATTTAATTAAGACTTATCTTTGGTTTATGAGAGAGTCCATGTTGACATGGACTCTTTGGGGCCATATGGTGTGCGATAAAATTATGGGATGCAGAAGGACCAAGAGTCCTTCTGCTAATCAGTCATAAAATCCAAATAAGGTCCAAAGAGATTCCTCCTCATCTCCTCGCCCTCTCATATGGGCTTTGACCAGTCAAGATAGTGTTATGGTGTCAATAATCTTTAGCGCATAAATGAAGAATCACGTCTCTTCATTTGGCGCTAATTAAAGAGGCCAAGAGTCCTACAATTTCAAGTAATTTAAGATCTCCAACACCTCTTAAATTGAAAAGCCATGTCCCTAGTCTATTTTGATTGGTCAATGACATGTGGCAAGTGGAGAAATTGGCTGAGAACTGAAGAGACAAAAAGGTCTTGTCTCTTGGCACAAGAAGGATCATGACCTTTCAAGATAAGACTTCTTCTTAATGATGGGTCTTATTTGATATGTTATTTGACAGATCAAAGGCTACAGAAGAGGCATATCAGGCTCCCCTACCTACTCTATCAAAGGCATCAGTGATTTGATGCTAGATATCAGAATTCCCATTGAAAACCCAACTTGATATTTTTCATTCCCTCTCCTCGGGACAAGGTTTGTCTTATTGAGACAAGACTTGTTCTTTCAAGACAAGGCTAGTCTTTTAAGACAAGAGCCTAGGGAGAAAAATAGAAGGGGTATCTAGAATCGAGAGTAGATATAGAGAGGTCTTAGAGTGCCCTACAGGAGAGTAGAGAGTCAAGCAAAAGAGGAAGTCAAGAAGGCTGTCAGAATAGTACTGGTGGATTAAGCAACCTACTAAGGAGTGGTTCCTAGGTTCATTTCCTATGTGGATCATCTTTAGTGTGCATGCACTTGTGTGCCTAGTGAAAAGAAGAAGGAATTAGCATTCCAGGTGTTGCTGCTCTTCCTCTTGGACCGAGCTCGGTGGACGCGCTGGAGAGCTCCTCGATCGATAAACCTGCAAGAAGCCCTAGATGTCGAAGGGGGCTCCGGCGGGGGACACTCCGATGCTTATGTTATAAGAGGGTTGGAGCAACAGAATAGGAAGAACTCGAGAAGAGAAATCAGAATGGGCAAGAAGAACGTTACCCTTCACGGAGGTCCCCCGGGTGTCTTTTATAGGCATGGAGCGCTGCCAAATTCTGTTGGGGAGCAGGCTGGGAAAGCCCAAATATGCTCCCAATAGAGTAGGCATGGCAGCGTGACATGTGTGTCAGAGTAGTGGCCTGGCAACAAGAGTTGTGGCCATGCGCTGGAGTTCGTTACAACAGAATGTCAGAACTATCGGGGAGGAGAGGTTCCTGGAAACTTCGGGCGACCCCTTCAGCAGCGAGTCGGCTGGCCTCCTAGAAGCCGACTGGGGCGTTCAACAAGACCTCCAGAAGCTGACCGTGGCAATCAAAGAGACTGTCGCATGGGCGGTGAGGCACTCGTCAGGCCCCAAAGACCTCGGGTCGGCTCTTTGGGAAAGCCAACCGTGGAGTCAGATTCCGTGCGGGGACCAGTCGACCGGATGCTAGGGTCTGGTCTAATCGGGGATTAGCCGAATGGGCGCATCAGTTACCCCCCTTGCTCTTGGGTGTTGAGAGGCTATGTGGCTCGAAAAGACGAGCATGATTGCATGCACCTGCAATGGATTCCGGATCGAGGCATCGGGTCGCTTCGAATCCCCCTCGAACGGTGCCTTGGATAGCTGTCAATCACTTGTTGGGGTGTAGGCGAGGCAGTTGATGCAAGTCAGGCATCATGATGAGAGCCAGGTTGTCCTGCATCGATTCGGGGTGAAACAGTGCGTCGTGCCATGCGGCAGCATCTGGCCGGTCGGCGCTACCTTCGGGGTCAGTCCCGCACCACTGATCTGGCGCGCACACGGATCGCGATCCACGTGAGAGGGTGCTTCAGCCGCTTCGACTCCTGTGGCACGGGCGGTTGCGTTCCTGGCAGGACGGCTGGGGCATGCCCGAAGCGAGCAATAACTCCTTCCCCCTCTTCCCACAGGGCTTATAAAAGGATGAGAAGGCGGAGCATGGGAGCTTTTCCTGCTACGCCTGCGCCTCGTGAGATTGAGTCCATCCTTCCTTCTTTCATGAAACCAAGCACCTAGGAGTCCAACCCCAAGTTAGTCCCAGCCATTCTTCCTCTTCTAGCTCTCAATGGCGTCTGGCAGTAGGGGTTCATCCCATAGGCCTAGGGACCTAGGGCCGAGTGCAATACCCTCGACCATGACCTAGGAACGGGTCGAAAATGATGCAGAACAAATAAAGGGATGCGATGCAGAAGTAAATTAAGATTAACTAATTTTTTTGTTGTTTTTATATGTTTGTAGAAGTTGGCTTCAAATCAAAGAAAAGTTAACCTAACATTGAAAGATACTAATATGATAATTGAAAGCATAATTTTAAGGAAACTAAATTATCAGAGTAGTTCAGAAGCAACGGATCACTGGGGGTTGAGAAACTCCCAGATCTAGGGTTTCGCTTCGAACTTTCAACAGAACAGAAATAAAGAGAAGAGATGGTTTACCTAACCAGACAATGATCTTCACAGATTTTGGTAGAAGAACTCTCCCGAGCAGATTGTTGGATCCTCGGATTCAGATATCCTCGCAATGGATCCTCCAATACTGGTCCTTTGGCGGGTTGGCTTCTCCTAAACTCAAGATCTGGAAGAGAAGAAAAACAATTGATGGAATCAGAGAGTCAAGGGAAAAATTTACCAGGTTGATGAACTTGAAGATTGAAATTGCTGAAAACTGGATTCTCCTGGAAGCTGATGTGATTTTCCTTGGAACTTGCTCTGGATCTGAAGCAGCCGGACTGGATCTGGATGAAGGTGGATGGCCTGGACTTGTAAAGAGAGAGAGGTCGTGGGAGATGGAAGGAGCTAGGGTTTGATGGATTGAAAATAATGAAGGGCGGCTAGGGTTTTGGATTTTAAAGTGGCTAACCTAGGGTTTTGGATAAAGATGGAGATCTCTCACCTCCTCAAGGCTCCAATGGAACCCGGATTACCCCCTCACGGAGCTCAACACTTAGAATAGTGCGAAAGAAGAGAAACCTAGGTTACTCAACACAAGAGAATAGCAAAAATAATTTTTCTTCATTCATATGATTCTTTTCAACTTACAAGAGGGATTTAATTTATAATGCTTTACAAGGGAGAAGGGTTTCATATTTTCCATGTGGGACTAAAGGAGGGGATCTCCAAATTAGGGCAAATCCCTTACATATGGTTGGCCAAAATACCAAAAATTAGGATTTTGGTTATAAATGGCAGGTAGATGGCGCCACCTTGCTTGATTCTTCAAGAAAAAATTTTTTTCCTTCCCTGGATGAACTCTTTTGGACTCCTCCTTTTCTTCCTCCCTAAGTCAAGGCTCTTCCCATCTTTGTTTTAGGTGTTTTTGGCAGGTAATGGGCGCCCCTTGATATTCTCTTCCAAGAAAAACTTCTTCCCTTCTTTGCTTGGAATCACTTGGGAATGTCTTGGCCGCCCCCTTGATTTGTGCTCTTCTCTTTATCTGGTGCATGAAAGAAGGAAGTTGCCATCTGTGGAGTGGGGACCAAAGGCTGCTGGATGTGGATATGGCACCCCCTGGACTGGGAGTGTGGCTGGGAGTGTGGTGTCCACTTGCCTGGTCTTGGGAGAAAATGTAACATCCCCGGTTGAAATCCTAGTCCTCTACTGAGTCAACATGACTCAACAAAATAAAATGCAGGTAATGTAGACTCAAGCAAAATTGAGTTGATCTAGTCAACTCTTATTACAAACCAAAAACCCTAATTCTTCGGGCAAGGTTAATCAGAGATCCTGATGGAGCTCTAAAGTCTTCTTCTGAGTCTGGTGCCCGCACCAATTCTCCCAGGGTGGGAGGAACTCGACCCTGTCGAGTAAGGCTCAAGTTGGCTCTGGTATCTCTCCAAGAGGTCTGGGTCCAATTCTTGTAATTCTTCTCGGGAGATCCAAGAGTCATCAGAATCTGGCCTTCCTTGCCAGCGGACCAGGTACCTTTGGTATCCTCGATTACGAGTAGAGATAACCTGATCATCCAGGATCTTTTCAATCTGCTCTTTCCTCACAAGCCAGTTTGTTAGTGGACACACAGGGTCGGGACCACTCTCAATGATAGGGTTAGGCTCAAAAGGCTCACTAGGAATCACAGCTGGCTCCCTGTACTCTACTAAATCTGTAATGTTGAAAGTAGAGCTAATGCCTAGTTCTGGAGGCAACTCGAGCACATAGGCATTGGATCCTACTCTCTTTACCACTCTAAATGGTCCAGCTCCCCTAGCATGTAACTTTCTAACGGTTCCAGGAGGAAACCATTCAGGCCTTAACCTAATCATCACATAGTCTCCCTCAACAAAAGATTTGACTCGCCTTTGAGTATCAGCCAACTTCTTATAAGTTTCATTACTTAAATTTATTTTGGCATGAATTTCTTTATGCAAGTCTTTTACATGCTGTGCAAAATTCTCAGCAGACTCGGAGACTCGAGTGTGGACAGGTAAAGGGACTAGGTCAAGAGGTGTGTGAGGTTTGTACCCATGTACAATTTCAAATGGACTCTTACCCGTAGACCTATTGACCGAGTCATTGTACGCAAATTCTGCCCTTGGTAGGTATAAATCCCAATTTCTGGTGTTTTCACCAACAAGACATCTCAGCAGATTTCCTAGGCTACGGTTCACTACTTCAGTTTGGCCATCAGTTTGGGGATGATAGGCAGTTGAAAACTTAAGTTTTGTCCCTAACTTATGCCAAAGGGTCTTCCAAAAGTAACTGGTGAACCGGACATCCCTATCTGAAACGATTGTCTTAGGTAGGCCATGGAGTCTAACTATCTCATTGAAGAAAAGTGTGGCTACCTTAGACGCATCAAAGGTTTGGGAACAAGGCAAGAAGTGGGCCATTTTAGAGAATCGGTCGACTACGACACAGATAGAATCATGTCTCCTCTGGGTCTTAGGTAAACCTAACACAAAATCCATACTCACATCTTGCCAAGGACGATCTGGGACAGGGAGTGGGGTATAAAGGCCAGTGTTTTATTTTCGCTGTTTGGCAACAGCGCGGGTTCGACATCTAGCTACAATATTAGCTACATCCCTTTTCAAGCTAGGCCAGAAAAAGTGGTCTTCAATAGCTAGAATGGTCTTGACTTTTCCAAAATGGCCGGCTAAACCTCCAGCATGGATTTCCCAAATCAAAAATTCCCTAAGAGAAGTTCTAGGGATGCAAAGCCTATTTTTGAAGAATAAAAAACCATCTACAAGGGTATAATCCTGGTGATTACTAGATGGTCCTTGAACTAGATCCTGATACACAGTTGTGAAATCCGTACAAGACTCATATTCCTCTTTGATTTGCTCAAACCTTATGACCTCAGTTCTAACAGAAGTTAATAACAGAGATCGGCGACTAAGGGCATCAGCTACCTTATTCTCAACTCCAGCCTTATGTTTCAGGACAAAAGTATAGGACTGGATATATTCTACCCACTTAGCATGCCTAGGGTTAAGCTTCTTTTGGGAGTTCAGAAATCTAAGAGCCTCATGGTCCGAAAATAGTACAAATTCCTGCAGTAGCAAATAATGTCTCCAGTAACGCAAAGCTTACACCACCACATAAAATTCCTTATCATAGGTAGAATACCTAAGCTTAGCATCATTAAGTTTTTCACTAAAGAATGCTATGGGATGATTCTCTTGGCTTAGGACTCCACCTATTCCTACACCTGAAGCATCACAGGCAACCTCAAATACTTTAGAAAAATCGGGTAATCTCAGAATGGGTGCCTGGGTCATTTTATCCTTAAGATCTAGGAAGGCTTTATGGGCTGACTTAGTCCAATGAAATTCTCCTTTCCTAATACAATCAGTGATAGGAGCAGCTAAAGTACTAAACCCCTTGATGAATCGCCTATAGAAGGTAACCAAGCCGTGGAAACTTCTAACTTCATGCACATTGGTTGGCTCTGGCCAGTCTACTATGGACCTAATCTTCTCAGGATCGGCCGCCACGCCGTCAGGGGTTACTACAAAACCAAGAAAGATAACTCTACTAGTCATGAATTCACACTTCTTAAGATTACCGTAGAGTCTATCATTCCTCAAAACTTGGCAGACTGCTCTAAGGTGGCCTAGGTGATCTGCTGGGGTCTTACTATAGATCAGGATGTCATCAAAATAGACCACCACAAATTTTCCTATGAAAGCTCTAAGTACCTGGGTCATAATTCTCATGAAAGTACTAGGGGCATTGGACAACCCAAAAGGCATAACAACCCATTCATAAAGACCATCCTTAGTTTTGAAAGCAGTTTTCCATTCATCCCCGGGTCTAATCGTAACCTGATGATAGCCACTTTTGAGATCAATCTTAGAAAAAACCATTGCACCAGCCATCATATCAAGCATGTCATCTAGTCTAGGGATGGGAAACCTATATTTGATTGTAATTTTATTGATGGCACGACTGTCAACACACATCCTCCACGTGCCATCTTTCTTTGGGGTCAGTAAGGCTGGGACTGCACAAGGGCTAAGACTTTCTCTAATAAACCCCTTCCTCAATAATTCTCCAACCTGCTTTTGCAGTTCTTCATGCTCAGATGGATTCATCCTGTAATGGGGCAAGTTGGGCAAAGTCGCTCATGGGATTAGATCTATGGCATGCTGGATATCCCTAAGAGGTGGAAGGTGGTCTGGCAAATCCTCGGGAAAGACATCCTCAAATTCTTTTAACATAGGTTTAACTTCTTGAGGAGGCTCTGAGGGTTCCGAAGTTCTAAGTTCCTTAGCAGTCAACATCCAGATGGGTGAACCACTATGAATTTCTTGTTCTAGATCCTTAGCACTGATTAGGTTCACTCCAGTTTTCATCTCCTTAACCTTACCGGCTCCTTTAGTTACCTTGTCCTTAGGGGGAACTGAATGGATCGTAATCTTCTTCCCATTGAAACTAAAGACACAGGTATTGGATTTTCCTAAGAGGGTGGCATCATGATCATACAACCAAGGTCTTCCGAGAATTATACTGCTCACCCCCATGGGTAAGACATCGCACCAAATCTTTTCGTGATAAGATTGCATTTGGATTTGGACTTGACACTAGAATGGATGGGTATGGAGGTAGAATCTACCCAAGAAACCTTATAGGGGTTGGGATGGGGAACTGGGATTAAGCCTAACATCTTGACAGTGCTAGTAGAGATGGCATTTACACAGCTCCCACTATCTATGATGATCTTACATACCTTATCCCCTAATTTAAGAAAAGTGTGTAGGATGTTAGTCCTACGCCAATCCTCTTGAACTAGATTCTAGGATAGGATGCATCTTACAACTCCTAATTGATCAGATTCATTGGGTTCCTCCTCTCCTTCATACTCCTCAACCAAATTCATTCCGGCCTCATAAACTTCTTCTTCAAATTCCTCACTGGGCTCGGAATTATCATTCTCTCCCTCTTCTATGTAAAGGGATCTACGTGGGCACTGGCTAGCAACATGACCTACCTTATGACACTTGAAACAGGCTATGGCAGTACACTGACTGGAAATGTGACCTGGTTTCTGACACTTAAAACAGGTGATATTTGAACTAGGGGTTCTCTGGGTGTCAGGTGCCTTACCTTTGTCCATGGGCCTAGGGGTAGAAGTACCCTGAAAAGGTTTACTAGGGATAACTTGGCTAGGTCCATTCCTTGGGATTGGGGCACTAACCCTAGAAGGTATAGGTCCTCTCTGAAATTTCTCAATGTTCAGTGCAATCTAGTAGGCTTGGTCTAGATCAGTAACCTCTCTCAGAAATAGTTCTCTCTTGATATCTTCCCTCAGTCCAGCCCTAAATCTAGACAAAGTGACTTCGTGGGCTTCACTCACATCACATCTCATTAGGTATTCATCAAAAGTAGCTATGTAGTCTGAGACAGATCGGTTTCCTTGTTTCAGGTTTTGCCATTGGTCTAACAGGTTTTGCTGGTATGAAATGGGTAGGTATTTATCTCTTAGTTTTTCTTTCATACCCTGCCAAGTGGTTATGGGCTCAACATTCCGTCTCCTAGTGGTTAGCTCAATGTTCCCCCAGTATAACCTAGCTTGACGCACTAATTTCATCTTGGCAAACTTGTATTTCCTCTCCTCAGACATAGCATACCATTCAAAGTATTGGTCCATCTCACCCTCCCAATCAGAATACACCTTAGGGTTCAGACTACCATCAAAAGTGGGTGCATCTAATTTGATGTTCCTGATGAACCTATCATCTCTATCTTCAGGCTCTGGGTCAGGCCTCCTATGATTAGGTTCAGGATCTCTATATAAAGGCCTTCTAGGCTCCTGATGTGGGTGAGGTTGAGGCACGTTAAAATCGGGGTCAGGAGTCCAATTCCGATGTCTAGGTTCTTCAAGTACTTGGACTCGGTCCCTAAGTTGGGTAAGATCCTCATGAATTTGTGTGCTAAACTGGGCCACAGTGTTTGTCATATCCTGATTCATTTTAGCCATACTTTCAGTAAGAGTTCTGATCATGGCCTCTAAATCAGGTTGGGTTTGACCAGGTTGATATGGCACTCCGTTTCTGGTAGACATGATGATTCAAGCAAGCACACAAAATGAGACTAGACTAAATCGACTACTAGATCACTAGACCTAGAGTCCAAACTAGATGCCCAATTAGAGTGGCAAGCTAGCCTGTAGTAACTCAGGACTCAGCCAGGCAGGTGTAAGGGGAGTGTTAGGTCCCTGATTGCCAATCCTAGACACCAATCAGTGATTGGCCAGGTAGGCGGACCAGCACACAAGCCCTTCGGGAATGGATCCCTAAACCACCGTTCTAGACACTAAGTGCTAAGCACACACAGAATAACTCGGCAAACTGACTCAACACTAGCCTAGACCCGACCAATTGGTGTCCTTAGCCCACTAGGGCAAATTAGGTCTAACTGATTTTAAATTAGGTCTAGGTTCGAATGATTGGATGGTGGTTTTGGGCTAAGGAGAGGTAATCAACTCCTCCCCTTATCTTAGATGCTCAATTGCCCTTAAGTAAATTATGAGATGATCACTCCAAAAAGAATTGAATTGCAGAACACAAAAAATAGAGTTGTTGTATTTTAATGCTCAGAATTTTTACCAAAACCAATAAATCACAGAAAAATTATGGAAAATAGGTTAATTTATACTGGTTTCAATGAAGCAAAAATCATGCAATTCAGAGTTTTATGCAGGGAGAAATAATTCAGAAAACAAGGAAATTATGGGCTGCAACTAGATTGTCTTCTCCGTTTATAATCCCTGCTACGAAGTTATAACCCAATGGATCCCCTACACGTCCTAGGAACACCCCGTGGAATGGGAGGAGGAGGCTTGCGCCTCGCTTAGTTCCTAGGACCGGACGTCCTGGGGAGTCTACTTCAAGCAGACAAAATAAAAAGAGAAAACAATCAAAACAAGTAAGCAAGCAAATCAGAAACCCTAGACTGGGCTCTGATACCAAAAATGATGCAGAACAAATAAAGGGATGCGATGCGGAAGTAAATTAAGATTAACTAATTTTTTTGTTGTTTTTATATGTTTGTAGAAGTTAGCTTCAAATCAAAGAAAAGTTAACCTAACATTGAAAGATACTAATATGATAATTGAAAGCACAATTTTAACGAAACTAAATTATCAGAGTTGTTCAGAAGCAACGGATCGCTGGGGGTTGAGAAACTCCCAGACCTAGGGTTTCGCTCCGAACTTTCAACAGAACCGAAATAAAGAGAAGAGATGGTTTACCTAACCAGACAATGATCTTCACAGATTTTGGTGGAAGAACTCTCCCGAGCAGATTGTTGGATCCTCGGATTCAGATATCTTCGCAATGGATCCTCCAATACTGGTCCTTTGGCGGGTTGGCTTCTCCTAAACTCAAGATCTGGAAGAGAAGAAAAACAATTGATGGAATCAGAGAGTCAAGGGAAAAATTTACCAGGTTGATGAACTTGAAGATTGAAATTGCTGAAAACTGGATTCTCCTGGAAGCTGATGTGATTTTCCTTGGAACTTGCTCTGGATCTGAAGCAGCCGGACTGGATCTGGATGAAGGTGGATGGCCTGGACTTGTAAAGAGAGAGAGGTCGTGGGAGATGGAATGAGCTACGGTTTGATGGATTGAAAATAATGAAGGGCGGCTAGGGTTTTGGATTTTTAAGTGGCTAACCTAGGGTTTTGGATAAAGATGGAGATCTCTCACCTCCTCAAGGCTCCAATGGAACCCGGATTACCCCTCACGGAGCTCAACACTTAGAATAGTGCGGAAGAAGAGAAACCTAGGTTACTCAACACAAGAGAATAGCAAAAATAATTTTTCTTCATTCATATGATTCTTTTCAACTTACAAGAGGGATTTAATTTATAATGCTTTACAAGGGAGAAGGGTTTCATATTTTCCCATGTGGGACTAAAGGAGGGGATCTCCAAATTAGGGCAAATCCCTTACATATGGTTGGCCAAAATACCAAAAATTAGGATTTGGGTTATAAATGGCAGGTAGATGGCGCCACCTTGCTTGATTCTTCAAGAAAAATTTTTTTTCCTTCCCTGGATGAACTCTTTTGGACTCCTCCTTTTCTTCCTCCCTAAGTCAAGGCTCTTCCCATCTTTGTTTTAGGTGTTTTTGGCAGGTAATGGGCGCCCCTTGATATTCTCTTCCAAGAAAAACTTCTTCCCTTCTTTGCTTGGAATCACTTGGGAAAGTCTTGGCCGCCCCCTTGATTTGTGCTCCTCTCTTTATTTGGTGCATGAAAGAAGGAAGTTGCCATCTGTGGAGTGGGGACCAAAGGCTGCTGGATGTGGATATGGCACCCCCTGGACTGGGAGTGTGGCTGGGAGTGTGGTGTCCACTTTCCTGGTCTTGGGAGAAAATGTAACATCCTCGGTTGAAATCCTAGTCCACTACTGAGTCAACATGACTCAACAAAATAAAATGCAGGTAATGTAGACTCAAGCTAAATTAAGTTGATCTAGTCAACTCTTATTACAAACCAAAAACCCTAATTCTTCGGGCAAGGTTAATCAGAGATCCAGATGGAGCTCTAAAGTCTTCTTCTGAGTCTGGTGCCCGCACCAGAAAACCTCAGGGCGGTGTACGGTATCCTGTCCACCCTGCACCTCACATTACCGGGCCCAGAGGGGAGAGCGAATAATCCATTAGGTCCAGGGACCCTCCCGATGTACGAGTCCCATCTTAAGGCCGGCCTTAGGTTCCCTCTGCACCCCCTGTTTATTGCCATCTTCAACTTCTATAGGGTAACCCTGGTACAGCTGACCCCGGTACAGCTGACCCCGAATAGTATTTGGGCGATATGCTGCTTCATAGTACTGTGCTATAGGGCCAGGTCCGACCCCAGTCTGTCCCTTTTCGGTAACTTCTTTTACCTGAAGAAAGACTTTAGGAGTCGGGAGTGGGTCCTATTCATCCCCGCCAAGGCCAAAAGATCTTGAAGTGCCTCTCATCGGCCGTCCAAGGATGGAAGGCCAGATTTTTCTTCGTCAGCAGCCTTGAGCCCTGGGGGTTCGAGCCGTTATGGAGAGAGTCACGGGCAAGAGTCCGTGAGGGAAGGACGGTGTCAGCGGCCGACCAAGGTGTGTTCAATTTAATTAGTAGAGCCAGCCAGGTGGTGGCATTTGAGTTGTTAGGGGAAGGGATCCTTCATCTGGCAGGGATCAGCCCCCAAGGAGTCTTAGGCAAGGGCCGACCCCTCTTCTTTCAATTCCTTTAGTTTCTCCTCCCTCTCTCTTTCTAACTTTGGATGTCTTGTGGCAGGAGGAAGGATGTAATGGATTGACAAGTCCAAGGTCATCTGACAGGCAGTGTGGAAGCGCGCCATTCCAGAATCTGCCCCCCTGCCAGTCGTTGAGCGATAGAAGAAGAGGCGGGAGGAGGAGCGACCCACCCCCATCGTTGATGTCGAGTCGGACGGGGACGACATCCCCCTAACCGAGCACAGGGTAAGAAATGCGGCGGGGGCGTTAGCCCCACCAGTAGGGTCAGCCCTCCAACAAAAGCCGGAGGGGTTGAGGGCATCCGTCGTAGCCATGGTATCCGCTGGTCCAGAGGAAGCGGCCCCTTTGGCCAACAAGGAAAAGGGGCCGGCAGTTGAGGGAGTAGCTTACAGCGGGCCCGAGCAGTTGGATGAGGAGATCTGCCAGGAGGAGTTCCAGCACTGGCATGCACTCGGCCACCCCCGACGGGTACGGAGCCTATTGAGGGGGGCCATGATCGACGCCGACTGGGAGGTGTCGATTCAAAGAAGTTTGGTCGACGTGACCATAGAGATGTACCTTGATTTCATGAGGGTAAGGACTTAGCTTTCCTACTTTATTGTTCTTCCTTCTTCCCATATGACACTAACCGGGTCGTATATTTGTAGCTTCTCCATGGCATCTCCCTCATGGACGATGCCATCTGTCAAGTAGTGCAGGCCGCTAAGACCTCTGCAAAGTGGATCCAGGAGCTGGAGGCGGCCCAGGATGTTGTAGCGGCGTCCCTGAAGTTGTCCGAAGGATGCCTGGTGGCAGCCCGAGCGGAGGCTGAGTCTGCAAGGGTGGCCCAGAAAGAGGCCGAAAGCAAGCTAGCCAACCACGAGGCCAGACTGAGGAAGAAGAAGGTGAAGGCCAACTCTCTCACCCGCCGGCTAGGCGAGGAGGAAAAGCGGTCAACAGAGGCCGACGAGAGGGCTCGGCCCGAACGGGCGGCGGTGGCACAGCTAGAAGCTCAGCTCAAGGAGTCCGAGGAGCTAGCCGCAAGGCAGGTCCAGGAAGCCATGGCGGCCTGCAAAGCCTCCAGCAGCTTCACTGAAAACATGGAGGAGGCGGCCGCTGACTTCTACAGGGAGGGCTAAGATGATGCCCTGAAGAAGTTGGGTCTGCTGTTCCCAGAGCTGGACCTGGCGGGCGCCGAGCTGCGAGACCCGTCTTAGGGAGAGGAAGCCGAAGTGGAGCCCCCAATGGAAGGTGAAGCAGGATCGACTAGGGTCGGAGGTCCAACAATAGCCGACATAGAAATGATGGCTCTTCCGAAGGACCCTCCAGTTGCAGCTGATGGGGCTGAGGTTGTTGCCCCTGACGCATCTCCCGTGGGCCGGACCTGAGGGGTTTGTAATGGTCTGATCCACCTCTTTTGTAGATACTACCTTTTGGAATGAATGGGAAGACTTGTTTTTGAAACTCTTCTAATGTGTTCAAGACATTTGTTTCCAAAAACTCTTCTAAGTACCCCCGGTCGGCTTTATGGCATTGCTGGGTCATGAGCCGCCTTGGAGCTGCCGGCTGGCATGGGACGAGTATCTTTCTCCTAGAATTTCTCCAAATACCCCGGGTCGGCTCATTTGGGCCAGATGTCAGTAGGGTAGTTGAGAACAGTAACTTGATTTGGGCCGGATACCTGGGCGCTTGCTCCTGGTCTCCGTTCGCGAGGCGGCTCACACTATGGCCCATCTTCTTTGTGGTCCCATGGGAGTTGTCTCGGGATGGTTGCTGACCAGGGTCAAACTTTCGGAGTGGGCTGCCATAGAGCCTCTGCCGACTGGGGTCGGACTTTCGAATGTGGGCTGCCCTAGAGCCTCTGCTGACCAGAGTCGGACTTTCGGAAGTGAGCTATCCTGGAGCCTCTGCCGATCAGAGTCGGACTTTCGGAAGTGGGCTGCCCTAGAGCCTCTATCGATTGGAGTCAGACTTTCGGAGTGGGCTGCCCTAGAGACTCTGCCAACCGGAGTAAGACTTTTGGAGTGGGCTGCCCTAGAGACTCTGCTAATCGGAGTCAAACTTTTGGAAGTGGGCTGCCCTAGAGCCTCTGCCGATCGGTGTCAGACATTCGTAGTGGGCTGCCCTAGAGCCTCTGCCAACCGGAGTCAGACTTTCGGAAGTGGGCTGCCCTAGAGCCTCTGCCGACCGGAGTCGGACTTTCAAAGTGGGCTGCCCTAGATCCTCTACTGACCGAAGTTGGACTTTCGGAGTGGGCTGCCCTAGAGCCTCTGCCGACCGGCGTCAGACTTTTGCAAGTGGGCTGGAAGAAGTTGAAGAAGTTTGTAGACATTTTTGATAGTACTTGCGAAGATTGTCTACATTCCACGGGCGTGCTATCTGTCGCTCATCCAAGTGTGCTAGTCAGTAGGTTCCAGCCCGAATTACTTCGATAACCCGATAGGGGCCCTCCCAATTGGGGGAGAGCTTCCCTTGTTCGGTCAGCTTCGAAACCTCCATCTTTTGCAGGAATAGATCTCCAACTTGAAAGGTGCGCGCCTTAACCCATGAGTTGTAATATCTTGCCATCCTTTGATGGTAGGGCACCATCTTCATACTCGCCTAGAATCGGGTCTCGTCTTGTAGATCTAGGTCAGCCCTTCGCTGCTCCGAGTTGACCGGCTCGACAAATTGATCAATCCGCAAGGATATTAGAGAGACATCCACGGGGATGATGGCCTCACTCCCATAGGTCAGGTTGAACAGGGTTTCTCCCGTTGCTGACCGTACGGTCGTCCGGTATGCCCAAAGCACTGAATGAAGTTCCTACACCCAAAGCCCCTTGTCTTCATTCAGCTGGGTCTTCAACCCATGCAGGATCATCCTATTGGTGACTTCAGCCTACCCATTGGACTGTGGGTGAGTGACCGACATAAGGCGATGGGTGATGTGATATTGTCGATATTAGTCCTGGAACTGGGAGTTGTCAAACTGCCTTCCGTTGTCAATGATGATCATCTTCGGAATCCCAAACCGGAAGATAATGTAGTTCCGGACAACGTTTTCCACTTTGGCCTTGGTTATCTGTGCCAATGCCTATACCTCCACCCACTTAGTAAAGTAATCAATGGCTAAGAGGAGGATCTTTCACAGACCAGAGGTCGAGGGAAAAGGTCCCAGGATATCCATCCCCCACTGAGCAAATGGCTAGGGCACCGTGAGCGGGGTCAGCTGGCTGGCTAGCCTCCTTTGGATGCCGAAGAATCTCTGGCATGCATCACACTTTCGTACGAAGACCAAGGCATCTTTTGAATTGTAGTCCAGTAGTACCCTTGGCAAATGATTTTGTAAGCCAGGGACCTTCCTTCAAGATGATCACCACAGATGCCCTCGTGCACCTCCCGGAGCACGTAGTCTGCATCGATCAACCCCAAGCATTTTAGCAATGGTTGGGAAAACAAGCGCTTGTAGAGGGCCCCATCAAGGATGACGTACTTAGAGGCCGTTGAGTGGATGCGCTTGGCCTCTGTCTGGTCATTCAGAAGGGCTCCCTATGCCACGAATGCGCGAAGTGGATCCATCCACAAGGCCACTTACTCAACCTGATGGATCTCTGTCAGCTCCTCAGCAATGCTTGGGTGCTGGAGATGTTCCACGAAGGTCCGGTCGGAGGTGCCGACCGCAGTGGTGGCCAGCCATGACAAAGCATCTGCCCAGGAGTTTTGCTGCCAAGGTATGTGAAGGATCTCAAAGAATTTGAGTTGCGACACCAGGTTCCGTACCTTGTCTAAGTACTTGGCCAAGGATGGATCCCTTGCTTCAAACTCGCTCTTCACCTGATTGACCACAAGTTCGTAGTCGAAGAAGGCGCAGATCCTATCGATGCCCAGTTCACTCGCTATCTTCAGCCCTGCAAGCAGTGCTTCGTACTCCACCTTATTGTTCGACACCTAGAATGCAAAATATAGAGCATACTCTAAACATTGCCCATCGGGGTCAGCTAGGATTAGGCCTGTGCCACACCCCAAGAGGTTAGAAGCTCCATCTATGTGCAGGGTCCAGGCGGACTTGGCTTCTCCTACCGGATCAGCCCCTACCGCGAGCTCCACTACGGGCATCTCGACCGTTGTCGGGGTCGGCTCCACCCCCCAGGTGCATTCTGTGATGAAATCAGCTATCACCTGGGCTTTTAAAGATGACCATTGCTGGAAGGAGATATCAAACTCGCCCATTCTGACGACCCATTTGGTGAGTCGTCCAGAGGTATCAGGGCTTCGGAGGATTGTCCTAAGGGGTTGGTCCGTCAGCACGACGATGGGATGCGCCTGGAAGTAAGGTCGGAGGTGCTTTGCTGCTATAACCAACGAGTACACCAGCTTTTGCACCTTAGGATATCTGACCTCGGCATCATGGACAACCTTGCTGATGTAGTAAACGGGTCTCTGTTGGCCACCTTCCACCACCCGTATAAGGACGGCGCTGATCGCCTCACTAGAAGCTGATAGATACAAGTATAACACTTCCCCCTCCGTTGGTTTGGCTAGGAGCAGAGGGTTCCTCAAGTAGTCCTTCAGGGCTTCAAAGGCTGTCCGGCATTCATCAGTCCATTGGAAGCGGTCTGACCGGTGCAAGGTCTTAAAGAACGGGAGGGATCTCTTGGCCGACCGGTAGATAAAGCGGTTGATAGAGGCAATACGGCCCGTAAGCTCTTGCACCTGCCTTTTACTAGTTGAATGAGTCATGTTAATGATGGCCTTGATCTTCTCGGGGTTGACCTCGATGCCTCTTTGAGTAACTAGGAAGCCGATTAACTTTCCGGTGGTCACCCCGAAGATGCACTTGGTGGGGTTCAGCTTCATCTTGTGGTGCCTCAATGCATCGAAGGACTCCTGCAGGTCCCTGATGTGGTAAGCCTTATGGAGGCTTTTGATGATCATATCATCGACGTACGTCTCCATGTTTCTCTCGAGCTGATCTTTAAAGACTCAGTTGATCGGCCTTTAGAAGGTGGCTCCCGCATTCTTTAGGTCGAAGGGCATCATCTTGTAGCAATACAGGCCCCTGTCCATGATAAAGGCCATCCTCTCCTCATCTTCGGGATGCATCCTGATTTGGTTATACCAGAGAAAGCATCCATAAAGCTCAAGAGCTGGTGGCCAGCCGTCGCATCTACCAGCTGGTCAATTTTTGGCAAGGGAAACTGTCTTTAGGGCATGCCTTGTTGAGGTCTGTCTTTAGGGCATGCCTTGTTGAGGTCTGTGTAGTCCACACAGATCCTCCACTTCCTATTAGCTTTCTTCACCATGACGACATTGGCCAGCCACTCCGGGTAATGAGACTCCCTGAAGAAGCCAGCATCGAGAAGCTTCTTCACTTCTTCCTCAATGGCCCTCTGCCTTTCAACAGTGAAGCTTCTCTTCTTTTGCTGGACGGGCCTGTAAATAGGATCCACCCTGAGCTGATGGGTGATGATATCCGCCGGGATGCCTGGCATGTCGGACGTCGACTAGGCGAAGACATTCACATTGCTCCTTAAGAAGCCGACCAGCTCCTGCCTAGCTCCCTCGCCCAGGGTGCTCCCTATTTGGAGGACCCTCGTAGGATCATCCTCCCTAAGGGGCACAAATATGATCTTCTTGACAGGCCAACCGCGATTGTCGGCTTCATCTCTGGGATCCAGCTGCTCGAGCATGGGGCGCCCGTCCAACTGCTTGTCGTGGATAGCTAGGCATTGCCGGGCCATTCTACGGTCTCCCCTCAGCTCCCCAACTCTATCACAGGTCAGAAACTTGGCCAGCAGGTGGTAAGTAGATAAAATAATCTGAAACTTATTTAGTGTCGGCCATCCCAGAATCACATTGTATGCCGAGGTCGTACGGACGACCATGAAGTTGACCGAGAAGGTTTGCTGGTAAGGTCTGTTCCGAGGGTCACGGGTAAGGACATCTCTTCTTCAACCCTGACGGAGTTTCCTCTGAAGCCGATGAGCGGTGACGCGGACACCCGCAATCTAGTCCTGGATAAGTTCATCCGGATGAAGCATCATACAGTAAAACCTCCGCACAACTTCCATTATCGATAACGACATGCTTTACATCATAATTGGCGATGACAGCTGACACAACCATAGGGTCATCGCCTAGGAGAAGAGGCTCCAAGAGGTCCTCATCCGAAAAGCTAATTACATTGGATCCCCTGGGCCTCTTTACAATGTCTTGGTCCACCTTCTGGCCCCAGTCGGATCGTCGATGCAGCATGCCAATGCCTCCATCAGTTGGGCACTGATTGGGGAGCTCAGCCTTCCCCGGGGGGTTTATAACAGTTGAAGTCCCGGCCCATGGTCAGACATACTTGTTCAGATACCCACTACAGATAAGGTCCTCGATAGTGTCCTTCAGCTAGAGGCATTCCTCCGTGTCGTGCCCATGGTCCCTATGGAACCGGCAGTATTTGTTCTAATTCTTGGAGGCAGGAGGTCCTCTCATCGGTTGAGGCCTTTGGAAGAAGGCCTCGTTCTCAATCTCCATCAGGATCTTCTCTCGCGGTAGGGAGAGGGGTGCATAGATGTTGAACCGCTTGAGGTAGTCCCTCGGCTTGGGGCTCTGGCACCGGGTGGACCGGCCGTTGTTGCCGGGAGGTTAGACTGTGGGGGCCCTATCGCCCCGCTTTTTTGGGACCAACCTCTCCTCGGCCTGGCACCGACTCGTCGATTGTTCTTCTGCCAAGGCATACTTGTGCACCTTGGCCAGCAGATCAATGTAGCTTGTTGGGAGCTTTTTATCCGGGAAAAACGTGAACCTGGACGAGCAGAGCCCCCTCTTAAAGGCCGACATGGCCACCACTTCATTTAAGTTAGGGATCTCCATAGCGGTCGAGTTGAAGCGGGCAGTGTAGTCCCGGAGGGTCTCTCCCTTCGTCTGCTGGATGAGGAAGAGGCAGTCGATGTCCTTCGGAGCCCGGCTGTAGGTCCTGAAATGAGAAAGAAAAGGGTCTCGAGCTGGGAAAAAGAATGAATCGTACCTGGGTGGATGGTGGAGAACCACATCTATGCAGCCTTCTTCAGGGTCACCGGGAAGGCGATGCAGTGGAGGGCATCGGACGTGCCCTGCACCATCATATGGGCTTTGGAGGCGACCAGGTGATCCAGGGGATCGGTGGTACCGTTGTAGGGGTCCACCTATGAAATCTTGAAATGGCGGGGGATAGACTCCCACAGAATCTCTGCGAAGAAAGGTGGGCGGGTGTCGTGACCAGTCTTCCCCAAGCATTCTACCGCTCGACTATCTCGGCAATGCGCTCCTCCATGCGCATGATCTTGCTACTGTAGTCATGCGGATTTGCAACAGGGCGCTGACCGCCAAGATGGGCAGAGTCAACGAAAGATGGGGAGGTTGACCTCGCCCTCTTTCCTTTAGCACGGGACCTCATGGACCCATGGGGTTCTGGAACTGCATGAGATGGGGGCGGAGGTGCCTCCGGCTACTGGCTGACGCCAGCGACCGGCTGATATTAACGCAAGAAGCCGCCGGTAGCTGCTACTAACAATCCACCATCTCTTGGAAGTGCTAGACCATCGAGGTAAGCATCTCAATATGGCTGACCAGCGTCTGGAACTGCTGCAGCCCCAAGGTGATGGTGGGCTCGACGGTGGTGGCCGCATTGCTTTCCGCGCGGGGTGCGCTGGGCCCTTTGTGGGAGCATCCTCCCCTCGTAGAAACACTCTAGGTTCTTCCTCTAGCCATAGATGGATCTTTCCCGTCTATCTTCCCTTTTAGAGCAAGGAGCGTAGCGAAGGTTCCCCCTTCCTCTAGCACCAATCTGTTGCCATTCTTCCTCTTGGACCGGGCTCGGTGGGCATGCTAGAGAGCTCCTCGATCGATGAACCTGCAAGAAGTCCCTGGATGCTGGAGGGGGCTCCAGCGGGGGACACTTCGATGCTTAAGTTAGAAGAGGGTTGGAGCAACAGAATGCGAAGAACTCGAGAAGATAAATTAGAATGGGCAAGAAGAACGTTACCCTTCACGGAGGTCCCTCGGGTGCCTTTTATAGGCATGAAGCGCTGCCAAATTATGTTGGGGAGCAGGCTGGGAAAGCCCAAATATGCCCCCAGGAGAGTAGGCGTGGCGGCGTGACAGGTGTGTCAGAGTAGTGGCCTGGCAACCAGAGTTGTGGCCATGCGCTGGAGTCCGTTACAACAGAATATTAGAACTGTCGGGGAGGAGAGGTTCCTGGAAACATCGGGCGACCCCTTCTACAACGGGTCAGCTGGCCTCCTAGAAGCCAACTGGGGCGTTCAGCAGGAGCTCCAGAAGCTGACCGTGGCAATCAAACAGGCTGTCGCACGGGCGGTGAGGCGCCCGTCAGCCCCCAAAGCGCATGGGTCGGCTCTTTGGGAAAGCCGACCGTGGGTTGGATTCCGAGTGGGGACCAGCCGACCGGATGCCGAGGTCCGGTCCGACTGGGGATTAGCCGAATGGGCGCATCACCAAGTATTTTTCCAAACCTCGTTTGAATGGCTTGTTAATTATAATGGATAAGGGATCTTGGGATTAGGGTTTCTAGTTATTTAGAGTTTCAAAATGAAAAATTTTGAAATCCATTCATCCGCTGTGCCATCGAAATCCAATAGTGGTATCATAGCCCCCTTATTTCATTCAATTAATGCTCCATGTAATTAGTAATGATTGCTTACTATGCTATGAACCAATGCATGATTGTTTAAATTACATATCCCATAAACAAGTGAGGTGAATGGATTGATATTACAATCATACTTATGGTATGCATATTAGGGTTAATATGCTCGATTGTTGGAATGAATATCATGCTAAATGATATGTTATATCCTAGTAACTGCTTCGGATTGGGTTAATCACCATGGTCATCCGATCATAGGAGCCAAGTAGGGTTTAAAGGCCCTCTCTTTTCATTCAATGGGATCTCCTATGGCTTGTTGGGGTGCCGCTGTGGCTATATCCCATGAACAAGTGAGGTGAATGGATTATTGTCATAATCATGCTATGTTATGCATATTAGGGTTATATTCTTATATGATGGCTTGAATATCATGTTTACATAAGATGTATTTGAGATCACTAAAAGCCCTCATAATTAAAATATTTAGTCGTAGTGTAAGTTAGTCAAGAGGCAAAATTCATTTAGGGTTATATGATTAATCAATTGGTGTCTAGGCAAGTGGTCTGGGAATGTAAAGGCCATGAGGTTTTTAATTGGTTCTGATGTCTGACTAGGCTAATTAGGGGGGACCCTCTCATCTCTTCCACTTACCCGGCCAGTTTGGCTATATCTGGACCTTAAATTGAATATGCCAATTAAATTAACACACTACAGTTTGCCTTCCTTTATACTATGTATAGTTCATATTAACAACTATAGTAGGTTAACTGTGTAGCACAAGGGCAACCTTAGTATTAAATTTGAATTATCTTAGTGTAGTTTATGCTTTACAGTATGTTTGGTAGTATTGCTTTATTGTGCAACACAAGGGCAATATTATTCGAACATGTCTATACAGAAATGAAGGGTCTGACTAAATTAAGATATTATAGTTTGTTGTGTAATGTAAGACTATAAGTGTCTTAGAGGCAGTTCATTTGTTGAGAATTGCATGGGTTGCAATTGAAAAGAAATTCCTACCTTTGAACTTATGAGTATTTGTTATATAACACAAGGAACTTATGAGGAATTAAGATCTCAACCCCACTAAAGAAACCTGGTAAGGTTTTTCGCTTACCATAGATGAGGGTTATAGTATTCGAATAAAATAGTGGAAGACATAATTAGATATAAAGTTCTTATCTAGTTATGAATGTCATCTTGACTGGTCTGCTTATACTATTCTTTATTAAATATAGTTTTTATTATGGCTTCATGTTTATCACAGCGGGGCATCTTAGATGCCAATAATGATGCAAGATGACTCTAAGATTACTAAATATACAGGAAAAATAGTAAACTAATTTTTTTTGTAATTTTTATTATTTAAGTTTGTACGCTAGATTTCCAAAATTAAGTAAGAACTAGCAGAAAGAGTAGCAATGCAAAGAATCACCTTGATCGCAAAATAACTCATGCAAGATAATGAAAATCAGGACCTAGGAATTGAGAAACTTCCAGTTTAGGATAGCTTATCTTCAACAAATTAGATATCAAGAGAAGGGAAGGATGTTACCTTTCAGATATTTGAAGAACATCCGATGAAGAAATCACACAGCACTCTGATTGGAGCCTGGAGATGAAGCTCAGTTCCCTTGAATTTGATGACTGATTTGGGCAGTCCTGGAGGCAAGGAAAGCCTCCTCTGGGGATGTGAATACCTCGAGGATCCTGCAAGCATCAGAGGTCAATCAAAAGAGCAAATAATAAAAGTAAAGGAAACTAAGGTTTGAAGGAAATTCGAACCAAGGTTTGAATGGCTGGCGGCTAGAAGCTTGATGAAGATCCTTGCTTGGGCTGCCTAAGGCACTCTTCCTTTGGGTATGTGAAGGCTTCGATGGTAGAAAGCTTGGGCATGGAAGGATGCTAGGGCAGTAAGGATGGCTAGGGCACACAAAGTAACCAACAAACACAAGAACACAATTCCAACACAAGAGCAAACTCAAATAAAATTCACCATGGTTTTGATATCATGAATAAAAGTTATTACAAGAGGAAGAGGGTTGGGATATTTATAGAGCTCCCAAGCCCTCTCTTAACTAGGGTTACACTTAGGTTAAGAATAACCTCTCTTTATGGTATTACAAGTCTTCTCCTAGTTAGAATAGGTTTACACAATTTAAGTGGAAGAAAGACTATAAAATAAACCTAGAACTAGGAATATACAAGTGGAATAGAATAAGAACTTAATTTCCTCCTTCCACATGGACACCATCTCCTAGCTAGGGTAGAATTACAAGTCTTAAAAAAATTAGGAAATTAATCCCAACTAGGTTAGGAACTTTGACTAGTCTTCTCCTTCTCCCTTCATGATTTGACTTGGTCAACATGTGAGGATGCCTACACTTGCTTTGATTGGCATGTGGGCTTCAAGGGGGCAGTAATGGGCTGGCCAAGGGGCTTGGGGCCCATGGCCTTGGGCTTGGGCGTAGGTACTTTGGGATCATGTTATGACCTGGTTTGGGAATATACTCTGGCATTTGGAGGGAATCTGGACATTTGGAAAGCATTTGGAGGGCATCTAGGCATCTTGCAGGAATCTTGGATCCTAGGATGGCATATAAGGTCCAATTGGCTGATGTGAAGACCTCTGGCTCCTAGATAAGGCTAGGTAAAACTCCAAAATTGGGTATCCTCTTCTTTTGAACAAAAACTGGACTCACACTTGACTTAATAGACTGGACTAGGTTGAGACAAATCAACTTGTCTCAACTTATTACAGGACTCAATCTTACTTGCATACAAAATTGTGACACATGACTAAGGTTCTAAAAATAATCCTAATCAGCAAACCATATGGGATCCAGCGATCTGTGTCTGATCCTGGTTTCCTTAACAATTAACCCGGGGTGGGAGGAACTCGACCCCGTTAAGTAAAGGTCAATTTGGTTGCTCAAGGAGGGTCTGGGTTGAGGCATGGTAGATCCTTACCAGTGCTCTATAAATTCTCAAATTCTGGCTGACCATACCATCTGACCAAATACCTTTGATAACCTTCATCTCGGGTATTGATGGCTTGATCATCTAGGATTCGCTCACTCCTTTCCTCACTTATTGGCAAAATTGTATGTGGACACTCTGGGGTAAGTTCACTCACAAAGGAAGGAATTGGCTCAAGGTGCTCGCTAGGTATCACTGCTGGCTCCATGTGCTCCATAAGGTTTGAAAGGTTGAAGGTTGGGCTAATACCTAAATTAGGTGTTATATCAAGCACATAGGAATTGGGTCCAACTCTTTTCATTATTCTGAATGGGCCAACATTGCGAGCAAGAAATCTCTTTATCAACACAGTCCCTTGAAGAAAATTCATTAACATGTTTTCAGGAATTAGCCAAGTTATTATATAGTTCATTAGTTCTGTTCAGCTTTTGACTAATTTCTAGATGCAGATGCTGTGCAGAGGCAAGTGTAGGTGCGAACAGATGATTCAGGGATATAGATTTATTGGACTCAACTAACACCTAATAGACTCGACTAGACTTCCCTGTCAAAGAAAAATTATTGGACTCTTTGGGTCTAACCTAACATATTATAGACTTTTTAGGTTTGTCCCTAACATGGCATGCTCATGAAAATTTACTATGGACTCCTACTAAGTACCATAGGGTTCTCTAGAAGTAAAATGCAAACATGACATGCTAATGAATGAATGCAACATGCAAACTCCTATAAAATGCAACCTAATAGTGAAAGAAACAGAAGAAGTTTCAGGAAAGGGTAGAAAATAAGATGTAGGTTCGGTGTTAGTCTGGCAGGATGAGAAATAAGAAGGGCATTTGGGCTTAATTGGATAGAATAGGATGTAAGAAGGGGTGTTAGGGATTAATCCTAGACTAATAAGGTTGACCTTATAGGGTTGATGGGTACCTACAGGGTTTATAGTGTGGAAGAATGGGTCACTAATCTCAGGAAAGAGATCATCAATGGGAACTATAGGATAGGATTCTTCTTGAGGGTACTGATAAGCCAAATCCTTAATAAAGTCATATGTTTCAAGAAATTTACGACTGGGCTCTATACTTGGGCCTTCATCTAGTTGCTCCTCAAGGAAGAGTCTAATAGTAGAGTTGGGTTCTTCATCCTTTAGCTGCTCTTCCTCTACAGTCTGGATGTGGTCAGGGTCTACTGGGTCAACTGATCTTGGGTTGGCTTCTACCTGGGCACCTGTTGGGTCAACTAATTCTAAGTCTTCTATAGGAAACTCTTCTTCTTCCTCATATTGTTCCATTAAGCTTGGGTCAGCCTCATATATCTCCTAATCAATTTCATTCTGGTGAACCAATGAGGTGGTAAGAGGGGGTTGACTAAGGAAACTGGACCAATACTTGGCTTAGAGCTAGTAGTACTAATCCTATAGGGTTCAAGTAGATTGAGGGCTAGTGGGTTACCACTGGGTTCATATCTAGAGACTATGGGTTCCTGGGGATTTTAGGAAAAGGGTTCAACTCTATGGGTCTTGGCTAAGGTTCCTAACTGATCTCCTACTAGGTCAAAACTATGGATTACTTGATTACTTGATTGGATCAGTTGGTCAAGCTCATGGTTCAATTGGATATTGGATTGGTTAATTTAGTTGGTTAATTGGGCAACCATCTATTCATTCATGGCTCTTATGATAGCTTCAAGGTGGGACTCCATGGTTGTACTGGGTTGAGGTTTGGACTTTTGGTATTGGGTTCCTAGTCTAGTGGTCATGCAACAAACAATCAATCAAAGTGGAATGGTGCAGCCAAGCATGCAAAAAAGAAAAGGTCAGTACAATCTAGGGTTTCCTAGACCTAGAGCCAAAATCGAATGGTTCAGCTCAACTTACACTTAACCCAGTAGCTAATCCTTCTTCTGGCCAGGTAGTGGAGGCCTCCCTGCTCTCGTAGAGATCCAATTGAAAACCACAACACCACTTAAGTTGTTTGACTCTGGACCCTCAGCCTTAGATACTAGATTTTGATAATAGCCACAAGATTAAATGCACTAGTTGGCCCACACAATTCGGACCCGACCTGTTGGGTGTCACCCAGCCCTCTAGGGCAATTAAGTCTAATTAATTTTAATTAAGCTTGGGTCAGAATTTTGGTGGTTGTTTTGGACCCAAGATAGGGGATGAAATCCTACCCTAAAGTTAGATAGCAATTTCCATTAAGATTAGGTTAAAAAGATGATGGCAATTGATGGTCCTGATGCAATCTAAAAATAATCAGAAAATAAAATATTTTATGTGTGTTTTATGAGGTGGCAAATTAGGTTTAGGTTAATTAGGTTAGCAAACAAATTGGGCTTGAGTTGCTTATGGATACTAAACTCCTGGCTTAGGATAGCATACCTATCATCAGATCAGAACACAGGAGGGGGAAGGTTTATTCCAGGTAGCTATTGTAGTTTCTTTGATGAAGAGATCTCTCAGCCTCAGGATGGCACCTGGAAGAACAAGCCTTTGGTTCCTGAATCTGAAGGCAATCTGGACCCAGTTTGAAGGCAAAGAAAGCCTCCACTAGGGAGGGAAAACACCTCGGGGATTTGCAAAACATCAAGGTTAGGAATGAAATAAAGAAACAAATAGAGAATATTAAGATGAATTAAAAGAAAGGGATTAGGGCAAGAAGGGCTGGCGATAAGGAAGCATAAAGAGCTCTTGATCTGGGCATCTTCATGGCTTCTCTTTTGGACATGGCTGATGCTTGGAGGTCTGGCTTGCTGTTGGGCATGGAAGGATTGCAAGGATAGGGGTCGACCAACACAAGAGAACAAACTAAACAAACCAAAGAACCAAAACATAAACATAAGAACACAATCTTGAAAACAATTCAATAGAGTTTAATTCATAAGAGTTGATTGATTACAAGAGGAAGAGACGTGGGGTACTTATAGAGTCCCATGCCCTCTCCTAAAGGGATTACAATTCTTCTCCTAGTTAGAATAGGTTTACACAATTTAAGTGGGAGAAAGACTACAAAATAAACCTAGAACTACGATTACAAGGTTGACTAGAATAAGAAATTGATTTCCTCCTTCCATTTGAATTCTTCTTCTTAGCTTGGACCAAGTCAACCTCAAGGAAGTTTTGGGCTTCATGGGGGCCAGAAAGGGGTGGCCAAAGATGGGTTGGGTGCATGGGCTTTGGGCCCTGGAGGCCTGGGATGCCTGGAGCAGGAATATTCCAAGTATCTTGGTTCTGGGCTAGAATATAGCTGGAATCTTCGTTCTTAAGGGCTTAGGCCTGGCACCTGGGCTGATTTCTCTTGGGCTGGGGTGCAGATGGACCTCTAGATTCATGTTGTGACATGATCTGGGAATATACCATGGCATCTGGATGGAATCTGGGTATTTGGAAAGTATTTGGAGGGCATCTGGGCATCTTGCAGGAATCTTGGACCCTGGGATGGCATACAAGGTCCAATTGGCTGATATGAAGTCCTATGGCTCCTGGATGAGGCCTGGTAGAACTCCAAAATAGGGTATCCTTTCCTCCTGTACAAAAATTGGACTCTCACTAGACTCATATCTAAATACATGACTTAATAGACTGGACTAGGTTGAGACAAATCAACTAGTCTCAATTTATTATCGTAATCAATCTTACTTGCTTACAAAATTGTGACACATGACTACGGTTCTAAAAAATTAAATCCTAAGAAAACCATATTGGATCCAGTGATCTGTATCTGATCCTGGTGTCCCCACCAATTCTCCTGGGGTGGGAGAAACTCGACCCCATCGAGTAAGGGTCAATTTGGCTACTCAAGGAGGGTCTTGGTTGAGATGCTGCAGATCCTCACTAGTGCTCCACAAGTCCTCAGATTCTAGCTGACCTTGTGATCTGACCAAATACCTTTAATAACCTTCATCTCAGGTGTTGATGACTTGATCATTCAGGGTTCGCTCACTCCTTTCCTCACTTATTGGCCAAATTATATGTGGACACTCTATGGTGGGTTCTCTCTCAAAGAAATGGAGTGGCTCAAAGGGCTCGCTAGGTATCATTGCTGGCTCCCTGTGCTCCATAAGGTCTGAAAGGTTGAAAGTTGGGCTAATACCTAAATCAGGTAGCATCTCACGTACATAGGTATTGGGTCCCCTTCTCTTCATTAGTCTGAATGGGCCAGCTTTGCGAGCAGAATATTTCTTTATAATCATATAATCCTCTGCAGAAAATTCTTTATCTCTCTTTCGGGAATTTTCCAAGTTGATATTTAGTTCATTATTTTTATTTAGCTTTTGACTAATATCCTGATGCAAATGCTGTGCAGAGTATAGTGCTTGTGTAGGTAGGTGATTCAAGGCTATGGATTTATTGGCCTCAACTAACCCTAATAGACTCGACTAGACTTCACTATCAAAGGAAATTTATTGGACTCTTTGGATCTAACCTAACACACTTTAGACTCTTTAGTTTTGACCCTTGCATACATGCACATGAGAATTTACTATGTACTCCTACTAGGTGCCATAGGGTTCTCCAGAAGTAAAATGCAAACATGACATGCTCAACAAATGAATACAACATGTGAACCTATATAAATGTGTTGCCCAGGTGGCTACCCAAGAGGGGGTGAATTGGAAATTTTAAAATTTAAAGCAAGTAATGTGCTATTACAAATCCTTTAGAAGTGTTAGGTACTGTGATAGAGTTATAAATTATAGAAGCTAAAAAGGAGTAAAGAGGCACAACACAAACACACCAAATTTATAGTGGATTGGAGCAATCCATCTCCTACGTCCACTACCCAAGATACCACATGGGATTTCCACTATATCACACCTGAATACAGTAGGATTGTTTTGCAGGATCACAATCCAAAACCTCTACAGTTTCATTTTATGGGATCACCAAAGAAAACCCAACACCCTTTAGTTTTAACAGGCTCACCAAAGAAACCTAACTTGGTTTTACAAGGATCACAAAGAACCCAACATTTGGTTTTTATCAAGGCTCACCAAGAACCTATTTGGTTTTTCAACCGGGCTCACCAATAATCCAACAATTCAAAATGAATTGAAAGAAATGCAACAAAAATGATAAACTCAATTTGTCGGATAGTTGCCAGTGTAGCTTGAGGGAAGTCCACTTGAATGCACTTGAATAAGCTTTAATTGCTTCACTGGCTTCTTCCCAAAGTTGATTCAAACATCAAATCAGAGTTTGTGAAGTCTTAAAGTCTAGCTTGAATGCTCTTGTACACTTTTGCTGTTGGTTGGTAGAATATTCAATGAAGCTCTATTTTCTTTTTAAGAACTTTCCTTTTTTTTCTATTATATTTAAGGAAATTCAAATCCTTTAAATATAAAGTCTTCCATCACTCCAAGGCAGTTAGAGAAGTTTTTGACCGTTGGGATATTTTTTGTGATAGTTGGAGCACTTTTTGGCATTCAAAGATAAATTCTGGAACTAGTCGTTGATACCTGGAAACGACGTTTGAGCTCGGATTCGCTCGAGTTGGCTCGGATCCTTCGAGTCGATAGGTCAAGTTGCCAAATATTCATTGCAGTCGGCTCTTTGTCTCTGGGCACAAAACATCACTCTGGACGAGTCGGTTATTGATAGCTTGGGTCAGCTCGAACTTCTTTTTTTGAATAACATGAACTTGAGGAGTCGGCTCTTTTCAGCTTGGATCGGTACTTTTTCTCAGGTTCGAAAATCCTCACTCTAGAAGAGTCAACTCGATGCAGTTTGGGTCGGCTCACTTTCTCAGGCTTTAGAATTAGGTCTGGCACAGTCGGCTCTTTCGGGTTCATGTTGGCTCGCCTGGCTATTCTTAGAAATCTTTAGAAATTGGACTCTGGAAGAGTTGGCTCAGACTGATTCCAGTCGACTCCGATTCATTAGAGTCGGCTCGGTTACCTTTGAGTCAGCTCAGGTTGTTGCGTTCCAGAATCCTTGCTGCATGCCAGTTAGCGAAGTCGGCTCTTCAATAAGTTGGGTCGGCTCGAGTATCTTCTTCCGGATTTTTACACTTGAATATAAAGAAAAACTCTTACCAACTCTTTATATTTTCCAACATACCAACTCAAAACTAATTTCAAGGCACACATACATAGAAGTAACACCTTTTATATGATTTTTTCTTAGCTTTTTCATTGGGTTCTTCTTTACAAAAACACATTACAACACAACTCAAACAAGTAAACAGAGGTGTAGGAGTTGAAATTTAGGAGTTGAAATTTGAACATTTAATCCATCCTACAAAAACTTGTTAAATACTTGAAGAGTTGTCAGAAATAAATATACATGCTCCAATGTTTGGTTATCATCAAAATCACCTATGGGTTCAACAAAAGGCAAATGAATAGTTAAAGAAACATAAGAAGATTCAGAAAAGGATAGAAAAGAAGATGTAGGTTCAGGGTTAGTCTGGCAGAAAAAAGGGTTCAGGATTGATTGGATAGAATGGAATGCTAGAAGGTGTGTCAGGATTAGTCCTAGTCTAATGACGTTTACCTTATGGGTTTGGGTTATTCCTACATGGTCTACATTATGAAAGAAGGGGTCATTAATTTCAAGGAAGAGATCAATTGGAGTCAATGGAATGATTTCATCTAAAGGTTACTGATTCAAAGAGATCAAGTCCTTAATAAATTCTTCTGCCTCACAAACCAAAGGACTTGGCACTATAGTTGGGCTTTCTTTTAGTGTCTCCTCAGGTAAAACTCTAATAGCAGTATCAGGGTTCTCTTCCTCTAACTGCTCTTCCACTACATGGTCAGCTAACTCTATGTCGATTACTATCTGGGTATGGCTAGGATTTGCTAAATCTAGGTCGGCTCCTACTTGGGTATGGTCAGGGTTAACTAATATGGGTGGCCTTCTACCTGGTCCAACCTATGGGTTGCTTGGTTATTTGTTTGGTTCATTTGTTTGACCTGGGTGATTAATTGGGTATAGGATTGGTTGAAATCATGTTTCATCTGGGCGAATTGATCAGCCATGTCTTTCATAAAGACTAAAAATTGAAGTCCATGGTTGAACTGGGTTGGTTGTACTGGACTTTTGACTCAACTAACTTCGGGTTGATTTCTATCTGGGTTTCCACTGGGGTCAACTAACTCTGGGTTGGCTTCTAACTCAAGGTCACCAATAGGTATGGACTCATCATCTTCATACTCCTCTACCAGACTTGGGTCAGCCTCATATATTTCTTCTTCTATGTCATCTTAGTGAACCAATGGGGTGCTGAGAGGGGTATGGCTAATAGAAAATTGACTAGGGTCTGGGAAAACAAGGATGGGTAAACTAAGGGTTATGGGTTCATAGGTTATGGGTTCAAAGGTTATGGATTCAGTTCTATTGATCTGGGGTGGAGGGTTATTATTGTTGGACTCAGTTTGACTAAATGTGAGTTCCCTCTGATTTGACTCAAATTCCAAGGCTATGTGATAGGCTTCCTCTAAGTCTTGAATCAACCTACAATACAATTCCCAACGGATGTCCTCACATATGCCATACTGAAACCTCGCTATGGTTGTAAGCTCATGTTCAACTTTGTTACATTTCCTCATAAACTCATTAATTGGTTAATGTATTCTAACACAGTTTTGTCACCCTATCTTAATTTGTGCTATTTGCCAAAAGTTCATGCTCATAAGATTTACCTAGGTACTCTTTTCTCAACTTATTCCTCATAGCTTTCCAAGTACTTATCTATTCTCCTCTCCAATAACATTCATCCTCAGTAAGTTTCCAATGTCGCTTAGCATATCGGGTTAACTTACATGTAGCCAAACTAATTTTCTCTAGCTCTGACATCCTAGTGTACTCAAAGTACTGATCCATTCTATCCTCCCAATCAATATACACCTTAGAATCTGGACTTCCATCAAAAGAGGGTGCATAAAGTTGGGTGCTGTTAATGGGTCTCCTATGGTTAGGCTCTAAGGATAGGTCATGGTATGGTGTTCTCCTAGGGTTGGACTCCATGGCCACACTAGTTGGGTTGGGTTGAGGCTATTGGTATTGGGTTCCTAATCTAAAAGACATGCAAACAATCAAACAAACATTCAAAGTGATGTGGTGCAGCCAAGCATGCAAAAGAAAAGGTTAAGACAATCTAGGGTTTCCTAGACTAAGAGCCAAAACTGAGTGGGTCAGCTCAACTTACACCCAACTCAACAACTAATCCTTCCTCTGGCTAGGTAGAAGGTGGAGTGTGGGAGGCCCCCCTGCTTTCGCAGGGACCTGATTAAAAAACACAGCCCCACTTAGGTCGTTTGACTCTGGGCCATCAACCTTAGACACCAGATTTTAGTAACAGTTGATGAATTGGATGCACTAGTTGAACCACACAATTCGGGCCCGACCTATTGGTGTCATCTAGCCCTCTAGGGAAAATTAGGTCTAATTAATTTTAATTAAGGGAATCAAATATAGGCACCAAGCCAAGCCGTTAATAACCAAGATTCTAAGAATATTCTAGCCCAGAACCAAGATACCTGGAATATTCATGCTCCAGGCATCCCAGGCCTCCACGCCCAAAGCCCGTACACCCAACCCATCCTTGGCCGCCCCTTGCTACCCCCCATGAAGCCCAACACGTCCAAAGTGTTGACTTGGTCCAAGCTAAGAAGGAGGAATTCAAATGGAAGAAGGAACCCTAATACTTATTATATTCAACTAGTATACTCCTAGTTCTAGGTTTATTTTATTATCTTTCTCCCACATAAATTGTGTAAACCTATTCTAGCTAGGAGAAGACTTGTATCCCTTTAGGAGAGGGCATGGAGCTCTATAAATACCCCACCCCTTCTCCTTTGTAATCAATCAACTCATATGAATTAAAACTCTGCTAAATTTTTGAGACAGATGTCTTGTGTTCTTTGGTTTTTGGTTCTTTGTTCTTGTGTTCGCCAACCACTACCCTTGCTGTTCTCCACACCCAAGCAGCAAATCAGTCATCTTGACATCAGCTATGCCTTTGAGAAGGAGCTTGAAGGCATCCCTAAAAGCAGGAGTCTCCCTTCTCCAGGCCGCCGCCCTACTAGCCATAATTCCCTTTCTTTTGTTTTTATTACTTTCATATTTTGTTTATTTCTTGGTTACCTATTTCATGCCTAACCTTGATGTTTTCAAGATCCTCGAGGTGTTTCCCCTCCCCAGAGGTTGCTTTCCTTGCCTTTAGACCGGATCCAAATCACCTTCAGATTCGGAACCGAAGGCTTGTTCTTCTAGGCGCCATTCAGAGGCTGAGAGATCTCTTCCAACAAGAAACTATAATCGCTTCCTGGAAAAAGCCTTCCCCCTCCTTTGTTCTGATCTGATGACAAGTACGCTATCCTAAATCAAGAGTTCCTTAACTCTCGGCCTGGCTATTTATTATTCTGTATGAGTTTTTGCGGGTACGATAGTTTCTAGCATTAATAGTCATTATGCTGATTCTTTACTTATATTTAGATATTTTGCCACATAATTAAAAATCTAAAAATCATAAAAAAATTAGTTTTATATTTTGCATCAGTCCTAGGATTGTCCCGCATCAGTTTGGTATCAGAGTAGATTTAGGATAGCATTCATCTACATTAGGATCACAAACCCTAATTTCTCCATCCTGCTAGCTCCAATAGATGTTTGTTTTTCATCTGATTTTGACCACCTAGGAATTTTATTTTTCTTTAAATTTGAAATAATGTTCTATGTCTTGTCTTGATAATTTTCATAATTATAATTAATTTTATAGAAAAGATAATTTACTAAAATTTGGCATATTAGAAACCCTAGCTAAAATCTTAATATTTATGCATCAGTCTGAAAACCCTAGTATTTAAATTATCATATGATTTTTGTTTTGCATAAAATTTAGTAGAAATCATAATAACCATATATCCTCTATTTTTTAATTTTTTAGATTTTTTATGCATTAAAAACTATGTCAAATTCTATATAAACCGAACCCTAATTTCTTGAATTTTGCTATTTCTACACTTTTATTTAACAAAACCTAATCAACTTCCACACACCCCATCCCAAGCCCAATTTGTTTGCTAACCTAATCAACTCAAACCTAACTTGCCAAATCATAAACATACATAAAATATTTATTTTTTTGATTGTTTTATATTGCATCAGGATCATTGATTGCCATCATCTGAATTAAACTAATCTTAAGGGCACTTTCTTATCTCAGATCAGAGCAGGAGGTCATAACCTATCCTGGGCCCAAAACAATCTCCTTGCATTCTCACCTAAACCTTAATTAAAATCAATTAGACTTAATTTTCCCTAGAGTGCTAGGTGACACCAACATGTCGGGTCCGAATTGTGTGGGCCAACAAATGCATTTAATCCTATGGCTATTACGAAAATCTGGTGTCTAAGGTTGAGGGTCCATAGTCAAACGACCCAAGTGGTGTTGTGGTTTTTAATTGGGTCCCTACGAAAGCAGGGGGGCCTCCCACACTCCCTCCCTCTACCTTGCCAGAGGAAGGATTAGCTGCTGGGTTAAGTATAAGTTGAGCTGATCCATTTTGCATGCTTGGTTCCACCATCTCATTCTGACTGATTGTTTGATTGTATGACCACCAGATTAAAAACCAATACCAGAAGTCTAAATCCAAACTGACTCAGCCATGGATTCCAATTTTGAGGCCATCATGAACTAGTTTGTCCAACTAAACCAATTTAATATCCAGATCCAAAATCAACTTACCCAGATTAACCAATCAAATACCTAAATAAATCAAAGACTTGACCAAATGATCCAATCTAGTAAACCCCAGGAACCCATAGTCCCTAGATATGAACCCAGTAGTAACCCCCTATCCCTCAATCAACCTGAACCTATAAGATTAATACCCCTAGATTTGAGCTTAGTATTAGTCAATTTTTCCCTAGTTAACCAACTCTTACCACCCCATTGGTTCACCAGAATGACCTTGTAGAGGAAATATATGAAGCTGATGTGAGCTTAGTGAAGGTGTATAAGGAAGAAAACGACACACTTATGGATGATCTAGGATTAGTTGACCTGATAGATACCCAGCTAGAAGACCACCTAACATTAGTTGAACCTGACCACACCCAAGCTGAACTTATAATAGAAGACTAGCTAGAGGAAGAGAACCTAAACACTGCTATCAGAACCTTACTTGAGGAGCCACAAAAAGAAAGCCCACTATAGAGCCCAGTCCTTTGATTCAAGAGCTAGAAGAATTTATTAAGGACTTGATCTCTTTAAATCGATACCCTCTGGATGAAGTCACTCCATTAACTCCAATAAATCTCTTCCTCAAGATTAGTGACCCATTCTTCTATACTATAAACCCAGTAGGTACCTATCAACCCCATAAAGTCAACCATTTTAGTCTAGGATTAATCCCATACACCCCTTTTTGCATCTTACTCTACCGATTAATGCTGAAAGAGAGATAAAGAATTTCAAAATGGGTTCGGCTAACCCTGAGTCCACATCGTATTTCCTACCCTTTATGGAACTTTTCATGATTTTTTAATTCTTAGATTGTATTTTATAAGGGTAAACATATTGCATTCATTTATTGCACAGGTTAGATTTGCATCATATTTCTGGCATACCCTATGGCACCTCATAGGAGTAAATAGTAAATTCTCATGTGCATGCAATGCTAGGGTCAAACCTAAAGAGTCTATAGTGTATTAGGTTAGACCCAAAGAGTCCAATAAATTTTTGTTGATAGGGAAGTCTAGTCGAGTCTATTAGGTGTTAGTCTTAAGTCCAATAAATTTACAACCCTGATTCATCTGTCCAAATAGGCACTGACCTCTGCACAGCATTTGCATCAGGATATTAGTCAAAAGTTAAATAAAAATAATGAACTAAATATCAACTTGGCTAATTCTCGAAAGAGAGAAAGAATTTTCTGTAGAGGATTATGTGATTGTAAAAGAATTTTCTGCTTCCAAAGCTTGCCCATTTTTACTAATGAAGAGTAGTGGACCCAATGCTTACGTGCGTGAGATGCTACCTGATATAGGTATTAGCCCAACCTTCAACCTTTCAGACCTTATGCAGCACAAGGAGCCAGTAGTGATACCTAGCAAGCACCTTGACCCAATTCCTTCCTTTGTAAGTGAACCCACCCCAGAGTGTCCAGATACAATTTGCCCAATAAGTAAGGAAAAGAGTTAGCAAATCCTGGATGATCAAGCCATCAGTACCCGAGATGAAGGTTATCAAAGGTATTTAGTCAGATGGCAAGGTCAGCCAGAATCTGAGGATTTTTGGAGCACTAGTGAGGATCTGCCATGCCTCAACCCAGACCCCTCCTTGAGCAGCCAAATTGAGCCTTACTTGATGCGGTCGAGTTCCTCCCAACCTGGGATAATTGGTGGGGACACCAATATCAGACACAGATCACTTGATCCCATATGGTTTACTGATTAGGGTTTTTTTTTTAGAACCTTAGTCATGTGTCATAATTTTGTAAGCAAGTAAGATTGAGTCTTGTAATCAGTTGAGATTGGGTGATTTGTCTCAACCTAGTCCAGTAGATTGAGTCATGTATTTCAGTGTAAGTCTAGTATGAGTCCAATTTTTGTACAAGAGAAAAGGCTACCCTATTTTGGAGTTCCACTAGGCCTCATCCAGAAGTCAGAGGCCACTACATCAGCTTATTGGATTTTGCGTGACACCCTAGGATCCAAGATGCCTTTCCAGATACCCTGATTCCTTCCAGATGTTTTCTAGATATCTAGATTCCCTCCAGATGCCGGAGTATATTCCTAGACTAGGTCATATCATGATTCTAAAAGTCCATCTGTGCCCAGCCCAAGGAAATCAAACCCAGGCGCCATGCCCAAGCCCTTGAAAACCAAGTATTCAGGTATATTCCAGTCCAGAACCAAGATACCTGGAATATTCCTACACCAGGCATCCCAGGCCTCCAGGGCCCAAAGCCCATGCACCCCACCCATCCTTGACCACCCCTTGCTGCCCCCATGAAGCCCAACATGTCCAAAGTGTTGACTTGGTCCAAGCTAAGAATGAGGAATTCAAATAGAAGAAGGAAACCTAGTTCTTATTCTATTCAACTAGTATATTCCTAATTCTAGGTTTATTTTATGGTCTTTCTCCCACTTAAATTGTGCAAACCTATTCTAACTAGGAGAAGACATGTAATCCCTTTAGGAGAGGGCATGGAGCTCTATAAACCCCACCCCTCCTTCTCTTGTAATCAATCAACTCTTATGAATTAAAACTCTACTAAATTATTTGAGACAGGTGTCTTGTGTTCTTTGGTTTTTGGTTTTGTTTTTGGTTCTTTGTTCTTGTAATCCCCGAGGTGTTTCCCCTCCCTATAGGAGGCCAACACAAGAACAAAGAACCAAAGACAAAACCAAAACCAAGAACACAAGACACCTGTCTCAAAATAATTCAGCAGAGTTTTAATTCATAAGAGTTGATTGATTACAAGAAGAGGAAGGGTGGGGTATTTATAGAGTCTCATGCCCTCTCCTAAAGGGATTACTTCTCCTAGTTAGAGTAGGTTTATACAATTTAAGTTGGAGAAAGACTACAAATAAACCTAGAACTAAGAGTATACTAGTTAAATAGAATAAGAAATAGGTTTCCTTCTTTCATTTGAATTCCTCCTTCTTAGCTTGGAGCAAGTCAACACTTTGGATGTGTTGGACTTCATGGCGGCAGCAAGGGGTAGCCATGGATGGGTTTGGCGCATGGGCATTGGGCCCTGGAGGCCTGGGATGCTTAGAGCTGTAATATTCCTAGTATCTTAGTTTTGGGCTGGAATATACCTGGAATCTTTGTTCTTTAGGGCTTGGGCTTGGTGCCTGGGCTTGATTTCCTTGGGCAGGGGCATAGATGGACCTCTAGATTCATGATATGATCTAGTCTAGGAATATACTCTAGCATTTAGAGAGAATCTGGGCATCTAGAAATATCTGGAAGGAATTAGGGTATCTGGAAAGGCATCTTGGATCCTAGGGTGTCACGCAAAATCTAATAAGCTGATGTAGTGACCTTTGACACCTAGATGAGGGTCGAACTCCAAAATAGGATAACCTCCTCTCTTGTACAAAAATTAGACTCATACTGGCCTAATACTGAAATACAGTACTTGAAACTGTACTGGGATTTAGACAAATCAATTAGACTCAACTTATTACAGGACTCAATCTTAATTGATTACAAAACTAAGATACATGACTAAAACCTTAATCAGTAACCCTTATGGGACCCAGGGATCTGTGTCTGATCCTGGTGTCCCAACCAATTCTCTTATAGTGGGAGGAACACGACCCCGTCAAGTAAGGGTCATTTGGCTCTCAAGAAGGGTCTGGTTTGAGGCACGGCAGATCCTCACCAGTGCTCCACAAATTCTCAGATTCTGGCTGACCATGCCATCTGACCAAATACCTTTGATAACCTTCATGTTGGTGTGCTGATGGCTTGATCAGCTAGGGTTTGCTTACTCCTTTCTCAATTATTGGCCAAATTATATGTGGACACATTGGGTGGGTTTCACTTACAAAGGAAGGAATTATGATGGGGAACCAATTTGCATGCAATTTTTTTTATATGTTTTTATATGTGGGGTTGAGTGATTAATTCCAAATTTCAGATTAAATAAGTTGTAGGGAATTTTATATGAATTTTAGAAGATCAGCATGCAGATTAGGACCTTGAAAAGTAGAAAAGAAGGATCGCCCAGGCTGAGAAGCCTCGGTTAGGGCAAGTTCTTCTACAATAAACTACTGGAGGTAGAGGGGTGTACCTAACAATGTCTGTGAAGATCGTAGCAAAAGGGTCTCTCGTTCCTCGACGGATGCGGCCTGGAAAATCGAGCCAAAGACCCGTGGATACCCGGCTTTCTGCTTGGTGATCCGATTGAGGCTTGGCTGGAGTCGTTGGATTCGTAGGAACTCGGGGACCTACAAACGACCTGTTAGGGGTTAGAAAACTCACAAAGGAACAAGAAACAAAGGAAAACAGCAAGGGAAGGCTTCTTTTGGAGTGGGCGTCCAGGGATCTGAGATGCTTGTTGGTAGTAGGAAGATGATTGCAGCACTGGGAAGAAGAACTCTCGCAAACCCCTTTATGCACACAGCAGGATATCACACAACTCAATAGAAGAACTAAGGTTTTCATTCATCAAAAATTCTCCTTCATACAAGAGGCTAGGGTCCCTTAAATAGACCCTTAACCTTGGGCTCCAAGTAAGGGTACATAAGTCTTTACATAAGAATCCTTTTCCCTCTTAAACCCTAGCTAGAAAATAAAGAAATATTAGGTAGAAAAATCCCTAAAAATTTTCTTGACTTGGTCAAGACTCCAAGGATGCCTAGGGGGGCGTGTTGGGCTTCTAGGAGCAGCAAGGCCGGCCCAAAGGGGCTTGGGTGCATGGGTTTGGGCCTCTGGAAGCTGGGGTGGCCTGGTAGCCAGGTAGCAGGATATTCCCTGGTATCTTGCTTCTTAGGGGCTTGGGCTTGGCACCTGGGCTTGATTTCTTTGGGCTAGGATGCAGATGGACCTCTGGAATCATGGATGACCTTATCTATAAATATACTTTGGCATCTGGAAGGGAATCTGGGCATCTGGAGGGCATCTGCAAGAATTAGGGTTTTCTGAATTTTCCTCCTGGGGTCTTCAAATCTTCAAGCTGGGTTGGACTTGTGCTATACTTTCATGTCTTCAATCTAGTTGGACTTGGTCTTCACTTGTATGATATAGTCTTGAGTCTTCAGTATGCTTGGACAGGACTCCAAAAAAAAATAAGCTCAACATGAGCTGACTAGCATTGGACTGAACTAGCTCACATAAGCTGACTAGTACAGAACTGAAATAACAACTCAAAAGACTCAAACAACAACTAAAAAAGGACTCAGATGGGCTAAGCCCTTATTACAGATGGACTCAAAAATTATTGATCAATTCACAGAGGGTTGAGAAGCCTCTGCCTTATTCTGGTGCCTTTGGTGTCCGCACCAATTCTCCCGGGTGGGAGGAACTCGACCCTGTCGATTGAAGATCAGACTGGCTCACATATCTCTCGAGAAGGTCTGGGTTGAGGCTTTCAAGTCCTCTCGAGAAATTTATGATCGTCCGACTCTGGTTGGCCTTGCCATCGGATCAGGAAGCATTGATAGTCACGGCCCCGGGTCGTGACGGCTTGATCGTCCAGGATATGCTCGATCCGTTCTCCTCTCTCAGGCAATTTGTTAGTGGACACTCTGGGTTAGGGTCACTCACAATGAAAAGGAATAGGTCCAAAGGCCTTACTAGGTATCACTGCCGGTTCCCTATACTCAACCAGGTCTGTAATATTGAAGGTAGAACTAATGCCCAAATCCGAAGGCAAGTCTAACACCTAGGCATTTGACCCAATCCTTCTTTATCACTTTAAAAGGTCCGGCTCTGCGAGCATGAAGCTTCTTTTAGGCCTAAGCCTAACCAAGATAGAATCCACTACATCAATTCTTTGATCCTTCTTCGGGAATTAGCCAGTTGTTTTAAGATTAGTGCGGGTGGTGAACATGCTAGGCACATGCAGACTCCTAACAAATGATGCAAAGGACTCATACTGACACCTAACAGACTCGACTATGCATTCCTATCGAAGGAAATTTATTGAACTCTTTAGATCTAAACCTAATAGATTATAGGTTCTCTATGTTTGATCCTAGCTTGACATGCACATGAAAATTTACAGTGAACTCCTAGCAAATTCCAAAGAGTATGCCAGAAGTAAGATGCAAACCTAACATGCGTGATGAATGCATGCAGTAAGCTAATCTCAGCTAAATGCAATCTAATGATCCTAGAAATGCTGGAGGTGTCAGGAAAGGGCAGAAAATAGGAAGTGGGTTCAGAATTAGTTTGGTAAGGTAGAGAAAAAGGTTCATGGTTAGTTGGATAAAGTAGGATAAAAGATGGTGTCAGGAACTAATCCTATACTAATGAGGTTAACCTTACGAGGTTGAGCTATATCTACAGGGTTTGCATAATGGAAGGATGGGTCGCCAATTTCGGGGAAGAGGTCCTTAATGGGAACTATAGGAGGGGACTCATCTTGAAGGTATTGATTCTAAGAGATAAGGTCCTTAATAATTCTTCTGGTTCTTGTATTTTAGGACTAGACTCTATAATTTGGCTCTCCTCTATGGTTTCCTCAGGTAAGGCTCTAGCAGCAATATCTAGGTTCTCTTCCACTATTTGTTCTTCCACTATAGCTTTAGGTTGGATGTGGTCAAGGTCAATTAGCTCTGGGTTGGTTTCTACCTGGGTATCTACTGGGTCAGCTAATTCTAGGTCATCTAAAGGTGTCTCCTCTTCTCCCTCATACTCACCCACTAGGCTCACATCAGCTTCATACACTTCTGCGTTAATGTAAGCCTTGCGAATCTCAGGAGGTTGGAGAATGTAGGTTAGCAGGAAATTGGTTAGGTTCTGGTCTCTGATTATGGGTACTACTCCTAGTAGGTTCAGGTTGTATAAGAGGTAGTGGCTCACTATTGGGTTCATATTTAGGGATACTAATCCTATGGGATTCAAGTTGACTAGGGGAAGCATGACTAGTACTAGGCTGATACTTAGGGGTTTTGGTTTCTCTAGCTCATAGGATAAGGGTGCAGATCTATGGATCATGGGATTATAGGATCTGGGGTCATAGGATTTTGGGTCAGCTCTATGATCAGTTTCTAAGGATGGATCAAGGTATGGGGTCCTCCTAAGGTTGGCTCTCTATATGGGTCAGGATATTGGGTCCTTATAGGATTGGACTCCCTATATAGGTCAGAATACTGGGTTCTCCTAGGGTTGGACTCCTTATATGGGTCAGAATATGGGTCCTCCTAGGTTGGACTCCCTATATGGGTCAGAATATTGGGTGTTGGGTCTACTAGGCTCATAGGGTGTGGGTGCATAGGATCTATGATCATGGAATCTAGAGTCATAGGATCTAGGTTCATAGGTTATGGATTCATAGGTTCTAGGTTCATAGGATTTGGAGTCATAAGATCTATAGGTTGTAGGTATACTAGGCTTATAGGGAGAGGGTAAATAGGATCTATCTTCCTGGTCGATAAAATCCTGATTGGGTCTTCTAGACTAACCTTAGGGATTGGGTCATGACGATGGGCTCTCCTAGGTTCAGCCTCAAGGTATGGATCAGGGTTTGGGGTCCTCCTAGGTTGAGGGGAATCAGGATCTGGCTAAGACTGTGACCCATGGTTTTTTTCTGGGGTCCCTACCCGACTTTTAACTAACTGATCTAACTTATTGGCAAGATGGTCAATTCTATCATTGGTTTGAATACGAGACTGAGTTAATTGGGTCATCTAGGTAGTTATCTGGTAGTTATGTGGGTAGCCATTTGGGCCATTTGATCAGCTAGGGCTTTTATTTGAGATTGTAAATTTTTCATGGATTCAGACATTTGTGAAGGAGGTGGGTGATATGAAACTCCTGATCTAGTGCTCATGCAAGACTCGATCAGACCGACTATAGCTGACTAGACCTGAGTCCAAACTAGATGCTCAATCAGGGTGGCAAACTAGCCTATAGTAACCCTGTACTCAGCCAGGCAGGTGTAAGGGAGTGTTAGGTCCTTGATTGCCAATCCTAGACACCAATCAGAGATTGGCCAGGTAGGCGGACCAGCACATAAGCCCTTCGGGATTGAATCCCTAAACCACCGTTCTAGACACTGAGCACAAGGCATACAACAGGTTAACTTGACACAGTGATCTAACACTAGCCCGGACCCGACCAGTTGGTGTCCCTAGCCCACTAGCCAAATTAAGTCTAATTAATTTTAGGTTAAGGCTTGGGACCGAATGCAAGGGATGTGGTTTTGGGCTAAGGAGAGGTGATCAAATCCTCCCCCTATCTGATATAGCAAGAGTGCCCTTAAAAGTAAATTATGCAATGATGGCAGGCAGATGAGGATGCAAATTAGGGTTAGATATTTTTTCTGGTATCTTTGGAGAATATGTAATTTTTTTTGGTATTTCTTAAATAAAAAACTTGCAAATCATGGCCTAATATGCTGGAAATATACTAAAATTAAAAATATGCAAAAACTGCTAAACAAAACCTAAAACTTCCAAACTTGTCTTGCTGAAAAATAGAGCCAAAAACTTACAGGATGTATTTAGGCTTGAAGAAAATTTACAGGCCATAATAAAATCTACAAAAATTTTTAAAATTACTGTGAATTATGAAAATCCAGAAAAACAATTTCAGAATTTTTGGAGTTTTTATCAGGGAGAAATAATTAAAATAACAGAGTATATATGGACTGAAAATTGCAGAAAACAAGTCCTAATCTAAGCTCTGATACCAAATGATGGGGAACTAATTTGCATGCAATTTTTTTTATATGTTTTATATGTGGGTTTTAGTGATTAATTCCAAATTTCAGATTAAAATAAGTTGTAGGGAATTTTATATGAATTTTAGAAATCAGAATGCAGATTAGGACCTAGAAAAGTAGAAAAGAAGGATCGCCGGGGCTGAGAAGCCTCGGTTAGGGCAAGTTCTCCTACAATAAAACTACTGGAGGTAGAGGGGTGTACCTGACAATGTCTGTGAAGATCGCAACAAAAGGGTCTCTCGTTCCTCGACGGATGCGGCCTGGAAAATCGAGCCAAAGACCCCTCGATACCCGGCTTTCTGCTCGGTGATCCGATTGAGGCTTGGCTGGAGTCGTTGGATTCGTAGGAACTCGGGACCTGCAAACGACCTGTCAGGGGTTAGAAAACTCACAAAGGAACAAGAAAACAAAGAAAAACAGCAAGGGAGGCTTCTTTTGGAGTGGGCGTCCAGGGATCTGAGATGCTTGTTGGTACCAGGAAGATGATTGCAGCACTGGGAAGAAGAACTCTCGCAAATCCCTTTATGCACACAGCAGGGTATCACACAACTCAATAGAAGAACTCAAGGTTTTCATTCATCAAAAATTCTCCTTCATACAAGAGGCTAGGGTCCTTTAAATAGACCCTTAACCTTGGCTCCAAGTAAGGGTACATAAGTCTTTACATAAGAATCCTTTTTCCCTCTCAAACCCTAGCTAGAAAATAAGGAAATATTAGGTAGAAAAATCCCTAAAAATTTCTTGACTTGGTCAAGACTCCAAGGATGCCTAGGGGGGCGTGTTGGGCTTCTAGGAGCAGCAAAAGGCCGGCCCAAAGGGGCTTGGGTGCATGGTTTGGGCCTCTGAAGCTGGGGTGGCCTGGTAGCCAGGTAGCAGGAATATTCCCGGTATCTTGCTTCTTAGGGGCTTGGGCTTGGCACCTGGGCTTGATTTCTTTGGGCTAGGATGCAGATGGACCTCTGAATCATGGATGACCTTATCTATAAATATACTTTGGCATCTGGAAGGGAATCTGGGCATCTGGAGGGCATCTCCAAGAAATCAGGGTTTTCTGAATTTTCCTCCTGGGGTCTTCAAATCTTCAAGCTGGGTTGTACATGTGCTATGCTTCCATGTCTTCAATCTAGTTGGACTTGGTCTTCACTTGTATGATATAGTCTTGAGTCTTCAGTATGCTTGGACAGGACTCAAAAAAATAAAATAAGCTCAACATGAGCTGACTAGCATTGGACTGAACTAGCTCAACATAAGCTGACTAGTACAGAACTGAAATAACAACTCAAAAGACTCAAACAACAACTAAAAAAAGGACTCAGATGGGCTAAGCCTTTATTACAGATGGACTCAAAAATTATTGATCAACTCACAGAGGATTGAGAAGCCTCTGCCTTATTCTGGTGCCTTTGGTGTCCGTACCAAATTGGCTCAAGGTGCTCACTAGGTATCACTGCTGGCTCCCTGTGCTCCATAAGGTTTGAAAGGTGAAGGTTGGGCTAAAACCTAAATTAGGTAGCATCTCATGCACATAGGCATTGGGTCCACTACTCTTCATTAGTCTGAATGGGCCAACTTTGTGAGTAAAAAATTTCTTTACAATCACATAATCCTCTGTAGAAAGTTTTTGTTCTCTCTTTTGAGAATTAGGCAAGTTGTTATTTAGTTCATTATCTTTGTTCAACTTTTGACTAATATCCTGATGCAAATGCTATGCAGAGGTCAGTGCATGTGTGGATAGATGCATCAGAGTTGTAAATTTATTAGACCCAAGACTAACACCAAATAGACTCGACTAGACTTCCCTATTAAAGAAAATTTATTGGACCTTTTGGGTCTAACCTAACACACTATAGACTCTTTAGGTTTGACCCTAGCATGGCATGCACATGAGAATTTACTATGTACTCCTACTAAGTGCCATAGGGTTCTCCTAAAGTAAGATGCAACATGATAAACTCAACAATGAATGCAACATGCGAACTTCTATAAAATGTAATCTAATAGTAAGAAAATTAGGAGATGTTTTAGAAAATGGTAGAAACTAAGAAGTGGGTTTAGGGTTTGTCTGATGGTGTAGGAAATAAGCAAAGGGTTCGGGTTAATCGGGTAGAGTAGGATGTAAGAAGGGGTGTCAGGAATTAGTCATAAACTAATAAGGTTGACCTTATGGGGTTGATGGGTGCCACAGGGTTTATAGTACGGAAGAATGAATCACTAATCTCATGGAAGAGATCATCAATGGAAACTATAGGATGGGATTCTTTCTGAGGGTTCTGATATGCCAAATCCTTGATAAAGGTAGACAATCAAACAACTCAAGCAATCCGTAATAATGGCAAATAATCCCAGGGATCTGTCTAATCCTGGTGCCCAACCAGATCTCAGAGCAATGGGAATTTCATAGTTGCACAGATCTCAAAGTAGAGCCTTCTCTTTGTTTCAAGCCTACTTGGTTATATTTTGGGTTTAATTGATCAAGTTTAATTTTTTGATTTATCTCTTTTGATGTGCTTAGATTCGGTTCCATCAAAGCCCCCGCCGAGCCTGACTCGACAAAGTCGAGTTCTCCCTACTCCAGGAGAATGATGGAGACCTGAGAGTCTATTTTATTTTATTCGAGTCCTTAGTCCATTTGATTCTATTTGAATCCATTTGAGTCTATTGAGTCCTGTAATAAAGATTGTGTCCTGTGATTAACTGAGTCCAGTTGAGTCTACTTAGTCAAGTCCAGTTATTTTCAGTCCAGTTAAGTTCAATCGAGTCCATGTAGTTTTCATTCAAGTCATGTTCAAGAGAAGAGTCAGCAGATTAGGAGATTCACCAAGCACCCCCAATTAGAGCTGGACTTTAGGCACCTGGGCCCTTTCATGCTGCCAAGCCCATAAGGGAGCACCACTCCAACCCATGATGATGGCACCGCAGTCCAAGCCACCCCAGCCTAGTGCCCTTAGCCCAAGCCCAATAATTGAGATTTCTTAGCCCTCAAATCAAGGTTTCTTGAGCTTCAAGTCATGTATGTTGGGTTAATCTATAAATACCCACCACTCCCCTATTGTATGAAACATCTTTTTCTCATGAATACAAATTAAATGTTATTTTATCTGAGTTTTTCCTCTAGATTGGAGTGGGTGTGAGAACCATGTTCCCGGTACTTAAGTGCAAGCCCTATTTGCCCTACTCCCTCTCTTCCAAGCAAGCCCTAGCCGCCATCATCCTCTTACAAGCTCCAAACCTACCCTAATCCCCTTGTGACTCCTATGCTTACCAGCGATCCCCGCTTTCCTATCTTACATCAAAGCATATGACCGAGTCCAGGTTCTCGGTGGACTGTCATTTGGCAGGGAGGGTGCAGGAGGACTTGAGGGCATTTTTAGGGAGAGACTGATGGTGGAGATGACGTATTGGACCATGAAGTTGGTGGTTGTCGGTGGAGGAAGGATATGGCTGATGAGGTTGTGGTTGGGGCTGTCGTTTAGCAGAAGAAGCTTCATGTGGGCATCATCAGGGACTTGGTGAGGCCGGTGTCAAACTCAGGTAGGGCCATGGGGCAATGTGGGAGAAGGGAAGAGATGGGGATGATGGAGTGGGAGATCTAGGTAGTGGCAGAAGCACTCGACATCGGTGTGAAGCGGATGAATCTGGGATGTTTGGGGAAGAAAAAATATACCTTAATCAACTTGGCTCTGATACAAATTGATGTGGGACGGGATCAGGTAGGATCGTGGGCGAGCCTAGAAGTCACCAAGATTAGGGTACTACTATTTTTTTTTTTTTGTAGAAGGTGGTGAAGGAACAATGGAGATGGAAAGTAGAAATCAGGACTCTCATGGACTTTGGGACTGATACTCACGGAGAGATCTCTCACCTCTTGGGCATCTCACCCAATCTCAAAGGACATGAGAGCGGTAAGGAAGATGGAATCAAGGAAGGGGATAACTAGACATGACCTCACATCATGTCCTTGGGTTGGGCCTCACACCTCTCCCCATGGAGCAAAAGAAGAGTCACTCTTCTCTAAAAAAAGCCTTTCATTTATCGATAGCAACCTTTTTACAAAGAGATTAGGGGCCTATTTATAACCTTCTAAGCCCCATTTGAAATTCAAATTTACATGAAAAGAGGGGAAAATGTAGTTACAAATTTCAATTTCAAATTTCATAAAAGGGGGTATGAAATCTAAAAATCTGCATGGGATTTCAAAATGGGGTGCCAAGAGTCTCCATGTGGTTGCCAAGTATCTCCAAAAATGATCTTCAAATTTAAATTTATTGTATCAAAATTCATACTGCACATGATTCATGCTACTCCGAAATTAATGCTGCTTCGAGATTGATGCAGATCGATGTCCCCATCAATAAGCTCTTGCTCCAATTCCTTAGCATCGATCATGTTTATTCCTTGTGTCTTTGATGCGGGACCTAGGATACATGCAAGTGATTTTATTTTGTTGTTTTATGTTTTAATGGATTGATCGATTTCCAAAATCAAGCTAAGAATGGATCTAGAGACTCGCATAAGGACAAGAAACTCCAGCATGCAGACATAGCCCTTAAACAGTGATAAAGAAACAACCCTAGGATTAAGAACCCCGGTAGGACTTAGCTCTAAATCAATATCCTATTTAGGAGACTAGTGAGTGCAGACCTCTTAAAGATCTGAAGTGCCCGATGCCGAGTTCTCTCATACTCACAGATGCGGCCTAGAAGATCAAGCTCTCGACCCTGTGGATTCGTTGGCTTTCTGTTTGATGGTCCTGAAGGCAAGGAAGGCTGATTCCTTTGTCCGTGGTACTTGAAGGACCTGCAAGCATCCTAGAGACGAGCTAGAAAATAATAAGAAATAAGGGAAGGCAATGAAATAAGGGAGGGTGAATAGAAGGTGGCAATTGAGGAAGGCTCTTCTTGTTGGGCATCCTAGAAGATCTTCCAAGGGGCGTCTAAGCTTGGAAAGAAAGGTTGGTGGCTTGCATAGGAATAGGTAATCCAGGGCCTCTCACCCCTCGATACCCGAAGGACAAAGGCACACTCTCTCATAGAGTTCCAAGTCAAAGACAAGGGCTAGAAGAAACTTCAGAATTTTTTTTTTTCATTCTTCCAAAATTAATTCACAAGAGGATTAGGGCCCTTTTATAAGCACCCAAGTCCTCATTTTTGAACATTTGAATTCAAACATGAAAGAGGGGTTACAAGACTTGATTTGGGGAGGAGAAAGGGATGGGTTGTCTTCATGAATCAAGGGGTGCCCATTTGAAATTTGAATTCCTCCTTCATGAAACCTTGGCATCCAACTTTTGAATTTTGAATCCTTTCATGAAGCTTGGGGTCCAACTTTAAATTTTGAATTTCTTCTTGCCCGACGATGATAGCTTGATTTGGGGCGTGGAGTGAGGATGTTGTTGGCTAACATCAAGGGAGGTTAATGGGCATCAACATGGCTTTTGAATTTGAAATTTCAGCTTGAAATTCGCCACTCAAGGTGCTTGGTGAAATGGTGCCTCCCATGCCATATGGCATTGATGATGTGTCACTCCATGAGCTGAAGTGACACCTCCCATGCCATGTGGCATTGATGATGTAGCACTCCCTAAGTTAGCACTCCTACTTGGCATGGAGGAGAGGGGGCTTGACTCATCTTCCATTGGGCTTGACTTGATTGCCCACTTGTGGACCTATCTTCAAACTAACTTGAGCCCATCTTCAAATTGATTTGAGCTTGAGAAACAATTCGTCTAATTACAGGATCAATTTATCCTAACTTAACCAAATTGGCCAAATTACATGACCAAACAAAAATTGAAACCAACTAGATACTAATTACATGACTCGAAAGCAAATTACTCAGGCTTAAAGCCTTATTAGAGGACCCAAATGACTTAAAACCCTAATCAAAAATCCATAGAGGGTTGAGGGGCCTCTGTCTAATCCTAGTGCTCACACCAATTCTCCCGGGATGGGAGGATCTCGACCCTGTCGAGTAAGGGTTGATCTGGCTTTGGATATTTCTCAGAAGATCATGGTCGAGGTGCTATAAGTCCTTTGGGTAATCCACAATCATCAGATTCTGGTCGACCTTGCCAACGGACTAGGTAATGATAGTGTTTGCCCCGGGTTGTGATAGCTTGATCATCGGACATGCTTGATCCATTCTCCTCTCTCAGGTAAAACTGGAGGTGGACGCTCAGGGTCGGGTTCACTCTCAAAGTATAGGCCAAGCCCAAATGGCTCGCTGTGTATGTTGCCAGCTCCCTATACTCGACTAAGTATGAGATATTAAAAGTCATGCTAATGCCATAATCCGGGGTAGCTCAAGCATATTGGCATTAGGGCCAACTCTCCTTATCACTTTAAAGGGGTCAGCTCCATGAGCATGTAGCTTCTTAACGGTTCCTAGTGGAAATGGTTCAGGTCTAAGCCTAATCATTACAGAATCCCCTATTTCAATTCTTTGGCTCGCTTTCAGGAATCAGCCAATTTCTTGTATGTATTATTACTTAGATTAAATTTTTGGCTAATCTCCTTATACATGCTATGCAAATGACTCTGCGGACTTTGAGACTCATACTGACACTAATAAATGCAGACTTAACTATGCATTCCTATTGAGAGGAATTTTATTGGACTCTCTGGGCTAAACCCTAACAGACTAAAGACCCTCTAGGTTGACCCTGGTTTGCTATGCACACGAACATTTACAATGGAGTCCTAGCAAATGCCATATGGTCTTCCAAAAGTAGGTCGCAAAACCTAACATAGTTAAAAAACTGGTGCAATAGAATGACCTCAACATAGTGTGATTTGAAAGTTTAGGAATATTGGAAGCCTTAGGGTAAGACAGGAAATAGGAATCAGAGTCTTGGGACAATCCCTTGGAAGCACGAAACAGACCTTTATTACTCAGGATGACCTTAAGATTTGAATATTGATCTATGGTTGTCATATGGTCCCTTTCGTTTAGGCTATTAGATCCTCTTTTAACTTGATCCTTAGGTTGAGTTGTATTGAATACAAATTTCTTCCCATGGTGACTAAAGGCACAAGTATTTGTTCGACCAAAATAGGTGGCATCATGATCATAAAGCTAGGGTCATCCTAGGATTATACAACTGACTCCCATGGGAATGACATCATACCAAATCTCCTCCCCATATGATTGCAATTTGATCAAGACTTGGCATCTAGACTTGATAGGTATCGAAGTCGAATCCATCCATGAGACCTTATAGGGGTTGGGATGAAGAACTGGGATCAATCCTAGGGACTTGATAATACTTAACGAGATGGCGTTGACAAAGCTCCCACTATCTACTTGATCTTGCATACCTTATCCCCTAACTTGATAAAGGTTTGTAGGATGTCAGCCCTACGCCAATCATCTTGCACTATGTTCTGGGTTAGGATGCACCTAAAACTCCTAACAGGTCATCAGACTCATGCAGTTCTTCCTCTCTCTCATACTCTTCCAATAATGATCCTCAGCTTCATAATCTTTTCGTTCTGATTCATTAGTGGGTTCTAACTCATTTTCAGCTGGCTCTTCTATGAGTCGGGCTTTGGATGTACATTGGCTAGCATAATGCCCAGGTTTATGGCATCTAAAGCACGTGTTATGAAGATTGGGGCTTCTCTGCACTTCAATTGACTTACCTTTATTATTTCTACTAAAACTGGGTCGACTTGGGTCATATCAGCTCAAGGGTCGACTCGGGTAAACTTGATTAGATCATGGGGTTCGGCTAGTGTTCCTAAAGGGTTCAGGTCTATGATAAGTGGGTGTCCTTTGAAATGCTCATAATTTTCTAGCAATTTGGTAAGCCTGCTCTAAGTCTTGGACTTCTCTAAAATAAAGCTCCTTTTCGATATCCTCATGTAGGCTAGCCCTAAACCTAGACAGAGTCATAGATTTAGAATCATTGATGTTACATCGCATGACATACTCATCAAACTTTGTGATGTGCTCGACCATGCTCTTGTTCCCTTGATTCAAATTTTGCCATTGATCCAATAACTTCTGGTGAAAAGACAATGGAGGTACTTATCTCTAAGCCTAGTTTTCATGGCCCCCCGGTTGCTATAAGTTCTTCTCCTCTTTGCCTGATTATCCTCTCAATAATATTCCAATATAACCTTTCTTGGCGAACCAATCTAAGTTTAGCAAATTTGAACTTTGTTCCTTCTAACATCGTATACCACTCAAAGTATTGTTCCATGTCTCCCTCCCAATCTATGTAAACTTTGGTATCTAGCTACCTCGAAGTGGGTGCCTCTAGGTTGACATTCCTAAAGGCTCTCTCTTCCTGATCCATGAGCTCCTAATTGGATCTCCTAGGGTGATCTCTTGGTTTGGGTTAGGATGTGGTGCTCTTCTGGGCTCAGCCTCTAAGGAAGGATCACGTTGAGGGAATCCCTAGGGTTGGGAGGTGACTCAGATTCTGGTTCAGTGTGTGGCTCCCGTGGTCCTCTCCAAAGTTCCTAGTCTTGTTTCAAATCCGTCAAATCATTGGTTCATTTGAACAATCTGCTCATGAGGATCCTAATCTGATCTTCGAGGTTATCCATGGGTTCACCTGACTGAGAGTGATGTGGGTGATACTGGATACCTGAACCTAGTTGACATGCAACACACAAATGAAGGTACTACCATTTCGCTAGACCTATGAGTTCAAACATAATGGGTTAACTTAGATTAACACACAACACAACAACTAGCCCTTTCACCGGCAAGGTAAGGGTGGGAGTGTGGGAGGCCCCCTTTGCTATTCGCAGGACCCCAATTAAGGAACCCACAACACCACTTAGGTCATTTGACACTAGCCCTCTTGCCTTAGACACCAGCTTCCCAGTGCTAATAGAAGGGTTGCATATCTAGTTTTCCATAATGGTTAAACTCGACTCGTTGATGTCCCTAAGCTATTAGATTGCTAATAGATTTTAAGTTAGGCTTAGATTTGAAATGCAAAGGTGATGGTTTTCAGGCCAAGGAAAGGTAATGACCTCCTCTTATCTTTTGATATTATCGCACTGGTAGTTATGCATATGATGGCATACACATGAAACCTAAAGAAGTGCACTAAAGTTTTTTTTGTATTTTGATGTGTATTGGCAGAAATATGAGTTTCTGAAAATTAAATGAGATGAATCTAAGTGCAGGAATTAAACTATGCAGAAATCAAGTAATTAACTCCTATGCTAAAATTAGACTTGCTAGAATTTTAGGACAGAATTATTCTCAGGTAGTAATCAGGCGTGCAGAAGTTCTTTAAATCGAAATAAATTCTGAGAAAATTCTATAAAATACTATCAATTACGAGGAATCTAGCAAAATAAGAATCAATTAAAATAATTAAAACAACAGACCATGTATTAGTTTGACATGATGTAGAATTTAATGATGCAGAAATCTAATGTTGCTGAATTTAATTATGCAAAATTTTCTTTATGACCTAAGATACCTATCTCCTTATTTTCTTCTTCAAGGTTCAATCACATCGGCACCCCTACATGCCATAGGAAGTCTCCTCTGAATGGGACGTGAGGGTCTTGCAGCCCTACTTTTTCTATGACCGGATGGCCATAGTGAAGCACTCGATATGAGTACTTAAAGAGAAACTAAGTCCTAACCATGCTCTGATACCGAACATGATGCGGGACCTAGGATGCATGCAAGTGATTTTTTTTTGTTGTTTTATGTTTTAATGGATTGATCGATTCCCGAAATCAAGCTAAGAATGGATCTAGAGATTCGCATAAGAACAAGAAGCTCTAGCATGCAGACATAGCCCCTAAACAGTGATAAAGAAAGGACCCCGGGATTGAGAAACCCCGGTAGGACTTAGTTCTAAATCAATATCCTACTTAGGAGACTAAGGAGTGCAAACATCTCAAAAGCTCTGAAGCGCTGAATGCCAAGTTCGCTCACACTCATGAATGCGGCCTGGAAGATCAAGCCCTCAACCTTGTCGATTCATCGGCTTTCCATCAGATGGTCCTGAAGGCAAGGAAGGCCGACTCTTTGTTCGTGATACTTGAAGGACCTGCGAGCAACCTAAAGATGAGTTAAAAAAAAGCAAGAAAGAATGGGAAGGCAATGAAATAAGGGAGGGTGAAGAGAAGGTGGTGATCAAGGAAGGCCCTTCTTGTTAGGCATCCCAGAAGATCTTCCATGGGATGTCCAAGCTTGGAAAGAAAGGTTGGTGGCTTGCGTAACAAGAAGGTAACCCAGGGCCTCTCACCCCTCGATGTCCCGAAGGACAGAGGCACACTATCTCACAGAGTTCCAAGTCAAAGACAAGGGCTAGGAAGAAACTTCAGAATTTTTTTATTCATTCATCCAAAATTAATTTACAAGAGAGTTAGGGCCCTTTTTATAAGCACCCATGTCCTCATTTTTGAACATTTGAACTCAAATTTGAAAGAGGGGGTTACAAAACTTGATTTGGGGAGGAGAAAGGGGTGGGTTGTCTTCATGAATCAAGGGGCGCCCATTTGAAATTTGAATTCCTCCTTCATGAAAACTTAGCATCCAACTTTTGAATTTTGAATCCTTTCATGAAGCTTGGCATCCAACATTAAATTTTGAATCTCTTCTTGGCTGACCATGATAGCTTGATTTGGGGGCATGGAGTGATGATGTTGTTGGCTAGGATCATGGAGAGGTTTATGGGCATCAACATGGCTTTTGAATTTGAAATTTCAGTAGAACTTGGCTACCCAAGGTGCTTGGTGAAGTTGCACCTCCCATGCCATATGGCATTGATGATGTGGCACTCCTTGAGTTGGCACTTCTACTTGGCATGGAAGAGAGGTGGCTTGACTCATCTTCCAATGGGTTTGACTTGATTGCCCACTTGTGGACCCATCATCAAAGTAGCTTGAGCCCATATTCAAATTGACTTGAGCTTGAGAACCAATTCGGCTAATTATAGGACCAATTTATCCTTTTTTGACTAAATTGGCCAAATTACAAGACCAAACCAAAAATTGAAACCAACTAGATACTAATTACATGACTCAAAATCAAGTTATTCAGCTTTAAGCCTTATTACAGGATCCAAAAGACTTAGAACCCTAATCAGAAATTATAGAGTGTTGAGAGGCCTCTGTCTAATCCTAGTGCCCGAACCATTCTTGTCCCTCAAGTGACTTGATCCTCTCTCAACATGGTCTTTGGGTGGTGAGGAATTGAATACAATCTTCTTTCCATTATGAGTAAAAAAACAAGAATTAGAGCGACCATAAAGTATAGCATCATGATCATACAACCATGTCAACCTAATATATTGCTGCTTACTCCCATGAGAAGAACATCACACCAAACATTTTCTTGGTATGACTGGATTAGGATTGTGATTTGGCACCTAAATTTGATGGGAATCGAGGTTGAATCTATCCAGGATAACTTATATGGGCTGGGATGGGGTATGGTGGGCAATCCTAAGTTCTTGACTGTACTTGTTGATATGGCATTGACACAACTTTCACTATATAAGATGATCTTGCAGACTTTCCCTCCTTTCTTTGAAAAGGTTTGTAGGATGTTGGTCCTACGCCAATCTTCTTGCTCTTTAGCTTGGGTCATGATACATCGCATAACTCCTAAAAATTCTGATGAGTTTATGATCTTTTCATCCCCTTCATACTCATCAGCAAAGTTTACACATGCCTCAAATACTTTTTCCTCACAATCTTTATGGGTTCAGGGACCTCCTCTTCTATTTCTCCTTTGTGTAATGCTTTGATGGGACATTGACTTGCAATGCGACCTTCTTTATGGCACTTAAAATAATGGACACTACCTTTCTTCAGACTTGAGGGCTCTTTCCTTTGTCATCTCTATGGGTTTAGAGTAGTAGAATTGGGTTTGTTGGATGGGCTTGGGCTTGAGCTGGGTCTACTTCAGGGAATTAAACCTATTGGGTTTGGGTTGATGGAAAATGGGTCCCCTTTGGAATCTCTCACAATCCCTAGCAATTTGGTAGGCTTGGTCTAGATCATGGACCTCTCTAAGAAATAACTCTCTCTGGATTTCTTCTCGAAGACCTGCTCTAAACCTAGATAAGGTCACAGCTTCTGACTCAACTACACTGCATCTCATGAAGAACTCATCAAACTTGGCAATATACTCTAACACCGTCTTATTTCCTTGACTTAATCATTGCCATTGATCCAAGAGTCTTTATTCATAGGACATTGGTAAATACTTCTCCCTGAGCTTCACCTTCATAGCTCTCCAAGTGCTATGGGCATGTCACCTCTCTGTCATCCAATGCGCTCAACATTACCCCAATACAATCTAGCCTGACAGACCAATCTAAGTTTGGCAAACTTAAATTTTCTATCTTTTGACATTTCATACCAATCAAAGTATTGATCCATATTACTTTCCCAGTCTATATATATCGTAGGATCCAAGTTTCCATCGAATGTGGTTGCATCTAGATGAATGTTTCTAAGGGCCTCTCATCCTGGTCAACATAATCATGGCGTGGTCTCCTTGGATGTGGGTCAGAAGTATGTTCCTCGCATTGGACTCTAGGATGGATGGGTGGCAATATGGGTGATTGTGGCTCAGTAGGGATCATGCAGGTATTTTCAAGAGTTCCTATCCTTTCTTCCATTTGATAAAACCTATTGTTCAATTGCTTGAACTGCTCAGTCATAGTTCTCATTAGAGCTTCTAGATTGGGGTCCATGGTAGAACTGGGTTAGTCTTGTGAATGTTGATATGGAGTTCCTGATCTAGTAGTCATTTAATACAAAGGCTCATTTTATGGTTTGCTAGGCCTAGAAGTCCAATGTAATATGAATTGACTCAGTATAGATCAAGACTACAAATATCCTTTCAACTGGCCAGGTAAGAGGTGGGATTGTGGGAGGCCCCCCTCGCTTTCACGAGGACCCAATTAAGGAACACAAATTCACTTAAGGTGTTTGTCTTTGGACCTCTAGCCTTAGACACCAATTTATAGGACTAGATGAAGAAATGATTCACACTAGTCTCAACACACTAATTGGTTTGACTTGTTCGTGTCCCTAATTCTAATTAAGTTTCTACTCAATTTTATTAGAAGGTTTGGGTTCGATGCAAAATGTGGTTGGTTATTTTTGGGCCAAGGAAAGGTAATGACCTCCTTCCTTTATCATATGATATTGCCACCCTTAAGTAGTTTAAAATGAATGCAACAAACACAATCTATCTAAAAAATGCTGAAATTAGATTGGCATAACTTTCTTAAGCAAAAAATAGATGTCCAAAAATCTACAGACCGAAATAAATCCGGAGAAAATTCTTTAAAATAGTATCAAATGTAATAAATCTAGCAAAGTAAGAATAAAATTTTTCTAAGTTTCCTACATGCAGAAACAAATAAACTAACAGACTATATACTAGAACTATGGGATGCAGAAACTAAGTCCTAAATGAGTTTTTTCTTTGTTTTCTTCTTCTCGGGTCAATTCACAACGGCACTCCTACATGCCATAGGAGACCCCATTGAATGGGAAAAGAGGGTCGTGTAGCCCTACTTCTCTCCTATGATCGGACAGCCCAGGTGAAGCACCTAATCCAAGTACTTAAGAGAGACATACTTGCTACCATCATGATGCTAACTCTTGCAACCATGCTCTGATATCAAATTTGATGTGACATGCAAAGATGAGTTTTAACTTAGAGGATTAATTAGTTGGTTGAGCAAAGAATCCTACGAGCATAAACAAATTCATCCATAAGATAGCAAGGGATTCAGATGAAAAAAAACTAAATAAAACTAGTGCTTCATGTTTAATCCTTGAAGATTGGACCTAACGATTGGGAAACCATTCTAAATAGGGCTTAGACCATTCAAATATTCAAACCTAAGAATAAAGAAAGGTTTACATACCAATATTGAAGTCCCACACTTGTAATGGTGAGTCAATTTCAACACTCTTTGGATAGGACTTGAAACTATCACACCATTGGATGAAGACTTCTAGTTTAGATGGTTCCAAAGGCAAGATTAACCTCTTCTTCAACTTGCAATCCTGGTGGATCCTAGAAAGGAAAGAATTAGTTACTTGGATTGGCAAGAAGAGGAAAATGTAAGGGGTTTAAGAAGTATTGAAGTTGGTGGATTGTTGAAGTTGTAGGGGATCATAATGGTTGATTTTGCACCTTGGATGTGTGCTGGTTGGAACTCCATTTGCTGAACTTAGGTGGCAACTCTTGAAGGATGAAGAAGGGCACTTTGAGGTATTGTAGAAGGCTTCCTTGGAGGATGAAGTAGTGGCCTTGAATCTTGAAGAAGAAGACTACTTGGTTTGGTGGATTGGGGAGGGTGGTTTTGGTTGATGGAAGGGGCATCTCCTTTGTTAGAATGTGGTGGAGTTGGAGGTAGCTAAGTTGACTAAATGAAGAACCTATAGGCCTCTCACCCTCTTCCTCTCGGAGGACATTTGCACAAATACAAATGGAATTAGAAATCTGAAATTTTCATTCATCAAAATTGTCTTTACAAGAGGGGTTTGGAGGGTTATTTATAAGCCTCCAATACAAGTTTGAAAATTTGAAATACATGGAGAATATCATGGGAGGTTGCTAGCTATGTGGAAGGGGAGTTGAAACCATGCTTGATATGGGGAGAAAATGGTGGTTGGCCTCCTTTCATTTGAATTCAAACTTTGGTTGCCCAAAGCTTGGTGATGTGGCATGCTTAGGTGTCCTCCATGTAGGATTTGAAGATGACATGGCCACCAAGTAGACTTGATGATGTGGCATCCACCTTGGAATGGTTTGTTGGAGTGACTTGTGGCACTTAATCTTCAAGCCCTATTGTTTATCTTGAACCCAATTCAAACCCTTCTTGGACCAACTTAGGAAATCAACTAATTACAAAGTCAAATTGAACCCAATTTGACTCAAAAGACCAAATTGATATGGGCCTAATCCTAATTATAGGACTCAAACTCAACCAAAAATATAAATTTTCCTATTTACAAGACTCATGTTCAATTAAAGAAATGAAATTGAAACCTAGAGTAAAATTAAAACCAAAAGTAAAGCTAACTTTAGTAAAATTGAAACCAAAAGTAAAGCTGACTTAGTCCATCCATAATGAGTCTGGCTTGATTAGATTGGACTGAATTCTCTTTCGAACTATGGTACCCACACCACTTTTCTTGGATTCAATTTACATGCAAAAAGGATAGAAGAAGGATATAGGAGAAAAGATGTAGGAGAAAAAAAAGTTGCTTTATTCATTTGGAGAAGAAATTCTTGCTGCTATTACAAGATAACATCCTTTCTTCTTACTTGAACCAAGAAGAAATCTCATGCAAGCCTCATGCATGCATACAAGACAAGACACCCCCTCTCCAAAACCTTGAAGCCACTCTCACCAAAGCCCAAGTCCCAACGCACGCACCCCTTCTTCTCAAAACCGAGAAGACTCATGCATGCATCTCTCAAGAACCATGTAGTCCCTACACGGACTCCCCAAGAAACCGTCAACCTCTCAAAACTGAGAAGCCTGACATGGTCCAAGTCCTGATGCACACACCCTCTTTCCTTTATATAGATGGATGGTGGTTATGTCCTTGAGTGGTTAGGTTCTTCTTGGGTAGTTAAGCTTCCTAGGACCAAACTGGTTAGGACTCCTTAGTTAGTTAGGCTTCTAAGTGGTTATAACCAACCAACTAACAAACTAAGCTAACCTACTAACCAACTGAACCCCCTTTCACACCAAAGGGGTAGCCGGGTAGACTGGGCCCAACCCCATAACCCAACTGTGTTATATTACAATCTCTCAAAACTCTTCCAAGAAATCAATGTGAGAAAACACTCAAACCCCGAGCCCATATATACCCATGTCTAATATGTTCTCTCAACCCTGAGTCAAGCCCCCTGACCCAACATGACCTTGGGGCCCTTGGAACCTATAAATCTAAGCTTCTAAACCTGTGCTAGACATCTATGAATACATCATGAACCCCCTGGAATATCTCAAGGAACTGCTTGGAATGCCTCCAAGCACCCAGGGATTGCCTCGAACATCCCTGCCATGACCTCCCAAATATCTTCAAAGCTTGGGAGCACCATACAAAACCCTATATTTTGGCATTTAGCAAGGTCTTGGCTAGTCAGGGATTGTCGAGGCCAGTGTTAGTAGCATAAATAGTCACACTCCCAGAACCTTTTTCTTCATCAATCAGTGGTTCTGGTTCAGCTTGTGGCTCAGATGCTATCTCGATCAATGGAGCCTTATCTTTATCCTTCTAGCTAGGCTCCTCAAATGGTTCGGGGTAGACGGCATCGTTAGTTGCTCTACGGGTATGTAAGGATGCTTTGATGAAGGACCCATCTCCATTTTCTTTGAAGAACATTTCGGTGAATGAACATTATCCTCATCAGAAGAAGATTCTATGACTATAGGGGTGTTGTCCCTGGTAAGAACCTTTGGAGCAATAGGAGTCCTTTTTATGCCTCTCTGTTGTGATCTCCTTAAAGGTTCTGTAGCTACTCTCTTCTTGACGGCCTATTGGAGCCTTCCAGCATCTTCCTTCATTTTGGATTCCATAAAGGAAATGGAGAATCAAACTTTGTTAAGTTAAAATATAATGGAAGAATTTGCGAGAAGAAAGGACAGGAGTAAAAGGCTACTCGAGAGGAAAAGATGCTAATGGCATAAAATACTTACCCCTCAAGAACAAAAGGCCTCTTATATAGGAGGTGCCAATAGCCTTGAGCATCCTTTAATCATGCCATGTGCATTCACTTTCGATCGATGGGAGTCGAGGCGATAACTTTTGTTCGTGTGAAGATAGTTAGGAGAAATAAAAGGACCATGACTGATCCAATTTTGGAGCCACATAACTTTATTGACTCAAATCAAGGTGACCCATGATCTAAATTATAACTTCCTTGCCAACGAAAATGTGACATCTGGCAAAGACAACATGCTCAACTAATGATGGATCAAAATCATCTATAGAAGTCGAGGTTTGTCATTTTCAAAAAACATCCCTTTTTCTTCTTCTTCTTGAGCTTTGCCTCTTGCTCAGAAATCTTCAGCTGAGCCTTCTTCAACTTAGCTTTCAGACCTTGAACATCGGCAGTGTTCTGGTTTAATTTCTCTTCCATGAATGCTTTCAGTTCTTCGGCCACCTCCTTTTTGGCCCTCGTTGATTGGAGTTCTTCACGGGTGCCCTGATTGAGGTTAGCAAATTTTGATATACTTTCCTCCATCAAGATTACATCATTTATCAGCTGCACCAAGTAATAGAAGAAAAGAATTAGTCATGTTGGTTATATTCATGAAGAAATCAGTAAAGAGAAGAACACTTACTATCAATATATTTGGAAATACTGAATCAGCCACCTCGTCAAGGTGGTGATTCTTCATGACCCCCTAGTCTCTTGAGAGTAGGGTGGCCTTCAGCAGCTTCCATGAAAATTTGGGATTCTCTAAACCCCATGCATCCAAGAGAATTGCAAAGTCCACTTCATACTCACTATCGAGGGGAGTATCACTTCCTAACCCCTCTTCGACTTGAGGAGCCTTGCCCTTATCTTAACGGGGAGGTTATGCTGGTGGCACATCGATGATGGGCACAGGATCTGGATGCCCTAGAGTTTGAGAGGGAGTTGAGCCCCTTTGGTGGATCTTCGATTAGGTACTTCTTCCTCCTTCGAAGGCATCCACATCAGAGTACTTCTCGAGGCCTCTTCGGCTTGAGCCTTTTTTTAATCTCTGCCCCTTTTGGAGGGGCTGGTCTAGACCTGTTGAGATAAACTGGTTTGAAAAAGATAATTATCGGTTCAAAGATTCAATTGATCCTACCCTAACGGTTGATCAAATGGATTGACACATCGACATACTCAACCTTCAATGGGAGAGCAGATCAATACAATGTTTTGACTAGCAATGACATATAATTTGAGATTGGACTTCAGCAGATGGCCGATTTACTATGCATGCTCCAAAGTAAGCCACTCCAAAGTAACTGGCCAACTCACAACATATGCTCTAAAGCCAACAGCTTCGAAGTAAATGGCAAATCCATGTAGTTCTACAGTGCATGGCTAATCTACAGTCAACCCACTCTGAAGAGTATGACTCTAAAGTAAATGGCTGATCTACAACCAATGAAATAACTATCGACCAACTCCGAAGAGAGAAGCCAATCTACTTTTAGCTAAAGCCATCAAGAATGAACTTGGTTATTATAACCAACAACATGATTGATAACTATGGTCTCAGTAAGACCAAAGTAGCTAACATTCGATAATAACCATAATCAGTTGAAGGGAATTTAGACTGACTAACTTCCCTAATAGAAATTAAGAAGGCTTAACTACTTTTGTTACAGCAACACCTATCAAAAGCCGTAAGAGGGGACATCCGAGGTAAGCATTTTTCCAAGATATTCCAGGCCATGCAAGTTTAAGCCCAATCCATGACTAGCTCGCATTATGCCCACCTGACTCTCCACTCATTTCACCTTACTTTCTTTCTTTGAGCTCTCAATTCTATGGCCTGAACCCTACTGATTAAGCATCGGAGTGTTCCCCATCAGAGAAATCCGGTCAGGAGTTTGTTTTACATGAATCCCAGAAGGTGAATTGGTGACCCAAGCACTTCGTCTGGTCCATAGGGATCAATGTCAACCCTACCCTAATCCCATTCTCATGTATGATGCATCTTGACATCATCCCTTCTTGATCTATAGCTTGGTATGTTTTCTAAATTAAAACTAAATATATCACCATACATCATTTTAGTACTGTAGAAAGATTTTGGAGACAATCCTTAAAAGTAGTGCCAAATAAAAAGAAATCAATTTTAAAATTTTTGAAATCGTTATCTCTTATTTTAGAAATATCCTATCAGATAGCTTCTTTATGTATTTTTAGAATACTTATAATTTGGGCATCCTAGTTAGGGATCATTAGAAGAGTGTCATTGGGTGTGATAGGAAGTAGTTTCAATTCTAGAATATGTTGTAATTATATTGGAAGGCTAGGTGATGTCTGAAAGAAAAGTATCCTAAAAGCCAATCATTGTAAGGATATTTTTGTAATCTTTCAACTCTTGTATGACATTATTATATTAATTAAAGGTATTTTTTGTTTCATCATAATGTTGTGTCTTATTTAAAGATTATGATGAATCCCATAGGTTAGGACAAATAATTTAGGGTTATGATGGAGATCATAACGATGAAACATAAGTTCTTATAAATCCTAAGATAAAATGCTCCTAGTTGTTGGATCATCGATTCGGGGATTGATGCTTCTGAAAAAACTAGCTTATCCTAATATGCTCTATGGAGAGGGTGGTTGGTCTCACAGCCACTTTGTAGAGATACTAATACAAGGATAAGGGTGCTCATAAGGGTATGAGTTCACAGAACTGATCTACACTGAGAATATTTATGGAAGTCTTGCTACTTTGAAAGGATTATGCCCTATAAGCCAATATCTGTATCTCCCAGACCATTGTAAATTGACAAATTAATAAAGGCAATAATTTTTTATCATTCGCTGTGTCATTATATGATGAACCCATAGATTAGGGCTATGGTTGTAGGGCTATGATGAGATCATACCAGTGAGATCTAAGGCCTTAAAACCCTAATCTAGAATATTCCTAGTCATAGGAACCCTGAGTTGGGGATCAGGGTTTCCGGTAAGACTGGCACATCCTATGTATGCTGAAAAGGGTGACTGCTCTCACAGTCATTCGTGTAGGATACTAATACAAGGATGTGGGTGCTCATTAGTGAATGAGTCCACTGAATAGATCCAGTTTGAGAACATCTAATGGAGCCTTAGCTGCATGTCAATAGATGTTTCACATAGTGGGAGTTGTACAAGTAGTCCTATGACCTGAGACTGCCATAATACCTTATGTACATGAACCCATGCTTTGGTTCAATCTCAATCATGACACTGGGTCATGCATGAGGTTGATGCTGGGTATGGTGAATTGTATATGAAGGTAATGAGTAGGTCAACAAGGAATTGATCACTCCTTGTAGGAGGAGATTGCATCCAGCCAAATTAGGTCAGATGATGATTCAGGAAATCTTTGATCAAAGTACAGATATTAGAAATGATTTCTAATATCGAATTAATTGAATCATTAGTGTATGACTGAGCTGGGAATGAGTATAAACTGGATTTGACATGATTCCATATCCATAGTTATATTCGGGATGCAAGATGATTGAAGGATCGAATTGTACGGAAACTTTCCACTGAAGGGTAGTTTTGGAATTACACCAGAATTTCCATATCTTCCGGGTAGACATGACACGTTGCTAGACGTCAATCTTGTCTTGTGGGTTGATCAAATTAAATGGTTTAATTGGATCACTAATTAGGAGGAGTCCTAATTGACTGACTCGAGTTAGCTCGATTTGACCTAAATCGATTAGAATGAGTTCTGATCAGATTAGGTCAACTTGCACTCGGACCCACTGCTGGCTAAGTATGGAACCCAATGGGTCACACACTTAGGATAGATAATCAAGGATTTAATTTGGAATTAAATCTCGTTTGCAGATGAACACACTAGCATGTGTTGCAAACCATGACTTCTACTTGAATCGGATTCGAGTTAGGGTTCCGATTTGGTCTTTTTAGATCCAAATTCATTCCGGTTTGAATCTAATTGAAGATTTAAAATGTTGGGCTAACAATAGGCTAGCAATTGGGCTAACCTAAGAGGCTAAACCCCTTTCCCACATCGCCTAAAACCCCTCCCCCTCTCTTCCCACGCGCGCGCGCAAGGAGAAGAGTCCACACGCACGTGGACTCTCTCCAAATCGCGTTTTTGCATGAAAAGAAAGAAGGGAACGGCATCTTTTGGCTGATGAGGCGTGGATCAGAGTCCACCTAGGCGTGGACTCTTCAAAATGGGAATTACGGTGAAAAGAAAAAAAAAACTCCGAAGGGGCGCGACTCTTTTCTCTGCGCGCGCCCTTCTGAGTTTTTCTCGATCCCTCTTCGCGTCTGTCCATCTCAAGGCCGTGAGATTAATCCCAAAGGCCGTGAGATTAATCCCAAGGGCCGTGAGATTAAGAGAGAAGACGTGAGAAGGAGAGAGGGGCGTGAGAGGATTTTTCAGAAGGAGAAGGCGCCTCTCTGTCGCCTATTTAAGAAGATGGCTTCACCGTAAAAATTCATTCCAGTTTTTTCTATGGCGAAGCCTTGCTTCTCTTTCCTTCTCCCTCTCCAGAAGACTGTTTCCCCCTCCTCTCTTTCTTCTTTGATTCCTTTACAGAGCCTAGGCTCTGTCGAATCTCAGAACAGAAGGAGAGTCAGAGAGAGAAACTCTCCGACGGTAAAGGAAGAAGGCGCCTCTTTTCTTCTTTCTTACATTAAGACAACTTTGTCTTAATCTTCTTCTCCCTCCAAGACAAGCCTTGTCTCATTTTAGGACAAAGGCTTATTCTTAAGACAAGAGTGTCTTAAGGGGCCAGAACTGCCAAAAACTGGGAGAAGGGTAAGAGAGAAAGTTTTAGTCCCTGTTTGGCTAAAGGTGTTCTAGCCAATAGCTCATATATCAAGTTTTTGGGGTAGAACTTGATTGGAAGGAACCCAAATTGAGAAGTCACTGTCTTGATCATCTGCCCGTGTGGATCACCATCGGAGGGCGGACAAGTGGACGCCTGGTGTGTTCAAAGGTTACTCCATTTGGAGTTTATTTCTACATCAGATTGGATATAAGCGATCTGAGGTTAGTATCTAAACTGTGTTTAAATTTGGACATGCATGTAGTCATAAGCTTTAATTGCTAATAAGGAGATTTTGGGATTAGGGTTCGGACCTGATTTCATAAAGTTTTTGAAATCCACACTTCCGCACTGGTCACCGAACCCAACAGTGGTATCAGAGCCTCCTTATTAGGATTAAAATTATGCAGTTCAATTCATGATGTAGTATCATGTTAAAGTTTTTATATTGATGCACAAGGCATGTCTTTGATTGAACATGAGTTTGATGATTGCCACCAGTTAGGGTTTTCCACTGAAACCCTAATTATCTTAGAGATATGATTAGCCCTGGAGCCATCATACTGAAATAAGGTTGCCCTGGCATAATGGTGTATCCATTATGTGGTAAATGGTTGTCCTAGTATGATGGCACACATTTCACATATTTGCTTAGTTTAAAGCATGTATTAATATATGTGATAGCTTTTAATTGAATGTGCTGGCATTGCATGAACCCCTCTTAAAACTATATAAAGTGGTAGTATAGTTAACCGATAAGCATTATTAGTCATAATGGATAATTAGTCATTTCGGTGTCTAGAAAGGTGGTTCTGGGAAGGTAAGGGAATCATGGTTTTTAATTGGTTCCGTTGACTGACCTGGCCAATTTTAAATTGGTGTCTAGGAAAGCAACGGGGGACCCCCACATCTCTTCCACTAGCCTGGCCGATCTGATTGATTTAACTCTTGACTAACATGCTTGGTGTTAAAATACTATTATTGGCCTTCCTTCATGATAGGTCATCATTGTGTTACGATCTGTACTAGGTTTGTTGTGTACACACAAGACCTAATATGGTGACTAACATAATTTTTGGCCTAATACAATTATTTGTTTATGGCATGATTTAAAGTAATATTTTGTTGTGTACACACAAGGGTATTACTATTAAAGTCATGACTATATGGCTATGAAGGGTCTTACTTAACTAAAATATTATAGTTTGTTGTGTATACACAAGGCTATTAATATTTTAGAGGCCGAGATAAGTTGAGAATTGTACAGGTTACAATTGGAAAGAGTTTTCCTACCTATGAACTTATATAAGATTTGTTGTATACACACAAGGTCTTTTATAAGGGATTGGGATCTCAACCCCACTAAGAAAGATCAATTAAGGTTTTCTCGATCATCGTATAGAGGGTTATGATGCTCGATAAAATAGTGGGAGACATAATTAAATTAAAGTCCTAATTTAATTATGTGTTGTCATTTCATGGTTGTTTGCTTATGTTTTCGTTCTTTATTTAAATGTAGATAAATGGCCTCTTCACTCTCACTCCGTAGTATTTTAGATGCCAACAAATTGACTGGGCCTAATTATGTTGATTGGCTGAGAAATTTGAAATAGTACTCAGTCAAGAAAGAATTTCCTATATTCTTGATACCCCGATTTTGGAACCACCAAGGGAAGATGCCTCGCAAGAGGAGAAGACCACATATAATATGTGGCAAAATGACTCACTTACTGTCAAATGTGTTATGCTTGCCTCTATGACTAACGAGTTGCAGAGGCAGCATGATAGCATGGATACTAACTCCATACTGCTAAATTTAAAAGAGCTTTATGGAGAACACAGTAGAACTGCTAGATATGAAATATCTAAGCAGTTGTTCCGTGCAAGGATGACAGAAGGTACATCAGTACAAGACCATGTATTAAAGATAATTGATCTAATCACTCGATTAGGTCAATTAGGTTTTGTAATGGATGGGGAGTTGAATCAAGACTTGATCTTGCAATCACTCCCAGAGTCATTTTCACAGTTTGTTCTTAATTACCATATGAACAAAATTAATTCTTCCTTGCCTGAGCTGTTGAATATGTTGAAAATAGCAGAGAGCCATGTAAAGAAAAATAAGGCTCCAGTTCTTCTTGTGGATAAGAAGAAGACAGGCAAAAGGGGTTCCAATAAGAGGATGAATCCCAAAGGGGGCATTAAGAAGAAGAAAGGAAAGAAGGCCTCCGGACAGATGACCTGCTTTCATTGTGGCAAGCCGGGTCATTGGAAAAGAAACTGCAAGGTTTACCTTGCAAGTTTGAAGCCTGGTGCATCAGAGGCACCAAAGGTATGAAAGAAGTTCATACTATTTTGTCATTGGATTCTTCCATTTCAAATACTTGGGTGTTGGATACCGCCTGTGGTCATAACATCTGCAAATCATTGCAGGGACTTCAGGGGCTTAAAGTATTGAAGGAAGGTAACTTTGAGCTCTACGGTGCTGGAGGGGACCCCATCCAAGCAGAAGCTGTAGGGACTTTTGTTTTGAAGTTACCTTCAGGGAAGATCTTGGAGCTAAGGAATTGTTACTATATGCCAAAAATCATTAGAAATATCATATCTGTACCCTTGTTACTTAAACAAGGATATACTATGAATGTAATGAGCAGTGGCTGCTCAATTTCTTTATCTAATGAAATTATATGTTATGGCATATTCTGCAATGGTCTCTTAACTCTTTCCACTAATGACAATGTTTTTCATGTTTCTAACAAACGGAAAAGAGATGATGTTAACAATACCTTACTTTGGCATTGTCGACTTGGACATATTAGTGAGACTAGGATTAACAAGTTGTACAAAGAAAATTTCTTTGATCCTTATGACTATGAGTCATTAGGAACTTGTGAATCATGTCTCATGGGTAAGATGACCAAGACTCCATTTAGTGGACATGGAGAAAGGACAAAAGAGTTATTAGGACTCATACACACAGATGTATGTGGGCCTATGACAACTCAAGCCTATGGTGGATACTCATACTTCATCACATTTACTGATGATTTTTCAAGGTATGGATTTGTGTATCTAATGAAACATAAGTCCGATGCTTTTGAAAAATTTTTAGAGTATCAAAGTATGGTAGAGAAACAGACAGGAAAAAGTATAAAGATCCTTCGATCAGATAGAGGAGGTGAATACTTATCCACTGAGTTTCTTGATCACTTTAAAGATAAGGGGATCATCTCTGAATGGACTCCTCCTTACACACCACAATTAAATGGTGTTGCTGAAAGGAGGAATCGTACTTTATTGGATATGGTACGGTCCATGATGTGCTTCACGGAGTTACCTTTTTCTTTCTGGGGATATGCTTTGGAAACAGCAACTTATATCTTGAATAGAGTACCATCTAAAACTGTCTCTAGCACTCCATATGAATTATGGAGAAGTAAGAAGCCCAATCTTAAGTATATTAAGATATGGGGATGTCCAGCCTATGTAAAAAGGAATTTTGGACATAAACTAGATGCTAGAGCAGACAAATGTCTATTTATCGGATATCCTAGAGATAGTATAGGATATGTGTTCTACCACCTTGCTGAACAAAAAGTATTGGTCAGTAGGCATGCCACTTTTATGGAAAAGGAATTTATCCTACAAAAGGGCACTGGTAGAAATATCGAACTCAATGAGATTCAACAAATAGACACTTCTCAGTCAAGTAACAACATAGTTAATATAGAACCTGAACACACTCCTATCCATAGGTCTGATAGGGTGCGACAGGCACCTGAGAGGTATGGGTTCATAATTGAAAATAATGAAGCCCAAATCATTCAAAATGATGAGCCTCTAACCTATACGGAAGCAGTCATGAGTAAAGACTCAGACAAATGGCTGGAAGCCATGAGATCCGAGATGGACTCCATGTATGTCAACCAAGTATGATCTTTGGTTGATGCACCAGAGGGTATTAACCCTATTGGGTGTAAATGGGTCTATAAAAGGAAGATTGGGGCAGATGGCCAAGTTGAAACTTATAAAGCCAGATTGGTGGCTAAGGGTTTCAGACAAAAACAGGGAATAGATTATGATGAAACATTTTCCCCTGTTGCCATGCTCAAATCTATTCGGATTATGCTTGCTATAGCAGCATATCATGATTATGAGATCTGGCAAATGGATGTAAAAACTGCATTCCTCAATGGTTTCCTTGAGGAAGAGGTTTATATGTCACAACCAGAAGGTTTTGTCTTAGAGACTAAACCTAATCAGGTATGTAGGCTAAAGAAATCCATTTATGGATTAAAGCAAGCATCCAGGAGTTGGAACATCCGATTTGATAAAACAGTCAAAGAATTTGATTTTTTCAAAATGAGGATGAACCTTGTGTGTACAAGAAGACTAGTGGGAGTGCCATAGTTTTCTTAGTTCTATATGTTGATGATATACTTATTATTGGGAATGATATCCCAATGTTACAATCAGTCAAAGTGTGGTTATCGAAACAGTTTTCCATGAAAGACTTGGGAGAAGCATCCTATATACTGGGTATAAAGATCTATAGAGATAGATCAAGAAGGATGCTTGGCTTGTCCCAGTCTAGGTACATTGACCAGGTGCTAAAGAGATTTAGCATGGAGGAAAGAAAAAGAGTTACTTACCTATTGGTCATGGCATACGTCTTTCTAAGAGGATGTCTCCTAAGACACCTGAAGAAAGAAATAGAATGAGTTCTATACCTTATGCTTCGGCTATAGGGTCGATTATGTATGCTATGTTATGTACTAGGCCTGATGTGGCATATGCCTTGGGTGTAGCTAGTAGATTTCAGGCTGATCCAGGAGAGGATCACTGGAAGGCTGTGAAAATATTCTTAAGTACCTGAGAAGGACTAAGGATATTTTTCTTATATACGGAGGATCTGATCTTAAACTAGAAGCCTATTCAGACTCTAGTTTTCAATAAGACCCAGATGATAGTAAATCCATTTCAGGGTATGTCTTTACCTTGAATGGTGGAGCAGTAAGTTGGAAGAGCACTAAACAGCAGACTGTAGCTGACTCAACTACCGAGGCAGAGTACATAGCTGTCAGTGAAGCCGCCAAGGAAGCTGTCTGGATGAAGAAATTCATCACAGAGTTGGGAGTAGTTCCTGAGATTGAGAACCCGGTGCCACTCTATTGTGATAACACTGGAGCAGTTGCTCAAGCTAAGGAACCGAGAGCCCATCACAAGTCCAAGCACATTCTGAGACGCTTCCATCTTGTCCGAGAGATAATCGAAAGACAAGAAGTCTGCATCAATAGAGTAGATACAAAGAACACATAGCAGACCCGTTCACTAAGGCTCTACCACAGCGGGAGTTTGATCGCCACCTCGATTGTATGGGGTTAAAGATAAGAGCGATTGGCTTTAGTGCAAGTGGGAGATTGAAAGGATTATGCCCTATAAGCCAATATCTGTATCTCCCAGACCATTGTAAATTGACAAATTAATAAAGGCAATAATTTTTTATCATTCGCTGTGTCATTATATGATGAACCCCATAGATTAGGGCTATGGTTGTAGGGCTATGATGAGATCATACCAGTGAGATCTAAGGCCTTAAAACCTAATCTAGAATATTCCTAGTCATAGGAACCCTGAGTTGGGGATCAGGGTTTCCGGTAAGACTGGCACATCCTATGTATGCTGAAAAGGTGACTGCTCTCACAGTCATTCATGTAGGACACTAATACAAGGATGTGGGTGCTCATTAGTGAATGAGTCCACTGAATAGATCCAGTTTGAGAACATCTAATGGAGCCTTAGCTGCATGTCAATAGATGTTTCACATAGTGGGAGTTGTACAAGTAGTCCTATGACCTGAGACTGCCATAATACCTTATGTACATGAACCCATGCTTTGGTTCAATCTCAATCATGACACTGGGTCATGCACGAGGTTGATGCTGGGTATGGTGAATTGTATATGAAGGTAATGAGTAGGTCAACAAGTAATTGATCACTCCTAGTAGGAGGAGATTGCATCCAGCCAAATTAGGTCAGATGATAATTCAGGAAATCTTTGATCAAAGTACAGATATTAGAAATGATTTCTAATATCGAATTAATTGAATCATTAGTGTATGACTGAGCTGGAATGAGTATAAACTGGATTTGACATGATTCCATATCCATAGTTATATTCGGGATGCAAGATGATTGAAGGATCGAATTGTACGGGAACTTTCCACTGAAGGGTAGTTTTGGAATTACACCAGAATTTCCATATCTTCCGGGTAGACATGACACGTTGCTAGACGTCAATCTTGTCTTGTGGGTTGATCAAATTAAATGGTTTAATTGATCACTAATTAGGAGGAGTCCTAATTGACTGACTCGAGTTAGCTCGATTTGACCTAAATCGATTAGAATGAGTTCTGATCAGATTAGGTCAACTTGCACTCGACCCACTGCTGGCTAAGTATGGAACCTAATGGGTCACACACTTAGGATAGATAATCAAGGATTTAATTTGGAATTAAATCTCGTTTGCAGATGAACACACTAGCATGTGTTGCAAACCATGACTTCTACTTGAATCGGATTCGAGTTAGGGTTCCGATTTGGTCTTTTAGATCCAAATTCATTCCGGTTTGAATCTAATTGAAGATTTAAAACGTTGGCTAACAATAGGCTAGCAATTGGGCTAACCTAAGAGGCTAACCCCTTTCCCACATCGCCTAAAACCCCTCCCCCTCTCTCCCACGCGCGCGCGCAAGGAGAAGAGTCCACACGCGCGTGGACTCTCTCCAAATCGGTTTTTTGCGTGAAAAGAAAGAGGGAACGGCGTCTTTTGGCTGATGAGGCGTGGATCAGAGTCCACCTAGGCGTGGACTATTCAAATGGGAATTACGGTGAAAAGAAAGAAAAAACTCCGAAGGGGCGCGACTCTTTTCTCTGCGCGCGCCCTTCTGAGTTTTCTCGATCCCTCTTCGCGTCTGTCCATCTCAAGGCCGTGAGATTAATCCCAAAGGCCGTGAGATTAATCCCAAGGCCGTGAGATTAGAGAGAAGACGTGAGAAGGGAGAGAGGGGCGTGAGAGGATTTTTCAGAAGGAGAAGGCGCCTCTCTGTCGCCTATTTAAGAAGATGGCTTCACCGTAAAAATTCATTCCAGTTTTTCTACGGTGAAGCCTTGCTTCTCTTTCCTTCTCCCTCTCCAGAAGACTGTTTCCCCCTCCTCTCTTTCTTCTTTGATTCCTTTACAGAGCCTAGGCTCTGTCGAATCTCAGAACAGAAGGAGAGTCAGAAGAGAAACTCTCCGACGGTAAAGGAAGAAGGCGCCTCTTTTCTTCTTTCTTACATTAAGACAACTTTGTCTTAATCTTCTTCTCCCTCTAAGACAAGCCTTGTCTCATTTTAGGACAAAGGCTTATTCTTAAGACAAGAGTGTCTTAAGGGGCCAGAACTGCCAAAAACTGGGAGAAGGTAAGAGAGAAAGTTTTAGTCCCTGTTTGGCTAAAGGTGTTCTAGCCAATAGCTCATATATCAAGTTCTTGGGGTAGAACTTGATTGGAAGGAACCCAATTGAGAAGTCACTGTCTTGATCATCTGCCCGTGTGGATCACCATCGGAGGGCGGACAAGTGGACGCCTGGTGTGTTCAAAAGGTTACTCCATTTGGAGTTTATTTCTACATCAGATTGGATATAGCGATCTGAGGTTAGTATCTAAACTATGTTTAAATTTGGACATGCATGTAGTCATAAGTTTTAATTGCTAATAAGGAGATTTTGGGATTAGGGTTCGGACCTGATTTCATAAAGTTTTTGAAATCCACACTTCCGCACTGGTCCCGAACCAACATACTTGTCAAGAGATAGTTCTCATAGTGAGAGTTATGTAAGTGATCTTTAGACCAGAGGTCACCATGGTTCCTTATACACACTAAGCCATGTTTTGGTTCATACTCATTCATGGCATTGAGTCATGTATGGGGTGTTCTCGAATAAGATTGCTTAATAGGCTAGCCAATTTGAGAGAATCTTGTGTTTGGTTTAGTCCAATGTGGGGCAGCACTAACTTGGTTTTATCTAGATTTATTCAGCCTCTATCTCTATTATTTGGAGAGTCCTAAGTTTGAAGGACTCTTGGGACCAAATGAAGGGGACGTGGTGTGGACACCAGAAGCCGAAAGAAACTTCACTCCAACAAGGTTAGCCTTATCCCAATTTGGATCGAAGATAATTAGGTTACCTTGTATCCTTTAGTTCAAAAATATTTTATTTTGAAGAGTCATTTCCTTTTCAAGAGTCCTGTAATTAATTTTGAGTTTCAAATCAAGAGTGTTTATTGAGTCCTGTAATTACTTTTAAAATTTCGTTTCTTGTAAGTCCATTTCAAGTTTTAAAGTCTAGGTCAGTCTAGTCAGTTTAGTTGAGTTAAGTCTAATTCAGTTGAGTTAAGTCTAATCAAGTCTTAAAGCCATGAAAGCCAGCAACAAGACTCAAATTCTAGACCCCAGAATTTGACCACATGAAGAAGAGAAGACACATCAACCAAGCAAGAGAAAAGGACCATCAACTAGGACCATTGGGCGCCACATGTCATTCTTATCCAAGTAGAAGACCACCTCACCATGCCACGTCATCAGGTGCAACTTCACCAGCCACCTCATCACCCTTTGGGCGCCAACAAGGGAGATTCAAATTCAAGGAGGTTGGCCACATCCCTCCAAGTCCTCCACCAAATCCTCCAACCCCCCCCACATCCCTCCAAACTCTCCACCAAATCCTCCAACCACCCTTGTAATCCTCCTCGATTTGGGGTCTAGAATTTGAGTCTTGTTGCTGGCTTTCATGGCTTTAAGACTTGATTAGACTTAACTCAACTGAATTAGACTTAACTCAACTAAACTGATTAGACTGACCTAGACTTTAAAACTTGAAATGGACTTACAAGAAATGAAATTTTAAAAGTAATTACAGGACTCAATAAACACTCTTGATTTGAAACTCAAAATTAATTACAGGACTCTTGAAAAGGAAATGACTCTTCAAAATAAAATATTTTTGAACTAAAGGATACAAGGTAACCTAATTATCTTCGATCCAAATTGGGATAAGGCTAACCTTGTTGGAGTGAAGTTTCTTTCGGCTTCTGGTGTCCACACCAATTCTCCTGGGGTGGGCAGAACTCGACCCAGTCGAGTATGGTTCAGTTTTGCCCTGGTAATGCTCGAACAAGTCTGGGTTAAGTCTTTGCAGGTCCTCTCGAGTAATCCAAGAGTTGTCGGACTCAGGTCGACCTTGCCATTGAACCAGGTATCGCTGATAGTCCTTATTCCTGGTAGTAATGATTTTGTCATCCAGGATTCTCTCAATCCTCTCTCTCTGCTCAGGTAAGGTTGGTGGTGGACACTCGGAAATATGTTCACTCTCAGTGAAAGTTTCTGGCTCAAAAGGCTCACTAGGTATTAGTAGTGGTTCTTTGTATTCTACTAGGTCTGAAACATTGAAGGTTGTACTAATACCCATATCAGGTGGAAGTTCCAAAACATATGCATTAGGCCCTATTTTCTTTAAGATCTTAAAAGGTCCCGCTCCGCGGGCATGCAGCTTCTTTATGGTTCCAGGGGGAAACCGTTCAGGGTTGAGCCTAATCATCGCATAATCCCCTTCACAGAATTCTTTAGCCCTCTTATGTGAGTCAGCTAAGTGTTTGTAAGTTTCATTGCTCAGGTTGATCTTATTACTGATTTCTTTATGTAGATTTGTGATATGCTGTGCAAAAGACTCAGCAGACTCAGAGACTCGTGTGTGAATAGGTAGTGGGATTAGATCTAAAGGCTTCCTAGGCTTGCAACCGTGGACTATCTCAAAGGGACTTTTTCCCGTAGATCGATTGACCGAACTGTTGTAAGCGAACTCAGCACGTGGCAATAACAAATCCCAGTTTCCTAGACTTTCTCCTACTAGGCATCTCAGCAAGTTCCCTAGACTTCTATTTACAACCTCGGTTTGTCCATCAGTCTGGGGATGGTAGGCAGTGGAGAATTTCAGTCTGGTTCCTAATAGGTGCCAAAGTGTTTTCCAGAAGTAACTTGTGAAGCGGACATCCCTATCAGAAACAATGGTTTTTGGTAACCCGTGGAGTCTGACTACTTGATCAAGAAAGAGTTTGGCTATCCTAGAGGCATCGGAAGTTTGGGTGCAAGGTATGAAATGGGCCATTTTTGAAAACCGGTCGACCACCACAAAGATTGAATCATGTTTTCGAATGGTCTTGGGTAATCCTAGAACAAAGTCCATGCTTAGATCCTGCCATGGACACTCAGGTACAGGTAATGGAGTGTATAGCCCGGTATTCTTCTTTTGTTGCTTTGCAACAGCACATGTCCTACATCGGGCTACAATGTTTGCTACTTGTTTCTTAAGACCTGGCTAGTAAAATTGTTCCTCAACAGCCAAGATAGTCTTGTTTCGTCCGAAGTGGCCAGCTAAACCTCCCGCATGTATCTCCCAAACTAAAAAATCTCTTAAGGAGGTTCTTGGGATGCAAAGCCTATTCTCTCTAAAAAGATAACCATCTAGAAGGGTATAGTCATTATGATCACTAGATGGTCCTTGACGCAAAACCTGATAAATTTTATCAAAATCTGGACAGGTTTCGTACTGCTCCTTAAGTCTTTCAAAACCTATGACTTCAGTACTGACTGAAGTTAAAAGTAACGTTCTACGACTTAGAGCATCAGCTACCTTATTATCGGTTCCTGATTGATGCTTTAGGACAAACGTATAGGATTGGATGTACTCTACCCATTTGGCATGCCTAGGGTTTAGTTTCTTTTGGGAACTCAAAAACCTAAGGGCTTCATGGTCTGAAAATAAAACAAATTCTTGCGGTAGGAGATAATGCCTCCAATACCTTAATGCTTGCACTACCGCATAAAGCTCCCGATCATATGTGGAGTATTTTTTCCTGGCTTCATTCAATTTCTCACTAAAGAATGCTACGGGATGGTTCTCTTGACTCAGAACTCCACCAATACCTACTCCCGAAGCATCGCATGCTACTTCAAAGACCTTAGAAAAATCCGGTAGTCTTAAGACTGGTGCTTGGGTCATCTTATCTTTGATGTGAAGGAAGGCCTTATCAGCTGACTTCGTCCATTCAAAGTGACCCTTCCTAATACAATCCGTGATAGGAGCAACTATGGTGCTAAACCCTCTAATAAATCTTCGATAAAACGTAGCGAGGCCATGAAAACTTCTTACTTCATGAATATTATTGGGTGTTGGCCACTCTACAATTGCCTTAACCTTCTCAGGGTCAGCGGATACTCCTTCAGGGGTCACAACAAATCCTAGGAAGATAACTCTAGTCGTCATGAAAGCACATTTCTTTAGATTGGCATAGAGATTATCTTTCCTAAGTGCTAAACATACCTGCCTCAGATGTTGTTGATGATCTTCTCTAGTCCTACTATAGATAAGTATGTCGTCAAAGTAAACGACAACAAATTTTCCAATAAAGGCTCGTAGGACTTGGTTCATGATTCGCATAAAAGTGCTAGGGGCGTTTGATAACCCAAAAGGCATGACTACCCATTCAAATAACCCGTCCTTAGTTTTAAAGGCAGTCTTCCATTCATCCCCTGGTCTGATCCTAACTTGGTGATAGCCGCTCTTCAGGTCAATCTTAGAAAATATAGTTGCACCGGCCATCATATCTAACGTATCATCCAAGCGGGGGATGGGAAACCTATACTTCACCGTGATTTTATTTATGGCACGACTATCAACACACATTCTCCATGTGCCATCTTTCTTAGGGGTAAGTAAGGTTGGGACTGCACATGGACTCAAACTCTCCCTAATGAATCCTTTCTTTAGGAGTTCTCCTACTTGACGTTGTAATTCTTGGTGCTCGGTAGGGTTCATTCTATAATGGGGAAGGTTCGGTAGGGTTGCTCCCGGGACTAAGTCTATCGCATGTTGTATATCCCTAAGAGGTGGGAGTTGGTCGGGCAAGTCATCGGGGAACACGTCTTTGAACTCCTCTAGCACTTGACTGACTTCTTGAGGTTGTTCTTTTGAAAGAGGTTCTTGATGATCCTTAATGGTTAAAATCCAAACAGGTGACCCATTGCTAATTTCTTTCTCCATTTCTCTAGCAGTGATCACGTTTATCCCCTTTTTCTTATCACTCAATTGGCTTGATCCTCTCTTAATGGGGTTCTTAGGTGGAGAAGAATGGATTACAATCTTCTTTCCATTATGAGTAAACGAGCATGAATTAGAACGACCATAGAGTGTTACGTCAAAATCGTACAACCATGGTCGGCCTAAAATTATGCTACTTACTACCATTGGAAGTACATCACACCATACTTTCTCCAGGTAAGATTGGAACTGAATGGTTACTAGGCACCTAGACTTAATGGAAATCGTGGTTGAGTCTATCCAGGATACCTTATAGGGATTAGGATGGGGTACGGTGGGCAATCCTAGGTTTTTAACTGTGTTGGTGGATATGGCATTGACACAGCTACCGCTATCTAAAATGACTTTGCATACTTTCTCACCTATCTTAATGAATGTCTGTAGGATGCTAGTCCTACGCCAATCTTCTTGGGTTTTAGCTTGGGTGAGAAAACACCTAACCACTCCTAACAGATCTTGATCTACCAGGACTTCCTCATCCTCATACTCTTCAGCCAAGTTCTCATCTGCCTGGTATACTTCCTCCTCAAATTCACCTTGGGATTCTACGGCTTCCTCTTCTACTTCGCCTATGTGTAGGGCTCTATTAGGACAGTTGCTAGAATAGTGACCCACTTTGTTACACTTGAAACATGCGTTTGGAGTTCTTTGGGTCTCAGGTGTTTTTCCCTTGTCATCTCTACGGGTCACAGGCACATTAGGATTGAGTCGGTTGAATCTAGGCTGATTGGATCCTGACTGCTGATAAGGTGCACTAGTCCTAGGGGCTTCGGGCCTACGATAGACTGGACCTCTATGGAATCTCTCAGCATCCCTAGCTATTTGATAGGCCAATTCTAGGTCATGTACCTCTCGCATGAACAATTCTCTTTGAATTTCTTCCCTCAGTCCGGCTCTAAATCTAGACAAGGTCACCGACTCAGATTCATCAACATTGCACCTCATAACGAATTCGTCAAACTTCGCTATGTACTCTGCGACACTCCTATTTCCTTGAGTAAGTCTTTGCCATTGATCTAGGAGTCTTTGGTGGTAGGACATAGGAAGGTATTTCTCCCTAAGCCTAAGTTTCATAGCTCGCCAGGTCACTATGGGCACATCACCTCTCTGTCTAGTGAGTCTCTCAATGTTTCCCCAATATAACCTAGCTTGGCGCACAAGTTTAAGCTTTGCAAACTTACACTTGCGCTCTTCACTCATCTCAAACCAGTCAAAATACTGGTCCATCTCACCTTCCCAATCAATGTAGATCTTTGGATCTAAAATTCCATCAAAGGTGGGAGCTTCTAGCCTAATGTTCTTCATGGTTCGGTCATCTTGATCAAAGTGAATTGGGGTGGGTCTCCCGACATTGGGTTCATAGTTAGGCTCATGATGGAATCTCCTTGGGTTGGGCTCGATGGTTTGACCAGGGTGGGGTCCTCTAGGAATTGGATCATAAAACTGATCTTGGGGAGCTCTCCTAGGGTTTGTTTCGTAGAGAGGGTTTTGATATGGAATCCTTCTAGGGTTCAATGGGGTCTCGAGTTCAGGTGCAAGACTTGGCTCAGGCTCAGTCTGGGCTTCATGATTGCTTTCAGGGGTTCTAGCCTCTAACTGATCCAACCTAGTAGTGATGTGGGCTAACTGCTCATTCATGTCTTGGTTGGTTTGTGCCACATTCTGATTTGTTTGGGCCAATTGCTCAGTTAAACTCTTAGTCAGTTGGGCCACTTGATCATTTAGGCCTTTGATCAAATTCCCTAAGTTTTGGTCCATGGCTACACTTGACTGAGCTTGGATTGGTGAATACGGTGTTCCTGCTCTAGTTGTCATGCATGCAAATGGACTCAAGTTCGAGCTAAGGTTTCCTAGACCTAGAGCACAAATTAGAAGTCTAATTAAGTGAACCAACTAGCTAGTAGTACTTATGGGACTTAGCCAGGTAGGTGGAGGGGAGTGTAGGTCCCTGATTGCCAACCTTAGACACCAATCTGAGATTGGCCAGGTAGGCGGACCAAATCACAAGCCCTGATGCACCAATCCTAGACACCAAGCCAGTAAGCACACACCAATTAGCTGACACAGTTAACTTGACCTTAACCTGAACCCAACTTGTTGGTGTCCCTAACCCACTAGGGCAATTAACGTTCTACTCAATTTTAATTAACGGGCTGGGATCAATATGCTGGTTGGTGATTTTTGGGCTAGGGACAGGTGATGAAACCCTGACCCTATGTCAAATTGATGCCCTTAATTTGATTTCTCATGAGATGAATGAAATGCAAAGGTGCTGCAGAAGTGTGTTGCAATTTGAAAGTGGTGTGGAAAACGTGATGAAAAAAATGTCCAAAAATTCTGAAAAATTCACAAAGGATTCCTAACTTATATGTTTCAATGTAGATGAAAGGAATTTTAAAACTAAAATCTATACTAATCTAAGCAGATCCTACAAATGAAGATAAATAAAAAGGACAGAACATAACCCTAATGACAGTGTCGAACTGCAGAAATTTTTATTTTTTTTATAATTTTTTTCTGATGATGAAATTTAATATGGTGATAACTGACTTAAAAATGAACAAGAAAAAAAATATTTCAATAAAAAATCAGTGACTTGCCTTTGGAGTTGCAGGCGGATTACAGTCAGCCTACAGAAAATACAGCAAGCAGAAAAACAGAACGTGCCCAATGCAAAATTCACAAATAAAATCTAAGAAGTCCTTTGACTTTCTTTTTCACGGGTCAATCACAATGGCACCCCGACACGCCTTAGGAGATCCCCGTGGAATGGGAAGAGAGGGTGTTTAAACCCTACTTTCTCCTAAGACCGGACGGCCTGGTAACGCCCCCGATCCAAGTACTTCAAGGACTTAATGCTATGCAATCAGGAACTTATTCTACCATGCTCTGATACCAATTTGATGCGGAAAGCATATGATTAATGTTTAGATTATGGTTTGTAGAGCAATGAAACCTAATTACACTAGCATTGTACTCATCATAATAAGACTTAAGGATTACACGAAATGGAACTTTTACTTGATTAGACACAATCCTAAACTAAGAAGGAAGAAGATCTAGATAATAGGGGCTAATGATTATGGACTTACCTTGATGAGCTTTCCAACCTTCTTTTGATTTATACCTTGAAACTACCAACGCTCTGGACTGGAGGACTTGGATAACAAAGATCAGAACTCTGGACTTGGACTTCAGTCTGTCAGTTCATTGTCAAGGGGAACCCGGTTCTCAACTCAAAGACTTCGAAGGACCCTGCAATTGAAGATCAAAGGTTAAGGAAGAAAGAGATAAATGTAAAGAAAGGTTGGGAAGATTTGTGAACAAAGAAGAAATTGCAAAAGATCTGGCCGACTCCAATGCCTTCGTCTTGTACTGGAATGGTGAGTTGCTTGGAGAAAAAAATTGGCTTTGGCGTGGAGGAAGAAACTTTCACACAAGAACACAAGACAATTTGCTTCAAAACTTCACTTGTATTTCATTCATTTTCAAAATCCATCTCTTTTACAATGGGAGTCCAAGGCTTTTAATAGCCTCACAAAGCTAGCTTTTGAAATTTAAAAACTCCCCAAATCGAGGAGGATTACAAGGGTGGTTGGAGGATTTGGTGGAGAGTTTGGAGGGATGTGGGGGGGGTTGGAGGATTTGGTGGAGGACTTGGAGGGATGTGGCCAACCTCCTTGAATTTGAATCTCCCTTGTTGGCGCCCAAAGGGTGATGAGGTGGCTGGTGAAGTTGCACCTGATGACGTGGCATGGTGAGGTGGTCTTCTACTTGGATAAGAATGACATGTGGCGCCCAATGGTCCTAGTTGATGGTCCTTTTCTCTTGCTTGGTTGATGTGTCTTCTCTTCTTCATGTGGTCAAATTCTGGGGTCTAGAATTTGAGTCTTGTTGCTGGCTTTCATGGCTTTAAGACTTGATTAGACTTAACTCAACTGAATTAGACTTAACTCAACTAAACTGACTAGACTGACCTAGACTTTAAAACTTGAAATGGACTTACAAGAAATGAAATTTTAAAAGTAATTACAGGACTCAATAAACACTCTTGATTTGAAACTCAAAATTAATTACAGGACTCTTGAAAAGGAAATGACTCTTCAAAATAAAATATTTTTGAACTAAAGGATACAAGGTAACCTAATTATCTTCGATCCAAATTGGGATAAGGCTAACCTTATTGGAGTGAAGTTTCTTTCGGCTTCTGGTGTCCACACCAGGACGGTAATTAAAGGGGCGCAAAAGGACCAAGAGTCCTTCTTGTTAATCACTTACAAGGTGATAAACTATTTTTCATCCTCTTTCATATGACACCCATATTGCATTTTCTTTGACCGGTCAAATCAAGAAAAGATGGCATGGAAGAAAGTTGGCGAAAAGTGAAGAGTCGTGTCTCTTCACTTTGATGCTAATTCAAGTAGAGTCCTTTTGCTTTAAGTCCTTTTAAATCACCAATGCTTCTCATTCAAAAGCCACATCCCTTGGCCTTCCTGCAACTGGAAAATCACTTGTGGCATGGAGAATTTAGCTAGGAACTGAAGAGACAAAAAATCTTGTCTCTTGGAATAAGAAGGGACATGGTGCTTTAAGATAAGACTCCTTCTTAGTGAAGGGTCTTATATAATCTATGTTTCGATATATCAAAGGCTGATGATAAGGCTTATCTAGCACCTCCCCATCTCCTATAAATAGCCATCAGTGTTTAGCCTGATGGCATCACAGAATCCTTTCTTTCCTGCATTCTTACACTCACACTCTACCACACTCTCCTTGTCTCTTCCTCCCTTGTTAGAATTTAGGTCTTGTTTTAAGACAAGTTCTTCATTTTAAGACAAGTTCTTCATTTTAAGACAAGAGTTTTAGGAAGTGAATTAGGAAGTGGAAGTGAAAGTGAAGAGAGTTTTGGAAATGGCTCAGAGTGCTCTACTAGAGGGCAAGGACCTAGGCAAGGAAGGAGAGGCTGCCAAAGGATGAAAGACTTTTAGAAGAGGTTTAGTGGCTTAAGCAACCTACTTAGGAGTGGTTCCTAGGCTTGACTCCTGTGTGGATCACCGTTGGAGGGCATGCGCTTGTGTGCCTAGTAAAAAGAAGAAGGAATTAGTGTTCCGGGTATTCTTCATAACCCTAATTTAATGACTTGTTGATTGTAGTGAATAAGGGATCTTGGGGCTTAGGGTTTCTAGCGTTAGGGTTTTCAAGAATGAAATTTTTTGAAATCCATTGTTTTGCTGTACCATCGAAACCTTAGAAACCTAACAATGGCTCATATTTTTCAATCAATAATGAAGTTGTTTTAGAGTAGGACATTTTTATTAGGTAATTTACATTTATAGTATACCCATCTATATTAAAATCATCCACTCCAAAATGAGACAAACAGTAATCTAACAATTTCTAGGGGTGAATTGTTGGTGTAGCTTCCCATATGGTGTTATACATTTCTGGTTCTTGGAAAGTCTCAATGAATTCCATCATTTCATCTATTGGTACTCTCTTCTCATTAAAAAGAATAGAAGATTCTTTGGCACTTGGGAATTGGGCCATAAGTAAGTAGGGTAATGATGGATTTGGTTCATCACACTAGTCTAATTTTGAAAGAAACATGGGTGCATGCATGCCATTATCTAGGATTTTAAAAATCATAAGGTAGCATAAACTACAGTTATGAAAACATTTTTCATAAAAGAGAATGTATAATAATTTAAAAGCACCAAAAATAAGATATTTCTAACATTCTAATCAGATTTAATTCAAATTTAATTATATCTAAAATAAATTAAAAATAGAGAAGGATTGAACACTTACCTCGATTGCTATCCTTTCTTCAACACTGATTGCATCAGATTTGGTGGATCGTCAGGGTTCCTGTCGAAGCCATGATCATGCCTAGCCTTTATTGGTATCCTTAAAGGGATTGTTCTTGATTGACTCAATGATGCCAACAGAGTGCTAGCTCCTTCGCAGGTGACTCCTCTAGCTTGGATCTGAATCCTCTTCCAAGAAAATCATAAAGAGGAAGGCCACAAGCTTTGCAGCCTTTACGCAAACCCTTCACACAGGGTATTGGGACTTCTTTTAGACACTGAGAAGAGAAGAGAAATATTTTTCATTCTCTTCCTCTCTCCCTAGACTCTCTTTCTTTGGGTTTTGGCCATGGAAAATATCAGAAGGAAGAAGCAAGGGGCGGTCCAAAGAGCAAGTGGTGCGGCGAGACCATTAGGAAAAGTGAGATTAGCACACACCCTTTTAAGCCTCCTTTTTTATTTTTTTCACACAAAAACCTTTTTCCTTCTCATGTCAATGCTTGATAAGTCTCACCTCTCATAAGATAAGTCTCCAACATAATCTAAAATTTCATTTGAATTAGAGGTGGGAAACTAATAGGACTTTGAGGGCTAGCTATAAGAAGCTATGTGTGCCACTTGTTTTGTGAAGTTTTTGTCACACAAAATGATTCCACATGCCCCAAAGTGCACACCAATCTATTGATATAACCCATATCTAGATAAGAACTGTTCTTATCTAAAAAACATTCAAATCAAATAAGAAAAAGGGGCAAGAAAAATGTCATTTAATTGATGAACAAGTTACCCGTAGGAATAATATGGCATCCCTTCACTTCTCAGATTTTTGTCACAAAGAGAAGCATAGGATTCCATGCCAAAAATAGTTAGTGATTAATCCTTGTCCATATAAGTATTTAAATAAAATAAATCTTTATATAAAAGGTAAGAGAGAGAGTCCCAGTGGGAGAGGAAAGACCTCTCCTTGTAATTCTGCATGCCAAGAGAAGAGGGGTGCTAAATCCAGTGCCCCTCCTAATTTCTCATGCCCAAAAATAAGGTTTTGAATAGGTTAGGTGCAATCTTCAATTAAGTTTAATTTGGATTCAGTCCAAATCAAATTTTAAATTGAATCGAATCTAATTTGAAAAGGTTATCAATCGTATTCTCAATAGGATTGTGATTCAAGTCAAACATAGATGATTAAACCCAATAAGTCAAATTAAATTACAACTCCTGTAATTAAGTTCTTGATACCAAAATTAGTAGGTGCCAAAGTTAGTAGATACAAAAAATAGTAGGTGCCAAAAATAACATGTGTCAAAATTAGTAGGTACCAAAATTAGTAGGTATCAAAATAGTAGGTACCAAAATTAGTAGGTCCGAAATATGATCCAAGCCCTTGATTAAATCAAGACCCTATTTTATGTGACCTCTCAGGTTTCATTATATCTAGTAGTGAGATATACTATAATCTCTATCACAGTATTATTGAAACTCATTCGTTGGATCAAAACTATTCTAGCTCAACCACATAAGGATCGTTGATCCAAAAATAATCCAAGTGAGTTCCTACAATCCACCATGATATATAGCAGTATGTAGTGGTAATCTAATGAAATAAAAAGGTGAACCCTTATGTCTAGTTACATGTGATCAAGTTTCTTTATCAAACGTCTTGATAGGATACAAGTCATGGAATCTTGTCAATGCCTAAGCATCCATCAAATATTTGACTTAATCGACTCGAGCCCAATTATAATTTCCATGAAAACTTATTTCTATTATCATGCTGTTATAGCCATAGACTTAAGGACTTAATCTCTTAGGTTGCATAGGACTACTTTATAACTACTAAGATCGATAGATCCCCTATAGGTGTACTCCCAACTCCTATAGCAAATCTACTATAGCCAACATACACTACAAGGTCCCATATAGCTAGGGACCATGTTTATGTGCTTGTCAAACTATAACAAACCCATTATGAGTCATTGAAGTATCACAAGTCAAGGAACTATGCACACAACTACAACATCGAGAAGTCGAACGAGTGAGAAGACATCCATATGACTTCTCAATCTTGGTCATGCTCAGTGCTGTTATTCTCTAACAACCACTTGTACTCTCAATCTAGTGTCCGTATATTAAAGACTCAAGACTCGTCTACCCGAAAGGAAAGCAGTCCATATACTAGTCTTGATGAATTGATCACCATCCTCATGATAATCCAATGACCAAGAATATTTAGGAGTTAACCTATAATGACACATGTCTCAAACTCTCAACTCCTGAAAATATGTATCATTTTTCATTAACTCCTTAGACAATAAATGGACACAACATGTACGGTTAAAAATAGCCTATTTTAAATTATTAAATATAAAATATGTCCTTGATTGAAGATTTGTGTCAGCCAAATTGGCTTTTATGACATATTTAACAATCTTCCACTTGCACTAAAGCCAATCGACCATATACTATTACCCCATCTAGTATGCTTAAGTTTTAGCTAACTAAGGCTTATTAAGCTAGTAGATCTCCCATATCTCATGTGGATTTTACTTTCTGCACTTTAATACAGTAGTCACAAATTTAATAATTGCTTATATGTTTAGACTTCTGGTGAGACTTTGGTTCTTCAGCTAGAGCTATGGTACCATATTATGATCATAGAGTATTATATCATCTAATGATATTTTACTCAATTCTGAAATAATCATGAATTAGAATACATTCTTGCACCTTTAGAAGCAACAATGTAGTTAACCTTCATAGTCAAACCTACAATGATCAATTGTTTGGAATTATTCCAGATCACCATTGTATAAAAATACATCTCATGTATCCTTTAGACTTTAGCTCTTGACTCTAACAATATAAAACATATCTTTAGTACCTCTCAAGTATCAAAGATTATTTTCACATTCATCTATTGCTCATAGCTTGGAATTGACTGACATTTACTTTTGACACTCATAGCAAAAATCAAGTCATGTATATAGCACTGTTTACATGAAGTTCTCTATGGCTAAAGCTCAAAGAGATCTAGCTTATATACAAAATCTTGTCTAAAGTATTTAGACAAATTAAGAGATTAATTCCATGCTTAAGGAGTAAAATACTATATAAGATTTTACATGCCAAACTATTCAATACTTAATATACCAAGTTTATAATAGGTTAGTATCCTCCTAGATCCATCTCATAGACCTACATTCTAAATGTAGGATACTTTCAAAAGGTCATTAATGGAGAATTATCTAGTCAATTATATGGTTAGTAAAGGAATCATATTCCAAATGGAGAATATCATCGACATACAATACGAGGAATACACCCATTGATTTTTTATAAATACATAGTTCCTCATCTTATTCTTGACAAAATAAAATAATTTGAGTATGTCATTGAATGTGCATATCAATTCTGAGCTCTTTGCTCTAGCCTATCTTTATAGACCCTTTATAGTTTGTAGACCTTGTGATCTTATCACTATCCATCTACCAGATCTCATCATTGTAAACTGCAATAACAATTAGCATAGGTTTTAGCATGATCAAGGTGAAAAGATTTGCTAATGGTCAATGCATTGGCATTGATCATAGCTTTTCACCTGAGCCTTGCCTTATAGAATTATCTATTTTCCTTTATAACGATCCACTGCATCCATTAAGTACTATACCTTTTGGTGGATCTACTAAGATACATGGTTCAATCACATGGAGTCCAACTTCATGACATTAACTGTTGACCCCTTGAATGATTTTGATGATAACCAAATATTGGAGCATGCATTTGATTTTTGACTATCTTTCAAGTGCTCTAAAAGTTTTTGTAGGATGTTTTCATTGAACAACCTTCCTTCCGACAACATTGTAGAATGTCAAGCTAAATTTTGTTGAAATACTGTATAAAGAAGAGCCAAAAGAAAAATCAATCATGTATTCATAAAAAAGGGTCACTTCTATGTAGTTTTCTAGTTTAATTTTTTCAATATCAGTCTTTGAAGGACTTGGAAAGTTTTTGAGCTATTTTGTTGTCACTGGAAGAAGTTTGAAAAAGATTGAACAATTGAGGACCTAAGTCACAAGAGCTGACTCAAGATTGGCGAGCCGACTTGAAGTTTGGCATGACAAGAAATATTCTGGCATGAAAACATCCGAGTTGACTCGAGTCAAAAGAGCCAACTCGAGCAGAGTTCAATTATGAAGTTTTGAGAATTTGAGGAAACTCGAAGATATCTGAGCTGACTCATCCAGAGTGAAATTTCCTTACACTAACAACCGAGCTAACTCGACTACTAAAGAGCCGACTCTTCCAAAGTGCTGAAAATGTCAATTCTAAAGAACCAGCTAGGCAAGCAGACTCGACCAAAGTGAAGTTTTGACATACCTAAGGATCTGAGCTGACTCGAATGACTATTTCAGGTTAGTAATGGCTAGTTCTAAAACTCTTATTTTGAATCCAAAATGGTCTCCAATGGTCATATGTCGAATCCCAATAGTCTACAATGGCTATAACCACTTGAAATCAGTTGGAGAGAGTATTTATAAGTAATTTGAACCACTTTTGGAGAAGTTAATGACAAGGGAATGAGAAATTAAAGTGCTTTCACTGAACATTCAAAAGAACTCACTAGAGAGCATTCAAAGCAAGCATTCAAGACTTCACAAACTCTTATCAGAATCTCGAGGCATTCATTGAGGAAGTTAAGAAGCCTTGAAGAGCATTCAAAGTAAAATGAAGAGGGCTTCTCAAGTACTGCAAGTGCAACCATCCAACAACTTCGATTTGTCATATTACTGCTTTATTCTTCTAAGTCTTCATTTGAGTTGTACCAAGTATAGCACGGGCTATAACTTGGAGTTTGTTAGGTTATTGGAGAGCCTTAAAAACCATGTGTAGTGGGTTGTTAGTGATCCCATTTAAAACTAACATTGTATTGGGTTTTTATTAGCCCAGGATAAAACCAAGGTTGGATTTTTATTGAGCCTGAGATAAAACCATGTTTGGGTTTTGGATTGCGAGCCCGTGAAAACAATCCATCTATATTCCGAGGGTGAATATAGTAAAAATCCTACGTGGTATATTGGGTAGTGGATGTAGGAGCGAGGTTGCTACGAACCATTATAAAACTTGCTGTGTTTGTGATTGTGTTTCCTGTTATTACTTGCTTCCACATTAGTCAATCCAATTCACTGCACATACCACACTAAGAACTTAAAAAGGAGCACATACTTGTAATATTTTTTAAATACCCAATTCACACCCCCTCTTGGATAAGTCGCATGGGCAACAACTTGTATCAGAGTAGTGTCTCTGAATTTTAGTTAGAGTAAAGATTATATGGCAAACCTTATGAGTACTTCTTTGGCTGAAGGCCAATCCACAAATAGACCTCCAATGTTCACAGGCACTAACTACACTTATTGGAAAGCCTGAATGAAAATATGTATTTTGGCCGTAGAGTTTCAATTATGGATGGTCATTCTTAAGGGACCTCAAATACTGATGCGAGATGACACTAAGACTGCTAAACATGGATGAAAAGTAGTAAAATAATTTTTCTATGATTTTTATAATTTTATGTATAGGCTAGATTTCCAAAATAAAGTAAAAACTAGCAGAAAGACTAGTAGTGCAAAGAATCATTGGATCACAGGCAAGCTCATGCAAACTAATGAAATATCTAGGACCTGAGAGTTGAAAAACATTTGATTTAGGATAGCCTATCATCATCAAATCAGAAAATAAGAGTTGGGAATATTTCATACCAGTTAGAGATTGAAATCCAATAGTAGAAGAGATCACTCACAACTTTGATCGGAGCCTAGAAGAAGAAGCTTTGTTTCCCTTGAACCTGATGGTGGATCTGGACGGTCCAGGCAGCAAAGAAGGCCTCCTCAGGGGAGGGGAAGCACCTCGAGGATCCTGCAAGCATAAGAGGTTAATCAAAACAGCAAGTAAAAATTAGAAAAGGAACTAGGGTTTAGAAGGAATTGGAATTAGGGTTAGAAGATGGCAGCCGGGGAAGAAGAAGCTCCTGGACTTGGATGGCTGCAAGGGCTTCAATTCCTTGGGTGTGGCTGATCTCCAGGGATGCAAGAGGGTGCTAGGGTAGCAGGGCTTCAATCTAGGAACACAAGGAGAGCACTCAAAGAGAGAACCAAAACTCAAACTCAAGATAATTCAACAAAATTTCAGCAAAGGTTTATTCATATAAAAAAGATGCTTACAAGAGGGGGAGGGGTGGGGTATTTATAGTGCTTCCATGCCCTCACTAGCCATGGTTACACTTGGGTTACAAGTCCTCTTCCACATTGGAATACAAGTGCATTCAAAGCTAGGTTAGAATTACAAAGTCTAAAAGGATTAGAAATCCCAACAAGGTCAGAATTTTGACCTAGTCTTCTCTTCTTTCCTCTCCCGACTTGGCTTGGACTTGGTCAAACTCCTCAAATTTATTTTTGGAACTTGGGGAAGCAGCAAGGATGCCTCCTTCATGGGCATGGACAAAAATTTGAGGGGTCCAGGTGGGCTTCCATGGGATGCAAAGTGAAGATGAAACTATGCAACTCTAAAGGAGATTAGCAAAGATTAATTGGCAAGTTCTATCGACATATAAAGAGTTCAGCATAATTTATCAAAGATAAGTGAATGAAGCAAACTTGAATGATCATGCATAACCCTAATTACCGAGACTTCGAAATAATAAAGAAATAGGACAGAATTAAAACCACCAGTCATGCTAGTCAGATTAATGTCTCAGACCTAATTGATATTGACTTAACTGGCATTGATTTTCCAATAAGAATAAGATCACTCTTGAGGGGATCTTCCAGATGACCAGGCCATGCTACAGGTTGGAGACTCTTCTTGTTTTCTGGATTGGTGGCAAGAGATCCTTCCTCTTGAAGTCGGAATTCCAGAGAACCCTGCAACAAAGAAATCCCTAAGATGAAAGAACTTAACAAAACATGAAATGGAGAAAGGGAAGAGAGGTGGATGAAGCATTGATGGGGATCCTTCTTGGTGCCATGGTGGAGTGCTTGAGATGGAACAGGTTGGTCTCCTTGTGTTGATCCTCTTGATTCACCATTGCATGTTGAAGGCTCACTTGAGATTGGAGAGGAAGAAGGGAGTCCTTGGGCGTTGGAGAAGGAAGAAGGGAGGAACTAGAGTGGGCATGGAAGAGGAGAAAGACTAAACCACATAGACACAAAGACAATCACATAGAAAGAATAATCCAAGCCAAAAATTTTATTCATCCATTACCCTTACAATGGAGCATCCCAAAGTCTTTAATAGGAGCCTTACAAATCTTTAAAATTTGAAAGTCCCTAAAATGTGGAGGATTACAAGGAGAGTTAGAGGATTTGTAGGCCTTGATGCTTGATTTGTGGAAGAGGGTAAATCTTTAAAATTTGAAAATCCCTAAAATGTGGAGGATTACAAGGAGAGTTAGAGGATTTGTAGGCCTTGATTCTTGATTTGTGGAAGAGGGTAAATCTTTAAACTTTGAAAATCCCTAAAATATGGAGGATTACAAGGAGAGTTAGAGGATTTGTAGGCCTTGATGCTTGATTTGTGGAAGAGGGTGGCCAACCATCATTTTGAATTCAAACTTTCTTCTTGGGCGCCCTCTTGGAGTTCCTTCAACCCATGACAAGTGGCACCAAAGTGGGGACCACTTGATGAGGTGGCTTCTAGTTGAGATGGTGCTGAGGTGGCAAGTGGTAGCTGATGTGGAGCTGAGGTGGCAAGTGGCATGTGGCACCACTTGGCTTTGGACTTGTCTTGATGCTTCAAAATCTAACTTTCAACTGAACTAAGGCTTCAAATGGACACGACCCAGCATGGACTCAAATTAATTGGACTAAGACTTTGACTTGAACTGGACCAGACCCCATATGGACTCGAAATTAATTACAAGATTATTTGGATTCAAAATTGAAAGAGAAATTACATGACTAATTACAGGACTAATCCACCCATAAGGACTCAGACTTGAATTGAATAGGTTGGAGTCTTTTCCTGTTTCTGGTTCCCACACCAATTCTCCCGGGGTGGGAGGAACTCGACCCTATCGAGTGAGGGTTTGCTTGATAAGGTTCTAATGCATCCGGGTCGATTTGTTGTAGGTCCTCTCAAGAAATCCAGGAGTTTTTAGATTCTGGACATCCTTGCCATCTAACCAGATAACGTTGGTAGCCTTTATTTCTAGTAGTAATGATCTGGTCATCCAAGATCCTTTCAATTCTCTCCTTTCTCTCAAGAACACTTGGTGGTGGACACTCATTTGGTGTTTCACTCTCAAAAGAAACATTAGGACCAAAAAACTCACTAGGTATCAATGCAGGTTCTTTGTATTCTTTTAAGTCTGAAACATTAAAGGTTGAACTAATGCCATAACCTGGTGGTAATTCCAATATATAAGCATTGGGTCCAATTTTCTTTATTATTTTGAAGGGTCCGGCTCCACGGGCATGGAGTGTCTTCATAGTTCCCGGCGGAAACCTTTCAGGTTTAAATTTGATCATAACGGAGTCCCCTTCATTAAATTCTTTTAACTGTTTATGTGAATTAGTCATATGCTGATAGAGTTCATTGCTCGATTGGATCTTTTGGCTAATCTCCTTATACAATTCCCTAATATGCTATGCATATGACTCAGCAGACTCAGACACTCGTGCATGTGTGGGTAATGGGGCTAGGTCTAAAGGTTTCCTAGGTCTGTATCCATGGACCACTTCGAACGGACTTTTCCCAATAGACCTATTAACTGAGCTGTTGTAGGCAAATTCAGCATGAGGAAGTAATAGGTCCCAGTTTCCCAGGTTGTCACCAACCAAACATCTCAACAGATTTCCTATGCTTCAGTTTACTATCTCTGTCTAGCATTGGTTTGAGGATGATAGGCAGTAGAGAATTTCAGCTTGGTACCTAACATGTGCCAGAGGGTTTTCCAGAAATAGCTAGTAAATTTGACATCTCTATCGGACACAATGGTTTTGGGTAAACCATGAAGCCTAACGACCTGATCGAGAAAAAGCTTGGCCACCTTCGAAGCATCTAAAGTTTGAGAACAAGGAATGAAGTGAGCCATCTTGGAGAAACGATCGACAACCACAAAGACAGAATCATGCTTCCTAGACGTCTTAGGGAGGCCTACTACAAAATCCATGCTGATATCCTGCCATGGACAATCAGGGACAGGTAAGGGCGTGTACAGACCGGTGTTCTGTCTTTGCTATTTTGCAACAGCACAGGTACGGCACTGAGCTACAATCTGGGCCACATTTTTTTTGAGACCAGGCCAAAAGAATTGGTCTTCTATTGCTAAGATGGTCTTATTCCTACCAAAATGTCCGGACAAGCCTCCAGCATGAACTTCCCAGATCAAAAATTCCCTAACAGAGGTCTTGGGAATACACAACTGATTTACTTTGAAAAGGTATCCATCTAAAAGGGTATAATCACTATGCTTACTAGATGGTCCTTGTTGAAGGGATGATAGATGTTACCAAAATCAGGGCATGTAGGATACTCCTCTTTCAATCTATCAAACCCTACTACCTCAGTGCTCACAGAAGTCAACAACATGGAATGACGACTCAACGCATCGGCTACCCTATTTTCAGTACCGGCACGATGTTTCAGTACGAACGTATAAGCTTGTATGAACTCTACCCATTTCCTGTGCCTAGGGTTCAATTTCTTATGAGAACTAAGGAACCTAAGAGCTTCGTGGTCAGAAAATAGGACAAACTCTTGCGGTAGAAGATAATGCCTCCAATAACGTAATGCCTGAACTACCGTATACAGCTCCCTATCATAGGTGGAATACCTTAGTCTCGCTTCATTTAACTTTTCACTGAAATATGCTACTAGGTGATTCTCTTGACTCAAGACACCTCTAATTCCTACCCCAGAAGCATCACAAGCAACCTCAAACACTTTGGTAAAATCGGGTAACCTCAAGATGGGTGCGTGTGTCATTTTTTCCTTAATTGTTAGGAAGGCTTTGTCTGCTGCTTTAGTCCACTCAAAAGTCCCCTTCCTAATACAATCAGTGATTGGAGCCACTATCGTACTAAACCCTCAAATGAATCTCCAATAGAAGGTGGCTAAATCGTGGAAACTATGGATATCATGGATGCTTTTGGGTACAGGCCACTCTACTATGGACTTAATTTTCGCAGGGTCAGCGGACACTCCTTCAGATGTGACTACGAATCCTAGAAAGATAACTCTATGTGTTAAGAAATCACACTTCTTGATATTGGCATAGAGGCTATCCTTTCTAAGGACTTGGCAAACTTACCTTAGGTGGGTTAAATGGTCTGCCTTAGTCTTGCTATAGATTAGAATGTCATCAAAGTAGACCACCACAAATTTCCCGATGAAGGTTTTCAACACTTGATTCATAATTCTCATAACGGTGTTGGGTGCATTGGACAGACCGAACAGCCTAACCACTCATATAATCCATCTTTAGTCTTAAAAGCGGTCTTCCATTCATCTCCAGGCCTAACCCTAACCTGGTGATAGCCACTCGTTAAGTCTATCTTGGAGAAAATCGTTGATCCGGCTATCATGTCTAACATATCGTCCAGTCTTGGAATTGGAAACCTATATTTAATAGTAATCTTGTTGATGGCACGACTATCTACACACATCCTCCAAGTGCCATCCTTCTTAGGGGTTAATAAGGCAGGGACTGTACATGGGCTTAAACATTCTCTAACAAACCCCTTTCTAAGATGTTCACTAACTTGCCTTTGTAACTCCTGATGTTCAGTTGGATTCATCCTATAATGAGGCAAATTAGGTAAAGTTGCGCCAGGGACTAAATCTATGGCATGCTATATGTCCCTTAAAAGTGGAAGACTATCGGGTAGGTCCTCGGGAAACACATCTTCAAATTCTTTCAATAATTGGACCACCACTTGAGGGTGTTCTACAGGGGTGTGGTCCTTAGTTTCCTTAGCAGCTACCATCCAAATAGGTGCTCCCTCATTAATGTCTTTTTCTAATTCTCTTGCACCTATCAAATTTAATCCAGTCCTTTTTTCTTTCAGGCTACTAGCTCCTCTTTTGGTGTTGTCCTTAGGCTGGGTTGGATGAATGACAATTTTCTTACCATTGAAATTGAAAGCACAGGAATTTGATCGACCAAAAATTATCACATCATGGTCAAACAGCCATGGCCTACCTAGGATGATGCTACTTACTCCCATATGGAGCACATCACACCAGATTCGTTCCTGATAGGACTGAAGTTGGATTCGGACCTGACATCTCTGCTTGATTGTGATGGAAGTGGAATCGATCCAGGATACCTTATATAGATTGGGATGTGGTTTAGTGGGTAATCCTAGACTCTTGGCTGCACTAGTGGAAATGGCATTGACACAGCTTCCACTATCGATCATGATCTTACAGACCTTTTCTCCTATTTTGACAAATGTGTGTAGGATGCTAGTCCTACGCCAGTCTTCCTGCTCCTTGGTCTGTGTCATGATACATCTCATAACTCCTAACACATCTGATGAATTTACATTTTCTTCATCTCCATCATACTCATCAGCCAAGCAATCCCCTGCTTCATAAACCTCCTCTTCATCATTCTCCAGGGGTTCTGATTCACCTTATTCTGCCTCCCCTATATGTAAAGCTCTAGAGGGACATTGGCTCACGAAATGACCTGGTTTACGACACTTATAGCAGACTCGCTCCCTCTCACCTCGAACTTTAGGGCTCTTTCCTTTGTCTTCTCTAGGAATTGGGGGAATGGCAGGGTTGGGCCTAGGGGTTGGATTCGAGCTGGATCTTGGTCTATTGGTTGTACCAGGGACTGAACTAGGTCGACTAACAGGAGGATTAAACCTAATGGGCTCAGGTCGCCTAAATGTAGCTCTCCTTTGAAACCTCTCATAGTCCATGGCAACTTGGTATGCCTGATCTAAATCATGGACTTCTCTCAAAAACAGTTCTCCTTTTATATCTTCATTCAATCCTGATCTAAACCTCGACAATTTGGCTGACTCAGACTCAACTACGTTGCATCGCATTACAAACTCATCAAATTTAGCAACGTATTCAGAAATGGTCTTATTTCCTTGTGTCAATCGCTGCCACTGATCTAACAACCTTTGCTGATAAGACATAGGCAAATATTTCTCTCTAAGCTTTCTCTTCATGTCTCTCCAGGTCGCTATAGGTAAGTCTCCCCTCTGCCTAGCTATGCGTTCGACATTTTCCCAATACAACCTAGCCTGACGGACTAGTCTGATTTTGGCAAACTTGAATCTTCTCTCTTCAAACATATCATACCAGTCAAAATATTGTTCCATGTCAGCCTCCCAGTCTATGTACACCTTAGGATCTAGGCTTCCCTCAAAGGTTGGTGCATCTAGACGGATATTCCTTAAGGCCCGATCATCCTGATCAAAAGTATCATTGCGAGGTCTTCTAGGATATGGCTCTGGAGTGTGATCAGCATAATCCTGATGTGGCCTTCTATGAATTGGATCAGGTGTATGTTCCTGTCGTTGGGCTCTAGGGAGAACTGAAGGTAATCTGGATGAAGGTGGTTTAGTTGGGGTCAACCTAGATTCCTCTAGGTTTCCTATCCTTTCCTCGAATTGATCAAACCTAGAATCCAAACGTTCAAGTCGCTCAATCATAGATCTCATAAGGGTTTCCATACTAGTGTCCATGGATGAACATGGTTGGTCTTGTGCAGGGTGGTAAGGAGTTCCTAATCTAGTTGTCATGCAAACAATTTGACTCAAACTCGGGCTAAGGATTTCTAGACCAAGAGTACGAATTAGAGATCTAATTATAAGGACCAACTAGCTAGTAGTAACTTACGTGACCTAGCCAGGTAGGTGGGAAGGGGAGTGGAGGTCCCTGTTCTGCCAACCTTAGATACCAATCTGTGATTGGCCAGGTAGGTGGACCAACCCACAAGCCCTAATACACCAATCCTAGACACCAAGCTCGTAAGCACACACCAATTAGTGGACACAATCAACTTGACCCTAATCCGAACCCGACTCGTTGGTGTCCCTAACCCACTAGGGTGATTAAGTCTAATTGGTTTTAATTAAGGATTGGGATTGAGATGATGGGTTGTGGTTTTGGGCTAAGGACAAGTGATGAACTCTTTCCCCATGTCATATTGATGCCCTTAAGATGTTTTCAAATGAATGCAAATTTTTTTTTTTTTTTTTTGTGTTTTATGAGCTGACTTAATTAATTGACTTGATTAGTTTTCAAACAATTTCAAATTCAAACTTAAATTTTAAAATTTAAATTTCAAACTCCAAGTTTCAGATTCTATAATATCAGAATTTTAAAATTTTAAAATTTAAAATTTGAACTTCAAATTCAAAAATTTTCTGAGATTGGTTTTTGCTGGAATTTCAGTTCAGATTGAATCTCAGAGAGTATTTCGAATGCTAGAAATTCTAACAATGAAAATAAAATCTGAAAATTTTTTGAGAAATAATATGAATTATGGGGATCCCAGAAAAACAATAAAAATAACAGACCATGTACCGCAGACTATTTCAGCAAGATAGAAGATTGAAGTAGGAATTTTAGTATTTTCTGTGAATTTCATCAGATGCTGAAACTTTGTGTGATTATAAATAACCTTATATGGAATCAAAAAAAAATTATGGCAATGCAAAATGTACTATTTTTCTTTTTTTGAGTTTTTTTTTTATTACAGCCAGCAGATTCAGATTCACAGAAAAAAAGAAATTAAAGGAATTGCGATGCTTTACCAAACTCTAATCTAGAACTTCACGTCCGGTCAGGAGGCTCATTACTCCCATGGGTCGTGACAGTGTACTGGAATACACCCACTTAGGAGGCATGAGTTTTTGATCTAGTTTGGATTTAAGAGAAAACTATTCTACCCTAATGCAACCATGCTCTGATACCAAGAATGGTAGGGGATGCAAAGTGAAGATGAAACTATGCAACTCTAAAGGAGATTAGCGAAGATTAATTGGCAAGTTCTATCGACATATGAAGAGTTCAGCATAATTTATCAAAGATAAGTTAATGAAGCAAAATTGAATGATCATGCATAACCCTAATTACCGAGACTTCGAAATAATAAAGAAATAGGACATAATTAAAACCACCAGTCATGCTAGTCAGATTAATGTCTCAGACCTAATTGATACTGATTTACCTGGCATTGATTTTCCAATAAGAATAAGATCACTCTTGAGGGGATCTTCCAGATGACCAGGCCATGCTACAGGTTGGAGACTCTTCTTGTTTTCTGGATTGGTGGCAAGAGATCCTTCCTCTTGAAGTCAGAATTCCAGAGAACCCTGCAACAAAGAAATCCCTAAGATGAAAGAACTTAACAAAACATGAAATGGAGAAAGGGAAGAGAGGTGGATGAAGCATTAATGGGGATCCTTCTTGGCGCCATGGTGGAGTGCTTGAGATGGAACAGGTTGGTCTCCTTGTGTTGATCTTCTTGATTCACCATTGCATGTTGAAGGCTCACTTGAGATTGGAGAGGAAGAAAGGAGTCCTTGGGCGTTGGAGATGGAAGAAGGGAGGAACTAGAGTGGGCGTGGAAGAGGAGAAAGACTAAACCACATAGACGCAAAGACAATCACATAGAAAGAATAATCCAAGCCAAAAATTTTATTCATCCATTACCCTTACAATGGAGCATCCCAAAGTCTATAATAGGAGCCTTACAAATCTTTAAAATTTGAAAATCTCTAAAATGTGGAGGATTAAAAGGAGAGTTAGAGGATTTGTAGGCCTTGATGCTTGATTTGTGGAAGAGGGTAAATCTTTAAAATTTGAAAATCCCTAAAATGTGGAGGATTACAAGGAGAGTTAGAGGATTTGTAGGCCTTGATGCTTGATTTGTGGAAGAGGGTAAATCTTTAAAATTTGAAAATCCCTAAAATATGGAGGATTACAAGGAGAGTTAGAGGATTTGTAGGCCTTGATGCTTGATTTGTGGAAGAGGGTGGCCAACCATCATTTTGAATTCAAACTTTCATCTTGGGCGCCCTCTTGGAGTTCCTTCAATCCATGACAAGTGGCACAAAGTGGGGACCACTTGATGAGGTGGCTTCTAGCTGAGATGGTGCTGAGGTGGCAAGTGGTAGCTGATGTGGTGCTGAGGTGGCAAGTGGCATGTGGCACCACTTGGCTTTGGACTTGTCTTGATGCTTCAAAATCTGACTTTCAACTGGACTAAGGCTTCAAATTGGACCCGACCCAGCATGGACTCAAAATTAATTGGACTAAGACTTTGACTTGAACTGGACTAGACCCCATATGGACTCGAAATTAATTACAAGATTATTTGGACTCAAAACTGAAAGAGAAATTACATGACTAATTACAGGACTAATCCAACCATAAGGACTCAGACTTGAATTGAATAGGTTGGAGTCTTTTCCTGATTCTGGATTCCACACCAATTCTCCCGACACGATACAGATAATCGGTCGACTATGACACAGATAGAGTCATGCCTCCTCTGGGTCTTAGGCAAACCTAACACAAAGTCCATACTCACATCTTGCCAAGGACGATCTGGGACAGGGAGTGGGGTATAAAGGCCGGTGTTCTGTTTTCGCTGTTTGGCAACAGCACAGGTCCAACACCTAGCCACAATGTGTGCTACATCTCTTTTTAAGCTAGGCCAGAAAAAGTGGTCTTCAACAGCCAGAGTGGTCTTGTCTTTTCCAAATTGGCCTGCTAGACCCCCAGCATGAATTTCCCAAATCAGAAATTCCCTAAGAGAAGTTCTAGGGATGCAAAGCCTATTCTTAAAGAACAAAAAGCCATCTAAAAAGGTATAATCCTTATGATCACTAGATGGTCCTTGAGCTAGATCCTGATACATAGTCTTAAAATCCAGACACAACTCATAATCCTCTTTGATCTGCTCAAACCCTATGACTTCAGCCCTAACAAAATTCAATAACAAAGATCGACGACTAAGGGCATCAGCTACCTTATTTTCAGTCCCAGCCTTATGTTTCAAAACAAAGTATTGGACTGGATATACTCTACCCACTTAGCATGCCTAGGGTTAAGCTTCTTCTAGGAATTCAGGAATCTAAGAGCCTCATGGTCCAAAAATAGCATAAATTCCTGCGGTAACAAATAATGTCTCCAGTAACGCAAAGCTTGCACTACCACATAAAATTCTTTATCATAGGTAGAATACCTAAGCTTAGCATCATTAAGTTTTTCACTAAAGAACGCTACGGGATGATTCTCTTGGCTTAGGACTCCACCTATACCTACACCTGAAGCATTACAGGCAACCTCAAATACTTTAGAAAAGTCGGGTAACCTTAAAATGGGTGCCTAGGTCATCCTATACTTAAGATCTACGAAGGCTTTATGGGCTACTTTAGTCCGCTAAAATTCTCCCTTCCTAATACAGTCTGTGATAGGAGCAACTACAGTACTAAACCCCTTGATGAGTCGTCTATAGAAGGTAGCCAAGCCGTGGAAACTCCTAACTTCATGAACACTGGTCGGCTTTGGCCATTCTACTATGGACCTAATCTTCTCTGGATCGGCAGCCACGCCGTCAGGGGTTACTACAAAACCAAGGAAGATAACTCTATTGGTCATGAATTCATAGTGCTCGAGTAGGTCTAGGTTGAGGCACTGCAGATCCTCACGTGTGATCCACGAGTCCTGAGATTCTGGCTGGCCATGCCACAGGACCAAATATCTCTGATAGCCATGATTCCAGGAACATATGGCTTGATCGTGCAGGATTCTCTCAATCTTTTTCTCATTATTTGGCCAATTGGTTGGTGGACACTCTGGGATGGGTTCTCTCTCAAAGGGAGGGATAGGCTCAAGGTGCTCGCTACGTGTCTCTGCTAGCTCCCTAGACTCTATAAGACTGAGATGATGAAGGTGGAGCTAATACCTAAATCAGGTAGTATCTCATGCACATAGGCATTTGGTCCATCGATATTCATTATCTTGGATAGGCCAGCTTCGCGAGCAGAAAATTTCTTTGCATCACATTTCCTCTATATAAAATTTTTATATTTCTTTTGAGAATTAGCCAAATTGTTATTTAGTTCATTACTTAGGTTTAGCTTTTGACTAATCTCCATATGCATATGCTGTGCAGAGGTAAGTGTAGGTGCAGACATGTAATTTAGGCTATGCATTTATTAGACTCAAAACTAATACCTAAAAGACTCGACTAAACCTTCCTATCAAAGGAAGTTTTATTGAACTCTACGTGGTGTGGGCACTAGACCTCTAATTAGGGTTTCAGTTTTTGGGTCCTGTAATAAGGCTTCAAGCCTAAGCATTATAATTTTTTTTAGTCATGAATTTAGTTTCAATTATTTTTGTTTAGTCCTATACCTTGACCAATTTGGTCAAGTTGTGTCTATGTGTCCTGTAATGATTCTAATCCGAGTTTGTTTGAAGATTGGGCCCAAGCCGGAGTGGTCTTCAAGTCAGTCCAATTTGTAATGGGTCAAGCCATCTCCCAAGCCATGAAAGATGCCACTTGGTGCTACCCCAACCATCCCATGTGGCACCACATCACCTTGACATGTGGGCAGCCAAGGCAAGAAGGGAATGCTGGAATTTTTGGGCACCATTCCTTGATTCTTTCCTCCCTTCCCTCTCCCTATCAAGCCACTTTCCAAAGGAGCTATGGGTAGCCAAAGAAGGTTAATGGGCATTGAAGGCATGATCCTTGTTTCAAGCCCCATATCAAGACTTCTTCCCAAAGTGCTTCATCGGCTATGGAAGAAAAGCATGACCCTCAAATCAGGAAGACAACTCCCATGTTTCGAGCCCCATATCAAGCCATCTTTCCAAAGTGCTTGGTCGGCTATGGAAAAAAAACATTGATCCTCAAATCAAGAAGACAACTCCCTTCTTTCAAGCCCTAAATCAAGCCACAAGACCTTGGTTGGCCAAAGGAAGAAGAAATTTGAATTTGGGTGCCCTTTTCATGAAGCTTTGTATTTTTTTAAAATCTGAATGGATTTTAAGGTGCCTATATAAAAGCCCTTACCCCTCCCTTGTAAAGTTTAATGTTGATGAATGAAAAGAAAAAGATTTGAGTGCTACTCTTCTACTTAGTTTCCTTCGTTCCTTAAGAACGTCGATCTCCATGAGGGAGCGCCTTCGGGCATCGAGAGGTGTAAGGCCTCAAGTTACCTTCTCTTCCACCAATCCATCTTCCATCTTCATGTTCGGAGGCCAACTGGATGATCCATCTAGGTGCCCAGCAAGAAGACCCACAATCAACATCATCTTCAACTTTTCTTTTTTATTTCTTCCTGCTACTTGTTGATTCCTAATCCTTTCTTTGATTGCTCGCAGGTCCTCCAAGTACCACGAACACGGAATCAGTCTCCCTTGCCTTCGAGACCTTCGGATGGAAAGCCGGCATATTCGCGGGGGTTGAAGGCTCAATCATCTAAGCCGCATCCGTGAGAGCAAGTGAACTCGTCATCGGGCTCTTCAGAGCTTTTAAGGTTTGCAACCCTAAAACTCCTAAGTTGATATTGATTCGAGAGCTAAGTCCTACAGGGTTTTTCAATCCCGGGTTCCTCTTCCTATCTTGTTTAGGGACTTGCTTGCCTGAATTTCTTATTATTATAGAACCCTAGATCTACTTTTTGTCTATCTTCGGAAATCCTAAATCCTAAAAAAAAAAACTAAAAATCGCAAAGAACAAAATCACTTCCATCATTCCTATCATCTCGCATCTAGTTAGTGTCGCATCACTACGGGACAAATTCTAACAGACTATAGACTTTCTACATTTGACCCTAGCATGGCATGCACATGAGAACTTACTGTGTATGCCTACTAGGTGCCATAGGGTATGCCAAAAATATGATGCAAATCTAACCTGTGCAATGAATGAATGCAGTATGAATATCCTATAAAATGCAAATGAATGGTTAAAGAAATATAAGAAAATTTAAGAAAAGGCAAAAAATATAAGGTGGATTCAAGGTTAATCTGATTGGGTAGAAAGTAAGAAAAGGGTTCGGGGTATAATTTGATAGACTAAGATGTAATAAGGGGTGTCAAGAATTAATCCTAGACTAATGAGGTTTACCTTATGGGTTTGATGTCTATCTAAAGGGTCTATATAATGGAAGAAAGGGTCATTGATTTTAGGAAAAAGATCAAGTGGAGTCAAAAAGGTGACTTCATCCTGAAGGCATTGATCTAATGAGATTAAGTCCTTAATAAACTCTTCTAGTTCATAAATCAAAGGACTGGGCTCTCTAATTGGGCTTTCATCTAGTGGCTCCTCAAGTAAAACTCTAATAGTGGGATTGGATTCCTCATGGTCTTCTTCCTTTAAGGGTTCTTCCACTACATGGTCAGCTAACTCTATGTTGGTTACTATTGGGTATGCTAGGGTTAGCTAATTCTAGGTTGGCTCCTACTTAGGTATGGTCAGGTTCAACTAATGTTGGGTGGTCTTCTACCTGGTCATCTAATGATTCAGCTAACTTTAAATCTTCTATGGGAAACTCCTCTTCTTCCTCATACTCATTCACTAGGCTCTCATCAACTTCATATATTTCTTCTTCTAGGTTATCTTGGTGAACTAATGAGTTGGTAAGAGGGGTTTGGCTAATGGAAAATTGACTAAGTTCTGGGGTAACAGGGGTTGGTAAACTAAAGGATTCCTGACAAATACTTGGTTCATCTCTAGGGGTACTGATCTTATGGGATTCAGATTGACTAGGAGAAACTGGGCTATACCCATTGGTACTAATCCTATCAGATTTGGGTTGACTAAGAGAAACTAGCCTAGTACTAGACTCAGATTTAGGAGTCATGGAATCACCAGACTCATAGAACATGGGTACATAGGATCTGGGTTCAGAGGATCTGCGTGCATAAGTTCTAGAATCATAGGATCTAGAGTCATAGTATTTGGGCTCAGACCTATAGGTTGTGGATCTCTTGGGCTCAGGGTATGGATCAAGGTATTGGGCTCTCCTAGAGTTGGGAGGTGGGGAACATTGGGTGCTAAGGTCAGGCTTATGTTTAGGTATGATATGGGTCTTAGGGGTTTTCTCTAGATTTCCTAATTGGTTCCCTACCTGGTCAAACCTATTGTTCATTTGATTTTGGGATTGGGTCAGATTTGTGGTCAAGTGGGCATTCAGCTGGTTTTGGGATGGGGTCAGTTGGTTCATCAGGGTAGTGAATTGGGCATTTATTCGTTATTGGCTAAATCGATTCGATCAAATCGTTCGGTCATGGTTTTCATGAAAGCCTCTAAACTAGGGTCCATGGTTGAGCTAGGTTGGGTTTTAGACTTCTGGTATTGGATTTCTAGTCTAGTGGTCATGCACAAATCAAACAATCAAATGAAATGATGCAACCAAGCATGCAAAAGAGAAAGAAAATACTAGTATAATCTAAGGTTTCCTAAACCTAGAGCGAAAAACTGGGTGGGTCAGCTCAACTTACACCTAACCCAACAGCTAATCCTTTCATTAGCTAGGTAGGGGATGGGAGTGTGGGAGGCCCCCCTGCTTTTGCAGGGACCCAATTAAAAACCACAACACCACTTAGGTCATTTAATCTAGACCCCCAGCCTTAGACACCAGCTTTTAGTAATAGCTAAGAGGTTAAATGCACTAGTTGGCCCACACATCTCGGACCCGACCTGTTGATGTCTCCTAGCTCACTAGGACAAATTAAGTCTAATTGATTTATTTAGTCTTGGGTTAGTATGATGATGGTGGTTTTGGGCCCAGGACAGGTGATGAAATCCGGCCTTGATCTGAGATTTTGAGTTGCCCTTAAGATTAGGTTAAAATGATGGCAATCAATGGCCCTGATGCAATCTATAACAATCAAAATATAAAATATTTTTTTAATAATTTATGATATGTCAAGTTAGGTTTCTAGGGCTATCAAACAAAGTTTGGCTTAGGATTGGTGGTTTGGTAGTTGATTAAGTTAGGTTGAGTCAAGATGCAGAATATAGCAGAAATCAGTGAATTAGGGTTTCAGTGGTTATAGAGTATAACATAGATCCTGATAAAAAAAAATCAGAAAAAATCTAGAACAGAGGATAGACGGTGTTGATGATTTCTACCAAATTTCATGTAGAACAAAAATCATATGATGATGAAAACCTAGGGTTGTTATGACTGCTATAAAAATTATCAGGATTCTGTTAGGATTTCGATTATGCATAATTATGGAGATTTAAAGTTTCAATAAAATTAATTAAAAATTCTTATAATTACGAGGATTAAACAGAGGACATGAAGTGAAAATTTCACAAAAAATAAAATCGTTATGATGCCAAAATCAGATGGAAACTAGACACCTAATGCGATAAACAGAATACCAAATTAGGGTTTATGACTTCAAAGCAATAAAAAAACTATCCTAAACCTGCTCTGATATCAAACTAATACGGGATGACTCTAAGACTACTAAACATGCATGGAAAATAGTAAAATATTTTTTTTGTGATTTTTATAATTTTATTTGCAGGCTATATTCTCAAAATAAAGTAAAAACTAGCGGAAAGCTAGCAGTGCAAAGAATCATCGATCATAGGCAAGCTCATGCAAACTAATGAAATATCCACGACCTGAGAGTTGAGAAACTTTTGGATTAGGATAGCCTATCTTCATCAAATCAGAAAATAAGAGTTGGGAAGGTTTCATACCAGTCAAAGATTGAAATTTAATAGCAGAAGAGATCACTCACAACTCTGATTAGAACCTGGAAGAAGAAGCCTTGTTTCCTTGCCTTTTTAGGGGAGGGGAAGCACCTCGAGGATCCTACAAGCATCAAAGGTTAATCAAAACAACAAGTAAAAATTAGAAAAGGAACTAGGGTTTAGAAGGAATTGGAATCAAGGTTAGAAGATGGCAGCTAGGGAAGAAGAAGCTCTTGGACTTGGATGGAAGCAAGGGCTTCAATTCCTTGGTCATGGCTGATCTCCAGGGATGCAAGAGGGTGCTAGGGCAGTAGGGTTTCAATCTAGGAACACAAGGAGAGAACTCAAAGAAACAACCAAAACTCAAACTCAAGACAATTCAATAAAATTTTAGCAAAGGTTTATTCATATGAAAAAGATGCTTACAAGAGGGGGAGGGGTGGTGTATTTATAGAGTTCCCATGCCCTCACTAACCATGGTTACACTTGGATTACAAGTCCTCTTCCAAATTGGAATACAAGTTCATTCCTAGCTAGGTTAGAACTACAAAGTTTAAAAGGATTAGGAATCGCAACTAGGTTAGAATTTTGACCTAGTCTTCTCTTCTTTCCTCTCCCCACTTGGCTTGGACTTGGTCAAACTCCTCAAATTCATTTTTGGACCTTGGGGAAGCAGCAAGGATGCCTCTTTCATGGGCTTGGACAAAAATTTGAGGGGTCCAGGTGGTCTTCCATGGGTTGGGCACATGGGCTGGCATATTCCAGGGAATCTGGCTGGAATAATGCTTCTTAAGGGCTTGGGCTTGGTGCCTAAGCTTGAGTTTAAGGCCTGGAGTGCTGGAATAACCCAGGAAACATGAGATCCTAGCATATAGAGTATTTCAGAAGCATCTGGAAGGAATTTGGTAACTGAAATGGCACTTGGGGAAAATCAGGGCATAATCTGGGCACCTAGGTGTCGATTGAGCTCCCCTAAGATGGTGTAACTACTTCTGGCTTCAGAATGAGGTCTAGTGGAACTCCAAAATAGCATAGCCTCCTCTCTTGTACAAGAAGTGAACTCACACTAGACTCATACTGGTATACAGGACTCAATGTACTAGACTAGGTTGTGGGTTAAGGCAAATCAACTAACCTCAACTTATTACATGACTCAATTCTAGTTGATTTCAAAATTTGACACATGGATAGGTAAACTAAATTGGGCCCAGTAATCTATGTTTGATCCTGGTGCCCCCACCAAATACCCATGATAAAAGTTGGTTTCATGGATGTCCCAAAACCTAAAAAGGAATGGGATGAACATGACATGAAAATGGGTGAGCTGAATGCCAAAGCCTTGTTATATTATGCTTTGGATGCCAATGAGTTTAATAGAATTTATACTTGCACATCAGCAAAAGAAATTTGAGATAAACTAAAGGTAACCCATGAAGGAATTTCCCAAGTGAAAATCTTAAAGATTAATCTTCTTGTACATAATTATGAACTATTCAAGATGGAACCTAATGAGACTATTTCTGCCACGTTCTCATGTTTTACAGATATTATTAATGGTTTAAAGAGTCTTCGAAGGACTTACTCTAATACAGATCTTGTTCAAAAGATATTAAGATCGCTTCCAGATAAGTGGGACCCGAAAGTAACTGCCATCAAAGAAGCAAAGAATTTAAATTCTATATCATTGGATGAGCTATTAGATTCCTGAATACTCATGAGCTAGCTATGCAGCATAGGAGTGAAGATGACCTGAAAAAAAAAGTCAATTACCTTCAAAGCTGGTGTAGAGATGAAGAAATAAGAAGAAGAAATTGATGATGAAAGCCCCTCGTCCGAAGATGATCTTGAAGATGAAGACATTGCACTTGTAGTGAGGAGATTTAGGAAGTTTATGGGCAAGAAAAAGGAAAGATATTAGAGAAAATTCTATAGGAATGGAGAATATAGTAAGGATAAGGAAAAGGAAAAAGAAAAGGATAAAGAGAAACAGCCCATTTGTTATAAATGCAAGAAACCTGGATATTTTAGATCAGATTATCCAAATCTAAAGAAAACTTTCAAAAAGTAGAAAAAAGCTATGGTTGCAACTTGGAGTGATAGTGAGGAGTCTGCTTTAAATGAAGAAGAAGAGACAACAAAAACAACGAATATATGTTTAATGAGTCTTGAAGATGAGGAATGTCTTGCAACCCAGAACACAAAGAAAAGATGTTATCTAGACAACGACTATTCAAGATATATGATGGGTGACAATGATCAATTCATCACCCTAGAGATGAAGGATGGAGGAATGGTAACTTTTGATGATAATGATAAGTAAAAAATAATTGGCATCGGTAAGATCAGAATAATCACTTTTACATTCATTAAAAATGTATTGCTAGTTGATAAATTAAAGCATAATTTGCTAAGTATTAGCCAATTGTGTGACAAAGGCTTCAAGGTTGTCCTTGAATTATTTATGTGTATTGTAACTAACTCACTTGATTCTAGCACCAAGCTCACTGGTCATAAACTTGGAAACATATTGTTGCCCAGGTAGCTACCCAAAAGGGGTGGTGAATTGGGAATTTAAAAATTTAAAGCAAGAAATGTGCTATTCAAAATCCTTTGCAAGTGGTAGGTGCTGTGATAGAGTTATAAATGCAGAAGCTAAATAGAGTAGAGAAAGCATAACACAAACACACAAAATTTATAGTGGCTCGAAGCAACCCAGCTTGTTGGCTCCACCCAGTGATTTTGATGAATAACAAAACATTGAGTACATATTGTATTCTAATGTGAATTTCAAGTTGTGAGTTTTCAGGCAGAAAGCACCTCAAAATTCCAAATATTTATGGTGTATGGCATGCAATGGCACGGAGCAAATCTCACATATCCGGGCAGCCTCTTCATTAAAAAAGGGCTTATAATTACTTAATTATTATGTGTTTATGCTTTCATGAACATCATTTTTTTATTTCAAGGCTTTTACTCTTGATTCTGGATGTTTTCAGTCTCAAGTGTCGACACCTGGACAGTCAAGTGTCGACACTTCAGCATTTGGCATGGAAAAAATTCTTGGCACGCCAAGTGTCGACACCTAGAATACAAGTGTCGACACCAAGTGTCGACACTTAGGTTTCAAGTGTCGACTCAAGGCCTGAGAATTTTGAAAATACAGAACTTGTTGGTTCGAGGATTTTTGTGTCAAGTGTCGACACCTGTGCATCAAGTGTCGACACTTGAATGATCAAGTGTCGACTCCCAGAATTCAAGTGTCGACACCTGACAGCCAAGTGTCGACACCTGACAGCCAAGTGTCGACACTTGCAGCCTGATAGCACTAACAGATCTATTTTTCTGGCTTGTAGAAATAGGTTTTCAAGCTCCAAACGGCTATTTCCAATGCTCCAACGGTCAAAAACCATTTTTAGAAGGTTTTTGGTATATTTAATCTCCACCAACCTCATTTTAAAGGAAGAGAAGTGAGAAGAAGTCAAGAAAAAGAAGAGAGAAGTCTATTCAAGAGCATTCAAGTCCACTCAAAAGCCAAAAAGCCAATATTCTCTCCAAACTTCAAATCAAAAGCCTCTTCTAGCTTGATTCCACTGAAAAAAGCCTACTTGCTCAACTCTACTACATTCCAAAAGGAGGCAACTTAAAGAAGAGTGAAGTCAAAGCACTCCTTGGGCTTCAAAGATTCCAATCCACTCTTGAAGAGAGTTAGTTGTAGCATTTAAATTTTATATCTGATTTGTTATGCTTTAACCTTGCTTTCAAGGGTGTCTTGAAAGAAGGTTATTGTGGTTTGTTGGTGAGCCAAAGTGTTAAAACCAACTAGGGTTAACTTGTGAGCCCGAAGACAAAACAAGTAGTTAGGTTTGTTGGTAAGCCTAAGTGATAAAACCAACTTAGGTTTTTGACTTGTGAGCCTTGTAAAAACAAGTCAACTGTAATCTGGTGTGAATTATAGTGGAATTCCCAAGGGTGGCTTGGGGAGTGGTTGTAGGTGCTAGGTTTGCACCGAACCACTATATATCTTGTGTTTGTGTGTGATTGCTCCTTTCTTTTTGCATTCTTTAATAAGTGCTATTATCTTGCATATAATTAATTGTTACTCACAAGCACCACTAGACCTTTTGTTTTATTGTGTTAAATTTTTAAAAGACCCTAATTCACCCCCCCTCTTGGGCTCCATTTCTGGGCAACAAGTGGTATCAGAGCACCGGTACTCTCTTATAGGTCCAAGGATCTTGAGTAAAAGATCATGGTAGCCCCAATAGGCATGGGTATTGTTGAAGGTCAAGCTTCAAACCGACCCCCACTGTTTAATGGCACAAATTACACATACTGGAAGACACGCATGGGCATATTTATACAAGCTCTTGATTATAATTTGTGGAGAACAATAGTAAAAGGTCCTCATCAGCCTACAATGATGATTAATGGCATTCTCACCCCTAAAATGGAAGATGATTGGGATGAGAGTGACATTAAGCAAATTGAGCTTAATGCAAAGGCAATGAACCTTTTATTCTGTTCTCTTGATCCTAGTGAGTTTAACAGAATATCCAACTGTCTCTCCGCAAAGGAGATTTGGGATACACTTGAGGTTACCCATGAGGGTACACACCAAGTAAAGACCACCAAAGTCAACATGCTAATTCACACTTATGAAATGTTTAAAATGGAACCTACTGAATCTATCAGAGAAATGTATACTAGGTTCACAAACATTGTGAATGGCATGAGAAGTTTAGGAAAATAATTTCTAATGGTGAACTTGTAAATAAACTTCTCAGGTCTCTACCAGCTTCATGGGATGCAAAGGTCACTGCAATTGAAGAAGCAAAAGATGTCAACACTCTCCCGCTGGAACAACTGTTGGGCTCCTTAATGACATATGAACTATCGCTCAAATAGAAGAACGGAGAGGTGGACAAAAAGAAAAAGACAATAGCATTCAAATCTACTACCAGAGAAGACTCAAGCGAAGACTCTGAAGAGGATGACGAAGAAGATGAAACTGCTATGTTAGCTAGGAAATTCAGAAGGTTTATGAGGAAAAAGAAATTCAATTACAAAAAGAAACCTCTGAAGGGTGAGCCCAGTAAAGAAAAGATAAGGAAAAGAAGGAGGAGCAGCCCACATGCTTTGAGTGCAAAAAGCCAGGGCATTTCAAGGTAGACTGCCCCTTACTAAAGAAAAGCAGAAGAGAGTTAAGGAAAAAGGCCATGATGGCAACCTGGAGCGAAAGTGAAGACTCCAGCTCTGAGGAAGAACAACAGGAAGTAGCAAATTTCTGTCTAATGGCCGATCAAGAAGAGGTATGTTCTGAAACCGAAAATGAATTATCTTTTGATGAGCTTCATGAAATTTTTGATGAACTAGTAATAGAATTTCAAAAATTAAAGTCAAAACATAAAGACTTAAAGAAGCAAAATCTGGAACTAGCTAAATAAATAACAACCTTTCAAATGAGAATGAATATCTTCAAATACAAAATAAAAATCTAAATGATAAGATTATGGGTCTTGAAAATGAAAAGAATGCACTTGAAAAGAAAAGTAGCTTACTTTTAAATGAAAAATTGTCAAGACAACACAAGGAATTTTAATGGAAAACAAAAATATAAAGAGGAAATCGATAAACTAAAGCCTTTTGTCGAAAAATTTACTTACAGTTCTGAAAAATTGAATTTATTGTTAAATAACCAAAGAGCAGTATTTGACAAAGCTGGATTAGGATTCAGAACTCATAAGAAACAGAAACTCCTTAAAAATTTCTTTGTACCTGCATCTTCTTCAATTACATGCTATACTTGTGGTGTTATAGGACATAAATCCTACATGTGCAACAAAAGAAAATTAAGAAAAACTAAGAAAGTTTGGGTTCCAAAAGGAACCAATGCCACTAACCAAAAAGGACCCAAGATGGCTTGGGTACCTAAAGTCTCCACTTGATCTTTATTGCAGGTATGCCTTGCAACCAACAAGAAGAGAATGTGGTATCTTGATAGCGGTTGCTCAAGGCATATGACAGGAGATGTGGAGCAGTTCTCATCACTCACATATCAAAATGGTGGCAATGTAACTTTTGGTGATAATGGAAAGGGAAAAATCATCGGTATTGGTAAAATCCATATCACCCCTACCTCTTATATTGATAATGTTTTATATGTTGATGGTTTAAAACATAACTTGCTTAGTATTAGTCAATTTTGTGACAAAAATTTTAAAGTTATTTTTGAATCTTCTTTGTGCATTGTTTCTAGTCTAGATGATAATGGCATTAAATTCATCGGTCATAGGCATGGCAATATTTATATGGTTGATCTTGATGATCTCCCTATTCAGAAAGGTCAATGTCTAGTGGCAATGGAAGCCAAGATCGATGAAGCTAGTTGGCTTTGGCATCGTAGACTAGGACATGCTAGCATGCATTTAATTTCAAAACTTAACAAAAAGAATTTAGTAAAAGATTTGCCTAAACTGAATTTTGAAAAAGATAAGATTTGCAGTGCATGTCAACTTGGAAAACAAACAAAATCTTCTTTCAAACCTAAAGGAGTAATCTCTACATCTAGACCTTTAGAATTGCTTCATATGGACCTCTTTGGGCCTACTAGAACATCTAGTTTGGGAGGTAAGAAGTTTGGTCTAGTCATTGTAGATGATTTCTCACGTTTTACATGGGTCATGTTTTTAGCACACAAAGATGAAACGTTTTCTGAATTCATAAGATTTCACAAAAGAGTTTTAAATGAAAAAGGTGTTTCAGTAATTTCCTTAAGAAGTGATCATGGAACTGAATTTGAAAATGCCATTTTAATAAATTCTGTATTGAAAATGGAATTAATCACAATTTTTCTGCACCTAGGACACCTCAACAAAATGGGGTAGTAGAAAGAAAAAATAGAACTCTTGAAGAAATGGCACGCACCATGCTTTGTGAAAATGATTTACCTAGATACTTTTGGCGGAAGCCATAAATACTGCATGCTATATCTTAAATCGTGTTTTAATTCGACCGATTTTAAAGAAAACTCCTTATGAGCTTTGGAAGGGTAGAAAACCTTCAATCCGTTATTTTCATGTTTTTGGTTGCCGTTGTTTCATCTTAAACAATAGTAAAGACAATCTAAGTAAATTTGATGCCAAATCAGATGAGGGAGTCTTTCTAGGCTACTCCACATCTAGTAAGCATACAGGGTCTTCAACAGAAGGACACTTGTTGTTGAAGAATCCATTCATGTAGTATTTGACGAAACTAACCAAAAATCTTCAAGAAAAGAAGATGTACTTTTTGATGAATCAGGTAACAAGAAGACTGAAGAAAGAAACAACAATGAAGAACTTACCAAGGAACAGAATGATGATCAGAACACCGACAAAGATCAAGCACAAGGTGATGAAGATACCTCAACTGTTGATCCTTTACCAAAAGAATGGAGGTATGCTCATGGACACCCAAAAGAACTAATTATAGGTGATCCATCTAAAGGTGTAAGTACTCGTTCATCTCTTAGAAATATTTGTGACTACTTAGCTTTTGTGTCTCAAATTGAACCTAAAACTATTGAGGAAGCTGAATGTGATAGTAATTGGATAAATGCTATGCAAGATGAACTTAATCAATTTAAAAGAACAATGTTTGGACACTAGTAGATAGGCCCTCAAACACATCAATTATTGGCACAAAATGGGTTTTTCGAAACAAACTTGATGAAAATGGAATAGTAATTAGAAATAAAGCTAGACTAGTTGCCAAAGGATACAATCAGGAGGAAGGGATAGATTTTGATGAAACCTTTGCTCCTGTGGCTAGACTTGAGGCAATTAGGCTACTATTGGCTTTTTCCTGTTTCATGAACTTTAAACTGTATCAGATGGATGTTAAAAGTGCTTTCTTGAATGGATTAATTGAAGAAGAAGTTTATGTTGAACAACCCCTGGTTTTGAAAATTCTAAATTTCCAAATCATGTTTATAAACTTCATAAAGCTTTATATGGATTAAAACAAGCTCCAAGAGCTTGGTATGATCGTTTAAGCTCTTTTCTACTAAAAAATGATTTTACTAGAGGAAATGTAGATAAAACATTGTTTTTAAAGAAAAAGAATGATGATCTCTTAGTAGTACAAATCTATGTTGATGATATAATATTTGGTGCTACTAATGAATCTCTTTGTCAAGATTTTGCAAGTCTAATGCAGGGTAAGTTCGAGATGAGCTTGATGGGAGAACTAAATTTCTTCCTCGGACTCCAGATAAGGCAAACCAAAGAGGGGATCTTCATCAACCAAACAAAATACACAAGAGAAATACTCAAGAAGTTTGGGATGGAGAACACTAAGCCATTAGGTACCCCTATGAGCTCTACATGTAGACTTGACAAGGATGAATCAGGTAAATCAATTGATCAAAAATTATATCGTGGCATGATTGGTTCGTTATTATATCTTACAGCCAGTAGGCCAGATATCATGTTTAGTGTCTGTATGTGTGCTAGATATCAGTCCAATCCTAAAGAGTCTCATCTTTTGGCTGTTAAACGCATATTTAGATATCTATCTAGCTCAATTAAAATTGGTTTATGGTACTCTAGAGATTCTTCATGTGATTTAATTGCTTATTATGATGCTGATTTTGCTGGATGTAAACTTGATCGTAAAAGTACTAGTGGAACCTGTCAGTTTCTTGGAGTAAATTTGATCTCCTGGAGTAGCAAGAAACAGAACTCTGTTGCTCTATCTACGGCAGAAGCCGAATATATAGCAGCTGGGAGCTGTTGTGCTCAAATCCTCTGGATCAAACAACAACTCGAAGACTTTGGCATAAAACTAACTAAGACACCATAAGATGTGATAATACTAGTGCAATCAACTTATCTAAAAATCCAGTGCAACATTCAAGAAGTAAACACATTGAAATAAGACATCATTTCATAAGAGATCATGTACAAAACTCAAATGTAATTCTTGATTTTGTCTGTACCAATGATCAATTAGCTGATGTGTTTACAAAGCCTTTGAGTGAGGATAGGTTCTGTCTGATTAGAAGAGAGTTAGGTGTAATTGATCCATTCTCCTAGGACTCTCTTAGTATCCTTTTTACCTTGTCCTAAAAGATCAATACTTATTGTTTAAAACCCCAAGAAATTTTTTTTTTATTTTTTCTGGATTTTCTCGAATTTTCTTGGCCAAGTGTCGACACTTGGAAAGTGTCAAGTGTCGACACCTGACCAAGTGTCGACACTTGACAAATCCGAAGTGTCGACACTTGCGAATCTGAACTTTTAAAACGGGCCGAATGAAGGGTTTTTTGAAAATTTTCCTTCCCCAAATTTCTTGGAACAGTGGTCCCCCCTGTCCAAACCTGTCTTTCACCCTTCAATCCATCTCAAATCAGGTATTTTCCCTCTCTAATTTAGTTTTTATTTTTCTATGTTTTTAACTTTATTATTTTTAAACCAAACAATCGTGTTTTAGGTTTTCCGAAATTTTTTCTTCAATCTAACCGGATTTTTGTGTGTTTTAGTAAATTTCTAAAACTCCATTTGAGGGAATCTCATTTTAGATTTGTTTTTCTCGAATTTCCCTCATCTTTTGGGTGTTTTTCAACCCTTTTTCACAAAAATCACTATTTCATCAATTTTGGGCAAAATAAATGGGTTTTCATCTAATTTAAGTGTAATAAATCCTTTTATTGATGATTAGGAAGGATTTCTAGTATTGCATTTTGAATATTTTCGCCTATTTGCAAAAACCCTAAATGCTTAAAACCTAAATCCCATGGTTTTTGATTTTTTGGACTTTACAAAAATAATTTTTGGGATTCAAATGTGCTCCACCCAACACAATTTTTCCTACAAATTTTACTCAAAATTTCTTATCTTGATCAAAACTTATTGATTCTGGTTTTCGAGACCAATTTAAACTCTAATCTCAACCTATGGCCAGTCCTTTGTTCTGAACCTTTTTCATTCTTCCTGGTCAGTTGGCTGATATGGGTCCTAGGAAGAGACTTGCAGTTAGAGCAAGGCCTAGTCAGGGTAGTGAGAGGAGTCGAAGGCCAGATTGATCCCGCTCCGCAGAGCAGTTCAGCCACTCCGAGCTCCCCCCTGCAGAGAGGATGGCAGGGAAGTCAGTAGCTTCAGGGAGGAGAGTAGATCTACACTGTTTCGACAGGCACCATTTTGGCATTAGAGAGATACTCTCAGATGCAGGATTAGTACCCTTCTGCACCATGCAGGAGAGATACTATCCTACCTGGTGAGGGAGTTTTACGGTGCTCTGGACTGTCGACGACTCTTATGGACGACATCCGTCAGAGGTATACAGATTTCATTGACTGATGAGTTGCTGAGCCGAGTATGGGAGATACCCCGGAGAGGAGTCAGTGCATTCTCAGTTGATGATAGAGAGGCAGCTTTCAGATGCATCCTTGAGCGAGAGGATGTTCGCGGTATCTCAGTAGTTACCGCGAACCAGTTATCTTTAGAGATGCGACTGCTGCACCACATTACCGCACGATCCTTCTACCGAAGACTGGCAGATTTGATTTCATCACAGAGAGAGAGCTGATGTTGATGACCAGTCTGATCGAGAGGAGACCAGTTGATATACCGGCCTTGATGCTGTCACAGATGCATGATGCTGCCACTCAGCGCCGACACTGTTTGCCATACGGGATGGCACTGACCCGTCTTTTCAGAGCTTGTGGAGTATCATTGGAGGGGGAGATCCCCAAGGAGATACTGCACACAGATGTATATGATGAGAGGTCATTGCACCGCATGGGTTTCAGGATGGTTGGAGGTCGATGGTTCGGAGAGAGTCTGGCCAGGAGCCAGATGAGGAGGATGAGATTCGAGAGGCTGAGGTTGGACCATCTGAGCCAGCAGTCCTTCCTCCAGTGGATGTACCATCGACACAGGCAGAGCACCTGTCACCTGATGCTTCAGTTCCTCCACCACCATCTACCGGATTATCCTTTGAGGAGCATGCCAGAGCACAGTTCACACAGATCAGAGGAGAGGTGACTCAGCTGCGTAGCGAGGTCGAGCTTCTACGAGCACAGACTACCTCAGAGCACGCTGAGATCCGCAGATCCATGGAGGAGGGTTTTACACGTCTTGAGGGTCTTCTGAGATCACTTATACCTCCTGCTGCACCTGCTCCTGCTTGATATGATGATGATGATGATGATGATGATGATGACGGCGGCGATCACCAGAGCGACCATGCTGATATTGCTGACGGAGGTGATCAGGATGTTGACCGAGCCACTGAGGTGGTAGGCACTGACAGCGACAGTGTAGGCGGAGCTGATGCTTATGAGGTGGTCAGTCGAGATCCTCCTACTACACCTGCTCCTTCTACTGCTCTAGTTTACTTTGTTCCGGATCCTATTGAGCCACTGATCGTCTTTCGCCTCCTTCTACCAGATCTTCTAGGGTTGTACCCGCTTTTGGTCCTGCCGGCCATACCAGGAGTCTTAGAGCTTTAGCACCTCCTAGGGATTTAGCCACCAGATCTAGGATTAGTGCTCCTTTTAGTCTTGATGTTCCATCTGATGAGGACTAGCCTCACAGATGACTATTTCAGATCTCTTTTTATGTTTGATATATGTATGTTTCAGTTTTGTTTGTACTGAAAACTTATCTGTATATATATGTTTGTTATCTAAAATCTTTTGTACTTCAGTTTATCATATTTAGCTCTGATATAATGGGATATTTTAACTCTGATACAAGCACAATTTCAGCTATGATATTTGTTTCTATACTCTCTTTTTGTATCCATGCTAATTGTAAGGGGGAGGTTATTTTTTTTATGATTGACAAAAAGGGGAGAAAAAGTAATAGAAAAAGTAATGAGAAAAAGTAATGTTAAAACGTAATGTTAATTGTTATGAAAAAAAGAGTGATAATGGATGTTAATTGTTTTTGAGAATTTGAGAACATGTATCTTGTTTAAAGAAAAAGATGCATTATATTGATTTGAAGTTTACCTTAATAAGAAGTATCTAATTAAGGGGGATTGTTTCCTATTAATTAGAAAACTCATGGTTTGAACTATGTTGTCTCTTTTTCTCAAGGTTTTGTCATCATCAAAAAGGGGGAGATTGTTGGCTCCACCCAGTGATTTTGATGAATAACAAAACATTGAGTACATATTGTATTCTAATGTGAATTTCAAGTTGTGAGTTTTCAAGCAGAAAGCACCTCAAAATTCCAAATATTTATGGTGTATGGCACGCAATGGCACGGAGCAAATCTCACATATCCGGGCAGCCTCTTCATTAAAAAAGGGCTTACAATTACTTAATTATTATGTGTTATGCTTTCATGAACATCATTTTTTTATTTCAAGGCTTTTACTCTTGATTCTGGATGTTTTCAGTCTCAAGTGTCGACACCTGGACAGTCAAGTGTCGACACTTAGCATTTGGCATGGACAAAAATCCTTGGCACGCCAAGTGTCGACACCTAGAATACAAGTGTCGACACCAAGTGTCGACACTTAGGTTTCAAGTGTCGACTCAAGGCCTGAGAATTTTGAAAATACAGAACTTGTTGGTTCGAGGATTTTTGTGTCAAGTGTCGACACCTGTGCATCAAGTGTCGACACTTGAATGATCAAGTGTCGACTCCCAGAATTCAAGTGTCGACACCTGACAGCCAAGTGTCGACACCTGACAGCCAAGTGTCGACACTTGCAGCCTGACAGCTCTAACGGATCTATTTTTCTGGCTTGCAGAAATGGGTTTTCAAGCTCCAAACGGCTATTTCCAATGCTCCAACGGTCACAAACCATTTTTAGAAGGTTTTTGGTGTATTTAATCTCCACCAACCTCATTTTAAAGGAAGAGAAGTGAGAAGAAGTCAAGAAAAAGAAGAGAGAAGTCTATTCAAGAGAATTCAAGTCCACTCAAAAGCCAAAAAGCCAATATTCTCTCCAAACTTCAAATCAAAAGCCTCTTCTAGCTTGATTCCACTGAAAAAAGCCTACTTGCTCAACTCTACTACATTCCAAAAGGAGGCAACTTGAAGAAGAGTGAAGTCAAAGCATTCCTTGGGCTTCAAAGATTCCAATCCACTCTTGAAGAGAGTTTGTTGTAGCATTTAAATTTTATATCTGATTTGTTGTGCTTTAACCTTGCTTTCAAGGGTGTCTTGAAAGAAGGTTATTGTGGTTTGTTGGTGAGCCAAAGTGTTAAAACCAACTAGGGTTAACTTGTGAGCCGAAGACAAAACAAGTAGTTAGGTTTGTTGGTGAGCCTAAGTGATAAAACCAACTTAGGTTTTTGACTTGTGAGCCTTAAAAAACAAGTCAACTGTAATCTGGTATGGATTATAGTGGAATTCCCAAGGGTGGCTTGGGGAGTGGATGTAGGTGCTAGGTTTGCACCGAACCACTATATATCTTGTGTTTGTGTGTGATTGCTCTTTCTTTTTGCATTCTTTAATTAAGTGCTATTATCTTGCATCTAATTAATTGTTACTCATAAGCACCACTAGACCTTTGTTTTATTGTGTTAAATTTTTAAAAGACCCAATTCACCCCCCTCTTAGGCTCCATTTCTGGGCAACACAGCTCCTACGTCCACTACCCAAGATACCACTTGGGATTTTCACTATATTCATACCCGAATACAGTAGGATGTTTTACAGGATCACAATCCAAAACCTCTACACTTTGGTTTTACGGGATTACAAAAGAAAACCCGACACCCTTTGGTTTTAAACAGGCTTACCAAAGAAACCAACTTGGTTTTCACAGGATCTCCAAGAACCTATTTTGTTTTTCAATCGAGCTCACCAATAACCCAACAATTCAAAGATTGAATTGAAAATAAATGCAACAATAAATGACAAACTCAATTTGTTAGATAGTTGCCGGTGCAGCTCATTGGAAGTCCACTTGAATGCACTTGAATAAGCTTTAATGACTTTAGTGGCTTCTTCTAAAGATGATTGAGCTTTAGATCAGAGTTGTTGAAGGCTTGAATGCAGACTTGAATGCTCTTTCTTGTGGTTGGTTGTGTTGGGTTCCGGTGCAACGCAGAAGCAGTAGAAGGGTAATTTCAAAATTGAAACTAAATTCACACCAAAAAACCCTAAACCAGGAACTCCTTAAATATGACTAGAACATATGACAAGCATATCTATGCAATTAGGATTGGGGTACCAACCTGTAATCGCTTATTCCAACAAACTTGAAGTTGAAGGGGCTAACTGATTCACCAGGCGTCCAGGTGTCCGCCCTCCGATGGTGATCCACACAGAGCGATGATCAAGAACACTATCTTCTTGTCCATTGGTTCCTCCTTTTGAGTTCTTCTTCTAAAACTCAATTCTTCGGATTATGGCTTGAATTCTTCCACACAAGAGGTTGCCTCCCTTTCCCTGATCTCTTCTCCTCCTTCCACTAAGACCTTGGCCCTTTAGACACCCTTGTCTTGACAAAAAGACCTTGTCATAAGAGGATATAGGCTTGTCTTAAGTTGGAGGAGAAATTAAGACAATAATGTCTAACATAAGAAAGAAAGGAAAGAATATTAGAACTCCTTCTTTCCTTTACCGTCGGAGACCTTCTTTTTAATTCTTGTTCAGCAACAGAGTTTCGACAGAAGAGTCCTCTGTAAAGGAAACAATGTAAAACAAGAAAAGAGGGAAGGAGTCTTTTGGAGAGGAAGAAGAAAAATAAAAGCATTACAGATTCAATCACCTGTTCTGATTTTCCTGACCCCTTAATAGTTTTCAGAGAGGTGCCCACACAACTCTCTGTAAACTCCTTCTCACGCCCTTCTCATTTTCTCACGTCCCTTCCCTCCTTCTCAAGTCCTTCCAGATTAATCCCACGGCTTTTCTTACAGGAAAAGTCACGGTGTTTAAAAAGAAAGGAGTCGCGACTTTTCATCTCCGAGGAGAAGTTATTTCGAGCGACCGGGAAGAAACAGCGCTTTCTTTCTTTCTTAAAAACCCATCAACAGTTGGATTCCCATCCAAGGGGGCATATCTGAGGTGCTAACTCTAAGAAATGAGGGCCACCCACACTTAATTCATCGGAGAATTAAGTGGGGCGCGCCAAGAGTCCATGCACCATGGACTCTTCCAAATGGCGTGCCAAGAGTCCATTAGCGCATGGACTCTTGGCATTTGGGCATGAAAATGCTAATGGGCAGGTGGGGGGCCAGCCTAGGTGCATGGTTAGCCAATAGGGTTAGCCATAATCCCTATAAACTCAATTAGGGTCTAATTAGATCCAATTAGAACCCAAATTGAACCAATCCTGAACCCTAATTCGAATCTAATTCGAATAGAAGCTAGGATTTGCAACACCTGCTAGAGTGTCATCATGCAAAATGATTTAATTATAAAATTAAAACCTTGATCAATTCTCTTAAGTGTGTGACCAATTGGGTTCCACATCTAAACAGCAGTGGGTTCGAATACAAGTTGACCTAATTTGATTAGAACTCTTTCTAATCGATTTAGGTCAAATCGGGCTTACCCGATTATGATCAATTAGGACTCTTCCTAGTAAGTGATCATTCAATTTAATCAACCAACAAGACAAGATTGAAGTCTAGCAACGTGTCATGTCTACCCGGAAGATATGGAAATTCTGGTGAAACACCAAAACTACCCTTTAGTAGAAAGTTACCGTACAATTAAATCCCTCGATCAGCCTGCACCCAGAATATAATTATGGATATGAATATATATCAATTCCAATATTACATTCACTTCTAGCTCAATCTTATATTGATGATTCAATTATCTTGATATTAGAAATCATCTCTAATATCTTTACTTTGATCAAAGATTCCCTGAATCATCATCCGATTGATAACTAGCTGGATGCAATCTCCTCTTACTAAGAGTGATCGATTCCTTGTTGACCTACTCATTACCTTCATATCTAATTCACCATTCCCAGTATCAATCCTGTGCATGACTCAGTGTCATGATTAGAATTGAACCAAAGCATGGGTTCATGTACTAAGGTACTTATGGTAGTCTCAGGTCAAAGGATTACTTGTACCACTCCCACTATGAGAACCTTCTATTGACATGTTGCTAAGACTCCATTAGATGTTCTCAAGTTGGATCATATCAGTGAACTCATTCTCTAATGAGCACCACATCCTAGTATTAGTGTCATACACAAGTGACTGTGAGAGCAGTCACCCTCTCCAGTATACATAGGATATGCTAGTCTTACCGAAAAAACCCCGATCCCCTACTCAGGGTTCCTTTGACTAGGAATATTTTAGATTAAGGTTTTAAGACTTTAGGTCTCACTGGTATTATCTCATCACTGATATGATCTCATCATAACCCTAAAATCATAGCCCTAATCTATGGGGTTCATCATATAATATAAACACAGCGTATGATGAAAAATAATGCCTTTATTAGATTATTGTCAATTACAATGGTTTGGGAGATACAACATAGATTGGCTTGTAGGGCATATCCCTTTCAATCTCCCACTTGCACTAAAGCTAATCGCCTTTAAATCTTAATCCCATACACTCGAGGTGGCGATTAAACTCTCGCTATGGTAGAGCCTTGGTGAACGGGTCTGCTACATTGTTCTTTGTATCAACTCTATTATGTAGACATCTTGTCTTTCTACTATTTCTCAGACGAGATGGAAGGGTCTCAGAATGTGCTTGGACTTATGATGAGCTCTTGGTTCCTTAGCTTGAGCATAGCCCCAGTGTTGTCACAGTAAAGTGGCACTGGGTTTTCAATCTCAGGAACAACACCCAACTCTGTGATGAACTTCTTCATCTAGACTGCTTCCTTGGCGGCTTCACTGACAGCTATGTATTCTGCCTCTGGTTGAGTCAGCTACAGTATGCTGTTTGGTACTCTTCCAACTCACTGCTCCACATTTAGGGTAAAAAAATATCCCGAAATGGATTTGCTATCATCAGGGTCTGATTGAAAACTAGAATCAGAATAAGCTTCTAGTTTAAGATCAGAACCACCATAAACAAGAAAAATATCCTTAGTCCTTCTCAGGTACTTAAGAATATTTTTAACTGCTTTCCAATGATCCTCTCCTGGATCAGCCTGAAACCTACTGACAATGCCTAAAGCATATGCCACATCAGGCCTGGTACATAACATGGCATACATTATGGACCCTATTGCCGAAGCATAAGGTATATAATTCATTCTATTTCTTTCTTCAGGTGTCTTGGAAGACATCCTTTTAGAAAGATGTATGCCTTGACTCATTGGAAGATAACCTCTTTTACTTCCATCCATGCTGAATCTTTTCAGCACTAAGTCAATGTACCTAGATTGGGATAGACTTAGCATCCTCTTAGATCTATCTCTATAGATCTTTATACCTAGCATATAGGATGCTTCTCCCAAATCTTTCATGGAAAATGGTTTGATAGCCAAACTTGACTGATAGCAACATTGGGATATCATCCCCAATGAAGAGTATGTCATCTATATACAGAACCAAGAAGACTATGGCACTCCTACTAGTCTTATATAAACACAGGGTTCATCCACATTTTTTATAAAACAAACCTTTTAATAGTTTCATCAAAGCGGATGTTCCAACTCCTTGAAGCTTGCTTTAATCCATAAATGGATTTCTTTAGCTTGCATACTTGATTAGGTATTCTTTGAAATAAAACCTTCTAGCTGTGACATGTAGACTTCTTCCTCAAATAAACCATTGAGGAATGCAGTCTTCACATCCATCTGCCAGATCTCATAATTATGGTATGCTGCTATAGCAAGTAAAATCTGGATTGATTTGAGCATGGAATCAGGTGAGAATGTTTCATCATAATCAATTCCCTATTTTGTCTAAACCTTTTGCCACTAATCTGGCTTTATAGGTTTCAACTTGGCCATCAGCCCCAATCTTTTTCTTATAGACCCATTTGCACCCAATAGGATTAAACCCTCTGGTGCATCGACCAAAGACCATACTTGGTTTACATACATAGAGTCTATCTCGGATTCCATGGCTTCTTGCCATCTATCTAAATCAGTACTCAAGATAGCTTCCGTATAGGTCAGAGGTTCATCATTTTGAATGACTTGGGCTTCATTTTTCAATAATAAACCCATACCTCTCAGATGCCCGTGGCACTCTATCAGACCTACAGGGAGGAGTTTTGTGTTCTGGTTCTGTCCTAACTATATGTTCTAATGGTTGAGAACTGTCTATCTATGGTTCTTGTACTTCTCCAAGTTCAACAGTTCTACCATTGCCTTTTCTAAAATGAACTTTCTCTAGAAAAGTGGCATGCTTGCTGACAAAAACTTTTGTTCAGTAGGATGGTAGAACAGATATTCTCTACCCTCTCTAGGATATCCTACAAATAGACATTTATCCGCTCTAGATTCCAACTTATGTCCAAAATTTCTTTTAACATAAGCTGGACATCCCCATACCTTAAAATATTTAAGATACGATTTCTTTCCACTCCAAATTCATATGGAGTACTAACAACGGATTTAGAAGGTACCTTGTTAGAATGTAAACAGCAGTTTCTAGAGCATGACCCTAGAAGGAAATGGGTAAATTTGTGAAGCACATCATGGATCGTACCATATCTAATAAGGTACGATTCCTCCTTTCAGCTATACCATTTAGCTGTGGGTAAAAGGAGGGGTCCATTCAGCAAGAATTCCATTAACTTTAAGATAGTCTAAAAACTCCATGGATAAGTATTCCCTCCTCGATCAGAATGAGAACTTTAATACTTTTCCCGGTTTGCTTTTCGACCATACTTTGATACTCCTTAAATATCAAAGGCTTCAGATTTATGTTTCATAAGATACACACATCCAAACCTAGATAAATCATCTGTAAAGTGATTAAAATATGAGTATCCATCTCTGGCTGAGTTGTCATTGGACCACATACATCAGTATGTATAAGTCCTAATAACTCAGTTGACTTTCTCCATGTCCAGTAATGGAGTCTTGGTCATCTTACCCATGAGACATGATTCGCAAGTTCTTAATGATTCATACTCATAAGGATCAAGGAATTTTTCCTTGTATTACTTGCTTATCCTAGACTCATTAACATGACCAAGTCGATGATGCTAAAGTAAAGTATCATTAAAGTCTTTTCTTTTTCTTTTATTATTGACATGAAAAATACTATCATTGGAAGAAAGAGTTAAGAGCCCATTACTAAATACGCCAGAACAAATAATTTTATTAGACAACATTATCGAGCAACCAGTGCTCATTACATCCATTACATATCCTTGTTTTAATAACAAAGGAATAGATATAACGTTCCTAATAATCTTAGGCATATAATAATAATTTTCTAACTCCAAGATCTTCCCTGAATGCAACTTCAGAATATAGGTCCCTATAGCTTCTGCTTGGATGATATCACCACTAGCATCGTAGAGATTGAAGTCACCTTCCTTCAATACTTTAAGCTTGTGGAGGTCTTGCAAAGATTTGCATATATGGTAACCACAAGCGGTATCCAATACCCAAGTATTTGATATAGACGAATTTAATGTCAATATAGCATGTATCTCATACATACCTTTTGGTGCATCTGACGTACCAGGCTTCACAGTTGCAAGGTAAGCCTTGCAATTCCTTTTCCAATGTCCCGCTTTACCGCAAAAGAAACAGGTTGACTGTTTTGAGGCCTTCTTTCCATTCTTATTCTTATTGATGCCACCCTTAGGGTTTAGCCTCCTATTAAAATCCTTTTTGCTTGATTTCTTCTAATTGGTCTTATCAACAAGAAGAAGTGGAGCCTTTTCTTTCTTAACGTGGCTCTCTGCTATTTTTAACATATTTAACAACTCAGGCAAGGAAGTGTTCAGTTTGTTCATGTAATAATTCAAGACAAACTGAGAAAATGTCTCTGGGAGTGATTGCAGGATTAAATCCTGATTCAACTCCCCATCCATAATAAAACCTAATTGATCCAATCTGGTGATTAAGTCAATTATCTTCAGAACATGATCCTGAACGGATGTTCCCTCTATCATCCTAGCATAGAATAACTGCTTAGATATTTCATATCTAGCAGTTCTGCTATGTTCTCCATAAAGCTCTTTTAAATTGAGCATTATGGATTGAGTATCCATGCTTTCATGCTGTCTCTGTAACTCATTGGTCATAGAGGCTAGTATGATACACTTGACAGTAAGGGAGTCATTCTGCCACATTTTGTATGTGACCATATCTTCCTCTGTGGCATCATCCCCTAGTGGATTAAGACTAGGGGTATCAAGAATATAAGAAAGTTTTTCTGAACTCAGTACAATCATTAAATTTCTCAACCAGTCCACATAGTTTGGACCAGTCGGTTTGTTGGTGTCTAAGATACTTCGCAGTGATAATGAAGATGCCATTTATCTACATTTAATAAAGAACAATACATAAGCAAACAACCATGAAATGACTTACATAATTAAATTAGGTCTTAAATTTAATTATGTCTCCCACTATTTTATCAAAAATCATAGCCCTCACTATGATAATCGAGAAGAACCCTGATCGGTTTTTCTTAGTGAGATTAGGATCCCAATAACTTATAAAAGATCTTGCAGAAAATACAATAAATCTTTTATAAGCTCAAAGGTAGGAAACTATTCCAATTATATCTCATATAATTCTCAAGAAGTAACTCAGCCTCTAGAACATTATTAGTCTTGCAGAAAACACAACAAACCATAATGTTCTAGTTAAGTCAAGACCCTTTCATTTCTACACAGTTAATACTCAAATATAATTCCCTTGCAGATAACACAACAAAGCATTATACTGAATATACTGTAAGCATATCTATGCACTAGACTAGTATAATGCCAATCACCATATTAGGTCTTGCAGATAACACAACAAACCTAATGTGGTTCATAACATAATAATGATCCAGCATGAAGGAAGGTCAATATATAGTATTTTTAATACTAAGCATTTTAGTCAAGATTTAAATTTAATCAAATCGGCCAGGCAAGTGGAAGAGATGTGGGAGTCCCCCCGTTGCTTTCCTAGACACCAATAAAAATTGGCCAGGTCAGTCAACGGAACCAATTAAAAACCACAATTCTCTTTACCTTCCCAGAACCACCTTTCTAGACACCGAATGATCAATTGTACATCATGACTAGTGATGCTTATTAGTTAAATATACTAAGACTTAATATAATTTTTAAAAGGAGGGATTTATAAATTGCCAGCACATTCTTATAGAATGTATCACAATCAACATATCACTCTTATAATCAAATATGTGCTAAGTGTGTCATCATACTAGGACAACCATTTACCACATAATGGATCCATCATTATGCCATGGCAACCTTATTTCAGTATGATGACTTCAAAACTAAACATATCTTTATAATAATTAGGGTTTGAATGAAAAACCCTAACTAGTGGCATGCATCAAAAACATATATGCAATCAAAGATATGCTAAGTGTAGTAACATATTAGGATTTAAAAACCCTAATATGTAACATACAAACTATCATAAATTATAGTCCTAATTAAGGTGGCTCTGATACCACTGTTGGGTTCCGGTGCAACGCAGTGGAAGGGTAATTTCAAAATTGAAACTAAATTCACACCAAAAAATCCTAAACCAGGAACTCCTTAAATAAGACTAGAACATATGACAAGCATATCTATGCTAATTAGGATTGGGGTACCAACCTGTAATCACTTATTCCAACAAAATTGAAGTTGAAGGGGCTAACTGAATTCACCAGGCATCCAGGTGTCCGCCCTCCGATGGTGATCCACACAGAGCGATGATCAAGAACACTATCTTCTTGTCCAATGGTTCCTCCTTTTGAGTTCTTCTTCATAGAACTCAATTCTTCGGATTATGGCTTGAATTTTTCCACACAAGAGGTTGCCTCCCTTTCCCTGATCTCTTCTCCTCCTTCCACCAAGACCTTGGCCCTTTAGACACCCTTGTCTTGAAGAAAAGACCTTGTCCTAAGAGGATATAGGCTTGTCTTAAGTTGGAGGAGAAATTAAGACAATAATGTCTTAATGTAAGAAAGAAAGGAAAGAATATCAGAACTCCTTCTTTCCTTTACCGTCAGAGACCTTCTCTTTTATTCTTGTTCAGTAATAGAGTTTCAACAGAGGAGTCCTCTATAAAGGAAACAATGTAAAACAAGAAAAGAGGGAAGGAGTCTTTTGGAGAGGAAGAAGAAAAATAAAAGCATTACATATTTCAATCACCCGTTCTGATTTTCCTGACCCCTTAAATAGTTTTCAGAGAGGCGCCCACACAACTCTCCGTAAACTCCTTCTCATGCCCTTCTCATTTTCTCAAGCCCGTTCCCTCCTTCTCACAGACTTCCAGAATAAATCCCATGGCCTTTCTTAAAGGAAAAGTCGTGGTGTTTTAAAAAGAAAGGAGTCGCGACTTTTTATCTCCGAAGAGATATTATTTTGCACGACCAGGAAGAAACAGCGCTTTCTTTCTTTCTTAAAAACCCATCAACCGTTGGATTCCCATCCAAGGGGGCATATCTAAGGCGCTAACTCTAAGAAATGAGGCTGCCGACACTTAATTCATCGGAGAATTAAGTGGGGCGCGCCAAGAGTCCATGCGCCATGGACTCTTCCAAATGGCATGCCAAGAGTCCATTAGCGCATGGACTCTTGGCATTTTGGCGTGAAAATGCTAATGGGCAGGTGGGGGGCCAGCCTAGGTGCATGGTTAGCCAATAGGGTTATCCATAATCCCTATAAACTCAATTAGGGTCTAATTAGATCTAATTAGAACCAAAATTGAACCAATCCGGAATCCTAATTCAAATCTAATTCGAATAGAAGCTAGGATTTGCAACACCTGCTAGAGTGTCATCATGCAAAATGATTTAATTAAAAAATTAAACCCTTGATCAATTCTCTTAAGTGTGTGACCCATTGGGTTCCACATCTAGCCAGTAGTGGGTTCGAATACAAGTTGACCTAATTTGATTAGAACCCTTTCTAATCGATTTAGGTCAAATTGGGCTTACCCTATTATGATCAATTAGGACTCTTCCTAGTAAGTGATCATTCAATTTAATCAACCCACGAGACAAGATTGACGTCTAGCAACGTGTCATGTCTACCCGGAAGATAAGAAAATTCTGGTGAAACACCAAAACTACCCTTCAGTAGAAAGTTACCGTACAATTAAATCCCTCGATCAGCCTGCACCTAGAATATAATTATGGATATTGATATATGTCAATTCCAATATTACATTCATTTCTAGCTCAATCTTATATTGATGATTCAATTATCTTGATATTAGAAACCATCTCTAATATCTTTACTTTGATCAAAGATTCCCTGAATCATCATCCGATTGATAACTAGCTGGATGCAATCTCCTCTTACTAAGAGTGATCGATTCCTTGTTGACCTACTCATTACCTTCATATCCAATTCACCATTCCCAGTATCAAACCTGTGCATGACTCAGTGTCATGTTTTGAATTGAACCAAAGCATGGGTTCATATACATAAGGTACTTATGGTAGTCTCAGGTCAAAGGATTACTTGTACCACTTCCACTATGAGAACCTTCTATTGACATGTAGCTAAGACTCCATTAGATGTTCTCAAGTTGGATCATATTAGTGAACTCACTCTCTAATGAGCACCCACATCCTAGTATTAGTGTCATACATAAGTGACTGTGAGAGCAGTCACCCTCTCCAGTATACATAGGATGTGCTAGTCTTACGGGAAAAACCCTGACCCCCTACTCAAGGTTCCTTTGACTAGGAATATTTTAGATTAAGGTTTTAAGACTTTAGGTCTCACTGGTATTATCTCATCATAACCCTAAAATCATATCCCTAATCTATGGGGTTCATCATATAATATAAACACAGCATATGATGAAAAATATTGCCTTTATTAGATTATTGTCAATTACAATGGTTTGGGAGATACAACATAGATTGGCTTGTAGGGTATATCCCTTTCAGGTTGGATATTCAATGAAGCACTTTTCTTTGAAGAACTCTCTTAACTGATTAATTGCTTCAAGGAAGTCCAAATCCTTCAAATTTAAAGTCTTCCATCATCCCAAGCCAGTTCTAGTCATTGTAGACCATTGGTGAATGATTTTTGATCATTGGAGCACTTTTGAGCATTCAAAAATAAATTCTGGAACTAGACGTTAAATACTTGGAAGCGACATTCGAGTCAGCTCGGATCCTTCGACTCGATAGGTCGAGTCACCATTTCTTCAATGCAATCAGCTCTTTATCTCAGGGCGCAGAATGTCACTTTGGATGAGTCGGCTCTTTACAGCTTGCGTCAGCTCAAACTTGAATTTTGAAAAACTTGAACTCGAGGAGTCGGCTCCTTTTAGCTTGGGTTGGCTCTTCTTCTCAGGTTTGAAAAACCTTACTCTAGAAGAGTCTGCTCGATGCAGTTTGGGTCGGCTCGCTTTCTCAGGCTTTCAAAATTAGGTCTGGTAGAGTCATCTCTTTCTAGGTTAGGTCGGCTCGCTTGGCTGTTCTTAGAAACCTTTAGGAAATGGACTTTGGAGGAGTCGGCTTGGACTGATTCCAGTCGACTCGGATTCACTAGAGTCGGCTCGCTTTCCATCAAGTCAGCTCGGATTGCTGCATTCCAGAATCCTTACTGTGTGCCAGTAAGCAGAGTCGGCTCTTCTTTTCTCAGGTCGGCTCGAGTGTCTTTTTTAGGATTTTTATAATTTGAACTTAAAGAAAACTCTCACCAACTCATTTACAATTTCACACAAACCAACACAAAACAAAATCTAAGGCACACACACTTAAAGAAGTAACCCTTTTTACTTGATTTTTCTTAGTATTTTTCATTGGGTTCTTGTTTACAATAACACTTACAACACAACTTAAACAAGAAAGTAGAAATGTAGGAGTTGAAGTTTGAACATGCTATACATCCTACAAAAACTTGTCAAACACTTGAAGAGTTGTCAGTAATAAATGTACATGCTCCCAATGTTTGGTTATCATCAAAATCACTTATGGGGTCAATAATCTCCCCCTTTCTGATGATGACAAAACACTGGGCATGAAAAATCAGTAAGACACTTTACATGTATAACAGTATTTGAAACATAAATATTCACATGTAACAGAGGAGATTGGATTTAAAAGAAAATCATAGCTCAACAGATGATATTACTATATATCATTAAAGTGTTAAACTCGTCATGCTTCATAATATTATAATTAGCACAAAACATGGAGTATCAGACAGTTAAAATATGCAATCATGATTAGAGCAATGCGATTAATTTTGAATATAAGCCAAAGCAAAATCATTCAAGAGAAACTCCCCCTTTCTCTAGATTTTAAAGTAATTTAAGCAGTGCTATTATTTTTGTGCTCCCCCTTTTTCATTACACTTTAAGAATAGTTAATAAGGAGATAATTTTCCTTTCTTTTCATATTTTTTATAATTCTTCCCCTTTTTGTTAATCAATCAAAAAGGTGATTTCAAATAAAGCTTAGATTTTTAAAATAGATTGAGAAAGTCTTTAATATTTGTTTGAGATAATTTCACTTTCTCACACTTGAAATTTTAATTAAAATTTCATCATAGTAAGCACAATTTCTAAATAGAAAACATTCATTTCATCAAGAAATTTGCAGAATAGAAAGTACATTGCAATTGTAAAAGATAACAAGTGGAACAAACATTCATTTCAGAAATACAACCAGAAGACTAACTACACAACTTATTCTTCTTCTTCCTCAGATGAAGAAGAGGAGCCTACCTCTATAACTCTATCAGAGGTCTTTGTTTTCAGGGGTTTAAACATTAAATCCCTGAATCTAGTTCTAACAAGGGCTCTAAAAACTTTGGTCTTCTTGGATTTTGGTTCTTTCTTGGTCTTGGTAGGATTAGGTAAATCAGATGAAGGAATAGGAAAGTCAAGTGACTCTTTGATGATCTATTCAGAAACATCTTCAATGGGAGCAGTTTCCTTCTAGGATTGAAGTAGAATGCTTCTGATTTCTTCCTTGAAATCCTTCATTTCTTTCGCCACTTTTTGCTGATGAAGCTCTTGTTTAGATTTCAATTCTTGCAATTTATTGTCAACTAACTTTCTGATTTCTTCAATTGCAGAATTCATAAGATCTATCAAAGAGATGGAGATAGTTTCCATCTTTTGAAATATCAGATTTTTGAGTTCGGATGGAGTAATCATAGTGTCTTCAATCCTTTCTTCAGCAACAGCTTCATTTTCTTCAGAAATGGTAGCAGCAACCTAACTAGGCATGTTCTTATCCATTTTCCTTCTTGTAACTTGTAACCCATTCTTTTAAGTGAGTTGAAGGAGTAGATATCAAAGTGATGCTGTGGCTTGCCTATTTCATTTGACAAATCAATTCCTACCTCAAATAACAGAGTGAAAACCATACCATAAAGTAGACAGGCTTTGATCTTTCTTGCTACTTCAGTTATTTGGATCATCATTATGTAGGGAAGGTTGAGAGGCTCTTCTTTGATCAGATGTCCCATGATGATCATGTCCTTCTCACTGACCCAATCGAAACGGCCAGTTCTAGGAAGGAAAATTCTACTGATCATACTGTGCAGCAACCTCATTTCCCTTGACAGTAGATTGGCTTGAACATGTCGGACCATGCTCACTTCCTCTTTTTCCAAAATGAGTTTCAGAATGTGCTCCTTGTTTGATAGAAGAAGTTCAGTAGCACCAATCGTTAGCATTTATAGTAGCTTGCTCAATCTTTCTTCATTAATTATAACTATTTTTCCCTTGACAACTGATTCCAAATGAAATTCTGTAATAATAATATTCTCATAAAATGTCCATACCAGTGAAGGGTAGGTCAGTATGTCTAAAGAACAGAAATGCTTCCACCCTTGGCTTTCTATCCAATGTCCGATTTTCATTCCCATTTCCTCTAAGAATGTAAAGTCGATCCTTCTTCCGTAGGTGATAAGTCGATTGATCATTGAGACATGTTGCCCGGGAGGAGAAAGAGTTTCTTCATTTTGTTGGACTAGAGCGGACCTTTTTCCCTTTTCCCTTCTTTCTCCTGCATCTGTATTGCGATTACTTGATTCGTCGAGTTGAAGAACTTTGCTTACATATTTTCGAGGAGCCATAACAAAGGAATCAAAGGATTTTAAGCTTTAGCGAATGATTTCTTCGAGAATAGTAGAGCTTCCGAGAGATGTAGAGTGTGTTCAAAATAAGGTGAGGGAGTGAAGTACTAAGAAAAGATAGATCAAACTTTCCTAAATAGCGATTTCCTATCTTTTGAGTCGGCACGCTCTACCCTAACAATATTCGAGTCGACTCGATCAGAGCGAACTCAGAACAAACAGAACAATGAGTCGGCTAAGCAGAGACTTAGTCAGCTCGACCAAAGCAAGAGCAAGATATTCAGATATTCGAGCTGGCTTGACCAGAGCAAGATTGCTCGAGTCAACTCGAACAGAAACTTTCCAAAAGAGATCAAATGGTCCAGTAGTTTAATTCAACTACACTGAGAAATTCAAGGAAAGTTGTTCAAAAATCATGAATAAGTATAAGAGGCTTTCTAGATAATTTTTTCTTAGGTTTACTAAATTTAGAAAGGATAATATAGCCCTAATTCTCCTCCAAGCAACTCAAATCTATCTTGATTTAGTGGCTTGGTAAAGATATCAGCTAGTTATTTTTCTGTAGGTATAAACTCTAGTTCTATATCACCATTCAAAATAGGGTCTCTAATAAAATGGTGTCTAATCTCTATGTGCTTAGACATAGAATACTGAATAGAATTTTTAGATAAATTTATAGCACTTGTGTTATCATATTTGATTGGAATTTTGATGCAGAACAAATAAGATGATGCGATGCGGAAGTAAATTAAGACTATTTTTTTTTTTTTTTTGTGTTTTGTTAGAAGTTGGCTTGACTCAAAAATAAGGCTAAATAATATTGAAAGAAAATATGCACTGAAAGAAAGCACGATTCAAAAGAGTAGATTATCAGAGTAATAAAGAAGTAGGATCGCTGGGGATTAAGAGACCCCCAGACCTAGGGTTTACTCCTCTTTCGAGAAACAGATGAAGAGAAAAGAGAAGGTTTTATACCTGACTGTGATATCTCTCTTTGCTTCAATTGAAGGACACTCTCGAGCAGATTGTAGAATCCTTGGAGACAGGGTATCTTCGTAATGGATCCTCAGATTGTAGTCCTATGGCAAGGTTAGCCTTCTTCTCGTACTCTGGATCTGGAAAAGATGAAGAACAAGATAAGGATGTAAGAAACTCAAGGAAGAGACCTTTACCTGGGATAGCTCCGGACTGCTCGAACTTTGAAGATGAGGGAAGAGTATGGAGGTGGCAGTGGAAGATGGAGTGGATTTAGGGTTTGGCTGGTAGGGTGGCGGCTTGCAGATGAAAAGGACATAGGGCTTGATATAGTGGGCGATGGCTTGGAGAAGGAGATGGCAGCCTTTAAATAAAGTGGGAATAGGGTTTAGGAATTTGGGTGTTGGTAGCTAGGATGATGAAAGGAAATTAGGGTTGGCATGGTGGTTGGAGGAAAGATGATGGGCGGCTAGGGTTTGGGAATTGAAGTGGCTAACCTAGGGTTTTGGTAAGGTTTCGAGATCTCATACCTCCTCAAGGTTCCTGTGGAACCCGGAATCACTGTTGGGTTCGGTGACCAGTGCGGAAGTGTGGATTTCAAAAACTTTATGAAATCAGGTCCGAACCCTAATCCCAAAATCTCCTTATTAGCAATTAAAGCTTATGACTACATGCATGTCCAAATTTAAACACAGTTTAGATACTAACCTCAGATCGCTATATCCAATCTGATGTAGAAATAAACTCCAAATGGAGTAACCTTTTGAACACACCAGGCGTCCACTTGTCCGCCCTCCGATGGTGATCCACACGGGCAGATGATCAAGACAGTGACTTCTCAATTTGGGTTCCTTCCAATCAAGTTCTACCCCAAGAACTTGATATATGAGCTATTGGCTAGAACACCTTTAGCCAAACAGGGACTAAAACTTTCTCTCTTACCCTTCTCCCAGTTTTTGGCAGTTCTGGCCCCTTAAGACACTCTTGTCTTAAGAATAAGCCTTTGTCCTAAAATGAGACAAGGCTTGTCTTGGAGGGAGAAGAAGATTAAGACAAAGTTGTCTTAATGTAAGAAAGAAGAAAAGAGGCGCCTTCTTCCTTTACCGTCGGAGAGTTTCTCTCTCTGACTCTCCTTCTGTTCTGAGATTCGACAGAGCCTAGGCTCTGTAAAGGAATCAAAGAAGAAAGAGAGGAGGGGGAAACAGTCTTCTGGAGAGGGAGAAGGAAAGAGAAGCAAGGCTTCGCCGTAGAAAAACTGGAATGGATTTTTACGGTGAAGCCTTCTTCTTAAATAGGCGACAGAGAGGCGCCTTCTCCTTCTGAAAAATCCTCTCACGCCCCTCTCTCCCTTCTCACGTCTTCTCTCTTAATCTCACGGCCCTTGGGATTAATCTCACGGCCTTTGGGATTAATCTCACGGCCTTTGGGATGGACAGACGCGAAGAGGGATCGAGAAAAACTCAGAAGGGCGCGCGCAGAGAAAAGAGTCGCGCCCCTTCGGAGTTTTTTTCTTTCTTTTCACCGTAATTCCCATTTTGAAGAGTCCACGCCTAGGTGGACCTTGATCCACGCCTCATCAGCCAAAAGACGCTGTTCCCTTCTTTCTTTTCACGCAAAAACGCGATTTGGAGAGAGTCCACGCGCGTGTGGACTCTTCTCCTTGCGCGCGCGCGTGGGAAGAGAGGGGGAGGGGTTTTAGGCGATGTGGGAAAGGGGTTTAGCCTCTTAGGTTAGCCCAATTGCTAGCCTATTGTTAGCCCAACGTTTTAAATCTTCAATTAGATTCAAACCGGAATGAATTTGGATCTAAAAAGACCAAATCGGAACCCTAACTCGAATCCGATTCAAGTAGAAGTCATGGTTTGCAACACATGCTAGTGTGTTCATCTGCAAACGAGATTTAATTCCAAATTAAATCCTTGATTATCTGTCCTAAGTGTGTGACCCATTGGGTTCCATACTTAGCCAGCAGTGGGTCCGAGTGCAAGTTGACCTAATCTGATCAGAACTCATTCTAATCGATTTAGGTCAAATCGAGCTAACTCGAGTCAGTCAATTAGGACTCCTCCTAATTAGTGATCCAATTAAACCATTTAATTTGATCAACCCACAAGACAAGATTGACGTCTAGCAACGTGTCATGTCTACCCGGAAGATATGGAAATTCTGGTGTAATTCCAAAACTACCCTTCAGTGGAAAGTTCCCGTACAATTCGATCCTTCAATCATCTTGCATCCCGAATATAACTATGGATATGGAATCATGTCAAATCCAGTTTATACTCATTCCCAGCTCAGTCATACACTAATGATTCAATTAATTCGATATTAGAAATCATTTCTAATATCTGTACTTTGATCAAAGATTTCCTGAATCATCATCTGACCTAATTTGGCTGGATGCAATCTCCTCCTACTAGGAGTGATCAATTCCTTGTTGACCTACTCATTACCTTCATATACAATTCACCATACCCAGCATCAACCTCGTGCATGACCCAGTGTCATGATTGAGATTGAACCAAAGCATGGGTTCATGTACATAAGGTATTATGGCAGTCTCAGGTCATAGGACTACTTGTACAACTCCCACTATGTGAAACATCTATTGACATGCAGCTAAGGCTCCATTAGATGTTCTCAAACTGGATCTATTTAGTGGACTCATTCACTAATGAGCACCCACATCCTTGTATTAGTGTCCTACACAAATGACTGTGAGAGCAGTCACCCTTTTCAGCATACATAGGATGTGCCAGTCTTACCGGAAACCCTGATCCCCAACTCAGGGTTCCTATGACTAGGAATATTCTAGATTAGGGTTTTAAGGCCTTAGATCTCACTGGTATGATCTCATCATAGCCCTACAACCATAGCCCTAATCTATGGGGTTCATCATATAATGACACAGCGAATGATAAAAAATTATTGCCTTTATTAATTTGTCAATTTACAATGGTCTGGGAGATACAGATATTGGCTTATAGGGCATAATCCTTTCAATCACTCCCTCATGGAGCTCAACACATGAATACAAGTGCGGAAGAGAGAAACACAAAGTTGCTCACAAAGAAATTGATTTCATTTATCATTATTATTCAAGAGTTACATAGAGATGAATATATAGACATAACAAAGAAATAAAATTTTATACATTTCCCATGTGGGACTAAACTCCCTAGCCTATACTTTTGGTAGGAAATATTCTCCCTCTTGGCCAACCAAAAAGTCCTACAAGGAGTGGGCAGCCCTAAAAGTCATGAAAATCCTCTCAAAGGGTAGAAAGATGGCGCCTCCTAAGTCTTCTCCTTGAATTTAGGGTTATTCCTTCAATGGTTCAACTCTTTTGGACACCTCCTTTTCTTTCTCCCCAAGTCATGGCTCTTCCCAACTTTGCTTTGGTCTTTTTAGGCATGGATTGGGCGCCCCCTTGAAGTGCTCCCCAACAAATGCCTCTTTCTTTCTTTAGCTTGGCATTTTAAGGTATATATGGGGCGCCTCCTTGATTTTGGCTTCAAGAAAAATTCTTGCTCCCTTGGGTGTGGGGACCAAGATACTGGGATGCAGTTGTAGTGCCTCCTGGACTCTGGCATGTGGTTGGGAGTGTGGCGCCCACTTGCTTGGGCCTTGACTTGATTGGAAAAATGGCACCAACCTGGAGAAGACCTAGACCACTACTAGGACTTGTACTGAGTCAACATGACTCAACAAAATTTAAATTGCAGGGAAATACAGACCTAAGATTAAAATTGAGTTGACCAAGTCAACCCTTATTACAAAACTAGAAAACCCTAATTCTTCGGGCAAGGTCAATCAGAGATCCAAATTGAGTCCTGAAGTCTTTTTCTGAGTCTGGTGCCTGCACCAATTCTCTAGGGGTGGGAGGAACTCGACCTTGTCGAGTAAGGCTCAAGTTGGCTCTGGTATCTCTCCAAGAGGTCTGGATTCAAATCTTGTAATTCTTCTCGGGAGATCCAAGAGTCATCAGAGTCTGGCCTTCCTTGCCAACGGACCAGGTATCTTTGGTATCCTCGATTACTAGTAGAGATAACTTGATCATCCAGGATCTTTTCAATCTGCTCTTTCCTCACGGGCCAGTTTGTTGGTGGACACATAGGGTTGGGATCACTCTCAATGACTGGATTAGGCTCAAAAGGCTCACTAGGAATCACAGCTGGCTCTCTATACTCTACTAGGTCTGTAATGTTGAAAGTGGGGCTAATGCCTAGTTCTGGAGGCAACTCGAGCACATAGGCATTGGATCCTACTCTCTTCACCACTCTAAATGGTCCAGCTCCTCTAGCATGTAACTTTCTAACGGTTCCAGGAGGAAATCGTTCAGGCCTTAACCTAATTATTACATAGTCTCCCTCAATAAAAGTTTTGACTCGCCTTTGAGAATCAGCCAACTTCTTATAAGTTTCATTACTTAAATTTATTTTGGCATGAATTTCTTTATGCAAGTCTTTTATATGCTGTGCAAAATCTTCAGCAGACTTGGAGACTCGTGTGTGGACTTGTAAAGGGGCTAGGTCAAGAGGTGTGTGAGGATTGTACCTATGCATAATTTCAAACGGACTCTTACCTGTAGACCTATTGACTGAGTCATTGTATGCAAATTCAGCCCTAGGTAAGTACAAATCCCAATTCCTAGTGTTTTCACCAACAAAACATCTTAGCAGATTGCCTAAGCTACGGTTCACTACCTCGATTTGGCCATCAGTTTGGGGATGATAGGAAGTTGAAAACTTAAGTTTTGTCCCTAACTTATGCCAAAGGGTTTTCCAAAAATAGCTGGTGAACCAGAAATCCCTATTTGAAACAATTGTCTTAGGTAGGCCATGGAGTCTAACTATCTCATCAAAGAACAGGGTGGCAACCTTAGACGCATCAAAAGTCTGGGAACAAGGCAAGAAGTGGGCCATCTTAGAAAATCGGTCGACTATGACACAGATAGAGTCATGCCTCCTCTGGGTCTTAGGCAAACCTAACACAAAGTCCATACTCACATCTTGCCAAGGACGATCTGGGACAGGGAGTGGGGTATAAAGGCCGGTGTTCTGTTTTCGCTGTTTGGCAACAGCACAGGTCCGACACCTAGCCACAATGTGTGCTACATCTCTTTTTAAGCTAGGCCAGAAAAAGTGGTCTTCAACAGCCAGAGTGGTCTTGTCTTTTCCAAAATGGCCTGCTAGACCCCCAGCATGAATTTTCCAAATCAGAAATTCCCTAAGAGAAGTTCTAGGGATGCAAAGCCTATTCTTAAAGAACAGAAAGCCATCTAAAAAGGTATAATCCTTATGATCACTAGATCGTCCTTGAGCTAGATCCTGATACGCAGTCTTAAAATCCGGACATAACTCATAATCCTCTTTGATCTGCTCAAACCCTACGACTTCAGCCCTAACAAAATTCAATAACAAAGATCGACGACTAAGGGCATCAGCTACCTTATTTTCAGTCCCAGCCTTATCTTTCAAAACAAAAGTATTGGACTGGATATACTCTACCCACTTAGCATGCCTAGGGTTAAGCTTCTTTTGGGAATTCAGGAATCTAAGAGCCTCATGGTCTGAAAACATCACAAATTCCTGCGGTAGCAAATAATGTCTCCAGTAATGCAAAGCTTGCACTACCGCATAAAATTCTTTATCATAGGTAGAATACCTAAGCTTAGCATCATTAAGTTTTTCACTAAAAAATGCTACGGGATGATTCTCTTGGCTTAGGACTCCACCTATACCTACACCTGAAGCATCACAGGCAACCTCAAATACTTTAGAAAAGTCGGGTAACCTTAAAATGGGTGCCTGGATCATCCTATCCTTAAGATCTACGAAGGCTTTATGGGCTGCTTTAGTCCGCTAATATTCTCCCTTCCTAATACAGTCTGTGATAGGAGCAACTACAGTACTAAACCCCTTGATGAGTCATCTATAGAAGGTAGCCAAGCCGTGGAAACTCCTAACTTCATGAACACTGGTCAGCTTTGGCCATTCTACTATGGACCTAATCTTCTCTGGATCGGCAGCCACGCCGTCAGGGGTTACTACAAAACCAAGGAAGATAACTTTACTGGTCATGAATTCACACTTCTTGAGATTCCCGTAGAGACTATCATTCCTCAAAACTTGGCAGACTTATCTTAGGTGGTCTAGGTGGTCTGCAAGGGTCTTACTATAGATCATGATGTCATCGAAATAGACCACTACAAACTTCCCTATGAAAGCTCTAAGCACCTGGGTCATAATCCTCATGAAAGTACTAGGGGCATTGGACAACCCAAAAGGCATAACAACCCATTCGTAGAGACCATCCTTAGTTTTGAAAGCGGTTTTCCACTCATCCCCTGGTCTAATTCTAACCTGATGATAGCCGCTCTTGAGATCAATTTTGGAAAAAACAATTGCACCGGCCATCATATCTAGCATGTCATCTAGTCTAGGGATGGGGAACCTATACTTGATTGTGATTTTGTTAATGGCACGACTATCAACACACATCCTCCACGTGCCATCTTTCTTTGGGGTCAGTAGTGCAGGGACTGCACAAGGGCTAAGACTCTCTCTATTGAACCCCTTCCTCAACAATTCTCCAACCTGCTTTTGCAGTTCCTCATGCTCTGATGGATTCATCCTATAATGGGGCAAGTTGGGTAAAGTAGTTCCTGGGATTAAATCTATGGAATGCTAGATATCCCAAAGAGGTGGAAGGTGGTCTGGCAGATCCTCGAGAAAAACATCCTCAAATTCTTCTAACAAAGGCCTAACTCCCTGAGGAGGCTCTGAGGGTGTAGGAGTCCTAAGTTCCTTAGCAGTCAACATCCAAATGGGTGAACCACTATGAATTTCTTGTTTTAGATCCTTAGCACTAATTAGGTTCACTCTAGTCTTCATCTCTTTGACCTTATTGGGTCCTTTATCTACCTTGTCCTTAGGAGGGACTGAATGGATTGTGATCTTTTTCCCATTAAAACTAAAGACACAGGTATTGGATTTTCCTAAGATGGTGGCATCATGATCATATAACCAAGGTCTCTAAAGAATTATACTGCTCACCCCCATGGGTAAGAAATCACACCAAATCTTCTCTTGATAGGATTGCATCTGGATTTGGACCTGACATCTAGACTGGATGGGTATAGAGGTAGAGTCTACCCAAAAAACCTTATAGGGGTTGGGGTGGGGGACTGGCGTTAAGCCTAACATTTTGACAGTGCTAGTAGAAATGGCATTCACACAGCTCCCACTATCTATGATAATCTTACATACCATATCCCCTAATTTAAGGAAAGTCTGTAGGATGTTAGTCCTACGCCAATCCACCTGAACTCTACTCTGGGACAGGATGCATCTCACAACTCCTAACTGGTCAGACTCTGTGGGTTCCTCCTCTCCTTCATACTCATCAACCATGTTCATTCCGGCCTCATAAATTACTTCTTCAAATTCCTCATTGGGCCCGGAATTCTCTACCTCTCCCTTTTCTATGTAAAGGGATCTACGTAGGCACTGGCTAGAAACATGACCTACCCTATGGCACTTAAAACAGGCTATGGCTGTACACTGGCTGGAGATATGACCTGGTTTCTGACACTTAAAACAGGTGATACTAGAACTAGGGGTTCTCTGGGTGTCAGGTGCCTTACCTTTGTCCATGGGCCTAGGGGTGGGAATACCCTGAAAAGTTTGCTAGCCGTAACTTGGCTATGTCCATTTCTTGGGATTGGGGCACTAACCCTAGAAGGTATAGGTCCTCTCTGAAATTTCTCAGTGTTCAGTGCAATCTGATAGGCTTGGTCTAGGTGAGTAACCTCTCTCAGAAACAACTCCCTCTTAATGTCTTCCCTAAGTCCAGCCCTAAATCTAGACAAAGTGACCTCATGGGCTTCACTCACATCACATCTCATCAAGTATTCATCGAAGGTTGCTATGTAGTCTAAGACAGATCGGTTCCCTTGTTTCAAGGTTTGCCATTGGTCTAACAGATTCTGCTGGTATGAAATGGGTAGGTACTTATCTCTAAGCTTCTCTTTCATACCCTGCCAAGTGGTTATGGGCTCAACATTTCGTCTCCTAGTGGTTAGCTCAATGTTCCTCCAGTATAACCTAGCTTGACGCACTAACTTCATCTTGGCAAACTTGAACTTCCTTTCCTCAGACATGGTATACCACTCAAAGTACTGGTCCATCTCACCCTCCCAATCAGAATACACCTTAGGGTTTAAGCTACCATCAAAAGTGGGTGCATCTAATTTGATGTTCCGGATGAACCTATCATCTCTATCTTCAAGCTCTGGGTCAGGCCTCCTATGATTAGGTTCAGGATCTCTATATAAAGGTCTTCTAGGCTCCTGGTGTGGGTGAGGTTGAGGCATATTAAAATCTGGGTTAGGAGTCCAATTCTGATGTCTAGGTTCCTCAAGTACTTGGACTCGATCCCTAAGCTGGGTAAGATTCTCACGGACTTGATCCTTAAATTGGGCAACAGTATCAGTCATATCCTGACTCAATTTGGTCATATTTTTGGTAAGAGTTCTAATCATGGCCTCTAAATCAGGTTGGGTTTGACCAGGTTGGTAGGGTACTCCATTCCGGGTGGACATGATGATGCAAGCAAGCACACCAAATGAGACTCGACTGAAATGACTACGGACTAACTAGACCTAGAGCCCAAACTAGATGCCCAATCAGAGTGGCAAGCTAGCCTGTAGTAACTCGGGACTCAGCCAGGCAGGTGTAAGGGGAGTGTTAGGTCTTTAATTGCCAATCCTAGACACCAATCAGTGATTGGCCAGGTAGGCAGACCAGCACACAAGCCCTTCAAGATAGAATCCCTGAACCACCATTCTAGACACTAAGTACAAAGCACACACAGAGTAACTAGACAAACTGACTCAACACTAGCCTAGACCCGACCAGTTGGTGTCCCTAGCCCACTAGGGCCAATTAGGTCTAATTAATTTTAAGATTAAAGGCTTAGGTTTGAATGCATGGGAGGTGGTTTTGGGCTAAGGAGAGGGTCTCAATCCTTCCCTTATGTTGCAACTTCGATGCCCTTAAGATAGATTCAATTTATGCACACTCAAATAAAAAAAATAGCTTGCAGAAAATAAGAAAAAGTAGAACAGCAGTAAAATTGATCTTCGAAAATCCACAGAAATTAATAAATCATAACAATTTTATGTAAATTACTTTCAATTATACTGGTTCCAACAAAATAAGAATTACTTAATTTAGAATTTTTTGCAAGAAGAAACAATTCAAATAACAGGATAGTTACTGGCAGAAAATAGAACATGTGTCCCGTTTACAATCCCTGTCTAAAAGTTAAAACCCAGCGGCACCCCTACATGCCCTAGGAACCCCCATGGAATGGGAGGAGAAGGCTTGTGCCTAGCTTGTTCCTAGGACCAGACGGCCAGGGGAGTCTACTCCAGGCAGCAAAAGTAAAAAGGAACGAAAAAATAATCAAACAAGCAAGAACCCTAGACAGGGCTCTGATACCAAAAATGATGCAGAACAAATAAGATGATGCAATGCGGAAGTAAATTAAGACTAATTTTTTTTTTTTTTTTTGTGTTTTGTTAGAAGTTGGCTTGACTCAAAAACAAGGCTAACTAATATTGAAAGAAAATATACACTAAAAGAAAGCATGATTCAAAAGAGTAGATTATTAGAGTAACAAAGAAGTAGGATCGCTGGGGATTGAAAAACCCCCAGACCTAGGGTTTACTCCTCTTTCAAGAAACAGACGAAGAAAGAAGAGAAGGTTTTATACCTGACTGTGATATCTCTCTTTGCTTCAATTGAAGGACACTCTCGAGCAGATTGTAGAATCTTTGAAGAAGGGGTATCTTCGTAATGGATCCTCGGATTGTAGTCCTATGGCAAGGTTGGCCTTCTTCTCATACTCTGGATATGGAAAAGATGAAGAACAGGATAAGGATGTAAGAAACTCAAGGAAGAGACCTTTACCTTGGATAGCTCCGGACTGCTCGAACTTTGAAGATGAGGGAATAGTATGGAGGTGGCGGTGGAAGATGGAGTGGATTTAGTATTTGGCTGCTAGGGCGGCGGCATGCAGATGAAAAGGACCTAGGGCTTGATATAGTGGGCAGTGGCTTGGAGAAAAAGATGGCGGCCTTGAAATGAAGTGGGAATAGTGTTTAAGAATTTGGGTGTTGGCAGCTAGGATGATGAAAGGAAATTTGGGTTGGCATGGTGGTTGGAGGAAAGATGATGGGTGGCTAGGGTTTGGGAATTGAAGTGGCTAACCTAGGGTTTTGGTAAGGTTTGGAGATCTCACACCTCCTCAAGGTTCCAGTGGAACCCGGAATCACTGCATCACGGAGCTCAACACTTGAATACAAGTGCAGAAGAGAGAAACACAAAGTTGCTCACAAAGAAATTGATTTCATTCATCATTATTATTCAAGAGTTACATAGAGTTGAATATATAAACATAACAAAGAAATAAAATTTCATACATTTTCCATGTGGGACAAAACTCCTTAGCCTATACATTTGGTAGGAAATATTCTCCCACTTGGCCAACCAAAAAGTCCTACAAGGAGTGGGCGGCCCTAAAAGTCATGAAAATCTTCTCAAAAGGTAGAAAGATGGCGCCTCCTAAGTCTTCTCCTTGAATTTAGGGTTCTTCCTTCAATGGTTCAACTCTTTTGGACACCTCCTTTTCTTTCTCCCCAAGTCATGGCTCTTCCCAACTTTGCTTTGGTCTTTTTAGGCATGGATTGGGCGCCCCCTTGAAGTGCTCCCCAAGAAATGTCTCTTTCTTTCTTTAGCTTGGCCTTTTAAGGTATATATGGGGCGCCTCCTTGATTTTGGCTTCAAGAAAAATTCTTGCTCCCTTGGGTGTGGGGACCAAGATACTGGGATGCAGTTATGGTGCCTCCTGGACACTGGCGTGTGGCTGGGAGTGTGGCGCCCACTTGCTTGGGCCTTGACTTGATTGGAAAAATGGCACCAACCTAGAGAAGACCTAGACCACTACTAGGACTTGTACTGAGTCAACATGACTCAACAAAATTTAAATTACAGGGAAATACAGACTTAAGATTAAAATTGAGTTGACCAAGTCAACCCTTATTACAAAACTAGAAAACCCTAATTCTTCGGGCAAGGTCAATCAGAGATCCAGATGGAGCCCTGAAGTCTTTTTCTAAGTCTGGTGCCTGCACCAAATTTTGCATTGTGAAACACCAAAATCCTCTAGTTGTTGTTTAATCCAAAACACTTATGCACAATAACTCCCTACAGCAACATACTCTGTCTCGATAGTAGATAGTTCTACCGGGTTTTGTTTTTTGCAGTGCCATGAGATTAAATTCAACCATATAAATTTACAAGTACCGCTAGTACTTTTTCTATCTATTTTACAACTAGCATAATCAGCATCAGAGAATCCAATTAAATTTAAAGATGATTCTTTTGAAAACCAAAGTCCAAGTTACTTGTACCTTTCAAATATTTTAATATCCTTTATAGAAAGCATATGTGTTTCTTTGGGATTACTTTTAAATCTATCACATACACATATACTATACAAGATATCTGGTCTACTTGCAGTTAAATATAATAAGAATCCGATCATACCTCGATATAGCTTTTGGTCAATGTTGGATCCACTTTCATCTTTATCCAATCTGCAGGATGGGCTCATGGTTCTGTTCATTTGTTTGCTTGTCTCCATACCAAACTTTTTGATGATTTCTTTGGTATATTTGGATTGGTTGATGAAGATCCCTTCCTTTGTTTGTTTTACTTGAAATCTGAGAAAGTAGTTTAGTTCACCCATTAGGCTCATTTCAAATTCTCCCTACATTAACTTAGCAAATTCTTCACAAAGACTTTCATTAGTTACACTAAAGATGATATCATCAACATAGATTTGTACAACTAATATATCATTAATTTTCTTTTTAATAAAGAGAGATTTATCAACATTTCCTCTTGAAAAACTATTTTCAATTAAGAAAGTGCTAAGTCTATCATACTAGGCTATAGGGGCTTGTTTCAAACCATATAAGACTTTATTGAGTTTAAACACATGGTTTGGAAAAGCATGATTTTCAAAACCTGATGGTTGTTCTACAAAAACTTGTTTGGCAATAAAACCATTTAAAAATGCACTTTTCACATCCATTTGAAAAAGTTTGAAATTCATGTAGCAAGCAAAAGCAAGAAGTAATCTAATAGCCTTTAATCTTGCTACAGGTGTATAAGTTTCATCAAAATCTATACCTTCTTCTTGACTATATCCTTTAGCCACTAATCTAGCTTTGTCTCTAATAACATTTCTTTGTTCATCTAATTTGTTCTTATAGACCCATTTGGTTTCTATAATTAGGTGGTCTTTCAGTCTATCAACTAATATCCCAACCATATTTCTTTCAAACTGGTTCAATTCTTCGTGCATGGCCATCATCTTGTTTGGGTCATTTTCTGCTTCTTCTAAGGTATGAGGCTCTATTTAAGATACAAAGGCTAGGTAATCAAGTGCAGTCCTATATGCAGACCTAGTCCTTATACCTTGAGAAGGATCACCAATAATTAATTCTTTAGGATGGGAAGTAGTGTACCTCCATTCAGTCGGAAGATCAGTATGATCCTTACTTACCATTTCTTCTCCTTCTTCAATTGGTTTTTCTTGAATACTTAGCTCTTCCATCTCTTTTTGAATGGTACCTGCATCATTGTCAATATACTCATCTTTTATAGATGGTGATGGGTTAGTTTCATCAAATATAATATGCATTGATTAATCAACAGTGAGAGTCCTTTTATTAAAAACCCTATATGCCTTACTATGTAGTGAATAACCAAGGAAAATGGCTTCATCAGATTTAGCATCAAATTTTCCTAGATTATCCTTACCATTATTAAGCACAAAGCATTTGCATCCAAATACATGAAAATAATTTATATTGGGTTTCTTTTTATTCCGAAGCTCATAGGGGGTTTTCTTCAAGATAGGATGGATCAAAACATGGTTTAAAATATAACAAGCAGTGTTCACTGCTTCTGCCCAAAAATACCTTGGAAGATTACCTTCACACAACATTATTTGGGCAATTTCTTCCAATGTCCTATTTTTTCTCTATACAACACCATTTTGTTGTGGTGTTCTAGGAGAGGAGAAGTTGTGATCAATGCCATTTTCAGAACAGTAATCATCGAAAAACTGATTTTCAAATTCTGTGTCATGATCACTCCTAATTGAAATTATAGAAAGATTTTTCTGATTTGAAACCTTTTTGTAAATTTTTTTAAATACTTTGAAAGTTTCGTCTTTGTGTGCAATAAACAAAATCCATGTAAATCGAGAAAAATCATCTATAATCACAAGGGCATATTTCATACATCTTAGGCTTGTGGTCCTAGTTGGTCAAAATAAGTCCATATGAAGTAGTTCTAAAGGTCTAGATGTTGAAATCAGATTTTTGGATTTAAATCTCCCCCTTGTTTGTTTGCCCATTTTGCATGCATCACAAACATGATCAAAATCTACTTTAAACTTAGGCATGCCTCTAACAAGATTTTTGAAAATTAACTTGGTAATAGTATGCATGCTAGCATGACCCAATCTTCTATGCCATAATAAGCAAGACTCCTTGGTCTTAGCATTCATTGCAACTAGACTGGAGCTACTTGACATGGCAAGATCATTTAGATCTACCACATAAATTTTTCCTAGTCTGTGTCTAATGAATTTGCTGCTAGGATCAAGAAAGTTTGTTACTATATACATAGATGATTCGAAGATAACTTTGATGCCTTTATCACACAATTCACTATACTCAATAGATGTGCTTCAACTTATCTACTAGCAATACATTTTCAATGAAAGTACAGGGGGTTATTTTGATCTTACTAATTCTATTTATTTTTCCCTTGCTATTGTCTCCAAATGTAACCATACCTCCTTCTTTCATTTCCAGGGTGATGAATTGATCCTTGTCACCCATCATATGCCTTGAGCAGCCACTGTCGAGATACCATTTTTTCTTTGATTTCTGGGCTGCAAGACATTCCTGTAATAAAATTAGGGAGTGCATTTAGGTACCCAAGCTAACTTGGGTCCTTTCATATTAGTTGAGTTGGTTCCTTTGAGAACCCAAATTTTTCTTACATTATGAACATTTCAAATTGTATTACAGTCAAATGCTTTATGTCATAATCTTTTGCAAGCAAAACATTTGATTCTAGAATTTTGAAATGATTCTATTTTTGAAATTCTAGATACATGAAGTGTAGAAATAGCAGGTCTTACATTTAAATTCTTAGAAACATATGAAGCAAGTTTTGAAATGGAAATAGAGTCTTTTGTAACAAAAGTTTTATAAGAAGTAAACTTAGGAACAAAGTCCTTTTGTTTCACAAAAATGGTAGCTAAAACATAATTTGAATTTGAAGCATTAAAACCTATTCTAGCTTTATTTCCAGAAATTTTTTGTTCTTTAAAAATTAACTCAAGCTTATTAGAAGACAAAGTTAATTTTTCAACAAGTGGCTTGAGTTTTTCAACCTCCTTCTTCAGTTCATTGTTTTCATTTAGCAAAACTCTGTTTTTGTCATTCAAATCATTATTCTCATTTTTCAAATCATTGTATTTTTAAAAAGATGTGAAGTTCCTTTTTCAGTGCATTGTTCTTTTTTGAAATTTCATTTTTCTTTTTGAGTAAAGAATCATTTATAAGCTTTAATAATCTAATCTTTACTCCAGCCTTTTAAATTCAGATAGTAAATCATGGAATGCAGAATTTAATTCTTCAGAAGTAATTTCAATCTGAGCATCGAGAGAGTTTACATCATCCTCGAGACCCATTAGACATAGATTTGCTATTTTCATGGTCACTTCTTCTTCAGTTGAAGTGGAGTCTTCACTATCACTCCAATTGGCAACCATCGCTTTCTTTTTCTTCTTTCTGAGAGATTTTTTTAGTTGAGGACAGTCCGGACGAATATGCCCCGGTTTCTTACAATCATAGCAAGCGGGGACTTGTTCTTTATCTTTATCTTTGTCCTTATCCTTTTCTTTTGAACGTTCTCCTTGTTTATGGAATTTTCTGTTATACCTTCCTTTCTTCTTTCCCATAAACTTTCTGAATCTCCTCACGACCATTGTGATGTCTTCATCTTCAAGATCATCTTTGGAGGAGGAGGAGTCACCTTCAGTTTCTTAATTATCTTTAGATTCTAATGCAGCCTTGAATGCAATCGTTTTCATCTTTTTCTGATCATCATCCGTTCTATGCTGCATGGCTAATTCGTGAGTGATGAGAGATCCCATTAATTCATCCATTGATAGAACATTCAAGTCTTTAGCTTCCTAGATGGTTATGACTTCAGGATGTCATTTGTCAGGAAGTGATCTCAAGATTTTCTATACTAAGTTAGCATTTGAATATACCCAACTAAGACTTTTCAAACCGTTAATAATATTTGTAAATCTAGTGTACATGGCAGAAATACTTTCATTAGGCTCCATCTTAAATAATTCATAATTATGCACTAAAAGATTTATCTTTGAGTTTTTCACTTGTAAAGTTCCTTCATGGGTCACTTCAAGTTTATACCATACTTTCTTTGCTGAAGAGCAGATGGAAACTCTATTAAACTCATTTGAGTCCAAAGCACAGTAAAGCAAGTTCATGGCTTTGGCATTCAATTCCCCTAATTTCATGTCGTTTTCATCCCATTCCTCTTCACACTTAGGGACGTCCACGCCATCAATTTTAGTCATGGAAACATGTGGCCCTTTAAGAATGACCTTCCATAATTGAAAATCAATAGCTTGAATATAGATTTTCATACGTGCTTTCTAATAAGAATAATTTGTACCTGTGAAGAGTGGAGGTCTATTGGTTGATTGACCTTCGGCCAAAGATGTACTTAAGGGATAAGCCATCGATCTTTACCCTAGTGTATTCAAAGACTCTGCTTTGATACCAATTGTTGCCCAGGTGGCTACCCAAGAGAGGGGGTGAATTGAGAATTTAAAAATTTAAAGCAAGAAATGTGCTATTCAAAATCCTTTGCAAGTGGTAGGTATTGTGATTGAGTTATAAAATGAAGAAGCTAAACAGAGTAGAGAAAGCACAACACAAACATACCAAATTTATAGTGATTCGGAGCAGCCCAGCTCCTATGTCCACTACCCAAGATACCATTTGGGATTTCTACTATATTCATACTCGAATACAGAAGGATTGTTTTACAGGATCACAATCCAAAACTTCTACACTTTGGTTTTACAGGATCACCAAAGAAAACCGGATATCCTTTGGTTTTAAACAGGCTCACCAAAGAAACCCAACTTGGTTTTCATAGGATCACTAAGAACTTATTTGGTTTTTCAATCGGGCTCACCAATAACCCAACAATTCAAAGATTGAATTGAAAATAAATGCAACAATAAATGACAAACTCAAGTTGTCGGATAGTTGCCAGTGCAGCTCGTTGGAAGTCCACTTGAATGCACTTGAATAAGCTTTAATGACTTCAGTAGCTTCTTCTAAAGATGATTCAAGCTTTAGATCAGAGTTGTTGAAGGCTTGAATGCAGACTTGAATGCTCTTTTTCTTGTAGTATGACGGATATTCAATGAAGCTCTTTTCTTTGAAGAACTCTTTTAATTGATTAATTACTTCAAGGAAGTCCAAATCCTTCAAATTTAAAGTCTTCCATCATCCCAAGCCGGTTCTAGCCATTGTAGACCATTGGGAAATGATTTTTGACCGTTAGAGCACTTTTGAGCATTCAAAAATAAATTTTGGAACTAGCCATTAAATACATGGAAGCAACATTCGAGTTGGCTCAGATTCCTTCAAGTCGGATCAGATCCTTCTAGTCGATAGGTTGAGTCGCCATTTCTTCAATGCAGTCAGCTCTTTGTCTCAGGGTGCAGAATGTCACTCTAGACGAGTCAGCGCTTTAAAGCTCGGGTCAGCTCGAACTTGAATCTTGAAAAACTTGAACTCGAGGAGTTGTTTCCTTTCAGCTTTGGTTGGCTCTTCTTCTCAGGTTTGGAAAACCTTACTCTGGAAGAGTTGGCTCTATGCACTTTGGGTCGACTTGCTTTCTCAGCTTTCAAAATTAGGTCTGCCAGAGTCGACTCTTTCTAGGTCGGGTCGGCTCGCCTGGCTATTCTCAGAAACCTTTAAGAGATGGACTATAGAGAAGTCGGCGCGGACTGATTCCAGTCGACTCGGATTCACTAGAGTCGGCTCGCTTTCCATCGAATTGGCTCGGATTACTACATTCCAGAATTCTTACTGCGTGCCAGTAAGCAGAGTCGGCTCTTCTTTTCTCGGGTCAGCTCGAGTGTCTTCTTCAAGATTTTTACAATTTGAACTTAAAGAAAACTCTCACCAACTCTTTTACAATTTCACACAAACCAACTTAAAACAAAATCTAAGGCACACACACTTAAAGAAGTAACCCTTTTTACTTGATTTTTCTTAACATTTTTGATTGGGTTCTTCTTTACAATAACACTTACAACACAACTCAAACAAGAAAGTAGAAATGTAGGAGTTGAAGTTTGAACATGCTATACATCCTATAAAATCTTATCAAATAATTGAAGAGTTGTCAATAATAAATGTACATGCTCCAATATTTGGTTATCATCAAAATCACTTATGGGGTCAATACATATATGTGCTAGATTTGAATGATCTTGCCATGTCTAGTAGTACAAGTCTTATGACAACGAATGCTAAAATCAAGGAGTCTAGCTTACTTTGGCATAGAAGATTAGGTCATGCTAGAATGCATACAATTGCTAAGTTAATTTTCAAAGATCTAGTTAGAGGTTTTCCTAAATTCAGTGTTAATTTTGAACATGTTTGCGATCCATGCCAACTAGGTAAACAAACTAGTAGGAGTTTTAAATCAAAAAATATGGTTTCAACTTTCAGACCTCTTGAGCTACTACACATGGAACTATTTGGACCAACAAGGACTACAAGCTTAGGTGGTATAAAATATGGACTTGTGATAGTAGATGATTTTTCAAGATTTACTTGGATTTTATTTATTGCACACAAAGATGAAGCATTTAATGTTTTTCAAAAATTTTACAAAAATGTTTCAAATCAGAAAAATCTTTCAGTTATTTCAATAAAAAGTGATTATGGCATAGAATTTGGAAATTAATATTTTGATGATTATTGTACCGAGCATGGCATTGATCACAACTTCTCCACTCCTTGAACACCATAGCAAAATGGTGTTGTAGAAAGGATGAATAGGACTTTGGATGTGATGGCCCGAACAATGTTATGTGAAGACAATCTTTCAAGGTACTTTGGATAGAAGTGGTGAACACTACTTGCTACATTTTAAATCATATTTTGATAAGACTAATTTTTAAGAAAACCCCCTATGAACTTTGGAATGACAAAAAAATAAACATTCATTATGTTCATATTTTTGGTTGTAAATGCTTTGTGTTGAACAATGAAAAGGATAACCTAAGAAAGTTTAATGAAAAACTTGATGAAGCTATTTTTTATGGTTATTCAATCAATAGCAGTGCTTATAGAGTGTGTAATAAAAAAATATTAATAGTAGAAGAATCTGTTCTTGTTATTTTTGATGAATCTAACCTCTTACCTTCTAGAAAAGAAGAGTGTATAGACAATGATACAGGTACACTTGATCAAGCAATGGAAGACATGAGCTTAAAGGATAAGCCAACTCAAGAAGGAGAAGAAATGGTAAGTAGAGATCATAGTGATCTACCAAGAGAATAGTGGTATGTAACTGTACATCCTAGAGATTTAATTATTGGTGATCCCTCTCAAGGTGTTAGGACTAGTCTTCACTTAGAGAAGCACACGACTATCTAGATTTGTCTCACAAGTAGAGCCACATAGTATAGAAGAGGCTAAAAATAATCCTAATTGGATGATGGCCATGCATGAAGAACTTAATCAATTTGAAAGAAATAATATATGGACCTCAGTAAATAGACCCTCAGACCATCCAATAATAAGAACCAAATGGGTTTATAGGAATAAGTTAGATGAACAAGGAAAAGTAATTAGAAATAAAGCATTATTAGTGGCAAAAGGTTATAATCAAGAAGAAGAAATAGATTTTGATGAGACCTATGCATTCATAGCAAGGCTAGAAGCTATAAGATTACTACTTGCATTTGCTTGCTACATGAATTTTAAATTATTTCAAATGGATATAAAAAGTATATTTTTCAATGGTTTTATTTTACAAGAAATTTTGTAGAACAACCACTAGGTTTTGAAAGTCATAAATTTCCAAATCATATTTTTAAACTTAATAAAGCATTGTATAGATTAAAACAAGCACCTAGAGCCTGGTATGATAGATTAAGCAAGTTCTTACTTGAAAATGATTTTATCAGAGGTAATGTAGATACAACTTTGTTTATCAAGAAGAAAAAAAATAATATGTTATTGTACAGATTTATGTAGATGACATTATTTTTGATGCAACTAATAAGAATCTTTGTAGAGAATTTGCTGAGTTAATGCAGGATGAATTTGATATGAGCTTGATGGATGAATTGACATACTTCCTTGGACTTCAAATTAAGCAAACAAAGGAAGGAACAATCAAATCAATATTGTACTTAACTACTAGTAGGCCTGATATCATGTTCAGTTTATGCATATGTGCTAGATTCCAATCAAATCCAAAAGAATCATATTTAATTGCTATTAAAAGAATCATAAAATATCTGAAAGGAACAAGTAATCTTGGTATATGGTATTCAAAGCAATCTTCATTAAATTTAATTGGCTTTTCTGATGCTGATTATGGTGGATGTAAAATTGATAGAAAGAGCACTAGTGGTACTTGCCAGTTTCTAGGGTTGAACTTAGTTTCATGGAACTGTATGAAACAAAACTCCATAGCACTATCTAATGATGAGGCAAAGTATGTAGCTGCAGGGAGTTGTTGTTCACAAGTGTTATAGATTAAGCAACTACTAGAAGACTGTGGTGTTATTCAAATTAAAATTCCTATTAAATGTGATAACACAAGTGCTATCAATCTTACAAAAAATCCTATTTAGCATTCAAGAACAAAGCATATTGAAATTAGACATCACTTTATTATGGATCATGTACAAAATAGAGATATTGAACTTAAATTCATTTCAATTGAAAACCAACTTGCTGACATACTTACTAAGCCACTTAATGAAGAAAGATTTGAAATGATTAGAAGTGAATTAGGTTTTGAGATCCTTTTTAGATTTTTTGACCTAGTTTCTTCTAAAATTAAGAAAAATTATCTAGAAGACCTCCTACATCAATTTAAGGACAATGACCACCTTATCTAGATTGCTACTATCCTTAGGAATCTTTTTGCTAGCTTTTAAAATCTTTTTCGAGCATTTTTGCTCGAGCCAACTCGAGCAGACATGCTTCTGGCCGAGTCGACTCGATTATCGGGGTAGGGCATTTTATATAAAACCCATAAGACTGAACTAAGGGTTATGTTTACTATTGAACCTTAGGCAAACCTCCAAAAACCCTTCCAAAGCTTAGGGACCACTCTCCCTACCCACTTTCCTTGAGTTTCTACATCTTTGATTTCCAAAATGGCTCCAAAAAGGGCAGTGAGAAAATGCTCTCGGGCTGTCGACTCTGCTGCTCAAAGAGAAAAGAAAAGCAAAGGAAGAGAAGAAGAAGAGTCAGCTTGAAGGCAGTAAGAGAAAGAAGAAATGAAAAATGAGTCACCTTCACCCCCAAAGCAGGTAATTTCAATGGCTAACCAACCTATCACTAGTGGTAGAAGGATAATGTTCTCATTTTTGGAGGAATTAAAAGTAAAGATAAAGGATTGGATTGAAAACCAGGGTTGGACCTTTTTCTATTCATTAGACACCCCTACCTACCCAAATTTGATGAGAACATTCTTTGAGAATCTTACCCTAGGAGAGTATCACATTGAATTAACAGTGAAGGGGTAAGACTGATTGTGGATGAGAAAAGGCTGAGCAACATTTTGGAAATGCCAAATGAGGGTGTGAATCACTTGGTATTGAAGAACAAGCAAAGTGGTTTCAGGCTAATTTTGGAAAGATCAGATGTGAACATAATTAAGAATGTGCGGGAAAATATGCTCTCATTGGAAATGAGATTGCTACATAATATAATCAGTAGAATTTTCTTGCCTTGGACCGGTCACTTTGATTGGGTAAGCGAACGGGACCTAGTATTCATGAGACATTTGATTGAGGGGGAGGCCCTCAAACCACCATACATCATGTTAGTATAGCTAAGAGAGGCAGCCAGAAAGGTAAAGGATTGCCTGCCATATGGAATGGTCTTTATATTGCTGTTGCGGCGTCAACACCTGGACCAGGGACAGGGGGTGGCCGAATGTCCTGGAGCGCTCCTCTCCCGGACGAACCTGCAACAAAGTCCCCAAAGATGCCGGTGGTGTTCCGACAGGGGACCCTCCGATGCCTAAGTTAGCAGGAGGTTGAAGGCAACAGAATGGAGGAATCAAGGGTTGAACAGCATATGGAGAGGAAAGAGTTGTTCTACCTTCGAACGGGGTCTCCTAAGTACCTTATATAGGCATGAAACAGTCCAAAATCCGTTAGGGGAGAGGCTGAGAAAGATTGATCTATCCCTAGGAGAATCTAGAGAGTGGCCACATGGCGCGCAGATATGGTGGCATCGTGAAAGTAGTGGAGCAGGGCTGTTGGGATAGTAGGATCCCGGAGTAAAAAAAAGGTGCTTCTGGAATTTCCTGGATGCTAAGGCTCGCCTGTCGGATGTCGACCGTGGGAAAGTCGGTCGGTCGGACTAAAGGACAAACCTCTGAAGGAGTGCGACAGGCCAGACCCCAGCAAGAGAGGGTCGTTCAGACCTCAGTACCGGTGGATCGGACCTCTAAAGGAGAGCGACAGGCCGGACCCCAGCAGGAGAGGGTCGTTCGGACCTTAGCTCCAGTGGGTCGGACCTCTAAAGGAGAGCGACGGGCCGGACCCCAACAGGAGAGGGTCGTTCGGACCTCAGCTTCGGTGTTCGGACCTCTGAAGGAGAGCGACGGGCCGAACCCCATCAGGAGAGAGTCGTTCGGACCTCAGCTCCAGGGGGTCGGACCTCTGAAGGAGACCGACTGGCCAGACCCCACCAGGAGAGGGTCGTTCAGACCTCAGCTCCGGTGGGTCGTACCTCTGAAGGAGTGCAATGGGCTGGACCCCAGCAGGAGAGGGTTGTTCGGACCTTTGCTCCGATGGGTCGGACCTCTCTTAGTTGGAGCCTTGAAAGGGGCGACCGGGTTGGACCGCAGGACTGGGCTGTTCTAGCTGAGGGTGAGCCGTCATGGTACAACAGTTGTCCCCCTTGCCCTTATGCTTCGAGCGAGTCTGTAGGCTTGATGGGCGAGGACATTAAATGGCAGTAAATGCATCAGACTTTCGAATGATGGCGAATCTGGTTCAGCGTGCTGCATCCAGCTGCCATCCGCTCTGATTTTTGCTCCGGGACAAGTGTTAGTGCTGGGTTGGTGAAGACAAGGGGAGCAGTTATTGCCGGTATGGTGCATGGCAGCTACCTGTTCAGAATCTTGATGCAACATGGGGCATGTGGCCCCATCAAAGAGGTTGGTGCACTTGCTGGAGTTACTCATCCACTGTTGCTTCGACTGTTACGCGGATCGCGACCGAATATGATCCGGCGTGTCCCCTCGGATTCCCGTCCAACTCGAGAACTGAAGCGCCAGCCGTCGGATCTCGGCACGTGGGGGGATGCATTGGGAAGCTACCCCCTGGTGCCTATAAAAGGGGGGAGCAGCGCCCAGAAAGAACCTTTCATCGTGCTTGCACTTGAAGAGAAGGCAGCCTCCTCCCTCCTCGTGTTGCTTTAGCCTCTCTTAGAGAACCAGGGTCCCAAGTTAGTCCTGTCTCCATCTTCCCCCATCTTCCTCCATTTCTGCAATTGTGGTGACCTTCCCAACCATCTGGGGAACCCCTATAGGGGAGGGGCCATCAACCGTTGATTAAAGGGCCGGCGACACTCGTGAGGAGGAGGAGCGCCGAAAGTGGAGCGATGCCGAGGAGGCTAAGGAGCTGCTTCAGAGGGCCGCTCTTGACAATGATGGGCGGTCGGTGAACGAGGCTGCAAGGAGTTCCCTTCGTCATCTTCTGGGGGTGAGTTTCGCTTTTCCTATCTTCACTTTGAATTCATGATTGGCGATTCTCTAACTGTGCGTGTCTGTCGATAGCTTGTCAAAGACAACCTTCTGTTGGATGATGGCTTGGGCGAGTTGCTCGATCTGAAGGAGCCGTTAACCCAAAGGGCTGAAGTGGCAGAGCTGGTGAGGGACACGGCCTGGGAGGTGCTGACAACGTCCAGGGAGGAGGTTCTCGGCTTGAGGGCTGTAGCGGCAGAAGTGTCCACTCTGCGGGCCAAGTCGGAGGCCCAGAAGGAGCAGTTGAAGAGCTTGCTGGCCCAAAATGCGGATCGGGAGGCAAGTCTAAAAAATAAGAAAAAAAAGATCAAGTCCCCGACCCGTCGGCTGGCCGTCGAGGAGGGGTGCCTGACCGAGTGCGAGGTTCGCACGCAGGGCCACTAGACTGTGGTGAAGAGATATAAGGGCCTACTGAAGATGGCCCAGGAACTACTGAAGATGGCTAGTGAGAAGGCCGTTGCAACCTACAAAGCCTTGGAGGACTTCATCTAGGAGATGAAAAAAGCTAGGATGGTCAGCTTCGGCTACGGATATGATGAGTGCCTGGGAAAGGTTAGTGCAGCCTTCCCAGACCTTGATCTATCGTTCCTTCAGCCACCAAAGCCGGTGAAAGAAGAAGGTTTGGAAGCGGCAGATCCGACTGCCTGAGCGACCGATGCTCCAGTGGTGGCCATCGCAGCAGTGGCCGGACCGAACATCCAAGTTGGAGTCGAAGCAAAAGCAGCCGGATGGGCCAAGGGGGCCAAAGCGACTGTTGTTGCTGAGGGGTCCAGTGTAGCCATAGATAGTGTAGCTCCCGATGGTCAGACCTAGTTGTTTGTAATGGTCTGACCTTCAGTCTTTGTAAAGAAACTTTTTGGGAAGCAATGAAAAACCTTTTTCTTTTTCTTTTTACACTATCTCATATCCTTCTCTTTGAGATCTCACTAAGTATGGACCAGTCGACTTTCCGGACCCAGAAGTAGTTAAGGCAACGGTTGGATTCTTGCTCAGGTCGGAGCAATGAGCTTAGGGATTTTAACCTAAGTGTCGGTACTTTGGCTCTCCGAACCCAGAAGTGGTAGAGGTAGCAGTCAAATTTCAGCTTAGGCTAGAGCAATGAGCTTAGGAATTTTAACCTAAGTGTTGATCCGTTGGCTTTCCGGACCCAGAAGTAGTTGAGGTAGTTGTCGGATTTAAGCTCAGGCTGGAGCAACGAGCTTAGGAATTTTAACCTAAGTGTTGGTCCGTCAGCTTTCTGGACCCATAAGTAGTTGAGGTAGCTGTCGGATTTCATTTCAGGCTAGAGCAACGAGCTTAGCAATTTTAACCTAAGTGTTGGTCCATCGGCTTTCCAGACCCAGAAGTAGTGAGGAAGTGGTCGGATTTTAGCTCAGGACAAAGCAACGAGCTTAGAAATTTTAACCTAAGTGTCGGTCCGTCAGCTTTCCGGACCCAGAAGTGGTTGAGGCAGCGGTCGAATTTCAACTCAGGCCAGAGCAACGAGCTTAGGAATTTTAACCTAAGTGTTGATCCATTGGCTTTCCAGATTAGGCTGCCCTAGAGCCTTTGCCAACCGAAGTCAAACTTTCATAAGTGGGCTGCCCTAGAGCCTTTGCCGACCGGAGTCAGACTTTCGGAAGTGGGCTGCCCTAGAGCCTTTACTGACCGGAGTCGGACTTTCGGAAGTGGGCTGCCCTGGAGCCTCTACCTACCAGAGTCGGACTTTCGGAAGTGGGCTACCCTAGAGCCTCTACCGACCAGAGTCAGACTTTCGAATATGGGCTGTCCTAGAGCCTTTGCTGACCGGAGTCAGTCTTTCAGAAATGGGCTGCCTTAGAGCCTCTGCTGACCGGAGTCAGACTTTCGGTAGTGGGATGCCCTAGAGCCTTTGCCGACCAGAGTCAGACTTTCGAAATTGGGCTACCTTAGAGACTTTGCCGACCGGAGTCAGACTTTCGGAAGTGGGCTGCCCTAGAGCCTTTGTCGACCGGAGTCAAACATTCGGAAGTGGGCTGCCATAGAGCCTTTGCCGACTTGAGTCAGACTTTCGGAAGTGGGCTGCCTTAGAGCCTTTGCCGACCGGAGTCAGACTTTTGAAAGTGGGCTGCCCTAGAGCCTTTACCGACCACAGTCGAACTTTCGAAAGTGGCTCGTAGAAGAAATGTAGGCTTCATTGATAATATTTGCAGAGGTTGTCAACATTCCATGGACGTGCCATCTGTCGTCCGTCCAAAAATTTATGTCGATAGGTGCAAGCTCGAACCACTTCAACGACCCGATAAGGTCCTTCTGAATTTGGAGAAAGCTTGCCTTGCTCGGTTGGCCTCGAAACATTGGTTCTTCGCAGGACCAGGTCTCCGACTCGGAAAGCTCGTGCTTTGACTCCCGAGTTGTAATATTTCACCATCCTATGATGGCATACCTCCATGTTCATGCTTGCCAAAGTCTAGTTTTTTCAAGCAAGTCCAGGTCAGCCCTTCACTGCTCGGAGTTGGCCGGTTCGACATAGTGGTCAATCCAAAGAGATTGAAGAGAGGTCTCAATAGGTATGATGGCTTCACTTCAATAAGTGAGGTTGAATGGAGTTTCGCCGGTCGACGCTCTAGCGGTCGTCCGATACGCCCATAATACTGAGTGGAGTTCCTCTGCCCAAAGTCCCTTTACCTCATTGAGCCGGGTCTTCAGCCCGTGCAAGATAGACCGGTTGGTGACTTCAGCGGGTGACCGACCGATGTAAGTCGGTGAGAGATATGATATTGCTGACAAAAGTCTTGAAATTTAGAGTTATCAAACTGTCTTCCATTGTCAGTAATAATCATCCGGGGAATGCCTAATCGAAAGATGATATTATTCTAGACAAAGTTCTCAACCTTGGCCTCCATTATCTCTGCCAGTGGTTTGGCCTCCACCCACTTGGTAAAATAGTCGATGGCCATAAGCAAAAATCTTCATTGCCCGGAGGCTGGGGGAAAGGGTCCCAAGATATCCATCCCCCATTATGCAAACGGCCATGGGGCGGTGATCGAAGTCAGCTCACTAGTAGGTCTCCTTTGAATGACGGAGTACCTCTGACACGCGTCGCACCTTCATATGAAGTTCGACGCATCCTTCTGAATGGTGGGCCAGTAATATTCCTGCCGGATGATCTTGTAAGCTAAAGATCTTCCTCCAAGATGATCGCCATAGATGCCTTAATGGACTTCTTTGAGGGCGTAGTCGGCATCCGTCGGCCCCAAGCACTTTAATAGCGGCTGTGAGAATGACCGCTTATACAGGATGCCGTCAAGGATGACGTACATAAAGGCCGTCAAGTGCACCCACTTGGCCTCCGTCGGATCTTCCAAAAGAGTTCCTTTAGCCAGGAAGGTAAGGATCGGATCCACCCAAGAAGTATCATGTTTCACCTGGTGGACCTTGGTCGGTTCTTTACAACACTGGGGTGCCGCAGATGCTCCATAAAGGTTTGGTCAGAAGTCCCGCTGGCGGCCGTAGCCAGCCTTGACAAAGCATCCACCCGAGAGTTCTGCAGACGAGGTATGTAGAGGATTTCGAAAATTCTGAACCGAGAAATGAGGTTTTGTACCTTGTTAAGGTATTTTCCAGGGTCGGATCCCATGCTTCAAACTTCCCTTTTACTTGATTAACCACCAGTTGGGAGTCGGAGAAGACTCTGAGTCGGCCTATGCCGAGTTCGTTGGCAATTCGTAGCCCCACGAGGAGAGCTTCGTACTCTACTTGATTGTTCGACACCTGAAATAAAAAATGTAATGCATATTTCATGTTTTCCCCATCCGGGTCGGCTAGGATCAGTCCAGCCCCACAGCCTGCAAGGATGGACACTCCATCCACGTGGAGGGTCCAGGCTGGTTCGGCTTCGTTGATGGCATTGGCTTCAGATACTTCGACCATTTGAGGAGGCATTTCCTGTCTCCATGTATACTCTGTAATGAAGTCAGCAATTACCTGGGCCTTCAAAGCAGATCGTGGCTGGAAAGAGATGTCAAATTCACCTAGCTTGGCGGCCCACTTGGCTAGCCAACGGATGTATCTAGGCTCCGAAGGATTGCGTTGAGGGGTTGGTCGATCATCACCACAATCGGATGTTCTTGGAAATACGGTCAGAGTCGCTTGGTAGACGTGACCAAAGAGTATATTAACTTTTGCATCTTAGGGTACCTTGTTTCATCATCGTGGAGGACTTTGCTGATATAGTAGATATGCTTCTGCTGTCTGTCCTCTCCGACTCGCACAAGGATGGCACAGATCACTTCGTCTGATGCCGAAAGATAGAAATACAAAGGCTCCCCCTCCGTTCGCTTGGCCAACAATGGAGGGTTCTTCAAGTACTCCTTCAATGCTTTGAAAGCCGACCGACATTCGTCAGTTCAAACAAAACCCTCCGACCGGTGCAGGGTCTTGAAGAATGGCAGGACTTCTCAGCCGAACGGGAAATAAAACGATTAAGAGAGACTTTTCGGCCGGTGAGCTCTTGCACCTGCTTTTTGTTGGTCAGATGCGCCATCTCAGTGATGGCCTTTATTTTGTCGGGGTTCACTACATTTCCACTCTGTGTGACCAGAAAACCAAGGAACTTGCCAGAGGTTACCCCAAAGGTACATTTCGTGGGGTTCAGCTTCATTCGATGGTGCCTGAGTGCATCAAAGGATTCCTGCAAGTCCCTGATGTGGTCAGCCTTTTGGAGACTCTTCGCTATCATGTCATCCACATAAGCCTCCATGTTCCTGCCTAGCTAACCTTCGAACACTCGGTTGATCAACCATTGAAAGGTGGCACCAGTGTTCTCCAAGCCAAAGGGCATCATCCGATAATAGTACAGACCCTTGTCGTGACAAAGGCGGTCTTCTCCTCATCTTCCGGATGCATCTTTATTTGATTATAGATGGAGAAGGCATCCATAAAGCTAAGAAGGTGGTGGCCGGCCATGGCATCATCCTCCAGCTGATCAATCTTGGGTACTGGGAAGTTGTCCTTCGGACAGGCCTTGTTGAGATCGGTGTAATCTACACAGATCCTCCGCTTCCCGTTGGCCTTCTTCACCATAACCACATTCGCCAGCCACTCAGGGTAGTGGACTTCCCTGATGAAGCCAGCATCATGGAGCTTCTTTACTTCCTCATCAATGGCTTTATGTCTTTCGGCAACAAAGCTTCTCTTCTTCTGTCGGACAGGTTGATAAGTCGGAATGACCCTGAGCTGGTAAGTGATGACCTCTGATGGTATTCCAGGCATGTCCGACACCGACCAAGCAAAGATGTCGGTGTAACTCCTAAGGAAGACGATCAGTTCTGACTTAAAGTCTTCATTGAGAGAACCTCCAATCTGAAGGACTTTAATGGGATCATCCTCTTGAAGGGGAACAAATAGAATTTTTTCTACTGGCTGACCGAGGCCATCGGCCTCAGCTCTCGAGGAAAGTTGCTCCAGAGTGGGATGGACTTCTGACTGTTGGTTCATAATGGTCAGACACTGCCAGGCCATCCGACGTTCTCCCTTCATCACTCCGACCCCGCTCCTGGTCAGAAATTTTGCCAACAAATGGTAAGTGGACACGATGGCTCTAAATTTGTTGAGGTCGGTCGACCCAGGATAGCACTGTAAGGCGAGGTCATCCGAACGACCACAAAATTGATGGGGAGAGTTTTCTGGAAAGGCTCCGTCCCGATAGTCACAGGGTAAACTATCTCCCCTTCCACTATGACGGAGTTACCCCCGAAGCCTATCAGCGGCGGGGGATTCCTGCAGCATGGTCCTCGATAGATTCATTCTCACAAAAGCATCGTGCAGCAATACCTATGTTGAGCTTCCATTATCTATATGTATTCTCCTTACATCGTAATTGGCAATCACTGCCGACACGACTACAGGATCGTTCTCAAAAACATGAGTCTCCAGAAAATCTTCATCAGAGAAGGTGATTGCATTGGAGCCCCTAGACCTTTTAGCAATATCGGTCCTGTACTCATAGCTTCCTCTGGATCGCGATGTAGCATGCCGACATCCCTGTCGGTCAGCCTCTGATTGGGGAGCTCTATCTCCTCCGAGGGTTTCGGGCGTTTGATGCTTCAGCCGGATCCCGATGGGGTCGGACATACTTGTGCAAGTATCCACTCTGGATGAGGTCTTCAATGGTGTCTTTCAGCTGTAGGCAGTCTTCAATACTGTGTCCATGATCCCTATGGAACCAACAGAACTTTTCTTTATTCCTTAGGGCAGGAGGGCCCCTCATCGATCGAGGCCTTTACAAAAAGGTCTCGTTCTCGATCTCCACGAGGATCTTCTCTCTTTTGCAGGGACAGAGGCATGTAAGTCTCGATCCTTCGGGAGAAGTCCCTCGGCTTCAAACTTTGGCATTAGGCCGACCGCTGACTATCACTCGGAGGTCAGACTCAGGGGCCTTATCGCTCCACTTCTTGGAGGTCGGCCTTCCCTCACTTGACATCGGCTGGTCGCTTGTTCTTCTGCCAGAGTGTACTTCTGCGCTCTGGCCAGGAATTCGCTGTAGCTTGTCGGATGTTTCTTATCCAGGGAGAAGGTCAGCCTGGATGAGCGAAGCCCTCACTTGAAGGCTGACATTGCTACAACCTCGTTCAAATCCAGTACTTCCATGGACGCTGAGTTGAAACGGGCCATGAAATCCCAAAGGGTCTCTCCCTCCTTTTGCAGCATGAGTGAGGCAGTCGGTATTCCTCGGGGTCCAACTGCAAGTCCTGAAATGGGAAAGGAAAAGTGATTCGAGTTGAGAAAAGAAGTGGATCGTACCTGGCCAAATGGGGGAGAACCACATCCGGGTGGTCTTCTTAAGGATAGCAAGGAAGGCGATGCAGTAGAGAGTGTCGGAGGTGCCTTGTACCATCATAAGGGCTTTGTACATGCCCAGATGGTCCATCGAGTCAGTGGTACCATCGTTAGGGTCCCCTTGTGAAATCTTGAAGTGGCGGGGAATCATTTCTGCTAGAATCTCATCAGAGAATGGGGGACGGGAGTCGTATACCTATCCCCCTTCGACCTTCTGCCGGAGGGCGATTTCAGTAATGCGTTCCTCCACGTGCATGATCTTACTGGCATAGTCCCTTAGTGGTTCGGCAGCAGGTCGACCGCCGACCGGGACAAATTCGATATAGGAAGGTGAAGCAGACCTCACCCTCTAGCCATTGGGCGGTCGCCAAATGACCTCCGAGGCTCCGTGACGATGCAAGAATAATGCTTGTGGACCTCTGGCCATCGGCTTCCCCTCATGACAATTGGAGGGTTGGCAAGAAACAGCTGGTTGTTGCTGATGGTTGTTAGCTGCTTCCTGGAAATGCTGAACTGCAACAGTAAGTGTTTCAATGCGATTCACCAAAGTTTGGAACTGCTGCAACCCCAGTGTGATGGTGGGTTCTGCGGCAGTAGTGGAGGTGGCGGTGACATCATTTTCCCTAGGAGGTTCCTCAGACTTGGGAGGAGAGATACCCCTTTAGGCAGTAGCATTTGGAGCTCTTCCCTTAGCAATCTTGTTGCCGGGATGATGGATTCCTCCTTTTAGAAGAAACTGCCCTTCCTCTAGAGCCAATCTGTTGTGGTGTCAACTCTTGGACCGGGGACCGGGGCGCCGAATTTGCTAGAATGCTTCTCTCCCGGACGAACTTGCAACAAAGTCACCAAAGGCGCTGGTGGTGTTCTGGCTGGGGACCCTCCGATGCCTATGTTAGCAAGTGGTTGATGGTAATAGAATGGAGGAATCAAGGGATGAACATTATATGGAGAGGAAGAGTTGTTCTACCTTCAATGGGGTCCCCTGAGTACCTTATATAGGCGCGGAACAGTCCAAAATCCGTTAAGGGAGAGGTTGAGAAAGACCGATCTGCCCCTAGGAGAATCTAGAGAGTGGTCACGTGGTGCACAGATACGACGGCATCGTGGAAGTAGTGGAGCAAGGCTATTGGGATAGAAGGATCCCGTAGTAACAAAAAGGTGCTTCTGAAATTCCTTAGATGCTAAGGCTCGCGTGTCGAACGTCGACCATGGGAAAGCCGGTCGGTCGGACTAAAGGCCAAACCTCCGAAGGAGAGTGATGGGCCGGACCCTAGCAGGAGAGGGTCGTTCAGACCTCAGCTCCTGTGGGTCGGACCTCTAAAGGAGAGCGACAGGCTGGATCCTAGCAGGAGAGGGTCGTTCGGATTCAGCTCCGGGGGGTCGACCTCTGAAAGAGAGTGACAAGCCGGACCCCAGCAGCATGGGGTCGTTCAGACCTCAGCTCCGGGGGTCAAACCTCTGAACGATAGCGATGGCCGGACCCTAGCAGGAGAGGGTCGTTCAGACCTCAGCTCTGATGGGTCAGACCTCTGAAGGAGAGCAATGGGCCGGACCACAGCAGGAGAGGGTCGTTCGGACCTCTACTCCGGTGGGTCGGACCTCTCTTATTTGGAACCTTGATAGGGGCGGCCGGTTGGACCGCAGGACTGGGCCAGTTCTGGCTGAGGATGAGCTGTCATGGTAGAACAACTGCTATTTCATAATGCTGGTTAGACATAACTAGAAAGGATGGCAGATCTTTACACCACACGTATACCTATTCGATGAAATCCCTTCAAAGGATGGGTTACCATCTGGTAAGAGTTTGGTTGAAGAGGATATTAAGATAGAGAGTAGCTACCTCTTCGGATAAGGATGAGGATGATCAGACAAGGCATCCAGTTGGTGATATTGAGACTATAGCAGCTAGAGGAGATGATGGTACACGAGCTGAGACTGATGAGCATGGTCAGACATAGAGAGAGTCTGATAGTCCCAGGATACCCCCAGCACCTTCTATTGGACATGCTCCCGGACCTTCTACTTCAGCACCATCAACTTCATAGGCCTTCATAGCCCAACAGATTAGACTACTTTCTGAGTCCTGATGAGTTCATTTGCTTCGATGTTTGGCAACCTTCATCAAACAATTGACACTGGATTATAGGAGATCAAGGAATAGCTGGCATAGTTGACCACCAGGGTGGAGGCAGTGGAGAGCAGACCGCACCCGCAGGAGGACATTCATTCTATTATTAGAGACTTGCATGCTGACTTCGACATATTGAGAGGAGCTACTGATTCTTTTAGTGCTCAATAGGTAGCTAAGATGCAGTGCATTCAGAGAAGTGTAGAAAAAACTGAAGAATGATTTACGAATAGTTTCGGTCTTCGTATCCAGATTATCATCTACTGTCGAGGTATTTGGAGCATCTTCCTCCAGGCACCCACTAGCACACTCACCTTCTCCACCAGCTCAAACACCACCATTTGTACCAGCAGGACTATTTGATCCTACACCTATTTATTCACAACCTGCTTTACCACCTTAAGTAGAACCTACTGTGCCACCTTCTGATGTTAAAATAAAGCCAACACCCTCTAGAGCCAAACCTAAATCTAGGGCTAAAAAAAAACTAAAGCTTCTAAGCCCTTATTAGGACTAGAAATAGGGATCTTAGATTTAAGCCAATGAAAACTAAGACGTCCTCTGCTGTTTTAGAAATTGGCTCTTCCTCTAGTGAGGAAGAAGACTAGTTTGTATCTTTGTGATTGTTTCTTTTTGATGTATCTTTTGGATATATTACTTTTTGATTTATTAATGAAATGCTTCTTTTGCAAATCATTGTGTACTTTGATGATGAGCTCTCTTATTATTATAACTTATTGCTTCTTTAAATGATCTCAATGATTAATCTGTTTAATTAACCTAATAAGGGGGAGAAACCCTCACCAAAGTGTTAATGAAGAATTTCAATTAAAAAATTCTATGAGAAAGTGAAAATATGTTACCAATGTTCTTATTCTATTTAAAAAGATAAAGTAATTTGCTTCTAAACACCTTTTTAACTAATGACAAAAAGAGAGAGTAATTGTATGTGCATGAAAAATTAGCAAAATCTTGTGGCAAATCTATTAAAACTATGCTTGGATTAAGTGAAACAGGGTGAGTTATCCTTGTTATTCATAATTTTGCTTTAATAATAGCTCCGATAAAATCCTAATATAGTATATATGATGTTTTCTTTTTAAACAACTCTGATAATCATTGATAACCAATCTCTGATTCATTTTTTGCACTGATATATTTTGTCTTGATAATTTTTTTGCCTAAGCTCGATACATTTGTCTTGATACTTTTTTTTAAGCTCTGATACATTTTTTACTTCAATTTATTTTAGGCAAAATAGCTTTTGATAGATATTAACTCTGATGCACTTTAAATATAATTCAAAAGCTTTGATACTTTTTTGATAAGCCCTAATACATTCAATACTTTCATGATCTTGTTGATACACATGAATATATCTCAATTTTAAAAATCATACACAAGTTACTTTGATACATTTAAATATTTATATAATTGTAAAGTTTTTCCATGCCCAATGTTTTGTCAGTCATCATCAAAAAGGAAGAGATTGTTGACCCCTGGAATGATTTTGATGATAACTAAACATTGGAGCATGCATTTGATTACTAACTATCTTTCAAGTGTTCTCAAAGTTTTTGTAGGATGTTATCATTGAACAACATTCCTTCCTACAACATTACAGAATGTCAAATTATTTTTTGTTGAAATACTGTGTAAAGAAGAGCCCAAAGAAAAATCAATCATGTATTCATAAAAAAGGGCCACTTCTAAGTAGTTTTCTAGTTTAATTTTTTCAAGATCAGTCTTTGAAGGAGTTGGAATGTTTTTAAGATATTTTGAAGTCACTGGAAGAAGTCTAAAGAAGATTGAACAATTGAGAACCTAAGTCACAAGAGCCGACTCAAGATTGGTGAGCCGACTCGAAGTTTGGCATGGCAAGCAGTATTCTGGCATGCAGACATCTGAACCAACTTGAGTCAAAAGAGCCGACTCGGGCAGAGTTCAATTCTGAAGTTCTGAGAATTTGAGCCGACTTGAGGGTATCCGAGCCGACTCACCTAGAGTGCAGTTTCCTCATACTGACAACCGAGCCGACTCGAGTATTAAAGAGCCGACTCTTCTAGAGTGCTGAAAATCTCAGTTCTGAAGAACCTGCAAGGGGAGCCAACTCGAAGCAGAATAGCCGACTCGACCAGAATAAAGTTTTGACCTACCTTAGGATTCAAGCCAACTCGACCCATCCGAGCTGACTCGAATGACTATTTCAAGTTAGTAACGGCTAGTTCCAGAACTCCTATTTTGAATCCAAAACGGTATCCAACAGCCATATTTCGAATCCCAATGGTCTACAATGGCAATAACCACTTGAAATTAGTTGGAGAAAGAATTTATAAGTGATTTGAACCACTTTTGGAGAAGTTAATGAGAAGGGAATGACAAATTAAAGAGCTTTCACTGAACATTCAAAAGAACTCACTAAAAAGCATTCAAAGCAAGCACTCAAGACTTCACCAACTCTTAACAGAATCTTGAGGCTTTCATTGAAGAAGTTAAGAAGCCTTGAAGAGCATTCAAAGTGCAATTAAGAAGGATTCTCAAGTGCTGCAACTGCAACCATCCGATAACTTTGGTTTGTCATATTGTTGCTTTATTCTTCTAACTCTTCATTTGAGTTGTTCCAAGTATAGCAGGGGCTATAACTTAGAGTTAGTTAGGTTATTGGTGAGCCTTAAAAACCAAGTGTAGTGGATTATTAGTGATCCCATTTAAAACTAACATTGTTTGGATTTTTGGTTAGCCCGGGATAAAACGAAGGTTGGGTTTTTGGTGTGCCTAGGATAAAACCAAGTTTGGATTTCAGATTATAAGCCTGTGAAAACAATCTGGCTATATTTCGAGGATGAATATAGTGAAAATCCCAAGTAGTATCTTGGATAGTGGACATAGGAGCGAAGTTGCTCCGAACCATTATAAAACTTATTGTGTTTGTGATTATGTTTCATGTTCTTACTTGCTTTCGTACTAGTTAATCTAATTCACAGCACATACCACACTAAGAACTTAAAAAAGAGCACATACTTGCAATATTTTTTAAATACCTAATTCACCTCCCTCCTCTTGGGTATGCCACCTGGGCAACATTAACCATCTCTCAGAATGATATTTGATATCACATCATTGTAAATTTTTGGAATCATCTCTATGTTCCCTTTCTCCTAAAGGAACACTTCCTCTATATTCTTTGTCAGCATACCAAGTATCTTACAAAAGGATGGAGATCCTATGAGGTGGGAGAGGAACCAATTAGCTTTGCTCAAATAGGTTCTTTAGGTTCTATGGCCTGTTATTCATTAGAGACTTTCTTTTTAAGCATAACCAAACTCCCACTAGTACATTTAGGTTAAATTATTTGACCATGAACATAGCTATTGGGTCACAATTACTTGTGATCCATTGAAAAGTACTATCCTACAACTTTTTAGGATATAGGCCATCATTAACATAGCCTCTAAATTATCCACCTATTGTCATTTGACATAGGTCAAACCATCTTCTTACCATACTATATCTCATATGAGAGTGTTAAGATTGGATTTAGAGTGAACCAAATTTAATAGATGATGGGTTACGTTGCCATATCCTTAAAGATAAATAAGTAATTTTCATAATGAATTGAACCATGTCTAATAAGGTTCAATTTCTTTTATCAGACACCCCATTAAGCTTAGGATATAAGAGGAGTCCATTATGAGATTATGCCGAACAACTTGAAATGATTCTAGCAACCTTTTTGGTCTACACGTTGAATATGCTAATACATTCATCAAGTACGTTAGTGGTTCTCACCCATACCCTTTGCCTTATAAAATGTAGCTTAGTCAATATTCTTTAACATAGGATTCATAAATTGAAAATGATTCAATAGTCAATTAGCCAAAAGGCCCATAGTTTCCAAATTATTCATCCTTTCTTTTTGACTTGACTAAACCTTAGATACTACCTATATACTTCAAGTTAACATCATCTCACAAGATCTTTCGGATTCCATGGCTCTAATTTGCTGCTCAATAGATTCATCCATATGTAGGTAGGAATAACACTTTTATAAAGCCATCTGCATCCAGCTTATTTATAAAATAAATAGATCAATGACAAAAATCAAATTTTATTCTAGCAAGTAATAGTTTTTTAACCAATTGGTAGTCGTAGAGGTCATGAGTCAACATTAGCAATTATTATCCTATTACTTTCCCATAAGGAACCTCAGTCCTCTACTTTTTTATAGAATCTATAACTCAATTGGAAGTAGAAGAAACTATAAGGTCATTTTAACTTTGAGCTGACATACCTTCCAAAGGTGTGTCTTATTTATCCAATAAGGGTTCCAAGCATAAGAGTCCTCTCATCCAGAAGCATACCCTTTGAACTATTCAAGGTCCCTTAAATAGTCACCAATTAGTTAGCCTAATTATCTTAGTCATATTCAAATGATAGTATATAACAAACAATCTATATGAATTGAATACAAACTACTGAATCAAATCCATGTGCAATCTTTATGCATCATCATGCCTAAGATTTTCAAGCTCCTAATTCTTAATTATTGTCAAACAATAATCATGGAATGATTGCACTCAGGTTAGCCATCAGATGGCTTGGTAATATAGATTAATCGTAGAGTATTATATAATACTTTATATTTCAAATCAATTTTTTTTAAGTTGAGCCAATCTTTAGGTTTTGGTTAATCGATTAGTCTAAGAGGGTTGGAAGCTAACCTTAATTCATAGAGAGTAAAGATTCTAATTAGATATTTATATTTAATCTTAAAATGGTTTAACCAATTAGGATTAATCTCTCCAAATGGTTTGGATTGAATGCTTAATATGCCTCAATTTAGAAAGATCTTGGCAGGGCATTTCTTGTATGGAGTTATAAGGATTCTTTGTTTGAGACACATTAAGATTGACTGATTAGGGTTGGGCAGTTTAACCCTAAGCCATCCGGAGCATTAGGATATTAAAGGCAAAAGTTCATTGATATTCCATATTTGATAAGTTCATGTTGCTCTGCAACCTTCAACCAATCTAGACGTCGGGTGTCATTGCTAGATGGCGACTTTGGCTGGTATTGGAAATGTTCCTATGCTACTGGTTTAGTGTTTGAACCTACGAGGTCTCACACCATGGGGTTTCTTCTTGGTTAGTTGCATGCAAATGATTGGGAGTCATTCCGAACTAGTTTGACAAGAGTTGTCATGCTGCTCTCGAGCCGACTCGAACGGTCGAGTTGACTCAGCTCGAGCTGACTCTTACAGTCGAGTCGACTCGTTTGATGGACTGCTATAATTCGAGAATGCTTCATTAAATGCTGTAATGGTTATGGAATTTAATGCTGGGCATTTTGAAGCTTTAATTATTGCTATTGCTGAATCCCAAGGGGCCTGTAACTCCCATGAATCCCAAAGGTCTCAACTCTCTTTATAATCTCTTCATATCTGATTATGAAGTGTTAACATTCACGTTCATGTTTCCCTTTGGCTTCATGGTTTTCTATTCTGGGTTTTTCTGAAGAACAGAGAACGAGACCAGCAGCTCACTTTTGATCTCTGAGAGATTATCTTAGAGAGGGACAGCAAGATTTCGGTGGGCTCTTTGAGTGCATACCTTCTATTGATGGTTTGGGATAGAGCATTAGGAAGGTGTTCTTAAGGACCTTTGTTCCAGCACCCCTACACCAATAGCCCTTCAAGGAGTTGAAGGAGTCTGCACATCTTCAAGGAGTTGAAGAAGGAGTCACTGCTGCCAACATTGTTTCCCAAGGGGCTAGCACCCCAAAGGAAAGAGGAGAAGTCCCTCTATCCATTGTGAACCACCCGTAGAGGTGGTACGCATGTGCCACTCGCAGAGCCCAATCATCTTTCTGCAGGGTTGATCTCCATTGGGTGCTGTTCCACCTTACTGTCGGAGCACGTGCCTTCCAGGTGATCGTCATCTCAAAGGTACACCTTTAGATTATTTATTTGGCACATTATAATCTGTTGCATCATTGTGTGAATCTAGAATAGTTTTGTTTTTCATTCAATAGATGCTTGATTTTATACATAAATTATACTACAAATGCATCAACATCTGCTTAGGGCGATGTTAATTTGATTGACATTCTTTGATAAAATGGTTTTATCCGCTTTTGCTATGCCATGCATTTAAAAAAGTTTTTAAATTGCTTGCTCTTGCCATATACCTTGGTTTCCCAACATAATGAGTGTTTACAAACAAACATCTTTGCGTTACTAGGATAACCTCTGGGTTTGGTTGCCATAAAAAATCTGGTTAAGTCCCCTAGCCTGAATTATAGGCATTAAAGTATGAGTTCTCTCCTGGTTTGTAGGCCATGTTGATTTTATCTTGATAAACTTGGTCAAACCTAGACTTTAGAGAATGGTACATGATTGGGCATTCACTCACAAAATGAGTGGGGCTCGAATATGTAGAGCAAGTTTGTTATGCAAGAAGAAAAGATTGAGAGGAATAGTGCCTAACCGGTGTAGGTGATCTAATTGACTACTCGTCCAATTTACTTTATAGAACAACTCATCCAATCTACTTGATGGTACTGAATCTACCTAAATGCTAGAGTGAGCTAGAGATGGGATGTCAGTGGCTGTACATGAAAAAGAAGCCTTGACAGAGGTGGCTCCAGTGAAGGCCCTTTAATGCTTAAGTCAGTATGTCAAACCATAGTAAAAAATTAGAGTGGAGTAGTGAAAGAGAGTGCATATACGTACCTTTGGGTGATTTGTAATGAACCCCCTTTTGTACTCATGTTTCAAGGGAATCCTATAATATCTTTGATATGGTGGCAAGTAGGCTGGAAGAGACTAGATTTTGGCTGACATCAAGGTTTCTAAAAGGAAATCATCTTTCTTTATCTATCATCTATTTATTCTACTAATAGAAGATTTTGTCTTACGTGCCGTTCCACTATTGGCCTCAATGGCTCATAGAGTTATGGCCTAGAAGAGAGACCATGCTTCTTTAATAGCTAAAATATGCTCTTGATCATGTGATTTGACTATTATCCATCATGGGAGACATACTAAGGTGAGCATCGATAGGCTTTCCTTTCATCCATTTTATGATATGTCTTTATGGGGGGCCTTGCTTTCTTGGCCTTGATTTTGAGTGTTAAGGTCTAATAATCCTAGGCCTCCTTCAAGACTGGGGATTCATAAAGCATACAGGCAGGAGGGGGTCGGGTGATGATTAAGCCAAGGGGATGGATGAATCTTGCCCTTTCCTACAAATTATGTCGCAGGAGGCTTTTATCTTTGTCAGGAAGCCTGTACATCAATAAATCTTTCCTTCTGATAAGGTATCCATAAAAGTTTCAATTTGGCCAAAGGTTTATAAAATAATGGAGGTGCGGGCACCAGGTTCAGGAAAGACTTCAACCGATACAAATTAGGCAAGATTCTCTATGGTTAGAAGATTGAGAGTTTGAGTCCTGTAATAAGATTTAATTGAGTCTATTAGTTCTGTATTTTTTTCATTTAGTCATGTATTTGTTTCAATTGGGTTCTTCATTGTAACTGAGTCAAGAAGAATTCAGCCAAGCCCAATCTGGTTTCATCACAACCAAATAAGGAAGGAGGGCACATGGACCATGGGATCACAAACTTGGAAGCCACTTCATCACTCCACTTTGCCACATCACCAAGACACCTCACCATAGATTGTTGCCCAAGAAGAGAAGGAATTCAAATTCGAATGGGTCCATATTTTCCTTCACAATCACCTCCCCTCTTCATGAAGATGTCCCACTATTTTCTCCCTTCATTTGTTGTTGTTTGAAATTTGAATTTGAATTTCAAATGGCTTGGTGGTCTATAAAAAAGGCTCCAAACCTTATTGTAAGCATCATGATGAATTAATAAAGAAAGAAAACTTTTCTTGAAATTTTCCTTGCTTATTAGCTTGGTCCCTTGTGAGAAGGTCGGCGTGAGGCTTAGAGTGATCTTCCCTTCCATCTCCATACAACCATCTTAGCTTCATCCCGTCCACCTTACAATCCATACGGCCAACCAAAGGATCCTTACTTTAGTCTATGCTTAGTCTTAATCCCATCCATCTCGAATAACTCCAATCTGCCAAGGAGTTCTTCATACAATCGGACAAGGAGATTTTTTTCCAAAGAAGTCATAGAAGATCTATGCCAAGACTACTCCAAGCAGTCTTTCTTCATTTCATGATTCTTCCCCTCCATTCCTCCATTTCAATCTCTATCCTCTAATTCCTCAACCTCTCTTTGTTGTAGGATCCCCGGGCTCCTAGGTTCCAAAGAAGAAGGTCCACCGTGTCAAGATCCGGATACAAGAAGCTTTGCAACATAAAGGTTTCTCTTTGTCATCCAGGAACTTCCACTTTGAGTGTTACCAGTTCCAAATCTTAGAATATTAATTACCGGGTACCCCACTCTAGAAAAACTTTCAGATATGAAATATTAAGATTAATTAGCCCTAATTTGAGTGGTTTCTTAACCACGAAGGTCCTCCTCTTATTTACTTTGAATGGTTTTATTTTCTAGTCAAGTTTAATATATAGATTCTGATGGGGGACAATGATAAAATGATGCATTTCTAATGGAATCAATAATGATTTAAATGAGGGATGAAGTAAATAGATGCAGCTATTCAAGTAAAGAAGTAGGAATTCAATGATAGGATTCTAAAGATTAAACTTGACTAGAAATAAAACCAATCAAAAAAAATAAGAGGATGACCTTCGTGGTTAAGAAACCACACAGATTAGGGTTTAGTTAATCTAATAATTGCAGATCTGAAAGCCTTTCTAAAGAGAATTACCCGGTAATTAATACTTATAGATTTAACACTAGGAATACTCAAAGAATAAGTTTCTTGGATGACAGGGAGATTCTTCTAGGTTGCAAAGCCTCTTGTATCCGGTTCTTGGCACGGGAGACCTTCTTCTTTGGAATCTAGAAGACCTGTGATCCTGCAATAAAGAGATGAAGGGGAGATTTGATACAAGGATTGAAATGGAGAAATGAGGGAAGGGATCTTTGAAATGAAGAAGGAAAGCTCGGAGTAGTCTTGGCATAGATCTTTTATGGCTTTTCTTGAATGGAAACTCTTGGCTTGATCTTGTGAAGGGCTCCTTGAATGATTGGATTCCTAGGAAATGGAGGAGATGTGGACTAATGGAGGTGCTTCTTTGGTTGGCCAAATGGACTAAGATGGATGGGAGGAAGCTAGGTTGGAAGAGGGGAGTTGAAAAGGGGAAAAAAAATCTAGGCCTCACGCCCACCTTGTCACAAGGGACCAAGCATTCAAGCAAGGGAAAATTTCAAGAAAACTCTTCCTTCATTGATTCAAATATCATGATTGATTACAATAAGGTTTGGAGCCTTTTTTATAGACCACCAAGCCATTTGAAATTCAAAATCCGAGATTCAAATAATACAAAATGAGGGGAAAGAATAATGGGCATCTTCATGAAGAGGGGAGATGATTGTGGAGGAAAATGTGGACTCATTTGAATTTGAATTCCTTCTCTTCTTGGGTGGCAATCAATGGTGAGGCGTCTTTGTGATGTGGCAAAGTGGAGTGATGAAGTGGCTTCCAAGTTGGTGATCCCATCATCCATGCGCCCACCTTCTTTATTTTGACTTGTTGTGCTTAAAACCAGATTGGACTTGTTGTGCTGAAATCATGTTGGTCTTGGCTGATTCGCCTTGACTCAATTACAATGAAGAACTTAATTGAAGCAAATACAGGACTCAATTACCAAAATGAAATGATTACAGGACTAGTAGACTCAAATAAAACTTATTACAGGACTCGAACCCTCAATCTTCCAACCATAGGGAATCTTTTCTAATTTGTATCGGTTGAAGTCTCTTCCTGAGCCTGGTGCCCGCACCAATTCTCTCCGGATGGGAGAAACTCAACCCTGTCAAGTAAGGATCGGTTTGACTATGATATCTTTCTAGTATGTCCAGGTCGATTTGCTACAGATCCTCTCGGGTGATCCAGGAGTCCTCGAAATCTGGTTGGCCTTGCTAATGAACCAGATAACGTTGATAGCCCTTACTTCTAGTTGTAATCACCAGGTCATCCAAGATACAATCAACTTTATCTCTTCGATCTGGTGGAATTGCTGGTGGACACTCAAGTAGGGTTTCACTCTCAAAGGCAGGATAAGGCCCAAAAGGCTTGCAAGGAATTAATGCTGGCTCTTTATATTCTTTCATATCAGTAATATTAAATGTTGAACTAATGCCATAATTTGGTGTTAACTCTAATACATATACATTAGATCCAATCCTCTTAATTACTTTGAAAGGTCCAGCTCCCCGGGCATGTAGTTTCTTCATAGTTCCCGGTGAAAATCTTTCAAGTCTTAGTTTAATCATTACAGAGTTCTCTTCGATAAATTATTTCATTCGTTTACATGAATTAGCCATATGCTTATAGACTTCATTGCTCATTTGAATCTTTTTACTAATTTTCTTATGCAATTCCATAACATGCTGTGCATATGACTCGGTAGACTTAAAGACTCATACTGACACTTGACAAAAATAGACTCAACTATGTATTCCTATTGAGTGCAATTTTATTGGACTCTCTAGGGCCTAAACCTAATAGATTATTGACTTTCTAGGTTTGACCCAAGTCTGGTATGCATATGAAAAATTATCATGGATCCCTAGCAAATGCCATAAGGTATACCAAAAGTAGGTAGCAAAAAGGATGGGTCTAATGATTTGTGCAACCTGGTAATCTCTACAAAATGTAACCCAATGGCTCTAGAACCATAAGAAGACTCAGAGAAGGGTAGGAAATAGGAATCGGAGTCTTGGGATAATTTATGGGAAGCATGAAACATACCTTGCTTACTCAGGATGACCTTAAGATTTGAATATTGATCTATGGTTGTCATAAGGTCAAATTAGTGGATGGAGAATTTGGTCATTGTAAGTGCAGGTTTTTGAAGAAGGGAAGACTTGGTCAGTTCCAGAAAATGGTAATCGACTGGGGTTAGAAGAAAGAACTCTTTACAAGGGAGCTGATGGTGCGGGCACCATACTCAGAAGAAGACTTCAAGGCTCCATCTGGATCTCTGATTGACCTTGCCCGAAGAATTAGGGTTTTCTGGTTTTGTAATAAGGGTTGACTTGGTCAACTCAATTTTAGTTGAGTCTGTATTTCCCTGCAATTTAAAATTTGTTTAGTCATGTTGACTCAGTTCAAGTCCTAGTAGTGGTCTAGGTCTTCGCCAGGGTGTCACATTTTCTCCCAAGCCCAAGCAAGTGAGCGCCACACTCCCAGCCACACTCCCAGCCACACGCCAGAGTCCAGGAGGTGCCACAAATCCATCCCAGTATCTTGGTCCCCACACCCAAGGGAGCAAGAAATTTTCTTGAGCCAAAATCAAGGAGGCGCCCCATATGTACCTTAAAAGGCCAAGCTAAAGGAGGAAAGAGGCATTTCTTGGGGAGCACTTCAAGGGGGCGCCCAATCCATGCCTAAAAAGCCCAAAGAAATGTTGGGAAGAGCCATGACTTGGGGAGAAAGAAAAGGAGGCGTCCAAAAGAGTTGAGCCATGGAAGGAAAAAAATATTTCTTGAAGAGCAAGGCTAGGAGGCGCCTCCTACTTACCATTTGAAGCTTTCAATCAACATTCATGGAACCTCTTGGCCGGCCATATGGAAAGGAATTGATTCTACAAACCTAATTTGATGATCCATCCTATTAGTCCCACATGGGAAGATGTAAAACCCTGACCTCTTGTAAAGTCCTATAAAATAAACCCCTCTTGTAAGTTTTAAAAAGAATTGATGAATAAATTCAATTTATGTGTGAGCAAACTTTGTGTTTCTCTCTTCCGCACTTGTATTCAGGTGTTGAGCTCTGTGAGGGAGTAAATCCGGGTTCCCCAGGAACCTTGAGGAGGTGTGAGATCTCCAACCCCAAAACCCTAGGTTAGCCACTTCCATTCCAAACCCTAGCCGCCCTTCATCCTCTTCATTCCACCAAACCCTAGCCTACCCCATCTCTCACGTTCCCTCTCTCCAAGTAGAGGCCGACCACCAGCATCCAGGTCCAGTTCGGCTACTTCGAAGATAGAGCAAATCCCAGAGGAAGTCAGATCAGCCTCCAGGAGAATCAGGATTTCAGCAACATCAGCTTTCAAGTTCTTCTATCTGGTAAATCCTTCCTTGAGTATCTGGTTCCATAACTTGTTCTTCTTCTTTCCCAGATCTTGAGTTCAGAAGAAGCCAACTCTGCCAAAGGGCCAGTATTGGAGGATCCATTGTGAAGATATCTGAATCCGGGGATCCAACAATCTACTCAAGAGAGTCCTTCCACTAAACTCTGTGAAGATCACTGCCTGGTTTGTAACCCTTCTCTTCTCTTTACTTCTATCCTGTTGAAAGTTCATAGTGAAACCCTAGGTCTGGGAGTTTGTCAACCCCCAGCGATCCTTTCCTCTTGAACTACTCTGATAATCTAGTTCCTTTTAAATTGTGCTTTCAATTATTATCTAGTTTCTTTCAATTTAGTTTAACTTTCCTTTGAGTCAAAGCCGACTTCTGAAAATATATAAAAAAAAAAGAGAAAAACAAAAAAATTAATCTTAATTTACTTTCGCATCGCATCATCTCTTTTGTTCTGCATCATTTTTGGTATCAGAGCCCTGTTTAGGGTTTCTGACTTGCTTGCATGTTTTGAGTGTCTCTCTTTTTTACTTTGTCTGCTCGAAGTAGACTCCCCAGGACATCCGGTCCTATGAACGAAGTGAGGTGCAAACCTCCTCTTCCCATTCCATGGGGTGTTCCTAGGGCGTGTAGGGGATCCGCTGGGTTTCAACTACGTAGCAGGAATTGTAAACGGGGGAAGCATTCTGTTTTCAGTCTTTAACTATCCTATTGCAGGAATTGTTTCTCATTGCAAGAAACTCCAAATTGCATGATTTTTATTTTTCTGGAACAAGTATAATTGAAACTATTTTACATAATTTTACTGTGATTTATTGGTTTATGTGAAATTTGTGAGAGTTAAATTACAGCAACTCTGTTTCTGTGTTTCTGCATTTCAATTTTTTTGAGTGATCATCTCCTAATTCATCTTAAAGGCAATTGAGAATCTAAGATAAGGGGAGGATTTGATAACCTCTTCTTAGCCCAAAACCACCACCCATTCATTCGATCCTAAGCCTAATTTTAAAACTTATTAGACTTAATTTGCCCTAGTGGGCTAGGGACACCAACAAGTCAGGTCTAGGCTAGTGTTGAGTCAGTTTGTCTAGTTACTTTGTACTCAGTGTCTAGAATGGTGGTTCAGGGATTCTATCCCGAAGGGCTTGTGTGCTAGTCCGCCTACCTGGCCAATCTCTGATTGGTGTCTAGGATTGGCATTTAGGGACCTAACACTCCCCTTACACCTGCCTGGCTGAGTCCCGAGTTACTACAGGCTAGCTTGCCACTCTGATTGGGCATCTAGTTTGAGCTCTAAGTTTAGTTAGCCCGTAGTCATTTCAGTCGAGTCTCATTTGGTGTGTTTGCTTGCATCATCATGTCTGCCCGGAATGGAGTACCCTACCAACCTGGTCAAGCCCAACCTGATTTAGAGGCCATGGTTAGAGCTCTTACTGAAATTATGAACAAATTGAGTCAGGATATGAATGAGAATTTTACCTAGCTTAGGGATCGAATCCAAGTACTTGAGGAACCTAGGCATCAGAATTGGACTCCTGACCCAGATTTTAATGTGCCTCAACCTCACCCACACCAGGAGCCTAGAAGATCTTTATACAGAGATCCTGAACCTAATCATAGGAGGCCCGACCCAGAGCCTGAAGATAGAGATGATAGGTTCATTCGGAACATCAAATTAGATGCACCCACTTTTGATGGTAGCTTAAACCCTAAGGTGTATTCTGATTGGGAGGGTGAGATGGACCAGTACTTTGAGTGGTATGCCATGTCTGAGGAAAGGAAGTTCAAGTTTGCCAAGATAAAGTTAGTACGTCAAGCTAGGTTATACTGGGGGAACATTGAGCTAACCACTAGAAGACGAAACGTTGAGCCCATAACCACTTGGCAGGGTATGAAAGAAAAGTTTAGAGATAAGTACCTACCCATTTCATACCAGTAGAATCTATTAGACCAATGGCAGACTTTGAAACAAGGGGACCGATCTGTATCAGACTACATAACCACCTTTGATGAATACCTGATGAGATGTGATGTGAGTGAAGCCCATGAGGTCACTTTGTCTAGGTTTAGGGCTGGACTTAGGGAAGACATAAAGACGAAGTTGTTTCTGAGAGAGGTTACGGACCTAGACCAAGCCTATCAGATTGTACTGAACACTGAGAAGTTTTAGAGAGGACCTATGCCTTCTAGGGTTAGTGCCCCAATCCCAAGAAATGGACCTAGCCAAGTTACCCCTAGCAAACCTAGTCAGGGTATTCCCACCCCTAGGCCCATGGACAAAGGTAAGGCACCTGACACCCAGAGAACCCCTAGTATCACCTGTTTTAAGTGCCAGAAACCTGGTCATATCTCCAGCCAGTGCACAGCCATAGCTTGTTTTAAGTGCCATAGGATAGGTCATGTTTCTAGCCAGTGCCCTCGTCGATCCCTCTACATAGAAGAAGGAGAGGAAGAAAATTCCAGGCCCAATGAAGAATTTGAAGAAGAAATTTATGAGGCCGGAATGAATTTGGTTGATGAGTATGAAGGAGAGGAGGAACCCACAGAGTCTGACCATTTATGGGTTGTGAGATGCATCCTATCCCAGAGTAGAGTTCAGGAGGATTGGCATAGGACTAACATCCTACAGACTTTCCTTAAGCTAGGGGATAAGGTATGTAAAATCATCATAGATAGTGAGAGCTGTGTGAATACCATTTCTGCTAGCACTGTTAAAATGTTAGGCTTAACCCCAGTCCCCCACCCCAACCCCTATAAGGTTTCTTGGGTAGACTCTACCTCTATACCCATCCAGTCTAGATGTCAGGTCCAAATCCAAATGCAATCCTATCAAGAGAAGATTTGGTGTGATGTCTTGCCCATGGGGGTGAGCAGTATAATTCTTGGAAGACCTTGGTTATATGATCATGATGCCACCCTCTTAGGAAAATCCAATACCTGTGTCTTTAGTTTTAATGGGAAAAAAATCACAATCCATTCAGTCCTTCCTAAGGACAAGGTAGCTAAAGGACCCAATAAGGTCAGAGAGATGAAGACTGGAGTGAACCTAATTATTGCTAAGGATCTAGAACAAGAAATTCATAGTGGTTCACCCATTTGGATGTTGACTGCTAAGGAACATAGGACTCCTACACCCTCAGAGCCTCCTCAGGAAGTTAGACCTTTGTTAGAAGAATTTGAGGATGTTTTTTCTCGAGGATCTGCTAGACCACCTTCCACCTCTTAGGGATATCCAGCATTCCATAGATTTAATCCCAGGAGCTACTTTACCCAACTTGTCCCATTATAGGATGAATCCATCTGAGCATAAGGAACTGCAAAAGCAGGTTGGAGAATTATTAAGGAAGGGGTTCATTAGAGAGAGTCTTAACCCTTGTGCAGTCCCTGCACATCTGACCCCAAAGAAGGATGGCACGTGGAGGATGTGTGTTGATAGTCGTGCCATCAACAAAATCACAATCAAGTATAGGTTCCCCATCCCTAGACTAGATGACATGCTAGATATGATGGCCGGTGCAATGATATTTTCAAAAATTGATCTCAAGAGCGGCAATCATCAGGTTAGGATTAGACCTGGGAATGAGTAGAAAACCGCTTTCAAAACTAAGGATGGTCTCTACGAATGGGTTGTTATGCCTTTTGGGTTGTCCAATGCCCCTAGTACTTTCATGAGGATTATGACCCAGGTGCTTAGAGCTTTCATAGGGAAGTTTGTAGTGGTCTATTTTGATGACATCCTGATTTATAGTAAGACCCCTGCAGACCACCTAGGCCACCTTAGACAAGTCTGCCAAGTTTTAAGGAATGATAGTCTCTACGGTAATCTCAAAAAGTGTGAATTCATGACCAGTAAAGTTATCTTTCTTGGTTTTGTAGTAACCCCTAACGGCGTGGCTACTGATCTAGAGAAGATTAGGTCCATAGTAGAATGGCCAGAGCCGACCAGTGTGCATGAAGTCAGAAGTTTCCACGGCTTGGCTACCTTCTATAGGCGATTCATCAAGGGGTTTAGTACTGTAGTTTCTCCTATCACAGACTGTATTAGGAAGGGAGAATTTCATTGGACTAAAGCAGCCAATAAAGCCTTCCTAGATCTTAAGGATAGAATGATCCAGGCACCAATTTTGAGGTTACCCGATTTTTCTAAAGTATTTGAGGTTGCCTGTGATGCTTCAGGAGTAGGTATAGGTGGAGTCCTAAGCCAAGAGAACCATCCCGTAGCATTCTTTAGTGAAAAACTTAATGATGCTAAGCTTAGGTATTCTACCTATGATAAGGAATTTTATGCGGTAGTGCAAGCTTTGCGTTACTGGAGACATTATTTGCTACTGCAGGAATTTGTGCTATTTTCGGACCATGAGGCTCTTAGATTCTTGAATTCCTAGAAGAAGCTTAACCTTAGGCATGCTAAGTGGGTAGAGTATATCCAGTCCTATACTTTTGTTTTGAAATATAAGGCTGGGACTGAAAATAAGGTAGCTGATGCCCTTAGTCATCGATCTTTGTTTTTGAATTATGTTAGGGCTGAAGTCGTTGGGTTTGACCAGATCAAAGAGGAATATGAGTCATGTCCGGATTTTAAGACTGTGTACCAGGATCTAGCTCAAGGACCATCTAGTGATCATAAGGATTATACCCTTTTAGATGGTTTTTTGTTCTTTAAAAATAGGCTTTGCATCCCTAGAACTTCTCTTAGGGAATTCTTGATTTGGGAAATTCATGCTGGAGGTCTAGCTGGCCATTTCAGAAAAGACAAGACCACCCTGGCTATTGAAGACCACTTTTTCTGGCCTAGCTTAAAAAGAGATGTAGCACACATTGTGGCTAGGTGTCGGACCTGCACTGTTGCCAAACAACGAAAATAGAACACCGGCCTTTATACCCCACTCCCTGTCCTAGATCGTCCTTGGCAAGATGTGAGCATGGACTTTGTGTTAGGTTTGCCTAAGACCCAGAGGAGGCATGACCTTATCTATGTTGTAATCGACCGATTTTCCAAGATGGCCCATTTCTTGCCTTGTTCCCAAACATTTGATGCGTCTAAGGTAGCCACCCTGTTCTTTAATGAGATAGTTCGACTCCATGGCCTACCTAAGACAATTGTTTCAGATAGGGATGTCTGGTTCACTAGCTATTTCTGGAAAACCCTTTGGCATAAGTTAGGGACAAAACTTAAGTTTTCAACTGCCTATCATCCCCAAATTGATGGCCAAACTGAAGTTGTGAACCGTAGTTTAGGCAATCTATTAAGGTGTCTTGTTGGTGAAAACATTAGGAACTGGGATTTGTACTTACCTAGGACTGAATTTGCATACAATGACTCGGTCAATAGGTCTACAGGTAAGAGTCCATTTGAAATTGTGCATGGTTACAAACCTCACACACCTCTTGACCTAACTCCTTTGCCAGTCCACACACGAGTCTCCGAGTCTGCTAAAGTTTTTGCACAGCATATAAAAGACTTGCATAAAGAAATTCATGCCAAAATAAATTTGAGTAATGAAACTAATAAGAAGTTGGCTGATTCTCAAAGGCGAGTCAAAACTTTTGTTGAGGGAGACTATGTAATGATTAGGTTAAGGCCTGAACGGTTTCCTCCTGGAACCATTAGAAAGTTACATGCTAGAGGAGCTGGACCATTTAGAGTGGTGAAGAGAGTAGGGTCCAATGCCTATGTACTCGAGTTGCCATCAGAACTAGGCATTAGCCCCACTTTCAACATTACAGACCTAGTAGAGTATAGAGAGCCAGCTGTGATTCCCAGTGAGCCTTTTGAGCCTAATCCTGTTATTGAGAGTGATCCTGACCCTGTGTGTCCACCAACAAACTGGCCTGTGAGGAAAGAGCAGATTGAAAAGATCCTGGATGATCAGGTTATCTCTACTCGTAATTAAGGATACCAAAGATACCTGGTCCGCTGGCAAGGAAGGCCAGAATCTGATGACTCTTGGATCTCCTGAGAAGAATTACAAGAATTGGACCCAGTCCTCTTGGAGAGATACCAGAGCCAACTTGATCCATACTCGATAGGGTCGAGTTCCTCCCACCCTGGGAGAATTGGTGCGGGCACCAGACTCAGAAGAAGACTTCAGGGCTCCATCTGGATCTCTGATTGACCTTGCCCAAAGAATTAGGGTTTTCTAGTTTTGTAATAAGAGTTGACTTGGTCAACTCAATTTTAGTTGAGTCTGTATTTCCCTGCAATTTAAACTTTGTGATGCAGCACGAAAGCTCTGATACCAAAATGATGCAGAACAAAAGAGATGATGCGATGCGAAAGTAAATTAAAATTAATGTATTTTATTTATTTATTTATTTTCAGAAGTCGGCTTTGACTCAAAGGAAAGATAAACTAATGTTGAAAGAAACTAAGAAATGACAGAAAGCACAATTAAAAGGAGTGGATTATCAGAATAACTCAGAAGTAGGATCGCTGGAGATTGAGAAACCCCCAGACCTAGGGTTTACTCCTCTTTCAAGAAACAGACGAAGAGAGAAGAGACGATTTTATACCTGACTGTGATATCTCTCGTTGCTTCAATTGAAGGACACTCTCGAGCAGATTGCAGGATCCTTGGTGTGATATGCATGATGAGGAAGCAAACATGTAACTCTAAAGGAGATTAACCAAAATTTAACTAGCAATTCCTACTTGCATATGAGTGATTCAACATATAAGATCAAGGAGATCTAAATAAGAAACCCTAAATGCTTATACTTAAATCCAGCTAGGAGGACTATCAAAATCTTAAAGAAATAGGACAAGACTAGAATTCGGACACAAGTCAAGCTAGCCCTATTTAATGATCCCGATCTTAACATACTAGGAGTTAAAGCATTGAAATCTCAAGCACAAGGGATTCACTCTTAAGGTTCTCAAATGAAAGATCATACCACATAAGATGGGCATTCTAACTTTTTGGTTTGTACCAAGTAATCCTTCCTCTTGGATCTGGAGCCTAGAGAACCCTGCAACAAAGAAACCAAGATGATTAGAAACATAATTAGAAGTGAGAAGATTGATGGAACTCAAAAAGAGATTTTGTTGGAAATGATCCTTAGCGCCATGGTGGAAGCTTGTGTTGGTGTTGATCTTCTTCTTGTGAGGATGTCCTTAATTCGCTTTGAAGGAAGAGGATTGCTTGGAAGATGAAGAGTAAAAGAGAAGGATTAGGGAGAATAAATGATGGAGGAGAGGAAGAGGTTCACTTAGGCACAAAGATCCACATAGGCACATAGAAACACATAGAAAATTGCTGGAAATTTGTATTCACTCATCCATTTCTTTACAAGGGGCGTCCAAGGCTTTAAATAAAGCCTTACAAATTTTGAAATTTCAAATCCCCAAACAAGTGGAGTAATATAAGAGGAGAGGGCTGATTTTCTTGCTTGAAATCCTCCTTGGCCAAGTTCCTTGAATTTGAACTTGGGATGGTGCCCTCTTGTGGTGAGATGGCGTGTGAGGTGGCATGTGGTCCCCTCTTGACGTGGCATGTGGTCCCAAGTTGAGGTGGAGCAAGTGATGTGGCGTGTGGTCCCCAATTTAGTTGGCTTTGGTCTTGATTTGGGTTATACGTTGTGAGTCTTCTTTAGGCTTGATGCTAGTTGACCCATTTGGATTGGACTAAGACTAGACCCGACATGGACTCGACTTACATGATTATTTTGGACTCAAAAGAAAGATTACAGGACCCAACATGGACTCGACTTACATGATTCTTTTGGTCTCAAAATAAAGAAAGGTTACCGGACTCTCTAGTCCAACCATAAAGATTCGGAATGGGCTTGAATTGGTTGGAGTCTCTTTCTGATTCTGGTGCCCGCACCAATTCTCCCCGGGTGGGAGGAACTCGACCCTGTCGAGTGATAAGTTTCTAATATATCCGGGTCGATTTGTTGTAGGTCCTCTTTGGTGATCCAGGAATCTTCAGATTCAGGACGTCCTTGCCATCGAACCAGTTAGCGTTGGTAGCCCTTATTTCTAGTAGTGATGATCTGGTCATCCAAGATCCTTTCAATTCTTTCCTTTCACTGAGGAATATTTGGTGGTGGACACTCAATTGGCATTTCACTCTCAAGAGAAGTGTTAGGACCAAAAAGTTCATCAGGTATTAATGCAGGTTCCTTGTATTCTTTCAGATCGGAAACATTAAATGTAGAACTAATGCCATAACTAGGTGGTAAGTCTACTAAATAAGCATTAGGTCCAATTTTCTTTATTATTTTGAAGGGTCCGGCTCCCCGGGCATGGAGTTTCTTCATAGTTCCCGGAGGAAACCTTTCTGGTTTAAGCCTAATCATTACAGAGTCTCCTTCATTAAATTCCTTTAACCGTTTATGTGAGTTAGCCATATGCCCATAGAGTTCATTGCTTGTTTGAATCTTTTGATTAATCTCCTTGTGCAAATCCTTAACATGCTGTGCATATGACTCAGCAGACTCAGATATTCGTGTATGTACTGGTAATGGAATTAGGTTTAAAGGTTTCCTAGGTTTGTATCCATGGACCACTTCGAATGGACTTTTCCCAATAGACCTATTGATCGAATTGTTGTAGGCAAATTCAGCACGAGGAAGTAGTAAGTCCCAGTTTCCTAGGTTGTCGCCGACTAAACATCTTAAGAGATTTCCTAAGCTTCGGTTTACTACTTCAGTTTGGCCATCGGTTTGAGGATGATAGGCCGTAGAGAATTTCAGCTTAGTACCTAACATGTGCCAGAGGGTTTTCCAGAAGTAGCTAGTGAACTTGACATCTCTATCTGACACAATGGTTTTGGGTAAACCATGAAGCTTAACCACCTGATCTAAGAAAAGCTTGGCCACTTTCAAAGCGTCTAAAGTTTGAGAACACGGGGTGAAGTGCGCCATTTCGGAGAAACGATCGACAACCACGAAAACAGAGTCATGTTTCCTAGAAGTTTTTGGTAGACCTACCACAAAATCCATACTGATATCTTGCCATGGACCATCAGGGACAGGTAAGGGCGTGTACAGACCAGTGTTCTGTCTTTGCTGTTTTGCAACAGCACAGGTCCGACACTGAGCTACGATCTGGGCAATGATCTTTTTAAGACCAGGCCAAAAAAAATGTTCTTCCTTTGCTAGGATGGTTTTGTTCCTGCCAAAATGTCCTGCTAAACCTCCAGCATGGACTTCCCAGATCAGAAAATCCCTAACAGAGGTCTTGGGAATACACAACTGATTTCCTTTGAAAAGGTATCCATCTAACAGTGTATAATCACTAGGTTCACTAGATGGTCTTTGTTGGAGGGATTGATAGATGTGACCAAAATCAGGACATGTGGGATATTCATCTTTCAATCTATCGAACCCTACTACTTCAGTGCTCACAGAGGTTAACAACATAGAATGGCAGCTCAATGCATCAGCAACCCTATTTTCAGTACTGGCACGATGTTTCAAAACGAACGTGTAAGCTTGTATGAATTCTACCCATTTCCCGTGCCTAGGGTTTAATTTCTTTTGAGAACTAAGTGGTGCGGGCACCAGACTCAGAAGAAGACTTCAGAGCTCCATTTGGATCTCTGATTGACATTGCCCGAGAAATTAGGGTTTGTAATAAAGGTTGACCTGGTCAACCAGTTTATTTATTTTATTTATTTCTTGAATCACCATTTAAATTTTGTTGAGTCATGTTGACTCGGTGCAAGTCCCAATGTGGTTTCAATTTGGTGCCACATTTCTCTTCCAATCAACTCAAGGTTCAAGCAAGTGGAGGCCACACTCCAAGCCACACGCCCAGCCACACTCCGAGCACACGCCAGAGTCCAGGAGGCGCCATAGAGGCATCCCAGTGTCATGGTCCCCACATCCAAAGAAGGACATCCAACCTACTCCTAATTGAAGCTCAAATCAAAATCAAAGAGCTTAACTTGGAGTGGAAGAAAAGAAAAAATACCATAAGAAGAAGAGGACTCCAAATCCAAATCCAACTCCAAAGGAGGTGCCATAAAAGTTCCAAAACAATTCCTTTATGGCCGTCCCAATTTTTTTTGGACTCTTGGTCGGCCAAGGGAGAGGATTTTCTACCTAATCTAGGGGTTGGAAGAGTTTAGTCCCACATGGGAATTTGTACAAGCTAGGAGAAAATTTTAGGTCTATATAATAGACCTCTCTTTGTAACTTTGAAAATAAATGAAGAAAAATTATTTTTGCTATTCTCTTGTGTTGAGCAACCTAGGTTTCTCTTCTTCCGCACTATTCTAAGTGTTGAGCTCCGTGAGGGGGTAATCCGGGTTCCATTGGAGCCTTGAGGAGGTGAGAGATCTCCATCTTTATCCAAAACCCTAGGTTAGCCACTTGAAATTCCAAAACCCTAGCCACCTTTCATTATTTTCCATCCACCAAACCCTAGATCCATCCATCTCCCATGGCCTCTCTCTCTCTACAAGTCTAGGCCGTCCACCTTCATCCAGATCCTGTCCGGCTACTTCAGATCCAGAGCAAGTTCCACGGAAAATCACATCAGCATCCAGGAGAATCCAGTTTTCAGCAATTTCGATCTTCAAGTTCATCAACCTGGTAAATCTTTTCCTTGACTCTCTGATTCCATCAATTGTCTTTCTTCTCTTCCAGATCTTGAGTTCAGGAGAAGCCAACCCGCCAAAGGACTAGTATTGGAGGATCCATTACGAAGATATCCGACTCCGAGGATCCAACAATCTGCTCGGGAGAGTTCTTCCACCAAAATCTGTGAAGATCATTGTCTGGTGAGATAAACCTTCCCTTCTCTTTATTTCTATTTTGTTGAAAGCTCGGAGTGAAACCCTAGGTCTGGGAGTTTCTCAACCCCCAGCGATCCGTTGCTTCTAAACTACTCTGATAATTTAGTTTCCTTAAAATTGTGCTTTCAATTATCATATTAGTATCTTTCAATGTTAGGTTATCTTTTCTTTGATTTGAAGCCAACTTCTACAAACATATAAAAACAACAAAAAAATTAGTTAATCTTAATTTACTTTCGCATCGCATCCCTTTATTTGTTCTGCATCATTTTTGGTATCAGAGCCCAGTCTAGGATTTCTGATTTGCTTGCTTGCTTGTTTTGATTGTTTTCTCTTTTTATTTTGTCTGCTCGAAGTAGACTCCCCAGGACGTCCGGTCCTAGGAACTAAGCGAGGCGCAAGCCTCCTCCTCCCATTCCACGGGGTGTTCCTAGGGCGTGTAGGGGATCCATTGGGTTATAACTTCGTAGCAGGGATTATAAACGGGGAAGACAATCTAGTTGCAGCCTGTAATTTCCCTGTTGTCTGAATTATTTCTGCCTGCATAAAACTCCGAATTGCATGATTCTTGCTTCTTTGAAACCAGTATAATTGAACCTATTTTTCATAATTTTTCTGTGATTTATTGGTTTCGGTAAAAATTCTGAGAATTAAAATACAGAAACTATTTTTTTTGTGTTCTGCAATTCAATTCTTTTTTTTTTTTGGAGTGATCATCTCATAATTTACTTAAGGGCAATTGAGCATCTAAGATAAGGGGAGGAGTTGATTACCTCTCCTTAGCCCAAAACCACCATCCAATCATTCGAACCTAGACCTAATTTAAAATCAGTTAGACCTAATTTGCCCTAGTGGGCTAGGGACACCAATTGGTCGGGTCTAGGCTAGTGTTGAGTCAGTTTGCTGAGTTATTCTGTGTGTGCTTAGCACTCAGTGTCTAGAATGGTGGTTCAGGGACTACGTCCCGAAGGGCTTGTGTGCTGGTCCGCCTACCTGGCCAATCACTGATTGGTGTCTAGGATTGGCAATCAGGGACCTAACACTCCCCTTACACCTGCCTGGCTGAGTCCTGAGTTACTACAGGCTAGCTTGCCACTCTGATTGGGCATCTAGTTTGGACTCTAGGTCTAGTGATCCAGTAGTCGATTTAGTCTAGTCTCATTTTGTGTGCTTGCTTGAATCATCATGTCTACCAGAAACGGAGTGCCATATCAACCTGGTCAAACCCAACCCGATTTAGAGGCCATGATCAGAACTCTTACTGAAAGTATGGCTAAAATGAATCAGGATATGACAAACACTGTGGCCCAGTTTAGCGCACAAATTCATGAGGATCTTACCCAACTTAGGGACCGAGTCCAAGTACTTGAAGAACCTAGACATCGGAATTGGACTCCTGACCCCGATTTTAATGTGCCTCAGCCTCACCCACATCTGGAGCCTAGAAGGCCTTTATATAGAGATCCTGAACCTAATCATAGGAGGCCTGACCCAGAGCCTGAAGATAGAGATGATAGGTTCATCAGGAACATCAAATTAGATGCACCCACTTTTGATGGTAGTCTGAACCCTAAGGTGTATTCTGATTGGGAGGGTGAGATGGATCAATACTTTGAGTGGTATGCTATGTCTGAGGAGAGAAAATACAAGTTTGCCAAGATGAAATTAGTGCGTCAAGCTAGGTTATACTGGGGGAACATTGAGCTAACCACTAGGAGACGGAATGTTGAGCCCATAACCACTTGGCAGGGTATGAAAGAAAAACTGAGAGATAAATACCTACCCATTTCATACCAGCAAACCTGTTAGACTAATGGCAAAACCTGAAACAAGGAAACCGATCTGTCTCAGACTACATAACTACTTTTGATGAATACCTAATGAGATGTGATGTGAGTGAAGCCCACGAAGTCACTTTGTCTAGATTTAGGGCTGGACTGAGGGAAGATATCAAGAGAGAACTATTTCTGAGGGAGGTTACTGATCTAGACCAAGCCTACCAGATTGCACTGAACACTGAGAAATTTCAGAGAGGACCTATACCTTCTAGGGTTAGTGCCCCAATCCCAAGGAATGGACCTAGCCAAGTTATCCCTAGTAAACCTTTTCAGGGTACTTCTACCCCTAGGCCCATGGACAAAGGTAAGGCACCTGACACCCAGAGAACCCCTAGTTCAAATATCACCTGTTTTAAGTGTCAGAAACCAGGTCACATTTCTAGTCAGTGTACTGCCATAGCCTGTTTCAAGTGTCATAAGGTAGGTCATGTTGCTAGCCAGTGCCCACGGAGATCCCTTTACATAGAAGAGGGAGAGAATGATAATTCCGAGCCCAGTGAGGAATTTGAAGAAGAAGTTTATGAGGCCGGAATGAATTTGGTTGAGGAGTATGAAGGAGAGGAGGAACCCAATGAATCTGACCAATTAGGAGTTGTAAGATGCATCCTATCCCAGAATCTAGTTCAAGAGGATTGGCGTAGGACTAACATCCTACAGACTTTTCTTAAATTAGGGGATAAGGTATGTAAGATCATCATAGATAGCGGGAGCTGTGTAAATGCCATCTCTACTAGCACTGTCAAGATGTTAGGCTTAATCCCAGTTCCCCATCCCAACCCCTATAAGGTTTCTTGAGTAGATTCTACCTCCATACCCATCCAGTCTAGATGTCAAGTCCAAATCCAAATGCAATCTTATCATGAAAAGATTTGGTGCGATGTCTTACCCATGGGGGTGAGCAGTATAATTCTCGGAAGACCTTGGTTGTATGATCATGATGCCACCCTCTTAGGAAAATCCAATACCTGTGTCTTTAGTTTCAATGGGAAGAAGATTACGATCCATTCAGTTCTCCCTAAGGACAAGGTAACTAAAGGAGCCGGTAAGGTTAAGGAGATGAAAACTGGAGTGAACCTAATCAGTGCTAAGGATCTAGAACAAGAAATTCATAGTGGTTCACCCATCTGGATGTTGACTGCTAAGGAACTTAGAACTTCGGAACCCTCAGAGCCTCCTCAAGAAGTTAAACCTGTGTTAAAAGAATTTGAGGATGTCTTTCCCGAGGATTTGCCAGACCACCTTCCACCTCTTAGGGATATCCAGCATGCCATAGATCTAATCCCAGGAGCGACTTTGCCCAACTTGCCCCATTACAGGATGAATCCATCTGAGCATGAAGAACTGCAAAAGCAGGTTGGAGAATTATTGAGGAAGGGTTTATTAGAGAAAGTCTTAGCCCTTGTGCAGTCCCAGCCTTACTGACCCCAAAGAAAGATGGCACGTGGAGGATGTGTGTTGACAGTCGTGCCATCAATAAAATTACAATCAAATATAGGTTTTCCATCCCTAGACTAGATGACATGCTTGATATGATGGCTGGTGCAATGATTTTTTCTAAGATTGATCTCAAAAGCGGCTATCATCAGGTTAGGATTAGACCCGGGGATGAATGGAAAACTGCTTTCAAAACTAAGGATGGTCTTTATGAATGGGTTGTTATGCCTTTTGGGTTGTCCAATGCCCCTAGTACTTTCATGAGAATTATGACCCAGGTACTTAGAGCTTTCATAGAAAAATTTGTGGTGGTCTATTTTGATGACATCCTGATCTATAGTAAGACCCCAGCAGATCACCTAGGCCACCTTAGAGCAGTCTGCCAAGTTTTGAGGAATGATAGACTCTACGGTAATCTTAAGAAGTGTGAATTCATGACTAGTAGAGTTATCTTTCTTGGTTTTGTAGTAACCCCTGACGGCGTGGCGGCCGATCCTGAGAAGATTAGGTCCATAGTAGACTGGCCAGAGCCAACCAATGTGCATGAAGTTAGAAGTTTCCACGGCTTGGCTACCTTCTATAGGCGATTCATCAAGGGGTTTAGTATTTTAGCTGCTCCTATCACTGATTGTATTAGGAAGGGAGAATTTCATTGGACTAAGTCAGCCCATAAAGCCTTCCTAGATCTTAAGGATAAAATGACCCAGGCACCCATTCTGAGATTACCCGATTTTTCTAAAGTATTTGAGGTTGCCTGTGATGCTTCAGGTGTAGGAATAGGTGGAGTCCTAAGCCAAGAGAATCATCCCATAGCATTCTTCAGTGAAAAACTTAATGATGCTAAGCTTAGGTATTCTACCTATGATAAGGAATTTTATGCGGTGGTGCAAGCTTTGCGTTACTGGAGACATTATTTACTACCGCAGGAATTTGTACTATTTTCGGACCATGAGGCTCTTAGATTTCTGAACTCCCAAAAGAAGCTTAACCCTAGGCATGCAAAGTGGGTAGAATATATCCAGTCCTATACTTTTGTCCTGAAACATAAGGCTGGAGTTGAGAATAAGGTAGCTGATGCCCTTAGTCGCCGATCTCTGTTATTAACTTCTGTTAGAACTGAGGTCATAGGGTTTGAGCAAATCAAAGAGGAATATGAGTCTTGTCCAGATTTCACAACTGTGTATCAGAATCTAGTTCAAGGACCATCTAGTAATCACCAGGATTATACCCTTGTAGATGGTTTTTTGTTCTTCAAAAATAGGCTTTGCATCCCTAGAACTTCTCTTAGGGAATTTTTGATTTGGGAAATCCATGCTGGAGGTTTAGCCGGCCATTTTGGAAAAGACAAGACCATTCTAGCTATTGAAGACCACCTTTTCTGGCCTAGCTTGAAAAGGGATGTAGCTAATATTGTAGCTAGATGTCGAACCTGCGCTGTTGCCAAACATCGAAAACAAAACACTGGCCTTTATACCCCACTCCCTGTCCCAGATCGTCCTTGGCAAGATGTGAGTATGGATTTTGTGTTAGGTTTACCTAAGACCCAGAGAAGGCATGATTCTATCTGTGTCGTAGTCGACCGATTCTCTAAAATGGCCCACTTCTTGCCTTGTTCCCAAACTTTTGATGCGTCTAAGGTAGCCACACTTTTCTTCAATGAGATAGTTAGACTCCATGGCCTACCTAAGACAATCATTTCAGATAGGGATGTCCGGTTCACCAGTTACTTTTGGAAGACCCTTTGGCATAAGTTAGGGACAAAACTTAAGTTTTCAACTGCCTATCATCCCCAAACTGATGGCCAAACTGAAGTAGTGAACCGTAGCCTAGGAAATCAGCTGAGATGTCTTGTTGGTGAAAATACCAGAAATTGGGATTTATACCTACCAAGGGCAGAATTTGCGTACAATGACTCGGTCAATAGGTCTACGGGTAAGAGTCCATTTGAAATTGTACATGGGTACAAACCTCACACACCTCTTGACCTAGTCCCTTTACCTGTCCACACTCGAGTCTCCGAATCTGCTGAGAATTTTGCACAGCATATAAAAGACTTGCATAAAGAAATTCATGCCAAAATAAATTTAAGTAATGAAACTTATAAGAAGTTGCCTGATACTCAAAGACGAGTCAAATCTTTTGTTGAGGGAGACTATGTGATGATTAGGTTAAGGCCTGAACGGTTTCCTCCTGGAACCGTTAGAAAGTTACATGCTAGGGGAGCTGGACCATTTAGAGTGGTAAAGAGAGTAGGATCCAATGCCTATGTGCTCGAGTTGCCTCCAGAACTAGGCATTAGCTCTACTTTCAACATTACAGACTTAGTAGAGTACAGGGAGCCAGCTGTGATTCCTAGTGAGCCTTTTGAGCCTAACCCTATCATTGAGAGTGATCCCGACCCTGTGTGTCCACCAACAAACTGGCCTGTGAGGAAAGAGCAGATTGAAAAGATCCTGGATGATCAGGTTATCTCTACTCGTAATCGAGGATACCAAAGGTACCTGGTCCGCTGGCAAGGAAGGCCAGATTCTGATGACTCTTGGATCTCCCGAGAAGAATTACAAGAATTGGACCCAGACCTCTTGGAGAGATACCAGAGCCAACTTGAGCCTTACTCGACAGGGTCGAGTTCCTCCCACCCTGGGAGAATTGGTGCGGGCACCAGACTCAGAAGAAGACTTCAGAGCTCCATTTGGATCTCTGATTGACATTGCCCGAGAAATTAGGGTTTGTAATAAAGGTTGACCTGGTCAACCAGTTTATTTATTTTATTTATTTCTTGAATCACCATTTAAATTTTGTTGAGTCATGTTGACTTGGTGCAAGTCCCAATGTGGTTTCAATTTGGTGCCACATTTCTCTTCCAATCAACTCAAGGTTCAAGCAAGTGGAGGCCACACTCCAAGCCACACGCCCAGCCACACTCCGAGCACAAGCCAGAGTCCAGGAGGCGCCATAGAGGCATCCCAGTGTCATGGTCCCCACATCCAAAGAAGGACATCCAACCTACTCCTAATTGAAGTTCAAATCAAAATCAAAGAGCTTAACTTGGAGTGGAAGAAAAGAAGAAATACCATAAGAAGAAGAGGACTCCAAATCCAAATCCAACTCCAAAGGAGGTGCCATAAAAGTTCCAAAACAATTCCTTTATGGCCATCCCAATTTTTTTTGGACTCTTGGTCGGCCAAGGGAGAGGATTTTCTACCTAATCTAGGGGTTGGAAGAGTTTAGTCCCACATGGGAATTTGTACAAGCTAGGAGAAAATTTTAGGTCTATATAATAGACCTCTCTTTGTAACTTTGAAAATAAATGAAGAAAAATTATTTTTGCTATTCTCTTGTGTTGAGCAACCTAGGTTTCTCTTCTTCTGCACTATTCTAAGTGTTGAGCTCCGTGAGGGGGTAATCTGGGTTCCATTGGAGCCTTGAGGAGGTGAGAGATCTCCATCTTTATCCAAAACCCTAGGTTAGCCACTTGAAATTCCAAAACCCTAGCCACCTTTCATTATTTTCCATCCACCAAACCCTAGATCCATCCATCTCCCATGGCCTCTCTCTCTCTACAAGTCCAGGCCGTCCACCTTCATCCAGATCCAGTCCGGCTACTTCAGATTCAGAGCAAGTTCCAAGGAAAATCACATCAGCATCCAGGAGAATCCAGTTTTCAGCAATTTCGATCTTCAAGTTCATCAACCTGATAAATCTTTTCCTTGACTCTCTGATTCCATCAATTGTCTTTCTTCTCTTCCAGATCTTGAGTTCAGGAGAAGCCAACCCGCCAAAGGACCAGTATTGGAGGATCCATTACGAAGATATCCGACTCCGAGGATCCAACAATCTGCTCGGGAGAGTTCTTCCACCAAAATCTGTGAAGATCATTGTCTGGTGAGATAAACCTTCCCTTCTCTTTATTTCTGTTTTGTTGAAAGCTCGGAGTGAAACCCTAGGTCTGGGAGTTTCTCAACCCCCAGCGATCTGTTGCTTCTAAACTACTCTGATAATTTAGTTTCCTTAAAATTGTGCTTTCAATTATCATATTAGTATCTTTCAATGTTAGGTTAACTTTTCTTTGATTTGAAGCCAACTTCTACAAACATATAAAAACAACAAAAAAATTAGTTAATCTTAATTTACTTCCGCATCGCATCCCTTTATTTGTTCTGCATCACTAAGGAACCTAAGAGCTTCGTGATCAGAGAACAGGACAAACTCGTGGGGTAGAAGATAATGCCTCCAATATCGTAGAGCTTGAACTACAGCATACAGTTCCTTATCATATGTGGAATACCTTAGTCTCGCCTCATTTAACTTTTCACTGAAGTATGCTACTGGGTGATTCTCTTGACTCAAAACACCTCCAATTCCGACCCCAGAAGCATCACAAGCAACCTCAAACACCTTGGTAAAATCGGGTAACCTTAAGACAGGTGCTTGTGTCATTTTCTCCTTAATTGTTAGGAAGGCCTTACCTGCTGCTTTAGTCCACTCAAAATTTTCCTTCCTAATACAATCAGTGATTGGTGCCATTATCGTACTGAATCCTTTGATAAACCTTCTATAGAAGGTGGATAACCCATGGAAACTATGGACGTCGTGGATAGTCTTAGGCGTAGGCCACTCTACTATGGATTTAATTTTCTCAGGATCAGCGGACACCCCTTCAGATGTGACTACGAATCCTAGAAAGATAACTCTATTTGTCAGGAAATCACACTTCTTGATATTGGCATAGAGACTTTCTTTTCTCAGGACTTGACAAACTTGTTTCTGGTGGGTTAAGTGGTCTGCCTTTGTTTTGCTATATATAAGTATATCATCAAAATAGACCACTACAAATCTTCCGATAAAAACCTTTAACACCTGATTCATTATTCTCATAAAAGTGCTAGGTGCATTGGACAGACCGAACGGCATGACTAACCACTCATATAATCCATCTTTAGTCTTAAAAGCGGTCTTCCATTCGTCTCCAGGCCTAACCCTAACCTGGTGATAGCCACTCTTTAGGTCTATTTTGGAAAAATTGTCGATCCAGCTATCATATCTAACATGTCGTCTAGTCTTGGGATTGGGAATCTATACTTTACAGTGATCTTATTAATGGCACGGCTATCTATACACATCCTCCAGGTGCCATCTTTCTTAGGGGTCAGCAGAGCAGGGACTGCACATGGACTTAAGCTTTCCTTAATAAACCCCTTCCTAAGAAGTTCACCCACTTGCCTTTGCAATTCCTGGTGTTCAGTTGGGTTCATCCTATAGTGAGGAAAATTAGGTAAAGTCGCTCCAGGGACTAAATCTATTGCGTGTTGTATGTCTCTTAAAGGTGGAAGTTTATCGGGGAGATCTTTTGGAAACACATCCTCAAATTCTTTCAATAATTGGACCACCTCTTGAGGGTGTTCTACAGGGCTGTGGTCCTTAATTTCCTTAGCAGCTACTACCCAAATAGGTGCTCCCTCCATGATATCTTGCTCTAATTCTTTTGCACCTATTAAATTTAATCCAGTCTTCTTATCTTTCAAGCTGCTAGCTCCTCTCTTGACATTATCCTTAGGCTGGGTTGGATGAATGACAATTTTCTTGCCATTGAAATTGAAAGCACAGGAGTTTGATCGACCAAAGATGGTCACATCATGATCAAACAGCCATGGCCTGCCTAAGATGATGCTACTTACCCCCATAGGAAGCACATCATACCAGATCTTTCCCTGAAAGGATTGAAGCTGGACTTGAACCTGACATCTTGACTTGATTGGTAAAGAAGTGGAATCGATCCAGGACACCTTATATGGATTGGGATGTGGTACAATGGATAATCCTAGACTTTTGGCTGCGTTAGTGGAAATGGCATTGACACAGCTTCCACTATCGATGACGATCTTACAGACCTTTTCTCCTATCCTAAAAAATGTGTGTAGGATGCTAGTTCTACGCCAGTCTTCTTGCTCCTTGGTCTGTGTTATGATACGTCTCACAACTCCTAGTAAATCTGATGAGTCTATGTTCTCTTCATCTCCTTCATACTTATCAGCCAAACAATCCCCTGCTTCATAAACCTCCTCTTCATCATTCTCCAGGGGTTCTGATTCACCTTCTTCTGCCTCCTCTATATGTAAAGCTCTAGAGGGACATTGGCTCATGAAATGACCTGGTTTACGACACTTATAGCAGACTCGCTCCCTCTCACCTCGAACTTCAGGGCTCTTTCCTTTGTCTTCTCTAGGAATTAAGGGGGTGGTCGGATTGGGTCTAAGGGTTGGATTTGGGCTGGACCTTGTTCTATTGGTGGGACTAGGGACTGAGCTAGGCCTGCTAACAGGAGGGATAAACCTAATAGGTTCAGGTTGTCTAAATGTAGCTCTCCTTTGAAACCTCTCATAGTCCGTGGCAACTTGGTATGCCTGATCTAAATCATGGACTTCCCTTAAAAACAGTTCCTCTTTAATATCATCATTCAACCCTGATCTAAACCTTGATAAAGTGGCTGCTTCAGACTCGACTACGTTGCATCGCATCACAAACTCATCAAATTTAGCAACGTATTCAGAAACGGTCTTGTTACCCTGTGTCAATCGTTGCCACTGATCTAATAACCTTTGCTGATAAGACATAGGCAGATATTTCTCTATAAGTTTCCTCTTCATATCTCTCCATGTTGCTATAGGTAAATCTCCCCTTTGCCTTGATATGCGTTCCACGTTTTTCCAATATAACCGAGCCTGACGAACTAGTCTGATTCTGGCAAACTTAAATCTTCTCTCTTCAGACATATCATACCAGTCAAAATACTGGTCCATGTCAGCCTCCCAGTCTATGTACACCTTAGGATCTAGGCTTCCCTCAAAGGTTGGTGCATCTAGACGGATGTTCCTTAGGGCCCGATCATCCTGATCAAAAGTATCATAGTGAGGTCTTCTAGGAGGTGGCTCTGGAGTATGATCAACATAATCCTGATGTGGTCTACTTTGAATTGGGTCAGGTGTGTGTTCCTGTGGTTGGGCTCTAGGATGAACTGAAGGTAATCTGGATGAAGGTGGTTCAGTTGGGGTCAACCTAGGTTCTTCTAGGGCTCCTACCCTTTCCTCGAACTGACCAAATTTAGCATCCAAATGGTCCATCTTCTCGATCATAGATCTCATAAGGCTTTCCATACTAGTATCCATGGATGAACTAGGTTGGGCTTGTGAAGGGTGGTAAGGTGTGCCTGACCTTGTTGTCATGCAAACAATTAGACTCAGACCCGAACTACAAGTTTTCTAAACCGGTTAGTCCAAATAAACTGAGTTGACTAGATACAATCAAATCAACAGCTACTCTCTTCCACTGGCCAGTCAGGAGGTGGGTCTGTGGGAGGTTCCCCCAGCTTTCACTGGGTCTTAATTAAAAACCACAAGAACCGCTTAGGCTTGAGCCACTTAACCTCTATCCTTGACACCAGCTTCCAATAATAGATGAAGAAATGGGTTGCACAAGCTTTCCCAATTGAATTGAACTGGACCTAGATTTCCAAGCTAGTTGCCTAATCAAGGTGGCAAGCTAGATTGTAGTAACTCTATACTTGGCCAGGTTTTAGAACAAGGGGAGTGTGAGATCCTGTCTCTGGCCTAGCTAGGCCCGGTGGAATTGGCCCGATAGACGGATCAGCACCCAAGCCCTTAGTCCCAATTCTAGACACCAAGTAATAGGGCACACACAAGACTAGTTGACACAATGAGTTGACAATAACCCGGACTCGACCAAATTGATGTTCCTAACCCACTAGGGCAATTAATGTCTAATCAATTTTAGTTAGGGATTGGGTCGATATGCAATTTGGTGATTTTTGGGCTAGGGACAGGTGATGAAATCCTGACCCTATGTCAATTTCATGCCCTTAATTTGATTTGCCATGAGATGCATGCAAATTTCAAATTTCAGGTACAGAAGTAGTGTGTTGCAGTTTAAAAGTGGTGTTGATAAGTGCAGAAAAAAATGTCAGAAAAATATAAAAAAATCATAGAAAACTTCTAACTTATAGATGACATACCAGATGAAACGAAATTTCAAAATAAAATCTGTACTATTCTAGGAAGATTCTGAAATGAAGATAATGAAAAGGAACAGAACAGAACAGAAACCTTAATAACACTGATGGACTGCAGGAATCTTCATTTTTTTTGTAATTTTTTTCTCAGATTGAAATTTAAAACGGTAATAAACAACTTAAAATGGAACAGGAAAAAAAAAATTCCAACAAGGAATGTGATACTTGCCTTTGGAGTTGCAGGCGGATTACAGTCAGCCTACAGAAAATACAGCAAGCAGAAAAAAAACAGAACGTGCCCAATGCAAAATTCACAAATGAAATCTAAGAAGTCCTTTGGCTTTCTTTTTCATGGGTCAATCACAATGACACCCCGACATGCCTTAGGAGATCCCCGTGGAATGGGAAGAGAGGGTGTTTAAACCCTACTTTCTCCTAAGACCGGATGGCCTGGTAACGCCCCCGATCCAAGTACTTCAAGGACTTAATGCTATGCAATCAGGAACTTATTCTACCATGCTCTGATACCAATATTGGTGTGATATGCATGATGAGGAAGCAAACATGTAACTCTAAAGGAGATTAACCAAAATTTAACTAGCAATTCCTACTTGCATATGAGTGATTCAACATATAAGATCAAGGAGATCTAAATAAGAAACCCTAAATGCTTATACTTAAACCCAGCTAGGAGGACTATCAAAATCTTAAAGAAAAAGGACAAGACTAGAATTCGCACACAAGTCAAGCTAGCCCTATTTAATGATCCCGATCTTAAAATACTAGGAGTTCAAGCATTGAAATCTCAAGCACAAGGGATTCACTCTTAAGGTTCTCAAATGAAAGATCATACCACATAAGATGGGCCTTCTAACTTTCTGGTTTGTAGCAAGTAATCCTTCCTCTTAGATCTGGAGCCTAGAGAACCCTACAACAAAGAAACCAAGATGATTAGAAACTTAATTAGAAGTGAGAAGATTGATGGAACTCAAAAGGAGATTTTGTTGGAAATGATCCTTGGTGCCATGGTGGAAGCTTGTGTTGGTGTTGATCTTCTTCTTGTGAGGATGTCCTTAATTCGCTTTGAAGGAAGAGGATTGCTTGGAAGATGAAGAGTAAAAGAGAAGGATTAGAGAGAAGAAATGATGGAGGAGAGTAAGAGGTTCACTTAAGCACAAAGATCCACATAGGCACGTAGAAACACATAGAAAATTGCTGAAAATTTGTATTCACTCATCCATTTCTTTACAAGGGGCGTCCAAGGCTTTAAATAAAGCCTTACAAATTTTGAAATTTCAAATCCCCAAACAAGTGGAGTAATATAAGGGAAGAGGGCTGATTTTCTTGCTTGAAATTCTCCTTGGCCAACTTCCTTGAATTTGAACTTGGGATGGCGCCCTCTTGTGGTGAGGTGGCATGTGAGGTGGCATGTGGTCCCCTCTTGACGTGGCATGTGGTCCCATGTTGAGGTGGAGCAAGTGATGTGGCATGTGGTCCCCAATTGAGTTGGCTTTGGTCTTGATTTGGGGTATACATTGTGAGTCTTCTTTAGGCTTGATGCAAGTTGACCCATTTGGATTGGACTAAGACTAGACCCGACATAGACTCGACTTACATGATTATTTTGGACTCAAAAGAAAGATTACAGGACCCAACATGGACTCGACTTACATGATTCTTTTGGACTCAAAATAAAGAAAGGTTACCGGACTCTCTAGTCCAACCATAAAGATTCATAATGGGCTTGAATTGGTTGGAGTCTCTTTCTGATTCTGGTGCCCGCACCAATCCTTGGAGACGGGGTATCTTCGCAATGGATCCTTGGATTGTAGTCCTATGGCAAGGTTGGCCTTCTTTTCGAACTCAAGATCTGGAAGAAGAAGAACAAAAAAAAAAGAACCAGAAACTCAAAGAAAGACACTAACCTGAGTACTTAATGAAGATTGTTGGATGTAGAAGTTCTGGAGATCTTGATACTGATCTGACTCTCCTTTGAACTGGCTCTGTAGTTGAAACAGTTGATCTGAACCTGGATGCTGGTGACCGGCTTCGATGTGGAAGAGAGGGGCCGTGGGATGAAGATGGAAAATTAGGGTTTGGTGGTGGTGGAGTAGAGATGGGTGGACTAAGCTAGGGTTTTGGGGTTGGAGATCTCACACCTCCTCAAGGTTCCTAGGGAACCCGGATTTACTCCCTCACGGAGCTCAACACCTGAATACAAGTGCGGAAGAGAGAAACACAAAGTTGCTCACACAGAAATTGATTTCATTCATCATCATTTTTAAATTCAAGAGTTACATAGAGTTGAATATATAGACATAACAAAGAAATAAAATTTTATACATTTCCCATGTGGGACTAATAGGACTAACCCACACTTTAGGCATCAAGTTCTCTTCCCAAGACTCCTTCCATGAGTGGGCAGCCCAAAAACTCCAAGAAAACTTGAAAATCAGCTCTAAATGGCAGGTTATGGGGGTGTCGCCTAGTATCTCTCCATGAATCAAGGATTTTCCCTTCATGGTTTGGCTCATTTGGACACCTCCTAGTCTTGCTCCACAAGTTTAGGGTTCTTCCTTTCATGGCTTTGACACTTTTGGAAACTTTTGGGTGCCTCCTTGATTTTCTCCCGAAGACATGCTCTCTTCCCTTTTATAACTTGGATTTTTATGGAACATTGTGGGGCACCTCCTTGATCCTCTCTTCAAGAAAAATTCTTGCCATCCTGGCTTGGGTTTATCTGGAAAGAAGTTGTCTCCTCCTTGGATTGAGGTATCTTGATGGATTTCTCCTCCAAGTGGTGCAAGAAAAAAGAACCTGCTTACTTGAGACATGGGGACCAAGGTACACTGGATGGAGATGTGGCAGGGAGTGTGGCACCCACTTGTAGCTAGAAAATGTGGTGCCCTATGGCAAAGGGAATGACACCTACCTGGGCCTTGGACTTGGACTGAGTCAACATGACCCAACAAAAATTGAAATGACAAAATTACAGACTCAAAATTGAGTTGATCAAGTCAACCCTTATTACAAAACCAGAAAATCTTAATTCTTCGGGCAAGGTCAATCAGAGATCCAGATGGAGCCCTGAAGTCTTCTTCTGAGTCTGGTACCCGCACCACTTTGTTGAGTCATGTTGACTCAGTTCAAGTCCTACTAGTGGTCTAGGTCTTCGCCAGGGTGTCACATTTTCTCCCAAGCCCAAGCAAGTGGGCGCCACACTCCCAGCCACACTCCCAGCCACACGCCATAGTCCAGGAGGTGCCACAAATCCATCCCAGTGTCTTGGTCCCCATACCCAAGGGAGCAAGAAATTTTCTTGAAGCCAAAATCAAGGAGGCGCCCCATATGTACCTTAAAAGGCCAAGCTAAAGGAGGAAAGAGGCATTTCTTGGGGAGCACTTCAAGGGGGCGCCCAATCCATGCCTAAAAAGCCCAAAGCAAAGTTGGGAAGAGCCATGACTTGGGGAGAAAGAAAAGGAGGTGTCCAAAAGAGTTGAGCCATTACAGGAAAAAAATATTTCTTGAAGAGCAAGGCTAGGAGACGCCACCTACTTACCATTTGAAGCTTTCAATCAACATTGATGGAACCACTTGGCCGGCCATATGGGAAGGAATTGATTCTACAAACCTAATTTGAAGATCCATCCTATTAGTCCTACATGGGAAGATGTAAAACCCTGACCTCTTGTAAAGTCCTATAAAATAAACCCCTCTTGTAAGTTTTGAAAAGAACTGATGAATGAATTCAATTTATGTGTGAGCAAACTTTGTGTTTCTCTCTTCCGCACTTGTATTCAGGTGTTGAGCTCCATGAGGGAGTAAATCCGGGTTCCCCAGGAACCTTGAGGAGGTGTGAGATCTCCAACCCCAAAACCCTAGGTTAGTCACTTCCATTCCAAACCCTAGCCTCCCTTCATCCTCTTCATTCCACCAAACCCTAACCTACCCCATCTCTCACGGCCCCTCTCTCCAAGTAGAGGCCGACCACCAGCATCCAGGTCCAGTTCGGCTACTTCGAAGATAGAGCAAATCCCAAAGGAAGTCAGATCAGCCTCCAGGAGAATCAGGATTTCAGCAACATCAGCTTTCAAGTTCTTCTATCTGGTAAATCCTTCATTGAGTATCTGGTTCCATAACTTGTTCTTCTTCTTTCCAAGATCTTGAGTTCAGGAGAAGCCAACTCTGCCAAAGGGCCAGTATTGGATGATCCATTGCGAAGATATCTGAATCCAGGGATCCAACAATTTGCTCAAGAGAGTCCTTCCACTAAACTCTGTGAAGATCACTGCCTGGTCTGTAACCCTTCTCTTCTCTTTACTTCTGTCCTGTTGAAAGTTCAGAGCGAAACCCTATGTCTGGGAGTTTCTCAACCCCAGCAATCCTTTACTTCTGAACTACTCTGATAATCTAGTTCCTTTTAAATTGTGCTTTCAATTATTATCTAGTTTCTTTCAATTTAGTTTAACTTTCCTTTGAGTCAAAGCCGACTTCTGAAAATATATAAAAAAAAAAAAGAGAAAAACAAAAAAATTAATCTTAATTTACTTCCGCATCGAATCATCTCTTTTGTTCTGCATCAGCTGAATGAGGTCTTGGGTTGAGGCTAAAGGAGTTTGCTTTTCCTGAGGGCATTGACTTACAAGAACCATGTCCCCACTAATTTCCTGTGGTTCTAATGTTCCAGGACTAGGCTCAACACTCTTATCTTCTACAAGGATTTTCTCAGGTAACGTACTAGAGTTGTCCTTCTCAAAGTCTTCTCCTACATATTCGTCTACCAAACTCATGTCAGCCTTATATACTTCCATCGTGGGTTCTAATTCTTCCTCCTTTAATTGTTCTTTGAGTATGGCTTCATTATGGTCAAATAATCATGGGTCAGCTATACCTAGTTCCTTTTCAATGTCATCCTTCTAGGTTGGAGGTGATACAGATGAGGGTTAATCAACAAAAGTCTGGTTCACGGTAGGTGTTGGACCAATGGGGATATGATTCAAGCTGGTAGAGGTCCGATTTAGGTCCAAAGTACTTGATCCAGCATGCCTCAAGGACCTCTCATATTTTTGGACTACTCAGTAGGCTTGATCCAAACTATAGATATTATGTCTAAACAGTTCTCTCTGCATATCTTCCCTCAAACCCACTTCAAATCGGATTAGGATATCATATGGATCCATTTTCACAATATAGCGCATTAGATGCTTGAATCTATCAATATAATCACTGACTGATCCATTACCTTGGGTCAACCTCTCTAGGTGGTCTAGGAAATTTTTTTGGTAGGATACAGGGATATACCTTTCACAAAGCTTGCTCTTCATTTCTTTCCAGGTCCTAATGGGTTCGTGTCTCTCATATACCCTCCTTCCTTGAACATTGTTCCAATAAGACTCGACTGGGCTCAATAGACGCACTCTGGCAAACCTAACCTTTCCATCCTCAAACATTTCATTCCACTCAAAACAATCATGCATATCTTCCTCCCAATCTATATAAACCTTAGGATTTAAATTTCCATCAAAAGTGGGTGCTTCCAACCTAATGTTCCTAAGGGTTCGGTCATCATGGTCCATTTGGTCCTGACTGGGTCTCCTATGATTTGGCTCATAAGCTGGATCATGGGGTGCTCTCCTAGGGTTCGGGTCATGGACTCGATCAGGGTTGGGTTCAGGGAAAAGGTCTTGGTGAGGAGCCCTTCTAAGGTTGATGGGTGTACCAAACTCTGGTTCAGGCTCTAATTCAATTTGGACTTCATGGGTTCTTCCAGAGGTACGAGCCTCTAATCGATCAAGCTTAGTAGTGATGTGGGTCATCTGATCAGTCATTCTTTTGTTGGTCTGGGCCAATTGGTCAGTTAGGTTTTGGTTCAGTCAGGCCACTTGATCATTCAAAGTCTTCAACAAGGTCTCAAAGTTTTGGTCCATGGTTGCACTCGATTGAGCTTGGGTTTGCTGGTAAGGTGCTCCTGATCTAGTTTCCATGCACACATGGACTCAAACTAAGGCTAGGGGTTTGCTAGATCTAGAGTCCAAAACAAATATTAGGTCAAGATGACAATCTTGGTTGTAATAACTTGGCACCTGGCTAGGTAAGTGTATGGTTGGTGGAGGTCCTTCTTTGCTTGCCTTAGACACCAATTTGAAATTGGCCAGGTAAGTGGACTAACCCACCTTCCTTTAGGCTCTTTTCCCTGAACCACTTGCCTAGACACCAGATACACAGCACACATAAACAAGTTGTCTAAATTGACTTGACACTTGGTTCGAGCCGACCTTGTGGGGGTCCCTAGCTCATTAGAGCAAATTAAGTGCCTACTCGATTTTAATTGAAGATTGGGCTCGTTATGCCATGTGGTGATTTTGGGCTAAGGACAGGTAATGAAATCCTACCCCCATGTCATAATGATGCCCTTAAGATGATTTTTCATGAGATGAATGCGAGCATGCAAATGAATTCTAATTTCAGGTGCAGAAATTTTTGTGTATTGCAGTTTGAAGTGGGACAGAGAAGTGCTATGTATTAATCTTAAAAAAATCTAAAAAAATCACAAAACACTTGTAACTTATATAGGATATACCAGATGAAAGGAAATAAAAAAATAAAATCTGTGCAATACTAGACAATTCTTGGAACTCAGACAAAGCTAAAAGGAACAAAACAGAACATACAGAAATTTCTATAACAATGATGGAGTTCAAGAATTTTCATTTTTTCTGTGATTTTTTTTCCAAGGATAAAGTTTTGCATGCTGATAGATAACTTAATATGTATTAGGAAAAAAACTACTTCAATGAAAAATTAATTACTTTTTTTCAGAGTTTTATACGAATTACAATCAGCCTACTCAGAAATACAACAAACAGAAAACTGAAAGTCCTAAGTGTAAAAATTCGAAAATGTGACCTAACATGCTCTTTATTTTCTTTTTCATGGGTCAATCATAATGGCACCCCTACACACCTTAGGAGATCCCCGTGGAATGAGAAGAGAGGGTCTTGAAACCCTACTTTTTTCTTAAGACCGGACAGCCTGGTGAAGCACTCGGTCCAAGTACTTAAAGAACTTAACCCTAACCTACCATGCTCTGATACCAAGATGATGGGGGACAATGATGAAATGATGCATTTCTAATGGAATAAGTAATGATTTAAATGAGTGATGAAGTAAATAGATGCAGCTATTCAAGTAAAGAAGCAGGAATTCATTGATAGGATTCTAAATATTAAACTTGAATAGAAATAAAACCAATCAAAGAAAATAAGAGGAGGGCCTTCGTGGTTAAGAAACCACACAGATTAGGGTTTAGTTAATCTTATAATTGCAGATCTGAAAGCCTTTCCAAAGAGGGTTACCCAGCAATTAATACTTATAGATTTAACACTGGGAGTACTCAAAGAAGAAGTTTCTTGGATGACAGGGTGATTCCTCTAGATTGCAAAGCCTCTTGTATCCAATTCTTGGCACGGGAGACCTTCTTCTCTGGAATCTGGAAGCCCGCAGATCCTTCAACAAAGAGATGAAGGGGAGATTAGAGACAAGGATTGAAATGGAGAAATGAGGGAATGGATCTTTGAAATGAAGAAGGAAAGCTCGGAGTAGTCTTGGCATAGATCTTCTAGGGATTCTCTTGGATGACAACTCTCGGCTTGATCTTGTGAAGGACTCCTTGAATGATTGGATTCATAGGAAATGGAGGAGATGTGGACTAATGGAGGTGCATCTTCGGTTGGCTGAATAAACTAAGAGGCATGGGAGGAATCTAGGTTGGATTAGGGGAGTTGAAAAGGGGAAGAAAACTCTAGGCCTCACGCCCACCTTCTCACAAGGGACCAAGCATTTAAGCAAGGGAAAATTTCAAAAAAACTCTTTCTTCATTGATTCAAATTTCATGATTGATTACAATAAGTTTTGGAGCCTTTTTTATAGACCACCAGCCATTTGAAATTCAAAACTTGAAATTCAAATAATACAAAATGAGGGGAGAGAATAGTGGGCATCTTCGTGAAGAGGGGAGATGATTGTGGAGGAAAATGTGGACTCATTTGAATTTGAATTCCTTCTCTTCTTGGGCGGCAATCAATGGTGAGGTGTCTTGGTGATGTGGCAAAGTGGAGTGATGAAGGAGCTTCTTAGTTGGTGATCCCATGGTCCATGCACCCACCTTCCTTATTTGGACTTATTATGCTAAAAACTAGATTGGACTTGTTGTGCTGAAATCAGTTTGGTCTTGGCTAATTCTCCTTGACTCAATTACAATGAAGAACTTAATTGAAGCAAATACAGGACTCAATTACCAAAATGAAATGAATACAGGACTAATAGACTCATATAAAACTTATTACAGGACTCGAACCCTCAATCTTCCAACCATAGGGAAAGTTTCCTAATTTGTATCGGTTGAAGTCTCTTCTTAAGCCTAGTGCCTGCACCAGATTCCTATCATCAAAAAATCTGCTTCTTTACTTTGAATAGCTGCATCTATTTGCTTCATTTCTCATTTAGTCATTACTAATTCTATTAGGGATGCATCATTTCATCATCGTCCCCCATCATCTTGGTATCAGAGCATGGTAGGTTAGGGCTTAGCATCTTCTTCAGTACTTGAATTGGGAGCTTCACCATGGCCATCCGGTCATAAGAAACAAAGTAGGGCTACAAGACCCTCACTTCCCATTCCACGGGGATTTTCTATGGCATGTCGGGATGCTGATGTGATTGACCTTTGAATGGGAATACAAGAAGATAAGTTTTAAATCCTAAAGAAAAGTTTTGCATTTTTATTTTCAGCATCTTTAAAATTTCTACAGTTATGTCCTATTTGCATTGTCTGAGTTCTTGGAACTATCCAGCATAGCATAGATTTTAATTTTTAAATTCCTTTCATTTGATATATTCTATTTAAGTTAGGAGTGATTTGTGATTTTTTTGAAATTTTCTGAGATTAATACATAGCACTTCTCTACCCCACTTCAGAATGGCAACACACAAAATTCTGTACCTGAAATTAGGGTTCATATGCATGCTTGCATTCATCTCATGATAAATCAATTTAAGGGCATCATTATGACATGGTGGTAGGATTTCATCACCTGTCCTTATTCCAAAACCACCACCCTGCATATCGAACCCAATCTTTAATTAAAATTGACCAGTATTCTAATTTTTAGGGACACTCACAGGTCTAGTTCAAGTCATTTGGGAAAACTAGTGCACCCACTACTGCATCTATTTCTGAAAGCTGGTGTCTAAGCCAGTGGTCAAGTGGCAAACACCCTAAGCGGCTCTTGTGATTTTTAATTACGACCCAGTGAGAGCTGGGGGAGCCTCCCACAGACCCACCTCTTACCTGGCCAGTGGATAGAATAGCTGTTGATTTGGTTGTATTTAGTCGATTCACCTTACTTATGCTACTAGGTCTAGCAAACCCCTAGCACGAGTTTGAGTCTATGTGTGCATGGAAACTAGATCATGAGCACCCTACCAACAAACCAAAGCTCAATCGAGTACAACCCTAGAACAAAATTTTGAGTCCTTGATGGAAACCCTCAATGATCAAATGGCTCGACTGAACCAAAACCTGACTGACCAATTAGCCTAGACCAACTAGAGCATGACTGATAAGATGGCCTAAGCAGAGGCACAGGCAGAAGCCCGCAAGGCCCATGCTAAACTCAACTCATCTAGGCCCAATTCCATTGATCCAAGAGCCTATGATCATCATCTTGCTCCTGAGTCTAGTCCTAGGAGCCCATACTCATACTTGGTTGACTCCGAGGAGGGACCCATTAGGAGCACCCAACTTTATGCACCAACTTTTGATGGAAGACAAGAGGTGTATATCGATTGGGAGGAGAGCATGGATCACTATTTCAACTACACTAGGATGTCAGAGTTAGAAAAATTTAGATTGGCCACATGTAGGTTAACCCGATATGCTAAGTGGTATTGGGCAGCTATTGAGGATGGATGTTATCAAAGAGGAGATAGAATACATAGTTGGAAAACCATGAGAAGCAGGCTAAGAGAAAAGTACCTAGGTAGATTCTTTGAGCAAAGAGTTTTAAACTAATGGTACAAACTGAGATAGGGTGACAGACTAGTGTCTGAGTATATTGAAGAATTCCAAGGGGTTGTCAGGAGATGTAACACAACCGAATCTAAGACCGTCACCATATCTAGATTTCGAGGAGGCCTATGTAAGGACACCCAGGGAGAATTACTCCAATGGAAAATTCATACTCTAGATGAAGCTTATCGTATTGCTAGAGAATTTGAGTCTTATCAAAGAGAACTCATGAGTAGCTGACCTAAGCCCATCATGATTAGCACCTCTAACCAATTCTTAGACAGATTCCTTCATACCAACCTACTACTCCTATCCCATTAGTTTGCAAGGGAAAGACCCCTGAACCCATTAGTGAGCCTGAGGAAGAAGTTTATGAGGCTGTACTGAGTTTAATTAATGGATATGAAGGGGAAGAAGAAGAACCCATTGAAAAGTTTCAGGGAGAAAAGGTTGAACCCATTAAGAATCTAGAAAGAAAAACTTATGAGTCCACTGAAGAATCCAAAGAAGACATCTATGAATCAAGTCTGGTGGAGTATGATGAAGGTGGACGCAAGGTTGAGATCATTAAGAAATTAATAGAAAAAGATCCTGAACCCACTATAGAGTTTGAAGAAGGGTGACTGAGCCAGGATCAGACATATCAGATGAAAGTGAGGGTTCACACGAGTTGTCCATAAAAGAGGTCTAGGGACAGGTCCCTAAAGAGAAACCCCAGGAAGTAGACGTTATTTTAGAAGACTTTCAAAATAAACTTCCTGAAGACCTTCCCGAAGACCTTCCACCATCTAGGAGCATCCAGCCTACCCTAGATCTTACACCCATAGATCCAGATTCAAATCTTAAGGTCATCTCGGGTAACCAAGGTCTATCTTATGTTTCTAATAGATTATTCCAAGACTCCGATTTTTATATCCTATCATATCCTAAGGCTTCCAATATTCTCCAAACTATCAAATTACATTTTATTGAGGTTGTTCAGTTGCACCAATACTATGAGTATGTTAGATTTCTGACCTATTTTTGGAAGACCTTATGGCATTTGCTAGGAATCCACTGTAAATTTTCATATGCATGCCAGACTAGGGTCAAACCTAGGGAGTCTATAATATGTTAGGTTTAGACCCTAGAGAGTCCAATAAATTTCTTCTCTATAGGAATACATAGTTGGGTCTATATTTTGTCAAGTGTCAGTATGAGTCTTAGAGTATGCAAAATCATATGCACAGCATATTAAGGAATTGTATAAGGAAATTAGTAAAAGGATTCAACTGAGTAATTAAGTCTATAAGCATATGGCTATTTCACATAAACGAATGAAAGAATTTGATGAAGGGGACTTTGTAATCATTAAACTTAGACCTGAAAGGTTTCCACCAGAAATTATGAAGAAACTGCATGCCCGTGGAGCTGGACATTTCAAAGTAATTAAAAGAATTGGACCTAATGAATATGTATTAGAGTAACCACCAGATTATGGCATTAGTCCCATATTTAACATTTCTGATCTAAAAGAATATAAAGAGCTGGCATTAATTCTTAACGAGCTTTTTGGGCCTTATCCTGCCTTTGAGAGTGAAACCCTACCTGAGTGTCCACCAGCAATTCCACCAGAGTGGAAAGATAGAGTTTAACGTATCATGGATGACCAGGTGATTACCACTAGAAGTAAGGGCTATCAACGTTATCTGGTTCATTGGAAAGGCTGAAATCTAAGGACTCCTGGATCACCTAAGAGGATCTGCAGCAAATTGACCCCAACCTACTGGAAAGATATCACTGTCAGGCCAATCCTTACTTGACAAGGTTGAGTTTCTTCTACCCGGGGAAAATTGGTGCGAGCACCAGGTTCAGGAAGAGACTTCAATCGATACAAATTAGGAAAGATTCTCTATGGTTGGACGATTGAGAGTTTGAGTCCTGTAATAAGTTTTAATTGAGTCTATTAGTCCTGTATTTATTTCATTGAGTCTTGTATTTGTTTCAATTGGGTTCTTCATTATAATTGAGTCAAGAAGAGTTCAGCCAAGTTCAATCTAGTTTCAGCATAATTAAATAAGGATGGTGGGTGCATGGACCATGGGATTACCAACTTGGAAGCCACTTCATCACTCCACTTTGCCACATCAGCAAGACACCTCACCATAGATTGTCACCCAAGAGGGGAAGGAATTTGAATTTGAATGGGTCCACATTTTCCTCCATAATCACCTCCCCTCTTCATGAAGACGCCCCACTATTTTCTCCCTTTATTTTGTTGTTGTTTGAAATTTGAATTTGAATTTCAAATGGCTTAGTGGTCTGTAAAAAAGGCTCCAAACCTTATTGTAATCATCATGATGAATCAATAAAGAAAGAAAACTTTTCTTGAAATTTTCCTTGCTTATTAGCTTGGTCCCTTGTGAGAAGGTCGGCGTGAGGCCTGGAGTGATCTTCCCTTCCATCTTCATACTACCATCTTAGCTTCATCTCTTCCACCTTACAATCCATACGTCCAACAAAAGGATCCTTATTTTAGTCTATGCTTAGTCTTAATCCCATCCATCTCCAATGACTCCAATCTGCCAAGGAGTTCTTCATACAATCAGACAAGGAGATATCATTCCAAAGAAGTCAAAGAAGATCCACGCCAATACTACTTCAAGTAGTCTTTCTTCATTTCAAGATTCTTTCCCTCCATTCCTCCTTTTCAATCTGGATCCTCTAATCCCCTCAACCTCTCTTTATTGTAGGATCCCCGGGCTCCTAGGTTCCAAAGAAGAAGGTCCATCTGTCAAGATCTGGATACAAGAAGCTTTGCAACCTAGAGGAATCTACTTGACACCAGGAACTTCCTCTTTTAGTATTCCTACTTCCAAATCATAGAATATTAATTGCCGGGCACCCCTCTTTAGATAAACTTTCAAATCTGAAATATTAAGATTAACTTAGCCCTAATATGAGTGGTTTCTTAACCACAAAGGTCCTCCTCTTATTTACTTTGAATGGTTTTATTTTCTAGTCAAATTTAATATATAGATTCCTATCATAAAAAATTCTACTTCTTTACTTTGAATAGCTACATCTATTTGCTTCATTGTTCATTTAGTCATTACTAATTCTATTAGGGATGCATCATTTCATCATCATCCCCCATCAAATGGTTCAAATGGCAGCATATTTATTTGGGCTGGGTTCGAAAGGTAGACGGTTGAGCATGGCAGTAGTCTGGGTTAGAAAGGTAGAAGGTTAATAAAATTATGGTTCAAATGGCTGCATGTTCATTTGGGTTGGGTTCAAAAGGTAGAAGGTTGAGCTTGGTAGGATTCTTGAAGACCAGAGGTTTACCTAGTAAGAAGCCAGAAGGCTAAAGGTTTGGCCTAGCTGACATCAGGAAGATCGAAGGTGCTTTGGTATAATGGTCGGTAGGACCAGGGGTTCCAAAATGTTTCCCCTAGCTTCTACTTTTGAGGAATGGGGTTGAAGGACCAATGAGGTGCCTTGAAAAAATATCTCGAGATAAAAGTTACCCTTTTCGATGAACATATGTTGTCCTAGTTATGCAAATTCGATCATTTTTGGATCATTTAGGTGATCATTTTACATATGCATATACACATCAGGAATACTATGAAAGAATAGTGCCATAAAAGCCAATCATATTTTTTATGAAATAAGAGCTTACCTATAAAATTCTTCCACTTATGTATGATATTAATAAAAGGTATTTTATTTCATCATATGCTATGTCTTATATTTTGTTATTTTAAGATTATCATGACCCCATAAATTAGGGCAATGATTTTAGGATTATAATGGGGTTCATAATAGTGAGACCTAAGATCTTATAAATCCTAATCTAAATATTCTTAGTCATAGTATCATCGAGTTGGGGATTGACATTTTCGAAGAGACTAGCACATCCTATGCATGCTCGATGAATATAGTGATTGGTCTCATAAACACTTGTGTAAGGATATTAATACAAGGTAATAAGTGCTCATCAGGGTATGAGTTCACTAAATTGATCTACCATGAGAACATCTTATGGAAGTCTTACTTGTCAAAAGATGATTTTGTTAGTAGAAGTTATGCAAGTAATCCTTAAACCTGAGATCACCATGATATCTTATATACATGAATCCATATTTTTGTTCATACTCATTCATGACTTAGTCATGTACAGGATATTCAAGGATATAGTGAATTATGTATGAAGATTATGAGTAAATCAACAAGGAATCAATCACTCATTGTATGAAGAGTATTTATCCCATGCAATCTTATCAAATGATGACTCAGGAAGTCTTTGATCAAAGTAGGATAAAATTAGAAAAGGATTTCTAATCTTTTATTGATCGAGTCTTCATTAATGATTTGAGATTTGAATGAATAAAGTGTGAGGGTTTGACAATTTTTCATACCCTTTACTTATAAAGGATAAAGGAAGATCGAAGGATTGAATTGCATGGTAACTTGACACTAAATGATATTTTGATAATTTCTACCAAATTCCTCATCTTCTAGGTAGGCACGACATGTTGCTAGATGTTAATTATGTCTTATAGGTTATCATGAATTAAATTGATTAAATTTATGAGTCAATTTGAAAGATGGTTCAAATTGATAACTAGGGTTAGCTCAATTTGACCTAATTCGATTAGTTGATTTCTAATTAAACTAAATTGATATGAACCTAGACCTACTACTAGCTAGATGAAGAACCCAAAATGTCACACACATTAAGGAGTTGATCAAGGATGTCATATATATTTTTATTTGGATCATAGGATCCAAATTGGCTAGCTAATTAACATACTAGCATATGTTGCTAGCCTAATTCCTAACCTAAATAGATTGGGTTTAAAATGCTTGCTATTTGTGCTAACTAATTTGAGTGAAACTTAAATTGAGTTGGGCCTTAGGTGGGGTAGCCAAATTGAAATTTATATTAATCTTATAGCCTTTATCCATTGATTAAACCAAGAGTCCTAAGGGATTGGGACTCTTGGTGCCAATATTGGTATGCGCACACTATAAGGGGCGTAGAAGGACCAAGAGTCCTATCGTAATTAAATAACCTTTTTGGTGATAAGCCTTAGCCCCTATCCTTTCTAATAGGTGCCCATTTGGACTGTGTTTACTGGTTAAATTATGTAATAATGGGCATGATTTCATGAAGGGATGCGATGCTTGGAATATATGGTGCTTGGGATTACCTAGAGTCCTACTTATCAATCACCTTTTTCTAGATAAGCCTTTCTAATTTATAGCTTATTAGGGTATTGGACCAAGTCTTTAATTTTGAAATTAATGACTAATTATCAATTTTTCTTGAAGTGTTGCAATAAGTAACTCTTGGCATAAAATGTTAGTGAAACAATGTTTCACTTCGCACTTTTCTGCCTAAAGACTCTTGCTTGAAGGGTCTTATATGATATATTAAATATTAGATTAGGGGATGATGAAAGGGTGTATTAAGCACCTCCTCTATTCCTATTTAAAGGCTTTGGTGATGAAACCAAAGCATCCAAAGTTTGTCCTGACAACTCTCTTCCTTTCCTTGTTATGACAAGTCTTTTATTTTAAGACAAGTTTGCCATTTTAAAACAAGGACTTAGGAAGAGAATTAGAAAGGACAATAGGATAGAAAGAGAGCTTTTAAAGAGATTTTGAGATACTCTTCGAAAGAAAAAATATCCTAGAAGAGAAGAAAGGCTGTTGAAGGATGAAAGACTATGGAAGGAGTCAGCAAGAAGGAGGAGTGCTTCCATGATTTAGTTCCTGTCTGGATCACCTCTAAAGGGCATACAGTTCTTCTATTTCTTAATATTTTATCCAATTAATTGATATAATCAAGGGAGTCCTAGTCTAGAATTCTTGTTAACTAGGGCTTTAAGGATTAAAATTTTAAAATCTGGTCTTCTACTGTGTGACCATAATCCAACGTACCATAAGTCCAATCATTAGTAGTAGAAATAACTAGAGGGCTCTGAGTGTAGTTCCAATTTATCTTAAAATAGGTTTGGTCAATCCATTCTAAGTTCTAGGACCCTAGAGATTTCTAGGTAAGGTGATCCCTCCATATCATTTGCCCTCGTCTCCTTAGCTTGAATGTGAAACATTTTAGTCTGAGGAGTAGTTCTAGTGCCATGCTGAGGGATCTTGAGAACCATATCAAATTTCATATTTCTTAAAAAGTGGTCCATTCAGAAAGAGTTCCATACGTTGCACGTACATATGACTTTTTTTTGGAGGGCATGAAGAGTGAATGTAGCTTGTTCTCCCTATAAAGGATTCTTAAAAAGGGTTTATCATCATTGTTGTTGCCAAGATCGTCAAGGCTTGCAGTTCTCTGTCTCTTACTGGTTGTCCTCCTTTTCTTCCTCCTCTCTCTGATCTTATGTATGTAGGGTGGCCCAGACCAGTTCTGGGGCTTTGTCTAGATGTCCCTTTCCTCACACCCCCTCCTGGAGGGGTCTTCCTTTGCTTGCAGTCTCCCCCCTCTCGGACAAGTCCTTTGAAGGAGCTACTCCTATTGGGGGTGTTCGCTAGTGTGGTACAGATCTTGTCCCTCTAGTGGTGCATTCCCTATGGGAGGGGGAGGCATCATGCTGCTGAGCCCCGAGCCATAGTGTAATATTTCTATTCTAGGAGGGACCATTGGAATCTCGTAGGGCCCTAGGTCCTTAATGGAATACTCTTCTTAGAGGAGGCTCAAGTTTTGTGTCACAAGGGCTAAAGCTCCAGGTTGCACGGTTGTCAACGTGGAGGCATCTTACAAGGTCTGGAGCCTGGTGGAGCACACATGATGCAGAGCATGCGAGTGGCACATTGCAGAACTTGAATTTATGGCAGGGCATGCACCACCTTCCATGGGTTGCGGGAGGCCAGGAACCTCCTTTCCATGGTTTGAATTTCTATTGATCCTTTCCTCCTTTCCTACCAGTGGGAATTCTGACCTCTGCAAGGTAAGGAGGAGCCTCGCTTCGAGAGCCCCACCTCAGGAAGCATGAGCATGACCCCAGCCAGGAGATGGCCTCGGCATGAGGGCTCACCTTGGCAGCATGATCACCACCATGATTGGGAGTTGGTCTCAGATGGAGGGCTCATGCTATGAGCATGACCCCAGTTGGGAGCTGACCTCGGCAAGATGGCTCAACTTGGCAGCATTAGCACGACCCCAATCAGTAGCTAGCCTCAGATGGAGGGCTCACTCTATGAGTATGACCCCAGCTGGGAGCTGACCTTGGTAGGAGGGCTCGCCTTGGCAGCATGAGCACAACCCAGTCGGGAGCTGGCCTCAGATGGAGGGCTCGCCCTATGTGCACAACCCTAGCAGGGAACTGACCTTGGTAGGAGGCCTCGCCTTGGCAGCATGAGCATGACCCTAGCTGAGAGCTGGCCTCAGATGGAGTGCTCACCCTATGAGCACGTCGCCGGCTAGGAGCTGACCATGGCAAGAGGGCTCGCCATGGCAGCACGAGCACGACCCTGACTGAGAGCTAGCCTTAGACGAAGGGCTCACCCTATGAGCATGACCCCGGCTCGGAGCTGACCTCGATAGAAGGGCTTGCCTTGGCAGCATGAGCATGACCCTAGCTGGGAGCTGGTCTCAAACAAAGGGCTCGCCCTATCAACATGACCTTGTCTAGGAGCTGACCTAGGCAGGAGGGCTCTTCTTGGCAGAATGAGCATGACCCTGGCTGGGAGCTGGCTTCAGAGGATGGCTCGCCATTTGAGCATAACCCTGGCTAGGAGCTGACCTTGGCAGGAGGGCTCATCTTGGCAGCATGAGCACGACACCGATCGAGAGCAGGCCCTAGATGAAGTGCTCGCCCTATGAGCACAACCCGGCTAGGAGCTGACCTCGGCAGGAGGGCTTGCCTTGGCTCTTCATTTGGCCACCATGCCTAGGTGGTGGATCTCTTGCCAGCGTGATCACCAGTAGGGACCTGACATTAGTGAATATGACACATTAGATGCTCCCCACTCCTGAGCCTCGAGAATGAAGCAGTGCTCGAGGTGAAGGGAGTAATGATCATGCTAAGGTGAAGGGGCACGTCTCCTGCACCATCAATGCCTTGTCCACCAGTGCCCAAGAGACAGTGCTTCCATGCCAATGGGGTGACGCCATGTCACCCTTCTTTAAAAAGGGGCCATAATTGTCATCACTGGGCCTGAAGGAGTTGCCTTTGAATCAAAGCGCCGCTCCCAATGGATCTCGACATGCGGCATGCTCTGGCAGGCTCGGGATGAGATATGGCACACACCTTCGATAGGTACGAGGCAACAGGGGCTCCGAGCCTTTTGAAAGGACCTGTCCTTTTGTTTCTTAAGGGTTTTCGAGTGGCAATGACAAGGCTTTCCCTATAGAGTGACTTCTCCTCCCTCCGTTTTCTTGATCAAGGTCATCAAGTCTTAGCAGGTTAGATTCTTTCTTGCCCTTTCTTTCTTTCTTTTACTGCTTCTGCTCTTCTCCTTCGGATTGTGCTGGGGGAGAACCTCCGTTAGGTCCCTTAGGTCTCTGCCTTTCTTTGCTTTCTTTCTTGCTACTCTCAATGAGTCTTTCCGACAAAGGGCACCACCACCAGGGTTTTTCTGATGGGGGGGCCATGTCAGCAAGGGCCTCCTTCCTCAGATAGTGAGGAGGAGGAACCCCCGATCATGTCTCACAGGGGTCCCTGCTGGATGAAGATTTTCATTAGAACACCTATGGCTCCTCCACCATCTACTCCTCTTGCTTGGGAGTCTGGCAGTCCCACTGGCATTGCTTCAGTGATGACCGGCAAGGATCTCGTCCATGTCCGGAGGTCATTTGGGATCCACGATTCCATCCATCTCTTTGCTCCTGGACTAGAAGAACGGGTCACTTTTAGTGGCCCAGGCTGAATCACTTGTACGAAGACTTCTTCTTTAGGGGTCTTCATCTTCCCTTTCATGTCTTCTTCCTTTCTTTTCTCAGCAACTTCCATCTGGTTCAGGCCTAACTCAACCCTAATGTAGTCCAGACCATTTTTTGCTTCATTATCCTTTATCACTTCCATGGGATTGTTGCCTATTTCTCCCTCTTTAGGGCTCCATTCACCCTAAAGTGCTACCCATCCGATTGCAAATGGTGGTTCGTGTCCCCCCATAAGGGTGCCCTCAAGTTTGATCTTCCCACTACATCAAGGATGGAAGGGAAGATTCTTGTTTGCCTTGGTTGAGGGGGTGGACTGGGTCTGGAGTGACCCAGACCACTCCCCCAACTAATAGTCTACAATCGAGCCAGCTGATAAGGAAGTTTTTGACTGGCTAGTCTCCTTTGAGATTCTAGCCCTTCAGGATTTGCTGATCAAGCAAAAACTCATCGACATTGGAGTCAACCAGGCCCAGCCCCAGGGTAAGGCTTGATGTTGAGCTCTTTATCATGCAATAGTGGGTCCAATTCTGATATGAGACTAACTGGCCTATCTTGTTTCACAGGGATGAGGTTTAGCTTAGAAGAGCTCCTAGGGATGTCGAAGAAAAGAGCCCCTACTGCAGGGCCCGAAGGGGAGCCCAGGAAGAAAGCACGGGAAGAGCCAGGATGGATGCCCGGTGAAGAGCCCGAGAGGAGGGGGGCGGCTACTGTGCCGGCAGCACCTGGTCAAGGGCCCAGGCTCCAGCTCGCCAGTATGGGGCCGAGGCTAGAATCATGGAGGGGGCCCCACCATCAGCTCCATTAGCCCCTCCACGCACTGAGGACCCACCACAATCGGAAGTGGTGGAGGTGGCGAGATCAACTACCACCAGAAGGCCAAGTCCATTGCTTGGAGCTGGAGCTGCTGGTGATTGGTCAATCAGCACAGTGCCTTCTCCAGCGACTAGCCCGGATCCCTCTCAACCATCGATGGCACCAAGCTCGGTGGTTAAGAAGCTCTCCATCTTCCTCCCCGGGACACCAAGATAACCCAAGATGGGTGGCTGGCAGAAGAAATTTTGAATTCTCTTGTCTAGCCATCAGATTGTCAGGGCAGGACCGGAAGGCAACCGGCAGAGCTCGCCACTGGGGTGTTCCCCCAGCTCATGTCAGTAGGTTAATTCCAGGGCCATTTCCCCTTTCTCCTTCTCCCATAAGAGGCACTAACGGTCATTTTCCTGCATAGGTTGTGGCTGACGTCTAGCTCTTGTGGGACTCTTATCGGGCGTTGCTTAGGCATGAGGACCACCTCCGCTAAGAGGGGGATGATGCTCGAGGTCATGCCACCCGGGCTTAAGAATTGGAAGGCTAACTGACCAGCTCCTAGGCGAGTGTGGCGGAGCTAGAAAAGAGGTCCGTCGAGCTTGAAGGGGCTTTGAAGAAGGAGAAGGGTGAGAGTTCCCTCGGGCCAGAAAGGTGGTGACCTTCGAGATGGAGGTAGCCCGCATGGAGGAGAGGGTGCAAACCCTCCAGGTACAACTAAAGGAAGAAGCGACGGGAGCCGTAGCGATGGTGGCGAAGTCTATGGTAGCCATTGCTTTGTTGGAGATGGCTAAGAAGGAGGCTGCCAAGGCTGTCCCCAAATTCATGGCATCCCAGAACTTCAAGGATGAGGTCACTGAAGCTATGCTGGACTCCTACCATTAGAGGTTTTGCAAATTTTGGAGCAAAGCCATCCATTCCTATGGACTGAAGTGCTTGGACAAGATCTAGCCATCACTGCCATTCCTAGAGTGACCGAGTGTGCCCACTATCAAGGTGGAACCGAAGTCAAAGCCAGAGGTAGCTGAGGTCGAGGCTGGATCTGGAGTCACCAAGGACGCCACTCAGTCGACCAATGTCACTCGCCAACCAGGGAAGGAGCTGGTGATCGAAGCATAGGCCTTTTATTTTTTTTTTTGTAACTTAGGCTTTTGAAAGGCTTCCCTGCCTATAGGGAGCCTCCACAGGATGTAAAAAAATTCTTGCTATGAAGGCATCTTTTTTCTAGCTGATGTTTCTTATTCATTTTCTCTCTTTTTTTTTGAAGTGCTTCTAGAAAAACCTTCAAAGTATGCCCGAGACTTATCTTTGTAATGAAGGAATAGGTTAATTTGACCAGCGAACTTGGCATGGTCTTTCTTTTTCCTTAAATTCCTTTATCCTTTTGCATGGTGAGTAGGCAGGCTTCACAGTCACCGCATGTGAGGGCCTTTCTCAAGCCTTAGTGATGCGGGATGAACATACTAGAGATGAACATAAGAAAATTTCTTATTAGAGCACAATGATTTTTTGATTTTTATATGGTTTTATTCCCAAAAAAATGTTAAGCACAAGCTAGGGTTTTCATGTAAAGATTAAAGTTCTACTCACAGATTATGATCTAACAAAGTGCTAAAGAAATAGGATTTTAGGGATAAAAAACCACTAATTTAGAACATGCACATCTTCAATAAAATTGATCTAAAGAGAAGGGATTGGTTTTCATACCTATCAATGATGATCAGCCTCTGAATCAAAGTTGTCGCACAACACTCTAGATTGGTGCTTGGAAGAAGAAGCTTCATTCCTGCGAATGCACCGGCTTTCTATTAGATGGTTCCGTGGGCAAAGAAGACCTCCTCCAAGGATTGTGGCACTAGAGGGATCCTGCAAACACCAAGAATTAGGGTTTCTGAAGATGGGAAAAATATGAAGATGAGGGTTGGAAGTAGAAAAAGTCAGGAGGGGTGCTACATTAGGGTTGGCGGCCTGGGAGAGGGAGGGTGTCAGGACTTGGAGCTGGTAGACTGGAGATGTGGGGGATGCATGGACATTTGGCTAAAAGGAAGATCTCGTACACCTTGGACTTGAAGAACCACCTAGCGGCCTAGGATTTTGTAAGATGGATGTTGGTAGCCAATGGTTCTGATGGAAGATGATGGTGGCGACCTAGGGTTTTGAAGGAAGATGAAGGTGGTGTCTAAACTGGAAGAAGGAGGGGGCGGCTAGGGGTTGGATGCTAGGGGATAGCTAGTGGGTTGATTTGGTTGATTTGGGCCTCTCACCCTATCCCTCATGGAGCGTCAATGCACAATGCATGGAAATAAAAGAAGACTATCAAATTTTGATTCATTCAATAAACTACCTTTTTACAAGGAGGAGGGGTATTTATAGATCACCCAGCCCTCTCCCTGTCAAAGTTGGAGTGCAAAGTTTGAGTGGGATAAGGAGACTTGACTCCTGGTGGGACTAGGAGGCTTGAGCCCTTGTTGGACGGGGACATCAACTCCTTGTTGGGATAGGGGGTATGAATTCCTTGTGGTCCTGGGAGAGGCGCCAACTGCTGTGGGCCTGGGGGGGTGCTAGCTGCATGTCAACCTGGGAGGGGTGCCAACTGCTTATGGGCTTGGTGTGCCAACTTCTGGTGGACTTGAGTGCATGAATTCTTCAGTCCTTGATAGGCTTGGGCGGTAATGATTCTTGGGTTTGGGTGCTTGAATGGCCACCAGGGGTGGTGCATGAAGTCTGCTTGAGTGGGGGCCTGGTGATTCTCCTCTTAGAAGTGACTTGAATGAAAGAAGTCAAAATTACAGGACTCACATGACTGGATTGACAACAACAGGACTTAATTGACTAAGTGAACTCAATGGACTCAATTGAATTAATTTATTATAGGACTTAAGTGACTCAGGACTGATCGACTTTACAGGACTCGAAAGTCTAATCAAAAATCCATAATGGGCTGAGTAATCTTTATCTAATCGTAGTGCCTGCACCAATTCTCCTGGGATGAAAGGAACTCGACCCTGTTGAGTAAGGGTTAATCCAGCTCGAGTACTGCTCCAACATGTTTAGGTCAAGGCATTGCATATCCTCTCGAGTGATCCATGAGTCCTTAGATTTTGGTCGACCTTGCCAACAAACCAAGTAAAGTTGGTAGCCTTTATTCCGGGTACTAACAGCTTGGTTGTCCATGATATGCTCAATCCTTTCTCCTTTCCCAGGCAAATTTATTAGTGGACAATCAGGTATGGGTTCACTCTTAAAAATAGGGTCAGGTCCAAAAGGCTCACTAGGTAACATTGCTAGCTCCATATACTCATCTAGGTTTGAGATATTGAAGGTTGAGCTAATGCCAAATTTGGATGGCAACTCGAGCACATAGGCATTAGATCCAACTTTCTTTATCACTTTGAAGGGTCCAGCTCCATGAGCATGCAACTTCTTCACGGTCCCCAGAGAAAACCGCTCATGCCTAAGCCTAATCATTACATAATCTTCCTCAGCAAACTCTTTGACTCTTTTTCGAGAATTAGCCATGTTTTTATAAATATCATTGCTCACATTAATCTTATGGCTAATTTTCTATTGCAGATCCCTAACATGCAATGCAAATATTCACTGACTCAGAGACTCGAGCATGTATAGGCAAGGTGATTAAATCTATGGGTTTCTTAGGCTTATAACCATGGACAATCTCAAATGGGCTCTTGCTTGTGGACCTATTAACTGAACTATAATAGGTAAACTTAGCTCTAGGTAATAAGATGGTGGGGGCACCAGGATCAGACACATATTACTGGGCCCTATCTACTTTACTTAGCCATGTGTCAAAGTTTTGTAATCAAGTAAGATTGAGTCCTATAATAAGTTGAGGGTAGTTGATTTGTCTCAACCCTGGTCAAGTCATTGAGTCCTGTACTTGAGTATCAGTTCAATTTTTGTATAAGTGAAGAGGATACCCTATTTTGGAGTTCCAACAGGCCTCATCCAGGAGCCAGAGGCTTTGGCTTCAGCCAATTGGGCCTTATTTGCCCCCTCAGGGTCCAAGATTCCTTCCAGATACCCTAGATGCCCTCTAGATGCCTTCTAGATGCCTTGATACCCTCCAGATGCCATAAAATATTCCTACACCAGCGCACCTCATGATTCCAGGAATATGCCAACACCCCAGGCCAAGAGATTCCAAGCCCAGGAGTCAAGCTCATAAGCCCCAGAACCAAGATTCCAAGGAATATGCTGATACCAGGGCACCCCAGCTTCCAGGGCCCATAAGCCCATGCACCAAACAAATGGAGGATGCCCCTTTCTACCCTAAAGCAAAACCCAACTCTATTTTACGTTTCCAAGCCCAAGAGACCAAGCCCAAGGTGCCTTTGACCAAGTCCAAGAAAGGGAGAAATTCAATTCACACAAGGAGATCTAGTTTTATTTTCACTCAAATTGTATTCTCATAATTTTAAGCAAACTTGAAATCCCTCTCCCACTCAACTTTGTAATCCTATCCTAACTAGGAGAGGACTTCGGGAACATCTATAAATACCCCACCCTTCCTCCTCTTGTAAGCATCTTTTATTCATGAATCAAAACCCTACTAAAATTTTGTGTTAAGTTTGTTCTTATGTTGAGGTGTGTGAGTTTTGTTTGTGAGCCTTAATTCATCCAAGCCCTAGCCATCCCAAAGTAGTCTCATCCAAACCCTAACACGCCAAGGAGAAGAAGCCCTAAGCCATCCATCAGCAAGTGCCCATCTTCCCTCTCTATTTGCTAGCTTTTGAAACCCTAATTCCCTCTTTCCCAAACCCTAGTTTGCTTCTTTTGCTTTCTAACTTGTTTACTTGCTGACCTCTATCACTTGCAAGATCTCCATGGTGTTTTTCCTCAAAGGAGGAGAACCTCTTTGCCTCTAGGATTGATCCCAAATAGCTACCCAAATCGAGGAACTTAAGGCTTGTCTTCTAGGCGACAATCCCAATAGCTGTGTGACCCCTTCATCGATAGTATCTTCGAATCGGTGCTTGGTAATGTTGACTCCATTAGTGATTTTGATGATAGCTAAACATTAGAGCATGTACATTTATTTCTAAGAACTTTTCAAGTGTTTTACAAGTTTTTGTAGGATGAGTTAATTGTTCAAACTTCAACTCCTACACCTTTGTTTCTTGTTTGAGTTGTGTTGTAATTTGTTTTTGTAAAGAAGAACCCAATGAAAAAGCTAAGAAAAAATCATGTAAAAAGGGTTACTTCTGTGTGTGTGTGCCTTAGAACTTATTTGAGTTGGTATGATTGAAAAGTGGTAAATGTGTTGGTAAGAGATTTTCTTTGAGTTCAATTGTAAAAATCCTGAAGAAGATACTCGAGCCGACCCAGCATATTGAAGAGCCGACTCTACTTCATGGCATGCAGCAAGGATTCTGGTATGCAGTAATCTAAGCTGACTCGAAGGTAACCAAGCTGACTCCAGTGAATCCGAGTCGACTGGAATTTGTCCGAGCCGGCTCCTCCAGAGTCCAGTTTCTGAACATTTTTGAGAATAGCCAAGCGAGCTGCCCGAACCAGAAAGAGTCGACTCTACCAGACCTAATTTTGAGGACCTGAGAAAGCGAGCCGACCCAAACTATATCGAGCCGACTCTTCCAGAGTGATAATTTCAGAACCTGAGAAGAAGAGCTGACCCAAGCTAAAAAGAGCCGACTCCTCGAGTTCAAATTTTTCAAAGATATAAGTTCGAGCCGACCCTAGCTATCAAGAGCTGACTCATCCATAGTGAAGTTTTGTACCCTGAGACAAAGAGCCAACTGCATTGAAGATTTGGTGACTCGACCTATCGACTCAAAGGATCCGAGCCGACTCGAAGGAATTCGAGCTGACTTGATCATCGCTTTTAGGTATCCAACGGCTAGTTCCAAAATTTATTTTTGAATGCCAAAACATGCTCCAACAGTCACAAACCACTTCCCAATGATCTATAATGGCTAGTATTGCCATGGAGTGATGGAAGACCTTATATTTGAAGGATTTGAACTTCCTTGAAGCAAGGAATTAAAAAGTTCTTCAAAGTTTTGAGAGCTACATTGAATATCCCACCTACCAAAAAGAAAAAGAGCACAAGAGCATTCAAGAAAGCCTTCAAGTCTTCACCAACTCTGATCTGAAGCTTGAAGTAATTTTGGAAGAAGCCATTGAAGTAATTAAAGCTCATTCAAGTGGACTTCTATCAAGCTGCACCGGTAACTATCCAACAAATTGAGTTTATCATTTATTGTTGCATTTACTTCAATTCTTTTTTGAATTGTTGTTGGGTTATTGGTGAGCCCAGTTGAAAAAATAAATAGGTTCTTTGTGAGCCTTGATAAAAACCAAGTGTTGGGTTCTTGGTGATCCTCGTAAAACCAAGTTAGGTTTCTTTGGTGAGCCTGTTCAAAACCAAAGGGTGTTGGGTTTTCTTTGGTGATTCCGTTAAAATCAAAGTGTATAGGTTTTGGATTATGATCCTGCAAAACAATCCAATTATATTCAGGTGTGAATAAAGTGGAAATCCCAAGTGATATCTTGGATAGTGGACGTAGGAGCTGGGTTGCTCCGAACCACTATAAATTTTGAGTATTTGTGTTGTGCTTACTTGACTATATTTAGCTTCTATAATTTAATACTCTATCACAGCACATACCACTTATAAAGGATTTTTAATTGCACATTATCTGGTTTCAATTTTTTAAATTTTCAATTCACCCCCCTCTTAGGTAGTCACCTAGGCAACAACTGGTATCAGAGCAGAGTCTCTGAATATATAAGAGTAAAGATCGATGGCTCATTCAATGAGTACGTCCTTGGAAGAAGGCCAATCAACTAATAGACCTCCACTTTTCACTTGCACAAATTATGCATACTAGAAAGCTAGAATGAAAATTTATGTTCAAGCAGTTGATTTTCAGTTGTGAAAGGTCATTCTAAAGGGTCTTTGTATCCCCATGATTAAAATTGATGGAGTGGATGTCCTAAAACCTGAAGAGGATTGGGACAAAAATGACATGAAGATGGGTGAGTTAAATGCCAAAGCAATGAATCTCTTATACTGTGCTTTAGGTAGTTATGAGTTTAATCGAATTTTTATTTGCTCCTCGATAAAAGAAATTTGGGATAAACTCGAAGTGACCCATGAAGGAACTTCTAAAGTGAAGTCTTCTAAAATTAATCTTTTTGTGCATAGTTACAAATTATTCAAAATGGAACCTAATGAAATAATCTCTGCCATGTTTTCACATTTCACTGGTATTATTAATGGCTTAAAGAGTCTTGGTAGGATATATTCTAATGCAGATATTATACAAATGATTCTAAGATCTCTTCCGGATAAATGGAATCTGAAAGTGACAGCCATCCAGGAAGCAAAATATTTGAACACCTTATTGCTAAATGAACTACTAGGATCTCTCATCATACATGAACTGACCTTGCAGCACCAAACTGAAGATGATCAAAAGAAAAGGAAATCTATTGCCTTCAAAGCTGCTATGGATTCTAGAAAGGATGAAGAATCAGGAGAAGAATGCTCCTCTACTGAAAGCGCGACATGGAAGATGAAGATGTTGCCATGGTCGTTAGGAAATTTAAAGGATTCTTGTGAAGAAGAAAAGGAAGACATTTTAAAAAATTCCATGAGAATAAAGAATTCAGTAAGGAGGACAAGAAAAAGGGAAAAGGGAAAGAAGTGCCCACCTGCTATGAATGCAAAAAACTAGGGCACATTCGACCAGATCGTCCATTATTGAAAAAGGGTTTTAAGAAAAAGAAAAAGAAAGCTATGGTAGCGACGTGGAGTAACAGTGAAGCATCCTCATCCATTGAAGAAGAAGAGACCACGAAATCTGCAAATTTATGTCTAATAGGTCTTGAAAATGATGTATCATCCCCTGAGATTCAAACTAAATTTATATATGATGAATTGAATTCTGCATTTCATGATTTACTTATTGAACTCAAGAAAGCTGGGATTAAAATTAAATCCTTGAATAAATAAAATGATATTTTATTAAAAGACAAGGATGAGATTTCTGAAAAGAATAATATTTTGTAAAAAGAATTGAATATCTTTTATGATAATGTTATTATTTTGAAAAATGAGAAAAATGCTTTGAATGAGACAAACAAAATTTTAGTTGCCGAAAATGTTGGTTTGAAAAAGGAGGTTGAAAAGCTTAATCCTTTAGTAGAAAAACTTACTTTGAGTTCTAACAAGCATGAGCTAATTATGAAACAACAAAAAGATTCAAAAAGTAAAGCTCGAATTGGATTTAATGCTTCAAATGCCAAAGGGATTTCAAAAATAAAATTTGTATCTTCAAAAGCTTCAGCTTTAAGTGCTAAACTTCAAAAAACTTTTCCATCAAAATCTACTTCAAATGGCTTGAAATATGTTCCTAAAAATTATGTTAAAAAATTTTCTAGATCAAATATATCTACTTCTACATCTGTTAAAGCTTCAATGCATGCGTAGTTCAAAAATGATAAAGTTATTTGTTATGCATGTCAGAAATTTGGGCATAAATCTCATCAATGCAATTCTCTGAAAAATTCCATGATTGGTGAATTGAAATTTAGAACCGTTTGGGTTCCAAAGGGAACCAATTATGCTAACTCGAAAGGACCCGAGTTAGCTTGGGTACTTAAAATCACTCCTTGACTATTTTGCAGACTGTCTTATAGCCCATAAATTAAAGAAAAGTTGGTATCTTGACAGCGGCTATTCAAGGCATATGACGGGTGACAAAGATCAGTTCATCACCCTACAAATGAAAGAAAGAGGATTAGTTACTTTCAGAGATAATGGCAAGGGGAGAATAATCAGAATTAGTAAGATTAAAATAACCCCTTGTACTTTTATTGAAGATGTGCTACTAGTAAATAAATTGAAGCGTAATTTATTAAGTATTAGTCAATTATGTGATAAAGGCTTCAAGGTTATCTTTGAATCATCTATGTGTGTAGTAACTAACTCTTTTGACTCTAGCAACAAATTCATTGGTCATAGACTTGGAAACATCTATGTGGTAGATCTAAATGATCTAGCCATGACTAGTAGTTCCAGTCTTGTGGCTATGAATGCTAAGACCAAGGAGTCATGTTTATTATGGCATAGATGATTAGGTCATGCTAGCATGCATACAATTGCCAAATTAATCTCAATAAATCTAGTTAGAGGTTTGCCACATTTTAATGTTGATCTTGATTTTGTATGTGATGCTTGTCAATTAGGCAAACAAACTAGGGAGAGTTTTAAATCAAAAAATGTTATTTCAACAACTAGACCCCTGAGCTACTTCACATGAACTTATATGGATCAATTAGGACCACAAGCCTAGGAGATATGAAATATGGCCTTGTGATTGTAGATGACTTTTCTAGATTCACATGGGTATTATTTATTGCACATAAGGATGAAACTTTTGATGTAATTCAAAATTTCATAAGAAAGTTTCAAATGAGAAAAATCTTTCTGTTATCTCTATAAGAAGTGATCATGGAACTAAATTTCAAAATCAATTTTTTGATGAATATTGCACTGAGCATGGCATGATCACAACTTCTCCACTTCTAGAACACCACAACAAAATGGTGTTGTAGATAGAAAGAATAGGACATTGGAAGAAATGGCCTAAACCATGTTGTTTGAAGGAAATCTTCCGAGGTACTTTAGTGCAGAAGTGATGAACACTACCTGTTACATATTAAACCGAGTTTTAATTAGACCAATTTCAAAGAAAACCCCTTATAAACTTTGCAATAGAAGAAAACCGAATATTAAATATTTTCATATTTTTGGGTGTAAATGTCTTGTGTTAAATAATGGAAAAAATAACCTAAGAAAGTTTGATGAAAAATCTAATGAATCTATATTCCTTGGTTGTTCCTTATATAGCAAAGCGTATAGAGTGTTTAATTAAAGGACTCTTAATGTACAAGAGTCAATTCATGTTGTTTTTGATGAAGCTAACCACTCATGATCTAGAAAAGATGAGTGTGTAGATAATGAAGCAGGTACATTATAAAAGGAAATGGAAGATCTAAGCATTCAAGAGAAGCCAACACAAGATGGATATAAAGTAGTAAGCAAGGATCATACTGATTTACCAAAGGCATGGAGGTATGTAACTTCACATCCTAAATATTTAATTATTGGTGGTCCTTCTCATGGTGTTAGGACTAGGTCAGCACATAGAGATGCACATGACTACCTAGCCTTTGTCTCACAAATTGAACCATATAGTCTAGAAGAAGTTGAAACTGATCATAACTGGATGATGGCCATGCATGATGAATTAAACCAGTTTGAAAGGAATAATATTTGGATACAAGTTAGCAGACCTCCAAACCACCCAATCATAGGAACCAAATAGGTCTATAGGAACAAACTAGATGAGAATGGTAAGATTATAAGAAATAAGGCAAGGCTGGTTGCAAAAGAGTACAATCAAGAGGAGGGCATTGATTTTGATGAAACATGTGCTCCTATAGCAAGACTAGAAGCCATTAGACTACTTCTTTCATTTGCTTGCTACATGAACTTTAAACTCTTTCAAATGGATGTCAAAAGTGTATTTCTAAATGGATTTATTTCTGAACAAGTTTTGGTAGAACAGCCACCAAGTTTTGAAAATCATGCTTTTCCAAATCATGTGTTTAAGTTGAATAAAGCTTTATATGGTTTGAAACAAGCACCTAGGGCCTAGTATGATAGACTAAGCAAATTTTTACTTGAAAATTATTTCAAAAGAGGAAATGTTGATAAAACTCTTTTAATTAAAAATAAAAAGAATGATATTTTAGTTGTACAAATTTACGTTGATGATATTATATTTGGTGCAACTAATAAAAATCTTTGTAGAAAATTTACTGAGTTGATGCAGGGTGATTTTGAAATGAGCCTTATGGGTGAACTTAACTACTTCCTTAGATTACAAGACAGACAAATAAAGGAATGAATCTTTATAAGCCACGCCAAGTTCATCAAAGAGATAATCAAGAGATTTGGCATGTAAATAAACAAAGAGGCTAGCACACCCATGAGCACTACCTGTAGGCTAGACAAAGATGAAAGTGGATCCAATGTTGACCAAAAGCTATATAAAGATATGATCAGATCCCTATTGTATCTTATAGCCAGTAAACCTAATATCTTGTACAGTATATGTGTATGTGCTAGATTTTAATATAATCCTAAAGAAACATATATGCTTGCTGTTAAAAGGATTTTCAAATATTTGAAAGGTACAAGTAATTTTGGTCTTTGGTATTCTAAAGAATCATCTTTGAATTTAATTGATTTTTCTGATGCTAACTATGCTGGTTGCAAAATTGATAGAAAGAGCATTAGTGGTACATGCCAATTTTAGGATTAAATTTAATTTCATGGCATTGTAAGAAGCAAAACTCCATAGCATTGTCCACTGCTGAAGCAGAGTACGTTGCTGCTGGTAGTTGTTATGCTCAAGTGTTATGAATTAAACAACAACTAGAAGACTTTGGTGTTACACAATTTAAAATTCTAATAAAATGTGATAACACAAGTGCTATTAATTTGACAAAAAATATTGTTCAGGATTCATGAACTAAGCACATTGAAATTAGGCACCATTTTATAAGAGATCATGTATTGAATAATGATATTTTACTTGAATTCGTGCCAACTGAAAACCAGCTTGAAGACATTTTTACCAAACCTTTGAATTTTGATAGATTTACAATGATTAGAAGTGAACTAAGATTCTGTGACCCACTCTAGAAACACTCCCATAATCATAAGGACAAATTATCTAGGTGACCTCCTAACCCCAAACTTTATGTTAAATGAGCTTTGATTGAAATCCAAAAATCACTTGTGTGCTCCCTCTGCTCGAGCCGACTCGAGCAGATGACCTATTGGTCGAGCTGGCTCGAATGTTGAGCCGTCGCTTTTTAGTTCGAGCCATAGGGTTTTCTTTCCCAATTCTATTCTTAAACCCAACTCTCCTTCCCTCCAAGAAACTTTCCAAATACTTCCTACTTTCAAAAATCACTTCGAAACTCAAGTGTACTTTTGCAATGGCACTAAAGAGGGTAGTTGGGAAGAAATCAAGATGGGATACAGAAGCTGCTCTGCAAGAAAAGAGTACAAAGTTCTGAGAAGATAGTGCTTCCCGAATTCCATCTCAGTCAGAGGAAGAACCAAGCCCAGTTTCTCCAAGCCACCAGATTTCCTTAGGTATGTGACCTATTACTATTGGAAGAAGGATTTTGATCGAATACTTAAAGGAAATTGGTTTTGTTATTTGATATTTCATTAAGAATCAAGGGTGGAGAAACATGTGTTCCTTGGATATTAAAACTTGCCCAAATCTAGTCAGGACTTTCTATGAAAATATGAGGTTTTGAGAGAACTTTATTGAATCATCTGTTAAGGGAAAAAGAATTATTATATCTGCTGAAATTCTTGGAAATGTTTTAGAAATGCCATTTGAGGGCATTGAGTACTTGGTCCTAAAAGATAGAACTAAAGCTTTGCAAACAGCACTGGAAAGGACTGAAGTAGATGAAATTGGAATTCTCAAGGCCAGCACATTGTCAATTGAAATGAGAATTCTTCATAGTTTTATCAGTAGGATATTTTTACCTAGAACTGGTAGCTTTGATTGGATAAGTGAGCGGGATCTCTGCTTCATGGAGTTTCTAATTAATGGTGACAAAATTAACCTGCCAGCTATCATGATTTATCAAATGAAAGTGGCAGTGAGAAAAGTTAACACATATCTGCCTTATGGTATGGTCCTCTCACTTTTCTTTCAAAGTGCAAATATAGATCTAACAAGAGAGGATAGCAAGACCCTCCTTCATACTGATACTTATACAGCCAAAACTCTTCAAAGATGGGTTATTTATTATCTGAAAGAACTTGGAAAAAGAAGTCTGATGCTCCAATAATTGAAGAAACAGAGGAAATACAAGAGCAAGCTAAAATGGAGACTTATGAAGGAACTTCAATGCAAATTCCAGAGTCACAGCCACAGCTAGGGTCTCAAGTCCAGATAGACTTTGATGCTTCATTTCCAAATGTTTCAGTGCCTAATATGCCGCCTAGCACACCTATCTACACTCAGGCCACCACTGATATTCCAATTCACAGTCATGCTACTACTACTCCTGTTGTGGATAACTCAATGTTACAAAATTTTATTGCACAACAGTTAAGCAATTTGATTGAAGCTATTAATTCCTCAATGTCTACTATGTTTGGAGAACTTTGCCAATCTGTTGATGAGAGACTCAATCAGTTTGGGGGACAGATAGATAATTTGAAAAGCAGAATTGATAATCTTGAAACCTATAAGACTACAGCACATGCAACTAAGATAGATTTGCAACCTATTCTTCAATTGATTACTTCAAGTTCTGAAAAGATTGAGAAATCTATTAGTCAAGTACTTGAAGCTTATAGAGTTGAGATGGATAATTTAAGAATAAGAATTGGCTCAGTAGAAGTAGGCAAGAGAATGGAAGAAGACTACATCAGTGGTATTGGAATACTTAGAAGTAAGTTTGGGAGACTGAGAGGCTCGGAAAGAAGAAGCTTCAACTAATACCAAGTTCTTTATGGATTGAGACTAGGAACTCAAGTCTCGTATGAGTCCTGTATGTTTATTGAGTCCTGTTTTATTTTCTTTTGGGGTTTTAAAGTTCAATTAGAATTCAATCAATTGTTCAATTAGAGTCAATTAGGCTTTGTACTGAGTCAAGTTCAAGAGCTACTTGAAATTGGGCCAGACCAGCATTACTTGGAATGCCACATCATCATGGACCACCGGTGCCAACTCATCACCAGAGGATGACACATCACCTTTGCCATGTCATCTCCAAGGGGCGCCATGGAGAAGGATGCGCCATGTCACCATGCCACCTTGCCACGCCACATCATTGCCACCTCACTTGCCACGTGGCATCATTCAAGTTTTAAATTACATGAAAGCTACAAGTGTTCGACCAAGGAGTGTTTTCAAATTCAAAGGAGGTCAGCCAACTCCATCCACAAATCATGCAACCAGCTCCACCAAATCCTCTACATTCTATGTAACCCTCCACCAAATCCTCCACCAAATCCTCCACATTCTATGTAACCCTCCACCAAATCCTTCACCAAATCCTCCACATTTCATGTAACCCCCCTAATATTTCTCCATGATATGGGGAATTTCAAATTGATTGATAGGCCATTAAAAGCCTCTTGTACGCCCATGGTAAAAGAAGCTTTTTGGATGAAATGAAATTTAAGTGAAGTAGTAGTTGAAGAAGGTATTTTTTTTGGTAGTATCCTCTTGTTTTCTTTGGGTGTGTTTGATTTTCTCTTCTCAAGCTTTCAAGTGTCCAACGCCAACATCCACCTCTAGGGATCCATGCCTCCATCGAAGTTCCCTTGCCTGTTTGGTTTCTTTGTTTTGATATCTTTCAAATTGGTCCCAGTCTAACCCGTTCATTGTGCAGGATCCTTCTACAATTCGGAGTTCAAGAAAGGGTTCTCTTGCCAAAGATCAATGTTGAATGAAACTAGTTTCTTTGGAATGCCAATCTTCCACTTCAGGGCTAGTTCGTCTAAGAGCTTCAATGGATCTACCAGGGAGTGATCATCTTGGATAAATAACACCTCCTAATCTCTTAAGTCTGAGTTATTGAAGATCGTTGCTAAGGTTTAAATTCAATATTCATTAGCCCTAATCTTCTCTAGGATTTAAATAACTACATCGCGGCGTAAGTTCCAAATTTCAGTACTCCTTCCATAGCTTTACCTTAGTACTTTTGATCTGAAATTTAGTACATGTTAATAGGCTTCATTGCTCTCATTTCTCAATCCATCATTTAGATTGCGTTCTCATAGTCGTGCTGCGTCAAATTGGTATCAGAGCATGGTTGCATTAGGGTAGAATAGTTTTCTTTAAATCCAAGCAAGATCTAAAATTCACGCTTCCTGAGCGGGTGTACTCTAGTACACTATCACAACCCATGGGAATAATGAGACCCTGGCCGGACGTGAATTTTTTAGATTGAAGTTTGGGTAAGCCATTGCACTTGTTTGATTAGGTTCTGCTTTTCTGAAAATTTGCATCTGTTTACTGTAATCCGTCTACAGCTCCAAAGGCAAGTCGCTAATTTTTTGTTGAAATATTTTTTTTCTTGTTATATTTTAAGTCAGTTATCACCATATTAAATTTCATTATCAGAAAAAAATTATAAAAAAATAAAAATTTCTACAGTTCAACACTATCATTAGGGTTCTGTTATGCCCTTTTTATTTATCCTCATTTGTAGGATCTTCTTAGAGTAGTACAGATTTTAGTTTTAAAATTCCTTTCTTTTGCATTGAAACATATAAGTTAGGAATCCTCTGTGAATTTTTCAGAATTTTTGGACATTTTTTTCATCACATTTTCCACACCACTTTCAAACTGCAACACACTTCTGCAGCATCTTTGCATTTCATTCATCTCATGAGAAATCAAATTAAGGGCATCAATTTGACATAGGGTCAGGGTTTCATCACCTGTCCCTAGCCCAAAAATCACCAACCAGCATATCGATCCCAGCCCGTTAATTAAAATTGAGTAGAACGTTAATTGCCCTAGTGGGTTAGGGACACCAACAAGTTGGGTTCAGGTTAGGGTCAAGTTAACTGTGTCAGCTAATTGGTGTGTGCTTACTGGTTTGGTGTCTCGGATTGGTGCATCAGGGCTTGTGATTTGGTCCGCCTACCTAGCCAATCTCAGATTGGTGTCTAAGGTTGGCAATCAGGGACCTTCACTCCCCACCACCTACCTGGCTAAGTCCCATAAGTACTACTAGCAAGTTGGTTCACTTAATTAGACCTCTAATTTGTGCTCTAGGTCTAGGAAACCTTAGCTTGAGCTTGAGTCTACTTGCATGAATGAAAACTAGATCAGGAGCTTCATATTCACCAGTCCAGACCCAGTCCAGTGTAGCCATGGACCCGAATCTTGAAACCATGCTGAAAGGCCTAAATGATCTAATGGCCCAATTGAACCAAATGCTGGCTAAACAATTTTCCTTAGACCAACAGACTCCTACTATCCCATTAGCTCATATGAATGATAGGAGTAAGAACCCTGAAGTACAAGTTGAGTTCATTAATACTCAAGACTTAGGATATCCTCAAACTGAAGGGCTAGGGAAGGAAGAAGGAAAGTCTGAACCTAGTAAATATGTGTATGAGACTGACATAAGTTAGTAGATGAATATGAAGGAGAAGACTGTGAAGAGAACAACTTTAGTACCTTACCTGAGGAAAACTTTGGTAAAGAAAAGATTATTGAGCCTAGTCCTGAAACATCAGAACAACCAAAATTTAGTGAGGACTTGGTTCCCGTAAGACAATGCCCTCAGGAAGAACCCAATACTTTAGCTTCGACACAAGAACTCCTTCAGTTACCTGAGAAGAACCCAATCATTATTTTAGAAGACTTTGCCGATGACCTTCAACTACCTAGAAGCATCCTGCCCATAGATCAATATTCAAATCTTAAGGTCATCATGAGTAACCAAGGTCTGTTTCAAGATTCCCCTAAATTACCCCAAGACTCGGATTCCTATTTCCTGCCTTTCCTTAATTCTTATCCTAATTTTAGAGCCATTAAGTTTCATTTTGATGAGATTACTAGGTTGCATGAGCCTTTAAAGCCTATTCCTTTTGCTACCTACTTTTGGAAAACCTTATGGCATTTGCTAGGAACCCATGGTAAATTCTCATGTGCATACCAGACCTGGGTCAAACCTAGAGAGTCATTAATCTGTTAGGTTTAGGCCCTAGAGAGTCCAATAAAATTCCTCTCAATAAGGATGCCTAGTTCAGTCTGCATTTCGTAAGTGCTTGTGTAAGTTTCTGAGTCTGCTGAGTCCTATGCATAGCATGTTGAGGATTTGCATCATGAAATAAATTTGAGCAATGAATCCTATAAACATAGGACTAATTCAAGAAAGAAAGTCAAGGAATTCTATGAGAGAGATCATGTTCCCATCCGGGACTTTCAAGAAACTACATACCCGTGGTGCAGGCCCCTTTAAAGTCCTAAAAAGATTAGATCTAATGCTTACATATTGGAATTACCTTCAGACCTAGGTATCAACCCGACCTTCAATGTCTCAGACTTGATAGAATATATGGAACCCATGATGATACCTAGTGAGCCTTTTGGGCCTGACCATATTTTTGAGAGTGAACAATTACCCGAGTATCCACAAACAACCAATCCTCAAAAATGAGAGAAAACTGAACAAATCCTGGATAATAAGATTGTCACTACCAGAAACAAGGATTACTATCGATATTTGGTCCGTTGGCAAGGGAGACCAAAATCTGACGACTCCTGAATCGCTAGAGAGGACCTGCAATGACTGGACCCGGACTTATTTGAACAATATCAAAGCCAGGCTGAACCATACTCGACAGGGTCGAGTTCCTCCCACCCGGGAAGAATTGGTGGGGGCACCAGGCTCAGAAAGAAGAAGCTTCAACTAATACCAAGTTCTTTATGAATTGAGACTAGGAACTCAAGTCTCGTATGAGTCCTGTATGTTTATTGAGTCATGTTTTATTTTCTTTTGGAGTTTTAAAGTTCAATTAGAATTCAATCAAGAGTTCAATTAGAGTCAATTAGGCTTTGTACTGAGTCAAGTTCAAGAGCTACTTGAAATTGGGCCAGACCAGCTTTACTTGGAATGCCACATCATCATGGACCACCGGTGCCAACTCATCACCAGAGGACGACACATCACCTTTGCCATGTCATCTCCAAGGGGTGCCATGGAGAAGGATGCGCCATGTCACCATGCCACCTTGCCACGCCACATCATTGCCACCTCACTTGCCACATGGCATCATTCAAATTTTAAATTACATGAAAGCTACAAGTGTTCGACCAAGGAGTGTTTTCAAATTCAAAGGAGGTCAGCCAACTCCATCCACAAATCATGCAACCAGCTCCACCAAATCCTCCACATTCTTTGTAACCCTCCATCAAATCCTCCACCAAATCCTCCACATTCTATGTAACCCTCCACCAAATCCTTCACCAAATCCTCCACATTTCATGTAACCCCCCCCTAATATTTCTCCATGATATGGAGAATTTCAAATTGATTGAAAGGCCATTAAAAGCCTCTTGTACGCCCATGGTAAAAGAAGCTTTTTGGATGAAATGAAATTTAAGTGAAGTAGTAGTTGAAGATGGTGTTTTTTTTGGTAGTATCCTCTTGTTTTCTTTGGGTGTGTTTGATTTTCTCTTCTCAAGCTTTCAAGTGTCCAACGCCAACATCCACCTCTAGGGATCCATGCCTCCATCGAAGTTCCCTTGCCTGTTAGGTTTCTTTATTTTGATATCTTTCAAATTGGTCCCAGTCTAACCCGTTCATTGTGCAAGATCCTTCTACAATTCGGAGTTCAAGAAAGGGTTCTCTTGCCAAAGATCAATGTTGAATGAAACTAGTTTCTTTGGAATGCCAATCTTCCACTTCAGGGCTAGTTCGTCTAAGAGCTTCAATGGATCTACCAGGGAGTGATCATCTTGGTAAATAACACCTCCTAATCTCTTAAGTCTGAGTTATTGAAGATCGTTGCTAAGGTTTAAATTAATATTCATTAGCCCTAATCTTCTCTAGGATTTAAATAACTACATCGCGGCGTAAGTTCCAAATTTCAGTGCTCCTTCCATAGCTTTACCTTAGTACTTTTGATCTGAAATTTAGTACCTGTTAAAAGGCTTCATTGCTCTCATTTCTCAATCCATCATTTAGATTGCATTCTCATAGTCGTGCCACATCAATACAAGCCTCGGAAATCTTTACAATGAAAAAGGAAGTTGCAAAAATAAAAGAATCAATAGAAGATTTGGCTGCTTCCAAAAGTACAAAGAAAATAGAAGCCAAATTGAAATCTATCAACAATTTTTTATGGAAAATGATGACAAAAATTGAAGATATCCAAGCTGCTCAAAGTGCTCCTCCCACTTCTAGACCTTTTGCTAGTCATTCTGTTCATCCAAGACAACCTGCTCCATACTTTAGGCCACAAGGATCTCACAATATTCCACTATCTAATATCTTAGATGATGACCCTATTGCTTCTCTACCACCGGGCATTCAAATTCCTGGTCAACCTTCACATCCTAAAGTAGATATAGATAGTGACTAAATGTATTGATTTTCATTTTGCACTTTGTATTGAACATGTTTGAAATGAAATGAAAATACACTTTTTGTCTCTTAAATTGTTCTATTACTTTATGCAAATGAATGTTTATGTTCAGTTGTTCATACAATGATTGATCCAATGACTGATTTTTTTTAATTATAATTTCAAGTTGAATATGAGAAAGTGAAATTATTATAAACAAATTTTAAATACTTTCTTATTCTATTTTAAAATCTGAGCTTAACTCTTACTCTACCTTTTGATTGATTAACAAAAAAGGGAAGAAAGTTGTGAAGTTATTGCATGAAAAGGATAAAATATGTTCATGTTTGTATATTTGCTCTGATTCATAAAGATTGAAAGCTCTGGTATATAATGTATATGAAGGTTCTGATAATGTTTTAAATGCTTTAAACTCTAATACTTAATAAGCTACGAATATTTAAATTTCTATTAGAAACTTTTGAGTTTTGAAGTATGAAATTGCATAGAAAGTGTGTCAAAACATGGAGAATCTTATTGAGGGGGAGATTACCTCTCATTGCCTAAATTCTCCTTCCATAGTTTTGCACTAATTGAAGTCAATTCATCATTTTACTTGTTCATAAATTCTTGCAAAAATAGATATACAAGTAGTTGTAAAGTTTTATCTTGCTTTTTCATGCCCAGTGTTTTGGCATCATCAAAAAGGGGGAGATTGTTGACCCCAAAAGTGATTTTGATGATAGCCAAATATTGGAGCATGTACATTTATTTCTAACAACTCTTCAAGTATTTTACAAGTTTTTGTAGGATGAGTTAATTGTTCAAACTTCAACTCCTACACCATTGTTTCTTGTTTGAGTTGTGTTGTAATTTGTTTTTGTAAAGAAGAATCCAATGAAAAAGCTAAGAAAAAATCATGTAAAAAGGGTTACTTCTATGTGTGCATGCCTTAGAATTAATTTGAGTTGGTATGATTGAAAATTGTAAGAGTGTTGGTAAGAGTTTTTCTTTGAGTTCAATTATAAAAATCCTGAAGAAGATACTTGAGTTGACCCATCATGTTGAAGAGCTGACTCTACTTCATGGCACGCAGCAAAGATTCTGGTACACAACAATCTGAGCCGACTTGAAAGTTACCAAGCTGACTCTAGTGGAATTTGTCCGAGCGGAGTCCTCCAAAGTCCAGTTTTTGAAAATTTCTGAGAACACCCAAGCGAGTCGACCCGAATCAGAAAGAGCCGACTCTGCCAGACCTAATTTTGAAGACTTAAGATAGCAAGCTAACCCGAACTGCATCGAGCCGACTCTTTCAGAGTGATAATTTCAGAACCTGAGAAGAAGAGCCGACCCAAGCTAAAAAAAGCTAACTCTTCGAGTTCAAGTTTTTCAAAGATATAAGTTTGAGCCGACCCGAGCTATCAAGAGACGACTCGTCTAGAGTGAAGTTTTGCATCCTGAGACAAAGAGCTGACTGCACTGAAGATTTGGTGACGCCACCTATCAACTCGAAGGATCCGAGCCAACTCAAAGGAATCTGGGTTAATTGAACATCGCTTTCAGGTATCCAATGGCTAGTTCTAGAATTTGTTTTTGAATGCCAAAAAGTATTCCAATGATCACAAACCACTTCTCAAAGGTCTACAACGGCTTGAATTTCCTTGGAGTGATGGAAGACCTTATTTTTGAAGGATTTGAACTTTCTTGAAGCAAGGAATTAAAAAGTTCTTCGATGTTTTGAGAGCTACATTGAATATCCCACCTACCAAAAAGATAAAGAGCACAAGAGCATTCAAGCAAGCCTTCAAGTCTTCACCAACTCTGATCTGAAGCTTGAAGTAATTTTGGAAGAAGCCACTAAAGCAATTAAAGCTCATTCAAGTGGACTTCTATCAAGCTGTATCGGCAACTATCCGACAAATTGAGTTTGTCATTTATTATTGCATTTACTTTAATTCTTTTTATGAATTTGATGCAGGACTAATATGCATGCAATTCTTTATGTATGTTTTATATGTGGGGTTAGGTGATTAATTCCCGAATTTTAGATCAAAATTAGTTGTAGGGAATTTTGTATGAATTTTTGAAGCCAAGCATGCAGATAAGAACATAGAAAAGTACTAAAGAAGGATCGACGGGGTTGAGAAGCCTCGATTTGGGCAAGTTCTCCTACAATATAATTACTGGAGTAGAGGAGGTGTACCTGACAACGTCTGAAGCACCCGGTGAAGATCACAAAGAAGGGGTCTCTCGTTCCTCAATGGATGCGGCCTGGAAAATGAGCCAAAGACCCGCGGATACCCGGCTTTCTGCTCGGTGGTCCGATTGAGGCTTGGCTGGAGTCGTTAGATTCATAAAACTTAGGGACCTGCAAACGACCTGTCAGGGGTTAGAAAACTCAGAGAAAATCAAGAAAACAAAGAAAATAATAAAGGGAAGAAAGTTTTGGAGGGGGCTGAAAGGATGGTTGGTGGCAGAAAGATGGTTGCAAACATCGGGAAGAAGAACTCTCAAACCCCTTTATGCACACAGCAGGGTAATTACACAAAATAATATAAGAACTCAAGGTTTATTTCATATCAAAATCTAGTTTCATACAAGAGGCTAGCATCTTTTAAATAGACCCTTAACCTTGGGCTCCAAGTAAGGGCAAATTAGTCTTTACATAAGAATCCTTTTCCCTCTCAAACCCTATCTTGAAAATAAGGAAACATTAGATAAAAAAATCCCTAAAAATTCTCTTGACTTGGCCAACACTTTAAGGATGCCTAGGGGGGCGTGTTGGGCTTCTAGGAGCAGCAAGGGGCTGGCCCAAAGGGGCTGGGAGCATGGGCTTGGGCCTTTGGAAGCTGGGGTGGCCTGGTAGCTAGGTAGCAGGAATATTTCTGGTATCTTGCTTCTTAGGTGCTTGGGCTTGGCACCTAGGCTTGATTTCTTTGGGCTAGGTTGCAGATGGACCTCTAGAATCATGGATGCCATGGTCTATGAATATATTCTGGCATTTGGAAGGGAATTTGGATATCTGGAGGGCATCTGCAAGGAATCAAGGTTTTCTGAATTTTCCTCCTGGGGTCTTCAAATCTTCAAGCTGGGTTGGACTTGGGCTATACTTCCATGTCTTCAATCTTGTTGGACTTGGTCTTCACTTGTAAGATATGGTCTTGAGTCTTCAATATGGTTGAACAGGACTCAAAAAAAAAAATTAGCTCGACATGAGCTGATTAACACTAGACTGAACTTGCTCAACATGTGCTGACTAGTACAGAATTGAAATAACAACTCAAAAGACTCAAATAACAACTTAAATGGACTCAGATGGGCTAAGCCCTTATTACAGATGGACTCATAAATTATTGATCAATCCATAGAGTGTTGATAAGCCTCTGCCTTATTTTGGTGCCTTTGGTGTCCCCACCAATTCTCCCGAGATGGGAGGAACTCGGACCTATCGAGTGAAGATCAGGCTGGCTCACATATCTCTCGAGAAGGTCTGGGTTGAGCATTGCAAGTCCTCTCTAGAAATCCATAAATCATCCGACTCTGGTCGGCCTTGCCATCGGAACAGGAAGCATTGATAGTCACGGCCCCGGGTCATGATGGCTTGATCGTCCAGGATACGCTCGATCCATTCTCCTCTCTCAGGCCAATTTGTTAGTGGACACTCTAGGTTAGGGTCACTCACAATGAAAAGGAATAGGTCCAAAGGCCTCACTAGGTATCGTTACCGGTTCCCTATACTGAACCAGGTCTGTAATATTGAAGGTAGAACTAATGCCCAAATCCGAAGGCAAGTCTAACACCTAGGCAATTGATCCAAACTTCTCTATCACTTTAAAAGGTCCGACTCTATGAGCATGAAGCTTCTTTTAGGCCTAAGCCTAACCAAGATAGAATCCACTACATCAAAATCTTTGGTCCATCTTCGGGAATTAGCCAGTTGTTTTAAGATTAGTGCAGGTGGTGAACATGCTAGGCACATGCAGACTCCTAACAAGATGATGCAAAGGACTCAAAATAACACCTAATAGACTCGACTCTGCATTCCTATCGAAGAAATTTATTAGACTTTTATGGCCTAAACCTAAGAGACTATAGACTCTCTAGGTCTACCCTAGTGTGGTGTGCACAAGAGTATTTACAATGGATTCCAAGCAAATGCCAAAGGGTATGCCAGAAGTATAATGCAAACCTAACATGCATTATGAATGCATGCAGTATGCTAATCTCAACTAAATGCAATCTAATAATCCTAGAAATGCTGGAAATGTCTGGAAAGGGCAGAAAATAGGAAGTGGATTCAAAATTAGTCTGGTAGGGTAGGGAAAATGGTTCAAGGTTAGTTGGATAAAGTAGGATAAAAGAACCGTCAGGGACTAATCCTAGACTAATGAGGCTAACCTTAGGGGGTTGTGGTATATCTATGGGGTTTACATAATAGAAGGATGGGTTATTAATCTCAGGGAAGAGGTCCTTAATGGGGACTATAGGAGGAGGCTCATCTTGAGGGTACTGATTCAAAGAGTCAGGTCCTTAATAAATTCTTCACGTTCTTGTATTTTTGGACTAGACTCTATAATTTGGCTCTCCTCTATGGTTTCCTTAGGTAAGGCTCTAGCAGCAGTACCTAGGTTCTCTTTCTCTATTTGTTCTTCCACTATAGCTTTAGGTTGGATGTGTTCAAGGTCAACTAGCTCTGGGTTGGTTTCTACCTAGGTATCTATTGGGTCAGCTAATTCTAGGTCTACTAAAGGTGACTCCTCTTCTCCTTCATACTCATCCACTAGGCTAGCATCAGCTTCATACACCTCTACGTTAATGTAAGCCTTGTCAATCTCAGGAATGGTTGGAGAAGGTCGGCTAGGAAAAAATTGGCTAGGTCCTAGTTTTTGATTATGGACACTAGTCCTAGTAGGTTCAAGTTTTTAAGGTTAGTGGCTCACTACTGGGCTCATATTTAGGGATACTAATCCTATGGGTTCAAGTTGACTAAGAGAAACCTGACTAGTACTAGATTGATACTTGGGGTTATGGGTTCTCTGGGCTCATTGGACAAGGGTGCCGATCTATGGGTCATGGGATTATAGGATCCGGGGTCATAGGATTTTGGGTCAGCTCTATGGTCAGGTTCTAAGGATGGATCATGGTATGGGGTTCTCTGAAGGTTGGGTCCCTATATGGGTCAGGATATTTGGTTCTCCTAGGGTTGGACTCCCTATATGGGTCAGAATATTGGGTTCTCCTAGGGTTGGACTCCCTATATGGGTCAGAATATTGGGATCTGCTAGGGTTGGACTCCCTATATGGGTCAGAATATTGGGTGTTGGGTCTACTAGGCTTATAGTGTGTGGGTGCATAGGATCTATGATCATTGGATCTAGAGTCATAGGATCTAGGTTCATAGGTTCTGGATTCATAGGTTCTAGGTTCATAGGATTTGGAGTCATAAGATCTATAGGTTGTGGGTATACTAGGCTTAGAGGGTGTGGGTAAAAGGATCTATCTTCCTGGCCTACAAAATCCTGATTGGGTCTTCTAAGACTAACCTTAGTGATTGGGTCATGACGATGGGCTCTCCTCGGTTCAGCCTCAAGGTATGGATCAGGGTTTGGGGTCCTCCTAGGTTCAGTATCATAGTATGGGTCATGACGATGAGATCTCCTAGGTTCAACCTCTCAGTTGGGATCAGGGTTTGGGATCCTCCTAGGTTCAGTATCATAGTATGGGTCATGGTGAGGGGTTCTCCTAGGTTGAAGGGACTCAGGATCAGGCTCAGACTAGGTCCTACATGTCTCCTCTAGGGTTCCTAGTCGGGCATCTATTTGTTCAAGCTTCTGGGTCAATTGGGCATTTGCTTGCCCAAACCTAAGATTGATGGTTTGGAGTAACCTTTCTCCAAGGGTATCAAAATGGTCCATGGATTCAGGGAGATGGTGAATGAGATGGGACTCCTAATCTAATGCTCATGCAAGACTCGATCATATTGACTATAACTGACTAGACCTAGAGTCAAAAACTAAGGGCTCAATCAGAGTAGCAAACTACCCTATAGTAACCCTATACTCAGCCAGGCAGGTGTAAGGGGAGTGTTAGGTCCCTGATTGGCAATCCTAGATAACAATCAGAGATTGGCCATGTAGGTGGACCAGCACACAAGCCCTTAGGGACTGAATCCCTAAACCACCGTCCTAGACACCGAGCACAAAGCACACACAGGTTAGCTTGACACAATGATCTGACACTTAGCCCGGACCCGACCAGTTGATGTCCTTAGCCCACTATGGCAAATTAAGTCTAGTTAATTTTAGGTTAAGGCTTGGGACTGAATGCAAGGAGTTGGTTTTGGGCTAAGGAGAGGTGATCAAATCCTCCCCCCATCTTACATAGCAAGTGTGCCCTTAAAAGTAGATTATGCAATGATGGCAAGCAAATGATGCAAATTAGGGTTAGATGTTTTAGTAGCTTTGGAGAATATGTAATTTTTTTTTATTTTGATATTTTCTTAAATAGAAGAAAACTTGTAAATTATGGCCTAATATGCAAGAAATATAATAAAATTAAAAGATAGGCAAAAGATGCTAAACAAAACCCTAAAACTTCCAAACTTGTCTTGCTAAAAAAAAATAGAGCCAAAAATTTGCAGGCTGTATTTCTGCTTGTAGAAAATTCACATGCTGAAATAAAATCTTTAAAAATTTTGAAAATTACTGAAAATTATGATGAATCTAGAAAAATAAATTTAGAATTTTTGGAGTTTTTATCAAGGAGAAATAATTTAAAAAATAGAGTATATACGTACTGAAAAATTACAGAAAACAAGCCCAAATCTAAGCTCTGATACCAAATGATGCGGGACTAATATGCATGCAATTCTTTTTGTATGTTTTATATGTGGGGTTAGGTGATTAATTCCTTATTTTCAGATCAAAATTAGTTGTAGAGAATTTAGTATGAATTTTTGAAGCTAAGCATGCAGATTAGAACCTTGAAAAGTACTAAAGAAGGATTACCGGGGCTGAGAAGCCTCAGTTTGGGCAAGTTCTCCTACAATATAATAACTGGAGTCTGAGAAGGTGTACCTGACAATGTCTGAAGAACCTGGTGAAGATTGCAATGAAGGGATCTCTCGTTCCTCAATGGATGCGGCATGAAAAATCGAGCCAAAGACCCGCGGATACCCGGCTTTCTGCTCGGTGGTCTGATTGAGGCTTGGCTGGAGTCGTTGGATTCGTATGAACTCGGGGACCTGGAAATGGCCTGTCAAGGGTTAGAAAACTTAAAGGAAATCAAGAAAACAAAGGAAAATAGCAAAGAAAAGAAAGTTTTGGAGGGGGCTGGAAGGATGGTTGGCGGCAGGAAGATGGTTGCAAACACTGGGAAGAAGAACTCTCAAATCCCTTTATGCACACAGCAGGATAATCACACGAAACAATATAAGAACTCAAGGATTATTTCATATCAAAATCTAGTTTCATACAAGAGGCTAGGGTCCCTTAAATAGACCCTTAAACTTAGGCTTCAAGTAAGGGCACATTAGTCTTTACATAAGAATCTTTTTCCCTCTTAAACCCTAGCTATAAAATAAGGAAACATTAGGTAGAAAAATCCCTAAAAATTTTCTTGACTTGCCAATACTCTAAGGATGCCTAGGAGGGCGTGTTGGGCTTCTAAGAGCAGCAAGGGGCTGTCCCAAAGGGGCTTGGGCCTTTGGAAGTTGGGGTGGCCTGGTAGCCAGGTAGCAGGAATATTCCCTGGTATCTTGCTTCTTAGGGGCTTGGGCTTGGCACCTGGGCTTGATTTCTTTGGGCTAGGTTGTAGATGGACCTCTGGAATCATGGATTCCCTAGTTTATGAATATATTCTAGCATCTGGAAGGGAATCTGGGCATCTGGAGGGCATCTGCAAGGAATCAGGATTTTCTTAATTTTCCTCCTAGAGTCTTCAAATCTTCAAGCTGGGTTGGACTTGGGCTATACATCCATGTCTTAATCTGGTTGGACTTGTTCTTCACTTGTATGATATGGTCTTGAGTCTTCAATATGGTTGAACATGACTCAAAAAAATAAAATTAGCTCGACATGAGCTAACTAACACTAGACTGAACTAGCTCAACATGAGCTGACTAGTACAGAACTGAAATAACAACTCAAAAGACTCAAATAACAACTTAAATGGACTCAAATGGGCTAATCCCTTATTACAGATGGACTCATAATTATTGATCAATCCATAGAGGGTTGAAAAGCCTCTGCCTTATTTTGGTGCCTTTGGTGTCCCCACTAGAATTGTTGTTGGGTTATTGGTGAGCCCGGTTGATAAACCAAATAGGTTCTTGGTGAGCCTTGATAAAAACCAAGTGTTGGGTTCTTGGTGATCCTGGTAAAACCATGTTAGGTTTCTTTGGTGAGCTTATTCAAAACCATAGGGTATTTGGTTTTCTTTGGTGTTCCCGTTAAAACCAAAGTGTAAAGGTTTTGGATTGTGATTCTACAAAACAATCCGACTATATTCAGTTGTGAATATAGTGGAAATCCCAAGTAGTATCTTGGATAGTGGATGTAGGAGCTGGGTTGCTATGAACTACTATAAATTTTGTGTATTTGTGTTGTACTTACTTGACCATATTTAGCTTCTGTAATTTAATACTCTATCACAGCACCTACCACTTATAAGAGATTTTTAATTGCACATTATCTGCTTTCAATTTTTAAATTCCCAGTTCACCCCCCTTTAGGTAGCCACTTGTGCAACAGGTAAAATCCTTCCCCCTCCTAACTTCTGATTTGCTGAAGGTACACTATCCTAATTAGGGGTTTCTCAATCTTCGGGATTCTATATTTTATTATTTTGCATGTGTTTTTGGCGGGTATGATAGTTTCTTTCATTACATATTTGCTTGCAATTCTTTACTTGCTTCCAGGTTATTAGCCTAAAAACTTAAATCCATAAAATTATAAAAAAATAGATTTTCTATTTTTCCTTCCTCTACATCTGTCCTAGGATCATCCCACATTATAAGAGGTCCCAATTTGCAATGTTCTCATCAACCAGACATCTTAACATGTTTCCAAGGCTTCGATTTACTAATTTAGTCTAGCCATCTGTTTATGGGTGGTAGGAGATAGAAATTTTAGCTTAGTTCCTAACATATGCCAGAGGGTCTTCGAAAAGTAACTAGTTAATCGGACATCCCTATCAGACATAATGATTTTAGGAAGGCCATGTGACCTAATCACATTATCAAGAAAATATTTCGCCACCTTGAAAGCATCAAAGGTTTGGGAATAGTGTACAAAATGAGCCATTTTGGAAAACCTATAAACCACAATATAGATTGAATCATGTCTCCTCTGGGTCTTAGGCAATCCTAACATAGAGTCCATATTAAGGCCTTGCCAAGGACAATCAGGCATAGGTAATGGGGTATAAAGGCTAGCGTTTTGCTTCTGCTATTTGGCAACAGCACAAGTTCGACACCTAGCCTTAATCTGGGCAACATTCTTTTTAAGACTTGGCCAATAAAACTGGTCTTCCACAGTTAGAATGGTCTTGTTCCTACTAAAATAACTAGCTATACCTCCTACATTGGTTTCCCAAATTAGAAATTCTCTAAGGGAAGTCCTGGGAATACATAGCTTGTTATCCTTATAAAGGTAGCCATCCTGAAGGGTGTACTCACTATGCGAACTAGATGGTCCTTGTCTCATAGACTGGTAAATCTCACTAAAGTCGGGATATGTCTCATATTATTTTTTCAGCTTATCAAATCTTACAACTTCAGTACTAACAGAGTTTAGGAGCATGGAATGGTGGCTAAGGGAATCAGAAACATTATTCTCAATAATAGCATGATGTTTCAGCATAAAGGTATAGGCTTGAATGTACTCTACCTGCTTATCATGCCTAGGATTTAACCTCTTCTGGGAATTAAGGAATCGGAGTGCTTCATGATCAGAGTATAAAACAAACTCCTATGGTAGTAAGTAATGTCTCCAATATCTCAGGGCTTGTACAATTGCATAAAATTACTTATCATAGGTTGAGTACCTAAGTTTAGCCTTGTTTAATTTTTCACTAAAGAAGGCTACAAGGTGACTTTCTTGACTCTGTACTCCTCCTATACCAACTCCAGAAGCACCACAAGCAACCTCAAAAACATTTGAAAAATTGAGTAACCTCAAAATGGGTGCTTGGGTCATTTTCTCCTTGATGTCTAGGAAGGCTTTATCGGTAGCTTTGGTCCACTCAAAGGTTCCTTTCCTAATGCAGTCAATGATGGGTGCAACTATGGAGCTAAATCCCCAAATAAATCATCTATAGAAGGTAGCTAGGCCATGGAAGCTATGAACATCATGAACACTAGTTGGTACTGGCAACTCAACTATGGACTTAACCTTTTCTTGATCAGCTGATACTCCTTCGGGGGTCAATACAAATCTTACGAAGATGACTCACTAGGTCAAGAACTATCTTTTCATCAAATTTGCATAGAGGCTATCATTTTTAATGGCTTGACAGACTTGTCTGAGATGGTTTATGTGGTCTTCATTAGTCCTACTGTAGATCAAGATATCATCAAAATAAACCATAATAAATTTTTAATAAACGCACTTAGGACTTGGGTCATGATACTCATGAAGGTACTAGGGGCATTGGACAATCCAAAAGGTATCACTACCCACTCATAGAGACCATCCTTAGCTTGAAAGTGGTTTTCCACTCATCCCCTGGTCTGATCCTAACTTGGTGATAGCCGCTCTTAAGGTCAATCTTAGAGAAGATGGTTGCACCGGCCATCATGTCTAAATCCAAATGGGGAATGGAGAATCTATACTTCACTGTTATCTTATTTATGACTCCTTCTTTCTTAGGAGTCAGAAGGGCAGGTACTGCACATGGGCTCAGACTAACCCTAATAAATCCTTTTCTTAAGAGCTCTCCAACTTGGCTTTGCAACTCTAAATGCTCAATAAGATTCAACCTACAGTGTGGGAGGTTTGGCAGGGTGGCTCCTGGGACTATAACTATGGCATGTTGCACGTCCCTTAAAGGTGGTCATGTTGGGAATTATGTATTCCAAAGCCAATCATCTAGGTTGTAGATGGTTGTGCGACTCATGTAAATGTATCTGAATTTTTGAATTTAATAAAAAGTTTATTCTGGTTGTTCATCACATGACATCTACCTAATTAAACTCTTATGTAATGATGTCCTTCGAGCTACCTTGTATGCGATGTAGAGAAGATGCATCGTGTAGTTCATAAATTCATTCGTGACCAAAGGATACACTATTTCAAGATGATGGTGTATCGAATATAGGTCGCTGATGTCATGTCTGTTGGTTGTTCTCTTAACCAAGTAGCATGGAGATGCTGGCTTGACATCAGGTGTTGTGTTTGACACTTCACTGAGCATGACCCTCATACGAGATTCTCTTTCTACCAAAGAGTGTTTTGTATCATAATATGGACTTGAATTATTCCTATGACTTGAGATCACTATGGCAACATGCAAGCAACTCACTGTGCTTAGGTACCGGACTACCCGAATTTTTAATCCGATGATAGAAGGTTGCTGGTATAGTCAAGTACTTGTATAGCGGTAGTAGGATCCAGATAGTATTAATCTCTTCAAATGGTTTGGATTGAATGCTTAATATGCCTTTATTAAGAAAGACCTTAGCCAGGGCATTCCTTTTAAGGAGTTATAGGGATTCTTTATTTGAGATATATTGAGATGGACTAATTAGGGTTAGGCAGTTTAACCCTAAGCCATCCAGAGCATTAGGAGATCAAAGGAATAAGTTCAGTGGTATTCCATGTTCGACAGGTTCTTGTTGCTCTGCAATCTTAGACCAATCCGAACGTCGGGTGTCATTACTAGATGGTGACTTTGGCTGGTATTGAAATTATTCCTGTGCTACCGGTTAGTATTTGAACCTACGAGGTCATACACCATGGGATTTCTTTTTGATTTGTTGGCTTGGGAAACATTCTGACTTGTTTGACAAGGAGTTATCAAATAGCCAATCGAGTCAGCCCGAGGTGAGTTGACTTGAGGCGAGTCGACTCGATTGATGGACTCTGTTGTAAACCGAAACTGCTTCATTTAAGCTTGTAATTGTTGTGGGACTTAATGATGCATGTTTCTTTGTTTTAATTACTATGGTTGCTGAGTCCCAAGGGGCTTGTAACTCCCCTGGATCCTAAAGGTCTCTCTACTTAATCTCTTTAGATTTGAATATGAAAACTTTCACATTTGGTTTTCTGGTTTTCTATTTTCTGCATGCTGAAGAAAAAAGAGGAAGACTAAGAAACTCTACCAATTTCTCTTTTGGTTAGTGTTTTTTCCTTGGTCCCTCAGAGAGATTCTCATAGTGAGGATTGAGTTTTGGGTGGGATTACCAAGCGCGTACCTTCTCTTGAATGTTTGGGATAGAGACAACCAAGAGGATCCTTAGTCTTTGTTCCAACAATGCTGCAACAATAGTTCTTTAAGGAGTTGAAGGATTTCATGCCTCTATGGACATCTCCCTTTAAGTACTAGGTTACATCGATTGTCGTCCCGCATCACAAGCCCCTTTGGGCTACTCCTTGCTGCCACTAGAAGCCCAACATGTACTCCTAGGCATCATTGGAGGGTTGACCAAGTCCAAGCTCAAAGGGAGGTGTCTTTAAGTGAGAAGGAGAAGACTAGCCTAAACGAGTTAGGATTCCTAATTCTTTTAAGCTTTGTAATTCTAACCTAGCTAACAAAGGACATGTAATCTTATTAGAAAAAGGCTTGTTAACCTAAGTGTATGATGCAGAACAAAGAACAAAGAAGCGTATGCAGAAGTAAAAATTAAGATTAATTCTTTTTTTATTATTATTATTATATTTCAGAAATTGGCTTTGACTCAAAGTAAAGTTAAACTAAGTTGAAGGAAACTAGGTAATGATTGAAAGCACAATTTAGAGAAAACTAGGTTATCAGAGTAGTTCAGAAGTAACGAATCGCTGGAGGTTGAGAAACTCCCAGACCTAGGGTTTTGCTCTGAACTTTCAACAGGACAGAAATAGAGAGGAGAGATGGGTTACCAACCAGACAGTGATCTTCACAGAACTTGGGTGGAAGAACTCCCTCGGGCAGATTGTTGGATCCTCGGATTCGGCTATCTTCGCAATGGATCCTCCAATACTGGTCTCGTGGCTGGGTCGGCTTCTCCTGGACTCAAGATCTAGGAAGAAGAAAAACAAGTGACGGATTCAGAGAATCAGGGAAGGATTTACCAGTTTGAAGAACTTGAAGGCTGATGTTGCTGAGATCCGGATTCTCTTGAAGGCTGAGTCGACTCCCTCTAGACAGAGCTTTGGATCTGAAGTATCTGGACTGTAGCTGGATACTGGTGGTCGGCCTGGACTTGGAGAGAGAGGCCGTGGGAGGTGGGATAGGCTAGGGTTTGGTGGATTGAAGTGGATGGTGGGCGGCTAGGGTTTTGGAGTAGAAGTGGCTAACTTAGGGTTTGGGTTTTGGAGATCTCACACCTCCTCAAGGTTCCTGGGGAACCCGGATTTACTCCCTCACGGAGCTCAACACCTGGATGCAAGTGCAGAAGAGAGAAAACACAAAGTTTGCTCACAAAAAAATTTGGTTTCATTCATCTGATTGATTTAAACTTACAAGAGGGGTTTAATTTATAGGACTTTACAAGAGAGTAGGGTTTTACATCTTCCCATGTGGGACTAAAGGAGGGGATCTACAAATCAGGATAATCCATACACATATGGCCGGCCAAGGTTCCAATAAAATTGATTTGGGTTATAAAAGGAAGGTAGATGGTGCCTCCATGCTTGGTTCTTCAAGAAAATATTTTTTTCCTTCTATGCTTGGCCTTATCTGGAAGTGTTTGGGTGCCTCTTAACCTTGCCCTCCAAGAGAAAATTTGTTTCCTTTTATATCTGGCTTTAGTTGGAATGATTAGGGCGCCTCCTAACCTTCCTCTTCAATAGAAATCTCCTTCCTTCCATGGCTCAACCCTTTTCGGATACCTCCTTTTCTTTCTCCCCAAGTTATGGCTCTTTCTAACTTTGTTTTGAATATTTCTGGCAGGTAATGGGCGCCTCCTTGAAGTTCTCTCCAAGAGAATTTCTTCCCTTTCATAGTTTGGTTCTTTTGGGAATGTCTTGGGCCGCCCCCTTGATTTGTGGACCCCTGGTGGATTTCTCCTCAATTGGCGCATGAGAGAAGGGAGCTGCTATCTGTGGTGTGGGGACCAAAGGCTGCTGGATGAAGATGTGGCGCCCCCTGGACTCAGGCGTATGGCTGGGAATGTGGCTGGGAGTGTGGCGCCCACTTGCTTGGCCTTGGGAGAAAATGTAACACCCTAGGTTGAAGCCCTAGTCCACTACTGAGTCAACATGACTCAACAAAATAAAATGCAGGTAATATAGACTCAAGCTAAAATTGAGTTGATCCAGTCAACCCTTATTACAAGCCAAAAAAAACCCTAATTCTTCAAGCAAGGTTAATCAGAGATCCAGATGGAGCTCTGAAGTCTTCTTCTGAGTCTGGTGCCCGCACCAGTGTAACCCTAGTTAGAGAGGTCATGGGAACTCTATAAATACCTCTCCCCTCCCTCTCTTGTAATCATCTCTTTCTTATGAATACAACTTGCTAAAATTTTGTGCTATTGCCTTGTGATTGGTGTGTTTGTTTTGGTTCCTTACTTTGAGTGCTCTCCTTGTGTACCTTAGCCAAATTCCTGCTGCCCTAGCATCCTTTTGCATCCTTGGGGACCAGCCATGCCCAAGGAAAGGAAGCCCTAGCTGGCGTACAAGACAAAGAGCTTCTTCCCTCCCCGGTTGCCATCTCCTAACCCTAATCCCAATTCCTTCAAAACCCTAGTTCCTCTTCTCTTTTTTTATTTGCTGTTTTGATTAACCCTAATGCTTGCAGGATCCTAGAGGTGTTTCACCTCCACAGAGGAGGCTTTCCTTGCCTTCAGACCAGGTCCAGATTAGCCATCTAATTCAAGGAACTGAAGCTTCTTCTTCCAGACTCCGATCAGAGTGTGAGTGATCCCTTCAATTACTAAATAAATAATCTCTGACTGGTAAGAAACCTTTCCTTCTCTTATTATCTAATTTGATAAAGATAAACTATTCTAAATGGGACTTTCTTAACTCTCGGGACCTGGGTACTTATTATCTTGCATGAGTTCTTTGGGATCATGATGATTCCATCCATTGCTATCCTATTTGCTAGTCTTCTTTAGTTTGAGAATTTAGCCTACAAACCTAAATTATAAAAATCATAAAAAAATGATTTTACTATTTTTCCAGTATGTTTAGCAATCTTAGAGTCGTCCTGCATCAGGTTGATATAATTGGTGGGGACATCAGGATCAGACATAGATCACTGAATCCCATATGGTTTACTTACTCATGTGTCAAAATTTTGAAAATTTTATAATCAATTAAGATTGAGTCCTGTAATAAGTTGAGGTTAATTGATTTGTCTCAACTCTCAACCTAGTCAGTATTTTGAATCCTGTACATTAATTATGAGTTCAGTATAAGCCTAATTTTTGCACAAGAGAAGAGGTCACCCAACTTTGGTGTTCCACCAAGCTACATCCAGGAGTCAGAGGACACTACATCATCCCATTGAATTTTGTATGACAACCAGGATCCAAGATGCTTCTAGAAACCTTGATTCCTTCTAGATGGCCTCCAGATGCCCAGATTCCCTTCTAGATGCCAGAGTATATTTTCAGACAAGGGCATCCATAATTCCAATGGTCCACCTACATCCTAGTACAAAGAAATCAAGCCCAGGTTCCAAGCCCAAGCCCTTAAGAAGCAAGATACCACGGAATATTCCTGCTACCAGGCTACTAGGCCACACCAGCTTCTAAAGGCCCAAGCCCATGCACCCAAGCCCCTTTGGGCCGGCCCCTTGCTGCCCCTAGAAGTCCAACATGCCCTCCTAGGCATCCTTGGAGGGTTGACCAAGTCCAAGCTCAAAGGGAGGTGTCCTTAAGTGAGAAGGAGAAGACTAGCCTAACCTAGTTAGGATTCCTAGTTCTTTTAAGCTTTGCAATTCTATCCTAGCTAGGAAAGGACATGTAATCTAACTAGGAAAAGGCTTGTTAACCTAAGTATAACCTTAGTTAGAGAGGGCTTGGGAACTCTATAAATACCCCACCCCTCCCCCTCTTATAATCATATCTTTCTTATGAATACAACTTGCTAAAATTTTGTGATATTGTTGTGTGTTTGGTGTTCTAGTGTTGGTTCTCTTGTTCTTGTATGCTCTCCTTATGTTCCCGATTGAAACCCTGCTGCCCTAGCTTCCATCTGCATCTCTGGAGATCAGCCATGCCAAGAGAAAGACTCCCTTGCTGCTGCCCCAATCAAGCAATGCTTCTTCCCTTGGACATCCACACCTAAACCTAGTTCTTTCAATTCTAAACCCTAGTTTCTTATTCCTTTGTGTAATTACTGTTTTGATTGACCCTGATTCTTGTAGGATCCCGAGGTGCTTCACCTCCCTAGAGGAGGCCTTCTTTGCCTTCAGACTGGGTCCAGATCAGCCATCTGATTCAAGGAACTGAACTTCATCATCCAGACATCAATCAGAGTGTGAGTGATCCTTTCTACTACAAAGTTTTCAATCTCTGATGGTAAGAAACCTTCCCTTCTCTTGATATCTATTTTGATGAAGATAAGCTATCCTAAACCTGGAGTTTCTCAACTCTCAGGTCCTGGCTACTTATTATCTTACATGAGTTCTTTGCAATTATGATTATTCTATGCATTGCTATCCTATTTTCTAGTTCTTACTTTTATTTGAGAATTTATCCTAGAAACCTAAATTATAAAAATCATTAAAAAAAATTTAGTTTACTATTTTACCTACATGTTTAGAAATCTTAGACATCCTGCATCAGTTTGGTATCATAGCAGGTTTAGGATAGTTTTTATCTGCTTTATATTCACAAACCCTAATTTTTGCATCCTGTCCAATGCATTAGGTGTATGTTTTGCATCTGATTTCTATCATCTAAAAATTTTATTTTTCTATGAAATTTGCATGAATTATGTCCTGTCATGTCCTATATTTTATTAAAATTTTTAATTAATTTTACACAAAGCCTATGTCATTAAAACTTGGCATATTAGAAACTCTAATAGAATCCTAATAATTTTTGTAGCAGTCCAAAGACCCTAGGATTTGCATCATCATATGATTTCTTTTCTACATGAAACTTGTAGGTATCATCATGATCATCTATCCTCTGCTGTAGAAATTTTTTGATTTTTTTCTACATCAGGATCTATGTCAAAATCTGCATCATCCGAAACCTTAATTTCATAAATTTTGCACTTACTTGACCCAACCTAATCAACTTCCACACCCCAATCCCAAGCCAAACATTCTTTGATAATCCCAGTTAACATAAACCTAACTTGACATCTCATAAATTAATTAAAAGTCATTTTATTTTCTGATTGTTTTAGATTGTATCGGGACCATTAAATGTTCATCATCTTTTAATCTAATCTTAAGGGCAATCAATATAACATCAAGGCAGGAGGTCATAACATGTCCTGGGCCCAAAACAACCATCTAGCATTTCCATCCAAGCCTTAATTAAAATTGATTAGACTTAATTTGCCCTAGAGGGCTAGGTGACACCCACAGGTCGGGTCCGAATTGTATGGGCAAACTAGTGCATTTAATCCTTTAGCTATTATTGAAAGCTGTTGTCTAAGGCTGGGGTTCCAGAGTCAAACGACATAATTGGATGGTGTTTTACAATTAGGACCCTGTAACAAGTAGGGGGAGCCTCCCACCACCCCACCACCTACCTAGCCAGTGGAAGGATTAGCTATTGGGTTAAGTGTAAGTTGAGCTGACCCATTCAGTTTTGATTTTAGGTCTAGGAAATCCTAGTTTTTACTAGCCTTTTGCATGCTTGACTACATCATGACACTTTGTTTGATTGTTTACATGACCATTAGATTAGGAACCCAATGCCAATAGCCTTAATCCAACCCTATGGGAACCCCATACTATGATGCTGAATCCTATAACCCTGAATCCTATAACCTTAGATCCTATGACCCTGAATCCTATGACCTAAATCTTATGACCATGAATCCAATGACCATGAATCCTATAACCCTAGATCCTATGACCATGAATCCTATAACCCTAGATCCTATGACCCTGATCCTATGACCCTGAATCATATGACCCTGAACCCTGTAACTCTAGATCCTATGACCTTGAACACTTTAACTCTAGATCCTGTGACCCTGAACCCAATAACCCTAGATCCTACGACCCAGAATCCTATGACCCATACCCAGAACCCAAACCCTATTACCCTTCCAGTCCCTATTACCCTAGCCCCTATTTACCTAGATGTACTCAATTCCAATCCTATGTATTCAGATCCAATGGCTCTAGATCCTATTATACCCGATCCAATGATCATGAATTTTTAAACCAATGGTTCCAACCGAGTCAAGGTAATAAAACAGTTTCTGAATACATTGACCAATTTGATGAGTTTTATGGGACATGTTACACAATTGAATATGAGTCTCAAATCATATCTAGGTTTTGGGCTGACCTACGTAGAGATGTCCAGGGTGAATTATTTAGATGGCAAATTCGAGACCTAGGTGATGCCTATCACATAGCTTTGGAATTCAAGTCAAACCTTAGGACTGAACCCATAACCTATGAACCCATAACCCTTAGTCAGCCTAAATCGACTAGGATCAGTGCCCATATTCAGAACCCTTGTATTAATCAAGAACACCTTAGTCAATCCATCCCTGTTACCCCAGATATTAGCCAATTTTCCTTTAGCCAAACCCCTCCTACTACCACATTGGTTCACCAAGATGACCTAAAGAGGAGGTATATGAGGCTGATCCAAGTTTGGTAGAGGAGTATGAAGAAGATGAGTCTATTGAAGATCTAGAAGAAGAAACACCTACAAAAGATCCAGAAGTAGTTGACTATAACCAAACCCTAATAGAAACCAACCTAGAATTAGTTGAGTTTGAAGTCCAACCCAGTTCAACCATGGACACATATTAGAGATTTTCATGAAAGCCATGATTAAACAGTTTGACCAGTTGAAACACAATCATGACCAAAGGAATAAAATGTTTGACTAACTGATTTTTTCATGTGCATGCTTGATAGAAAAATGTCCTAAGAGCCAATCATTGTATGGGCCTTTTTGTAAACTTCTAACTCATGTATGACATCATTATTTATAATAATGGCATTTGATTTATCATATACTGTTGTGTTATGTTTTTGACTATGATGAACCCCATTAAGTAGGGCAATGGAATTAGGGTTGTGATAAAATAACAGTGAGACCTAATTCCTATAAATCCTAATCTAGAATGTTCCTAGTCATTGGATCATCGATTCGGGGATCGATGAATCTGGTAAGACTAGCTTATCCTATGTATGCTCAGTTGATGAGGATGGTTGGTCTCACAGCCACTTGTGCAAATATACTAATACAAGGATAAGGGTGTTCATTAGGTTATGAATACACTGAATTGATTCGCACCGGGACTATCTTATGGAAGTCTTACTCCTTCTCAGATGATAGGTCCCGAAGTAGAAGTTGTGAATGTGATCTTCAGACCTGAGGTTAGCATGGTTCCTTGTGCACACTAAGCCATACTTTGGTTCATACTCATTCATGGCATTGCGAAATGTACGGGTGTTCTGGGTATGGTGGAAGGTGTATGAAGGATCTGAGTAGACTAGCAAGGAATTGATCAATCTTGGTAAGAGGATATGTTATCCTGTGTAATCTCTTCGATGAGTGACTCAAAGAATCTTTGCAAAGTGGGATGAGATTAGAAATGGTTTTTAATCAATCATCAGCTGAGTCCTCATGATCGAGCTAAGATTCAATATGACTAAGTGTTAGGGTTTGACATTTATCCATGCACATCACTTAATCGGGATAATGGGAGATCAAAAGATTGAATTGCACGGTAACTTACTACTAAAGGGTATTTTGATAATTTCTATCAAATTCTTTATCTTTTGGATAGGCATGACACATTCTAGATGTCAATATTATCTTTTGGGTTTTCATGAATTAATTGGGTTGGTTTAATGAGTCAATTCAATGTGTGATTCGAATTGGACAATTAGGTAAGCCGATTTGACCTAATTAGGTAATCGGGTATGATCGGATCAAATCGGCTCAAACCTAAACCTACTACTGGCTAGATGTGGAACCCAATGGGTCACACACAATAGAGAGTTGGTCAAGGAAGTCACTCATGGTTTAATTAGGGTCATGGGATCCTAATTGGTTAGCCATATTGCATATTAGCATATTTAGGCTAACCCAATTCCTAACCCAATTGGATTAGATCTGGTTGCTTGCTAATTGGGCTAACCTAATTAAGAAAAACATAAGTTAAGATGAGTCCTAAGTAGGATAGCCAAATTAGAGCTTGATCTAATATTATTTTGGTATTTTGGACGTCTTATTGAAGAGTCCATTTGAGTTGGGACTCTATATGCCAAAATGACACCATGGCATTCAAAATGGCCTATAAGAGTCTATAGTCCTTTGATCTGAAAAATATTTATATGGATGGAAAGAGGACTTAATGTTCTTTCTTTTGACACTTATATTTTATATGCTTTGACTAGTCAAAGGTTGCATGGGGTGTGGATAATGTTGACCACGAAATAAAGGGTCTCTTGGCGCCTCATGGCACGCGCGGGAGATGAAGGTGCACGCAGAAGGACAAGAGTCCTTCTATAGATAAAACACTGGAGTGTTTCATTTCAAGGGGTGCCTTCTCATCTTACCCCACACCTCTTGGATATGTTTGACCGGTCAAGGCCCTTTTTGAAATGGCATGAAAAAGGGATGGAAGCAAAAGCGCACATGAAGAGATGCGTATCTTCATGTGGCACCCGCCCTGAAGAGAGTCCTTCTACTTTCAGAACTCTTCATATTCTCCAGTGTTTGGAGATTGAAGAGGCATTTCTTGGCTTCTTGGGACCCGTACTTGCCATGTGGCAAGTCACAGATTGTCCAGGAAAATGGACGGATGCCAATATGTCTTTTGGTGCATGAGGAGACATATTGGATATGATTTTACGGACTTGAAAAATCAAATCTAACAACCTATTGGAGGACATATCACACGCCCCTCTTAAAACTATAAATTGGGCTGGTGATATGAGTTTCAGATAATCTTTTTCTCCATAAAGATATTCTGAGTGTTGATAAATCTTGGATTTACACGATTATTTTTAGTATTTTAGTTAATTATTGGTACTAACATTCTTTTAATAACCTAATTTCATAATTAATTTGGACTTTCTTGCAAAACTAATTATTTTAAAATATATTTGAAAAGTGTGAAATTAGAGTACGTTCATGAAAAATAGATTTCAAGTAAAAGCACCACACACCCATTTAAATGATTAATAAAGCATTTAATAATTATAATTAATGATCATGGAATTGGTAAAATTAATAAGATTGAAACCCACCAATAGGTAGAGCTTGATTTATGGAATCCAACGACGCAAACGATACTTAAATCAGGTTTGAAATGAAGAAGTTATGAATTTTCTAAGACTTTTGCACATTTTGATGCTGCACGGTTTTTGGAGCAGCCGGTCCTTGTTTTTTTATTTTGCAATTTGGTTTACCGGTAGCCATGGCTGCGGTCCACGGCCTATTCCGTGGACCACGGCCCTCCAGAGGTGCCAAAATTCACCGGGAAGCATGCCGGCGGTGTCCCTGGCCGGAGGAGAAGCTCCGGCGATACTTTGACGGTCGGTGGCGGTGTTTTTCGACGGCAAAAGAGAGGAGGCAACCCACGTTCCCCACGGCCACCTCCTCCATGCATGGCCACCTCCTCCATGCACGACCAGCTCCTCCACACACGGCCACCTCCTCCACGCGCAGCCACCCACCTCCTCCACACGCGCAGCCACACATGCCCTCCACGACGGCCACCTCCTACATGCACGGCCACCTCCTCTACGGCGGCCACCTCCTCCACGCGTAGCCACGCACGCCCTCCACGGTGGCCACCTCCTCCACGTGCAGCCCACGGGCATTCTTCACGGGCAGCAGTGCATTGCCGAGCTCCTCCACGCGCAGGCCGAGCTCCTCCACGCGCCGTCCGCAGGTGTTCTCCACGGTGGCGCAGTCCATAGCCGGGCAAGCACTCCACGCGTAGGCCGAGCTCCTCCACGCGCACGGTGGCGCAGCCCACGGGCATTCTCCATGGCCGCACATGTCCGCGGGCATTCTCCACGATGGCTCCACGCGCACGGCCATGCTTCTCCACGGGCGTTGCCAAGCGGTCGTCACGGCATAATCTGGGCATTCTCCACGAGCTCCGCGGCGTAATCAATGGAGCAACAATGGCAGTCACGTTTTTTTTTTGTCCCACATCGCTAATGTGTAACGAGCTCCCCTCTCCGGTCAATTATAAAATGAACCCCATTGTGCAAGATAGAGGGATCCCAGAGAAAAGACAAGGTACAGGATAAAGGGCATTGCTTGGGTTACGGGTTGGCTTTTGGGAGTGAGGTTTCTCAAAGGAGAGCGTGTCCCTACACAATCTTCCAGCCTTCTCTCTCTCTGAGATCAGGATCCGAAGAAGAAGATGCAGAGGAAGCCCAGTTCGCTCCACGGAGTACGAAGGAAGGAGCTATCTTCCCGACGAGGCTGCGCCGATCTGTTCTTATCTTTGTTACTTATTTTGTTAATTTAATTTTTTTTTGCATTGTATCTAGACATTAAATTTCAATCAATGCAATATTTTTTTAACTCCTGTCTTTCGTCTTGTCTGCACGTAGATGCTAGGATCTAAATAATAGATCCTAGTGCCAAGTTTACTTTTCCTAGAATTTTAATTTTTTTTATATTTTTTGACTTCAAATATATTTTTTTTTTTTTACAAGATCAAAAAGATTTCAAATCCTAAATACCGCCTTCTCTGTGGATTCGACCCGACTCCTCTTGCTATGCATTTTTAAATATTTTAAGAAGTCGGATTTTAAACTGATAGCCACGGTGTTTTAACGACAACCCCGCGGATCTACCAAGTGTTCTTCCACTTCTCCCTCCCTCCTTCTTACTTTAGGACAAGACTTGTCTTGTTAAGACAAGGTCTTTTCTACTATGACAAGGCTTATTTTTAGGACATAAGCCTAAGGGGTCCTAAAGTAGGATTGTCCTAAAACCAAGAGTGGTATAGGACTGTGTCCAGAGAGCCCTACAGTAGGACAGGGTGTCCTACAGTGGTCAAAGGTCAAAAGGCTGAGAAAAGAGTCCTGTTGAAGCAAGCAACCCTAGTAGGGATTCTTCCTTGGTACCATTCTCGTGTGGATCACCGTTGGAGGGACTATACTTGTGAGCCTCGTATAAAGTATTGGATTTCAGTGATCCAGGTATGTATTCTGACTTCATTTATGTTTTGTTGATTGGTATTGCATAAGGGGTTCCTGGGAATTATGGTTTTCTTGCCAATTAGGGTTTCATGATTAGAATTTTTGTTTTGAAATTCACTTCCACATTCTACATGATTCTCGATACCCTGGGAGAATTCCCAACAATGCCATGCTAGGGTCAAATGTAGAAAGTTTATAGTCTGTTAGGTTTTGTCCCTTAGAGTCTAATAAAATTTTTTTTGATAGGAAAGTCTAGTCGAGTCTATTCGATTTAGTTGAGTCCAATAAATCCATAGCCCCGAATCATCAATTCGCACATACACTAGCCTCTACACAGTATCTGCATTTGAAAATTAGTCAAGAGTTGAACATAAGTAATAAACTAAATAATAACTTGGCTAATTCCCAAAGGAAAGATAAAGAATTTTTTATGCAGAGGATTCTGTAATTGCAAAGGAATTTTCTGCTCGCAAAGCTAGCCCTCAAAAATAATGAAGAGTAACGGACCCAACGCCTATGTGCTTGAGATATCACCTGATTTAGGTATTTGCTTTACCTTCATCATCTCAGATCTTATAGAGTCTATGGAGCCAGAAGTGATACCCAGCAAGCCCTTTGAGCCACTCCCTTTCTTTGTGAGTGAACCAACCCCAGAGTGACCATATACAGTTTGGCCTTTTAGTGAGGTAAAGATTGAGAGAACTATGGACGATCAAGCTATCAGCACTTGGTATAGAGACTATCAGTGGTATTTGGTCTGGTGGTAAGGTCAGCCAGAATCTGATGACTCGTGGATCACCCATGAGGATCTGTAGCACCTCAACCCAGACCTACCTGAGCACTACGGAGACAAATTGACCCTTACTCGACGGGGCCGAGTTCCTCCCGCCATAGGAGAATTGGTGGGCACACCAGGATTAAACACAGATCATTGGATCCCATATGGTTTACTTAGTCATGTGTCAAAATTTTAAAAATTTTGTAATCAATTAAGATTGAATCCTGTAATAAGTTGAGGTTAGTTGATTTGTCTCAACCCTCAACCTAGTCAGTATTTTAAGTCACGTACATCAATTATGAGTCCAGTATGAGCCCAATTTTTGTACAAGAGAGGAGGTCACCCTACTTTGGAGTTCCAATAAGCCACATCTAGGAGTTAGAGGCCACTACATCAGTCCATTGGATTTTGTATGACAATATAGGATCCAAGATGCTTCTAGATATCCTGATTCATTCCAGATGCCCTCCAGATGCCCAGATTCCCTTCCAAATGCCAGAGTATATTCCTAGACCAGGGAATCCATGATTCTAGAGGTCTACCTGCATCCTAGTCTAAAGAAATCAAGCCCAGGTGCCAAGCCAAAGCCCTTAAGAAGCAAGATACTAAGGAATATTCCTGCTACTAGGCTAACAGGCCACCCCAGCTTCCAGAGGCCCAAGCCCATGCACCCAAGTCCCTTTTGGCTGGGCCCTTACTGCCCCTAGAGACTCGACACACCCTCCTAGGCATCCTTGGAGGGTTGACCAAGTCCAAGCTCAAGGGAGGTGTCCGTAAGTGAGAAGGCGAAGACTAGCCTAACCTAGTTAGGATTCCTAGTTCTTTTAAGATTTGCAATTCTATCCTAGCTAGGAAAGGACATGTAATCTAACTAGAAAAAGGCTTGTTAACCTAAGTGTTACACTAGTTAGAGAGGGCATGGGAACTCTATAAATATCCCACCCCTCTCCTTCTTGTTATCAACTCTTTCTTATGTATACAACTTGCTGAAATTTTATGATATTGCCTTGTGTTTGGTGTTCTAGTGTCGGTTCTCTTGTTCTTGTGTGGTCTACTTGTATTCCCGTATTGAAACCCTACAACCCTTGCTTCCATCTACATCTTTGGAGATCAGCCACACCCAGAGAAAGATGCCCTAGCTGCTATCCCAATCAAGCAACTGCTTCTTCCCTAGGACATCCACACCCAAACCTAGTTCTTTCAATTCTAAACTCTAGTTTCTTATTCCTTTGTTTAATTGCTATTTGATTAACCTTGACACTTGTAGGATCCCCGAGGCACTTCAACTCCCCAAAGGAGGTCATCTTTGCCTTCAGATTGGGTCCAGATCAGCCATAAAATTCAAGGAACCAAACTTCATCATCCAGACTCCAATCTGAGTGTGAGTGATCCTTTTTACAGCAAAGTTTTCTATCTCTGACTGGTAAGAAACCTTCCCTTCTCTTAATATCTATTTTGATGAGGATAAGCTATCCTAAACCGGGAGTTTCTCAACTCTCGGGTCTTGGCTACTTATTATCTTGCATAAGTTCTTTGCGATCATGATGATTCTATGCACTGCCATCCTATTTGCTAGTTCTTACTTTTGTTTGGAAATTTAGCCTACAAACCTAAATTATAAAAATCATAAAAATAATTAGTTTACTGTTTTCCCTGTATGTTTAGAAATCTTAGAGTCATCCCGAATCAATGTTGAATGGTTATATTTTGATGATTGTACAAGTGAAGAATGGTGTATATGTACTGTCACAGCCTGTCACTATATTATACACTGCTAATAAGTGCCCTAGGTTAGACAAAGTCAATGATACTTATCTCTGGCATTGTAGGCTAGGTCATATAAATAAGAATAGGATAAATAAGTTGGTGGGAGAAAGTCTTTTGATATCACAGAGAGTGATTCTTTACAAACTTATGAATCTTGTCTACTTGGAAAAATGACCAAATCACCTTTTACTAGAAGAGGTGAAAGAGCCAGTGATATTCTAAGTGGTCTACATACTGATGTATATGGACCTATGAACATCAGTACAAGACGTGGGAATGATTATTTCATTACATTCACAAATGACCTATCAAGGTATGGTTATGTCTACCTGATGAGACATAAATTTGACTCGTTTGAAATGTTCAAACATTATCGTAATGAAGTTGAAAAACAAATTACGAAGTTTATCAAAACCTTTCGATCAGATCAAGGTGGTGAATATCTTTCCAGTGAGTTTCTGACTTATCTTGAAAAGAATGAGATTCTCTCTCAATGGAGTCCTCTGGGGACAGCTCAGTTAAATGGTGTATCTGAAAGGAGGAATAAAACTCTATTGGACATGGTTCGATCCATGATGGGCTTAGCAAGTCTACCTAAATCCTTTTGGGGATATGCTCTTGAGTCAGCATGTTACCTTCTGAATAGAGTTCCAAGTAAGTCCGTTGATAAGACACCATACGAAATATGGACTGGATATAAGCCAACTCTCTCTCACCTTTGGGTTTGGTGTCTTCGGCTTATGTTAAGCGTCTGGCATGGATAAGCTAGGACCTAAGTCTGATAGGTGTCTCTTTGTTTGGTATCCCAAAGAATCCAAAGGGTATTATTTCTATCTACCTGAGAAACAAAAGTTATTTGTCAATCTTAGGGCAACCTTTTTAGAAAGGGAGTACCTTGGTCAAGATACTCAAGCCACTGAGGTTGAACTTAGGGAAGTTCAACAGATAGTAAAACCTTCTCACTCTAAGGCCACTATAGAACCAGATTTGATTTGATTAGATCTAGAGCACATAGTGCAACCATTAAAGAGATCTGGTAGAGTACCATGTCAACCGGACATATACTACGATATCTTGGTCTGAAATGTTGATGGTGTTGAGCTCGATGAGAATAACGAGGATCCGATCACCTGTATGGATGAGATGTCAAGGTCTGATTCTAGGTCATGGTTGGGAGTTATGAAATCTGAAATGGAGTCCATGAAAATCAACAATGTATGGGCATTGGCTGATCCACCTGAAAGGATAAAACTCATTGGGTGCAAATGGATCTTGAAGAGCAAACGGGGCGTAGATGGGCAGGTGGAAACCTATAAAGCCCATCTGGTTACTAAGGGATATCGTTAGCATTATGTTATTGACTATGATGAGACATTTTCTCCTTTGATAATGCTCAAGTCCATTCGGATTATGCTTACTATAGCAGTACATTTAGATTATGAAATCTGGCAAATGGAGTCCGAACAGCTTTCCTAAATGATGAGCTTCAAGAAGAGGTGTATATCATGCAACCTGAAGGGTTCACATCATATATGAGTCTAAAGTGTGCAAGCTTCAGAGATCCATTTATGGATTGAAGCAGGTTTCTCAGAGTTGGAATATGTGCTTTGATATGTATATCAAGACGAATGGTTTCATTAGGAATGAAAAGGAACCTTGTATATATAAATGGGCAAATGGTTCTATAGTTAAATTTTTGTTTTGTAGGTGGATGATATTCTCATAATTGGGAATGACATTCCAACATTACAGGGAATAAAGGTCTGGCTTTCATCTCAATTCTCTATGAAAGACTTAGGTGAAGCCTCATACATACTGGGTATGAAGATCTATAGAGATAGATCTAAGAGACTTCTGGGACTATTGATGTGGGACAGTTATGAAAACCTAATCTACTGATTATTAAGCTAATTAACAGAGAAAAATAGAGATTAAGATTTTTTTTGATTTTCAGTTTTTAGAGACTTAAAGTAAGCAATTAATGTAAACTAGTCAACTAGTTTATGCCTGCATGAGTAGATCTAATAAAGCAACTCAAAATCTGAATTTGGTGGCTATGAAACAATGGTAAACTAGGGTCTACTTTCAAAGATCAGAAACTAAAGAGTAGAAAAAGGTTTTTGATTTTTACCAATGAAGAATTTTTCCTCTGAAGTAGATCTTTTGGAACTCTCAAGATCTCACAGTAGGGCTTCAAGATCTCGATCTTCAGGCTCGATCTTCTGCAATATCGGTTTCAAGGCAAAAACACCTCGACTTTAGTTCTTGATCACTTGTAATCACACAACAAAGAAGATTTTAGTTAGAAAGAGGCAAAGAAGGAAAAGGATGGAAAAGTGAAAGAGAAGAGGGAAGGAAGAGGTTGGCTAAGGTTTTTCTGATGTTTGGATAAGTAGGGATACTAGGGCCTCACACCCCGTGATGCTATGAAGAAAAAAGGAAAGCGCTTCACACCTCACGATGCACATAGCAAAAGAAAAATTTTGACATAATATCATTTTATTTTATAAATAATCATTAATAATACAGGGGGGTTGATGGAGTATTTATAGACCAACAACTAAAGATGTAAGGGTTACAAAGACTAGTATTTGTTTCCCTTATGCAACAACTCCTGGAGACCTTGCTCTAGGCATCTTGGACTCCTGCTATTGGGATAATCTTGGACTCTCTCCAAGGTGGGCGACATCGTGGAATTCTCCATCCAAGTGGGTGCCAAGTTTGAGGATTGGTGAAGTGTCATGATGAATTGCCAAGATTGCTTCATGGGTTGCCTTGATTGCTAGACTCTAAAGTCTGGATGATGTGGGCTCCTGCAGGATGGTGAACGCTTCAATCTGGATAGAAAAAGACTCAAGAGTTCTTATAAGATTCTTGAGTTCCATAATCTTGAGCAACTTGGAACCTGTTTGATCTAAACACTCGAGGTAGAGAACTATTGAACCTTTTTCATATTAGGCAATCAACTAGGCTTAAAACTCTTGGAAGTTGGTGTCAAAGAGAGGAAGGGAAGCTTGAACAAATCCTTGGAATTTTGGCATGATTTATTTGTGCGGGAGGGTGCAAGTTTTGAGATTCCTTCTGCTATACTCTTCTTAAAAATAAGTGGCACCATTTAATTCTTGAATGATGTGGCCGACTATAGATAAATGACATGGCTTGTGGGATATCCAAACATAAGTGACATGCCATGTGTTCTTATCCAGGATGATGTGGCAAGTAATGTCCAAACAAAACTAACATGTCATCTGATAATGTCTTGGATGAGGTGGCAGATAATGTCCAAAATCTTGAAAAGGTGGTGCCAAGACTTGGTTCGGCTAGCACATGGCTTGACTTAGCACATGGAGTCACTTGGAATCTGATTTAGGAGCACATGGGTCTTCAATTGGGTCCCCCTTGTATTACAGGACTCAATAACTAATAATTACAAGATATAAAACTAATTAAACCAACTAAATAACTAAAGCACCACTTGATCAATTGGAACCCAATTTGACCATAAGGCAAAACATGTAAACAAGTGGTTCAACTTGGTAAAAGGGGTTTGGCCCAAAAGTCTAAAAAATAAAAATCTTAATTACAGTTGGTAAAAAGGGCTAAACCCAACTAACCCTAAATAGCAAAATTTAAAATAACATATTTATAGGTAAAAGAGGTTTGGGTTTAGGGCTTTATTCATAGGACATCCATAGGGATGTGGGTTCGACCAGTCGATTTTTTCTAGCCCTGGTGTCCGCACCAATTCTCCAAGGGTGGGAGAAACTTGACCCTGTCAAGTATAGGTCAACTTTGCTATGATAGTGCTTTAGTACGTCTGGGTCAACTCTTTGTAAGTCCTCTCTGATGATCCAAGAATCATCAGTCTCTGGTCATCCTTGCCAATGAACCAGATATTGCTGATAATCTTTGCCCTGAGTAGCGATAATCTTGTCATCCAAGATCTGCTCGATCCTGTCTCTTCGAGCTAGTGGGATGACAGGTGGACACATATGGGTTGGCTCACTTTCAATGATTGGATTAGGCCCAAAAGGCTCACTAGGAATCAACGTTGGCTCCCTATACTCGATAAGGTCTGAAACGTTGAAAGTAGAACTAATGCCTAGTTTAGGTGGTAACTCATGCACGTAGGCATTAGGTCCGATTTTCTTAATTACTTTGTGTGGTCCACTACTACGGGCATGTAACTTCTTCATGGTTACAGGTTGGAATCGTTTAGGTCATAGTCTAACCATGACAAAGTCTCCTTCATTGTATTATTTTTGTCTTTTTCTTGAATTAGCCATATATTTATATGATTCTTATGCAATTCTTTAATATGTTCAACATATTACTCTGCAAATGTCTAAAAGACTTACTATCCATTACTAGTGAAGAAAATTTATTTATTTATTTATTTATTTTTGTCTTTTTAAGTTTTAATTTCAATTCTGTGTTTGACCCTTGGTCGGTGGGTGACATCCAGATGAAAACTTAACATGAACTCCTAATAGATGCCATAAGGTTCTCTAGAAATAGGTGGAAAATCTAACAAGGTCAAAGGATTGATGAAACATGCTAACCTCAACAAAGTGAAACCTAATGGTTTTAGAAATATTGGAAACTTTAGGAAAGGGTAGGAAATAAGAAGTGGATTTGGGGGTGACTTGGTAGGGTAGGAAATAAGAAAAGGGCTCATGGATTAGTCCTAGACTAACAGTGTTAACCTTTAAGGTTTGACATTGATTCATAACTACAGGGAATAAAGTGTTAGCCTAAAGAAAGGACGGGTCAAGAATTTTTGGAAAATGAACTTTAATGGGGATTGATGGATTGAATTCTTCCAAAGGTTGCTAGTTTGGATAGTTCAAGTCCTCACAGATTACTTCAGGACTAAGCACTATAGCTTGACTCTTTTCTAGGGTTTCCCCAGGTAAGGTCCTAGCAGGTGGGTTAGACTTCTCATTGTTCTTTTTTACTACTTGTCCTTTAGTCAGGGTATAATTAGGGTCAACTAACTCTAGGCTAGCATCAGTCTGGGTGCGTACCGGGTTAGCTAATCTTGGGTCTACCATATGTATTTCCTCTTCTCCCTCATACTATCCACTAAGTTCACCTCATCCTCATACATTTCCACTTCAATGTCATCCTGGTGAACCAATACGGTAGTTGGAGTAGGTCGATTAATGAAAAATTGGCTAGGATTTGGGCTAGCAGTGGTGGGTGGCTCAGATTAGGGTTGAGTCAGCTCGAGTTAGAATTGGGTTGACTCGATTGAGGAATGGGCCAACTCAGGTGGATTTGACTAGATCCTAATTTTTGATAAGGTGCATTGATCTTAGTGGGTCAGGCTGATTAATAGGAACCTGACTAGCACTTTGTTGATTCCTATTGGTTTTGGGTTTCTTGGGTTCGTAGAATATAGGTTAGACCTATGGGTTATGGATTTGGGTTCGTAGGAGCTGGGTTCATATGATTTAGGTAGGTACTTTTCATAAAGTTCAAGTTTTATGTCACTCCAAGTAGTTATGGGGATGACTTTTCTTCGTCTAATTATTCTTTCAACATCATCATAAATTCTAGCCTGGTGTGGTAACTTAAGCTTAGCAATCTTAAACTTTCTTTCATCAGACACTAGTTCCCTCTCAAAATACTCATCCATACCTTCTTCCTAATCAACATAATCCTCAAGATCATGATCACCACTAAATGTAGGTTCTTCTACACTAAAATTCCTATTGGCTCTCTCATCCTAGTTTATAAAATCATAATTGGGTCTCCTATGGCTTGTCTCCCAAATTTGGTCCTGGTGACAGGCTATCCTAGGGTTGGGTTCTAGCATTGGGTCAGGGTGTGTCTCAAATTTAGGCTTAGTATGGGTCTTTCTGGTCCTTTCAAGCTTTCTTAAACGGTCATCTAGTCGGTCAAACCTATAGTTCATTTGGGTACATTGTTCAGTCATGAACCTAAGGAAGGTCTCAAAATTGGGATCCAAAATTAAATTGAGTTGGGTTTGTGTGAGACTACTTGTATGGAGTTCCCAATCTAGTAGCCATGCAATGTAATCACACAAGAAAATTGAACTAGAGTTTCTTAGACCTAGAGCTCCAGTAGAATGGGTTAGCACAACTTACGACCAACTCAGCAATTACCTTGTCCACTGGCCAGGTAAGAGGTGGGGTCATGGGAGGCTCTCCCTACTTTCACAGGGTCCTAATAAAAATCCATGAATTCGCATAGGGCATTTGCCTCTGGACCTCTAGCCTTAGACACTAGATTCAAATGATAATCAAAGGATTGGGTGCACTAGCTTTCACACAAAACTTGGAACTCGACCTTGTTGGTGTCCCTAAACTGCTTTAAATTTCTAATTGATTTTAATTAGGGTTAGGTTCAATGCAAAGGTGGTGGTTGTGGGCCCATGATAGGTGATGAGATCCTGCCTTGAGATGCTCAAGTGCCCTTAAGATTCTGTTACTTGATGATGCAATCACACAAATATGAAACCCTAGATGCAGTAAAATTTAAAGAATTAAAAATAATAGAAAAATAAAAATTAATTAATTTTTAAAATTATCTTCAAAATTAGTTTCAGATCTAATTATTTTCAAATTTTTGATCTTGGGATATCACGTCCGGCCGTAGCTTATTACTCCCACGGGTCGTGACAGTATACTTGCGTATTCCCGCTTTGGAGGCGTGATTTCCTTCTATTAGAAAATAGCAAATAATTTTTTTCTGATTTTTTTTGAGATTAAACAAAGGATTAATAGAGGATTATCAAAAAACTAATAACTAATTTATTTGAATTTTTTTAGTTAGGTTTTATGCAATTTTAATTTCAGCCTAGTTTAACCTTCGCTCTGATGCCAAAACTGATGCGGGACAATTATGAAAACCTAATCTACTGATTATTAACCTAATTAATATAGAAAAATAGAGATTAAGATTTTATATGATTTTCAGTTTTTAGTGACTCAAAGTAAGCAATTAAGGTAAACTAGTCAACTAGTTTATGCCTGCACGAGTAGATCTAACAAAGCAACTCAAAAATCAGGATTTGGTGGTTATGAAATCACCGTAAACTAGGACCTGCTTTCAAAGATCAAAAACTAAAGTGTAGGGAAAGGTTTTTGAATTTTACCAACGAAGAATTTTTTCTCTGAAGTAGATATGTTTGAACTCTCAGGATCTCGCGGCAGGGCTTCAAGATCTAGATCTTCGGGCTCCGATCTTCCATGATATCGGTTTGAAGAGAAGAACACCATGACTTTTGTTCCTGATCACCTGCAATCACTCAACAAAGAAGATTTCAGCTAGAAAAAAGCAAAGAAGTGAAAGGATGGAAAAGTGAAAGGGAAGAGGGAAGGAAGAGGTTGGCTACAATTTTTTTGATGTCTAGATAAGTAGGATAACTAGGGCCTCACACCCCGCGATGCTCCGAAGAACAAAGGAAAGGGCCTCACACCCCGTGATGCACACAGCAAAAGAAAAATTTTGACAGAATGTCATTGTACTTCATCAATAATCATTAATAATACAAGGGGCTTGATGGAGTATTTATAGACCAACATCCAGAGATATAAGGGTTACAAAGACTAGTATTTGTTTCCCTTAGGCAACAACTCCTGGAGACCTTGCTTTGGGTGTCTTGGACACCTACTCTTCAGCTAATCTGGGACTCTCTCCAAGGTGAGTGACATCATGGAATTCTCCATCCAAGGGGGTGCCAAGGTTGAGGATTGGTTGATACAGAAAAAAAGAAAAGGATGATGAAGGATGAGAAAGATGATGCTAGCACGGATGATGCAAAGGTGGTTATATCTTGTTTTCTTTTAGGGTTTTATCTTGATTCCCGAAGACGAACAAAAGGGAAAAGATAGGATAAATTGTAACAACGAAACCAATGCCAACAGGTAGAATCTCTAAGGAGTAGGGATGGAGAACAGGACCCCGGGATTGAGAAACCCCGGTAGGACTAGCTCGCCAAACAATACCTTACCTGGAAGAAATAGGCATGAACCTCCACGCTTGTCGCACCCGATGACGAGATCGCTCTCACTTGGTGGATGCGGCCTGGATGCTCGAGCAGTCAGTACCCGCGATGGCGCCAGCTTCCAGGTTACGTGATCGTGAAGGTGAGGTGAACCGTCTCCGATGCCTGTGGTACTTGGAAAGACCTGAAAACAAATCCGTGACATAATCAATGGAGAGTTGAGGAGCAGTGAAGTAGAAGTAGGGTTAGGGTTAGGGAAGGTTTCGAGCCCGGTCCCTGGAGGGATCCGAAGTCGAAAGGATAGCTTGGGGCCTCGCACCCCGCGACGTCCCGGAGGATGAAGGAATGTGGCCTCTCACCACGCGACGCCCTCAGGCGAAGGAATGTGGCCTCTCACCACGCGACGCCCTCAGACGAAGGAATGTGGCCTCTCACCACGTGACGCCCTCAGGCGAAGGAATGTGGCCTCTCACCACGTGATATCCTGGAGGACGAAGGAAGCTCTCACTCAACCTAGCCTAAGAGACAAGGATTGAAGAAGAGGATGGAACACACAAGCTTTCTTTCATTAATCATCAATTTTTTCCTTACAAGAGGGGTTTGGGTCCTTTAAATAGACACCCGAGAATACTTTGAAATTTAAACTACCCCATTACACTTGGCACCCAAAATTTGGAGGAGGACTTCTTTGGCCGACCAGCTTGGATTGGCATGAATCTTGGCTTGGAGTGGGGCGTTGCACCTTGACTTCCCTCTTTGGGTTGCTTGGTTTTGGTAGAAGGCATGAATGGAGGCTTGATGTCTTCACCATGCCTTTCTTGCTTAACTTCTTTATGGAAGGAGGCTTGAGTGGAGGCATGCATCAAGGGATTTGAAACTTCTTTCCACTTGGAGAATGGAGGATGCCTTTCTTGCTTGACTTCTTTATGGAAGGAGTCTTGAGTGGAGGCATGCATCAAGGGATTTGAATATTCTTTCCATGACCGCCCATCCTAGATTGGAAGAGAGCTTGAAGAGGGGAGGGGAAGGGGGCATGGATCATGTGAGTGGTCCCCCCTCTTGTGCGCCCAAATAAACCACATGTCATCACCTTAGTGCACCACATAAACAGATAAGGTGGGCCCTGAGCTGACTGGGCTTCCTTGCAGGTTTGGCTCCAAAAAGACACAAAATAGAGACCCAGGCTTACAAAGGACTCATACTGAGACTCGACTCGATACAGGACTTAGTTTGACCTAATGGGTTAGACATAACTCAAAACAAAAAAGGAATATGTTTGAGGCTTATAGCCTTATTACAGGACTCGATAAAAATAGAACCCTAATCTGAGATCCCCCGAAGGTTGACGGGCTCAAGTCAAACCCTGATGCCCACATCAATTCTCCCGGGGTGGGAGAAACTCGACCCTGTCGAGTGGAGGTTGATTTAGCTTTGGTACTTCTCCAAGATGTCGGGGTCGATGCATTGCAAGTCTTCCCGGGTGATCCAAGAGTCATCAGATTCGGGTCGACCTTGCCATCGGACCAAGTAACGTTGGTAGCCTTTACCCCGGGTGGTGATTGCTTGGTCATCCAAGACATGCTCGATCCGCTCTCCTCTCTCAGGCATATTTAGAGGTGGACACTCAGGTTCAGGTTCACTCTCATAAGAAAAATCAGCCCAAATGGCTCACTAGGTATTTGTGCAGGCTCCCTATACTCGACCAGGTCAGAGATATTGAAAGTCGAGCTAATTCCATAGTCCGGGGGTAACTCTAGCACATAGGCATTGGGGCCCATTCTCCTAATTACTCTAAAGGGACCCGCTCCACGAGCATGTAGCTTCTTAACGGTTCCCGGAGGAAATCGTTCAGGCCTGAGCCTAATCATTACAAAATCCCCTATGTTAAATTCTTTGTTTCGCTTTCGGGAATCAGCCAGATTTTTATATGTGGTATTACTTATGTCAATTTTCTGGTTTATTTCTTTATGAATGTCCCTAATATGCTGTGCAAGTGATCATGCATATTCTGAGACTTAACTAGACACAAAAGTAATCTAAACTAGGTATTCCTAGTAAGAGGAAATTATTAGGGTCCTAGGGCCTAAATCTACTAGGCCATTGGTTCTCTAGGCTTGACCCTAGCCTGGTATGCAAAAGAAAAATTTTTAAGGATCCCTAACAGATGCCATAAAGTATGCCAGAAGTAGAGGGCGAATGGGATGGGCTCTAAGGAGTTATGCAAAATGATAATCTCAACAAAAAGTGCACTCATAGCCCTAGAAATGTGCAAAGGTTCGGGGAAGGGTAGGAAATAAGGAGGAGACTAAAGGACTGGTTCAAGGTTTAGGCTACTGACCTTAATATGTGAATGTAGGTCTACAGGCATGCTCATCTTAACCTCATTGTCAGTACTAGGAGGATCGATAGGTGCAAGTCCTCGGGTAGGCGGGATGCTCCTAGATAGTGGAGGGCTTTCGGGAAGGTCTTCAGAACATTCATCTTTAGAATCTTTACCTTCATCTACTTCGTTTGATCCTGGCTTGGTCAGTTCTGCTTCAAGGTCTATAGTGGATTCAGGATCATTACCATTTGGGTCCTTGATAAGTTCTGGGGTATCCTTAATGATTCCATCAGGTGGGTGCTGATCAATTAAATTATCTGGCGATACCTCCTCACATTCTTTTTCTTCTTCTTCATATTCATTAATCAAGCTTATGTCAGGCTCATATATGAGTTCCTCAAACTCACAGAAGGGTTCTAATATTTTCTTCTTTGATTCATCAATGGGTTTGGGCTCCGTTTCAATCGGTTCATCTATAAGTAGGGCAGGGGCGATGCACTAACTGGCAAGATGCTCAGGTTTATGACACCTATAGTTGTTACCTTGGGGATCGGGTCTCCTCTGGACTTCAATAGCCTTACCCTTGTCCTCTCTACTGTATTGGTGTCGATTTAGACTTGGACGACTAGGACTGGGTTGGGCTAGGCTTGGTCGACTGGGGTCAGATCAGTTCGGGCTTGGTCGACTTGGGTAAGCCTGGCTATAACCTTGGGTGGATCCGGGGATGTGGCTTTGGTTCCTAAAAGGCTCAGTTCTTCTGTAGGCCGGAGCTCTCTGGAAACGCTCACGGAGCCTAGCGGCTTCCTCTATGGGACCTAGTTTGGCCTCTACTTGATCACATCTATCATCTAACCGGGTGCTTAACTGAGTTATGGCTCGAGTATGGGATTCGTTCATGGCTGCAAGCTCAACACAAAGTTGGTCCATGTCTTCGATAGGGGTTGGAGACGGTGGGTGAAAAAGGGCTCCTGATCTAGTGCACATGCAAACACACAAAACGGTACTACGGTGTGCTAGACCTAGGAGATCTCACCAAATGAAAAGTCAAGAAGACGAACCTGGTAGTAGTAACTTGGCACCTGGCCAGGTAAGCGTAAGGTTAGTGGAGGTTCCTCTTCGCTTGCCTAGACACCAATCTTGCAATTGGCCAGGTAAGCGAACCAACCCACTTCCCTTCGGGATCTAGTCCCTGAACCGCTTGCCTAGACACTAGCTACACAAGCACACACTTCCAAGCAATCTAGCTTGGCCCAATACTTGGGTTGACCCGACTTCGTGGGTGTCCCTAGCTCACTAGAGCAGATTAACGTTTAATTGATTTTAGTTAATGGCTAGGGTTCGAAATGCCGGGTGGTGGTTTTTGGGCTAGGGACAGGTTATGAACTCCTGACCCTATGTTAACTTGTTGCCCTTAAGTGTTTTATGAACAATGTATGCACACAAATGTCTAAGAAAATGATTAATTTTTTTTTTTTTTTTAATATTTTTGTGTCTTTCAGATGTATGGATGCTAAGCAAAATGTAAAAATCTAAACATGAACTAAATACATGAACTAACTAAATGAGACAAGAAAGAGATGCTTGCTAAAACTGCAGGCCAGAGATTTTCTTAGGTGGTATTTTGGCTTGTAGAGTTTTTACAGGATAAAATAAAATCTAAGAAAATAACACAAAAATCCTCTACATGCATTAGATCCAGCAAAAGAAAAACGAAACAAAACAGAGATTCCTATAAAAGAAAAAAATAAAATAGCAGACTAATTATGAACTGGACAAAATGCAGAAACTAAATGCTAGAGCACTAGTCCTAGCCTAGGCTCAGATACCAAAAAATGATGGGAAAAAAAAGAGCAAGCAAGGATGATGCAAAGGTGGTTATATCTTGTTTTCTTTTAGGGTTTTATCTTGATTCCCGAAGACGAAGAAAGGGGCAAACATAGGATAAATTGTAACAACAAAACCAGTGCAAGCAGGTAGAATCTCTAGAGAGTAGGGATGGAGAATAGGACCCCGGGATTGAGAAACCCCGGTAGGACTAGCTCGCCAAACAATACCTTACCTGGAAGAAATAAGCATGAACCTCCATGCTTGTCGCACCCGATGACGAGATCGCTCTCACTTGGTGGATGTGGCCTGGATGCCCGAGCAGTCGGTACCTGCGATGGCGCCAGCCTCCAGGTTACGTGATCGTGAAGGTGAGGTGAACCGTCTCCGATGCCCATGGTACCTGTAAAGACCTGAAAACAAATCCATGACAGAATCAATGGAGAGTTGAGGAGTAGTGAAGTAGAAGTAGGGTTAGGGTTAGGGAAGGTTTCGAGCCCGGCGCCTGGAGGGATCCGAAGACGAAAGGATAGCTTGGGGCCTCGCACCCCGCGACGTCCCGGAGGACGAAGGAATGTGGCCTCTCACCACGCGACGCCCTCAGGAGAAGGAATGTGGCCTCTCACCACGCGACGCCCTCAGGCGAAGGAATGTGGCCTCTCACCACGCGATGTCCCGGAGGACGAAGGAAGCTCTCACTCAATCTAGCCTAAGAGACAAGGATTGAAGAAGAGGATGGAACACATAAGCTTTCTTTCATTAATCATCATTTTTTTCTTTACAAGAGGGGTTTGGGTCCTTTAAATAGGCACCTAAGAGAACTTTGAAATTTAAACTTCCCCATTACACTTGGTGCCCAAAATTTGGAGGAGGACTTCTTTGGCCGACCAACTTGGATTGGCATGAATCTTGGCTTGGAGTGGGGCATTGCACCTTGACTTCCCTCTTTGGGTTGCTTGGTTTTGGTAGAAGGCATGAATGGAGGCTTGATGTCTTCACCATGCCTTTCTTGCTTAACTTCTTTATGGAAGGAGGATTGAGCGGAGGTGTGCATCAAGGGATTTGAAACTTCTTTCCACTTGGAGAATGGAGGATGCCTTTCTTGCTTGACTTCTTTATTGAAGGAGTCTTGAGTGGAGGCATGCATCAAGGGATTTGAAACTTCTTTCAATGACCACCCATCCTAGATTGGAAGAGAGCTTGAAGAGGGGAGGGGAAGGGGGCATGGATCATGTGAGTGGTCCCCCGCTCTTGGGCGCCCAAAACAAACCACATGTCATTACCTTAGTGCGCCACAAAAACAGATAAGGTGGGCCTTGAGCTGATTGGGCTTCCTTCCAGGTTTGGCTCCAAAAAGACACAAAATTGAGACCCAGGCTTACAAATGACTCATACTGAGACTCAGACAGAGATTCGACTCGATACAGGACTCAGTTTGACCTAATGGGTCAGACATAACTCAAACCAAAAAGTAATAGGTTTGAAGCTTATAGCCTTAGTACAAGACTCGATAAAAATAGAACCCTAATATGAGATCCCCCGAAGGTTGATGGGCTAAAGTCTAACCCTGATGCCCACATCATTGGTGAAGTGTCATGATTAAAGGCTAAGATTGCTTCATGGATTGCCTTGATTGCTGGACTCTAGAGTTTGGATTATGTGGGCTCCTGCAGGATGGTGGACTTTTCAGTTTGAATAGAAGAAAACTCAATTGTTCTTATGGGATTTTTGAGTTCTCTAATCTTGAGAATCTTGAAAGTTGTTTGATCTAAACACTTGAGGTAGAGAACCTTTTAACCTCCTTCATTTTGGGCAATCAACTTGGCTTGAAACTCTTGGATGTTGGCATCAAAGAGAGGAAGAGAACCTTGGCCGACTCTTTGGAATTTTGGCATGATTTATTTGAGTGGGAGGGTGCCAATTTGGAGACTCCTACTTTAATCATCTTAAAAAAAGTGGCACCATTTAATTCTTGAATGATGTAGCCAACCATAAATAAATGACATGGCATTTGGGATGTCCAAACATAAGTGACATGGCACGTGTTCTTGTCTAGGATGATGAGGCAAGTAATGTCCAAAAAAAAGTAACATGTCACCTGATGATGTCTTGGATGAGGTGGCAAATAATGTCCAAAATCTTGAAAAGGTGGTGCCAAGACTTGGTTAGGCTAGCACATGGCTTGACTTAGCACATGGAGTCTATGGAATCTTTATTTATGTGCACATGGGTCTTCAATTGGGTTCCCCTTGTATTACAGGACCCAATAACTAATAATTAAAAGAATCAAAACTAATTAAACCAACCAAATAACTAAAGCTCCACTTGATCAATTGGAACCCAATTTGATAAAAAGGCAAGACATGTAAACAAGTTGTTCCACTTGGTAAAAGGGGTTTGGCCTAAAAAGCTAAAAAATAAAATCTTAATTAATTTGGTAAAAAGGGCTAAACCCAACTAACCCTAAATAACAAAATTTAAAATAAAATATTCATAGGTAAAAGGAATTTAGGTTCATGGCTTTATTCACAGATGATCCACAGGGATGTGGATTCGACCTGTCCATCTTTTCTAGCCCTGGTGTCTGCACCAATTCTTCTCAAATGGGAGAAACTCGACCCTGTCAAGTATGGGTCAACTTCGCTATGATAGCACTCTAGTATGTCAGGGTCAACTCTCTACAAGTCCTCTCTGGTGCTCCAAGAATCATTAGTCTCAAATCGTCCTTGCTAATGAACCAGATATCGCTGATAATCTTTATCCCGAGTAGCAATAATCTTGTCATCCAAGATCCGCTCAATCCTGTCTCTCCAGGCTGGTGGTATGGCAGGTGGACACACATGGGTTGGCTCACTCTCGAGGATTGGGTCAGGCTCAAAATGCTCACTAGGAATCAACATTGGCTTTCTATACTCGATAATGTCTGAAATGTTAAAAGTAGAACTAATGCCTAGTTCAAGTGGTAACTTAAGCACGTAGGCATTAGGTCCAATTTTTTTAATTACTTTGTATAGTCTACTACTACGGTGGTGGGGACACCAAAGGCACTAGAATAAGACAGAGGCTTTTCAACCCTCTATGGATTGATCAATAATTTATGAATCCATCTGTAATAAGGGCTTAGCCCATCTGAGTCCATCTTAGTTGTTATTTGAGTCTTTTGAGATGTTATTTCAGTTCTGTATTGGTCAGCTCATGTTGAGCTAGTTCAGTCCAATGCTAGTCAGCTCATGTTAAGCTAATTTTATTTTTTTGAGTCCTGTCCAAGCATACTGAAGACTCAAGTTTATATCATACAAGTGAAGACCAAGTCCAACAAGATTGAAGACATGAAAGTATAGCCCAAGTCCAACCCAGCTTGAAGATTTGAAGACCCCAGGAGGAAAATTCAAAAAATCCTGATTTCTTGTAGATGCCCTCCAAATGCCTAGATTCCCTTCCAGATACCAAAGTATATTCAAAGATAAGGGCATCCATGATTCCAGAGGTCCATCTGCATCCTAGCCCAAAGAAATCAAGCCCAGGCGCCAAGCCCAAGCCCCTAAGAAACAAGATACCATGGAATATTCCTGCTACCTAGCTACTAGGCCACCCCAGCTTCCAGAGGCCCAAACCCATGCGCCCGAGCCCCTTTGGACCAGCCCCTTGCTACTCTTAGAAGCCCAACACGCCCTCCTAGGCATCCTTGGAGTGTTGGCCAAGTCAATAGAATTTTTAGGGATTTTTCTACCTAATGTTTTCTTATTTTCTAGCTAGGGTTTGAGAGGGAAAAGGATTCTTATGTAAAGACTTATGTGCCCTTACTTGGAGCCCAAGATTAAGGGTCTATTTAAAAAACCCTAGCCTCTTGTATGAAGGGAGATTTTGATATATGAAATAAACCTTGAGTTCTTCAATTGTTTTGTGTGATTACCCTGCTGTGTGCATAAAGGGGTTTGAGAGTTCTTCTTCCCGATGTTTGCAAACATCTTCCTGCCACCAACCATCATCAAGCCCCCTCCAAAACTTTCTTCCCTTTGCTATTTTCATTTTTTTTCTTGATTTCCTCTGGGTTTTCTAATCCCTGATAGGTCGTTTGCAGGTCCCCGAGTTCCTACGAATCCAACGACTCCAGCCAAGCCTCAATTGGACCACCGAGCAGAAAGCCAGGTATTCGCGGGTCTTTGGCTCGATTTTCCAGGCCACATCCATCGAGAAATGAGAGATCCCTTCGCTACAATCTTCACTGGGCACTTCAGACATTTTCAGGTACACCCCCTCTACCTCCAGTAATTATATCGTAGGAGAACTTGCCCTAACCGAGGCTTCTCAGCCCCGACGATCCTTCTTTAGTACTTTTCTAGGTTCTAATCTTCATGCTTGGCTTCAAAAATTCATACAAAATTCTCTACAACTAATTTTGATCTGAAATTTGGGAATTAATCACCTAATCCCACATATAAAACATTTAAAAAGAATTGCATGCATATTAGTCCCGCATCATTTTGTATCGGAGCTTAGATCAGGGCTTGTTTTCTACAATTTTTCAGTCTGTATATGCTCTGTTATTTAAATTATTTCTCCCTGATAAAAACTCTAAAAATTCTGAAATTTATTTTTCTGGGTTCAACATAATTCGCTATAATTTTAAAAGTTTTTGCATATTTTATTTCGGCCTGTGAAATCTCTTCAAGCCAAAATATAGCCTGCAGATTTTCGACTCTAGTTTTCAGCAAAACAATTTTGGAAGGTTTAGGGTTTTGTTTAGTATCCCTTTTTCATATTTTTTAATTTTAGTATATTTTCTACATATTAGGCCATAATTTGCAAGTTTTATTATGTTTAAGAAAATACCAAAATAAAAAAATAAAAAAATTATATATTCTCCAAAAATACCAAAAAAATAAAAAAACATCTAAACCCTAATTTGCATTCTCATCTGATTGCCATCATTGCATAAACCACTTTTAAGGGCACTCTTGCTATATCAGATAAGGGGAGGAGTTGATAACCTCTCCTTAGCCCAAAACTACATCCCTTGCATTCTGTCCCAAGCCTTAACCTAAAATTTATTAGACTTAATTTTCCCTAGTGGGCTAGGGACACCAATTGGTCGGGTCCGAGCTAGTGTTAGATCACTGTGTCAAGTAAACCTGTGTGTGCCTTATGCTCAGTGTCTAGAACGGTGGTTCAGGGATTCAATCTCGAAGGGCTTGTGTGGTGGTCCGCCTACCTGGCCAATCTCTGATTGGTGTCTAGGATTGGCAATCAGGGACCTAACACTCCCCTTACACCTGCCTGGCTGAGTACAGGGTTACTATAGGCTAGCTTGCTACTCTGATTGAGCCCTTAGTTTGGACTCTAGGTCTAGTCAGCTGTAGTTGGTATGATCGAGTCTTGCATGAGCATTAGATTAGGAGTCCCATCTCATTCACCATCTCCCTGAATCCATGGTCCATTTTGATGCCAAATTTGATGCCCTTGGAGAAAGGTTAGTCCAAACCCTCAATCTTAGGTTTGCGCAAGCAAATGCCCAGTTGACCCAGAAGCTTGAACAAATTGATGCCCGACTAGGAACCCTAGAGGAGACATATAGGACCCAGTCTAAGCCTGATCCTGAGTCCCCTCAACCTAGGAGAACCACTTGCCATGACCTATACTATGATACTGATCCAAGGAGGATCCCAAACCCTGATCCCTACCGCTAGGTTGAACCTAGGAAAGCCCATCGTCATGACCCATACTATGATACTGAACCTAGGAGGACCCCAAACCCTGATCCATACCTTGAGACTGAACCTAGGAGAGCCCATCATCAAGACCCCATCCCCAAGGTTAGTCCTAGAAGACCCAATCAGGATTTTGTAGACCAGGAAGATAGATCCTATTTACCCACATCCTATAAGCCTAGTATACCCACAACCTATAGATCTTATGACTCCAAATCCTATGAACCTAGAACCTATGAATCCAGAACCTATGAACCTAGATCCTATGACTCTAGATCCCATGATCATAGATCCTATGCACCCACACCCTATGAGCCTAGTAGACCCAACACCCAATATTCTGATCCATATAGGGAGTCCAACCCTAGGAGAACTCAATATTCTGACCCATATAGGGAGTCCAACCCTAGAAGAACCCAATATCCTGACCCATATAGGGAGTCCAACCCTAGGAGAACACAATATCCTGACCCATATAGGGAGTCCAACCTTAGGAGGACCCCATACCATGATCCATCCTTAGAACCTGACCATAGAGCTGACCCAAAATCCTATGACCCCAGATCCTATAATCCCATGACCCATAGATCTGCACCCTTGTCCTATGAGCCCAGAGAACCCATAACCCCTAAGTATCAATCTAGTACTAGTCAGGTTTCCCCTAGTCAACTTGAACCCCATAGGATTAGTACCCCTAAATATGAGCCCAGTGGTGAGCCACTACCCTTAGGCAACCTGAAACTACTAGGATTAGTGTCCATAATCAGATACCATGACCTAGCCAATTTTCTCCTAGCAGACCTTCTCCAACCATTCCTGAGATAGACAAGGCTTACATTAACATGGAAGTGTATGAAGCTGATGCGAGCCTAGTGGATGAGTATGAAGGAGAAGAGGAGACACCTTTAGTAGACCTAGAATTAGCTGACCCAGTAGATACCCAGGTAGAAACCAACTTAGAGCTAGTTGACCTTGACCACATCCAACCTAAAGCTATAGTAGAAGAACAATTAGAGGAAGAGAACTATGATACTAGGATTTTACCTGAGAAAACACTAGAAAAGGATCTAATTATAGAGCCTATTCCTAAATTCCATGAACAAGAAGACTTTATTCAGGATTTGGCTTGCTTAACCCATTGCCCTCAAGATGAATCCCTTCCTGCCATTCCTATTGAAGATCTCTTCCTAGAAATTGTTGACCCATCCTTCCATAGAATGGACCTTTTCTTGCCCATAGATATTCCACAATCTCGTAAGATTAGCCTCATTAGTCGAGGATTAGTCCCTGACGCCCCTTTTTTTATCCTACTTTATCCAACTAAACCTTTTTCTCTACCCTACCAGACTAATTTTGAACACACTTCCTATTTCCTATCCTTTCCTGAGTCTTCTCATGTGTCTAGAACTATTAGGTTACATTTTGTTGAGGTTACTAGGTTGCAAGGATCCATAGAGCCCATCCCATTTGCTACCTACTTTTGGCAGACCCTCTGGCACCTATTAGGAGTTACTAGCAAATTTTCTTCCACATGTCACCCATCAACCACGACTCATGCCCCCATGCCCAAGTGGTAGTTAAGACCTAATAAATCTCTTTAGTCAAGTTTGTTAGGTGTAGGTTTGAGTCCTTTGAATCTTTTGTTAGGAGTCTGCATGTGCCCAGCATGTTCACCACCTACACTAATTTTAAACAAATTGGCTAATTCCCGAAGATGGATCAAAGAATTTGATGTAGTGGATTCTATCTTGGTTAGGCTTAGGCCTAAAAGAAGCTTCATGCTCGTAGAGCCGGACCTTTTAAAGTGATAGAGAAGGTTGGATCAAATGCCTAAGTGTTAGACTTGCCTTCGGATATGGGCATTAGTTTTACCTTTAATATTACAACCTGGTTGAATATAGGGAACCGGCAGTGATACCAAGTGAGGCCTTTGGACCTATTCCTTTTCATTGTAAGTGACCCTAACCCAGAGTGTCCACTAACAAATTGGCATGAGAGAGGAGAATGAATCGAGTGTATCTTTGACGATCAAGCCATCACGACCCGGGGGCGTGACTATCAATGCTTCCTGGTCCGATGGCAAGGCCGGCCAGAGTCGAACGATTCGAGGATTTCTCGAGAGGACGTGCAACACCTCATCTTAGACCTTCTCGAGAGATATGTAAGCCAGTCTGATCTTCACTCGACAGGGTCAGTTCCTCCCATCTCGGGAGAATTGGTTGGGACACCAAAGGCACCAGAATAAGACAGAGGCTTTTCAACCCTCTATGGATTGATCAATAATTTGTGAGTCCATCTGTAAAAAGGGCTTAGCCCATCTGAGTCCATTTTAGTTGTTATTTGAGTCTTTTGAGTAGTTATTTCAGTTCTGTACTAGTCAGCTCATGTTGAGCTAGTTCAGTCCAATGCTAGTCAGTGCATGTTGAGCTAATTTTATTTTTTTGAGTCCTATGCAAGCATACTGAATACTCATGACTATATCATACAAGTGAAGACCAAGTCCAACTAGATTGAAGACATGGAAGTATAGCCCAAGTCCAACCCAGCTTGAAGATTTGAAGACCCCAAGAGGAAAATTCAGAAAACCTTGATTTCTTGCAGATGCCCTCCAGATTCCCTTCCAGATGCCAAAGTATATTCATAGATAAGGGCATCCATGATTCCAGAGGTCCATCTGCATCCTAGCCCTAAGAAATCAAGCCTAGGAACCAATCCCAAGCCTCTAAGAAGCAAGATACCAGGGAATATTCCTGCTACCTGGCTACCAGGCCACCCCAGCTTCCAAAGGCCCAAACCCATGCGCCCGAGCCCCTTTGGGCCGGCCCATTGTTGTTCTAAGAAGCCCAACACGCCACCCTAGGCATCCTTGGAGTGTTGGCCAAGCAAGAGAATTTTTAAGGATTTTTCTACCTAATGTTTCCTTATTTTCTAGCTAGGGTTTGAGAGGTAAAATGATTCTTATGTAAAGACTTATGTGCCCTTACTTGGAGCCCAAGATTAAGGGTCTATTTAAAGGACCCTAGCCTCTTGTATGAAGGAAGATTTTGATATATGAAATAAACCTTGATTTCTTCTATTGTTTTGTGTGATTACCCTGCTGTGTGCATAAAGGGATTTGAGAGTTCTTCTTCCCAGTGTTTGCAACCATCTTCCTGCCACCAACCATCCTTCCAGCCCCCTCCAAAACTTTCTTCCCTTTGTTGTTTTCCTTTGTTTTCTTGATTTTCTCTAAGTTTTCTAACCCCTAACATGTCGTTTGCAGGTCCCCAAGTTCCTACGAATCCAACGACTCCAGCCTAGCCTCAATCGGACCACCGAGCAGATAGCCGGGTATCCGCGCGTCTTTGGCTCGGTTTTCCACGTCACATCCATTGAGGAACGAGAGATCCCTTCGCTACGATCTTCACCGGGCACTTCAAATGTTGTCAGGTACACCCCCTCTACCTTCAGTCTTTATATTGTAGGAGAACTTGCCCTAACCGAGGCTTCTCAGCCCCGGCGATCATTCTTTAGTACTTTTCTAGGTTCTAATCTGCATGCTTGGTTTCAAAAATTCGTACAAAATTTCCTACAACTAATTTTGATCTGAAATTCGGGAATTAATCACCTAACCCCACATATAAAATATACAAAAAGAATTGTATGCATATTAGTCCCGCATCAATTATTATCATAATATAAGGGGATGGCATCAGATGGCATCTCTCCAAGTTCTGCAACAAACTTTTTGTACCATAAGGCTTCTTTTACAGCTTCAGAGGCAGCGATGTACTCTGCTTCCTTTGTTGAATCTACTATGATAGGTTGCTTGGAGCTTTTCCAACTAGTTAACCCACCATTACACAAAAACACTAACCCTAATGTAGACCTTCTATCATCAAGATCAGACATAAAGTCTGAGTATATCCCTTTATCCCTAATTCTGAACTCCCTCCAAAGACTAAGAACAAATTTTTAGTCCTTCTCAAGTTCTTAAAGAATGTTCTTCATATCTATCTAGTGTTCTTCACCTAGATTTGACAGATATCTGCTTGTGACACTCACAGCAAGAGCTATATCAGGTCGAGTACACAACATGACATACATAAGGCTTCCAATTACCGAAGCATATGGAATCTTGCTCATACTTGAGTCTCTTCATGTGTGTTGGGACACATTTTATTTTTGAGATTAATACCATGCCGAAGAGGTAACAATCCTCTTTTAGAGTTCTCATGCTAAACCTTTTTAGCACTTCCTCTATGTACAATTTTTGTGAAAGGCCAAGCATCCGATTAGATCTATCTTTATATACCTTAATCCCCAAAATGTAAGATGCTTCACCTAAGTCTTTCATAAGGAATTCCTTACATAACCAACTTTTGATAGAAGTCAACATGGAAATATCATTTCCTATAAGGAGGATGTCATCCACGTACAATACGAGGAATGTCACTGCCCTCCCACTGGCCTTCCTATAAATACATGGCTCATCTTCATTTTTAATAAAATCAAACGATTTGATTACATCATTAAAATGAGTTCCAACTCCGAGAAGTTTGCTTCAATCTATAGATTGATCTATACAGCTTGTAGACCTTATGATCTTCATCATTGGAAGTGAAACCCAAAGGCTGCTCCATATAGATATCTTCCTCAAGATATCAATTCAGGAATGCTGTTTTCACATCCATCTGCCATATCTCATAATCATGATATGCTACAATTACAAGCAATGTACGGATGGATTTTAGCATAGCTACTAGTGAAAAGGTATCATGATAGTCAATGCCTTCACGTTGACTATACCCTTGCACCACCAACCTTGCTTTAAAGGTCTCTACCTTACCATCTACACCTATTTTCCTTTTGTAGATCCATTTAGAACCAATAGGTACAATACCCTCTAGTGGATCCACTAAGGACCAAACTTGGTTTGAATGTATTGAATCAATTTCTGACTTCATAGTATTTAACCATTTCTCAGAGTAGATGTTTGACATCGCCTCATCATAAGTCTTAGGATCAATCAATTGATCCTTGTCCCCAACAAGAAACATTTCTTTTAAATCCTCTATAAGCATACCTAGTACCTTTCAGGAGGTTTGGAGACTCTAATAGACCTATGAGGAGGAAAAGCATTTACGTGTACTGGTTGATTAAGTTTGATCTGATCTCCAGCTGGCTGCTATTCAAAGACTTTCTCATCTAGCTCAATTAACCTCCAACTGCCACCTTCCTGAATAAACTATTTTTTAAGAAATGTGACATGTCTACTCATAATCACATTATGATCTTCTGGAAGGTAAAAATAATATCCATAAGTTTTTTTAGGATATCCTATAAACCGAGCTTTCATAGATCTAGATTTCAACTTGTCTGCCATTAATCTTTTGACATAGGTAGGACATCCCCAAATCTTGAAATGGGCAAGACTTGGTTTCCTACCATGCCAAATCTCATATGGTGTGGTAGGAACAGATTTAGATGGACCCTATTTAGAATGTAAATTGAAGTTTGTAGGGCATCTCCCCAAAGAAACAAAGGCAAGTTAGTGAAGCTCATCATGGATCGGACCATATCTAATAATGTCCTGTTTCTCCTCTCAGACACCCTATTGAGCTAAGGCATACCAGGTGGAGTCCAATGTAAGACTATGCCATTATCCTTAATATAACCTAAAAATTCCCTTGTAAGGTATTCTCCTCCTCGATCTGACTGAAGAACCTTAAGGGTTTTACCTGTTTATTTTTCTACCTCATGTCTGAATTCCTTGAACTTTTCGAAAGCTTCAGATTTGTGTCTCATAAGAAACACATAACCATACCGTGAACAATCATCAGTAAAGGTTATGAAGTAATAAAAACCACCCCTGGACTGCACATCAAATGGACCACACACATCAGTGTGTACCAGGGCAAGTAATTCTGTGACCCTCTGCCCATGTCCTACAAAGGGTAACTTGGTCATTTTGCCTTGAAGACATGACTCACAAGGTGGCTATGATTCAGAATTAACTGAATCTAGGATCCCATCCCTTTCCAGTTTATTATTTCTATCCTCACCTATATGATCGAGCTTTAGATGCCACATAAATTTATCATTTAGGTTATCTCTAGGATGTTTATGTCCTACGGCATTCATTTTAATTTTCTCGTTAATGTTCAAAGATGATTCGGCATGCAAATGATAGAGACTATCAATTAAAATAGATTTTGCAATAAATTTATTTCTCAAATAAATACTACAAAAGTCTTTATTTAATATAAATTCAAATCCTTCCTGTGCTAGCACAGAGACAGAAATCAAATTTTTACTAGCTCCAGGCACAAAATAACAGTCACTAAGAACTAATTTAAACCCTAAAGGTAACACCAGAGAATATGATCCAATGGCTTAAGCAGCAACTTTTGCTCATTTCTGGCACGTAGGACCATCTCACCTTCTCTCAGCATTCTACTTCTTTCCAGACCCTGCATTGAAATGCATATATGAGCACTAGAGCCAGAGTCTAAAATCCAGCTGGAAGTAGATGAAACCATTAGGTTAGATTCAATAACAAGTATAGGCTTACCATCAGAAGGTGCAACCTCCTTCTGTTTCTTCAGGCTTTCCAGGTAGAGAGGATAATTCCTTTTCCAGTGGCCATTTGTGTTGCAGTGGAAACATTTTCCTATGCTAACCTTGGCTTTCTTGGGAGTGTCCTTCTTCTTCTGTTTCCTTTCCTTCTTCTACTTCTTTGTAGGTTTCTTCTTCTTCCAAGTAGACTTTCTTTTGAAGGAAGACTACTCAACAAAGTAAACAGATCCCATTGAACTATTCAGTGTCCCTTCATTGCTTACCAGCATGTTCAATAATTCAGGCAAAGTATAGTTCAACTTGGTCATATTATAGTTCATAACAAATTAAGCATATGAACTGTCAAGGACTGGATGATCAAATCCACCTGAAGCTCCTTGTGAATAGGAATGCCCAGCTTCTCAAGATGTTCAATGTCTTTAATCATTGTCAAACAATGATCATGCATTGACTGCCCTTCACACATCTTGTTGTTGAAAAGCCTTTTTGACACTTCGAAATGTGCAAAATGACTTTGTTCACCATATAACTCTTGAAGGTAAATCAAAATCAATTTAGCAGTTGGCATATCCTCATGTTGGCTTTGTAATTCATTTGACATTGTGGCCAACATATAACACTTAACCTTATTATCAGCTTCCATCCATTTCTCATGTGCAGTCGTCTGACAAGCACTTGGATGGTCAGGAAAGACAGGGGGTTCCTAGTCAAGCACATAGCCCAACTTCTCAGAACTCAAAATAATTTTGAAGTTTCTCAACCATTCTACAAAATTGAGGCCAACTAGTCGGTTTGTCTCTAGAATACGGACTAAGATATTTGAAGCATACATGGTGAACTGCAAGAGTAAAAGATTCAAATTAGATGCTTTATACTTATTTATAAAATTATTCTAGGGTCTTTAAGAAATAATTTTAGAACTCCCACTATTTTCTCAGATCTCTCACACTCCCTGTAGAGATGCGAAAACCTGCGACTCTAGGTTTCTAGTGGGTGCTACGGTCCCATCGATGTGCAGCACCTCACAGTTCCAGTTATTGGTAACATGCTATACCAATAAGTGGCCAACTCTTGTCCAATGTATCTAATACAAATTATAGCTCTTGGTCTCTAATTCATGGAATCTCAATGTGCCCGTTTATTGGTCCAATCATAAGTAAAGTCAGATCCAACATTCCTGCTAGACAAAGCCATCATTGAGTCACTCAACATGCCTATTTATTGGGCCTAACCCCATCAGTGCCTAGCAACATTTCATGCCTAATAGGGTGATTGAGTCTTCCCGATGCAACTAGACCACTGTAACCAGCCGAGAATAGTCAACACCAGTAGGACATCCACACACCTAAAATGTTGGAAGACCTATGACTTAATATTTTTTGGGATCTTAGGTTCAGGTCTCTTCTAAATTGATCAGTCAAATCATGACTAACCAATTACATTCAGTCAGCACAATCTCATGTCTGACTAAAATTATATTAGGTCAACACAATCTCAATCTAACTTAATATAACCAACATGGGTGAACTCAAATCTAAAGTTACCATTTTGAAAACATAATCAACCAAATTGGCCAGGTCAGTTTGATCCATAGGAGGGTTCTTCCAATATACCCTCTTTCCACCAAACTAGTTGGTTAAGAAAGAGTTAGCCCTATTAGCAAACCATGATCGAAACCTTTCTTAGACACAAATTGACTGATAAGATTCAATTAGGTCATATAATGATATGGGCTCATCACTAAGCCAAATTAGGTCTTAACTTATCGATTCACTATCAAATGAATCAATCTGACCATACTACATCTAAAACCAATTTTGAGCATAGTTGACCTAACCCTAATCATCATGCAATTAGGTTAAGTCACTTGCTCAAAATTACATTAGGGTTACTAGTTGATCTAATCAAGCCCTAATCATGCAGCCCAATCCTAGACCTAATTTGTTCAACTCAAACCCTCATGCACCTAATTTGATTTTCTTGATCAAATCAAGTTTAAAATTAGGTTTATGTGCATGACATTAATGGCTTATGATCATAAACCATATAAAGATCTAAACCCTAATTTTGTGCATCTCATATAACAACATATATAATCGTAAATCGATCAAAACCATTTTGAAAACCCTTTTTCAAAATCGGTATACTTCAAAGTAGGACAACCTTTGTATTATAGGGGGTAAAACCTATACCAGGACAACCTTATATCACTTTGTGCAACCATGATCAATTTAATTCCAGATTATTAAATTTAATTTCAGATCTAAAAATTATGATTTTAATTTCAAAAATAATTTTTCAAAACATAAAACTCTATGCTAGAACAATCTCATGTTCAACATAGATCCAAAAAATCATAATTTTTCTGAGTGATCTGAATATTTTCTAGATCTGATTCTCATGCATGAATGTTAAAGAGAGAACCGTGGCTCTGATACCACTATTGGTTTTCTCCTGGAATAGAAAATTGCAATTAAATAGGCATCAGTAGCTTGTTGTAGCTGAAGCAGATATAAAAATAATTTATATCTAATCATGCAATTCATAAATAAATCTAATTGATTTATCATAAATTTCTAACATGCTGCATAACATGAGAAAAATATTAGATCTTAAATAAAAATTATTTCAAGTACAAAATACTTACCTGGATCGCTATCCGGGACTGCTCTGAAAAGCATGCAAATCCGCTACAGAAAATCAAGATTCTGTCAAAGCTGCGCAATTGCCTGGCCTCTGCTGGTATCCACACGAAGCTCTTACAACTGAGTCATTGAGGGCACCGAACTGCTTGATCCTTGTAGCCCTCTTCTCTTTCAGCAAATTGCCTACTTTTAAAATTATGCCGATCCAAATTCGGATCGGCTTTCATCTTTTGCCTTGCAAATCAGAGTGCAAGACCTTGGACCCTTTTTCTTTTCTTCCTCTTTTGTAGAAGACCTCTTAATGCACTTGAAGATCACAAGGAAGAAATATAATGGAATGAAAAGAAAGGATGGTGCCAGGAGAGAGACTCCCAGGTATTAGCGCCCAAGAGAAGAGAGGATGCGCGAATAATTCTTCACAATAAAAAGGAGAAGCTTTTCATGCCAAAATCAGATCTCTCTTGGTCGGCCATCTTTTCTTCCTATTTAAAATCAAGTTCTCCCATCCCTTTAAACCAAAACACCGGTGTTTGAATTTCAACTGGTTTGAAAATTAAGAGGAGTGGAAGAGAAGGACTCTTCCCTCTCTTAATTTCTCCACACCTAAACTCTTTTAGCGCCTTGGTTTTCATGCCAAAATCATTTCTTTTATTTCTCCATGCCTAAATAAAAGGAATTTAGTTTATCTGGTTTATGGTTTAAGAGGAGTAGAAGAGAAGGACTCTTCCTCCTTTCTTATTCTCTCATGCCTAAACACTATTACTGCAAACCTATTCATGCCCCATTATGTTTTGTCGCACAAAATCATGGGCCCACTAGGTTGGCATGTGGAGGGAGGGGGAGACATGGATAGAGAGTCCCAATCTAACTGGACTCTAGGTATTGGTCCAAATGTAATGGTTTTACAGTCAAACTGAAGCCGATTTTAAATCCAATCAAACCATTTCAAATCGAACATTGACCGGAATCAATTAGGATTAATTATTTGAGACTAACTCAATTTAATTAAATCTAATTTAATTTAATTAACATTTAATCCATAATCAATTAGTTGTAACATTTATAATTAGGTCAAATATTAATTGTAACACTTACAATTAGGTCAAATTGATTTGCTGAATGGTTACAAGAACTCCTAATGTGTGTGACCCCTCAGGTCCTATCCTGTCTGGTAATGAGACATGCTATAATCTCCATTATATATCATCAAAACTCCTTTTGATGGACTGAAATAATTTCAGCTCAACCATAATTAGGATCATCGATCCTAGAATGATCCTAACCGGGTCTAATAATCCACCAGTGATACCTAGCAGTACGTAGTGGCAACCCAGCAAAATAAGATTGGAATCCCTAGGTGTAGTTAGCATGTAATTCGATTCCTCTATCAAAATCCTGACATGATGTTGGTTACAGATACTCGTCAAACCCATCAGTCATATGCTTAACTTAATTGACTCAAGTCCAATTATGATACTAAGGAAAATACCTTTTCATTATCACCCTACAATGGCCAAAGATTTCTGGACTAAGTCTCATTAAACTTGCATAGGATTATACCTTACTACTAAGGCTGATAGATCCCTAGAAGTGAACACCCTACTCCTACAATAAACTTACTGCAGCCAACGAACATCGTGAGGTCCCATGTGGATAGGAACCATGTGATTGTGCTGTCAAACTATAGCAACCTTATTGTGAGTAGCCGATACACTCTAGGTCAAAGAACTATTCACTCAACTACAGCATCAGAAAGTAATCGGTGAGTGAGTAGTCATCCGTATAACTTCCTATACTTGGTCATGCTCGGTACCGTTGATCTCTACCAACACCTACACTATCACTTTAATGTCATCACACTATAGGTCAGAGACTCATCTATCCTAAAAGGGATGTGATCTGTGCACCAATTTTAATGGATCAATCACCATCCTCATGATATTCCAACAATCGGGACCCTTTAGGAGTTAATCTATAAAGACACATATCTCAAATTCTCAACTCTTAAGAATATGTGTCATTGTCCATTAACTCCATGGATGATTCGTAGACACAATAATATGAATGAAACTAATATCCTTTTAATTAATAAGAAAAATTAAGTACAAAGTTCATGCCCTAAAATTAAAATGTGTCAAGCCAACATAGCTTTCAAGGCATACATCTAACACGGATTGCCTTCAAATTCGTGAACCAAAGGCTTCGTCTTCTGGGCATCAATTTGAGAGCTGAGTGACCCCTTCATCAGCAAGTTCTTCAATCTCTGACTGGTACAAACCTTCCCACTCTTAATTTCTATTTTAATTGAAGGTTAGCTATCCTAAGTTGGGAATTTCTCAATTCTCGGATCCTGACTTTTATTATTTTGCATGAGCATGCCTGTGATTATAATGATTCTTTGCATTGCCTTTCATCCTAGTCTTTACTTGATTTTGGGAATTGATGCAGAACAAAAAGAAGAGATGATGCAATGCGGAAGTAAATTAAGACTAATTCTTTTTTTTTTTTGTTGTTTTTTTTTTAATATTTTCAGAAGTTGGCTTTGATTCAAAGGAAAGTTAAACTAAATTGAAAGAAACTTGGTAATAATTGAAAGCACAATTTAAATAAAACTGGATTATCAGAGTAGTTCAGAAGTAACGGATCGCTGGGGGTTGAGAAACTCCCAGACCTAGGGTTTCGCTCTGAACTTTCAACAGGACAGAAATAAAGAGAAGAGATGGGTTACCAACCAGACAGTGATCTTCACAGAGTTTGGTGGAAGAACTCTCTCGAGCAGATTATTGGATCCTCGGATTAGGGTACCTTCGTAATGGATCCTCCAATACTAATCCTATGGCTGAGTCGGCTTCTCCTGGATTCAAGATCTGGGAAAGAAGAAGAATAATTGATGGAATCAGATACTCAAGGAAGAATTTACCAGATTAAAAAACTTGAAAGTTGATGTGCTGAAATCCGGATTCTCCTGGAGGTCGATCTGACTTCCTCTGGGAATTGCTCTGGATCTGAAGTATCTGGAGTGGACCCGGATGCTGGGGTCGGCCTTGACATGAAGAGGATGGCCGTGAGAGGTGGGATATGCTAGGGCTTGGTGGAAAGAGAAGGATGATGGGCGGCTAGGGTTTGGGAGTGAAGTGGCTAACCTAGGGTTTGGGGTTTGGAGATCTCACACCTCCTCAAAGTTCCTGGGGAACCCGGATTTACTCCCTCACGTAGCTCAACACCTGGATGCAAGTGCGGAAGAGAGAAAATATAGAGTTTGCTCACACAAATATTTGAATTCATTCATCTGATTGATTAAAAGTTACAAGAGGGGTTTAATTTATAGGACTTTACAAGAGAGTAGGGTTTTACATCTTCCCATGTGGGACTAAAGGAGGGGATCTACAAATTAGGATAATCCATACACATATGGCCGGCCAAAGGTTCAAAAAAAATTGATTTGGGTTTTAAAAGGAAGGTAGATGGCGCCTCCAAGATTTGTTCTTCAAGAGAGGATTTCTTTCCTTCCATGGATAAACTCTTTTGGACTCCTCCTTTTCTTTCTCCCTAAGTCATGGTCCTTCCCATCTTTGTTTTGGGCAATTTTGGTATGGAATGGGCGCCTCCTTGAAGTTCTCCCCAAGAAGAATTTCTTCCCTTTCATAACTTGGCTCTTATGGAAGGTCTTGGGCCGCCCCCTTGATTTGTGGATCCCTGGTTGCTTTCTCCTCATATGGCGCATGAAATAAGGGAGCTGCTATCTGTGGTGTGGGGACCAGAGTATACTGGATGGAGATGTGGTGCCCCCTGGACTCAGGCGTGTGGCTAGGAGTGTGGCGCCCACTTGCTTGGCCTTGGGAGAAAATGTAACACCCCAGGTTGAAGTCCTAGACCACTACTGAGTCAACATGACTCAACAAAAATAAATTGCAGGGAGTACAGACTCAAGCAAAAATTGAGTTGATCAAGTCAACACTTATTACAAGATAGAAAATCCTAATTCTTCGGGCAAGGTCACTCAGAGATCCAGATGGAGCTCTGAAGTCTTCTTCTGAGTCTGGTGCCCGCACCAGGAATCGAGCCTGCAAATTAAAATTATAAAAAAAATTTAAAAAAACTAGTTTACTATTTTTTCTACATGTTTAGTAATCTTAGAGTCGTCCCACATCAGTTTGGTATCAAATCTAGTTTAGGATAGCTTGCATCTTCACCAAGTAAATACAAAAATATGCATTTCTATTTTTTCTGCATCCTGTCAACTACAGTAGGTGTCTGAGATTCGGTCTTGTTCATCATCTATTAGGAGCTCATGTCACATTTTCATGTTTATACCAAACCAGGGTTAAACCTAGAGAGCCTATAGTCTATTAAGCTTAGACCCAAAGAGTCCAATAGGAATGCATAGTCGAGTCTGCATGTCATGAGTCCCCTACATCATCTGTTAGGTGTCTACATGTGTCCAGCATATTTGCATCTGCATCAGGAACTTAGCCAAAGATTAATCTAACTAATGAAACCTATAAGAACTTGGCTAATTTCCAAAAGAGAGTTAAGGAATTTTTTGTAGGAGATTGTGTGATTGTAAAGAAATTTCGTGCTCATAAAGCTGACCCATTCAAAATAATGAGGAGCGTTGGACCTAATGCCTATGCACTTGAGATATCGCCTAATTTAGGTATTAGCTCCACCTTCAACATCTTAGACCTTGTAGAGTATAAGGATCTAGTAGTGATCCCCAGTGAGCCCTTTGAGCCACTCACTTCCTTTGAGAGAGAACCCACCCCAGAATGTCCACATACAATTTGGCAAATTGGTGAGAAAAAGATTTAGAGAACCTTAGACAATCAAGCCATACCTGAGATAGAGGCTATCAGAGGTATTTGATCAATTGGCAAGGTCGACCAAAATCTGAGGACTTATGGAGCACTAGTGAGGATCTGCAGCACGTCAACCCAGACCCTCCCTGAGCAGTATAAGAGCAAATTGACCTTTACTCAATGGGATCGAGTTCTTCCCTCCCCATAAGAATTGGTGGGGACACAAGGATCAGACACAGATCACTAGATCCCATATGGTTCACTGATTAAGATTTTAAAACCTTAGTCATGTGTCATAATTTTATAAGCAAGTAAGATCGAGTCTGTAATAAGTTGAGATTAGTTGATTTGTCTAAACCCTAGTCAATCATTGAGTCCTGTACTTGTCCCTAAGTCATCTATCAGTCCAATTTTTGTACAAGAGAGGAGGTTACCCTATTTTGGAGTTCTACCAGGCCTCACCCTGGAGCCAGAAGCATTTACATCAGCTTATGGTGATGCAGAACAAATAAGATGATGCGATGCGGAAATAAATTAAGACTATTTATTTATTTTTTTTTTTGTATTTTGTTAGAAGTTGGCTTGACTCAAAAACAATGCTAACTAATATTGAAAGAAAATATGCACTGAAAGAAAGCACAATTCAAAAGAGTAGATTATCAGACTAATAAAAAAGTAGGATCGCTGGGGATTGAGAAACCCCCAGACCTAGGGTTTACTCCTCTTTCAAGAAATAGACAAAGAGAGAAGAGAAGGTTTTATACCTGGCTGTGATATCTCTCTTTGCTTCAATTGAAGGATACTCTCGAGCAGATTGTAGGATCTTTGGAGACGGGGTATCTTCCTAATGGATCCTCGGATTGCAGTCCTATGACAAGGTTGGCCTTCTTCTCGTACTCTGGATCTGGAAAAGATGAAGAACAAGATAAGGATGTAAGAAACTCAAGGAAGAGACCTTTACCTGGGATAGCTCCAGACTGCTCAAACTTTGAATTGAGGGAAGAGTATGGAGGTGGCGGTGGAAGATTGAGTGGATTTAGGGTTTGGCTGGTAGGGCGGCGGCTTGCAGATGAAAAGGACCTAGGGCTTGATATAGTGGGTGGTGGCTTGGAGAAGGAGATGGCAGCCTTGAATGAAGTGGGAATAGGGTTTAGGAATTTGGGTGTTGGCGGCTAGGATGATGAAAGGAAATTAGGGTTGGCGGCCAGGGATGAAAGTGGGGCAGGGTTTTAGTAACTTTGGAGATCTCTCACCTCTTCAAGGCTCCAATGGAACCCAGATTTACTCCCTCACGGAGCTCAACACTCAAAGAAGTGTGGAAGAAGAGAACACAAGGTTGCTCAACACAAGAAAAGATTTCATTTACTCTTCTAATCACAAGATTAAATAAGGGTCCAATATATAGACCTTGCAAGAGAAACAAAATTACACTACTTCCCATGTGGGACTAAACATTCATCCTAAGCATGAAAAACTTTCCTTTGACTGACCAGGCTTCTTTCCTTGGAGTGGGCGGCCTCAAATGCAAGGTGATGGCTTCATATGGCAGCTATGTGGGGCACCTCCTACTTCTTCTCCATAAGTCATGGGTTTTCCTTCCATGACTTGCTCTTTCTTGGAAGAAAATACTCATCTACTAGTCTTTCTCCCCAAGACTAGGCTCCTTCCATTCATAGCCTGGTACTTTAGGCAGGTGTGGGCACCTACCTTGAAGTCCTCTTCAAGAAAAATCCCCTGCTCCTTTAGCTTGGTTACTTTTGGCAGCTTATGGGCGCCATCCTTGACTTCTCCTAAGAAAATTTTCTTGCTCTCTTGGGCATGGGGACCAGGGACACTGGGATGAAATGTGGTGCCAACTAGTCCTGGGAGTGTGGCTGGGAGTGTGGCGACCACTTGCATTTGGCCTTGGAAGAAAAAATGATGCCCTAGGGAATGGCGCCAACCAGGACTTGACTTGGACTTAGACTGAGTCAACATGACTCAACAAAATGAAATGAAAACTCAAAGAAATAAAATAATCTGGTTGACCAGGTCAACCCTTATTACAAACTCTAATATTCGGGCAAGGTCATTCAGAGATCCAGATGGAACCCTGAAGTCTTCTTCTGATTCTGGTGCCCGCACCATATGGGATGTTGTTTGACACCTCAGAACCCTAGATACCCTCCAGATGCTCTCCAAATGCCTTGATTCCCCCCAAATGCCATTCGAGATGCTAGATTCCTTCCAGATGCCTTGGAATATTCTTAACCCAGGGTTCCCCTTGATTTTAGGAATATACCAGCATCATAGTCCAAGAAATTCCAAGCTTAAGATCAAGGCTCATGCACCCCAGAACATAGATTCCAGAAATATGCCAAATGAGATGCACCTTAGCTTCCAGGAGGCCCAAAGCCCATGCGCCCTCCACCCGTGGCCGGCCCCTTGCTGCCCCTTGAAGCCCAACATGCCTAGGATAGGCATCCTCCATGAGCTGACCAAGTCCATGCATGTGGAAGAGTTTAAATGAAAGAAGGAAAGCTAGTTTTTATTTCATTCAACCTTGTAATTCTCGTTTTAGGTTTATTTTGTAATTGCTCTCCCACTTAAATTATATAAACCTATCCTATCTAGGAGAGGGCTGAAGTCCTAGTAAGGAGAGGGCATAGGAACTCTATAAATACCCCACCCCTCCTCCTCTTGTATTCAATCAACTCTTAAGAAATATTATTCTACTGAATTGTTTTAAGATTGGTGTCTTGTGTTATTTTTGGTTCTTTGTTCTCTTGCTTGGATGACCACCCTTCCTTGGAATTCTCCATGCCCTAGCAAAAAATCAAGCCTCCAAGCAGTAGCCACATCCAAGAAGAGAAGCCTTGAAGATGCCCCACATCAAGAGTTCCTTCTTCTTCCCTACTGCCAGCCCTAACCCTGATTTCCCTTATTCTTTCTTGTATATTTTGTTTCTTTTCATTGATCACCTATTTCGTGCCTAACCTTGATGCTTACAGGATCCCCGAGGTGTTTCCCCTCTCTAGAGGTGGCTTTCCTTGCCTTCAGATCGGATCCAGATCGCCTTCAAATTCAGGAACTAAAGGCTTCATCTTCCAGGCATCAATATGAGAGCTGTGTGACCCCTTCATCAGCAAGTTCTTCAATATCTAACTGGTACAAACCTTCCCACTCTTAATTTCTATTTTGATTGAAGGTTAGCTATCCTAAGCCAGAAACTTCTCAATTCTCGAGTCTTGACTTTTATTATATTGCATGAGCATGCCTGCGATTATGATGATTTTTTGCATTGCTATTCATCCAGCTAATCTTTACTTTAATTTGGAAATCTAGCCTATAAATTAAAATTATAAAAAAATTATAAAAAAAATAGTTTACTATTTTTTCTGCATGTTTAGCAATCTTAGAGTCATTCCACAACAATCTCTAACTGAACCTCAAGCATTGGGAGCAGGGGTTTCAGATGCCGGATCCAATATAAAATACAATATTCATTCATGCTCCAGGAAAATCCTGAGCCTTCGATACAAGCTATCGAAGTTGGGATCCTTGAGCTTCTCATCATCGAGAAGATACCAGAGTGATAGGTTGGAAGACATCTAAAAGGAAAACCAAAATTTATTAGTATATATGAATTATTAACCTAAAGACATGGACTTCAGTCTAAAGGCCATCCCACTATTTTGTTTAGACTGGTAGCCTCTACCTCCAATCCTAGAAATCACTTTAATTTCTTAGTGGGTACTAGATCCCAATAGACAACACATTAGCTCAACTTTGGCTAGCTCACCCATGTACATCTAAAGGTAGGTTCTTTAACCGATTACTTCTTCAAGGAGGGTTACACATAACTAATGATCCATGGGTACCTAAAATCAGTCAAGACTGATTAACCTTAGGTGACATGGGTTATGAGTTAGTGAGCTATCTAATCAATTTTGATCGACCATATTGGCCAGATAAGTGAGATCATGGGTTGGGTTCCCCCATTAACCATCTTTCCTAGACACCAATCGAGTTGGCCAGGTAAAAGGTAGCCCCAAAGAACCAAGATCAAATTGCCAAACTTATCTTGGATACCAATTGGTTCATCAGACTCAATTAGACTAGCATAAAGACTCGGGCTGTCCACTGAGCCACAAATTAGGTCTATTTTTTTAGTGTGGTATGCATGATGAGGATGCAATCATGTGACTCTAAAGGAGATTAACCAAAATTTAACTAGCAATTCCTACTTGCATATGAGTGATTCAACATATAAGATCAAGGAGATCTAAATAAGAAACCCTAAATGCTTATACTTAAACCCAGCTAGGAGGACTATCAAAATCTTAAAGAAATAGGATAAGATTAGAATTCACACACAAGTCAAGCTAGCCCTATTTAATGATCCTGATCTTAAAAGACTAGAAGTTCGAGCATTGAAATCTCAAGCACAAGGGATTCGCTCTTAAGATTCTCAAATGAAAGATCATACCACATAAGATGGGCCATCTAACTTTTTGGTTTGTAGCAAGTAATCTTTCCTCCTGGATCTGGAACCTAGAGAACCCTGCAACAAAGAAACCAAGATGATTAGAAGCTTAATTAGAAATGAGAAGATTGATGGAACTCAAAAGGAGAGTTTGTTGGAAATGATCCTTGGCGCCATGGTGGAAGCTTGTGTTGGTGTTGATCTTCTTCTTGTGAGGATGTCCTTAATTCGCCTTGAAGGAAGAGGATTGCTTGGAAGATGAAGAGTAAAGAGAAGGGTTAGGGAGAAGAAATGATGGAGGAGAGGAAGAGGTTCACTTAGGCACAAAGATCCACATAGGCACATAGGAACACATAGAGAATTTCTGAAAATTTGTATTCATTCATCAATCTTTCTTTACAAGGGGCATCCAAGGCTTTAAATAAAGCCTCACAAATTTTGAAATTTCAAATCCACAAACAAGTGGAGTAATATAAGGGGAGAGGGCTGATTTTCTTGCTTGAAATCCTCCTTGGCCAACTTCCTTGAATTTGAACTTGGGATGGCGCCCTCTTGTGGTGAGGTGGCATGTGAGGTGGCATGTGGTCCCAAGTTGAGGTGGCGCAAGTGATGTGGCATGTGGTCCCCAATTGAGTTGGCTTTGGTCTTGATTTGGGGTATACATTGTGAGTCTTCTTTAGGCTAGATGCTAGTTGACCCATTTGGATTGGACTAAGACTAGAGCCGACATGGACTCGACTTACATGATTATTTTGGACTCAAAAGAAAGATTACAGGACCCAACATGGACTCGACTTGCATGATTCTTTTGGACTAAAAATAAAGAAAGGTTACTGGACTCTCTAGTCCAACCATAAAGATTCGAAATGGGCTTGAATTGGTTGGAGTCTCTTTCTGATTCTGGTGCCCGCACCAATTCTCTCCGGGTGGGAGGAACTCGACCCTGTCGAGTGATAAGTTTCTAATATATCCGGGTCGATTTGTTGTAGGTCCTCTTTGGTGATCCAGGAATCTTCAGATTCAGGACGTCCTTGCCATCGAACTAGATAGCGTTGGTAGCCATTATTTCTAGTAGTGATGATCTGGTCATTCAAGATCCTTTCAATTCTTTCGTTTCGCTCAGGAATATTTGGTGGTGGACACTCAATTGGCATTTCACTCTCAAGAGAAGTGTTAGGACCAAAAGGTTCATCCAGTATCAATGCAGGTTCCTTGTATTCTTTCAGATCGGAAACATTAAATGTAGAACTAATGCCATAACTAGGTGGTAAGTCTACTACATAAGCATTAGGTCCAATTTTCTTTATTATTTTGAAGGGTCCAGCTCCCCGGGCATGGAGTTTCTTCATAGTTCCTGGAGGAAACCTTTCTGGTTTAAGCCTAATCATTACAGAGTCTCCTTCATTAAATTCCTTTAACCGTTTATGTGAATTAGCCATATGCCTATAGAGTTCATTGCTTGTTTGAATCTTCTGACTAATCTCCTTGTGCAAACCCTTAACATGCTGTGCATATGACTCAGCAGACTTAGATATTCGTGTATGTACTGGTAATGGAATTAGGTCTAAAGGTTTCCTAGGTCTGTATCCATGGACCACTTCGAATGGACTTTTCCCAATAGACCTATTAATCGAACTGTTGTAGGCAAATTCAGCGCGAGGAAGTAGTAAGTCCCAGTTTCCTAGGTTGTCGCCGACTAAACATCTTAAGAGATTTCCTAAGCTTCGGTTTACTACTTCAGTTTGGCCATCGGTTTGAGGATGATAGGCCATAGAGAATTTCAGCTTAGTACCTAACATGTGCCAGAGGGTTTTCCAGAAGTAGCTAGTGAACTTGACATCTCTATCTGACACAATGGTCTTGGGTAAACCACGAAGCTTAACCACCTGATCTAAGAAATGCTTGGCCACTTTCGAAGCGTCTAAAGTTTGAGAACACGGGATGAAGTGCGCCATTTTGGAGAAACGATCGACAACCACAAAAATAGAGTCATGTTTCCTAGAAGTTTTAGGTAGACCTACCACAAAACCCATACTGATATCTTGCCATGGACCATCAAGGACAGGTAAGGGTGTGTACAGACCGGTATTCTGTCTTTGCCGTTTTGCAACAGCACAGGTCCGACACTGAGCTACGATCTGGGCAACGTTCTTTTTAAGACCAGGCAAAAAAATTGTTCTTCCATTGCTAGGATGGTTTTGTTCCTGCCAAAATGTCTTGCTAAACCTCCAGCATGGACTTCCCAGATCAGAAATTCCCTAACAGAGGTCTTGGGAATACACAACTGATTTCTTTTGAAAAGGTATCCATCTAACAGTGTATAATCGCTAGGCTCACTAGATGGTCTTTGTTGGAGGGATTGATAGATGTGACCAAAATCAGGACATGTGGGATATTCATCTTTCAATCTATCGAACCCTACTACTTCAGTGCTCACAGAGGTTAACAACATAGAACGGCGGCTTAACACATCAGCAACCCTATTTTCAGTACCGGCATGATGTTTCAAAACGAACGTGTAAGCTTGTATGAATTCTACCCATTTCCCGTGCCTAGGGTTTAATTTCTTTTGAAAACTAAGGAACCTAAGAGCTTCGTGATCAGAGAACAGACAAACTCGTGGGGTAGAAGATAATGCCTCCAATATTGTAGAGCTTGAACTACAGCATACAGTTCCTTATCATACGTGGAATACCTTAGTCTCGTCTCATTTAACTTTTCACTTGAGTATGCTTCTGGGTGATTCTCTTGACTAAGACACCTCCAATTCTGACCCCAGAAGCATCACAAGCAACCTCAAACACCTTGGTAAAATCGGGTAACCTTAAGACAGGTGCTTGTGTCATTTTCTCCTTAATTGTTAGGAAGGCCTTACCTGCTGCTTTAGTCCACTCGAAATTTCCCTTCCTAATACAATTAGTGATCGGAGCCACTATCGTACTGAACCCTCTAATGAATCTCCTATAAAAGGTGGCTAAACCGTGGAAACTACGGATATCATGGATATTCTTGGGTACAGGCCACTCTACTATTGACTTAATTTTTGCAGGGTCAGCGGACACCCCTTCAGATGTGACTTCGAATCCTAGAAAGATAACTCTATTTGTCAGGAAATCACACTTCTTGATATTGGCTTAGAGACTATCTTTTCTCAGGACTTGACAAACTTGCTTCAGGTGGTTAAGTGGTCTGCCTTTGTTTTGCTATATATAAGTATATCATCAAAATAGACCACTACAAATCTTCCGATAAAAACCTTTAACACCTGATTCATTATTCTCATAAAAGTGCTGGGTGCATTGGACAGACCGAACAGCATGACTAACCACTCATATAATCCATCTTTAGTCTTAAAAGCGGTCTTCCATTCGTCTCTAGGCCTAACCCTAACCCGGTGATAGCCACTTTTTAGGTCTATCTTAGAAAAAATTGTCGATCCAGCTATCATATCTAACATGTCGTCTAATCTTGGGATTGGGAATCTGTACTTTACAGTGATCTTATTAATGGCACGGCTATCTATACACATCCTCCAGGTGCCATCTTTTTTAGGGGTCAACAGAGCAGGGACTGCACATGGACTTAAGCTTTCCTTAATAAACCCCTTCCTAAGAAGTTCACCCACTTGCCTTTGCAGTTCCTGGTGTTCAGTTGGGTTCATCCTATAGTGAGGCAAATTAGGTAAAGTCGCTCCAGGGATTAAATCTATTGCGTGTTGTATGTCTCTTAATGGTGTGAGGTTATCGGGGAGATCTTCTGGAAACACATCCTCAAATTCTTTCAATAATTGGACCACCTCTTGAGGGTATTCTACAGGGCTGTGGTCCTTAATTTCCTTAACAGCTACTACCCAAATAGGTGCTCCTTCCATGATATCTTGCTCTAATTCATTTGCACCTATTAAATTTAATCCAGTCTTCTTATCGTTCAAGCTGCTAGCTCCTTTCTTGACATTATCCTTAGGCTGGGTTGGATGAATGACAATTTTCTTGCCATTGAAATTGAAAGCACAGGAGTTTGATCGACCAAAGATGGTCACATCATGATCAAACAGCCATGGCTTGCCTAAGATGATGCTACTTACCCCCATAGGAAGCACATCACACCAGATCTTTTCCTGATAGGATTGAAGCTGGACTTGAACCTGACATCTTGACTTGATTGGTATAGAAGTGGAATGATCCAGGACACCTTATATGGATTGGGATGTGGTACAACGGGTAATCCTATACTTTTGGCTGCGTTAGTGGAAATGGCGTTGACACAGCTTCCACTATCGATGACGATCTTACAGACCTTTTCTCCTATCTTAACAAATGTGTGTAGGATTCTAGTTCTACGCCAGTCTTCTTGCTCCTTGGTCTGTGTCATGAAACGTCTCACAACTCCTAGCAAATCTGATGGTCTATGTTCTCTTCATCTCCTTCATACTCATCAGCCAAGCAATCCCCTGCTTCATAAACCTCCTCTTCATCATTCTCCAGGGGTTCTGATTCACCTTCTTCTGCCTCCCCTATATGTAAAGCTCTAGAGGGACACTGGCTCACGAAATGACCTGGTTTACGATACTTATAGCAGACTCGCTCCCTCTCACCTCGAACTTCAGGGCTCTTTCCTTTGTCTTCTCTAGGAATTGGGGGAATGGCAGGGTTGTGTCTAGGGGTTGGATTCGAGCTGGATCTAGGTCTATTGGATGTACTAGGGACTGAACTAGGCCTGCTATCAGGAGGGTTAAACCTAATAGGTTCAGGTCGTCTAAATGTAGCTCTCCTTTGAAACCTCTCATAGTCCGTGGCAACTTGGTATGCCTGATCTAAATCATGGACTTCCCTTAAAAATAGTTCCCCTTTTATATCATCATTCAACCCTAATCTAAACCTTGATAAAGTGGCTGCTTCAGACTCGACTACGTTGCATCGCATCACAAACTCATCAAATTTAGCAACGTATTCAGAAACAGTCTTGTTACCCTGTGTCAATCGTTGCCACTGATCTAATAACCTTTTCTGATAAGACATAGGCAGATATTTCTCTCTAAGTTTCCTCTTCATATATCTCCATGTTGCTATAGGTAAATCTTCCCTTTGCCTTGATATGCGTTCCATGTTTCCCCAATATAACCGAGCCTGACGAACTAGTCTGATTTTGGCAAACTTAAATCTTCTCTCTTCAGACATATCATACCAGTCAAAATACTGGTCCATGTCAGCCTCCCAGTCTGAGTACACCTTAGGATCTAAGCTTCCCTCAAAGGTTGGTGCATCTAGATGGATGTTCCTTAGGGCCCGATCATCCTGATCAAAAGTATCATAGTGAGGCCTTCTAGGAGGTGGCTCTGGAGTATGATCAACATAATCCTGATGCGTTCTTCTTTGAATTGGGTCAGGTGTGTGTTCCTATCGTTGGGCTCTAGGATGAACTGAAGGTAATCTGGGTGAAGGTGGTTCAGTTGGGGTCAACCTAGCTTCTTCTAGGATTCCTACCCTTTCCTCGAACTGACCAAATTTAGCATCCAAATGGTCCATCTTCTCGATCATAGTTCTCATAAGGCTTTCCATACTAGTATCCATGGATGAACTAGGTTGGGCTTGTGAAGGGTGGTAAGGTGTTCCTGACCTAGTTGTCATGCAAACAATTAGACTCAGACCCGAACTACAAGTTTTCTAAGCCGGTTAGTCCAAATAAACTGAGTTGACTAGATACAATCAAATCAACAGCTACTCTCTTCCACTAGCTAGTCAGGAGGTGGGTCTGTCGGAGGTTCCCCCAGCTTTCACTGGGTCCTAATTAAAAACCACAAGAACCGCTTAGGCTTGAGCCACTTAACCTCTATCCTTGATACCAGCTTTCAATAATAGATGAAGAAATGGGTTGCACAAGCTTTCCCAATTGAATTGAACTGGACCTAGAGTTCCAAGCTAGTTGCCTAATCAAGGTGGCAAGCTAGATTGTAGTAACTCTATACTTGGCCAGGTTTTAGAACAAGGGGAGTGTGAGATCCTGTCTCTGGCCTACCTAGGCCCGGTGGAATTGGCCCGATAGACGGATCAGCACCCAAGCCCTTAGTCCCAATTCTAGACACCAGGTAATAGGGCACACACAAGACTAGTTGACACAATGAGTTGACAATACATGGGCTCGACCAAATTGATGTTCCTAACCCACTAGGGCAATTAATGTCTAATCAATTTTAGTTAGGGATTGGGTCGATATGCAATTTGGTAATTTTTGGGCTAGGGACAGGTGATGAAATCCTAACCCTATGTCAATTTCGTGCCCTTAATTTGATTTGTCATGAGATGCATGCAAATTTCAAATTTCAGGTGCAGAAGTAGTGTGTTGCAGATTAAAAGTGGTGTTGATAAGTACAGAAGAAAATGTCAAAAAATCTAAAAAAATCATAGAAAACTCCTAACTTCTAGATGACATACCAGATGAAACAAAAATTCAAAATAAAATCTGTACTATTCTAGGCAGATTCTGAAATGAAGATAATGAAAAGGAACATAACAGAACAGAAACCCTAATAACACTGATGGACTGCAGGAATTTTCATTTTTTTTTGTAAATTTTTTATCAGATTGAAATTTAAAACGGTGATAAGAAACATAAAATGGAACAGGAAAAAAAATATTCCAACAAGGAATGTGATACTTTCCTTCGGAGTTGCAGGCGGATTACAGTCAGCCTACAGAAAATACAGCAAGCAGAAAAACAGAACATGCCCAATGCAAAATTCAAAATGAAATCTAAGAAGTCCTTTGGCTTTCTTTTTCATGGGTCAATCACAATGACACCCCGACACGCCTTAGGAGATCCCCGTGGAATGGGAAGAGAGGGTGTTTAAACCCTACTTTCTCCTAAGACCGGACGGTCTGGTAACGCCCCCGATCCAAGTACTTCAAGGACTTAATGCTATGCAATCAGGAACTTATTCTACCATGCTCTGATACCAAGATTGGTGTGGTATGCATGATGAGGATGCAATCATGTGACTCTAAAGAAGATTAACCAAAATTTAACTAGCAATTCCTACTTGCATATGAGTGATTCAACATATAAGATCAAGGAGATCTAAATAAGAAACCCTAAATGCTTATACTTAAACCCAGCTAGGAGGACTATCAAAATCTTAAAGAAATAGGACAAGATTAGAATTCGCACACAAGTCAAGATAGCCCTATTTAATGATCCCGATCTTAAAAGACTAGGAGTTCGAGCATTGAAATCTCAAGCACAAGGGATTCGCTCTTAAGGTTCTCAAATGAAAGATCATACCACATAAGATGGGCCATCTAACTTTCTGGTTTGTAGCAAGTAATCCTTCCTCCTGGATCTGGAACCTAGAGAACCCTGCAACAAAGAAACCAAGATGATTAGAAGCTTAATTAGAAATGAGAAGATTGATGGAACTCAAAAGGAGAGTTTGTTGGAAATGATCCTTGGCGCCATGGTGGAAGCTTGTGTTGGTGTTGATCTTCTTCTTGTGAGGATGTCCTTAATTTGTCTTGAAGGAAGAGGATTGCTTGGAAGATGAAGAGTAAAGAGAAGGGTTAGGGAGAAGAAATGATGGAGGAGAGGAAGAGGTTCACTTAGGCATAAAGATTCACATAGGCACATAGGAACACATAGAGAATTTCTGAAAATTTGTCTTCATTCATCAATCTTTCTTTACAAGGGGCGTCCAAGGCTTTAAATAAAGCCTCACAAAATTTGAAATTTCAAATCCCCAAACAAGTGGAGTAATATAAGGGGAGAGGGCTAATTTTCTTGCTTGAAATCCTCCTTGGCCAACTTCCTTGAATTTGAACTTGGGATGGCGCCCTCTTGTGGTGATGTGGCATGTGAGGTGGCATGTGGTCCCCTCTTGACGTGGCATGTGGTCCCAAGTTGAGGTGGCGCAAGTGATGTGGCATGTGGTCCCCAATTGAGTTGGCTTTGGTCTTGATTTGGGATATACATTGTGAGTCTTTTTTAGGCTAGATGCTAGTTGACCCATTTGGATTGGACTAAGACTAGACCCGACATGGACTCGACTTACATGATTATTTTGGACTCAAAAGAAAGATTACAGGACCCAACATGGACTCGACTTACATGATTCTTTTGGACTCAAAATAAAGATAGGTTACCGGACTCTCTAGTCCAACCATAAAGATTCGGAATGGGCTTGAATTGGTTGGAGTCTATTTCTGATTCTGGTGCCCGTACCATTTTTATTTTTGGACTTTTCAATCTAACTATCAGAGAATCTATAGAGAAGAAATCCTAACTCAATATTTAATTAGATTAGTTCTCTATATAGTCCAATGCATCTAAACTTAGGTCTAACCTAATTAAGGACCTAATAGAAGCTAACCCATGACCCTTAAGGCTTATTGAAATGACTTAAAATCTTTGAATCATATTCCTAGAGTTTTTTGTCATTCAAGGTAACTTAATTCTCAATTAAGTTCAATAGCCTTTATAAATTAAAATAATTTTAATTTATAATGTAAAATAATTTTATAATGAATCAAAATTTGAATTCATTATTTTTCTACATACTCAGGTCAAGTGTCGATACTATGCACTAATGAGTCAACTCAAGTGTCAACACTTTGCACTCATGAGTCGACTCAAGTATTGACTCAAGGCCTGAGACAGAGTGTTAACAGAAAGTCATATTTTTTGTATGCATGCATGATTTGACTCAAGTGTTGACACTTGGGTCGACTCAAGGCCTGTCACAAGGCAAAAATAGTGATTTCAAATCCCAAGTTTTTTTTTTAAACTTTTAATCAAAATTGATCAAAACAAAATTCTTAGATCTCATCTAAATTTGTTTTATGATCATAACATTAGATTAAAACATTTTAGTCTATATATATTTTTTATTTTTTCTCTTTATGAGTTAATCACAAGCGGCACCCCTGCATTCCATAGGAGACCCCACTAAATGGAAAGAGAGGGTCTTACAGCCCTACTTCTCTCCTATGACCGAACGGCCATGGTGAAGCACTCAATTCAAGTACTTTAAAAAAAAAACTATGATGTTAAAGCATGCTAGCATTATTATACTACGAAGAACCTGGCTCTGATATCATTTGAAGGGATACCAAAACTAGTATGCATGGTAGAAAAATGTATTTTAAAATAATTTTAAAATAAGCTTGGTAGAAGGCTTGGTAGATCGATCAAAATGATCTACCAGATAACTGCAATAGGAACAAATATGATAATGTAGCATACATAAGGCATCATAAGCAGGAAAAGAACCAAAAGGCATAAGTATACCTTACCATTATACCTTAAGGAAGAGGTTGTGAAAAGTCCTCGAGCCATACACGTGTCTGGCCTCTATGGGTAGTTCACACCAAGGCTTGATTCTGATCAACTCCCTTAGAGTGCTAGCCCCTTAGGATCCTTGTGGCCGATATACTTCTTCTTGGAAGACAAGGAGAGGTGAAACCCTTCCTAACTCGCTCTCCTCCTAAGATCTAGCTTGAGTGTTAGGTAATCACACACCTAAAATCTTAGTCCTTCCAAGCCCCTTTTCTTTTTTCTCTCAGAATTTCAGCAATCTCATTCAACAAGAAAACTCTTTTTCCCTTCTTCCCCAGAATTTCAGCAATCTCATTCAACAAGAAAACTTTTTTTTTCTTCTCTCCCAGAATTTCAGTAATCTCATTCAATAAGAAATTTTTTTTTTTGCTTCACTCCAACCAGCAGCCCCTAAAAAAACCCTTATTTATAGAGGCATCCATGAGAGGGAGAAAGAGGAAGGAGAAGTGTTGGGGAAGAAGGTCAAGGGCCATACTAAATTGGCTCTAAGCTCATAAGGCAAGAATGACCATCATTCCATGAAAGCTTGGAGCCAAAACCAGCCAAAACTCAAAATTCGAATTGAGGTCAAAACCTTCCAAAGAATAACCATCATTCTATGAAGGCTTGGAGCCAAAACCAACCATAATTTGAAATTTGAATTGAGGTCAAAACTTTCTAAAAATTCTTCCTAAAATTTCTGCTCATCACAGCCAAGTGTCGACACTTCCTAGTATCAACTTTCCAAGTGTCGACACTTGCAAGTGTCGACACTTCCTAGTATCGACTTTCCAAGTGTCGACACTTGCAAGTTTCGACACTACAAAGTGTCGACACTTGAAAGTGTCGACCTTGGAACATGGTCAATCATATTGACCTCCAATGATGGAAAATAATTCTCAATCATCGATCAGCCTTTAGATCAGATAGAAATCCCTATGGTGTGTGACCCCATAGGTTCAAACACTAAGTCATAGCACTGGAACACTTCCATTACCAGTTAAAGTCATCATCTAGCAATGATATCCGATGTCCGGATAGGTTGAAGATTATAGAGCAACTTTCTATAACCTCTAGCATATGGATACTGCATAATTCATTTCTTTGACCTCAAAATACTTAGGATGACCTAGTGTTTAATAGCCAACCCCAACCTAGTACATCCAGATCATATCTCAACCTTACAAGTTCTATGACTCCTCACAAGAACTATCCTGGTCAAGGTTTTTCTAAATTGAGACATAGTGAGTCATTCACTCCAAATCATTTGGAGGGGTCAATCGCATCTTGATCCACCACTGCTCCACAAGTACTTGATTGTACCCATAAGTCTTTCATCATCGGATTAGAAAATCAGGTAGTCTGGCATAAAAGTATAGTGAGTTGCTTGCAAACTACCATGATGACGTCGGTCTGAGGGACACATATACCCATATCCCTTCTCAAGCAACTCTTTGGTAGATGAGAGCTCTGTAGTTGGTCACGTTTAGTGAGATGTCAAACATTTCACCTGTATGTCACATTTGTGTCTCTACACTCTTTGGTTAAGAGGATAACCAATAAATGTGGCTTACAATAACCTACACTTGATATATCACCATCCGATAACAATGTATTCTTTGGTTGTGAACAAGTTTAAGAATTACTCGATATATCCTCTCTATATCAAATATAATATAGTTCTAAGGACTCCATCACATAAGAGTTCTTTTTAAGAAAATGCATATATGATGAACAGCCAAAAGGATAACTATTTTTATTAAGAAAATTTATATATAATTATAAAATAGCACAACCATCTACAGTCTAGATGATTGGCTTTGGGATACAATTCCTAACATTAAGATTTTATAAATCCTAATTTAAAACATTTTCACTCATAGAATCATCGAGTCAGGGATCGATATTTCTAGAAAGACTGGCACATCCTATGTTTGCTCGATGAAGAGAGCGATTGGTCTCATGAGTACTTGTGTAAGGACACTAATACAATGATATGGATGCTGATTAAGGTATTGGTTCACTGAATTCATCCATCCTAGGATATCTTATGAAAGTCTTGTTTGTCAAAAGATGATTCTCTTAGTGAAAGTTATGCAAGTGATCCTTAGACCTAAGATCACCATGGTATCTTATAAACATGAATACATGTTTTAGTTTATACTCATTCATGACTTAGTCATGTATTAGATATTCATGGATATGGTAAGTTATGTATGAAGGTTATGAGTAGGTCAACAAGGAAACAATCGCTCCTAGTAAGAAGAGTATTTATCCCACGCAATCTCATCAAATGATGACTTAGAAAGTCTTTGATCAAAGCAGGATAAAATTATAAAAAAAATTTTAATCTTTCATCAATAAAGTCTTTGTTGGCGTGGAGTCCCTAGACCGGCCGGTCGGAGCTGCTGCGTCGCACGATCGCTCCCTAGTTCACCAGCAAACAGGTCCCTTGTCAGAGTTGTTCCGGTAGAGGACACTCCGATGCCTAAGTCAGTGGCGGATTCCAGCCAGATCGGAGGAGTGGCTGCAAGAATTGCGCACCATGATCATGGCATGATGAGTGTCGATTGTAACCGTTGGTTACAGTTTCCTTTTTAGAATAAATTATGGTTCAAGCTTCGGGTTTCCCCTTGCGTGGGTCGAAGGCTTGGTATTTTCCTGAGACCGGAGATCATGTCTATGGCAGGGACCGAAGTTCATCTCTTCGAAAGTTGATGAGTAGTTCAGACTTCGGCCAGGGCTGAAGGTGCTACCCGAAGGACTAGCCTTCGGATGTTGTAGTTCGATGTGAAGCCTTGAGTTGCTTGCGGTTGGCCTTCGCTTAGTCCAAAGTTTGTATTCTAGACAACCAGGGCTTCGATAAGTCAAACCAGAGCCTGGTTCGTAGCTGAACCAGGATATCCCAACAGTTTCCCAATACTCTCAATTATTGAAGCGAAGATCTGCCTCGAGAAGTGAGAGTATTATGGCCTTGTCGCTTTCTTCCTGAGAGATGGCGCAGTAAATGAATACGGGACCTCTATTGGGCTGTCCATCACAATCCGAGAATTAGATGGTGGATAGGTTGCATTCCCAGATTGGGGAAATGTAGGTGGCCCTGAGGCTATCTCTCCTAGTCCCGTTACACATTGGTTGAGTCAATCTTTTGGTTGGGATTTGGATAGTTATGGTGGCTGTTCTCTGCCCGTTGGATGAAGGATAGATCTTATCCTGGCGGTCAGTCGTAAGTGGGTTACTTCCCAGGGTAACCTTGAGTCAAATTAACCCTCTGTGGGGGTCCAGAGACCCATACTTTTCTTTTGGAGAAGGGTGAAGGTATGGGCAAGGAAGCTTCTTCAATCTCATCTCATTCTCCACTTAAACCGTTCTGGACTACCAGTCTATTCTTCAGGTAGAATCCTCTTTCCGCTCCTTTGCTTCATTCCTTTATCATGGAAGAGACTGTAGAGAGTCAGGGAAAGCAAGTTGGGCCCTCGGGGGTCAGAGATGCATTAGGTCTGGAATCGGTCCCGAGCTCGGTTTCTCAAAGCAAGGCAACCCTTCTTTGGGAACGCTACTGCACTCTTGAGGAATTTCCCTTTGTCCTCCCCGTGCCAAAGGAGCGGGTGAAAAAAGCTCCCCCTGGGTGCCTAGCTGTATACGAAGATCACCTGAAGGCTAGTCTTCGGTTTTCCTTGGACCCATTATTTGTTAAGATTTTTTGCTTGTACCAAGTGGTGCCAGCGCAGTTGACCCCAAACAGCATCAGGAACATCCGTGGGTTCCTGGTCATGTGCAGCATCGCCAATGTAGAGCCAAGGACCAACTTGTTCTCGGCCTTTTTCATCTTCAAGAGGGACTTCCACAGCAACGGATGGTGGGTGATCGGTCCCAGATCAGGCCGCAGGGTGATTAAGGACATGCCCAGCGCCATCCACGGGTGGAAACCTATCTTTGTATTTGTATTATCTTTCGACCCATGGGGCTTCGACACTATGTAGAAGAAGCCTCGCCTGACCGCCAATGATGGAAAGAAAGTCTTAGCGGCCGATCAGTTGGATTATCATCTTTTGACCAACTTGAATGTTGCCCCAATCCGGGAGTTGTTGGAGGAGAGGAACCTCCATTGAGCGAGAATCCATAAATTCCCCTCACTAGGTATAGCAATGGAAATTTCTGCTTCTCTACTTTAGGTTTCGTTGTAGTTCATTTAACTGAGGTGATCCTCTTTGCCTGCAGATGGTGGGATGAAGCGCAATTTGAGTTGGCTTCGCCAGACTTCGGAGAGGAGGGTTGCACAGGCCCCTTCCACCAGGTCTGCAGCTCAAAAGAAACCTTAGAGAGATGGTCCCGAAGGGGACCAAAGCACTTCGTCCTTCCGAGGCACCTCGGGGAAAAATGCAGTGGCTGCGGAAGGGGTTCCAGCGAGGCGGTGTCCAGTTGAGACTTTAGCGACGGTCGCCTCCCCAGTCGACATAACGGGGGGCCCGCCTCAAGGAGTGGATGCACCGCCGATTTGCCCCTCTGCTGCAAATAGGGGCAAAGCATGGCAAGTCGACGGAGAGTCCATCAATGGAGCTTCTTTAGCCGAAGGCCGTTTGACGAACCCTTCGAAGCTCCCGCCTATGGGAGAGCTGTTGGTTCTGGAGGAAGCCAGGCAGGCATTGAAGGGTACGATACAACCCCACAACCTGGCAATTCTCAAGAACCAGAGCTTTCTCAAGATGTCTGATTCCTGCTTCGCCACCCTACAACAGGTGTGACTATCAGCGCCTCCTTTGCCTTAAGAGTTATTTGACCCTCGATTCTTCTTTTTTGATGTAGTTGGTCTATGACTTCACCTTCATGGAGGAAGGCCTGGGGAACATGGATAGCCTCATCTACGACCTCAAGGAGGAGCTTCAGACTGCTAGGGCTGCCAGGGAAGTAGTCGAAGAGCTGAAGCAATCCATGGAGGACCGTCTTATCCGGGTAATTGATGAAGTTCGTGACCTGAAGGGCAAACTGAAGAGCACCCACTCGAGGATAGCGGGACAAGAGGCAGGGTGGAACAGGAGCAGGAAGCAAGTTGAATCCCTGGAGCGGACTGCTAGGGAGAATCAGGAGAGGATGGAGAACCTGTCCAAGGTGGCGGAGGAGGCTTCTAGGAGGGTCAAAGAGGTGATCTTGGGATTCGAAGCTGCTAAGAGGGACGCCAAAGCCGCCAAGAGGGAGTCCGAAGCTTTGAGGAAGCAAATAGACAATGCCATGGTTGACTTCAAGATGTCTTCACAATTTCAGACAGAGATTGATGAAGCATCATTGTATGCCTACCAGCACGGCTTCAACGACGGGCTTTCCAAGGTAAATGAGACCCTCCCTCACCTCGACCTTATGATGATCCCCTCCTACAACATAATTGGAGAGGAAGGAGAAGAAGCGGAGGAGGCCGAAGCCGCAGGGGAGGTCGAGGAGTCGCCATGTCTGGTGGAGGAGGCTGCTACCCCAGTCAAAAATTCGGAGGTGATCCCAGCTTTGATTTCGGCCCAAGAAGCGACTCAGGCTAGAGGAGTCCTGGCTGAAAGTTCTCCCATCCCGGCCCAGATTGATGAGATCCTCTCCGAGCAAGTTGACAAGTTGCTCCAGTCCCATGGTGTGGAGCCTTCTCCTATTGATGTTGAGTGACCTGGAATACTCTGAATGTATTTTCTTCCTTTCTTACTTGTATTGCCAATGAACTTTTTATTACAATTTTCCTAGATTTTGGAGTGAATTCTCCTTTCTTTGCATATGCATTGTTGTGCCTCTTGTGTAGCCTGAAACGGTTCTATCGTTTCTCCTTTTGCCTAGTCGAATGATAGCCTCCGAAGGCCATCCAGTCGATAAGAGCTGGTTTTACCATTCTCTTTTCTGCTTGGTTGAATAGTCATGGCCGAAGGTTATTCAATCGGTGAGGACGAACCCTTGATCGGACCAAAACTCTGTTGCGTTGCCTTTCTTCGGATGTTAAGCTTGTCCGTTGGGGCGGACAGGAGTCATCTCCCTACCAATCAATAATTAGGGGGATTTGATTAGGATTATCATTGTCCACGTGGCACGTCAAAATTTGTACAGTCATAATCTCTTGCACCTTTTGAGCTGTCGGGCCCCTTTTTTGCAAAAAGTGACCATTAATGATGTCGTTGCATGCTGCGGATTTTTCCGGATTCGAAGCGATGGCAGTTGCTGAAAGAAAATGGTGCAGGTAGTTTGACATGATCCTACACTAGGCATGCAAATAGCTATAAGAGCAGAACAGGATTTTAAAAACTTTTTTTTTAAAAAAAAATCTGCACAGTGAAAATCTACTCCGCCCAGAATCTAATCTATTCTAGTTGCATGAAGGCATGCATGATGATATAAAATATTTACAAAATATTTGAATTAAAAATTCTATTCATGCATGATTAAAAAACAATTTTTTTTTCATACCTTATCCCGGCTAGAATAACTCTGGGATAAAGCTGGAATAGGCTGGGATAACTGGAATAAAACTATTCCAGCCTTCTTCTTCCTTGGGCTAAAAACAAACTCTGATTTTGGCTTGAAAATCGGTGTCGGAACACCACCTTCCGGACTTCCGTTTGCTCCCAAATTTTAGCAGCAGTAAGGTGATCGAGTCTACTTCGATCTCCAACAAAGAACTGCAAGAAAATGTTAGCCAAAAAATGTAAAAATCCACCAAAGTCTGCTGCCATATTTTCTATAGCAGAACAGGACAACAGACTTCAGCTTCGCATTAGGAGCAGCTGCAGGTGATCTGGCTCGTGTGGCATGCTCCCAGGAGTAGAAGTATACTCCCTCTAGAGGGGAGACTCACCGGGGGCTCTCCGATCCCTCTCCACACGCGGTGCTAGCCGCTGGAAGATGATACACGGTCACAGTGGACTGCAGCAATACTCCTTTACTGCAGTGCAGGTTTGAGCACAATATAGAAGAAAGAATTAGCCCTTGTTTCTCTCTCTCACACACCCCAAAACCCAGCTTCAAGTGCACTCTAAATGGGAGAATGGATCAAGCCTCAAAGCCTCTCAAATGGAAGAGCACTTGGGGAGTTCTTTCTCTTCTCACGGTGAAAGAACCAGCCCTTGAAACAAGGGTCTTGCTGGGGTTTAAATAAGGCAACAATGAGGAAGAGGAATAGGCTAGGAAATGAAGAGGTCTCAGCTGCATTACACCCATTAAACCAGGCAGTAAAATGAGAGTAAAGATGATGGGTGGAGGGAGGAGAAAAGGCGCCCATTGGCCTTCAAACGGTGGGACGTTTGGTCTTCAATCGTTCTCTTCGTTTCTTCTAGCAACGTGTAAACGAAACCATTTACATGGTGAAATAAAACACCAGTTCAAAACTGGTTCAAGCAAAAAGGTTCAATCCCATTAAAAACCAACGATGGTTCAATCCAATTGAACTGGTCCGAGCCCAATAAATTGGTTCAATTGGTTCACAACCAATTAGAGGCCGAAACGAACTTCGAATCAGTTCAAAACTGATTTAGAAAATTCCTGGCGCAGTCCTGGTCAGCCCGGAACAATTTTTAGTTGACACATACAAGGGAAAGATGGGGAAAAGAGTGCTCAAAAAAAAAATACCGTGACCATAAAACCGAGATGATTCCTAATCGTAATCGATATCTAGATTAGAGAGTAATCCTCTATGGCAAGTGACCTCATAGGTTCGAACCTAAACGGTAGCACTAGAACAATTCTAGTACCAGCACAGGAAACCATCTAGCAATGGGTCCCGGTGTCCGGATAGGTCGAAGATGCGGGAGCAAACTATCGAACCTCTGGCATATGGTTACAGTATGATTCATCTTATTGACCTCTAATGCTTAGGACGACTGAGATTGGGTTGCCAACCCAGACTGAGTCAGTCGACTACCTGTCTTAACCTCGCAAGCCCAGTGGCTCTTTACTAGGGCTACCACGGTCGAGGATTTGCTAAATTGACATACTGCGAGACATTCAATCCAAACTGTTTGGACAGGTCAATTCCATCTTGGTCCATCACTGCTCCACAAGTACTTGCCTGTACCCAGAAACCTTCCGCCACTGGATTAAAAATCCGGGTAGTCCGATACCAAAGCACTGGGAGTTGCTTGTAAGCTACCATGATGATCTCAGGTCGGAGGGACACATATACCCATATCTAATCGTGAGTATCCCCTTGGCAGAAAGGGGCTGCACAGAGTCTCGTTCAATGAGATATCACATATCCCACTTGTAGATCACATCAGTGTCACCACACTCATTTGGTCAAGAGGACAACCAAACGATGTGAACTACAACAACCTATACTTGATATATTACCGTCCAGTACAATATATCTTTTGGTTGTGAACAAGGTTTAAGGACCACTCGATACATCCTCTTTGTATCGAAGTCAGTGTAGTCCTAAGGACTTCATTACATGGAAAGAGTTCATTTCAGGAAAATACAATATGTGATGAGCTACCAAAAAATATATTTTATTAATTCAAAGAAAGAGTACAATACAGAGCTCAACCGCCTACAACCCAGGCGATTGGCTTTGGGACATAATTTTCAACAGTTGCGATCATTGGGATGGCTTCCGGGAGACTTTTTGGTTCTCGAAGTATCACCCGGACATGTGGCACCTTCTCATACAGTCGGGAAGGATGTGGGATGCGCCTCCCTGCAGTCAGTCGTGGGCACAGGGTTTCTATAAATAGGACCATTCCCCCTTGTCGTCGAAGGCCATCATTTCCGTTGGTGTCTTCCTTCTATTAGCAATGAGGTTCAGCACTTCTGAGCTCAATCGTGCAATGAAGATGAGGGCTATTGACCCCAAGAGGAAGCGAAGTCCGGAGTCATATGGGCCTATAGGCAAAGAGGAGGAGCCTCTAGTGGACCGTCTCAAGAAGAAGGTCTGCCTGCTGGAGGCTCAATTGAGGGAGGCCCGGGCCCATGTCATAGTGGCGACCACGGTGGCAGAGAAGGCAAAGAAGTAGGCGATGGATGCCGTTGCAAACTTCAGAGCTTCTGCCTCATTCAAGGATGAGCTCACCAGGGTGGCCCTGAACTCCTTCCACCAGGGGTTTTGGGAGTGCTGGAGGAAAGCCTCCAAGTTTTATGACTAAAGGGCTTGGATAATATCAAACCCTCCATTCCCTTCCTAGGCCATGAATTCAATTCTGACTCCGATGAGGGGTCAGACTCGAGTTCGGACGGGAACCCCAGGGGCCCTTCGTCATCCCATCTGGTCTCTCCCAGACGGTGTGGGAAAAAACCATTGGGGAGTTAATGCAAATTTCCCAACCTTGCTATTGCTGCTGCTGCTCTCTTTTTTTTTGTATCTCTCTTTAGGAGAGTTTCTTTTCTTTTCCTTACTCTCTTTTTAGGAGAGTTTCTTTCTTTCTTTTCTCTTTCTTTTCTTTTCTTTTTGTAAAAATTGAAAGAAATGAAAGATCTTTTCTTTTACCTCTTTCCGTGTATTTTCTACGATGTGTTGCATCACGATTTGTCCATAATGTAGACTCCGTAGACCACTTGCAGTTTGTAGGGAAGAAGTAGGGTCCGTTGGACCATTCTGAGAGTGTTTATTATTGATAGAGAGGACAACAATAGTCTTTTTAGGCATGTGTTTGGATTTTTTATAGGGTAGGGTGTTTACACCATCCCTGTGCACTTTCTATCATGATTAAGGTAGGCTGTTCAGGCCCGCCTCGGCACGTGTTCGGATTCACCATAGAGTAGGTTACAAAAACCATCTCTGCGCCTTTGATCTTTTTGGTGTCCTAGTTAGGCCATCCATTGCACTCGTCGGGCATACCGATAAGGTTAGTGGATCAGACTCTACTTAGCACAGTTGACCGATTTTTCAGATCGTATCATTTGGGCTGTTGTCATTCACTCGATGCAACTAGCCATTTTGAGTTGAGTAGGGTTGAGGAGCTTTGCATATGAGTTTTTTGGAACTTTTTTTTTGATAGTATTTGCAAAAGTTTTGTACATTCCATGGCCGCGATAAGGTCTTCCCCTCCAGGGTCTTGAGTCGATATGTTCCTAGTCGAATGACTTCTTTGACTTGATATGGGCCTTTCCAGTTGTGGGAGAGTTTACCCTATTCCGTCGGCTTGGACACCTCTGCTTTTCACAATACCATGTCCCCCATGCAGAAAGTTTGCTCCTTCACCCTTGCATTGTAGTACTTGGCGACCTTTTGCTGGTATGCCGCCATTCTTATCAGGGCCTGTAGCCTGGTGCTTGAAAGCAAATCCAGATCAATCCTTCTGCGATCAGAATTCTCAGGCTCTTCATAGTTGTCAATTCTCAGGGACTGTACGGAGACTTCGATAGGTATTACGGATTCGGTACCGTAGGCTAGGTTGAACAGAGATTCACCAGTTAATATTCTTGGGGTAGTTCAGTATGCCCAAAGAACAGAGGTCAGTTCTTCGGCCCAAAGCCCTTTGGCGATGTTCAACCTTGTCTTTAGACCATGGAGGATGGTCCGGATGGTGACTACGGTTTCTCCGTTGGACTGTGGATGAGCAACGGATGTTAGCCGATGCTGGATATGGTACCGAACACAGAAGTCCTTGAACTTTGGATTATCGAATTATCTCCCGTTGTCCGTGATGATGACGTGTGGGATACCGAACCTGAAGATGATGGAATTTTTCATAAAACTTCCCACCTTGCCCTCTGTGATTTGGGCCAATGGTTCAGCTTCCACCTATTTCATGAAATAGTCGATGGCTACTAGGAGAAACTTCCTTTGCCTTGATGCTGGTGGGAATGGGCCAAGAATGTCCATCCCCCACTAGGCAAAGGGCCATGGGGCTACCAACTGAGTCAGGTGACTCGCAGGTTGTTTCTGCACATTGGCATACCTCTGGCATTGGTCGTACTTCCATACGAAATCAGTTGAGTCCTTCTGGATGAAGGGCCAGTAATATCCTTGTCGAATAATCTTGTATGCTAGAGATCTACCTCCCAAGTGATCCCCGTATATGCCCTCATGGACTTCTATCAATGCATAATCTGTATCGGTGGGTCCGAGGCATTTCAGCAGTGGTTGGGAGAATGATCACTTGTAGAGGGTTCCGTCTAAGATGATGTATTGAGATGCCATCCAGCGGATCTTCTTGGCCTCTGCCTTATCTTCAGGTAGTTCTCCTTCATTCAGGAATCTGATGATGGTATCCATCCTACTTGGCTCCGTATCAATCTGGCACACCTCTGCAGCCTCTTTGACAATGCTTGGGGTTTCAAGATGTTCAACAAAGGTGCACCCAAGAGACTCCAGTGCTGTAGTTGCCATTCGAGACAGTGCAACTGCCCGGGAGTTCTCTGATCGGGGAACATGAATAATTTCAAAATGTTCTAGTTGGGACAATAAAACCTGAACCTTCTCTAGGTATTGCACCATGGTTGGATCTTTGGCTGCGTACTCTTCATTGACTTGATTAACAACCAGTTAAGAATTGGAGAAGGTTCAGAGTTGCCGGACTCCCAGATCTTTGTTGATCCGAAGTCCGACGAGTAGGGCCTCATATTCGGCCTGATTATTGGAGGCGTGGAAGGAGAAATGGAGTGCATACTCTATAATCTGGCCATCAGGTTCGGCCAACATGAGTCCAGCCCTGCACCCGGTAGCATTGGAAGCTCCGTCCACATGAAGCATCCAAACAGACTTCATCTCCTTCGAGGTTTCTTCTTCTTCCAAAGAGGCTTCATTTTCGAACTTCCAGGTGCACTCGGCCAGAAAATCAGAGAGCACCTGGGCCTTCATAGCCACTCTGGGCTGGAAATTAATGTCAAATTTGCTTAGCTTCACAGCCCACTTGGCTATTCTTCCAGAAGTGTCTAGAGATCGGAGAACGGCCTTGAGAGGTTGATCAGTTAGCACCATGATAGCATAGGCCTGGAAGTATGGCCATAGTAACTTTGCTGCAATCACTAAAGAGTAGATCAGCTTCTGCATCCTTGCATATCGCTTTTCTGCGTCATGCATGATCTTGCTAATGTAGTAAATTGGCTTGTGGGACACATCTTCTTCTTTCTTGACAAGAATCTAACTCACTGCTTTGTCTAAAGCAGAGAGGTACAGGTAGAGGACCTCGCCTTTTTTTGTCTTGGAGAGTAATGGCGGGGTCTCCAAATACTTTTTAATTCCTCAAAGGCAACGTGACAGTCTTCGAACCATTCGAAGCCCTTTGATTACCGAAGTACCTTGAAGAACGGAAGACATTTCTCGGCTGACCGAGAGATAAATCTAATTAGGGAGACAATCCTCTCTATCAACTGTTGGACTTCCTTTCTACAAGAGGGATGTCTCATATCCTTCAAGGCCTGGATCTTCTCGGGGTTGGCATCAATCCCTTATTTGGTGACAAGGAAGCCCAGGAATTTACCCGATGTGACCCCGAAGTTGCACTTCGCCGGGTTTAACTTCATGTGGTAGTGCTGGAGAGCGCTGAATGACTCCTCCAAGTTACGGATTTGGTCTCTCCGGTGGAGACTCTTGACGATCATGTCGTCAACATAGGCCTCCATATTTCTTCCCAGTTGCTTTTCAAACACCTTATTGATGAGTCTTTGAAATGTTGCTCAGTGTTCTTGAGGCCGAACGGCATCATCTTGTTGCAGTAGAGACCTTTGTCAGTGATGAATGCCATCATCTCCTTATCTTGTGCATCCATTCTGATCTGGTTGTAGCCAGAGAAGGCATCCATAAAGCTCAGCAACTGGTGGCCGGCAGTAGCATCGACCAGTTGATCAATCTTTGGGAGAGGGAAGCTATCTTTTGGGCAAGCCTTGTTGAGGTATGTATAGTCGATGCAGATCCTCCACTTGCCGCTAGCTTTCTTCACCATTACTACATTGGCCAGCCACTCGGGGTAGCGGGCCTCTCTGATGAACCCTGCCTTGAGGAGCTTGCCAACCTCTTCATCAATAGCTTGCTATCTTTTGGGGGTGAAGCTCCTCTTCTTCTGTCGTACCGGCTTGTACCCAAGGGTTACATCCAGTCGATGAGTAATCACTTCGGCGGGAATTCCAGGCATGTCCAAAGCTGACCAGGCGAAGACATCGACGTTGTCCCTGAGGAAATGGATCAGCTTCGTTCTGGTTTTCTCATCAAGGGCACTCCCGATTTGCACAACTCTGGAGGGATCTTTCTCTTTCGAAGGTATTGGGATGGTCCTCTCCATGGGTTCACCAAGGTTTGTGGTTGAATCCCTCGGATCCAGCTGATCCGTAGTAGTCGAATCCTTGAAATGCTTGTCTTCAATCATTAGACATTGCCGCGCCATCCTCTGGTTCCCTCTAACTTCTCCAACACCATTTCTGGTGGGGAAGCGTACCAAGAGGTGGTGAGAGGAGATCACGATCCGGAACCTATTCAAGGCGGGCATCCTAGAATAATGTTGTATGCAGAGGGGATCTGTATCACTATGAAGTTGATCGGTAATGTCTTTTGTTGAGGCTTGGAGCTTAGGGTTATAGGCAACAATATCTCCCCTTCGGTAAAAACTTGGTTGCCCCCGAAACCGGAGAGTGGTATGGGGGATCTTTGCAATTGATGTTTAGGTAAACATATTTTGGAGAATGCATCATACATCAAGATATCAGTCGAACTTTCATGATCAATAAGAACTCTCTATACATCATAATTGGCCACTATGGCCGAAATTATAAGAGGGTCATGATGCGAGAGCCAAACTCCTGCAAGGTCATCATCAGAGAAGATGATGGAGTTATTATCTTTCAGTTGCTTTGAAGCTTCATCTTCATCCCTTCATCAGTTGGTGGGCCGGTGTATCATCCCTACACCTTCGTTAGTGGGCTTTTGATTTGGCAATTCGGTTCTTCGGGAGGTGGCTGGGGAATAGTTACTTCCGACTAGGGTCCCTGGCGACCGATGTACCACCCCAGGTATCCTCCCCTGATGAGATCCTCGATCGCATCCCTCAGCTGGATGCATTCTCCTGTGTTGTGGCCATGGTCCTGGTGGAATCGGCAGAATTTGTTCCCGTTCTTTGCGGAAGAGGAGGCCTTCATGGGACGGGGCCGTTGGAAATAGTTTTTTTTTTCTATCTCCATGAGGATCTTCTCTCGAGGGAGGTTGAGGGGGGTGTAGGAGTCGAATCTTCCTCCCAATGCTCTGGGCTTGGGAGGGCTTCTCCGGCGGTCTGCAAATCTATCGTCGTTGTTATTAGAAGTTTGAGGGCCTTGCCCTCTGTTATTCTTCTTCTTTGAAGGGTATTTCCCTTCAATCAAACATCAATTCGCCGTCTTCTCTTCAGCATCGGCATATTTCTGAGCCCTTGATAGGAGCTCAGCGTAGCTTTTAGGAAACTTCTTATCCAGGAAAAAAGTAAGCCTGGAGGTTCGAAGCCCCTTCTTCAGTGCTGACATGGCCATGTGCTCATTGAGATTGGGGATCTCAAGCGTGGCCGCATTGAACCTGGAGATGTAATCTCTTAAGCTCTCTCCTTCATTCTAGTGAAGGAGGAAGAGTGTGTCTGTATTCCGAGGAGTCTTGCGGCAGGTCTTGAAATGCAAGACAAACAATTTTTCTAACTTGAAAAAGGAATCGATGGTACCTGGACGCAGGCTCAAGTACCACATCCGAGCAGACTTCTTCAAGGTCGCCGGGAAAGTCAAACATTACATTGCATCAAAAGCTCCTTGGATCATCATATGGGCTTTGAAGCTGCCCAAATGGTCAAGGGGTCAGAGGTGCCATCGTAGGGTTCCATCTAAGGAACCCTGAAGTGTCGAGGAATGTCCTCAGCCATGATGCGGTCGATGTAGGGTGGGCATAGATCACCCACAATCAAGTCCTCGGGATCTCTTTGATCCCGCATTCTCTGTTTTCACGCCCTTGCTATCTTTGATTCAATGGCTCTGAACCTCCCGTCATAATTAGGAGTCTGCTTGGGTGCTCTCTCCACCGGAGTGGAGTCTTCGGAGGGGAGGAGGAAGTTTGCCTAGGCCTTTTTCCTTTTTATGGAGAATTGGCAGACCTAGGCAGTCTCGAAGTTCAGCCTTCGGGAGAGGGTCGAGAATGGGGGGAGGGATGCGTTGAATCCTCCCATGGTGCTCTCCTTCTTTGGGATCGAGAGCTATGTCTAGAAATATCCGGTGGGTTTGCCACCAGAAAGGGTCTGTCTTGGAACTCTTGAACCATGGCCATCAGGTTGGTGACCTGGTTCATAAGAGCTTCGAATTGCTGTGCTCCCACAACAACCATGGGAGGTGGAACATCGTTCTCCTCCGGGGGTGCACCCCCCTAAGATGGAGCAAGACTCCGGCTTATAGAAGCATTTTGAGCTTTTTCTCTTACCATCAAAAAATTCTTTGTTTCTTTCCTTGTCTGGAGGGAGCTTAACAAATGTTAATAATATGCACCCCCTACCTGGCACGCCAATCTGTTGGTGTGGAGTCCTTGGATCGGCCGGTCGGAGCTGCTGCGTCATAGGACCGCTCCCTGGTTCACCTACAAAACAGGTCCCTTGCTGGAGTTGTTCCGGCGGAGGACACTCCGATGCCTAAGTCAATGGCAGAATTTCAGCCAAATCGGAGGCGTGGCTGCAGGAATTGCACACCATGATCATGGCATGATGAGTGTCGATTGTAACCGTTGGTTACAATTTCTTTTTTGTAACAGATTGTGGTTCAAGCTTCGGGTTTCCCCTTGCATGGGCCGAAGGCTTGGTATTTCCCGAGGCCGGAGATCATGTCTACGGTGGGGACCGAAGTTCGTGTCTTCGAAAGTCGATGAGTAGTTTAGACTTCGACCGGGTTGAAGGTGCTACCCGAAGGACTGGCCTTCGAATATTGTAGTTCGGTGTGAAGCCTTGAGTTGCTTGCAGTTGGCCTTCGCTTAGTCCGAAGTCCATAGTCTGGAGAACCGGGACATCGATAAGTCGAACCAGAGCCTGGTTCATTGCTGAACCAGGATATCCCAACAGTCTTCATTAGTGATTTAAGATTCAAATGAATAAAGTGTGAGGGTTTGATAATTTTCCATACCCATCACTTATTTGGGATAAAGGAAGATTAAAGGATTGAATTGCATGGTAACTTGTGACTTAAGGATATTTTGATAGTTTTTTTCAAATTTCTCATCTTATGGATAGGCATGACACATTGCTAGACTCAATTATGTCTTGTAGGTTATAATGAATTAAATTGATTGAATCATGAGTCAATTTGAAAGATGGTTCAAATTGGTAGCAGGGTTATCTCGATTAAACCTAATTTGATTAATTGATTTCTAATCAAACTAAATAAATTGAACTTAGACCTACTTTTGGCTAGATGAAAAGCCCAAGGGATCATACACATTAAGGAATTGATCAAGGAAGTCATTTGTATTTTTGTTAGAATCATAGGATTTTAATTGGCTAGCTAATAACATACCAGCATATGTTGGCTAGCCTAACTCCTAATCTAATTAGTTTGCATTTAAATGCTTGTTATTTGGGATAACTAATTTGAGTAAAACTTAAATTGGTTGGACCTTAAGTGGGGCAACCAAATTAAGATTTATCTTGATTTTATAGCTTTTATCCTTGATTAAACCAAGAGTACCAAGGGCTTGGGACTCTTGGAGCCAATATTGGTGTATGCACACTTTAAACGGTGTAGAAGGACCAAGAGTCCTTCTATAATTAAAATACCATTTTGGTGATAAGCTTTAGCCCATATCCTCTGTAATAGCTATCCGTTTGGATTGGATTTGATCGATCAAATTTGTAATAATGGACATGATTTCATGAAGGGATGCAATGCTTGGAATATATAGTGCTGGGGATGGCTAGAGTCCTGCTTATCAATCACCCTTTTCTAGATAAACCTTTATAATTTATATCCTATTGGGGTGTTAGACCAAGCCTTTAATTATGAAATTAATGACTAATTATCAATTTTTTTTGAAGAGTTACAATAAGTAACTCTTAGCACAAAATGTTAGTGAAATAATGTTTCACTTTGCACCTTTCTACCTAAAGACTCCTTCTACTTGAAGGAACTTATCTAATATGTTAAATATTAGATTAGGGGCTGATGAAAGGGTGTATTAGGCACCTCTCTCTTCCTATTTAAAGGCTTCAGTGATTGAAACCAAAGCATTCGAAGTTCATCCTGATAACTCTCTTCCTTCCCTTATTAAGACAATTCTTGTATTTTAAGACAAGTCTGCCATTTCAAGACATGGGCTTAGGAAGAAAATTAGAAAAGAAGTAGGATAGTAAAAGAGTTTTTGGAGTGGTTTTGAAATACCCTTCAAAAGGAAAAAGGTTCTAGAAGAGAAGAAAGGCTACTGAAGCAAAAATGGTTGCTGGAAGGAGTCGAGCAAGAAAGAGGAGTGCTTCCTTAATCCAGTTCCTATGTGGATCATCTCTAGAGGGCATACCTTGTGTTCCTGGTGGAATAAAGGATATTAGTGTTACATGTATTTTTCTATTCCCTAATATTTTGCCCTATTAATTGATATAATCAATGGAGTCCTAGTCTAGGGTTTTGGTTAACTAGATTTCAATGATTAAAATTTTGAAATCCAGTTTTCGCTATGCGACCGTAATCCAACATATCATAGGTCAATCATAGAAGTAGAAATAACTAGAGGGCTCCGAGTGAAGTTCCAATTTGTCTAAAATTATGTTCGGTCAATCCATTCCAAGTTCTAAGACCCTCAAGATCTTGAGGTTGGGGGATCCATCCACATCATTTGCCCCCCACTCCTTAGTTTGAGTGTAAAACATTTTTGTCTAAGGAGTAGTTCTAGGCCATGCTTGTGGGATCCAAAGAACCATATTAAAATTCATATTTCTCGAAAATTGGTCCTATCAAAAAGAGTTTCTGCACCTTGCACATATGACATTTTTTTTGATGGGCATGAAGAGTTAATGCAGCCTATTCTCTCTATAAAGGGTTCTTAAAAAGGGTTTATCGTCACCATTATCTTTGCTTGTAAGTCACTTCATATTTTGGGTAGTGATTTCTGGTAGGGAGGGCAATTTTTAGAGCCTTTCTAGCATGTTTTCTAGTGACTCAAGTCTTAATGAATCCTCATGAGATACGGGATTTATAAAGGGTGATTTTAAAGCACCGAAGGGCTAGCACTTTGATTAGTAAGGGCCCTGGTAAGTCTACCAATATTTCTTGAGCTAAAGCATCGAGTGGAAGGTCCAAGGTCCTGGATGCTTCCATGGGTCTATCATTTGCTAAAGAGTGGGTTCACTTTTATTCAGGCTACAAGTGATCACCAAGCTTGTGAGATACGGTTCAAAGAGCATAAACATATGGCTTTTGAATCAGTTATTCATGTATGGAAAAGTTTTATCACTTGATTATTATGCCATCAATTCTTCACCTTATTTCACTCCTTTCTTTATTAATTCGGAGCTAAATATGAGAATGCTATGTAGTTGGCTCATCATCTCAACTTTTTATATGGGGTTGATTGAGGCCATAGAGCCAAGGATTGCAGTGATGGAGGACAAAGTGGCCAATACTAAGGAGCTTTGTGAGGCTGAGGATTGGGGTTCAAAAGTGGAAGAAGAATTTCGAGGGCAAAAGATGCATGCAGATGTTTCATCAAAGAATATTATTCACTCGGTGATAAAATTGGATAAGGCAGGTAATCACATGGCTTCAATGCATTAGAGGATGAGTGCCATGGAGAAGACCTAGCCAACTCAAATGCTAATGCTGAGATTGTTGAGTTGAAGAAAAGCTTTCAGGCTGAAATTAGAGACTTGAATGCTGAGGTGGATAGCCAAATCTAACGGTTCTAGGATGAACTCAATTTTACCAGGAGTGAGAATGAGTGTTTGTAGGGGGAGCTTCATTTGGCTCATAGCTAGATACAAGGCAAGGGAAAAGATAAGAATGCAACTACCTTCTAATGGGTTCAGAGTTGTCAAACCAAGGAAATGGAAGAAGATATATCTTTGTAGAATCAACTGAAGGTGGCCAAAATTACTATTGATTAGTTGAAGAAGAATATTGATGATTATGGAAATGAAATCAAGAGGTTGCAAAGCAAGTTGTCTTTGGCCAAGATGCACACTGGGTCTACTGACACTCAGCTTCGCCATGCCAAAATTAGGGTATACGAATCCAATTCGAATATTATAGACTTTTGGTGGCCCAAATTGGTGTAGACACCAAGGCTAGAAAATATCAACAGGTTGAACCCACATCCCTATGGATCACCTATAAATAAAGCCTGAACCCAACCCCTTTTAGCAACTGTAAATATTTTATTTTAAATTCTATTATATAGGGTTAGTTGGGTTTAGCCTTTTTTACCAATTAGGGTTTGTATAAAAATCCCATTTATCAGTTGTGTGAAACTCTATTAGGCCAAACCCTGTTTACCAAATTTATTCTTTTTGTTACATGAGGTTATGCTTTTTGATCAATTTATCAAGTGGGGCTTAGTTTTTTGGTTGGTTTAATTTTGAGTCTTGTAATAATTAGTTATTGGTGGGGGCACCAGGATCAGACACAGATTACTGAGCCCTATTTGGTTTACCTAGCCATGTGTCAAATTTTGTAATCAACTAGATTGAGTCCTGTAATAAGTTGAGGTTAGTTGATTTGTCTAACCCTCAACTAGTCAATATTTTTAATCCTGTATACCAGTATGAGTCCAGTGTGAGTTCACTTCTTGTACAAGAGAGGAGGCTATGCTATTTTAGAGTCCAACTAAACATCATTTTGAAGCCAAAGAAGTTACACCAGCTTAGGGGAGCTCAATTGACACCCAGGTGCCCTGTTTTGCCTGATTTTTTCCAGGTACCATTTTAGATGCCAGATTCCCTATAAATGCTTCTTGAATATTCCATATGCTAGGAGCCTATTTTACCAAGCTATCCCAACAATATAGGCCTCCAAAATCAAGCCCAAGAAGCAAGCCCAAGACAAGACAACCAAGATTCCTTTTTGATGCCGAGAATATACCACCCTAGGGAACCAGGCAACCCAGCTTCCAGGGGGCCCAAGCCCAAGCTCTCCAAGCCCATGGCTGACCTCCCCTTGCTGCCCTAAAGCCCACACACCAAAGGAGGGTCGTCCAAAAAGGTTTGACTAAGTTCAAGTTGAAGAAAAAATGGAGAAGACCAAGTTTTTCTAACCTAGTTAGGATTCCTAATCCCTTTAAACTTTCTAATTCTAACATAGCTAGGAAAGGACTTGTATTCCAATTTGGAAGAGGACTTGTAACCCAAGTGTAACCATGGTTAGTGAATGCATGGAAACTCTATAAATACCACACCCCTCCCCCTTTTGTAAGCATCTCTTTCTTATGAATACAACTTGCTGAAATTTTGAGTTATTGCCTTGTATTGGTGTTTTGTTTTGGTTCTTTGGTTTGTGTTCTTGTGCTTGGACAAATTTCTTGCTTCCCTAGCATCCTTCCACACCCTAAATCACTGCCATCCAAACCTGCACACATCCTAGAAGGAGTGCCCTAGGTCACCAAGCAAGGAGATCTTCAACAAGCTTCTAACAGCCATCTTCTAAACCTAATCCTGATTCCTTTCAACCTATAGTTTTTTTCTTATTTTTTAATTGCTGTTTTGATTAACCCTGTCACTTGTAGGATCCCTGAGGTGCTTCCCCTCCCTAAGGAGGCTTTCTTTGCTGCCCGGATCGCCCAAATCCACCATCAGATTCGAGGGTAACAAGGCTTCTTCTTCCAGGCTCCGATTAGAGTGCGTGTGAACCTTGCTGCTTTTGAATTTCAATCTTTTACTAGTAATAAACCTTCCAACTCTTATTTTTTGATTTAATGAAGATAAGCTATCCTAAACCGAGAGTTTCTCAACTCTGGTCCTGGATCTTTCATTAGTTTGCATGAGTTTGCCTACAATCCGATGATTCTTCGTACTGCTAGTCTTTCTGCTAGTTCTTATTTTACTTTGGAAATCTAGCCTACAAATAAAATTATAAAAATTGCAAAAAAAATATTTTATTATTTTTCATGCATGTTTAGTAGTCTTTGAGTCATCTGCATCAGTTATTGAGTCCTGTAATACAAGGGAGACCCAATTGAGGACCCATATGACTTCATGTGCACACAAATCAAGACCCATGTGCACCTAAATCAAGATTTATGTGACCCCATGTGCTAGCTCAAGACAAGCCATGTGACTCCTTGTGCTAGCCCAAGTCACTTGTCATATGTAACCAAGTCCTGGCACCACCTTTCTTAAGAAATTAGACAACATCACATGTTATGTCTAGACACCACTTGATACTTCATCGGGACAACACTACTTGCCATCTCATCATGACAACACAACACATGCCATGTCACCCTTTTGGTCCAAATGAATTCCAAATTGGTGCCCCTTCTTATTAAGATAAGTAAATGAGATGGAGTCTCATCCTTGGTACCCTCTCACTCAAGTATTTGTTGCTAAAAACTTCCAAGGAGTCAGCCAACATCTCTTTCTCTCTTTCACACCAACTTTCAAGGAGTTCCAAGATATTTGATCACCTAAATGAAGGAGGTTCAATGGTTCTCTACGGTAGGTGTTTGAATCAAATAGGTTCCAAGCTACTTAAGTTTCTAGAACTCAAGACTCTCACCAAAACTCTTGAGTCTTCTTCTATCCAGACTGAAGAGTCCACTTGCTTGCAAGAGTCCACGTCATCCAGACTCCAAGTCCAGCAATCAAGGCCAAGGGATGGAGCCATCTTGACCCTACATCATAACAACTCACCTTATCCTCAACCTTGGCACCAACTTTGGATAAGAGGCCCATAAATCCGTCCACCTTGGAGAGAGTCCTAGATTAGGCCAATAACAGGTGTCCAAGACACCCAGAGCAAGGTTTCTAGGAGTCATTGCCCAAGGGAAAATAAGTCTAGTCTTTGTAACCCTTACATCTCTGGTTGTTGGTCTATAAATACTCTATCAACCCCCCTATATTATTAAATGATTATTGATGAAATACAACAACATTCTGTCTAATTTTTCCTTTGATGTGTTCATCGTGGGGTGTGAGGCCCTTTCCTTTATTCTTCGGAGCATCGCGGGGTGTGATTTCCTAGTTTCCTACTTATCCAGATATCAAAAAACACTAGCCAACCTCTTCCTTCCCTCTTTCCTTTTACTTTTCCATCTTTTGCTTTCTTTCTTTCTTTCTAACTTAAAACTTCCTTTGTTGAGTGTTTGCAGGTGATCAGGAACTCATGTCAAGGCGTTCTTGCCTTGGAACTGATATCGTGGAAGATCAGAGCCCAAAGAGCGAAGTCTTGAAGCCCTATCGCGGAATCCTGAGAGTTCCAACAGATCTGCTTCAGAGGGAAAGATTCAATGTTGGTAAAATTCAAAAACCCTCTCTACTCTTTAGTTTCTAAATTTTGAAAGTAGACCCTAGTTTACGGTAGTTTCTCAGCCACCAATGTTTGATTTTCTTGCTTATTTGTTGGGTTTACTTGTCGGTAGTTAACTATAACTAGTTTACTTTATTATTACCTTTGAGTCTTCTTAAAAATCTGAAAAAAAGATAAAAAAAATAATCTCTATTTTTTTATGATAATTAGTACTTATTAACAGTAATTTAGATTTAATTATTGTCCTGCATCATTTTTGGCATCAGAGCGAAGGTTAAACTAGGGTTTAACTTCGACTTCTGAAATTTTTGCATACCTAGAACTAGGCTGAAATTAAAACTGCATAAAATCTATCTAAAAAAACTCAAAAAAATAGAAATAAATTTTTTGTTAATCCTCTATTTAATCTCAAAAAAAATAAAAAAAAATTATTTGCTATTTTATGGTGGAAGGAAAACACGCCTCCTGAGCGGGTATACACAAGTTTACTATCACGACCCATGCGAGTAATGAGCTGCGACCGGACATGATATCCCGAGATCGGATCAGATCTAAAATTTAATTCGAGATAAAAAAATATAATTTTTATTTTTTCTGTTATTTTTAATTATTTTTTGCTTTATTGCATATTAGGGTTTCATCTTGTATGTTCATCATCAAGTAACTGAATCCTAAGGGCACTTGAGCATCTCATATCAGGGCAAGATATCATCACCTGTCCTGGGTCAACAATAACCTTCTTTTGCATCAGAGCATAGGCTAATTGAAATAAATTAGACTTAATTTTCTCTAGTGAGCTAGGGACAAGGTCGGGTTCCAAGTATTGTGTGAAAGCTAGTGCACCCAATCCTTTGATTATCACTTGAATCTGGTGTCTAAGGCTAGAGGTCCAAAGGCAAATGCCCAAAGTGGACTCATGGTTTTTAATTAGAACCCTGTGAGAGTAAGGGGAGACTCCACGACCCCACCTCTTACCTGGCCAGTGGACAGGTAATTGCTGAATTAGCTATAATTTGAGTTGACCCATTCTACTTGATCTCTAGGTCTAGGAGATCTTAGTTTGATTTGTGTGTTTGCATTACATGGCTACTAGACTAGGAACTCTATACCAGTAGTCTCACCCAAACCCAACCTAGTCTGAATATGGATTACAACCATGAAACATTTCTGAGGTTCATGACTAAATAATTTGCCCTAGTGAATAATAAGTTTGACCGAATAGATGATCGATTAGGTAACCTAGAGAAAACCCGTAAGACTCATCCAGAACCTAAACTTGAGACACCCTTGCCCACACCACCCAACCCTAGGATAGCTCCTCATTATGATCCATTTAGGATCTTAGTTCGAAGAGACCTCTAGAATAATGGCAAAGGCCTAGTTACGGACCCAAGCCTGTATCTGAGCATATACCCTTGTCTTACGAACCCAGATCCATGACCTATATATCTGAGTCCATATCCTATGAACCAAAGAACCCATAACCCCTAAGTATCAATCTAGTACTAGTTAGGTTTCAATTAGTCAGCCAGAACACATTAGGATTAGTGCCCCTTATCAAAATTTAAGATCAAGTCTAGTCCATCCGAGTCGACCTATTCCTCAGCAAAGTCGATCCAATTCTCACCCAAGCCGACTCAACGCTAATCCGAGCTGACCCACCTCTACTAGACCAATCCTAGTCAATTTCCCCTTAACCAATCCATTCCTACTACCCCATTGGTTCACAAAGATACATTGAAGAAGAAGTGTATGAAGTTGATGTGAACTTAGTGGATGAGTATGAGGGAGAAGAGGAAATACGTATGGCTGACCTAGAATTAGCTAACCTAGTAGACACCCAAACTAAAGCCAGCCCAGAGTTAGTTGATCATGACTGTACCCTGGCTAAAACTCTACTGGTAGGACCCTTAGAAAAAAAGACCCATGAGGAGTCTAACCTTACTGCTAGGACCTTACCTGAGGAAACATTAGAAAAGAGTCAAGCTATAGAGCCTAGTCTTGAAGTAATTAGTAAGGACTTGATTTTTCCAAACCAGCAATCTCAAGAAAAATTCACTCCATCAGTCCCCATTGAAGATCTTTTTCATGAAATTCTTGACTCATCCTTTCTTCAGGCTGACCCTTTATTCCCTGTAGGTATGAATCAAAGTCAAACCCTTAAGGTCAACCATGTAAGTCTAGGATTAATCCATGAGCCCTTTTTTTATTTCCTACCCTACCAAGTCACCCCGAATCCATGTCTTACTTCCTACCTTTTCCTGAAGCTTCCAGCATTTCTTGGACCATTAGTTTGCATATTGTATAGGTTAGCATGTTGTATAAGCCCATTAAGCATGTTAGGTTTACCACCTATTTCTGGAGAACCTTATGGCATCTACAAGGAGTTCATGTTAAATTTTTATCTACATGTCACCCACCGACCAAGGGTCAAGCACATAATTGAAATTAAGAACTTAAATAGATAAAAAAATAATAAATAAATAAATTTTCTTCACTAGTAATGCATGGTGAGTCTATTAGACATTTGTAGAGTCATATGTTGAACATATTAAAGAATTGCATAAGAATCATATGGCTGACATAAGAAAAAGATTCAAAGAGTACAATGAAGGAGACTTTGTCATGGTTATACTACAACCTGAACGATTCCCACCTAGAACCATGAAAAAGTTATATACCCGTAGTAGTGGACCATACAAAGTAATTAGAAAAATCGGATCTAATGCCTACGTGCTTGAGTTACCACCTAAACAAGGCATTAGTTCTACTTTCAACATTTCAAACCTTATCGAGTATAAGGAGCCAACATTGATTCCTAGTGAGCCTTTTAGGCCTGATCCAATCCTTGAGAGTAAGCCAACCAATGTGTATCCACCTACCATACGACCAGCCTGGAGAGACAGGTCGAGCAATCATGGATGACAAGATAATCACTACTCGAAGCGAAGATTATCAGCAATATCTAATTCATTAGCAAGGACGATGCGAGACTGATGATTCTTGGATCACCGGAGAGGACTTGTAGAGAGTTGACCCAAACTTGCTAGAGTGCTATCATCACAACATTGACTCATACTCGATAGGGTCAGTTTCTCCCACTCGAGGAGAGTTGGTGTGGACACCAGGGCCAGAAAATATCGATAGGTTGAACCCACGTCCCTGTGGATCCCCTATGAATAAAGCCCTGAACCCAACCCCTTTTACCAACTATAAATATTTTTTTTTAAAATTATGTTATATAGGCTTAGTTGGGTTTAGCCCTTTTTATCAATTAGGGTTTGTATAAAAACTTCATTTATCAGTTGTGTCAAACCCTATTAGGCCAAACCCTGTTACCAAATTTTTTTTTTTGTTACATGAGGTTATGCCTTTTGATCAATTGATTAAGTGGGGCTTAATTATTTGGTTGGTTTAATTTTGAGTCTTGTAATAATTAGTTATTGAGTCCTGTAATACAAGGGGGACCCAATTGAAAACCCATGTGACTTCATGTGCACTCAAATCAAAACCATGTGCACCTAAATCAAGATTCCATATGACCCCATGTGCTAGCTCAAGACAAGCCATGTGACTCCTTATGCTAGCCCAAGTCACTTGTCATATGTAACCAAGTCCTGGTGCCACCTTTATCAAGAAATTGGACAACATCACATGTTATGTCTGGACACCACTTGACACTTCATTGGGTCAACACTACTTGCCATCTCATCAGGACAACACAACACATGCCATGTCACCCTTTTGGTCCAAATGAATTCCAAACTGGCGCCCCTTCTTTTTAAGATAAGTAAATGAGAAGCAGTCTCTTCCTTGGTGCTCTCTCACTCAAGTGTTTGATTCCAAAAAATTCCAAGGAGTCGGCCAACATCTCTTCCTCTCTTTGATGCCAACTTCCAAAGAGTTCCAAGATGTTTGATCATCCAAATGAAGGAGGATCAATGGATCTCTACCGCACATGTTTGGATCAAACAGGTTCCAAGCTACTTAAGTTTCCAGAACTCAAGAGTCTCACCAAAACTCTTGAGTCTTCTTCTATCTAGACTTAAGAGTCCACTTTCCTGCAAGAACCCACATCACCCAGACTCTAAGTCCAGCAATCAAGGCCAAGCGATGGAGCCATCTTGACCCTACATCACGACAACTCACGTTATCCTCCACCTTGGCACCAACTTTGGATGAGAGGCCCATAAATTTGTCCTCCTGGAGAGACTCCCTGACTAGGCCAAGAACAGGAGTCCGACACCTAGAGCAAGGTTACTAGGAGTCATTGTAATAAGGACATTGGCAAGAGGAAGAAATTACAAACTAATAATCTTTGGTTGTAGTCCAATATTTATTTTTTTTCAGGTTCCCACAAATGTATGAAACACCTCTTGAAGACTCCTAATTCCATGAAGCAAGATTAAATTGTTTAAAGGCAAAATCAAGTGAAGATTCCTATTCCAAGCCCATGGGCTGGCCAAGCTATGAAGAAACCTTCTACCTTGAAGCCTAATTGAAAGACCAAACCTTAAAGAACATGTGGAAGGATTAGATGAAGATAAGTGTTGCAAGGAGATGGCGCCACATGGAGCTTCTAGGACTTTCTCTTGTTAGGATTAGTTAGACTAGGAACTAATCATGTAATTAATTACCAACTAAATCTAAATTAGTTGGCTCCTTAACCCACCCATTATGGCTGCCCTTGGCATATAAATAGGACCAAGGCCTCCTCTTGTAAAGCAATGAATGATTTGAGTTGAATGAAAGTTTCCTTGTTTGAGTTCTCTTCTATCTTGCCAAGTTCTCTTGAGTTCTTCATAGAATTTTGAGTGTTTTCTTTAAGTTTGAGTTGGAGAGTCAAGTTTGATCTTGAATTGAGTGAGTACTTTGAGTTTGAAGGGCTATAGTTCCATTTCCAGTTTTTCTACATAAGATCCAAGTAGTCCAAGAAGAAGAGGAAGTGATGTCCAAAAATTCTAGCAACTCTCTTCACTTCTCTTGTTGATTCCTTCCTTTTTTTTCCTTAATTTCTTTGAATTTTGACTTACCTTGACTCATTACAGGTTTTTCTTGGTGATTTGAAGATGATGATGAAGGCTCCATGCCATGGATCAAAGCTCAAATGGTAAACCCAAGAAGGGAATGTAATCTTGTCTCTAGCCTTTAATTCTGAGTGGTGAGTGTTTTCCTTCATTTGAGCTTTGATTTCTCCTCATTATTAGGAATAGACCATCTTGATCCTTAGATCTGAGGTTCTTAAAGGTTTCATAGCCTAGTTTGAGGGTTTCTATTCCCTTAGATCCTCTCTTTTATTTTTTTGAAAGGAAGCTTGCACAAGGGTATCAGATTTCTGCTCACCTAGTTCCTAGCTCGAAATTTTCATCCCTTCCACCCATGAATCCGGCCATATCTGGAGCTCTAATGCTAGTATGTTGTTTCTAGGTATGTAATCACATCTCCACACACCCATTTCATCAAATTCATCGCCAATCAATTTTTTGGTATCAGAGCTTTGTTCTAGGTTAAGCTTTGCAAGCAACTAGAAATTTTGTCTCACTGTCTTCCAAGATTCAGTAATTTTTGTATTTTTTACATTGATTAAGAAAATACAAGAAAATACTTCCTAATCCCTAGTGTGTTAAAATTTGAAATGTAAAATTCAAAAGAAATATTTTCCTTGATTTTTGGATTTAGAAATATAAGGTTTTAGGTCATTTCTGATGTTCTATCTAGAATTCTATCTCTACCTTCCATTTCCTTTTATTTCAAAAAAAAATATATATATTTTAATTTTTTAATTTTAGATATGAAATCCAGACCTCATGTTTTATTATTTTCCACTATAATTTTAATTTTAGAGAGGTTTATAGCTTGAAATTTAAAATTTGAATTCAGGTTGTCAAGAGTTAGCTAAACTGCTGGAATCTTCTAGCAACTATATTCAAACTACATTATCAACCAAAATTCAAATTAATTTGAAGTCAAAATTTAAAATCCAAGATTCCATATCTGAGAGCTAACCAATTCAGTTTTATTTAAAATTTTTTGGATTTTTAAAATTTTAAATTTTTAATTTTCAATTTAGGTTAGCTGGAGGTTAGTTGGAAGCTGAAATTTACATTTTAACCACTTTGTTCCAAGGATGAATTTTCTAATCAAAATTTAAAATTTAAAATTTGGTTACTGTGATTTAGAATTCAAGATTTTAATTACCCAATTTAAATTTACATTATTTGAAATTTTGAAATTGGGTTAAAAATTCATGTATTTGTGATTGTGCTCATTGTTTTGCTGAAATTGTTTGCATCCATTTTTAAAATATCCGAGGACAATCAATATTACATAAGGGAAGGAGGTCATTTCCTTTCCTTAGCCCAAAACAATCACCAACATTTGCATTTACCTAAACCTAGGGCTGGAAATGGGCCGGCCCAAAAGCCAATTATCTGGAACTGGGCTGAGCCAACTAAATAAACTTCGTGCCGGCCTGAAATTGGTTCAGGCTTCAAACCAAATTTTAAGCATATCGGACTAGTCTTCAGGCTATAAATAGAGTCCATTTAATTTTTGGGCCAAAGGGATGCCCGGATTCGATCCAAATTTTTAAATATAATCTTTGGGCTGGACCAATGGGCTTTGGGCTGGCCCATTCTAGCCCTACCTGAACCCTAAGTAAAATCAAGTAGGAACCTAAACTAGGGACACTCACGAGTCAGGTTCAAGTGCAAAGTAAGACAAAGTATTATTTGAGTTTGTACTTATTCCTTGAAATTGGTCTCTAAGGCAAGAGGTCAAATGGCAAATGCCTTAAGTGGACTTGCAATTTTTAATTAGGACCTTGTTGCCCAGAGAGCAACCCAAGAAGGGGGGTGAATTGGGTCTCTAAAAAATTTAAGGCTAAGCTTGATAATACAAGTAGCAAACTTCACAAGACAAGATATGCAATTCAATTCAACAAGGTACTAAGATTTAAATGCAATGCTCTAAAATAATAGTGCAGCAGAAATTAAATGCAATAAGCAAGAATATAAAGAGCAAGGAGGGAGAGAACAAGAAATCACAAACACAACAAGCTATAGTGGTTCGGTGCCAACCATGCACCTACATCCACTCCCCAAGATCCCCTTGGGAATTCACTATAATCAAATGATTACAGTGATTAGTTTTCGGGCTCACTAATCGAAACCTGACTTGTTTTACCAGGCTCACAAGTCACAACCTCACTTGATTTTCCAGGATAACCAAGAACCTAATTGGTTTTCACAAGGCTAACCAAAAACCTCTCTTGGTTTTCCGGGCTAACCAAGAATCTTAGTGGTTTTGCAGGCTAACCACTAACCTAATTGGTTTTCAAGGCTTACCGATAACCTTTACAAGATATAAGGTAGAGAAATAAAGAACTAATGTAAGCTTTCAATAATAAAGCAAATAAGTCAATGTAGCTCGATGTATTGTTGCTTTGCTCTTGTTGAAGCCTTTTGAATGCCCAAGATTGAATGATCTTCAATGCTCTCGATGGATTTGAATGCTAGGAGGCTTCCTTTAGCTTATGAGTGGTTGAACCTTCAATGAATAGGAGTTAAGGCTCTTCTCTCTTCTTTTCTCTCTAAACTCTTTAAGGATATTCAATGCATTCATTCTTGATTTGATTTGGAGCCTTTATATACCTTCCCAAGCCCTTAAAACCGAAATATAGCCATTACACATGAAAAACTAGCCGTTGGGGGCATTTGAGATGAGTTCTATTTTTGAAAAAACTAGATGTTACTATTGCCAGAACTCCATGTGTCAACACTTCTTCTTCATGTGTCGACACATAATGTTGACACATGTTCTTCTTGAGTCGACACAAGTTCAAACTGCTCCATTCAGATTTTCTGGAAAAATCAATTGAGTCGACACATTCTTCGTTGAGTCGACACCTTGAGTCGATACCTTGTATCCATTTGTCGACACATCAACTGTTCCTTCAACTTCTTCAAGTTCCGTGGCTTGAAAGTCTTAGGAGATGTGTTGATCCATGTGTTGACACTTTAAGTCGACATATAAAATCTATATGTCGACACTTGATCTGTGCCATTTGAAACTTTGTAGCATACCGGCCTGAGTCGACACTTCTTCTTAATGTGTCGACACATCAAGTCATGTGTCGACACCTTGAGTCGATACTTCATTAAAAAATTATAGAAATTGCTGAACTTGTGCTAGAATATGTTTCAATTTGCCTTAGTCATCCATTCAACCATTTCCTTGAGTGTCCAAGTCTTGTTTTGAGCAATCATTTCATTCAACCTTGGTTCTTTAACATAAATGAGCTTCTTCAAATTTTGTGAGCATTCTTTCAATTAAAACACACTTAAAGCAAATTATTAGTCCTCAAATTATACTTAACTATTTTGCTTATCATCAAAATCAATTAGTGGAGTCAACAATCTCCTCCTTTTTGATGATAACAAAACTCTTAAGTATAAATTGCTTTAGACGTAAGGCTTTAAGAGAATTGTTTAAGGTGCACAATATTGAAAGCATCAAATATATCAATCATTACTTGCATTAAAGATATAATCATTTAGACCACAAGTAAGAGAATTAGAGCTTGTTGCAAGATTAGAAAGTATCAAAACTTTGATATATATTTAAATTCATAGAGTGCATGTATCATGATACTTTACAAAGAAATTTCAGCAATCAACAAAGCTCCCCCTGAATCAATGATTCATAACAAAATTTGTAAAAAAACTTTTCTAACATTGAAAGAGGGTTTTTTTTTTTAATGATTAAATTCATTTCGAAAGGATTTTTATTGAACAAAAAGTAAAGCTCCCCCTTTCTTAATGAACTTTGTAAATGATTTTCAGGATTTTCAAAAATCCTTAAAGTTAAAAGTTACTCCCCATTTAGTTTTGAGAAGTAAACACATTTATACTTAAATCTTATTAAATTACTCTCCCTTTTTGTTATCATTAAAAAGGTAGGAAAAAACATACAAGATATATCATAGAGTTTATAAATTTGTTTTTGAAACTACTCACTCTTTCTCTTTAGGAAATACATTCAATAAAGAGTGAAGATATAGAATTATAAGAGCAATTCAAGATATAATATTCAATCTCATCAAACACAAAGATAACAAGAATCAAAAAGTTTTTCATATATGTCAGGAACTTGTACATCAAGTACACAACAAAGGTAAAAGTACATATAATCATAAATGTAAACTATCTAAAAGTATAAAAGATCTAGAAGTACATCAATATCCTAATCCTCATCCATCGAGTCATCAGAGGATGAACTGATCTCAATCGGTCTGGTATCAAAAGAAGATTGAGCTCGCGGCTATCATGATCGAAGATCTCGAAGTCTGTCCTGGTCGGCTGAGGAGGGGTATGGTATCCACATCCTCTACGACGAATATAAGTCTGACCTCTGACTGAAGCGTAGAAGAAGGAGCTACATCCTCTACAGGAACTGAACTGATCGGATCAATCAACTCAGCAATAGTTGGAGCAGGAGTGTGATCAAAAGTAGTACCGGAATCAAGATACTGAAAGCCGGGTGTGTAGAATCCAAGCTCTCGAGTAACTGATGAAGTATGAAGGGTAGGAGTATCAAAAGTAGGTGTAACAGCTGATGATATAAGCGTACCAAGAACAATAGTATCAGTTGTGGAAGGTATCGAGGTATCTACACTGGACGTATCAAAAGAGGGTGTCTCAATGATAGGTGTATGAATGTCAGGAGAATCGACAGTAGGTAAATCAATAACAGGTATATCAATAACAGGACTAAGAATAGGAATAGGAACTGGAGTGTGATCAACCGATCTAGAAGGAGAGGATGGATCAGGAATCGGGACAGTTAAGAAGGATGGGTCAACAATAGGGCTTTCAAGCACATCATCTGTCACCTCCGCAACTAGCTCTGACATAGGATCAGCAATATCAAACCGATCTAAGTCAGTCTCCATGTCTCCATCAATATCTCCAATAATTGTATCTCCATCTCCATCTCCAATAGTAGTCTCAACACCAGTGTCGATATCAGCAAGGTCATCAGCTGGGGCTGAGGCAAGTACATCAACAGAAGCAGAAACAGTGTCTACAGTAGGAGCACTCATCGAAGCTCTGGACAGTGCTGAGAGAATAGCTAAAATGCCATCTCTAAGATCAATGTGGCTCTCTCTCGTCTCAGCAATAAAAACATCTAGACGCTGCCTCATGATAAATACATCGATCTCTATGCATCTGACTCAGTCCTCTAAGGTATCCGAAGTACTAGAAGTCTCTGTCTGTGCTGACTATGGCTAGGCAGATGTAGAAGGATCAGGCTGAGTTGGCTGTGCTGCTGTCTCAGGCTATGTCTCGCTCGGTCCAGCCTCACCTGAAAGAATTCACTCCTTCTCTGCTATGTCCTCATCAATATTAGCTTTATCCTCGGCCCGACCTGATATCCTCCATGTCCACCGGCCTCGGACCAAATGATAACCCATGCGATGCAATGACCTGATGTCATATACATTGGTATGGATCAGAGTACGATATGGCTCATCCTGGAAGCTAACTCCATACTCCCGAAACAGTACTGTCAATCCCATGCCATAAGGCAAGCATAGCTGCTGACTAGACGACATCTCAGTAATCTAATGAACCATCATAACAGGAAGACAAATCGATGTCCGCTGAATCAGTGAGACCATCACCAGCAACTCCCGCTCAATGATATAGTCAAATTGACCGGTCTTTAGCAGAAGGATCCGGGCAACTGTACGATGTAGTAGTCTCATCTCTGTAGATAACCTTGAAGCTGGAACAGTAGCTCCCTCTGGTAAGATATCGGACTCAAAAATGCACGGGAGACCACTAACTTGGTCCATCAGGGTGTCAATAACTAATCTAGTCATGGGTATATCCCATACTCGACTCAAAATCTCTAAAGTGATGGGGATATCCTGTCCTCTGACCAGAGCAATCTAGCCATCAGACCCTCGGGCAAGTGAATCGAAGAACTCTCTCATCAGCCCTGGGTTGTATCTCTCGCTGAGTGAACAAAAAGTAACCAATCCAGCATGTCTAATCCAATCTCCAATCCTGAAATACTACTAGTCTAAGAAAAAAATGTCCACTCGGCGTCCTCCAACCACTATCTTGGAGCTCATCCGGCTAGAAGGTGAAAACAACGGTCGTGCAGGAGGATTTGGAGCTCTAGACTCGTGCCGTGCCTTCGTTCTCCGCTCTTCTTCATGCTGTGACTGACGAGGTTGGTGAATGACTTGTTTGCGAGGATCCATTATCAAGAATCAAAGATTTGGCAAGATTTTTGGTGGAAGAAAGAGGGTTTCTAGGGTTTAGGAGCTAAATCCTAGGAGAAAATCCAACAAACACGGCCATTGATCTTCCAAATCCAAGAAAATGGTGGGTAAAAGCAAGGAAATGAGAGGATGAACATGAAGGATACCTAGAATCGATGTGTCAATTCAGAGGAGAAAGAAATTTGGGAGAAAAATGGTTCAGAAACACCTTAAATCTCAGTTTCTCATCGGTCATGTGTCTGCTCATGCATGTGTCGACACATTTTGGTGTCTACACATGATGTGTCGACACATCAACTAAAAAACTGAAAAGTTGGGAATTTCTCTGAATGATCAAAATCAATTCAAATAACATATTTTTGGAGTCAAATTAACAATGATTAATCATGATTTATTATAAATAGGGTTGAATAGATCTAATTTGAGTCAAATTAGGGGAAGGATTTAATCAAATGGATTGATGATCCCGAGCTCTTCTTCTAATCATGCAGAATCAGATCTTCTAGAAGAGGTTTAGTCAAAATATCAGCTATTTAAAATTTAGTACAGATAAATTCAAGCAAAACATCATTGTTTTCTACATGATCTCTAATTGAATGATGCCTAATTTCAATGTGCTTGCTCCTAGAGTGTTGAACAGGATTTTTAGTCAAGCAAATAGCACTGGTATTATCACATTTAATAAGAGTTCTAGCCAACTTGATTCCAAAGTCTTCAAGTTGTTGCTCAATCTACAGGATTTGAGCACAACAACTTCCTGCTGTCATATACTCAGCCTCAACTGTAGATAGTGCAACCGAAGTTTGTTCCTTGCTAAACCATGAGATTAAGTTAACCCCAAGAAATTGGCAAGTTCCACTAGTACTCTTTCTATCTAATCTATAACAAGCAAAGTCTGCATCAGAATATCCAGTCTATTCAGCAGAAGAATTTTTGGAATACTACAAACCAATACTAATAGTACCAGACAGATATCTAATAATGCGCTTAATAGCCATGAGATGTAATTCCTTAGGTTCAGACTGATATCTAGTACACATGCAAACACTGAACATAATATCTGGTCTACTAGCAGTCAAATATAGTAAAGAGCCTATCATGCCTCTGTATAATTTCTGATCTACAGATTTACCATGCTCATCTTTATCAAGTTTACATGAGGGGCTTATAGGCATACTTATTGGTTTAGTAGTCTCCATCCCAAACTTTTTGATAATTTCTCTTGCGTACTTTGCTTGGTTGATGAAGATACCATCTGAAGTTTGCTTGATCTGGAGTCTAAGAAAGAAGTTTAGTTCACCCATCATACTCATCTCGAACTCACCCTGCATAAGCTTAGCAAACTCTTGATAAAGAATTTCATTAGTAGCATCAAAAATGATATCATCAACATATATTTGTACTACTAATAAATTATTATTTTTTTTCAAAAATAGTGTTTTGTTAATATTTCCTCTAGAAAATTCATTTTCGATAAGAAATTTGCTTAACCTTTCATACCATGCTCTAGGTACTTGCTTCAATCCATAAAGTGCTTTATGTAATTTGAAAACATGATCAAAATGTGCATGATTTTCAAAACCATGTGGTGTTCATCAAAGACCTTTTCATTTATAAAATCATTTAAGAAAACACTCTTAACATTCATTTGAAATAATTTGAAGTTCATAAAACAGGCAAATGCTAACAATAGTATCATTGCTTCAAGTCTAGCAACAGGAGCAAAGTTTCATCAAAGTCAATCCCTTCCTCCTGATTATAGCCTTTAGCAACCAGCCTAGCTTTATTTCTAATGACAATACCATTTTCATCCAATTTATTCCTAAATACCCACTTAGTGCCAATAATTGAAACATTAGATGGTCTTTCTATAAGTGTCCAAACATTATTTCTATCAAATTAGATTAATTCTTCTTGCATAGCATTGATCCAATTAGAGTCTTTTTTAGCTTCTTCAAAACATTAAGGTTCTACTTGAGATACAAAAGCAATATAATCATATTCATTTCTAATAGAAGCTCGAGTTCTTACTCCTTTAGATGGATCACCTAAGATTAATTCCTTAGGGTGTCCATGAGCATACCTCCACTTCATAGGTAGATCTTGATGCATTGAAGTGTCATCTTCTTTCTCATCCTTATCTTGTTCTTCTTCATTTGGTTGAGCTTGATTATTCAGTGTCAGCTTCTGAAGTTTGTCAGCACCTGCACAATCATCAGATGTATCATCTTTTCTCGAGGATTTGTTAGTAGTTTCTTCAAATACAACATGTACTGACTTTTCTATAACTAAAGTCTGTTTGTTAAATACTCTATATGCCCTGCTTGATATAGAGTATCCTAAGAAGATACCTTCATCAGACATGGCATCAATCTTTCCTAGATAATCTTTTCCATTGTTCAAAACAAAACATTTACAACCAAAAACTCGAAAATATTTCAAAGTTGATTTTCGTTGGTTCCAAAGCTCATATGGAGTTTTCTTTAAAATAGGGCATATCAAAACTCGATTCAAAACATAACAGGATGTATTTATAGCTTCAGCCCAAAAATACCTTGGCAAATCATTTTCACAAAGCATAATGCGTGCCATTTCTTCTAAAGTACGATTTTTCTTTCTAGTATCCCATTCTACTGAGGTGTCCTAGGTGCAGAAAAATTATGTTCTATGCCTTTTTCATTGTAAAAGTTTTCAAAATCTTGATTTTCAAATTTGGTTCCATGATCACTACGAATACAAACGACTGAAACACCTTTTTATTTGATCCTTTTTCTATAAAACTTTACGAATACAGAATATGATTCGTCTTTTTGTGCTAAAAATAAAACCCAAGTAAATCTCGAAAAATCATCCACAATGACTAATCCATATCTCTTGTCTCCTAGACTTGATGTTCTAGTTAGTCCAAAGAGATCCATATGAAGTAGTTCAAGTAGCCTACTAGTAGTTACAAATCCTTTTAGTCTGAAAGAAGTTTTGACTTGTTTTCCAAATTGACATACTTGGAAAATTTTATCTTTTTCAATACAAATTTAAGCTAAATATCTAACTAAATTCTTTTTACTAAGTTTTGAAATGAGATACATACTAGCATGCCCTAACCTTTTATGCCATAACCAACTAGTCTTTTCCTTGGTAGAATTCATTACAACAAGGCATTCTCCATTAGGTAAAGATAGATCATCAAGATCTACTAAATAAATATTTCCTTGACATTTTCCAATGAATTGTACTCCAGTAATCATGACTAGTAATCATGCAATATGATTTGAAAACTACTTGAAAACCTTTATCGCAAAACTGACTAATGCTCAAAAGATTATGCTTTAAACCATCTACTAACAGTACATTACTAATACTATTGGAAGGAGTTATGTGAACCTTACCAATACCAATGATTTTTCCTTTACCATTATTATCGAAGGTCACACTCCCTCAATTCAAATATTTAAGAGAAGTGAATTTCTTCACATCTCCATTCATGTGCCTTGAGTAATCACTGTCAAGATACCAAACTCGTTTGTTTTTCTTGGTTGCGAGACACACCGCAATATGATCAAGCTTTGACTTTAGGTACCTAAGCTAACTTGGGTCCTTTCGGGTTAGCATTCAAAATGGTTCCTTTTGGAACCCACACTTTACCAAAAGACATGATTTTTCTAAAATTACATTGATATGATTTATGACCTAATTTTCTACAAGTAAAACAAGTAATACTAGATGATGTAGGCACAAAAAAGCTTTTGAAATATTTTTGTTGCTTTTGTGGTTTATATCCTAAACCTGCTTTATTAAAACAGCTCTTTGATTGTTTAAAAGTAAATTCAACTTTTCTGAACTATAAGTAAATTTGTCAACAAAAGGTTTTAATTTTTCAAGTTCATTTTTGTATTTAGCATTTTCAAGTTCTAAATCCTTATTTTTCTTTAAAAGCTCATTGATAGAAACAATTTGTTTAGGCCTTTTTAAAACTTCATTTTCCATAGCCAAAGCATTATTTTTCCTTTCCAAAATATCTAGTTTAGATTTCAAAGCACTAACATCATTTAGTAAAGAGTTAATTTCTAAAGAAAAATAGTTTGCATGCTTTTTCAGATTCTTATTTTCAGATAAAACTAATTTATAATCATGCATAAGCTCTTCGAAAGCACTTCTAAGTTCATCGAAAGTAAAATCAACTTCAGAGTCGGAACATACCTCTTCATTATCCTGATGTGCCATGAAGAAGAGATTTGCAATTTCTGTCTACTCTTCTTCTGAACTGGAGTCTTCGCTATCACTCCACGTGGCCATCATTACTTTCTTCCTTAGTTTCCTTCTTGATTTCTTGAGAAGAGGACAATCAAATTTGTAATATCGCGGCTTCTTGCACTCGAAGCATATCGGTATTTCCTTCTTTTTTTTTCTTTTTCTTTTTCCTTTTCTTTCTCTTTTTCTTTTTCCTTTCCCTTTTCCTTGGATTGAAATTTCTTCTTGTAGGAAAACTTCCTCCTCTTCATGAATCTTCTAAACTTATGAGCAAGGAGGGCTTCTTCACCTTCTTCTTCTTCTTCATCTTCGGACTCATCGATCAAGGATTCTTCTTGAATATTAGACTTGAAAGCAATCCCCTTTTTCTTCTTGTCCATGTCCATTGATTTTTATTTTAGATTGAGCTCATAGGTCATGAGTGATCTCACTAGCTGCTCAAGAGGTAGCTTGTCCACATCCTTTGCTTCTTGAATTACGGTCACCTTTGGATCCCACGATGTTGGTAGCGACCTAAGAATTTTATTCACAAGATCATATTAGATATGACTTTACCAAGACTTTTTATAGCATTTACAATATTTGTAAAATGTGTATACATATAAGTGATAGATTCATTTGGTTCCATCTGGAACATCTCATATGTGTGCACTAACATATTGATTTTAGTGTTCTTCACTTGATCGATACCCTCATGGGTGACTTCAAGTGTGTCCCATATTTCATTGATGGACATGCAAGTAGATATCCTATAAAACTCACTAGGATCTAATGCACAATACAAGAGAGTCATTGCCTTAGCATTGATCTCGGATTGTTTATATCATTTTCATCCCAATCCTCTTCAAGTTTTGGGATGGAAACACCATTAACCACCACCAAAGAAATATGAGGACCCTTGTCAACTACTTTTCATAAATTATAATCTATAGAATGCATATAAATTCTCATCCTACTTTTCCAATAAGTATAATTTGTTCCATTGAAAAATGGAGGTCTATTTGAGGCTTGTCCCTCAACTACATTAGTACCAAATGGGGCTACTATAGATCTTTACTTGTTGCCCAGGTGGCTTTTCCCAACAGGGGGTTGAATTGGGAATTACAAAATTTTTTACAAATATGTGCACAAATAATTCCTTTTAGTGGTGGAGTATTGTGTTAATCATAACTAGATGCGAAAGCTGAAAAGTAAGTAAAGCATAACACAAACAAAGCAAGTTTATAGTGGTTCGGAGGAACCCAGCTCCTACATCCACTATCCAAGTTCACCACTCGGGATTTCCACTATATCACCCAAATAGGAATACAGTCGGATTGTTTTACAGGCTCACAATCCCAACCTCTACACTTTGATTTTTAAACCAGGCTCACCAAAGAAATCCACACTAGGTTTTCACAGGCTCACCTAGAAGCTCTACACTTTGGTTTTCAGTAGGCTTACCAAAGAAACCTTTTTGGTTTTTACAACCGGTCTTATCAATAATCCAAGTATTCTAAGAATAGAATAAAAAAGCAACAGAAATGATAAACTAGGTTGTCTGGTGGTTGCCGATGCAGCTTGAGTGAAGCTCAATTGAATGCTCTTTAATGCACTTCAATGGCTTCCTTGCTTTCCTCAAAAGATGCTTCAAGCTTCTGATAAGAGTTGGTGAAGGCTTGAAGACCGACTTCAAAGCTCAAGTGCTCTCTCTTCTTACTTCAATAAATGTTTAATAAATATTCAATAACTCATTTTCCTCTCTAAGGATGTTCTCATACCTCATATATATAGATTTCAACTACCTTCCCTTGATTTTAAACATTATAGACCGTTGGGAAGTGACAGGTTACCGTTGGAGCACTTTTGAAATTCAAACTCAGAAATCTGGAACTAGCCTTGGAAGTGACCCATCATTCCAGTCGGCAAGGATATTCTTTGAGTCGACTCGGATCAGGTTCGGGTCGGCTAGGTTGAAGACCAGTCAGCTAGGTTCCATAGTTGAGAAAAAGACTCACTCTGGACGAGTCGAATAGGCTAAAATCCAGTCGACTCGGATCCCTGAGATTCTCAGAATTTTTTTAACTAAGTTCTGGACGAGTTGGCTAGGCTGAAATCTAGTCGGCTCAGATCCCTGAGGTTCTCAGAACATTCTTAACCATGTTCTGGATGAGTCGGCTGGGACCTGGTGCCAGTCAGCTGGGTTGGCATGCCATAGATCTTCTTTCTTGAGTCAGTGCTAGAGTCAGCTGGTTCCTCCATCCAGTCAGCTCGAGATTGGTTCTACACTTAGACCAAATTCAATTCTCCAGAACTCGCATACCAAGCTTTGAAGGCTTCCTCAAAGTCTTCTTACACCAAAATCAAGAAAAATTGAAGCTTGAAACCTAGTAGAAGCAACCCTTTATATTTGACTTCAATAAGGAATTTTTTGTTGGGTTCTTCTTTACAAGATTCTACTTACTTACAACTCAACACAAAGAAATAAAGGATGTAGGATTAAAAAATATGTCAAAGTAGTCATCCTACAAAAACTTGTCATCATTTAAAGAGTTGTTAGATAACCAAATATATGCTCCAATGTTTTGTTATCATCAAAATCACTTCAGGGTTCAACAATCTCCCCTTTTTTGATGATGACAAAACACTGGGCATGAAAGAATCTATTCTATTCACAAGTATAGATGTGTATCATAGTAAGCATGTACACTTGTTTGTCGAATCACAATATTAACTATATTTTCAAAAGAGTATCAATTTATGCTATACAGTTATATATAAGGTCAATTCTATAAAGTGTAAGTATAAATTAAGCAACATTAAGCATTGACAGTTAGATGTATTAGTAGAGAGCAGAGTATGAAACATTAAAGCAAATAGAACATGTATTTCTCCCCCTTTTTATAAAATTTCTAATCAATTTGAAATTTTTCCCCCTTTATCATATATTTGAATACTTTAGCAGAAAAAGATATGCAATAATCATTAAAGATATCCAATATTCATTAAGCTCCCCCTGTCTAATTGACTTTAGCAGTTCTATTTCAATTCATTAAGTTTCTTCTTTCATGCACTTTATTGAATAATAGTTCTCCCACTTTTTGTCATCAACTCAAAAAGGTTTAACAAATAAGCTCAGATTTTAAATAGATCGAGAATGCATCAAGATTTGTTTGAGGTAATTTCACTTTCTTAATTTAGAGAGAAAATTCTATTTAAAAAAATATAGATAGTGTTAACAAGATTAAAGAAATACACATATGTATCCAAAAAGATATTCATTGCATTTCCATCAAATGATCAAGCATTACATAAACTTCAAAAGGTTTCCAAAAAGTACTGAAAATACTAAAGACCTACTCACTATCAGATTCTTCCTTAGGTACATTGATAGGTGTACTTGCACCATACCAAGAAGCAGTTCTAGGAGGTCTACTAGAGGATGCATGAGGTGGAGGTGCTCTAGGATGGTGAGAAGTGGTAGGACTCCTAGAGGAAATAGGAGAAGGATCATAAAGAGGTCTAGTTATAGCAGTGATCTCCAAGGATCTAACAGTGCCACAGATAGAAACCATCTCCATGCAGATTGCACCAAACTGTTGTTCCATATCCTTGAGGCTTGTAGGTACCTTGTTCACAGTCTCTTTCATTTCACCAATTTCCTTTTGCATTGATATAAGCTCAGAAGCTTGGACATTAGCAAAAGCTTCAGCAGATCCTCTAAGTCTTCCAAGTTCTGATCTGATAATCCCAATGCCTCTTGTATAGTCATCTGCCATTTGTCTAGTCTCTGAAATTGTTCCCAATGTGCATTTGGCTTCATTTAATTCAGTTCTATATTCATTTAATGTTTCATCAACTGAATTCTTTTTGCCTTCAGAACTAGAAGAAATAAGATCTAGGATAGGTTGGAGTTCTACTTGAGGTGCAGATCTTGAAGCTTCTATCGCTTCAACCTTTCCTTGCAGATTTGTAACATGTTCTTCTAGCTAATTCAGTCTACTATCCACTGACTTTTTTAGATCACCAAACAGTGCAGTAATAGTCCTTTCAGTGAATCAGTTAAAGTTTTCATTTGTTCTTCAATTTGATTTTGGATGATTGGAGGATGTGAAGCTGTAGGAGTGTAGTCCGATAGAGGTAGGTCAGCTGTAGTGAACTCTGTAGTAGGCATATCAAACTCAGGAAAAGGTGCTCTAGTCTTCTCATAAGTAGCAGCAAGCTCTGGAGTGAGAGAAACTTGTTCTGGTGCAGTTGCAGTAGATGTTCCAGCTTCAACTGTAGTAGTGCCAGTAGGTTCTTCATCTTCTTCTTCTTCTTCTTCACTACTTAAGCTGCCTATTTCCCTTATATTTGTCCCTTTCTTCCTCCAAACACTTTCAACTTGGATGTAACCCATTCTTTCTAGTGATTTGGAGGTGTAGACATCTGTATGGTGTAGTCCAACTCCATCTTTACCTTCCAAACTCACTCTTTGAGATTTAAATAGTAGGGTTAGCATCATTCTATATGGTAAGCAAGACTTAGCCTTTCTAACTGTCTCCTTCATTTGCATAAACATAATGTAGGATAGATTTACAGGAGTCTTCTCCATGATGTGTTCCATAAGGCATAGGTCTTTTTCACTTACCCAGTCAAATCTTCCTGTTCTTTGCAAAAATATTCTGCAAATGAAATTATGTAGCAATCTCATTTCAAGGGACAAGGTATTAGCAAAAACAATTCCAATTCCACTAACATCTTCTCTGTTTAGGATTGTTCTTAAAGACTTTTCTCTATTGTCAATCACCAGGAATTTCACTTTATCAGTAGGTAAGTCCAGTAGACCATGTAGAAATTCTTCATTGAAAATAATTCTTTTTCCTTTAACATCAGACTCAACATGATTTGTTCCTAATCTCAGATTTTCATAAAAATTTCTAACAAGAGAGGGATAGGTCTTCTCATTTAGGGAGCAAAACTTTCTCCAACCTTGATCTTCGATCAAATCACCAATTTTTAATACAATCTCCTTAATAAATTCAAAGTTAATGCGATGGCCAGAGGTTACCGGTCTTGTCGACATTGAAAGGATTTGACATGGAACAGTTGGAGCATCCCTTGCAGCTTCTTCCACAAGTTCCTCACCATGAACAGTGGCAGTTGGCTCTTCTTGATTCCTCTTAGTCCTTCTTTCCCTTTCCATGAACGGTGCAGCCCTAATAGAGCATTTCCCGGTAGCACGTTTTGGAGCCATTGCCAGGAAAGAGGAAGAAAAGAGAGATTGGAGAGCTTATAAGGGAGATAAGAGTTTTTGAAGTAGGATTAGGAGAGGAACGAACCGTTAGAGAAGATAAAATAGAGGTTAGACAGTTCGAAGAGGGGTTTATATCCCAAAATAAAAAACTCAGGCACAAAATTCCAGTTGACTCGAATAAGCCCTAGAAAGGCTCCAGTCAGCTCGGCCAAAACACACCCAAAACTCTCAGAGAATCTAGTCGACTCAAAAAAGCTCGAGCCGACTAGGCCAGACATGCTCAAAACACTCAGAAGATCCAATCGACTCGGTTTAAAAACCAGTCGACTCGATCAGAGAAATCAGGGTTTTGAAAATTTTGATCATAATTTTGAGAGATTTTGGAGAAAATTTTTAAGGAAATTAAGGCTCTATAATATAAAATGAAATTAGGAGATTCTCTAGATATTGTTTCCTTAAATTTGAAGGAATTAAGTTAGAGACTTTAGAAAGGATCGCAAAGTCCTAATTCACTCCTAATTAGTTCAAATCTGTCTTGATTAAGTGGCTTAGTAAATATATCAGCTAATTGATTTCAGTAGGAACAAAATCAAGCACTATATCACTATTTGAAACATGATCTCTAATAAAATGATGTCTAATTTCAATGTGTTTGGTTCTAGAGTGTTGAATAAGATTCTTTGTCAAATTGATAGCACTTGTGTTATCACATTTAATTGGAATTTTAGATTGTGATACACCAAAGTCTTCTGATTGTTGTTTAATTCATAACACTTAAGCACAACAACTACTAACAGCCACGTACTCTACCTCAGCAGTGGACAAGGCTACGGAGTTTTGCTTCTTACAGTGCCATGAAACTAAATTCAATCCTAGAAATTGGCATGTATCTTTAGTACTTTATCTATCTATTTTATAACTAGCATAGTCAGCATCAGAGAATCCAATCAAATTCAAGGTATAATGTTTAGAGTACCAAATTCCTAAATTACTTGTTCCTTTCAAATATTTAATTATTCTCTTAACAGCAAGCATATGTGTTTCTTTTGGTGATGACTGAAATCTAGCACATACACATACACTATATAATATGTCAGGTCTACTTGTAGTCAAATATAATAAGGATTTGATCATACCTCTATATAGCTTTTGGTCAACATTGGATCCATTTTCATCTTTGTCCAATCTGCAAGCTGGGCTCATGGATGTGCTCATTAATTTGCTACTCTCCATACCAAACTTTTTGATGATTTCTTTGATGTATTTGGCTTGGTTGATGAAGATGCCTTCCTTTGTTTGTTTTACTTGAAGTCCAAGGAAGTAGTTTAGTTTCCCCATCAAGCTCATTTTAAATTCTCCCTGCATAAGCTTAGCAAATTCTTTACATAGAGATTTGTTAGTTGCACCAAAAATGATATCATCAATATATATTTGTACAATTAAGATGTCATTATTATTCTTTTTGATAAATAAGGTTTTGTCTACATTTTCTCTTGAAAAATCATTTTCAATTAAGAAAGTGCTAAGTCTATCATACCAGGCTCTAGGTGCTTGTTTCAAACCATACAATGCTTTGTTCAGTTTAAATACGTGGTTTGGAAAAGTGTGATTTTCAAAACCTGGTGGTTGTTCTACAAAAACTTGTTCAGAGATAAAACCATTAAGAAATGCACTCTTTACATCCATTTGAAAAAGTTTGAAATTCATGTATCAAGCAAATATAAATAGTAATCTAATGGCTTCTAGTCTTGCTACAGGTGCATAAGTTTCATCAAAATCAATACCTTCTTCTTGGTTATATCCCTTAGCCACTAATCTAGCTTTGTTCCTTATTATGTTTCCCTGTTCATCTAATTTATTCCTATAGACCTATTTAGTTCCTATTATTGGATGGTCAGTAGGTCTATCTACAAGTATCCATACCCTATTCCTTTCAAACTAGTTTAATTCTTCATGCATTGCCATCATCCAGTTAGGGACAGTCTCAGCTTCTTATAGGCTATGGGGTTCTATTTGTGATACAAAGGCTAGGTAATCATGCGCATCCTTATGTGCAGACCTAGTCCTAACACCATGTGAAGGATCTCCTATGATTAATTCTTTAGGATGAGATGTAACATACCTCTAGTCCCTCGGTAGATCGGTGTGATCCTTACTTACCATTTCTTCTCCATCTTGAGTGTCTTTTTCTTGAATGCTCAAATCATCCATTCCTTTTTGCAATGTACCTGCATCATTATCTATGCACTCTTCTTGTTTAGAAGGTGTAGGGTTAGTTTCAATAAATACAACATGTATTGACTCTTCAACAGTAAGAGTCCTTTTATTAAAAACCCGATATGCATTGCTATGTAATGAATAACCTAGGAAAATTGCATCATCAACTTTAGAATTAAATTTTCCTAAATTATCTTTTCCACTGTTATCCACAAAGCATTTGCATCCAAACACATGAAAATAATTGATATTGGATTTTCTATCATTCCAAAGCTCATAGTGGGTTTTCTTTAAAATATGATGGATCAAAATGCGGTTTAAAATATAACATGCAGTGTTCACCACTTCTACCCAAAAGTACTTTGGAAGATTGCCTTCGCACAATGTTGTGCGAGCCATTTCTTCCAATATCTTATTTCTCCTCTCTATAACACCATTTTGTTGAGGTGTTCTAGAAGCGGAGAAGTTGTGATCAATGCCAAATTCAGTACAATAATCTTCAAAAAATTGATTTTTAAATTCAGTTCCATGATCACTTCTAATTGAAATTAAAGATAAGTTCTTTTGATTTGAAACCTTTATATGGAATTTTCTGAAAACATGAAAATTTTCATCTTTCGAAGCAATAAACAAAATTCAAGTAAATCTTGAAAAATCATCTACTATCACAAGAGCATATTTCATACCTCCTAGGCTTGTGGTCCAAGTAGGTCTGAAAAGGTCCATGTGAAGTAGTTCAAGTGGTCTTGTTGTAGAAACTATATTTTTTGATTTAAAACTCTCCCTGGTTTGTTTACCCATTTGGCATGCATCACAAACATGATCAAAATCATCTTTAAACTTAGGCATGCCTCTAACAAGATCTTTGAAAATCAATTTGACAATAGTATGAATGCTAGCATGACCTAATCATCTATGCCATAGTAAACACAACTCTTTGGTCTTAGCATTCATTGCAATTAGACTGGGACTACTTGACATGACAAGATCATTAAGATCTACCACATAGATATTTCCAAGTCCATGCCCAATAAACTTATTGCTAGAATCTAAAGAGTTAGTTACTATACACATAGAAGACTCAAAGAAAACCTTGAAGCCTTTATCACATAATTGACTTATGCTTAAGAGATTATGCTTCAACTTGTCTACTAGCAAAGCATTTTCAATAAAAGTGAAGGGAGTTATTTTGATCTTACCAATACCGATTATTCTCCCTTTGCCATTATCTCCAAAGCTGACCATACCTCCTTCTTTCATTTCAAGGGTGATAAACTGGTCCTTGTCACCCATCATATGTCTTGAGCAGCCACTGTCCAAGTACCACCTTTTCTTCAATTTTTGGGCTGCAAGACATTCCTGCAAAATAGTCAATGAATTCTTTTAGGTACCTAAGCTACCTTGGATACTTGTAGGTCAGCAAAGGTAGTTCCTTTGGGAACCCAGATTTTTCTTACATTCTTATGGACATTTCTAGAATTATTGCAATCAAAAGCTTTATGTCCTATTCTTTTGCAAACATAGCAAACAACTTTATAGTTTTTAATAGGAGCAGAATTAGTGGTTCTAAAAGTTGATGTAATTGATGCATATTTTGAACCTTTTGAAAAATAAACATTTTTGCACAAGTTCTAAGAAACATACAATAAAGACTTTGAAGTTGAAACAGTTTTTGGTGTAGCCAAAACTTGTTGAGCTAAGATGTTTTGAATAGGTCCTTTAGATTTCACAAAAGTAGTTGCTGAAATTCCATACATAATAGAATTTTTAAAACCAATTCTAGCTTTGTTTCCTGAAATTCATTGTTCTTTTAAAATTAACTCAAGCTTATTTGAAGACAAAGTAAGTTTTTCAACTATGGGCTTGAGTTTTATAACCTCCTTTTTCAGTTTAGTGTTTTCAGCAAATAAATCATTATTTTTCTTTTCAGATAAAAGATTTTCATTTTTCAGTTTTTCATTTCTTTTAGAAAAGTCATGAAGTTCTTTTTGCAATAATAGGTTCTTTACTAAAATCTCATTTTTCTATTTGAGTAAAGAGTCATTTATATTTTTCAATGATTTTATCTTTACTCCAGCTTTCTTAAATTCATATAATAGATCATAAAATACAGAATTTAATTCATCAAATATAAATTCAGTGCTATAGCCAGGGGATGTTACCTCATCTTCGAGATACATTAAAAATAGATTTGCAGTCTTGGTGGTCTCTTCTTCTTCAGATGAAGATGATTCTTCATTATTCTCCATGTGGCAACCATGGCTTTCTTCTTCTTTTTATGTCTGAAGGATTTCTTCAATAGAGGACAGTCTAGACGAATATGCCCCTGCTTCTTGCATTCATAGCATGTGGGGACTACTTCTTTATCTTTCTCTATGCCCTTTTCCTTTTCTTTTCCATAATCCTTCCTATGAAATTTCCGGTTGTATCTTTCTTTCTTTCTTCCCATGAATTTTTTGAATCTCCTTACAACCATTGCGATATCATCGTCTTCTAGGTCATCATTAGAGGAGGTGCTTTCTTCTTCAGACTCTTCATCATCCCTCTTTAATTCGATAGCAGCTCTGAAGGCTATAGTCTCTTTTTCTTTTGTTCATCTTCAGTTCTGTGCTGCATAGTCAGCTCGTGGGTGATGAGTGATCCCAGTAGTTCATCCAGTAATAATGTGTTGAGATCTTTGGCCTCTTGGATTGCTGTCACCTTGGGATCCCACTTGTCAAGTAAAGATCAGAGTATCTTCTGAACTAGATCAGCATTTGAGTATACCCTGCCAAGACTCTTCAAACCATTAATAATATATGTAAATCTAGAGAACATGACAGAAATTATTTCAGAAGGTTCCATTTTAAACAGTTCATAGTTGTGAACTAAAAGATTTATCTTTGAGGTTTTCACTTGGGAAGTTCCCTCATGGGTCACTTCGAGTTTGTCCCAGATTTCCTTTGCTGAAGAGCAAGTAGAAATTCAGTTGAACTCGTTTGCATTCAAAGCACAGTATAGTAAATTTATTGCTTTGGCTTTCAATTCCCCCATTTTCATGTCATGATCATCTTAGTTCTCTTCAGGCTTAGGGATGTCCATGCCATCAACTTTGATCATGGGAATGTGTGGCCCTTTTAAGATGACCTTCCATAATTAAAAATCTATAGCTTGAATGTAAATTTTCATTTATGGTGGGGACACCTGAGGCACCAGAATAAGACAGAGGCTTTTCAACCCTCTGTAAATTGATCAATAATTTATGAGTCCATCTGTAATAAGGGCTTAGCTCATCTGAGTCCATCTTAGTTGTTATTTGAATTTTTTGAGTTGTTATTTCAGTTCTATACTAGTCAGCTCATGTTGAGCTAGTTCAGTCCAATGCTGGTCAGCTCATGTTAAGCTAATTTTATTTTTTTGAGTCCTATCCAAGCATACTGAAGACTCAAGACCATATCATACAAGTAAAGACCAAGTCCAACCAGATTGAAGACATGGAAGTTTAGCCCAAGTCCAACCCAGCTTGAAGATTTGAAGACCCCAGGAGGAAAATCAGAAACCCTGATTCCTTGCAGATGCCCTCCAGATGCCCAGATTTCCTTCCAGATGCCAAAATATATTCATAGACCAAGGAATCCATGATTTTAGAGGTCCATCTATATCCTAGCCCAAAGAAATCAAGCCCAGGCGCCATGCCCAAGCCCCTAAGAAGCAAGATACCAGGGAATATTCCTGCTACCTGGCTACCAGGCCACCCCAGCTTCCAGAGGCCCAAACCCATGCACCCGGGCCCCTTTGGGCCGGCCCCTTGCTGCTCTTAGAAGCCCAACACGCCCCCCTAGGTGTCCTTGGAGTGTTGGCCAATTCAAGAGAAATTTTAGGGATTTTCTCTACCTAATGTTTCCTTATTTTCTAGCTAGGGTTTGAGAGGGAAAAGGATTCTCATGTAAAGACTAATATGCCCTTACTTGGAGCCCAAGGTTAAGGGTCTTTTTAAGGGACCCTAGCCTCTTGTATGAAGGGAGAATTTTGATGAATGAAAACCTTGAGTTCTTCTATTGAGTTGTGTGATACCCTGCTGTGTGCATAAAGGGGTTTGCGAGAGTTTTTCTTCCCGGTGCTGCAATCATCTTCCTGCTGCCAACAAGCATCTCAGATCCCTGGATGCCCACTCCAAAAGAAGCCTTCCCTTGCTATTTTTCTTTTGTTTTCTTGTTCCTTTGTGAGTTTCCTAACCCCTGACAGGTTTTTTACAGGTCCCCGAGTTCCTACGAATCCAACTACTCCAGTCAAGCCTCAATCGGATCACCGAGCATAAAGCCGGGTATCCGCGGGTCTTTTGCTCAGTTTTCCAGGCCGCATCCATCGAGGAACGAGAGACCATTTGCTGCGATCTTCACGGATGTTGTCAGGTACACCCCCTCTACCTCCAGTAGTTTTATTGTAGGAGAACATGCCCTAACCGAGGCTTCTCAGCCATGGCGATCCTTCTTCTCCACTTTTCTAGGTCCTAATCTGCATGCTGATCTTCTAAAATTCATTTAAAATTCCCTACAACTTATTTTAATCTAAAATTTGGGAATTAATCACCCAACCACACATATAAAACATAAAAAAAAAAATTCATGCATATTAGTTCCCCATCATTTGGTATCAGAGCTTAGATTAGGGCTTATTTTTTCCAATTTTTTAGTCTGTATATACTTTGTTATTTTAATTATTTATCCCTGATAAAAACTCCAAAAATTATAAAATTTGTTTTTCTAGATTCATAATAATTCACTCTAATTTTAAGAATTTTTTAAAATTTTATTATGGACTGTGAATTTTTTGCAAGCCGAAATATAGCCTGCAAATTTTTGGCTCTGTTTTTTCAGCAAGACAAGTTTGGAATTTTTATGGTTTTGTTTAGCATCTTTTGCATATCTTTTAATTTTAGTATATTTCAAGCATATTAGGCCATGATTTGAAAGTTTTCTTCTATTTAAGAAAATACCAAAAAAAAAAAATTACATATTCTCCAAAAATACCAAAAACATCTAAACCCTAATTTGCATCCTCATCTGCCTGCCATCATTGCATAATTTACTTTTAAGGGAACTCTTGCTATATCAGATGGGGGGAGGATTTGATCACCTCTCCTTAGCCGAAAACCACATCCCTTGCATTCGATCCCAAGCCTTAACCTAAAATTAACTAGACTTAATTTGCCCTAGTGGGCTAGGGACACCAACTGGTCAGGTGCGGGCTAGTGTTAGATCACTGTGTCAAGTTAACCTGTGTGTGCCTTGTGCTCAGTGTCTAGAATGGTGGTTTAGGGATTCAATCCCGAAGGGCTTGTGTGCTGGTCCGCCTACCTGGCCAATCTCTAATTGGTGTCTAGGATTGGCAATCAGGGACCTAACACTCCCCTTACACCTGCCTGGCTGAGTACAGGATTACTATAGGCTAGTTTGCCACCCTGATTGAGCATCTAGTTTGGACTCTAGGTCTAGTCAGCTATAGTCGGTCTGATCGAGTCTTGCATGAGCACTAGATCAGGAGTTTCATATCACCCACCTCGTTCACAAATGTCTGAACCCATGAAAAATTTACAAGCCCAAATAAAATCCCTAGCTGATCAAATGGTCCAGATGACTACCCAGTTAACTCAGTCTGCTACCCAAACCAACAATAGAATTGACCATCTTGCCAATAGGTTTGACCAGTTAGGAGGCCGTGTAGGGACCAAAGCAAGAACCCATGGGTCACGATCTGAGCCAGATCCTGAGTCCCCTCAACCTAGGAGAACCCCAAACCCTGATCTATACCATGAGGTCGAACCTAGGAGAGCCCCTTATCCTGACCCGTACTACAATCCTCAACCTAGGAGGACCCCAAACCCTGATCCATACTGAGAGGTTGAACCTAGGAGAGCCCCTCAGCCTGACCCATACTATAATCCTAAACCTAGGAGGATCCCAAACCCTGAACCATATCGTGAGGTTGAACCTAGGAGAGCCACTCAGCCTGACCCATACCATGATAATGAACCTAGATCGTATGACTCTAGATCCTATTTACCCACATCCTATAGCCTAGTATACCCATAACCTATAGATCTTATAACTTCAAATCCTCTGACTCTAGAATCTACGAACCCATATCCCATGAGTCCAATAGACCCAAGACCCATAGAGTAGAACCCAAATCCTATGACCCTAGATCTTATAATCCCATGACCCATAATATGCACACTTATCCTATGAGTCTAGGGAGCCCATAATCCTTAGATATCAATCTAGTACTAGTCAAGTTTCCCTTAGTCAACTTGATCCCCATAGGATTAGCACCCCTAAATATGAGCCCAGTAGTGAGCCACTACCCCTTAAACAACCTGAACCTACTAGGATTAGTGTCCATAATCAAAAACCAGGACCTAGCCAATTTTTCCCTAGCCGACCTTCTCCAACCATTCCTGAGATTGACAAGGCTTACATTAACGCAGAAGTGTATGAAGCTGATGAAAACTTAGTGGATGAGTATGAGGGAGAAGAGGAGACACCTTTAGATGACCTAGAATTAGTTGACCCAATAGATACCCAGGTAGAAGCCAACCTAGAGATAGTTGACCTTGACCACATCCAACCTAAAGCTATAGTGGAAGAACAAATAAAGGAAGAGAACCTAGGTACTGCTACTAGAGCCTTACCTAAGGAAACCGAAGAGGAGAGCCAAATTATAGAGTCTAGTCCTAAAATACAAGAACCAGATGAATTTATTAAGGAACTGATCTCTTTGAATCAGTACCCTCAGGATGAGCCTCCTCCTATAGTTCCCATTAGGGACCTCTTCCCTGAGATTAGTAACCCATCATTCTATTATGCAAACCTCATAGATATACCGCAACCTCGTAAGGTTAGCCTCATTAGTCTAGGATTAGTCCCTGACATGCCTTCTTATATTGAACTTTATCCAACTAACCTTGAACCTTTTTTCCTACCCTACCAAACTAATTCTGAACCCACTTCCTATTTTCTACCCTTTCCTGACACCTCCAGCATTTTTAGGATTATTAGATTGCATTTAATAGAGATTAGCATACTGCATGCATTCATTACGCATGTTATGTTTGCATTATACTTCTGGCATACCCTTTGGCATTTGCTTGGAGCCCATTGTAAATACTCTTGTGCACACCACACTAGGGTCAGACCTAGAGAGTCTATAGTCTCTTAGGTTTAGGCCCATAAAAGTCTAATAAATTTTCTTCGATAGGAATGCAAAGTCGAGTGTATTAGGTGTTAGTTTGAGTCCTTTGCATCATCTTGTTAGGAGTCTGCATGTGCCTAACATGTTCACCACCCGCACTAATGTTAAACAAACTGGCTAATTCCCGAAGATGGATCAAAGAATTTGATGTAGTGGATTCTATCTTGGTTAGACTTAGGCCTAAAAGAAGCTTCTTGCTCGCAGAGCCGGACCTTTTAAAGTGATAGAGAAGGTTGGATCAAATGCCTAGGTGTTAGAATTACCTTCGGATTTGGGCATTAGTTCTACCTTCAATATTACAGACCTGGTTGAGTATAGGGAACCGGTAGCTATACCTAGTGAGCCCTTTGGACCTATTCCTTTTCATTGTGAGTGACCCTAACCTAGAGTGTCCACAAACAAATTTGGCCTGAGAGAGGAGAACGGATCGAGCGTATCTTGGACGATCAAGCCATCACGACCCAGGGCCATGACTATCAACGCTTCCTGGTCTGATGGCAAGGCCGGCCAAAGTCGGACGATTCATGGATTTCTCGAGAGGACTTGCAAAGCCTCAACCCATATCATCTCGAGAGATATGTGAGCCAGTCTGACCTTCACTCAACAGGGTCGAGTTCCTCCCACCCCGGGAGAATTGGTAGGGACACCTGAGGCACCAGAATAAGACAGAGGCTTTTCAACTCTCTGTAAATTGATCAATAATTTATGAGTCCATCTGTAATAAGGGCTTAGCTCATCTGAGTCCATTTTAGTTGTTATTTGAGTTTTTTGAGTTGTTATTTCAGTTCTGTACTAGTCAGCTCATGTTGAGCTAGTTTAGTCCAATGCTGGTCAGCTCATGTTAAGCTAATTTTATTTTTTTGAGTCCTATCCAAGCATACTGAAGTCTCAAGACCACATCATACAAGTAAAGACCAAGTCCAACCAGATTGAAGATATGGAAGTTTAGCCCAAGTCCAACCCAGCTTGAAGATTTGAAGACCCCAAGAGGAAAATTAGAAACCCTGATTCCTTACAGATGCCCTCCAGATGCCCAGATTTCCTTCCAGATACCAAAATATATTCATAGACCAAGGCATCCATGATTTTAGAGTTCCATCTGCATCCTAGCCCAATGAAATCAAGCCTAGGCGCCATGCCCAAGCCCTTAAGAAGCAAGATACCAGGGAATATTCCTGCTACCTGGCTACCAGGCCACCCCAGCTTCCAGAGGCCCAAACCCATGCACCCGGGCCCCTTTGGGCCGGCCCCTTGCTGCTCTTAGAAGCCCAACACGCCCCCCTAGGTGTCCTTGGAGTGTTGGCCAAGTCAAGAAAAATTTTAGGGATTTTTTCTACCTAATATTTCCTTATTTTCTAGCTAGGGTTTGAGAGGGAAAAGGATTCTCATGTAAAGACTAATGTGCCCTTACTTGGAGCCCAAGGTTAAGGGTTTATTTAAGGGACCCTAGCCTCTTGTATGAAGGGAGAATTTTGATGAATGAAAACCTTGAGTTCTTCTACTGAGTTGTGTGATACCCTGTTATGTGCATAAAGGGGTTTGCGAGAGTTTTTGTTCCCAATGCTGCAATCATCTTCCTGCTGCCAACAAGCATCTCAGATCCCTGGACGCCCACTCCAAAAGAAGCCTTCCCTTGCTATTTTTTCTTTGTTTTCTTGTTCTTTTGTGAGTTTTCTAACCCCTGACAGGTCGTTTACAGGTCCCCGAGTTCCTACGAATCAACGACTCCAGCCAAGCCTCAATCGGATCACCGAGCAGAAAGCCGGGTATCCGTGGGTCTTTGGCTCGGTTTTCCATGCCGCATCCATCGAGGAACGAGAGACCCTTTGCTGCGATCTTCACAGATGTTATCAGGTACACCGCCTCTACCTCTAATAGTTTTATTGTAGGAGAACTTGCCCTAACCGAGGCTTCTCAGCCCCGGCGATCCTTTTTTTCTACTTTTCTAGGTCCTAATCTGCATGCTGATCTTCTAAAATTCATATAAAATTCCCTACAACTTATTTTAATCTGAAATTCGGGAATTAATCACTCAACCACACAAATAAAACATACAAAAAAAATTGCATGCATATTAGTTCCCCATCAATTCATGCTTTCCAATAAGAGTAATTAGTGCCTGTGAATAGTGGAGGTCTATTTGTTGACTGGCCTTCAGCCAAGGATGTACTAATGGGATGAGCCATCAATCTTTACTTAAGTAATCAGAGACACTGCTCTGATACCAGCTGTTGCCCAGGTGGTTTTTCCCAAGAGGCAGGTGAATTGGAAATTACAAAATTTTTTGCAAATATGTGCACAAATAATTTCTTTTAGTGGTGGAGTGTTGTGTTAATCAGAATTAGTTGCGGAAGCTGAAAAGTAAGTAAAGCACAACATAAACAAGGCATGTTTATAGTGGTTCGGAGCAACCCAGCTCCTACATCCACTATCCAAGTTCACCACTCGGGATTTCCACTATATCCCCCAAATCGGAATCCAGTCGGATTGTTTTACAGGATCACAATCCCAACCTCTATACTTTGGTTTTAAACCGAGCTCACCAAAGAAACCTACAATAGGTTTTCATAGGCTCACCTAGAACCTCTACACTTTGGTTTTCAGTAGGCTCACCAAAGAAACCTATTTGGTTTTTACAACCGGGCTAACAAATAACCCAAGTATTTTAAGAATATAATAAAAAATCAAAATAAATGACAAACTAGGTTGTCTGGTGGTTATCGATGTAGCTCGAGTGAAGCTCAATTGAATGCTCTTCAATGCACTTCAATGGCTTCCTTGCTTTCCTCGAAAGATGCTTCAAGCTTCTGATAAGAGTTGGTGAAGGCTTGAAGACTGACTTCAAAGCTCAAGTGCTCTCCCTTCTTACTTCAATAAATGTTCAATAAATGTTTAATAACTCATTTTTTTATCTAACGATGCTCTCATACCTCATAAATAGAGACTTTAACTGCCTTCCCTTGATTTTGAACGTTGTAGACCATTAGAAAGTGACAGGTTACCATTGGAGCACTTTTGAAATTCAAACTCAGAAATCTGGAAGTAGCCGTTGGAAGTGACCCCGTCATTCCAGTCGGCTCAGACATTCTTCGATTTGTCTCGGATTAGGTTCGAGTCGGCTAGGCTGAAATCCAGTCAGTTTGGATCCCTAAGATTCTCAGAATATTTTCAACGAAGTTTTGGACGAGTCAGCTAGGCTAAAATCTAGTCGACTTAGATCCCTGAGGTTCTCAAAACATTCTCAACCTTGTTCTGGACGAGTTGGCTGGGACCTGGTGCCAGTCGGTTGGGTTGGCATGCCATATATATTCTTTTTTGAGCTAGTGCCAGAGTCGGCTGGTTCTTTCATCCAGTCGGCTCGAGATTGGTTCTACACTCAGACCAAATTTAATTCTCCAAAACTCACATGCCAAGCTTTGAAGGCTTCCTCAAAGTCTTCTTACACCAAAATCAAGAAAAATTGAAGCTTGAAACCTAGTAGAAGCAACCCTTTATATTTGATTTCAATAAGAAATTTTTTGTTGGGTTCTTCTTTACAAGATTCTACTTACAACTCAACACAAAGAAATAAAGGATGTATGATTAAAAAATATGTCAAAGTAGTCATCCTACAAAAACTTGTCAATCATTTGAAGAGTTGTTAGATAACCAAATATATGCTCCAATGTTTTTTTATCATCAAAGTCACTTTAAGGTTCAACATTACTTAAGGCGGTAAAGCTTATACACTGAGAACATGGCTCTGATACCAATTGTTGCCCATAGAGCAACCCAAGAGGGGGGGTGAATTGGGTCTCTAAAAAATTTAAAGCTAAGCTTGATAATACAAGTAGCAAACTTCACAAGACAAGATATGCAATTCAATTCAACAAGGTACTAAGTTTAAGAGAAATGCTCTAAAGTAATAGTGCAGCAGAAATTAAAAGCAATAAGCAAGAATGTAAAGAGCAAGGAGGGAGAGAACAAGCAATCAAAAACACAACAAGCTATAGTGGTTCGGTGCCAACCAAGCACCTACATCCACTCCCCAAGATCCCCTTGTCAATTCACTATAATCAAACGATTATAGCCGATTAGATTTTTGGGCTCAATAATCAAAACCTGACTTATTTTACTAGGCTCAGAAGTCACAACCTCACTTGATTTTCCGGGCTAACCAAGAACCTAATTGGTTTTCACAGGGCTAACCAAAAACCTCCCTTGGTTTTCCAGGCTAACCAAGAATCTTAGTAGTTTTACGGGCTAACCACCAACCTAATTAGTTTTCAACGCTTACCAATTACCTTTACAAGATATAACGTAGAGAAATAAAGAACCTATGTAAGCTTTCAATAATAAAGCAAATAAGTCGATGTAGTTCGATGTAGTGTTGTTTTGCTCTTGTTGAAGCCTTTTGAATGCCCAAGACTGAATGATCTTCAATGCTCTTGATGGCTTTGAATGCTTGGAGGCTTCCTTTAGTATGTGTGGTTGAACCTTGAATGAATAGGAGTTAAGGCTCTTCTCTCTTCTTTTCTCTCTAAACTTTTAAGGATATTCAATGCATTCATTCTTGATTTGATTTGGAGCCTTTATATACCTTCCCAAGCCCTCAAAATCGAAATATAGCCATTACACTTGAAAAACTAGCCGTTGGGGGTGTTTGGGACGAGTTCTATTTTTGAAAAAACTAGCGTTACTATTACCAGAACTCCATGTGTCGACACTTCCTCTTCATGTGTCAACACAAAATGTCGACACATGTTCTTCTTAAGTTGACACAAGTTCAAACTGCTCCATTCAGATTCTCTGAAAAAATCAATTGAGTCGACACATTCTCAGTTGAGTCGACACCTTGAGTTGATATCTTGTATCCATGTGTCCACACATCAACTATTCCTTCAACTTCTGTAAGTTCTATGGCATGAAAGTCTTAAGCAATGTGTTGATCCATGTGTTGACACTTTGAGTCGACACATAAAGTCCATGTGTCGACAATTGATCTGTGTCATTTGAAACTTTGTAGCGTACTGGCCTAAGTCGACACTTCTTCTTAATGTGTCGACAAATCATGTCATATGTCGACACCTTGGGTCGACACTTCATTAAAAAATTACAGAAATTGCTGAACTTGTGCTAGAATATGTTTCCATTTTCCTTAATCATCAATTCAACCATTTCTTTAAGTGTCCAAGTCTTATTTTGAGCAATCATTTCATTCAACCTTGGTTCTTCAACATAAATGTGCTTCTTCAAATTTTGTGAGCATCCTTTCAATGAAAACACACTTAAAGCAAATCATTACTCCTCAAATTATACTTAACTATTTTGCTTATCATCAAAATCAATTAGTGGAGTCAACAGACCTCGTGAAAGCAAGGGGAGCCTCCCGCAACCCCATCTCTTACCTGGCCAGTGGACAAGATACTTACATTCTTAAGTAGTGCCTAGTTAAGTCTTGTATTCTTGAACTCTAGGTCTAGGAGCCCTAGTATTAGGTCTTGTTTGCTTGCCTATTATATTGCTTATCCTTGTACTGTATCCTATAAGCTCTATATCAAAGTCCACCCTCAGTCTGGTTATTACCCGTGGATCCCAATCTTTCATGAGGACCTTAATTGAAAAATTTGACAATGTAACTTAGTAATTAGGGCAAATTAACAAGGAACTAGGTTAAGTCAAAGATAGCATTGGGACCCTTGATAAGACCCCACTGAACCTGAGTCATCTAAGTCAATCCAAAGAGGACCAAGAGCCCAACATTTTAAGCACACCCCTGAGTACAACCCAACAAGGCTTCGCCCTGATTTCATAGAAGAAGCCCATAAAGCCCATATTGAACCTAATTTCCCTAGACCAACTCATCGAGCCCAATGTTATGACTACACTCTTGAGCCCACTCCTAGGCAACCCTACCAAGACCACTTCGATCAAGATGAAAAGATGATGCGGAACATTGGATTAGAGGCTCCTATCTTTGATGGAAGCCTGGACCCTAAAGCCTACATTGACTGGGAGGGAGAGATGGACCAATACTTCGAATGGTATGAAATGACTGAGGATAGAAAGTACAAATTTGCCAAGCTTAGATTGGTTCAACAAGCTAGGTTATACTGGGGAAATGTCGAGAGAATAATTAGAAAAGGGGAGACATGCCTATAACCACATGAAGAGAAATGAAAGCTAAGCTGAGAGAGAAGTACCTCCCTATGTCCTACCATCAGAGATTGTTAGATCAATGGTAAAGATTGTATCAGGGTACTAAGACTGTATTGGAGTACATTATGAAATTTGATGAGTTTGCCATGAGATGCAACATTAATGAGTCAGCAGTTGTGGCACTATCTAGGTTTAGAGCTGGTCTAAGAAATGAAATTCAAAAGGAATTATTTTTAAGGGAAGTCACTGACCTAGACCAAGTCTACCAGATAGCTAGGGATTATGAAAGATTTCATAAGGGACCAATAACTCGATGACCTGAACCAACTAATGTTAGTATCCATATTTATAAACCAAGGTTCAACCAATTTCATCAAAACTGCACCACCCCTCCAGCCCCATCGAGCTAATCAAGTGACAAGGGTAAGGCCCCTGAAGTTCAAAATAGTGGTAGCCCAAATGTCCAATGTTTTAAATATCAGAAAATGGGACACCTTGCTAGCCAATGCCCTACCCGATCCTTACATATAGGAGAGCTAGTTGATGAAAAGACTGATCCCACTGAAGAGTTTGAAAAAGATGTATATGAGGCTGAATCCAATATGATCAATGAGTATGATGATGAAGAAGAAGAAGAAGGAGGTTATGATAAGACATCAGGTGTTATTAGAATGTTGACCCAAATTAAGGAGGAGGATTGGAGAAGGACTAACATAGTCCAAACATTTGTCAAGATAGGGGAGAAAGTCTATAAAATCATTATAGACAATGGGAGTTGTATAAATATGATTTAAACCAAAGCTCTTAGAGACTTGGCTTGACCTCTATTCCACATCCTAATCCATCTAAAGTCTCTTGGATAGATTCTGCTTCAATCCCCATCAAGTCTAGATGCCAGGTTCCCATTCAAATCCAGTCCTATCAGGAACAAGTCTGGTGTGATATTCTTCCCATTGGGGTAGGTAGTATCATTTTAGGTAGACCATGGTTATATGACCATGATGTAACTTTATATGGTCAATCCAATTCTTGTGCCTTCACCCATCTAGGAAAGAAGCTTGTCATTAACTCGACCCCACCTAAGGACAATATCAAAAGAGGTTTAGTGACTTGAAAGAGAAGAAGCAAAGGCTAGATTTAATTAATGCCAAGGATGTGGAGAAAGAAATCAAGGAAGGATCACCCATGTGGATTTTGACCCTAAGGGAAGCCCAGAAACAAAATCATGAAGAACAGCCTGAGGAGATAAAAGAAGAGGACCCATAATCAATGTTAATTAATGATAAGGGTTCAAGACAAGAAATCATTAAGGAATCATCAATTGGGGTGGTGACCTGTCAGGAAGTCCAGAAGCAAAACCTTAAGGAACGAACCCATGAAGTCATAAAAATTTTAGAGAAAATTCAAGACAAACTTTCTAAAGCTTTTTTTGATCACTTTTAATCTCGGGACCACAAGCATGCTATCAATTCAATCCCACGATATTGGACAAAGCCAACCCAACATTCAAAGATGGCACACTGGTGTGGGCACCAAGATCCGACAGAGGCTCCTCAACCCTCTGTGGATCTCAGATTAGGGTTCCCCCTTCTATGAGTCCTGTAATAAGGCCTTGAGCCCAAAGCATTGTCATAATTTCTTATCAAAATTTGTTTAGTCCTGTACCTTGACAAATTTGGATCAAGTTAGGTCATGAGTCCTATATTTGTTCGAGTCTGAGTTTGGACTGGGCCAAAGCCCAATTAAAGTCACTTTGGTTTTTTCACCAAATCAAGTTTTGGTGGGCCAACCCACCCCTTCCACTTGGGATAATGCTAACTCAGGTGCCACCTCAGCTACCTACATGGCGCCACATCAGCTGCCACTTGGGCATCCAAGAAGGGAAACAAAGTGGCACCCTCATGATTTCCACACGCCTTGGGCAACATTAGAAGGAAGAAACACCATCCCCCTCTTCCCTCCCCCACATCATGCCTTGTACCATCAAAAGAGGGGCATTGAAGATCCTTGAAGAAACCAAGCCTCAAAGCAAGCCCCCTTCCAAGCTTTCTTCCCAAAGTGTTCTTGCAAGGAAGGAAGGTAAAAGGACACACTCCCCTCTTCAAGCCCTCGACCATGCAATGCCTATGGAGCTCTCCCTTGGTTGGCCTTGAATCAATCCAAGAAGATGGCGTTGAAGAGTCCAAGGGAACACATCCTTCCAAGCAAGCCATGCCCCTCTCCTTCTTCCAAAAATAAGCATGCTAAGGAAGGAAGTCAAGGGACCAATCCCCCTCTCCAAGCCTTTCATCATGCCACGCCCAACCCCAAGTTATTTGGTCAGCCAAAGAGAGGGGATGATGGAAAATTTTGGGTGCCACCATGAATATTGTAATTTGAATTTCAAATGGGCCTTGGGTGCCTATTTAAAGGACCCAATCCCTCCCTTGTAGAACTAATGAATGAATGAATGAATGATTGAATGATTAATGAAAAGTTTGAGCTTCTTCCACCCTCCAACCATTGTATCTTAGGCTAGGTTTGAGTGGAATTGCCTTCGTCCCCAGGGATGTTGAGTGGTGTAAGGCCACCTGTTCATCGCCCCAGGGCATCGCGAATCCTTCGTCCTCCAGGATGTCGCGTGGTGTGAGGCCACATTCCTTCATCCTCCGGGACGTCGAGGGGTGCGAGGCCCCAAGTTATCTTCAACTTCGACTTCAGAATCCAGCCGGACATCGGGCTCGAAGCCCCTTCCCAACTCCAACTCAATTCATTTCCGTGCATCTCCACATTCCACTAACCTTTGTTTTGTTTGCCTACAGTTCCTCCCTGGTATCTCGGGCATTGGAGATAGTCAGCTTTGCCATCGCGACCTCCCAACCAAAATCCAGTGCTCTCACGGGTTCGATTGCTCGGGCATCCAGGCCGCATCCGTCGAGTTGAGCGATCTTTGCACTGGGCGCTTCAGAAGTTTGAGGTTTGTTTTCTCTTTATCTCCTAAGTAGATATTGTAGGTCGAGCTAGTCCTACCGGGGTTTCTTAATCCCGGGGTCCTGTTCTTGTTTTCACTTTTAGGGCTTTGAACTGCTAGTGTAAGCTTTCATTACTGTTCTTCGTATTTCTTACCTTTGCTTGTGATCGGGAATCGAAACCCTAAAACAACGAAGAACAACAAGAAACATAAAACAAAAAAAAAAAATTCGTCAACCCTAAAAAAGAATTCCTTTGCATCGTAAGCATCCTTACTAGCATCTAGCGTCCCTAGCCCTAACCCCCTTCCATCCACACCAATCTTGGTATCAGAGAAAGGCTAGGACTAGTGCATTTGTTTCATTTTCTGCATTCTGTTCAGTCCATATATGGTCTGATCATTGGATTGTTTCTCTCTGTAGAGATATCCAAATTTCATGATTTCTATTTTGTTAGATCGCATTAATTTACATATATTTTTTTCTATTTTCTCAGATTTTATTTCAGTTTGTAGAGTTTCTATAAGCCGAAATAATTCTTGAGAAAATCTCAGGTCTGATATTTCAGCAAGCATCTCATCTTTTGGTTCATTCATCCATCTAGCTTGCTTCTTGCATGTTTTAATTCCTACATTTTGTTTAGCATTCACCCATCTAAAAGACACAAAAGAACAAAAAAGTCATTTCATTAGTCATCATTATACTTCATTTTACATAACTTATCTTAAGGGCGTCAATTTAACATAGGGTCAGGATTTCATTACCTGTCCCTAGCCCAAAAACCCGGCATATCAAACCCTGGCCATTAACTAAAATCAATTAGACATTTAATCTGCTCTAGTGAGCTAGGGACACCCACAAAGTCGGGTCAACCCAAGTACCGAGCCAAGCTAGATTGCTTGTTGGTGTGTGCTTGTGTAGCTGGTGTCAAGGCAAGTGGTTCAGGGACTAGAGCCCGAAGGGAAGTGGGTTGGTTCACTTACCTGGCCAATTTCTAATTGGTGTCTAGGCAAGCAAAGAGGAACCTCCACTCACCTTAAACTTACCTAGCTAGGTGCCAAGTTACTACTTCTAGGTTCATCTTCTTGACTTTACATTTGGAGAGATCTCCTAGGTCTAGCAAACCATAGCATTGTTTTGTTACATGTGACTAGTTCAGGAACCCCTTTTCACCCACCTTCTCCACCCTCTACCGACACAATGGACCAACTGCAAGCCAACATTGGAGCCTTAACCCAATCCATGACCCGGTTGATCAATAGACTGGACTAGATGGAGACCAGACTGAGACCCCTAGAGGAAGCTGCTAGGCCCTGACCTGAACCCAGTCCTGAGTCCCCTCACCCAAGGAGGAACCTGCCACAAGACCCTTTGAGGATGACTTTGGGAGAGACCCTGACCCCTTTGTTGATACCTGTCCTAGGAGACCCAATATGGAGGACCGTGAAGAAAGAGCCCTTAGGATCATCAAGCTTGAGGCACCCACTTTCGATGGTAGCTTAGATCCCAGGGTGTATGAAGATTGGGAGTCTGCCATGGAGCAGTATTTTGACTGGTACTTTATGTCTGAGAGAACTAAGTTTAAGTTTGCCAAGCTTAGGTTGGTTCACCAACCTAGGTTGTTCTGTAACAGTGTTGAGAACTACATAGAGCAGAAAGGTCAATTACCTATAACCGCCTGGGGGGAGATGAGAGAAAAGCTTAGGAGGAAATACTTACCTGCATCTTATAACCATAAACTGTTGGACCAATGGCAGACCTTAAGTCAAGGGAGTAAGAGTGTGGCCGATTACATTGCCAAGTTTGATGAATATGTTATGCGATGTAAGGTTGTTGAATCACCTGAGGTAACCCTGTCTAGGTTTAGGGCTGGCCTACACCCAGACATCCAGAGAGAGCTGCATTTTAGATCAACCAGAACCTTGTAAGAGGCTTACCAAGTTTCTAGGCTCTGTGAGCATTTCTAGAGAGCTCCCACCTATAGAAGACCTGAGCCCTTTAGAAACCCGAGCCGTATCCCTGGATCCACCCAAGGTTACAATCAAGCTTACCCGAGTTGACCAAACCAAAACCGAACTGACCCAAGTCGACCAAACCAAGCCCGACCCAGTCCTAGTTATCCCAACCTGAACCGACCCCAATATAGTAGAGAGGAAAAGGGTAAGGCTGTTGAAGTCCAGAGGAGACCAGATCCCCAAGGTAAATGCTTTAGGTGTCATAAACCTAGACATTTTGCTAGCCAGTGCACCGCCTCTGCCCTACTCATAGAAGAACCAACTGAGACTGAACCCGAACCAACCATAGAACCTGAAGATGACGTCTATGACCCCGAAAACCAGTTGTTGGAAGGGTACGAGGGAGAGGAAGAAGTGTATGAATCTAAAGACCTTGTAGGGGTAGTCCGATGCATCCTAGCCCAAAACATAGTACAGGAAGACTGGCATAGGACCAACATCCTAAAGACCCTGATCAAGCTAGGAGATAAGGTTTGTAAGGTCATCATTAATAGTGGAAGCTGTGTTAATGCCCTTTCCTTGAGTACAGTTAAATCTTTAGGACTAGCCACAGTTCCCCACCCTAACCCTTACAAAGTCTCCTGGATAGATTCAACTTCAATCACTGTAAAGTCTAGGTGCCAGATCAAGATCAAAATGAGTTCATATGAAGAATCGATTTGGTGTGACGTCTTACCCATGGGTGTGGGTAGTATCATTCTAGGACAACCCTGGCGTTTCGACCATGATGCCACCCTTTATGGTCGATCCAATACCTGTGTCTTTCTCCACCAAGGGAAAAAGATTACAATTAACCCAATCCAACCAAAGGACCTAGTCAAGAAAGGATCAAGTAGCCTTAAAGAAAAGAAGCCTGAAGTTAACCTGATCAAGGACAATGGGTTAGAAGAAGAGATTACTGGGAAAGGATCCTTTAAAGAGTTTTAGGGAGAGAAGGATGAACCTTCTGAGAATTTGAATACAAAAACCCTTGAGCCCAATGAAGACTTTAAGGTTGAACCCATTGAAAATCTCGGAAAAGAAACTCCTGAGCCCATTAAAGAATTGAAAGAAAGCATCTATGAGTCAAGTTTAGTAGAAGATGGGCCCGAGGGTGAAATCATTGAGGAATCCAGGAAAAATGATCCTGAACCCACTACAAAATTTGAAGAGGAAATGACCGAGCCAGGATCACATCTAGTAAATGAACATGAAGATTCACCAGTCTTTTCCACAGGAGTTCAGGAACCAACCCTAAATGAACTGATCCAAAGAGAACATCCTCAAGAGATGGTTGAAGCTCGGAAAGAAATTGAGGAAGAAGTTCCCGATGAGTTACCTGATCAACTTCCACCCCTGAGAGACATCCATCATACTATAGACTTGGTCCCAGGATCCTCTTTAACCGACCTTCCTCCCTATGGATTGACCCTAGCGAGCCCCAAAATCTTCTGGAACAAGTGGACCATATGACACCTATAGAACGATGCCCAAATTTTAAGGTCATCCTGAATAACCCAGGTCTGTTTTATGTTTTCCATAAGCCACCCCAAGACTCCGATTCCTATTTTTCTAGAGCCATGGGGTTACTTTTTATTGAGATTACCAGAATGTGTGACTCCTTAGAGCCTATCCCTTTTGCCCTCTACTTCTGGTATACTTTATGGCATTTGCTAGGGATCCTTAACAATTTTTCTTGTGCATATCATACTAGGGTCAAACCTAGAGAGTCAAAGTCTGTTAGGTTTAGACCCTAGGAGTCCAATAAAAAAGATTTTCTCAATAAGATTGCATAGTTGAGTCCTCATTTTGCATCATGTTAGGATTATGCATTAAATACAATTTTTAAAATAATTTGGCTAATTCCTGAAAGCAAGCCAAAGAGTTTGAAATAAGGGATTTTGTAATGTTAGGCTCCAGCCTGAACGGTTTCCACCGGGAACCGTTAAGAAGCTTCATGCTCATGGGGCGGGTCCCATTAAAGTGATTAGGAGAATGGGCCCTAATACCTATGTGCTAGAATTACCTCCGGATCATGGAATTAGCTCGACATTCAATATCTCTGACTTAGTCGAGTATAGGAAACCCGCAAACATACCCAGTGAGCCATTTGGGCCTGACCTCCCTTTTGAGAGTGAACCTAAACCTGAGTGTCCACCTCCAAATATACCTGAGTGAGGAGAGCGGATCGAGCGTGTCTTGGATGACCAAGCCATCACTACACGGGGCAAAGGCTACCAGCGTTACCTGGTCCGATGGCAAGGCCGACTCGAATCTGATGACTCGTGGACCACACGGGAGGACTTGCAGTGCGTCAACCACGACATCTTGGAGAGGTATCAAAGCCAAGCTAACCCTTACTCGACAGGGTTGAGTTCCTCCCACCCTGGGAGAACTAGTGTGGGAACCAGGATCCGACAGAGGCTTCTCAACCCTCTGTGGATCTCAGATTAGGGTTCCCCCTTTTATGAGTCCTATAAAAAGGCCTTGAGCCCAAAGCATTGTCATAATTTCTTGTCAAAATTTGTTTAGTCATGTACCTTGACCAATTTGGGTCAAGTTAGGTCATGAGTCCTGTATTTGTTCGACTCTGAGTTTGGACTGGGCCCAAGCCCAATTAAAGTCACTCTGGTTTTCTTCACCAAATCATGTTCTGGTGGGCTAACCCACCCCTTCCACTTGGGATAATGCCAACTCAGGTGTCACCTCAGCTACCTACATGGCACCATATCAGCTACCACTTGGGCATCCAAGAAGGGAAACAAAGTGGCAACCTCATGCTTTCCACATGCCTTAGGCAACATTAGAAGGAAGAAACACCATCCCCCTCTTCCCTCCCCCACATCACGCCTTGTTCCATCAAAAGAGGGGCATTGAAGATCCTTGAAGAAACCAAGCCTCAAAGCAAGCCCCCTTCCAATCTTTCTTCCCAAAGTGTTCTTGCAAGGAAGGAAGGTCAAAGGACACACTCCCCTCTTCAAGCCCTCAACCATGCAACGCCTATGGAGCTCTCCCTTGGTCGGCCTTGAATCAATCCAAGAAGATGGCGTTGAAGAGTCCAAGGGAACACATCCCTCCAAGCAAGCCATGCCCCACTCATTGCTTCCCAAAATAAGCATGCTAAGGAAGGAAGTCAAGGGACCAATCCCCCTCTCCAAGCCTTTCCTCATGCCACGCCCAACCCCAAGTTATTTGGTCAGCCAAAGAGAGGGGATGATGGAAAATTATGGGCGCCACCATGAATATTGTAATTTGAATTTCAAATGGGCCTTGGGTGCTTATTTTAAGGACCCAATCCCTCCCTTGCAGAACTAATGAATGAATGAATGAATGATTGAGTGATTAATGAACAGTTTGAGTTTCTTCCACCCTCCAACCATTGTCTCTTAGGCTAGGTTTGAGTGGAATTGCCTTCGTCCCCAGGGATGTCGAGTGGTGTGAGGCCACCAGTTCGTCGCCCCAGGACATCGCGAATCCTTCATCCTCCAGGACGTCGCGTGGTGTGAGGCCACATTCCTTCATCCTCCGGGACGTCGCGGGGTGCGAGGCCGCAAGTTATCTCCAACTTCAACTTCAAAATCCAGCCAGACACTGGGCTCGAAGCCCCTTCCCAACTCCAACTCAATTCCTTTCCATGCATCTCCATATTCCACTGACCTTTCTTTTGTTTGCCTACAGGTCCTTCCTAGTATCTTGGGAATTGGAGACAGTCGGCTTTGCCATCTGACCTCCCGACCAAAAGCTAATGCTCCCACGGGTTCGTTTTCTCGGGCATCCAGGCCGCATCCGCCGAGTTGAGTGATCTCTGCACCGGGCGCTTCAGAAGTTTGAGGTTTGCTTTCTCTTTATCTCCTAAGTAGATATTGTAGGTCGAGCTAGTCCTACCGGGGTTTCTTAATCCCGGGGTCCTGTTCTCGTTTTTACTTTTAGGGCTTTGAGCTGTTAGCGTAAGCTTTCATTACTGTTCTTCGTATTTCTTACCTTTGCTTGTGATCAGGAATCAAAACCCTAAAACAACGAAGAAGAACAACAAGAAACATAAAAAAAAAAAAATTCATCAACCCTAAAAAAGAATTCCTTTGCATCGTAAGCATCCTTACTAGCATCTAGCATCCCTAGCCCTAACCCCCTTGCATCCGCACCACACACTTTTTACCCTGTTCATGAATTTTTGATATTTCTAAAGTGGCCAAACCATTTTTAGAAGAAGTGGATATGTTGTAAAAACCTACCAAACCCTACTATGTCAAATAGGATTATCAGAGTCATCAGCAATTTTAGAAAGCCCTATGACACAAATATGGAGATAAACTGAATTCTTTCACCAACCATTAGAAATTAGGAACTTTGTTCCTTAGCCAACAATAAAATTTAGTCCTTAGATAATAAAACCCATTTGAGCTTGTCTTTTGTTTTAGTATCATTTGAGTTTGTTTTGTCAATTGGTGTCATCCATGCATAAGTCTGGTGAATCATGTGCACAACATCTTAGGGATTTGCACGGAGAGATTAGCAAGAAAATCTAAATGAGCAATGAGAGCTACAAGCATATGGCTAATTCTCATAAAAGGGCCAAAGAATTTCAAGTTGGGGACTTTGTGATGATCAGGCTAAAACTTGAATAGTTTCCACCAGGAATTATGAAGAAACTCTATACCTGTGGTGCAGGTCCTTTCAAAATAATAAAAAGAATAGGACCTAATGCTTATGTACTGGACCTACCTTTTGACGTTGGCATTAGCTCTACTTTTAATATCTCAGATGTGATAGGATACAAGAAGCCCACAATGATTCCCAGTGAGTTCCTAGAACCTGATCCATCCCTTGAGAGTGAACCAACACCAGAGTGCCCACCGGCCATACTACCAAAGCATGGAGAAAGAATTGAAAGGGTCATAGATAACAAGATTGTCACTACCCGGAATAAAGATTACCAACGATACTTGGTCCATTAGCAAGGCAGACCTAATTCTGAAGATTCATGGATCACTTAAGAAGAACTACAAAGGATCAATCTAGATATACTTGAATACTACCAAAGCCAAAATGATCCATACTCGTCAGGGCCGAGTTCTTTTCACCCGGGAAGAATTAATAAGGACATTGGTAAGAGAAAAAAATTACAAACTAATAATCTTTGGTTATAGACTAATCTTTCCTTTTTTTAATGTTCCCATAAATGTATGAAGCACCTCTTGAAGGCTCCTAATTCCATGAAGCAAGCTTGAATTGTTTAAAACCAAAATCAAGTGAAGATTCCTTTTCCAAGCCTTTGGGCCAGCCAAGCTATGATGAAATCTTCTACCTTGAAGCCTAATTGAAAGACCAAACCTTAAAGAACATGTGGAAGGATTAGATGAAGATAAGTGTTGCAAGGAGATGGCGCCACATGGAGCTTCTAGGACTTTCTCTTGTTAGGATTATTTGATTGGGAACTAATCATGTAATTAATTACCAACTAAATCTGAATTAGTTGGCTCCTTAACCCTCCCATTATGGCTGCCCTTGGCCTATAAATAGGACCAAGGCCTCCTCTTGTAAAGCAATGAATGATTTGAGTTGAATGAAAGTTTCCTGTTTGAGTTCTCTTTCATCTTACCAAGTTTTCTTGAGTTCTTCCTAGAATTTTGATTGTTTTTCTTTAAGTTTGAGTTGGAGTGTTGAGTTTGACCTTGAATTTGATTGAGTACTTTGAGTTTGAAGGGCCATAGTTCCATTTCCAAGTTCTTTTATATAAGATCCAAGTAGTCCAAGAAGAAGAGGAAGTGCTTCCCAAAAATTCCAGCAACTCTCTTCACTTCTCTTGTTGATTCTGTCATTTTTTTCCTTAATTTCTTTGAATTTTGACTTACCTTGACTTTTTGTAGGTATTTCTTGGTGATTTGAAGATGATGATGAAGGCTCCATGCCATGGATCAAAGCTCCAATGGTAAACCCAAGAAGGGAGTGTAGATCTTGTCTCTAGCCTTTAATTCTTGAGTGGTGAGTGTTCTCCTTCCATTTGAGCTTTGATTTCTCCTCATTGATGGGAATAGGCTCTCTTGATCCTTAGATCTGAGGTTCTTAAAGGTTTTTTAGCCTAGTTTGAGGGTTTCTATGCCCTAAGATCATCTGTTTTATTTTTTTGAAAGGAAGCTTCGGTGTGGACACCAGAATCCGACTAAGGCTCCTCAACCCTCTGTGGACATCGAATTAGGGTTTCAGTTTTCAGTTCATGTAATAAGGCTTCAAGTCTCAACCTTGTAATTTTAATTTTGCTTTGAATTGAGTCTGTACTTTGACCAATTGGGTCAAATTATGTTTTGTACCGAGTCTAGTCATAAATTGAGTCTAGTCTGAGTCTGTTGGAAGTATGGGTCCATGCAAGAAGTGGTCTTAAAATTTAGTCTCCTTGTAGCCAAGTCAAGAAGGAATCTAAGTCAGCTCAGGGGCCACCTTTTCATCCTTTGTGGCGCCATGACAACTTGCCATGTGGGCAGCACACTCTTCATCCTTTGATGCCCAAACAAAAGTAACACATCTCTTGGCACTAGCCCTTTTTCCCTCCCCCTATCAAGCTCCTTTCCAAGCAAGGGTGGTCGGCCAAAGAGAAGGTCAATGGGAGTTGATGTTGGGAATTCAAATCACTTGCTTCAAGCCCTCCAGTCAAGTCTTCTTCCCAAATTATTTGAACCTCTTTGGAAGGAAGAGACAATATCCATGGGCGCCTCCACCTCACACACCCCATGTCATGCCTTGTACCAAAAAAAGGATGCACAACCAAGGAAGGAAGAAGAACACATGCCCTGGTCCAAGCCTCTCTTCATGTTTTCTTCCAAAACAAAGAAGCTTTTTTCCAAGTTCAAGGCACCAAGATCCCTCCTCCAAACATTGCATCATGCCACGCCCAATCAAGCTAGCTCTTGGTTGGCTAAGGAGAGAAGAAAAGTCAAAAGTTTGGGCACCTATTCAAGAATTCTTGTAAATTTTTCATTTGAAATTCAAAAGGGTCCTAAGGTGTCTATTTGAAGGACCTAACCCCTCCTTTGTAAGGTTAATCTTGATGAATGAATAAAAATTATATTTCTTAAGTTCCAATCTCTTTCTAGTTGCCTTTGTTCACTAGGAACGTCGATCTTCGTGAGGGAGTGCCTTCGCTATCGGTCATCGAGAGGTGTGAGGCCTCAAACTACCGTCACTTTCGCAACTCCATCATCCGGCTTCGAATCAAGAAGAACTCCACCATCATTTCAACAACTCTTTCTTTCATTCTTCCATTGCATTCCTTCTGATTGAAACTTAACCTTTATCTTCTTTGACTGCTCGCAGGTCCTCCAGGTGACATGAGTACGGAGATGGTTGCCTTTGCCATCGAGATCTTCGGACAGCTAGTCGACGCCTCTGCAGGGTTGACGGCTCGATCATCCAGGCCACATATGCCAAAGGGAGCGATCTCTGCATCGGGCACTTCAGATCTTTGAGGTTTGCCCCCTGACTCTTAAGTAGGTCTTGATCGGAGAGCTAAGTCCTACGAGGTTTCTCAATCCTGGGGTCCTCTCTTTGTCATTGTTTAGTAACTACCTGCTTCTTGATAGTTCTTGTTATTATAGAACCCTAGACCATCTCTTACTTATTTTCGGGAATCCAAAGAAAATCCATTAAAATCTAAAAATCACAAAACCCTAAAAATCACTTGCATCATCATTTCATATTTGCATCTAGTTAGTCCCCCATCATTTCTGGTATCTGAGCTTTATCCCACAACATTTCTAGTATCAGAGCATGGTTAGGACTTTAGCTCTTCTTAAGTACCTGGATTAGGTGCTTCACCAGGCCGTCCAGTCTTAGGAGAAAAGTAGGGTTTCAAGACCCTCTCTTCCCATTCCACGGAGATCTCCTAAGGCGTGTAGGGGTTCCATTGTGAGAGACCTTTGAAGGAGAATACAAGAAGAATAGGTTTAAAAGAACAAAAAGATTTTGCATCTTAGATTTCATCTTTAATTTCTAAAGTTTTCCTTTCCATACATGGTCTACTTTTTAGTTTTTTCTATTTATATGAATCTCCAAATTTTTTGATTTTTGCTTTGTTAGATCACAAATAACTCAAGGTATTTTTGAGAATTTTTCCAAATTTTATTTCAGTTTGTAGAATTTCTACAAGTCAAAATATTACCTAAGAGCAACTTCTATTCAGAGAATTTCAGCAATTTGCATTTTCTTGTGTTTTCAATTGTCATCTAGTTTAATCTTGCATTTAGAGTAATATCATTTCATTCCCATCATCTTAACTCTATTTTCATACATCAAAAACACAAAAACATAATTTAGTGACATCTCATTAGATCATTTGCTTTCATTCATTTTCATAAATCACTTAAGGGCGGCAATTTGACATAGGGTTAGGATTTCATTACCTGTCCCTAGCCCAAAAATCACTAACCTGCATATCGAACCAAAGATCTAACTAAAATCCAATAGACACTTAATTTGCTCTAGAGAGCTTAGGGACACCAATTGGTCGAGTCAAGACTAAGTGTCTATTCTTGGCATCAGCACATTCTGTGTGTGCTGCTGCCCTTGGTGTCTAGGATTGGTGATTCAGGGCTTGTGAGTTTGGTTCGCCTACCTAGCCAATCCCAGATTGGTGTCTAAGGTTGGCGTTCAGGGACCTCTACTCTCCTATACCTACCTGGCCAAGGACATAGTTACTACAGACTGGTTTGCCACCCTGACTTAGGCAACTGGTTGAGATTCTAGGTCTAGTAGATCTTAGACGTTTTTGTGTGCTTAATCCATGTCCACTAGATCAAGAGTACCCTATCATCCCCATCCTTCCCAACCAAGTAAACCCATGGACAACAACTGAGGAGATCTATTAAAGGCCATCAAGGAACAATTGGATAAGATGGACAATAAGCTTGACAAGTTTGATCAAAGTGTAACAAGACTAGAAACTCAGGTTAGGACCCAGAATCCTCACACTAAACCGGAGTTTAAATCACTTCCCAACCCTAGGAGTTTCCCTCAACATGATCCCTCCTTAGAGGCTGAGTCTAGAATATTCCCACATCAAGGGAGTAGGAGTGTGGCCGAATGCATCGCAATGTTTGATGAGTATGTCATGCGATATAATGTCAATGAATCAGAATCTGTAACCCTGCCTAGGTTTAGGGCTGGCCTACATCCTGATCTTCAAAGGAAACTTTATTTTAGAGAGGTCAATAATTTAGAGAAGGCTTACCACACTGCGAGGTATTGTGAGCGTTTCCAAAGGGCCCCCACCTATTATAGACCTGAACCCTTTAGGAACCCTAGCCGAGCCCTAGGAACTAGCCATGAGTATGGTCAGGTCTACCCAAGTCGACCTAGTCCAAACCGATCTGACCTGAGTCGACCCACCCCTGCAACCCCATGTGCTCACCAGGGTAACATTAAAGAGGGAGAGTATATCGCTGACCTGGGATTGGTTGACCAAAAAAACACCCAGGTGGAAGCTACTTTGGAAGGACCCTTAGAAAATCTTGAACCCACCAGTGAGCCTAAAGTTGAAGTATATGAAGCTGAAGCACACTTAGTGGATGAATATGAAGAACAGTTAGAGGATGAGACTATTGAGGGAACCCCTACTGCTAAAGAGTCTCATTAACCAACCCAGAAAGAGGAACCTTCTGAAGAATTTCAGGGTGAAAAGATTGAGCCCACTGAGAATCTAAGTGAAGAAACCCCTGAGCTTATTGAGGAATCCAAAGAAGACATCTTGGAGTCAAGTCTAATGGTGAAGTGTGATGTAGATGAACCCAAGGTTGAAATCATTGAGGAATCATAGGAAAATGAACCTGAACCCACTACAAAATTTGAAGAGGAAATGACAGAGCCAAAATCACATCTAGTAAATGAACATGAGGATTCACCAGTCTTTTACACAGGAGTTCAGGAACCAGCCCTTAATGAACCGATCCAAAGAGGACATCCGCAAGAGATGGTTGAAGCTTAGAAAGAAAAGGAGGATGTAGTTCCTAATGAACATGATCAGTTACCATCTTTGAGGAACACCCAGCCTGCCCTAGAACTTGCACCCATTGATCAATGTCCAAATTTTAAGGTCATCCTGATTAACCAAGGTTTGTCTCATCCTTCTCATAGATTGCCCCAAAACTCCGATTCCTGTTTCCTACCCTTCCCTGAGACTTCTCATATTTCTAAAGCCATAGGGTTATATTTCGCAGAGATTACCAGGTTGCATGAATCCTTAGAGATCATCCCATTTGCAACCTACTTTTGGTATACTTTATGGCATCTGCTAGGGATTCACAGTAATTTTTCTTGTGCATACCTGACCAGGGTCAAACCTAGAGAGTCAATAGTCTGTTAGGTTTAGACCCTAGGAGTCCAATAAAATTCCTCTTAATAGGAATACATAGTGAATCTGCACTTTGCATCATACTAGAATTCTACATTATTTACAAATTTTAAAATAATTTGGTTGATTCCCGGAAAATGAGCTGAAGAATTTGATCAAAGGGATTATGTAATGATTAGGCATAGGCTTGAATGGTTTCCATTAGGAACCGTTAAGAAACTTCATGCTCGTGGAGCTGGCCCCTTTAGTGTGATAAAGAGAGTCGGCCCTAATGCCTACGTTCTTGAGCTACCCCCGAATTATGGCTTTAGCTCAACTTTCAATATCTTAGACTTAGTCAAGTACAGGGAACCAGCAAACATTCCTAGCGAGCCATTTGGGCCTGACCTTTCTTTTGAGAGTGAACCCGAACTTGAGTGTCCACATCCAATTACACTTGAAAGAGGAGAGCGGATCGAGCGTGTCCTTGATGACCAAGCTATCACTACCCAGGGCAAAGGTTATCAACATTTCTTAGTCTGATGGCAAGGCCGACCTGAGTCCGATGACTCGTGGATTACCCGGGAGGACTTGGAGCGCCTCAATCCCGACCTTCTGGAGGAGTACCTAAGCCAACTCAGCTCTTACTCGACTGGGTTGAGTTCCTCCCACCCGGGGAGAACTGGTGTGGGAACCAAAATCCGACAGAGGCTCCTCAACTCTCTGTGGATGTCCAATTAGGGTTTCAATTTTTGGGTCTTGTAATAAGGCTTCAAGCCTCAACCTTGTAATTTTCCTTTTGCTTTGAATTGAGTCTGTACTTTGACCAATTGGGTCTGATGCAGTACAAAAGAGATGATGCGATGAGGAAGTAGAATTAAGACTAATTCCTTTTTTTTTTTATATATTTTCAGAAGTCGGCTTAGACTCAAAGGAAAGTTAAACTAAATTGAAAGAAACTATATAATAATTGAAAGAACAATTCAAAGAAACTAAATTATCAGAGTAGTTCAGATGTAAAGGATCGCTGGGGGTTGAGAAACTCCCAGACCTAGGGTTTCGCTCTGAACTTTCAACAGGACAAAAATAAAGAGAAGGAAAGGGTTATGTACCAGGCAGTGATCTTCACAGAGTTTGGTGGAAGGACTCTCTCGAGCAGATTGTTGGATCCTCGGATTCGGATATCTTCGCAATGGATCCTCCAATACTGGTCCTTTGGCAGAGTTGGCTTCTCCTGAACTCAAGATCTGGGAAAGAAGAAGAACAAGTTAAGGAACCAGATACTCAAAGAAAGGATTTACCAGATAAGAAGAACTTGAAATTGATGTTGCTGAAATTCTGATCCTCCTGGATGCTGATTTGACTTCCACTGGGATTTGCTCTGTATTCGAAGTAGCTGATCTAGACCCGGATGCTGGTGGTCGGCCTCTACTTGGAAGAGAGGGGCCATGAGATGATGAGGTAGATTAGGGTTTGGATGATTGGTGGAATGAGGAAGATGATGGGCGGCTAGGGTATGGAATTGAAGTGGCTAACCTAGGGTTTTGGTAGGATTTTTGGGTTGGAGATCTCACACATCCTCAAGGTTCCTAGGGAACCCGGATTTACTCCCTCACGGAGCTGAACACCTGAATACAAGCACGGAAGAGAGAAACACAAAGTTGCTCACATAGAAATTGATTTCATTCATCATTAAATTCAAGAGTTACATAGAGTTGAATATATAGACATAACAAAGAAATAAAATTTTATACATTTCCCATGTTGGACTAATATGACTAACCCACACTTTAGGCATCAAATTCTCTTCCCAAGACTCCTTCCATGAGTGGGCAGCCCAAAAACTCCAAGAAAACTTGAAAATCAGCTCCATATGGCAGGTTATGGGGGTGTCTCCTAGTATCTCTCCATGAATCAAGGATTTTTCCTTCATGGTTTGGCTCATTTGGACACCTCCTAGTCTTGCTCCACAAGTTCAGGCTTCTTCCTTTCATGGCTTTGGCACTTTTGGAAACTTTTGGGAACCTCCTTGAATTTCTCCCCAAGACATGCTCTCTTCCCTTTTATAACTTGGATTTTTATGGAACATTGTGGGGCACCTCCTTGATCCTCTCTTCAAGAAAAAGTCTTGCCATCCTGGCTTGGGTTTATCTGGAAAGAAATTGGCTCCTCCTTGGATTGAGGTATCTTGATGGATTTCTCTCCCAAGTGGTGCAAGAAAAAAAAGGAACTTACTTCTTGTGGTGTAGGGACCAAAGACATTGGATGGAGATGTGGCGCCTCCTGGACTCTGGCATGTAGCTGGGAGTGTGGAGCCCACTTGCTTAGGCCTGGGACAAAAAATGTGGCACCCTGGACCTTGACTTGACAGAAAAAAAGTGGCACCAACCAGGAGAAGACCTAGACCACTACTAGGACTTGTACTGAGTCAACATGACTCAACAAAATTTAAATTACAGGGAAATACAAACTCAAGACTAAAATTGAGTTGACCAAGTCAACCTTTATTACAAAACCAGAAAATCCTAATTCTTCGGGCATGGTCAATCAGAGATCCAGATGGAGCCTTGAAGTCTTCTTCTGAGTCTGGTGCCCGCACCAATTCTCCCGGGGTGGGAGGAACTCGACCCTGTCGAGTATGGATCATGCTGGCTCTGGTATCTCTCCAAGAGGTCTGGGTCCAATTCTTGTAATTCTTCTTGGGAGATCCAAGAGTCATCAGAATCTGGCCTTCCTTGCCAGCGGACCAGGTATCTTTGGTATCCTCGATTACGAGTAGAGATAACCTGATCATCCAGGATCTTTTCAATCTGCTCTTTCTTCATAGGCTAGTTTGTTGGTGGACACACAGGGTCAGGATCACTCTCAATAACAGGATTAGGTTTCAAAGGCTTACTAGGAATCACAGCTGGCTCCCTATACTCTACTAAGTCTGTAATGTTGAAAGTAGAGCTATTGCCTAGTTCTGGAGGCAACTCGAGCACATAGGCATTGGATCCTACTCTCTTCACTACTCTAAATGGTCCAGCTCCTTTAGCATGTAACTTTCTAATGGTTCTAGGAAAAAACTGCTCAGGCCTTAACCTAATCATTACATAGTCTCTCTCAACAAAAGTTTTGACTCGTCTTTGAGAATCAGCCAACTTCTTATAAGTTTCATTACTTAAAGTTATTTTGGCATGAATTTCTTTATGCAAGTCCTTTACATGCTATGCAAGTGCATCAAGAGACATGTGTGTGTGGGCTAATAGTGAAATCAGATCAAGTGGTGTGTGAGGCTTATATCCATGAACAATTTCAAAGGGACTCTAGCCTATAGACCTATTGATCGAAACATTGAATGCAATTTCAGCCCTGGACAAAATACAAATCCCAATTCCTGGTGCTCTCAATCAAACCAAAATCTGTGCCAAAGCCTAGTAAAGGGTCAAGAAAAACTAAACTAGACTAACGACGTATTCCTAAAGAATGGACTTTATTCCAAAGGAACCCTAGGTCTAAACCTAACAAACTGCGGTTCTCTAGGTTTGACCTTGGGTCGGAGGATGGCATGCAGAGCATGAAAACTTATCATGGGTGCCTAGTAGGTGCCATAAGGTCTTCCAGAAGTAGGTGGCAAACCTAATAGATTCTGACACGTGGTTCACTCTAAAGACTTCGACAAAGTATACTTGGATGGTGTAAGAAGCATTGAAAGTCCTAGAGAAAGGGAGGAAATATGAGGTGGAGTCTCGAATTACCTACTGGCTAAAGATGGTGACCTGAAGGTTTGAATGGTGATCTATGAGTGTCAACTGGTCATCCTTACGAAAGGAAAAGTTTGCTACTCCCAGGAATGGATCAAGAGATGGTTCGGGGAGTAGCCTAGGACATGTGATTGCAACAGTTAAGGTTTGTTCTCTAAGCAAATAATGATCCACTTTCTCAAGAAATGGATTAGAGAATGATTCATGGAAGGGGCTATGGATGATGACCTCAAGACTTGAAATTTGACCTATGGGTGCGGAAAGGTATACTCTATAGAAGGGTAGGTCAGTCATGCGAAGGATGGGGTCTGGGGCCATAAGGAGGACTTCTACAGGACTGGGTGAATCAATCCGCTCAAGACAAGGATGTTCAACTGAGATTACGGGAGAGACCTTTGTGGCTGGGCATGGGACAAGGTCCAATTGTAAGAGGCTTGATTCAGTCATCCTAAGCAGAGGATCTACCATAGGGTGGGCAAACTTAAACAGTTTAGTGCAAAGATCTTCAATTGGTACTTGGGGAATGACTGTCATTAGAGGGTACGAACTGATAGCTCGGGCTAACACTATGAGTTCTTCCTGGGGGTATTTGACTAAAGGAACCTGATTCTCACAAATCTCTTGAATTTCTGAACTAGGTCCTACCACTTGGTTGCTCTCCAAGGTCTCCTCAAGTAAGGAACCAATAGTATCGATGTCACATTCTTCAAGTTCTTCCCCCTCATATTCATCAACTAGACTCAAGCCAGCATCATATACTTCTTCGATGCCATCTTCAATGGGTTTCGGGTCAGTGGTAATCGGGTCAACTGATTCTGGGCTTGTCATACCTAACCTTTCTTCCTCATTGTTAGGCTTGGGTTCTCCCTCATTAATGTCATCCTTAGGATTCTTACCACTTAGCTGTGCACAAGCCAGTCCTATGCATGGGCACTGACTAGATTTATGGCCTCTTTCTCCACAAAACCAACATTCTTGCGATATAGGAACCTGGGTCACACTGGGTTTCAAGCTAGTAGAGACCTTACTTGGGCATGGGTGTGGATCTAAATGGTTTGATCTAGAAGACTTGGGTTATTGAGTGACTGGTCTAGAATATTGTAAGGACCTCTCATAGACACGATCCACACTATAGATATCATGGTTAGGCTTCCTAGGGTTATGCTCGGGATCACGGTATAAGGTCATCCTAGGCTCTAGTGTGGGTGAGGTTGAGGCACATTAAAATCTGGGTCAGGAGTCCAATTCTGATGTCTAGGTTCCCCAAGTACTTGGACTCGATCCCTAAGCTGGGTAAGATTCTCATGGACTTGTTCCCTAAACTGGGCAACAATAGCAGTCATATACTGACTCAATTTATACATACTTTCGGTAAGAGTTCTAACCATGGCCTCTAAATCAGGTTGGGTTTGACCAGGTTGGGAGGGTACTCCGTTCCGGGTGGACATGATGATGCAAGCAAGCACACAGAATGTGACTAGACTAAAGTGACTACTGGCTCACTGACCTAGAGTCCAAACTAGATGCCCAATCCGAGTGGCAAGCTAGCATGTAGTAACTCGGGACTCAGCCAGGCAGGTGTAAGGGGAGTGTTAGGTCCCTAAATGCATCCTAGACACCAATCAGTGATTGGCCAGGTAGGTGGACCAGCACACAAGCCCTTCGAGATGTAGTCCCTGAATCACCATTCTAGACACTGAGTACAAAGCACACACAGAGTAACCAGACAAACTGACTAAACCCTAGGCTGGACCTGACCAGTTGGTGTTCCTAGCTCACTAGGGCAAATTAAGTCTAATAAATCTTAAAATTAGGCTTAGGATCGAATGAATGGGTGGTGGTTTTGGGCAAAGGAGAGGTTATCAACTCCTCTCCTTATCTTAGATGCTCAATTGCTGAAACACAGAAACAAAATTGCTGTAATTTAACTCTCAAAAATTTCACAGAAACCAATAAATTACAGTAAAATTATGTAAAATAGATACAATTATACTCATTCCAGAAAAATAAAAATCATACAATTTGGAGTTACCTGCAATGAGAAACAATTTCTGGAACAGGGTAGTTACAGACTAAAAATAGAATGCTTCCCCCGTTTACAATTCCTGCTACGAAGTTGTAACCCAGCGGATCCCCTACATGCCCTAGGAACACCCTATGGAATGGAAAGAGGAGGCTTGCACCTCACTTCGTTCCTAGGACTAGACGTCTTGGGGAGTCTACTTCGAGCAGACAAAGTAAAAAAGAGAGATACTCAAAATAAGCAAGCAAGTCAGAAACCCTAGACAGGGCTTTGATACCAAAATGATGCATAATGAAAGCTCTGATACCAAAAATGATGCAGTACAAAAGAGATGATGCGATGTGGAAGTAAAATTAAGACTAATTCCTTTTTTTTTATAATATATTTTCAGAAGTCGGCTTAGACTCAAAGGAAAGTTAAACTAAATTGAAAGAAACTATATAATAATTGAAAGCACAATTCAAAGATACTAGATTATTAGAGTAGTTCAGAAGTAAAGGATCGCTGGGGATTGAGAAACTCCCAAACCTAGGGTTTCGCTCTGAACTTTCAACAGGACAGAACTAATGAGAAGGGAAGGGTTATGTACCAGGCAGTGATCTTCATAGAGTTTGATGGAAGGACTCTCTCGAGCAGATTGTTGGATCCTCGGATTCGAATATCTTCGCAATGGATCCTCCAATACTAGTCCTTTGACAGAGTTGGCTTCTCCTGAACTCAGGATCTGGGAAAGAAGAAGAACAAGTTAAGGAACCAGATACTCAAAGAAAGGATTTACCAGATAAGAAGAACTTGAAATTGATGTTGCTGAAATCCTGATCCTCCTGGATGCTGATCTGACTTCCTCTGGGATTTGCTCTGTATTCAAAGTAGCTGATCTGGACCCGGATGCTGGTGGTCGGCCTCTACTTGGAAGAGAGGGGCCGTGAGATGATGAGGTAGATGAGGGTTTGGATGATTGGTGGAATGAGGAAGATGATGGGCAACTAGGGTTCGGAATTGAAGTGGCTAACCTAGGGTTTTGGTAGGATTTTTGGGTTGGAGATCTCACACCTCCTTAAGGTTCCTAGGGAACCCGGATTTACTCCCTCATGGAGCTCAACACCTGAATACAAGTGCGGAAGAGAGAAACACAAAGTTGCTCACACAGAAATTGATTTCATTCATCATTAATTTCAAGAGTTACATAGAGTTGAATATATAGACATAACAAAGAAATAAAATTTTATACATTTCCCATGTTGGACTAATAGGACTAACCCACACTTTAGGCATCAAATTCTCTTCCCAAGACTCCTTCCATGAGTTGGCAGCCCAAAAACTCCAAGAAAACTTGAAAATCAGCTCCATATGGCAGGTTATGGGGTTGTCTCCTAGTATCTCTCCATGAATCAAGGATTTTTCCTTCATGGTTTGGCTCATTTGGACACCTCCTAGTCTTGCTCCACAAGTTTAGGCTTCTTCCTTTCATGGCTTTGGCAATTTTGGAAACTTTTGGGAACCTCCTTGAATTCCTCCCCAAGACATGCTCTCTTCCCTTTTATAACTTGGATTTTTATGGAACATTTGGGGCACCTCCTTGATCCTCTCTTCAAGAAAAATTCTTGCCATCCTGGCTTGGGTTTATCTGGAAAGAAATTGGCTCCTCCTTGGATTGAGGTATCTTGATGGATTTCTCTCCCAAGTGGTGCAAGAAAAAAAAGGAACTTTCTTCTTGTGGTGTAGGGACCAAAGACACTGGATGGAGATGTGGCGCCCCTTGGACTCTGGCGTGTGGCTGGGAGTGTGGCGCCCACTTGCTTGGGCCTGGAAGAAAAAATGTGGCACCCTGGACCTTGACTTGACTGAAAAAAAAAGTGTTACCAACCTGGAGAAGACCTAGACCACTACTAGGACTTGTACTGAGTCAACATGACTCAACAAAATTTAAATTGCAGGGAAATACAGACTCAAGACTAAAATTGAGTTGACCAAGTCAACCCTTATTACACAACCAGAAAATCCTAATTCTTCGGGCAAGGTCAATCAGAGATCCAGATAGAGCCCTGAAGTCTTCTTCTAAGTCTGGTGCCCGCACCAGGGTCAAATTGTGTCTTGTACTGAGTCTAGTCACAAATTGAGTACAGACTGAGTCTGTTAGAAGTATGGGTCCATGCAAGAAGTGGTCTTAAAATTTAGTATCCTTGGAGCCAAGTCAAGAAGGAATTAAAGTCAGCTCAGGGCCCACCTTTTCATCCTATGTGGCGCCATGACAACATGCCATGTGGGTAGCACACTCTTCATCCTTGGATGCCCAAAGAGGAGGAACATATCTCCAGGCACTGGCCCTTTTTCCCTCTCCCTATCAAGCTCCTTTCCAAGCAAGGGTGGTCGGCCAAAGAGAAGGTCAATGGGAGTTGATGTTGGGAATTTAAATCCCTTGCTTCAAGCCCTCCAATCAAGTCTTCTTCCCAAATTGTTTGAACCTCTTTGGAAGGAAGAGACAAGATCCATGGGTGCCTCCACCTCACACTCTCCATGTATGCCTTGTACCAAAAAAAGGATGCACAACCAATGAAGGAAGAAGAACACATGCCTTGCTCCAAGACTCTCTTCATGTTTTCTTCCAAAGCAAAGAAGCTTCTTTCCAAGTTCAAGGTGCCAAGATCCCTCCTCCAAACCTTGCATCATGACACGCCCAATCAAGCTAGCTCTTGGTCGGCCAAGGAGAGAAGAAAAGTCAAACGTTTGGGCGCCCATTCAAGAATTCATGTAAATTTTTCATTTCAAATTCAAAAGGGTCCTAAGGTGTCTATTTGAAGGACCTAACCCCTCCTTTGTAAGGTTAATCTTGATGAATGAAAAAAAATTATATTTCTTAAGTTCCAATCTCTTTCTAATTGCCTTCGTTCACTAGGAACGTCGATCTCCGTCAGGGAGCACCTTCGCCTTCGGGTGTCGAGAGGTGTGAGGCCTCAAACTACCGTCACTTCCGCAACTCCATCATCCAGCTCCGAATCAAGAAGAACTCCACCATCACTTCAACAACTCTTTCTTTCATTCTTTCAATGCTTTCCTTCCGATTGAAACTTAACCTTTATCTTCTTTGACTTCTTGCAGGTCCTCCAGGTGACACAAGTACGGAGATGGTTGCCTTTGCCATCGAGATCTTTGGATAGCTAGCCAGCGCCTCCGCAGGGTTGACGGCTCGATCATCCAGGCCGCATCCACCAAGGGAGCGATCTCTGCATCGGGCACTTCAGATCTTTGAGATTTGCCCCTTGACTCCTAAGTAGATCTTGATCGGAGAGCTAAGTCCTATAGGGTTTCTCAATCCCGGGGTCCTCTCTTTATCATTATTTAGGGACTACCTGCTTCTTGATAGTTCTTGTTATTATAGAACCCTAGACCATCTCTTACTTATTTTCGGGAATCCAAAGAAAATCCATTAAAATCTAAAAATCACAAAACCCTAAAAATCACTTGCATCATCATTTCATCTTTGCATCTAGTTAGTCCCCCATCATTTCTGGTATCAGAGCTTTATCCCACATCAAGCTTGCACAAGGGTGTCAGATTTTCTGCATGCCTAGTTCCTAGCTTGAAATTCTTCATCCCTTCCACCCATGAATCCAGCCATATCTAGAGCTCTAATGCTAGTATGTTGTTACAAGGTAAGTAGATCACATCTCCACATACCCATTTCATCAAATTCATCCCCCATCACATTGCCCAAGGTAAAACAAGTCTAGTCTTTGTAACCCTTACATCTTTGGTTGTTGGTCTATAAATACTCCATCAAACCCCCTGCATTATTAAATGATGATTGATGAAATACAATGACATTCTGTCAAATTTTTTCTTTGCTTTGTGCATCACGGTGTGTGTGGCACTTTCCTTTATTTTTCGGAGCATTGCAGGGTGTGAGGCCCTAGTTATCCTACTTATCCAGACATCAGAAAAACCCTAGCCAACCTCTTCCTTCCCTCTTTCCTTGTACTTTTCAATCTTTTCCTATCTTCTTTTCTTTCTAACATAAAACTTCCTTTGTTCAATGTTGCAGGTGATCAGGAACTCAAGTCAAGGTGTTCTTGCCTTGGAGCCAATATCGTGAAAGATCGGAGCCCGAAGAGAAAAATCTTGAAGCCCTGCCATAGAATTCTGAGAGTTCCAATAGATCTGCTTCAAAGGGAAAGATTCGACGTTGGTAAAATTCAAAAACCCTCTCTACCATTTAGTTTCTGAATTTTGAAAGTAGACCTTAGTTTAAGGTGGTTTCTTAGCTACCAAATCTTGATTTTCTTTCTTACTTGTTAGGTTTACTTGTAGGTAGTTAACTAGAACTAGTTTACTTTATTGGTACCTTTGACTCTTCATAAAAATCTAAGAAAATTATAAAAAATTAGTCTCTATTTTTCCTTGATAATTAGTACTTATTAATAGTAATTTTTTTTAATTATTTTCCCGCATCACAAATTCTCCTAAATGCTAGAGCTCAATTACTTCGAGTTCCTATCACAGAATGAGCCCATGCATCTCTCCAAGCAAGCTAGATGAATCGAGGATAAGGGTGAGCAAATTAGAATTCCAACCCATGGTAACTTTTTACTATCTTTGCCTTTATCTTGTAACCACCTTTGGGATAAATGAAATGTGAATTTTCCTAAATGATGTAATTCAATTTTTTTGAAAGTGGTTTCATCATTCATAGGCAATTTTGGCTCTATTTTTTAGCAAAGACGGTGAAATAATTGGAGCTTTCCATTGGTTGCATTGTATTAACTCCTGGATTTTCACTAATCAAGTATGATACTTGAAAAGATGCTTTGTCATGGGTTATGTGGGCAATAGCTATGTCATGATGGCCTAGGAGGGTGACACTCGAGGCAAATTAAAACTTTTTTACATGGACGATGAAGAGCCAATGGAAGGTATCCGAGATGCTTCGACACTAGTGATCCATGGGAACACAATCTAGCCAATCTTTAGGTGACACATGGCAACTATCCGATGGGAGTGATTTTGTTCTTAATGGATCCAGACCATCAAAGAGGTCTTTATAAATAGGAACCCTTTTAGCACCTAAACTGCCTTTTTTTTCAAAGTCCTCTTATTCTTCTTCCTCTCATCTTTCTTTTAGAGTTCCTTCCCACCATTCGGCAATCACTTCTAGTGAGTTTCACAAGCATTCTCCATTATCTCCTCCACCTTCCCTTTTTCTTAGATTTTTTGAAATCTCATTTATGTTTGTTGGGGGGATTTCTCTATTCTCTTTAGAGTCACTATAATTTTTGTTCTCCATTTCTAGTTTTGAGTTCTTGGGATTCTTCCCATTTACTTTTTGAGGTGATTTTTTCTGATTTTTGGATATTTTTGTTCAATCTCTCGATGTCAAACTCTGAACGGTCTCCCAAGTCAACTGATTCATGGTCCATTATCAATCATATGGATAATAAAACTCTAAAATGAATCACAATCATCAATTAGCTAACAGATTTGGTAGAAACTCTTATTATGTATGACCTCATAGGTTCAAACATTAAGCTAGTAGCATAGGAACAATTCCTGTACCAATCGAAGTTGCCATCTAGCAATGACACCCGATGTTTAGATAGGTCAAAAGCTGCAGAGCAGCACTTAAGAATCTTTAGCATATGGTTATCATATAATTCATCCCTTTGACTCTTAATACTCTTGGATGATTTCAGGGTTCAATTCCAACCCATAAACAGTACATCAACAATGTGTTTCAACAACATAACTCCAGTGACTCCTCATAAGAACTATCCTGGTTAAGGTTTTACTAAATGAAAACATAGTGAGTCATTCACTCCAATATTTGGTGGGGTCAATCCTATCCTGACTCATATATTAACTTATAAGTACTTATTACACCAAGAAACATTCCATACTAGATTAGAAATCTAGATAATCCCATATTAAAGTATAGTAAGTTGCTTGCAGGTCACCTGGTGATCTCAGGTTTGTGAGATGCTTATATCCATATCCCTTGATGAGTAACACTTGGTTGAGAAGTGCTCTGCAAGTGGGTCACATTCAATGAAATGTCCTACACATCACTTATACTATACTATTATCTTCACACTCCTTGGTTAAAAGGACAACCAACCCATATGGCATCCAATGACCTATACTTGATCATACATCATCTCCTATAACAATGAATCATTTGGCGACGAACCAATTTAAAAACCACATGATAAATCCTTTCTTTATTGCTTAATAATGTAGTTCTAAGGACTCCATTACACAAGAGCTCATTATAGGAAGATGCAATTTTATGAACTACCAAAAAAAAAATTTATTCATAATAATTCAAATACAAAATCAACCATCTACGAGTTAGATGATTAGCTAATGGACACATTTCCTAACAAATCCAACTTTGACTAAAGCCAATCAGAATAGTATCTAATACCCATCTTCCATTTGTGATCATCGAACTCTTGGATTATAAGAGCTTTAGTAAATAGGTCATCCAGGTTCTCTTTTTCATCAATCTTCTGAAGCTTGATGTCACCTCATTCCAAGAACTCTTGTACCAGGTGATAGCGATGTAGAATATACTTAGTGCACTGATAGGACTTCAGTTCCTTTGGCTTGATCTATGGCTTCAGTGCTGTCATAGTACAAACAAACCAGACAATCAAAGAAGAGTGCCTCTCCTACCTCATCGAAAAACTTTTGCAACCATATAGCTTCCTTTGCCATATCTTGTTGGAGGACATTCCCAGATGTGTGGAAAACCTTCTACCAATATCCATACTCCTAGAAAATACCAGGAAGCAGCAGAAAAGTTGTTTGGAAGGGGACAAGGCTGAGTGGTAGTAATGGTTGACGCAGAAATTATCTATCTTCATAAAAGCATTTTGATGCCTTCCAGATCTGAAATAAATCTAAATAAATTCTTGGAGGACCTCTGATCAGTGGAGAATCAACCCTCTTGATGCTCAGGCCAAAAGAGGCTGAGCGCTAAGGCTTCCAAGTCCAACTTGGACTACGAATCCATATGCGCTATGCATTTTGGCTTCATCCTTGCTTTGGTGGCTTGGATGGGGTTTTTCCCATAAGGTGGGATGGAAACTAGAGAGGAAGAGAGGGAGGAAGAAGATAGGGATTAGGGAGAAAAGGGATTTTTCTATTGCTCCTTGCACCCCCTAGTGCAGGCCTCTTCAATCAACCCATATACACAAGTATATATAGTCTAGGTCACAATGACCTAACCTTAAACTCCCACAAGCCAACTCCAAGTCTAACTAGGTTTCCAAGCCCTTTACAACAATGTCTTGACCCAATTATACGTAATATAAGTTGACCCACTTGAGGCTCAAGACTCCTAAACCTCAAGACCCAAAAGGCTAACAACCTTTTGACCTAGGACTCAATCTAGCCCTAGAGACTCCATGAACTCATCATGATAAGTGGACCAAGGCCTAAGACATGGACCCAAGAGCCTTGGATGCACCACATGAGGCTCAACAATCTCCACCTTGGTGCTCCAAGGCTTCAGCCATCTCAGTCTGGTCCATAAGCTGCATCAGTCTCATATATTTGTGAAAGCTATCACATGGTAGAACCTTCGTCAGTGCATTTGCTAGGTTCTCCTTGGTGTGTACTTTCACCAAATCTACCTTACTATCTTCCATGAGCTTTTTGATCTTATGATATCTGATGTTGATGTGCTTGGCCCGAGCATGATAGATAGAGTTCTGTGCAAGTAGGAGTGCACTCTGACTATCGCAGTGCACCCTGATAGCCCTCTGCTTGAGGCCCATCTCCAATGCTAGACCCTTCAGCCATAGGGCCTCCTTTGCTATCTCTGTAACTTTCATGTACTCTGCCTAGGTGGTCGATAACATTGTAATAGGTTGCAAGCAAGATCTCCAAGAAACAGGGCCTCCTTAAATGCTGAATATGAAACCTATCATCGAATGATGGGTATCCACATCTTCACCAAAATCCTCATCCACGAACCCTCATATTAGGCCTCAAGCCTCCTTGGATATGTTAGAGTGTCCCTCAACACCTCTTCTCTATTTATAGCATACGTGAGCTCCAACCATACCTGCCAAGTACCTGAAGACTCCCTTTAGTGCTTGCTAGTACTCCCTGTTAGGCTTTGCCGTGAACCTGCTCACCTGACTCACTACATGGGCGATATCCGACCCATAACACACCATGGTGTACTTGAGACTACCTATGCCAGAGGCATACAACACCTTCTCCATCTCTTGAACCTCCACCTTAGTCTATGGAACCATGGTCTTTGATAGTCTGAAGTGTTTGGCTATTGGCAGCTCTGTCTACTTTGCTTCCTTCATCCTATACCTCTCCAAAACCTTCTTTATGTAGCCACCTTGAGATAAATGAATCACCCTCTTGTTTTGATCTCTGAAGATTTCCATGCCTAGGATCTTCCTCATAGGTCCCAAATCTTTCATCTCAAACTTCCAAGACAAAGCTGCCTTCAGTTCCTGCGTCCATATATTTGTTTACAATCTATGATCATCTAATAAAACCAAGAGGTCAACCTCCACCTCTTTATCATCCATGGCACTCTTCGAATCCAATCCTCCTATGTCTTCTATCTTGTTATTCAATTGAGGACAATCCTGTCGAAAGTGCCCAGTCTCATTGCATTTAAAGCACCTTGCATCTTTCCTGCTCTTGCTCTTCCTTTTGAACTTTGACCATCCTCTCTACTTGGACCTCTCCCTTCCTCTTCCAAACCTTTCCCTAGCAACCAAGCCCTTCTAGGGAACTCATTCTTTGGTTAGCTTCTCCTTTTGCTCATTGGAATGCAGCCCCAAGACCATGTCTTCATATTCAGGGTCTCCTTGCCATATAGCAGCATAGTAAACAAAGCATCAAATGATGCAGAATGAAAGAAGAGATGATGCGATGCAGAAATAAATTAAGATTAATTCTTTTTTTTTTATATATATTTTCAGAAATTGGCTTTGACTAAAAGAAAGCTAAACTAAATTGAAAGAAACTAGGTAATAATTGAAAGCACAATTTAAAAAAACTAGGTTATCAGAGTGGTTCAGAAGTAACGGATCGCTGGGGGTTGAGAAACTTCCAGACCTAGGGTTTCGCTCTGAACATTCAACAGGACAGAAATAAAGAGAAGAGATGGGTTACCGACCAGGCAGTGATCTTCACAGAGTTTGGTGGAAGAACTCTCTCAAGCAGATTGTTGGATCCTCGGATTCGGATATCTTCGCAATGGATCCTCCAATACTGGTCCTGTGCTGAGTCAGCTTCTCCTGAACTCAAGATCTGGGAAAGAAGAAGAACAAGTGATGGAATCAGATAATCAAGAAGGATTTACCAGATTGAAGAACTTGAAAGCTGATGTTGCTGAAATCTGGATTCTCCTAAAGGTTGATCTAGCTCCCTCTGGAATTTTCTCTGAATCTGAAGTATCCGGACTGGACCCGGATGCTGGTGATCGGCCTTGACTTGGAGAGAGTGGCCGTGGGAGGTGGGGTAGGCTAGGGTTTGGTGGATTGAGGAGAATGATGGGCGGCTAGGGTTTTGGAGTTGAAGTGGCTAACTTAGGGTTCTGGGGTTGGAGATCTCACACCTCCTCAAGGTTCCTGGGAAACCCGGATTTACTCCCTCACGGAGCTCAACACCTGGATGCAAGTGCGAAAGAGAGAAAACACAGAGTTTGCTCACACATAAATTGGATTCATTCATCAGATTAATTCAAGAGTTACATAGAGTTGAATATATAGACATAATAAAGAAATAAAATTTTATATATTTCCCATGTGGGACTAACAGGACTAACCCACACTTTAGGCATCAAATTCTCTTTCCAAGACTCCTTCCATGAGTGGGCAGCCCAAAAACTCCAAGAAAACTTGAAAATCAGCTCCAAATGGCAGGTTATGGGGTGTCTCCTAGTATCTCTCCATGAATCAAGGATTTTCCTTCATGGTTTGGCTCATTTGGACACCTCCTAGTCTTGCTCCACAAGTTTAGGCTTCTTCCTTTCTTGGCTTTGGCACTTTTGGAAACTTTTGGGTGCCGCCTTGATTTTCTCCCCAAGACATGCTCTCTTCCCTTTTATAACTTGGATTTTTATGGAACATTGTGGGGCACCTCCTTGATCCTCTCTTCAAGAAAAATTCTTGCCATCCTGGCTTGGGTTTATTGGAAATAAGTTGGCTCCTGCTTGGATTGAGGTATCTTGATGGATTTCTCCCCCAAGTGGTGCAAGAAAAAAGAACCTACTTACTTGAGGCGTGGGGACCAAGGTACACTGGAGGGAGATGTGGCAGGGAGTGTAGCACCCACTTGTAGCTGGAAAATGTGGTGCCCTATGGCAAAGGGAATGACACCTACCTGGGCCTTGGACTTGGACTGAGTCAACATGACCCAACAAAAATTGAAATGACAAAATTACAGACTCAAAATTGAGTTGATCAGGTCAACCCTTATTACAAAACCAGAAAACCCTAATTCTTTGGGCAAGGTCAATCAGAGATCCAGATGGAGCCTTGAAGTCTTCTTCTGAGTCTGGTGCCCGCACCAATTCTCCCGGGGTGGGAGGAGCTCGACCTTGTCGAGTGAGGCTCAAGTTAGCTCTGGTATCTCTCCAAGAGGTCTGGATCCAAATCTTGTAATTCTTCTCGAGAGATCCAAGAGTCATCAGAGTCTGGCCTTCCTTGCCAGCGGACCAGGTATCTTTGGTATCCTCGATTACGAGTAGAGATAACCTGATCATCCAGGATCTTTTCAATCTGCTCTTTCCTTACGGGCCAGTTTGTTGGTGGACACACAGGGTCGGGATCACTCTCAATAACAGGATTAGGTTCAAAAGGCTCACTGGGAATCACAGCTGGCTCGCTGTACTCTACTAGGTCTGTATTGTTGAAAGTAGAGCTATTGCCTAGTTCTGGAGGCAACTCGAGCACATAGGCATTGGATCCTACTCTCTTCACTTCTCTAAATGGTCCAGCTCCTCTAGCATGTAACTTTCTAACGGTTCCAGGAGAAAACCGCTCAGGCCTTAACCTAATCATTACATAGTCTCTCTCAATAAAAGTTTTGACTCATCTTTGAGAATCAGCCAACTTCTTATAAGTTTCATTACTTAAAGTTATTTTGGCATGAATTTCTTTATGCAAGTCCTTTACATGCTATGCAAGTGCATCAAGAGACTTGTGTGTGTGGGCTAATAGTGAAATCAGATCAAGTGGTGTGTGAGGCTTGTATCCATGAACAATTTCAAAGGGACTCTAGCCTATAGACCTATTGACCGAAACATTGAATGCAATTTCAGCCCTGGACAAAATACAAATCCCAATTCCTAGTGCACTCAATCAAACCAAAATCTAAGCCAAAGCCTAGTAAAGGGTCAAGAAAAACTAAACTAGACTGACGACGCATTCCTAAAGAATGGACTTTATTACAAAGGAACCCTAGGTCTAAACCTAACAAACTAAGGCTCTCTAGGTTTGACCTTGGGTCGGAGGAGGGCATGCAGAGCATGAAAACTTATCATGGGTGCCTAGTAGGTGCCATAAGGTCTTCCAGAAGTAGGTGGCAAACCTAATAGGTTCTGACACGTGGTTCACTCTAAAGACTTCGACAAAGTATACTTGGATGGTGTAAGAAGCATTGGAAGTCCTAGAGAAAGGGAGGAAATATGAGGTGGAGTCTCGAATTACCTGCTGACTAAGGGTGGTGACCTGAAGGTTTGAATGGTGATCTATGAGTATCAACTGGTCATCCTACGAAAGGAAAAGTTTGTTAGTCCTAGGAATGGATCAAGAGATGGTTCGGGGAGTAGCCTAAGACATGTGATTGCAATAGTTAAGGTTTGTTCTCTAAGCAAACAATGATCCACTTTCTCAAGAAATGGATTAGAGAATGATTCATGGAGGGTCTATAGATGATGACTTCAAGACTTGAAATTTGACCTATGGGTGAGGAAAGCTATACTCTATAGAAGGGTAGGTCAGTCATGCGAAGGAAGGGGTATGGGGTCATAAGGAGGACTTCTACAGGACTGGGTGAATCAATCCGCTCAAGACAAGGATGTTCAACTGAGATTACGGGAGAGACCTTAGTGGCTGGGCATGGGACAAGGTCCAATTGTAAGAGGCTTGATTCAGTCATCCTAAGGAGAGGATCTACCATAGGGTGGGCAAACTTAAACAGTTTAGTGCAAAGATCTTCAATTGGTACTTGGGGAATGACTGTCATTAGAGGGTACGAACTGATAGCTCGGGCTAACACTATGAGTTCTTCCTCGGGGTATTTGACTAAAGGAACCTGATTCTCACAAATCTCTTGAATTTTGAACTAGGTCCTACCACTTGGTTGCTCTCCAAGGTCTCCTCAGGTAAGGAACCGATAGTATCGATGTCACATTCTTCAAGTTCTTCCCCCTCATATTCATCAACTAGACTCAAGCCAGCATCATATACTTCCTTGATGCCATCTTTAATGGGTTTCGGGTCAGTGGTAATCGGGTCAACTGATTCTGGGTCTGTCATACCTTACCTTTGTTCCTCATTGGTAGGCTTGGGTTCTCCCTATTAATGTCATCCTTAGGATTCTTACCACTTAGCTGTGCACAAGCCAGTCCTATGCATGGGCACTGACTAGATTTTGGCCTCTTTCTCCACAAAACCAACATTCTTACAATATAGGAACCTGGGTCACACTGGGTTTCAAGCTAGTAGAGACCTTACTTGGGCATGGGTGTGGATATAAATGGTTTGATCTAGAAGACTTGGGTTGTTGAGTGACTGGTCTAGAATATTGTAAGGACCTCTCATAGACACGATCCACACTATAGATATCATGGTTAGGCTTCCTAGGGTTATGCTCGGGATCATGGTATAAGGTCCTCCTAGGCTCCTGGCATGGATGAGGTTGGGGCCTATTAAATTTTGGATCAGGGATCCAATTTTGATGTCTACGTTTCTCAAGTACTTGGACTCGATCTCTAAACTGGTTAAATTCTCATTCATATCCTGACTTAATTTGTTCATACTTTCAGTAAGAGCTCTAACCATGGCCACTAAATCAGGTTGGGTTTGACCAGGTTGGTAGGGTACTCCATTCCGGGTAGACATGATGATGCAAGCAAACACACGAAATGAGACTCAACTGAAATGACTACGGGCTAACTAGACCTAGAGCCCAAACTAGATACCCAATCAGAGTGGCAAGCTAGCTTGTAGCAACTCGGGACTCAGCCAGGCAGGTGTAACGGGAGTGTTAGGTCCCTAGATGCCAATCCTAGACACCAATCAGTGATTGGCCAGGTAGGCGGACCAGCACACAAGCCCTTCAGGATAGAATCCCTGAACCACTGTTCTAGACACTAAGTACAAAGCACACATAGAGTAACTAGACAAACTGACTCAACACTAGCCTTGACCCGACTTGTTGATGTCCCTAGCCCACTAGGACAAATTAAGTCTAATAAATTTTAAAATTAGGCTTAGTATCGAATGAGTGGGTGGTGGTTTTGGGCTAAGGAGAGGTTATCAACTCCTCCCCTTATCTTAGATGCTCAAATGCCCTTAAGATGAATTAGGAGATGATCATCAAAAAATTGAATTGCAGAAACATAGAAACAGAGTTGCAGTAATTTAACTCTCAGAAATTTCACGGGAACCAATAAATCATAGGAAAATTATGTAAAATAGATTCAATTATACTGGTTCCAGCAAAATAAAAGTCATGCAATTTTAAGTTACCTGCAATGAGAAACAATTCTTTCAACAGGGTAGTTACAGACTAAAAATAGAGTGCTTCCCCGTTTACAATTCCTGCTATGAAGTTGTAACCCAGCGGATCCCCTACACGCCCTAGGAATACCCCGTGGAATGGGAAGAGAAGGTTTGCACCTCTTTTCATTCATAGGACCGGACATCCTGGGGAGTCTACTTCGAGCAGACAAAGTAAAAAGGAGAGACACTCAAACAAGCAAACAAGACAGAAACCCTAGACAGGGCTCTGATACCAAAATGATGTAGAACAGAAGCTCTGATACCAAAACTGATGCAGAATGAAAGAAGAGATGATGTGATGCAGAAATAAATTAAGATTAATTCTTTTTTTTTATATATATTTTCAGAAATTGGCTTTGACTCAAAGGAAAGCTAAACTAAATTGAAAGAAACTAGTTAATAATTGAAAGCACAATTTAAAATAACTAGGTTATCAGAGTGGTTCAGAAGTAACGGATCGTTGGGGGTTGAGAAACTCACAGATCTAGGTTTTGCTCTGAACTTTCAATAGGACAGAAATAAAGAGAAGAGATGGGTTACCGACCAAGCAGTGATCTTCACAGAGTTTGGTGGAAGAACTCTCTCGAGCAGATTGTTGGATCCTCGGATTCGGATATCTTCGCAATGGATCCTCCAATACTGGTCCTGTGGCTGAGTCAGCTTCTCCTGAACTCAATATCTAGGAAAGAAGAAGAACAAGTGATGGAATCAGAAACTCAAGGAAGGATTTACCAGATTGAAGAACTTGAAAGCTGATGTTGCTGAAATCCGGATCTCCTAAAGGTTGATCTGGCTCCCTCTTGAATTTGCTCTGAATCTGAAGTATCCGGACTGGACCCGAATGCTGGTGGTCGGCCTTGACATGGAAAGAGTGGCCATGGGAGGTGGGGTAGGCTAGGGTTTGGTGGATTGAGGAGAATGATGGGAGGCTAGGGTTTTGGAGTTGAAGTGGCTAACCTAGGGTTTTGGGGTTGGAGATCTCACACCTCCTCAAGGTTCCTGGGGAACCCGGATTTACTCCCTCATAGAGCTAACACCTAGATGCAAGTGCGGAAGAGAGAAAACACAGAGTTTCTCACACATAAATTGGATTCATTCATCAGATTAATTCAAGAGTTACATAGAGTTGAATATATAGACATAACAAAGAAATAAATTTTATACATTTCCCATGTGGGACTAATAGGACTAACCCACACTTTAGGCATTAAATTCTCTTCCCAAGACTCTTCCAAGACTCCTTCCATGCAGGCCAAAAACTCTAAGAAAACTTGAAAATCAGCTCTAAATGGCAGGTTATGGAGGTGTCTCCTAGTATCTCTCCAAGAATCAATGATTTTCCCTTCATGGTTTGGCTCATTTGGACACCTCCTAGTATTGCTCCACAAGTTTAGGCTTCTTCCTTTCTTGGCTTTGGCACTTTTGGAAACTTTTGGGTGCCGCCTTGATTTTCTTCCCAAGACATGCTCTCTTCCCTTTTATAACTTGGATTTTTATGGAACATTGTGGGGCACCTCCTTGATCCTCTCTTCAAGAAAAATTCTTGCCATCCTGGCTTGGGTTTATCTGGAAATAAGTTGGCTCCTCCTTGGATTGAGGTATCTTGATGGATTTCTCTCCCAAGTGGTGCAAGAAAAAAGAACCTGCTTACTTGAGGCGTGGGGACCAAGGTACACTGGATGGAGATGTGGCAGGGAGTGTGGCACCCACTTGTAGCTGGAAAATGTGGTGCCCTATGGCAAAGGGAATGACACCTACCTGGGCCTTGGACTTGGACTGAGTCAACATGACCCAACAAAAATTAAAATGACAAAATTACAGACTCAAAATTGAGTTGATCAGGTCAACCCTTATTACAAAACCAGAAAACCCTAATTCTTCGGGCAAGGTCAATCAGAGATCCAGATGGAGCCTTGAAGTCTTCTTCTGAGTCTGGTGCCCGCACCATCAAAGGAAGGGGGCAACGAGTATAGCAATAGCAAGGACTTGTCCTCCTCCTTGAACTTGACTCCAATATTCAGCAACTTGTTACACATTTGGTCACACTTCTGAATGTACTCTACTACATTTCTACCTTCCTACATCCAAAGATGGTAAAGCCTTTTTTTCAGTATCAACTTGTTGCACAAGTTCTTCCCCATGTAGAGCATATGAAACTTCGACCAGAGACCTTTTGGAGTCCTCTCCTCTATCATAGAATAGAGAGCTATTGGGTTTCTAGGCTTTCGATGGCACAGCGAAATAATAAATTTTCAAAAAATTTCATTCTTGAAAACTCTACAACTAGAAAACCCTAAGCCAAAGATTGCTTATTCACTACAATCAATAAGCCATTAAATTAGGATTATGAAGAATACCTGGAATGCTAATTCCTTCTTCATTCTACTAATCTCACAAGTGCAAGCCCTCCAGAGGTGATCCACACAAGAATCAAACTAGGAAGCTCTCCTTAGTAGATTGCTTAAGACACTAGGACTCTTCTGATAGCCCTTCTTCCTTTGGCAGCCCCTCCTTTCTTGCTCAGACCTTTTCCCTCCACTAGAGCACTCTGAGCTCTTTCCAAAATACTCTTCACTTTGACTTACACTTCCTAATTTACTTATGAAAAGCCTTGTCTTAAAATGAAGTACTTGTCTTAAGACAAGACAAGGGAGGAAGAGACAAAAGGAATGTATGGCAGAGTGTGAGTGTAAGAATGCAGGAAATAAAGAATTTTTGTGATACCATCGGCCTAAACACCGATGGCTATTTATAAGAGAAGGAGAGGTGCCAGATAGGGCTCTTCATCAGCCCTTTGATCTGTCATTCAATAGATCATATAAGACCCTTTAATGAGAAGGAGTCTTATAAGTGAAAAGCCATGACTCTTCTGCGCCAACTGCCATATATCAGTCCCTTAATTTTTATCCTCTGACTTATCCTTTTGAAACATGACAAATATTGGTTTTAAAAGGGTCAAGGGACATGGCTTTTCATAGGAATATATCAGTGATATGTGCCCGGTTTAAAGCAGAAGGACTCTGCTTTTGATTTTGCACCAAATGAAGAGTCACAACTCTCCATTTATGCTAACCACCATCTCACTGAATTTCACATATGTTGATTGGTCAAAACCCACAAAACCAACATTAGAGGGCATGGAGATGAGGATAAAGTCCCTTGGACTTTATCTGGCTATAGCATCTAACAGGCAGAAAGACTCTTGTCCTTTCTATGCCCCAAAGTTCTGTGTGCCAATAGTGAAGAGTTGCGACTCTTCCCTTTGCTTACCACCTTTCTCCACACCATTCACATGTTTGACCTAGTCAAAGGCTATGTAAAGTGGATGTCAAATAAAAGGAAATTTAATGTACTTTATCACTATTTTAGTGATTATCAGGAAGAAGGACTCTTTGTCCTTCTGTGTCCCTTTATTCGTTAGATATCCATTTTGGCGCCAAGAGTCCCATGCTATTTGGACTCTTGATATATGGCACATAATATGTCCAAAAAAATATCAGATAAAATTTGATAAATTCATCCCACTTAGGACACAACCCAATTTGGGTCTCTCATAAATTGGTTAGTTCATTTAGCAACCTTTTAGACCCAATTCAATTGGGTTAGGAGATTAGGTCAGCCTACACATGCTAATGTGTAATCTAGCTAACCAATTAGGACCCCATGACCCTAATTAAATATCAATTAACTTTCTAGGTCAATTCCCTACTGTTTGTAACCCTTTGGGTTCTACATCTAGCCAGCAGTAGGTCTAGGTCTGAGTCGATTCATTCCAATTGAACCCGATTGACCTAATTAGGTCAAATTGAGCTGACCTAAGTTGCCAATCTAAACTAGCTTTTGAATTGACTCATGAATTCAATCCAATTGATTCATGAAAGCCCACAAGACATGATTGACATCTAACAATGTTTCACACCTACCTAAAAGATGAGGAATTTGATTAAAAGTACCAAAATACCCTTCAATGGAAAGTTATCGTGCAATTCAATCTTTCAATCTCCCTTTATCTCGATTAAGTGACGGGCACAGATAAATGTTAAACCCTAGCACTTAGTCATTTCAAATCTCAACTCGATAATGATGACTTTGCTGATGACTGATTAGAATCCACTTTTAATCTAATCCTGCTTTGATCAAAGACTTCCTGTGTCATCAATCGAAGAGATTACTTGGGATAACAATTCCTCTTACTAAGAATGATTGATTCCTTGTTGGTCCACTCAATTCCTTCATACACCTTCCACCATATCAGAGAACACCCCGTACATGACTCAATGTCATGAGTGAGTATGAACCAAAACATGGCTTAGTATACTTAAGGAACCATGATGACCTCAAGTCTAAAGATCACTTGCACAACTCCCACTCAGAGAATATTCCTTTGACAAGTAAGTAAGACTTCCATTTGATGGTCTCTTGTCGGATCAGTTCAGTGGACTCATGTCCTAATAAGCACCCTAATCCTTGTATTAGTGTCTTTACATATGTGGATGTGAGACTAACCACCCTATCCATCGAGCATATATAGGATAAGCTAGTTTTTCCAGAAGCATCGATCCCCGAATCAATGATACAATGACTAGGAATATTTTAGATTAGGGTTTATAGGAACGTAAGTCTCACCATTATGATCTCTATCATAACCCTAATTCCTTCACCCTAACTTATGGGGTTCATCATAATATTTAAATAAGACATAGCAATATGATGAAACAAAATGCCTTTATTTAATATAATAATGTCATACAAGAGTTAAAAGATTACAAAAATGCCCTTACAAAGATTGGCTTTTAGGACACTTTTCTTTCAATCTTCCACTTGCACTAAAGCCAATCGCCCTTGTATTTTATACCCATACAATCTAAGTGTCAATCAAACTACTACTGAGGTGGTGCTTTAGTGAATGGGTCTGCTATATTATCTTTGTATCAACTCGTTCGATGATAACATCTTGTCTTTCTATGATTTCTTGAACGAGGGAAAATGTCTCAGGATGTGCTTGGACTTATGATGAGATCTTGATTCATTTGCTTGTATAACAGCTCTAGTGTTATCACAATATAGTGGCACTAGTTGTTGTATTTCAAGAACCATGCCTAATTCCATGGTGAATTTCTTCATCTAGACAGCTTCCTTCGTGGCTACACTTGCAACTATGTATTTTTCCTCAATGACTGAGTCAGCTATAGTCAGCTGCTTTGTACTCTTCCAGCTCACTACACCACCAAATAGGGTGAAGACATATGCTGATGTAGATTTGCTATCATCTGGATCTGATTGAAAACTAGAATCTGTATATCCCTCAAGTTTAAACTTTGATCCACCATATATAAAAAAATATCTTTAGTCCTTCTTAGGTACTTAAGAATAATTTTCACAGCTTTTCAATGATCCTCTCCTGGATCTACCTAAAACCTGCTTACTATGTCTAAGGCATAAGTAACATCAGGCCTGGTAAATAATATGGCATACATAATCGATCCTACAGCCGAAGCATAAAGAATCATAGCCATCTTCTCTCTTTCTTCCAATGTCTTAGGAGACATTTTCTTAGAGAGATGTATGCCTTGACTCATAGATAAGTAACCTCTCTTACTTCTATCAATGTTGAATCTCTTCAATACTAGGTCAATGTACCTGGATTGGGATAAGCCTAGCATCTTCTTAGATCTATCTCTATAGATCTTTATCCCTAATATATAGGATGCTTCTCCCAGATCCTTCACGAAAAACTTTGTTGATAGCCAAGTTTTGATCGACTGTAACATTGGGATATCATTTCCAATGATAAGTATGTCATCAACATACAAGACCAAGAAAATAAGTGCACTCTCACTTGTCTTCTTGTACACAAATGGTTCATTGACATTCTTGATAAATCCAAACACCTTAATTGTTTCATCAAAGCGGATGTTCCAACAACTCGATGCATGCTTTTGTCCATAAATGGACTTTTTTAGCTTGCATACTTGGTTTGGTCTCCCACTTGAGACAAAACCCTCTGGCTATGTCATATAGACTTCTTCCTCAAGATTTTCATGAAGGAAAGCAATCTTTACATCCATTTGCTAGATTTTATAATCATGGTATGCTGCTATAGCAAGCAATATCCGAATGGACTTGAGCATGGCTACTGGTGAAAAGGTTTCATCATAGTCAATGCCATGTTTTTGTCTAAAATCTTTTGCCACCAGCCTGGCCTTGTAGGTCTCTACTTGACCATCTGCTCCTATCTTTTTCTTGAAGACCCATTTATACCCTATTGGGTTAATTCCTTCAGGTGGATCTACCAAGGTCCAAACCTGATTGGAATACATGGAGTCCATTTCTGACTTCATGGTTCTAAACATTTGTTAGAGACTTTACTCTCGATGTCTTCCGTATAGGTCATAGGATCATCATCCTGTATGATACTGGCTTCATTGTCATTCCCGATGACAAAGCTATATCTAAGAGGTGCACCCCACACTCTCTTTGACCATTGGAGAAGAGATGTGTGTTGTGGCTATTCCTGATCTACAAGAACCTCTGATTGAAGAATTTTATTTGAAGACTCTTTAGGAATTGGTTGTTGGTTTGGAACTTCACTAATTTTAAGTGATGTTCCACTACTTCTTTCTTGGATAAATTCTTGCTCCAAGAATATAGCATGTCTAGTGACAAATACCTTTTATTCAGTAGTATGATAAAAGAGATATCCAACACCCTCTTTGGGATAACCAACGAACCTGCAGTTGCCAGCCCTAGCACTTAACTTTTGTCTAAAATTATTCTTGACATAAGCATAGCACCCCCAAATCTTCAAATATTTAAGATTTAGTCTTTTTCCATTCCATAACTCATATGGAATGCTAGTCATTGAGTTTGATGGTACCCTGTTTAAAATATAGGCTACAGTTTCCAAGGCATGTCCCTAGATGGAAATAGGAAGATCTGTGAAGCTCATCATGGACCTCACCATGTCTAACAAGATGCGATTTCTCCTTTCTGCCACACCATTTGATTGGGTTGTATAAGGAGAAGTCCATTCAGAGATTATGCCTTTGTTTCTAAGATGGTTTAGAAACTCAATAGACAAGTATTTTCCTCCTCTATCAGAAACAAAATTTTAATACTATGTCCAGTTTGTTTCTCAACCATGCTTTGATACTCTTTAAATTTATCAAAGGCTTCGAACTTATGTTTCATTAGATATACATGAACAAACCTAGATAAGTCATCGATAAATGTGATGAAATAAGAGTATCCACCTCTGGCCTGAGTTGTCATAGGTCTATACACATAAGTATGCATAAGACCTAATATCTTAGTTACCCTGTCTCCATGCCCGGTGAATGAAGACTTGGTCATTTTTCCTTTGAGGTAAGACTCATAAGTTCCTAATGATTGAAAATCATAAGGGTCAAAGTAATTATCTTTGACTAACTTGTTTATCCTTGACTCACTTATATGACCGAATCGATAATGCCAGAGAAATGTGACATTGACATTATCTCTCTTTCTTTTCTTGTTATCAACAAGTAATATTTCATCATTTAGTTCTAAAGTTAGAAGACCATTAATAAAATAACCATATCCAAATATTTTATTACTATGAAGAATAGAGCAGCCACTGCACTTTACACTTATTTCATATCCTTGTTGTAATAACAAGGGTATTGAAATAATGTTTCTTACAAAATTCGGTACATAGTAACATTCTTCAAACTTTAAAATATTACCCGAAGCTAATAATAGAAGATAGGTGCCCATAGCTTCAGCATACATGGCTTCACCTCTTGTGCCATATAGCTCGAAGTCACCTTTCTTCAAGCTTCAAATTCTGTGGAGTCCCTGCAATGACTTGCAGATATGAGACCTACGTGCGGTATCCAATACCCAAGAATTAGGAATGGAAGCACTCAATGATAAATTAGTTTGTATCATGTACAAACCTTTAGATGCTCCACCAGCATCCTACTATTAAAAGCCTTCTTTGCCTTTTTCTTCTTCTAGATGCTCTTTTTAAGGTTGAATTTCTTTTTCGAATCCTTTTTCATTGCCTGTTTCTTCTTCGCATCAATGAGGAGAAGATGAGCCTTATCTCCTTTAGAATGGCTCTCTGTTGTCTTAAGCATGTTCAGCAGTTTAGGCAAAGAAATATTCATCTTATTCATATGATAATTTAGAACAAATTGAGAGAATGAATCTAGGAGTGACTGCAGGATCAAGTCCTGGTTGAGTTCACTATCCATTACAAACTCTAATTGACCTAATCAGGTGATTAAGTTAATCATTTTTAAAACATAGGTTTGCACTGATGAACCCTCACTCATTCGTGCCCAGAATAACTGCTTCGATATCTCGTACTGAGCCGCCCTACTTTGCTCTCCATAGAGCTCCTTTAAATTGAGCAATATGGATCGAGGTTCCATCCCTTCATGTTTCCTCTAAAGCTCACTATGATGCAAAACAAATAAGATGATGTGATGCGGAAGTAAATTAAGACTAATTTTTTTTTTTTTTTGTGTTTTGTTAGAAGTTGGCTTGACTCAAAAACAAGGCTAACTAATATTGAAAAAAAATATGCACTGAAAGAAAGCACAATTCAAAAGACTAGATTATCAGAGTAATAAAGAAGTAGGATCGCAGGGGATTGAGAAACCCCCAGACCTAGGATTTACTCCTCTTTCAAGAAACAGACGAAGAGAGAAGAGAAGGTTTTATACCTGACTGTGATATCTCTTTTTGCTTCAATTGAAGGACACTCTCGAGTAGATTGTAGGATCCTTGGAGATGGGGTATCTTCGTAATGGATCCTCGGATTGTAGTCCTATGGCAAGGTTGGCCTTCTTCTCGTACTCTGGATCTGGAAAAGATGAAGAACAATATAAGGATGTAAGAAATTCAAAGAAGAGACCTTTACTTGGGATAGCTCCGGACAGCTCGAACTTTGAAGATGAGGGAAGAGTATGGAGGTGGCGGTGGAAGATGGAGTGGATTTAGGGTTTGGCTGGTAGGGCGGTGGCTTGCAGATGAAAAGGACCTAGGGCTTGATATAGTGGGCGATGGCTTGGAGAATGAGATGGCGACCTTGAATGAAGTGGGAATAGGGTTTAGGAATTTGGGTGTTTGCGGCTAAAATGATGAAAGGAAATTAGGGTTGGCAGCCAGGGATGAAAGCGGGGCAGGGTTTTGGTAACTTTAGAGATCTTTCACCTCCTCAAGGCTCCAATGGAACCCGGATTTACTCCCTCACGGAGCTTAACACTCAAAGAAGTGCGGAAGAAGAGAACACAAGGTTGCGCAACACAAGAAAAGATTTTATTTACTCATTCTAATCAAAAGATTACGTAAGGGTCCAATATATAGACCTTGCAAGAGAAACAAAATTACACTACTTCTCATGTGGGACTAAACATTCATCCTAAGCATGAAAAACTTTCCCTTGACTGACCAGGCTTCTTTCCTTGGAGTGGGCGGCCTCAAATGCAAGGTGATGGCTTCATAAGGCAGGTATGTGGGGCACCTCCTAATTCTTCTCCTTAAGTCATGGGTTTTCCTTCCATGACTTGCTCTTTCTTTGAAGAAAATACTCATCTCCTTGTCTTTCTTCCCAAGACTAGGCTCCTTCCATTCATAGCCAGGTACTTTAGGCAGGTGTTGGCGCCTACCTTGAAGTCCTCTCCAAGAAAAATTCGCTGCTCCTTTAGCTTGGTTACTTTTGGCTGCTTATGGGTGCCTTCCTTGACTTCTCCTAAGAAAATTTTCTTGCTCTCTTGGGTATGGGGACGAGGGACACTAGGATGAAATGTGGCGCCAACTGGTCCTGGGAGTGTGGCGTCCACTTGCATTTGGCCTTGGAAGAAAAAATGATGCCCTAGGAAATGGCGCCAACCAGGATTTGACTTGGACTTAGACTGAGTCAACATGACTCAACAAAATGAAATGCAGACTCAAAGAAATAAAATAATCTAGTTGACCAAGTCAACTCTTATTACAAACCCTAATCTTTGGACAAGGTCCTTCAGAGATCCAGATGGAACCCTGAAGTCTTCTTCTGATTCTGGTGCCCGCACCAATTCTCCCGGGTGGGAGAAACTCGACCCTGTCGAGTAAGGCTTAAGTTGGCTCTGGTATCTCTCCAAGAGATCTGGATCCAGCTCTTGTAATTCATCTCAGGAGATCCAAGAATCAGAATCTGGCCTTCCTTGCCAGCGGACCATGTATCTTTGGTATCCTCGATTACGAGTAGAGATAACCTGATCGTCCAAGATCTTTTCAATCTGTTCTTTCCTCACTAGCCAGTTTGTTGGTGGACACATAGGGTTGGGTTCACTCTCAAGAATAGGATTAGGCTCAAAAGGCTCACTGGGAATCACAGCTGGCTTTCTATAATCTACTAGGTCTGTAATGTTGAAAGTGGGGCTAATGCCTAGTTCTGGAGGCAACTCGAGCACATAGGCATTGGATCCTACTCTCTTCACCACTCTAAATGGTCTAGCTCCTCTAGCATGTAACTTTCTAACAGTTCCAAGAGGAAACCATTCAGGCCTTAACCTAATCATTACATAGTCTCCCTCAACAAAAGTTTTGACTCGCCTTTGAGAATCAGCCAACTTCTTATAAGTTTAATTACTTAAATTTATTTTGGCATTAGTTTTTTATGCAAGTCTTTTATATGCTGTGCAAAAACCTTAGCAGACTCGGAGACTCGTGTGTGGACTGGTAAAGGGGCTAAGTCAAGAGGTGTGTGAGGTTTGTACCCATGCACAATTTCAAATGAACTCTTACCTGTAGACTTATTGACCGAGTCATTGTATGCAAATTCAGTCCTAGATAAGTACAAATCCCAATTCCTAGTGTTTTCACCAACAAGACATCTTAGCAGATTGCCTAAGCTATGGTTCACTACCTCGATTTGGCCATCAGTTTGAGGATGATAGGCAGTTGAAAACATAAGTTTTGTCCCTAACTTATGCCAAAGGGATTTCCAAAAATAGCTGGTGAACCAGACATCCCTATCTGAAACAATTGTCTTAGGTAGGCCATGGAGTCTAACTATCTCATTAAAGAACAGGGTGGCTACCTTAGACGCATCAAAAGTCTGGGAACAAGGCAAGAAGTGGGCTATCTTAGAAAATCGGTCGACTACGACACAGATAGAGTCATGCCTCCACTGTGTCTTAGGCAAACCTAACACAAAGTCCATACTCACATCTTGCCAAGGATGGTCTGGGACAGGGAGTGGGGTATAAAGGCCGGTGTTCTGTTTTCACTGTTTGGCAACAACGCAGGTCCGACACCTAACCACAATGTGTGCTACATCTCTTTTTAAGCTAGGCCAGAAAATGTGGTCTTCAACAGCCAGGGTGGTCTTGTCTTTTCCAAAATGGCCTGCTAGACCCCGAGCATGAATTTCCCAAATCAAAAATTCCCTAAGAGAAGTTCTAGGGATGCAAAGCCTATTCTTAAAGAACAGAAAGCCATCTAAAAGGGTATAATCCTTATGATCACTAGATGGTCCTTGAGCTAGATCCTGATACACAGTCTTAAAATCCGGACACGACTCATATTCCTCTTTGATCTGTTCAAACCCTATAACTTCAGCCCTAACAGAATTCAATAACAAAGATCGACAACTAAGGGCATCAGCTACCTTATTTTCAGTCCCAGCCTTATGTTTCAAAACAAAAGTATAGGACTGGATATACTCTACCCACTTAGCATGCCTAGGGTTAAGCTTTTTCTGGAAATTCAGGAATCTAAGAGCCTCATGGTCCGAAAACATCACAAATTCCTGCGGTAGCAAATAATGTCTCCAGTAACGCAAAGCTTGCACTACCGCATAAAATTCTTTATCATAGGTAGAATACCTAAGCTTAGCATCATTAAGTTTTTCACTAAAGAATGCTACGGGATGATTCTCTTGGCTTAGGACTCCACCTATAGCTACACCCGAAGCATCACAGGAAACCTCAAATACTTTAGAAAAGTCGGGTAACCTCAAAATGGGTGCCTGGGTCATCCTATCCTTAAGATCTAGGAAGGCTTTATGGGTTGCCTTAGTCCACTAAAATTCTTCCTTCCTAATATAGTCTATGATAGGAGCAACTACAGTACTAAACCCCTTGATGAGTCGTCTATAGAAGGAAGCCAAGCCGTGGAAACTCCTAACTTCATGCACACTGGTGACTCTGGCCATTCTACTTTGGACCTAATCTTCTTTGGATCGGTAGCCACGCTGTCAGGGGTTACTACAAAACCAAGGAAGATAACTCTACTGGTCATGAATTCACACTTCTTGAGATTACCGTAGAGACTATCATTCCTCAAAACTTGGCAGACTTGTCTAAGGTGGCCTAGGTGGTCTGCAGGGGTCTTACTATAGATCAGGATGTCATCGAAATAGACCACTACAAACTTCCCTATGAAAGCTCTAAGCACTTGGGTCATAATCCTCATGAAAGTACTAGGGGCATTGGACAACCCAAAAGGGATAACAACCCATTCGTAGAGACCATCCTTAGGTTTGAAAGCGGTTTTCCACTCATCCCCTGGTCTAATTCTAACCTGATGATAGCCGCTCTTGAGATCAATTTTGGAAAAAACCATTGCACCGGCCATCATATCTAGCATGTCATCTAGTCTAAGGATAGGGAACCTATACTTGATTGTGATTTTGTTGATGGCACGACTATCAACACACATCCTCCACGTGCCATCTTTCTTTGGGGTCAGTATTGCAGGGACTGCACAAGGGCTAAGACTCTCTCTAATGAACCCCTTCCTCAATAATTCTCCAACCTGCTTTTGCAGTTCCTCATGCTCAGATGGATTCATCCTATAATGGGGCAAGTTGGGTAAAGTAGCTCCTGGGATTAAATCTATGGAATGCTGGATATCCCTAAGAGGTGGAAGGTGGTCTGGCAGATCCTCGGGAAAAACATCCTCAAATTCTTCTAACAAAGGCCTAACTTCCTGAGGAGGCTCTAAGGGTGTAGAAGTCCTAAGTTTCTTAGCAGTCAACATCCAAATGGGTGAACCACTTTGAATTTCTTGTTCTAGATCCTTAGCACTAATTAGGTTCACTCTAGTCTTCATCTCTTTGACCTTATTGGGTCCTTTAGCTACCTTGTCCTTAGGAGGGACTGAATGGATTGTGATCTTTTTTCCATTAAAGCTAAAGACACAGGTATTGGATTTCTCTAAGAGGGTGGCATCATGATCATATAACCAAGGTCTCCCAAGAATTATACTGCTCACCCCCATGGGTAAGACATCATACCAAATCTTCTCTTGATAGGATTGCATCTGGATTTGGACCTGACATCTAGACTGGATGGGTATAGAGGTAGAGTCTAAACCTTATAGGGGTTGGGGTGGGGGACTGGGGTTAAGCCTAACATTTTGACAGTGCTAGCAAAAATGGCATTCACACAGCTCCCACTATCTATGATGATCTTACATACCTTATCCCCTAATTTAAGGAATGTCTGTATGATGTTAGTCCTACGCCAATCCTCCTGAACTCTACTCTGGGACAGGATGCATCTCACAACTCCTAACTGCTCAGACTCTGTGGGTTCCTCCTCTCCTTCATACTCATCAACCAAGTTCATTCCGGCCTCATAAACTTCTTCTTCAAATTCCTCATTGGGCCCGGAATTCTCTTCCTCTCCCTCTTCTATGTAAAGGGATCTACGTGGGCACTGGCTAGAAACATGACCTACCCTATGGCACTTAAAACAGGCTATGGCTGTACACTAGCTGGAGATATGACCCGGTTTCTGACACTTAAAATAGGTGATACTAGAACTAGGGGTTCTCTGGGTGTCAGGTGCCTTACCTTTGTCCATGGGCCTAGGGGTGGGAATACCCTAAAAAGGTTTGCTAGGGGTAACTTGGCTAGGTCCATTTCTTGGGATTGGGGCACTAACCCTAGAAGGTATAGGTCCTCTCTGAAATTTCTCAGTGTTCAGTGCAATCTGATAGGCTTGGTCTAGGTCTGTAACCTCTCTCAGAAACAACTCCCTCTTAATATCTTCCCTAAGTCCAGCCCTAAATCTAGACAAAGTGACATCATGGGCTTCACTCACATCACATCTCATCAAGTACTCATCAAAGGTGGCTATGTAGTCTAAGACAGATCTGTTCCCTTGTTTCAAGGTTTGCCATTGGTCTAACAGATTCTGCTAGTATGAAATGGGTAGGTACTTATCTCTAAGCTTCTCTTTCATATCCTGCCAAGTGGTTATGGGCTCAACATTTCGTCTCCTAGTGGTTACCTCAATGTTCTCCCAGTATAACCTAGCTTGACGCACTAAATTCATCTTGGCAAACTTGAACTTCCTTTCCTTAGACATGGTATACCACTCAAAGTACTGGTCCATCTCACCCTCCCTATCAGAATACACCTTAGGGTTTAAGCTACCATCAAAAGTGGGTGCATCTAATTTGATGTTTCGGATAAACCTATCATCTCTATCTTTAGGCTTTGGGTCAGGCCTCCTATGATTAGGTTCAGGATCTCTGTATAAAGGTCTTCTAGGCTCCTGGTGTGGGTGAGGTTGAGGCACATTAAAATCTCGGTCAGGAGTCCAATTCTGATGTCTAGGTTCCTCAAGTACTTGGACTCGATCCCTAAGCTGGGTAAGATCCTCACGGACTTGATCCCTAAACTGGGCAACAGTATCAGTCATATCCTGACTCAATTTGGTCATACTTTCGATAAGAGTTATAATCATGGCCTCTAAATCAGGTTGGATTTGACCAGGTTGGTAGGGTACTCCGTTCTGGGTGGACATGATGATGCAAGCAAGCATACCAAATGAGACTCGACTGAAATGACTACGGGCTAACTAGACCTAGAGCAAAAACTAGATGCCCAATCAGAGTGGCAAGCTAGCCTATAGTAACTCGAGACTCAGCCAAGCAGGTGTAAGGGGAGTGTTAGGTCCCTAATTGTCAATCCTAGACACCAATCAGTGATTGGCCAGGTAGGCGGACCAACACACAAGCCCTTCGGGATAGAATCCCTGAACCACCATTCTAGACACTGAGTACAAAGCACACATAGAGTAACTAGACAAACTGACTCAACACTAGACTAGACCCGACCAGTTGGTGTCCCTAGCCCACTAGGGCAAATTAGGTCTAGTTAATTTTAAGATTAAAGTCTTAGGTTCGAATGCACGGGAGGTGGTTTTGGGCTAAGGAGAGAGTCTCAATCCTCCCCTTATGTTGCAACTTCAGTGCCCTTATGATAGATTCAATTTATGCACACTCAAATAAAAAAATAGCTTGCAAAAAATAAAAAGTAGAACAGCAGCAAAATTGATCTCAGAAAATCTATAAAAATTAATAAATCTAGAAAATTTTATGTAAATTACTTTTAATTATACTGGTTCCAGAAAAATAAGAATTACTTAATTTAAAATTTTTTGCAAGGAGAAACAATTCCAATAACAGGGAAGTTACTGGCAGAAAATAGAATGTGTGTCCCGTTTACAATCCCTGCCTAGAAGTTATAACCCAGTGGCACCCCTACACGCCCTAGGAACCCCCGTGGAATGGGAGGAGGAGGCTTGCTTCTCGCTTGTTCCTAGGACTGGATGGCCAGGGGATTCTACTCCAGGCAGCAAAAGTAAAAAGGAATGAAACAAACAATCAAACAAGCAAGAACCCTAGACAGGGCTCTGATACCAAAAATGATGTAGAACAAATAAGATGATGCGATGCAGAAGTAAATTAAGATAATTTTTTTTTTTTTTTGTGTTTTGTTAGAAGTTGGCTTGACTCAAAAACAAGGCTAACTAATATTGAAAGAAAATATGCACTGAAAGAATGCATAATTCAAAAGACTAGATTATCAGAGTAGTAAAGAAGTAGGATCGCTGGAGATTGAGAAACCCCCAGACCAAGGGTTTACTCCTCTTTCAAGAAACAGACGAAGAGAAAAGAGAAGGTTTTATACCTGACTGTGATTTCTCTCTTTGCTTCAATTGAAGGACACTCTCGAGCAGATTATAGGATCTTGGAGATGGGGTTTCTTCGTAATGGATCCTCGGATTGTAGTCCTATGGTAAGGTTGGCCTTCTTCTCGTACTCTAGATATGGAAAAGATGAAGAACAAGATAAGGATGTAAGAAATTCAAGGAAGAGACCTTTACTTGGGATAGCTCCGGACTGCTCGAACTTTGAAGATGAGGGAAGAGTATAGAGGTGGCGGTGGAAGATGGAGTGGATTTAGGGTTTGGCTGGTAGGGCGGTGGCTTGCAGATGAACAGGACCTAGGGCTTGATATAGTGGGCGGTGGCTTGGAGAAGGAGATGGCATCCTTGAATGAAGTGGGAATATGGTTTAGGAATTTGGGTGTTGGCGGCTAGGATGATGAAAGGAAATTAAGGTTGGTGGCCAGGGATGAAAGCGGGGCAGGGTTTTGGTAACTTTGGAGATCTCTCACCTCCTCAAAGCTCCAATGGAACCTGGATTTACTCCCTCATGGAGCTCAACACTCAAAGAAGTGCGGAAAAAGAGAACACAAGGTTGCTCAATACAAGAAAAGATTTCATTTACTCATTCTAATCAAAATATTATATAAGGGTCCAATATATAGACCTTGCAAGAGAAACAAAATACACAACTTCCTATATGGGATTAAACATTCATCCTAAACATGAAAAACTTTCTCTTAACCGACCAGGCTTCTTTCCTTGGAGTGGGCGGCCTCAAATGCAAGGTGATGGCTTCATATGGAAGATATGTGGGGCACCTCCTTGTTCTTCTCCTTAAGTCATGGGTTTTCCTTCCATGACTTGCTCTTTCTTGGAAGAAAATACTCATCTCCTAGTCTTTCTCCCCAAGACTAGGCTCCTTCCATTCATAGCCAGGTACTTTAGGTAGGTGTGGGCGCCTACCTTGAAGTCCTCTCCAAGAAAAATCCCCTGCTCCTTTAGCTTGGTTACTTTTGGCAGCTTGTGGGTGCCTTCATTGACTTCTCCTAAGAAAATTTTCTTGCTCTCTTGGGCGTGGGGACCAGGGACACTGGGATGAAATGTGGCGCTAACTGGTCCTGGGAGTGTGGCTGGGAGTGTGGCATCCACTTGCATTTGGCCTTGGAAGAAAAAATGATGCCCTAGGGATTGGCGCCAACCAGGACTTGACTTGGACTTAAACTGAGTCAACATGACTCAACAAAATGAATTGCAGACTTAAAGAAATAAAATAATCTGGTTGACCAAGTCAACCCTTATTACAAACCCTAATCTTCGGGCAAGGTCATTCAGAGATCCAGATGGAACCCTGAAGTCTTCTTCTGATTATGGTGCCCGCACCACACTGCTCATCGAGGCTAACATGATGCACCTGATAGTTATGCTATCATTTTGCCATATTTTATGTGTGGCTATGTCCTCCTCGGAAGCATCCTCTCTGATCATTTCGGGATCCAGAGAATCAAGAACATATGAAAGCTTCTCCTGAGTCAATACTATCCTTAGGTTCCTCAACTAGTTCACATAATTGGGACTAGTCAACTTATTTTCATCTAAGATGCTTCGCAGTGATAAATTTGAAGCCATATTTAATGCTACATTTATTAAAAAATAATATAAGCAGACCACTCAAGATGCATTCATAACTAGATAAGGACTTTATATCTAATTATGTCTTCCACTATTTTATTCGAATACCATAACCCTAACCTATGGAAAGCATGAAACCATACTTGGTTTCTTTAGTGGGGTTGAGATCCAAATTTGTCATAAGTGCCTTGTGTTACACAACAAATACTCATGAGTTCATTAAAGGTAGGACTTTCCAATTGCAACCCATGCAATTCTCAACGAATAAATTGCCTCTAAGACACTTATAGTCTTGTGCTACATAACAAACTATAATGTCTTAGTTTAGTCAGACCCTTCATTTCCATATAGACATGTTAAAAAAATATTACCCTTGTGTTACACAACAAAGCATTACTACCGAACATACTATAAAGCATAACATGCACTAAGACAATTCATATTTAACACTAGAGCAGGCCCTGTGTTACACAACAAACCTACTATAGTTGATAATATGAACTATACTTACCATGAAGGAAGGAAAACTATAGTGTGTTAAGTCAATTTTGGAATATTCAATATAAGGTCCAGATATAGCCAAATTGGCCCAGTAAGTGGAAGAGATGAGGGTGTCCCACCGTTGCTTTCCTTAGACACCAAAATAATTGGCCAGGTCAGACAACGAAACCAATTAAAATTCTCATTCCCTTTACCTACCTAGAACCACTTGCCTAGACACCAATTGATTAATCATGTAACCATAAATAAAATTGCATCTTGACTAACTTGCACTATGACTAAATATTTTGATTATGAGGGCTTTTAGTGGTCTTAAAATACATCCTAACTAATCATGACAACATGATAATAAAAATATCAACCAAGCATATTAGCCCTAATATGTATAACATAACATAATTATTTCAAACATCTATTCACATCACTTGTTCATGGGATATGGCCACAGCGGCACCCTTACATACCATAGAAGACCCCATTGAATGGAAGAGAGGGCCTTTAAACCCTACTTTGCTTCTATGATCGGACAGCCATGGTAACTAACCCAATCCAAAGCTATTACTAAGATATAACATATCATATATATATCTTTAAACTAAATCATGCATCAGAAATATGATAACATAGCATATGATCATATTTTACTATTTTCACATAACATGCCATAATTCAAATGACCATTAATTGAAAGAAATAAGAGGGCTCTGATACCACTGGGATGTTTCTTGGATTTTGATGGCACAGCAGAATAATGGATTTTCAAAAAATTTCATTCTTGAAAACCCTACAACTAGAAAGCCCTAAGCCCAAGATCTCTTATTCACTACAATCAATAAGTCATTAAATTAGGGTTATGAAGAATACGTGGAACACTAATTCCTTCTTTTTTCCATTAGGCTCACAAGTGCAAGCCCTTTAGATGTGATCCACATAGGAATCAAACTAGGAAGCTCTCCTTAGTAGGTTGCTTAAAACATTTGAACTCTTTTGATGGCCATTCTTCCTTGGCAGCCCCTCTTTTCTTGCTCAGAACTTTGCCATCCAGTAGAGCACTCTGAGCCCTTTTCAAAACACTCTTCACTTTCACTTACACTTCCTAATTCACTTCTTAAAAGCCTTGTCTTAAAATGAAGTACTTGTCTTAAGACAAGACAAGGGACGAAGAGACAAAAGGAGAGTATGGCATAGTGTGAGTGTAAGAATGCAAGAAAGAAAGAATTTTTGTAATACCATCGGCCAAAACACCGATGACTATTTATAAGAAAAGGAGAGGCACCAGATAAGGATCTTCATCGGCCCTTTGATTTGTCATTCAACAGATCATATAAGACCTTTCAATGAGAAGTCATATAAGTGAAAAGCCATGACTCTTCTATGCCAACTGCCATATATTAGTCCCTTAATTTTATCCTCCAACTTATCCTTTTAACACATGTCAAATACCAGTTTTAAGAGGGTCAAAGGACATCGCTTTTCATAGGAAAATACCTGTGATATGTGACTGCCTACTGCCTTAAAGCAGGAGGACTCTGCTTATGATTTTGCACCAAATGAAGAGTCACAACTCTTCATTTGAGCCAACCACCATCTCACCAAATTTCACATATGTTGATTGGTCAAAACCGACATGAGAGGGCATGGAGATGAGAAAAAAGTCTGTTGGACTTTATTAGGCTATAGCATCAAACAGGCAGAAGGACTCTTGTCCTTTCTATGCACCAAAGTTATGCATACCAACAGTCAAGAGTCGCGACTCTTCACTTTGCATGCCACCTTTCTCCATGCCATTCATATGTTTGACTTAGTCAAAGGCTATGAGAAATGGGTAAAAATGAAAGGAATTTAAAGTACTTTATCACTATATCAGTGATTATCAGGCAGAAGGACTCTTGGTCCTTCTTTGTCCCTTTATTTGTCGAGTACCCATTTTAGCACCAAGAGTCCCATGCTATTTGGACTCTTGATATATGGTGCATAATATGTCTAAAAAAATATCAGATAAAATCTGATAAATTCGTCCCACTTAGGACACAACCCAATTTGGATCTCCCATAAATTGGTTAGTCCATTTAGTAGCCTTTTAGACACAATTCAATTGGGTAAGAGATTAGGTCAGCCTACACATGCTAGTGTGCAATCTAGCTAACCTATTAGAATCCAATGACCCTAATTATTAATTGACTTTCTAGGTCAATTTCATAAACCCTTTGGGTTCCACATCTAGCTAGCAGTCGGTCTAGGTCTGACTGATTCGATCCAATCGAACCTGATTGACCTAATTAGGTCAAATTTTGACCTAAGTTGAACTAGCTTTCGAATGACTCATGAATTCAATAATTGATTCATGAAAACCCACAAGACATGATTGATGTCTAGCAACATGTCATGCCTACCCAGAAGATGAGGAATTTGGTGGAATGTGCCAACATATCCTTCAATGGAAAGTTACCGTGCAATTCAATCTTTCGATCTCCCTTTATCCCGATTAAGTGATAGGCAGGATAAATGTCAAACCCTAGCACTTAGTCATTTTAAATCTCAATTCGATAATGATGACTCTGCTGATGACTGATTAGAAACCACTTCTAATCTCATCCTACTTTGATAAAAGACTTCCTGTGTCATCAATCGAAGAGATTACTTAGAATAACAATTCCTCTTACTAGGAATGATCCTTTCCTTGTTGGTCCATCACATCCTTTATACACCTTCCATCATATCCCAGAACACCCCGTATATGACTCAATGTCATGATTGAACCAGAACATTGATTAGTGTGCATAAGGAACCATGTGACCTCAGGTCTAAAGATCACTTGCACAACTCCCACTCAGAGAACATTCCTTTTACTAGTAAGTAAGACTTCCATTTGATGTTCTCTTGTTGAATCAGTTCAGTGGACTCATACCCTAATGAGCACCCTTATCCTTGTGTTATACCTACACAAGTGGATATGAGACCAACCACCCTGTTCATCGAGCATACATAGGATAAGCTAGTCTTTCCAAAAACATTGATCCCTGAATCAATGATCCAATGACTAAGAACATTTTAGATTAGGGTTTATAGAAATTTAGGTTTCACCATTATGATCTCCATCATAACCCTAATTCTTTTGTCCTAACCTATGGGATTCATCATAATCTTTAAACAAGACACAGCAGTATGATGAAACAAAATACCTTAATTTAATATAATAATGTCATACAAGAGTTGGAAGATTATAAAAATGCCCTTGCAAAGATTTGCTTTTAGAGCACTTTTCTTTCAAGAGCCACATCCACCAAACATCCTCTAATCATTGCATAGGCCTTCCTTTCCATGGACATCCATTGCTTCTCTGACACCTTGTCAGGCTTTTCCTCTAAAGCCTAATCCAATTCCAATAGGACTAGGAGATTTTCAACCCAAACTTTCCACATGAAAAAGTTCTCTTTCCCATCAAACATCTTAAAATCCACCTTCATGCTGGTAGTCATGTCTAGATCCTAGCTAAACATAAAACAACAAAAAATACCATAGGATTGAGAAGTACCTTGACAAGCCCTTGTTGAAATTCTAGCAATTGAAGATCTGCAACTTCTGGCATCTCCCACGAACTCCATGCAACTCAGGCTCTGATATCACTTATTGGAGGACATTTCTAGATGGGTGGACAACCTTTTACCATCAACCAAACTCCTAGGGAATACAAAGAAGTGGTAGAAAAGTTGTTTGGAAGGAGACATGGTTGGGCAGCAGTAATGGTCGATGTAGAAATTATTTGTCTTCACCAAAGCATTTTGAAGCCTTCTAGATCTGAAATAAATCTGAATAAATTTTTGGAGGATCTCTAATCAATGGATAATCAACCCTCTTCATTTTTAGGATATATCCCATCTCATAGAGGAAGAGGGACAGGCCAAAAGAGGCTTGGTGCTAAGGGTTCCAAGTCCAACTTGGACTAGGAATCCCTATGCGCTATGGATTTTGGCTTCCTCCTTACTTTAGTGGTTTGGATGGGGTTTTTCCCATGAGGTGGGATGGCAACCAGAGAGGAAGTGAGGGAGGAAGAAGATAGGGATTAGGGAGAAAAGGGATTTCTCTATTGCTCCTTGTGCCCCTAGCGCAGGCCTCTTCAATCAGCCCATATACACAAGTATATACAGTCTAGGTCACAATGACCTAACCTTAAACTCCCACAAGCCAACTCTAAGTCTAACTAGGTTTCCCAAGCCCTTTACAATAATGACTTGATCTAATTACACTTAATACAAGTTGACCCACTTGAGACTCAAGACTCCTAAACCTCAAGACCCAAAAGGCTGACAGCCTTTTGACCTAGGACACAATCTAGCCCTAGAGACTCTATGAACTCATCATGATAAGTGGAACAAGGCCTAATCCTTGGATGCATCACATGAGGTCCAACATATCTGATGCTACAATATACTCCACCTCATAAACTAAATCATCACAAATAGAAATAAAATCTTTTAATTTCTTTGGGATACCCAACAAATAGGCCCTTGTCAAACCTAGGTCCAAGTTGATTTATAATCATTTGACATAAGTTGGACACCCACAAACCATTAAGTGTGAGAGTATCAGATTATGCCCTATCCATATCTCATATAGCATTTTGTTAATGGACTTGCTTGGAACCTGTTGCCCAGCTAAAGCAACCCAAGAGGGGGGTGAATTGTGTTTTAAAATTTTTTGCAAGAATTAAATACAGGTGCTAGTGCATTTGCAAAGTGTTTATGTGCTCAACAAAAGAATGCAGTAGAAGTAATAATATAAATGCAAAAAGAGAAAGATAAGCAATCACAAACACAAGAATTTATAGTGGTCCGATGCACTCCAAGCACATACGTCCACTCCCAAGGTCCACTTGGGTATTTCACTACAATCCAATTTTGATTACAGTATATTAGTTTTTTTGGCTCACTAATCACAACCCCTTTGGTTTTCACAAGGCTAACCAAAAACCTAGTTGGTTTTCAAACAAAGCTCACCAACAACCTAGTTGGTTTCACACAAGGATCACCAACAACCTAAGTTGGTTTTCACTCAAGACACATCAACAAACCTCAATACTAGTTTAAATTTGATTGAGGCTTCAACAACTTCAAGAAAAGCTTCTCAACAACTTTTAAGAGCTTCATCAAATTTTATTTGCTTTTAAAGAAGCTTATTGTATCTTAATAGTATACTTGAATTTATTATTGCTACTAGTTTTAAATGGTTGTTGAAAAGCTTGTCTTGAAGTTGTTGAAGCCTCAATCAATGCTTGAGAATGAGGACTTTAATTCTTCTTGAATGCTCTTGAATGCTTGAAGGCTTAACTCACTCAAAACTATTGAAAGCTCGTAGTGTATTCAACTAATACTTCATTAGTTCCTCATTAGTTACTTCTCTCTTGTGTTTGGTGGACTTTAAAAACCTTTCAAGTCTTAAAAATCATTTATGATCATTGGAGAGGAGAAAATAGATGTTAGATACAAATTAGAGAAGTTCTGCACTTCAAAACTAGCCATTACTATTCAGTCAGACCTGCAAGTGTTGACACTTCAGACCATAAGTCGACTCGTGTCGATACTTGAGTCGACACCATGTCAAAAATATTTTCTGAAGCTCTCTGGAATGTTCTGGTGCATCGACACTTCCTCTAATAAGTTGACACTTGAGTCGACACTTCATCTTTATGAGTCAACACTTGAGTAAAAACTTGAAATCAGCAAGTTTTGTATCATTTTTGGTCTCAAGCCTTGAGTCAACACTTGGCTGATCATGAGTCGACACTTCAGCATGCCTGGCTGAAATATTTTCTGCATATCAGCTCAGTGAAGGGGACATCTCAAGCACGGATCTTGGAGCAAGCATAATTCTTAGAGTGGCACAGATCTTGAAGCATTTTTGGAATAAATTTATTTAGGATTTATCTTTTGTTTAAAATTTGAATTAGGATTTGGTTGGTTATGATTGATATATGATAGGCTTATCTTATCCTATCATATATTTGAATTTGATTCGTTCTTATCTTTTTATCTTGTATTCAAATTCAAATGAGGGTTGGAAAATCTATAAATACCACCCTCAGCCTTTTGTAATAGGAGGATGGATGAATAAAATTTCTATTGTTCTGTGTGAAGGATATGTGTGATCCTAGGGTAGCTGTATGATCCCTTCTCCATCTTCCCAGGGTTTTTGTGTGATCCCTGATTTTGGGCATCTATGCGAGCCCAGGGCATCTATGTGAACCCCTTTGCTATGTGCTTGTTCTTCTAGGGCATCTGTGTGAGCCCCTTTGCTATGTGCGTGTTCTTCTTGGGGAATCTATGTGAACCCCAGTATTTTTTTTCTTAAACCTGCACTCTCTTCTTTACTCCTTCTTTGCAAATCCTAATCTCTGGTGACTTTCATCCTCACCAATGATCCAGTCCAATCCCTGTCCCGCATCAAATGGTATCAGAGCTAAAGATTAGGATTTTTCTACTTCATCACCGGCCCACTATTCTCTTTCTTCCTTGTTTCAAATCTCATCCACGGATCCTTCCCCAACATCGACGTCGGACCATTCTCCCCCCAGCCATCCTCAACCCCAGCTCCCAGCCACTCCGTGAAAGACTCTGGTCCGCCGACCTCACCGGAGAGATCACCTCCGAGCCCACCGGCGGTCGTCTTCTTCTCTCCATCAACGGCATCTCCCCTACCTACAGCCGGCGACCCCCAACACCTGATTCATCGTCGCCCTCAAGCTTCAGATCGAATGCTCCACCGGATCGCCTCAGTGCTCTCCATTGGCTAGCCGCGTTCCTCTGCCATGGCCGCCACCATCATCAACCTCGCTCAGCATCGGAGTCCTTTTTGATTGGTTTCAGTTCCATCAACCTCGCTCAGCTTGATTCGATGGAGTCGAGTTCACCCCACCGTAGGAGAATGATGGAGACATCTCAAGCACGGATCTTGGAGCAAGCATAATTCTTGGAGTGGCACATATCTTGAAACATTTTTGGAATAAATTTATTTAGGATTTATCTTTTGTTTAAAATTTGAATTAGGATTTGGTTGGTTAGGATTGATATATGGATAGGCTTATCTTATCCTATCTTATATTTGAATTTGATTCGTTCTTATCTTTTTATCTTGTATTCAAATTCAAATGAAGGTTGGAAAATCTATAAATACCACCCTCGGCCTTTTGTAATAGGAGGATGGATGAATAAAATTTCTATTGTTCTGTGTGAAGGATCTGTGTGATCCTAGGGTAGCTGTATGATCCCTTCTCCATCTTCCCAGGGTTTTTGTGTGATCCCTGATTTTGGGCATCTGTGTGAGCCCATTTACTATGTGCTTGTTCTTCTAGGGCATCTGTGTGAGCCCCTTTGCTATGTACGTGTTCTTCTTGGGGAATCTATGTGAACCCCAGTATTTTTTTTCTTAACCCTGCACTCTCTTCTTTACTCCTTTGCAAATCCTAATCTCTGGTGACTTTCATGCTCACCAGTGATCTAGTCCAATCCCTGTCCTGCATCACTCAGGGTTCTGTGAGTCGATACCTTGAGTCAACACTAGATCTTCATGAGTCGACACTTTATTGAAACTTCTCCAAATTCAAAATTTGAGTCCTTCAAGGTCTTCCTTATATGTCAAATTCCATATAACTTGAAAATCCATCAATATAAGTGACTTCTTTAACAAGATGACAAGCATTTTGATCTCTTCAACACACTCAACTTTGATGAGTACTTTGTTCTAATAAATACACTTTTAACACACAGTTAATACTCAAATATATTTTGATATTTTGTTATTCATCAAAATCAAGATAGGAGTCAATAATCTCTCCCTTCTTGATGATGATAAAATCTTTAAGTATATACACATTATAAGCTCAAAAGATTAGCAATAAGTATCAAGCACTTGACTATCAATATCAGAGCTAAGTTGTAATGATTATCAAGAGAAATAACTCATCTACAATATTTTAGAGCTATATATATATATATAATAAAAATTTCAATTCATATAGTTTTAATGTATCAAAGCTATAACTATAATGTATCAGAGCTATTGAAATGTATCGAGCTATAATTAAAATGTATCAAAGATATATACTTATATGAGATATCTAAAAGGTATATCAGAGCTAAAATAGATTTGAAAGATAAGTATTAGAGCAAAAATAGGTTAAACATTGAAAAGCATCAGAGCAAAATTTTTAAAGTATCAAGATAAATAATGCAACATGAAGATAGAGAGTATCAAAGATGAAAAGTATCAAAGCATATCAGAGCAAATAATATAACATAAAGATAGAGAATATTAGAGCAAAATATTAGAGCACGAAGAGTATCAAAGTATAAAAATAAAGAGTATTAAAGCATAACAATGAAGATTATCATAGCATAAAATTGAAGCTCTCCCTCAATATATGATCTGAAAATACTTTTCAAAAATTCTAAAAAGTTTAGAATTTTCAAAATTTTCCTTCTTTAGTACTTTTGTCCCCATTAACCATTCTTTCCTTTCAATTATTACTTATTGCCTCCTTGTCTTCTCCTTTTTTACTTACACCATTTATTCTCTCCCTTTGTTTTCCATTTTGATACCACTACTTTTTTTTCAATTATCCCATTACCATTACCATTCTCTCCCTTTTTGTCATCATAAAAAAAAGGTGAAAAGAAGTAGAAAGTGGAGATAAAGTGAAAAGCAGTATAGTAAGAAGAGTATAAAAGTATAGTAAGAAGAGATACGAGTACACATAAGATCATGCTGAAAGTGTCATCAATATATAATTCCAAACATTGATACATAATATTCAAAATTTGATACAAAAATTGATATAAACATACATCTAACTGATACATAACTAACTAATACATCTAACTAATATGATATGAACTAATACACTGACCAATCCTAAAGGGTGTTGTCCTCATCAGAGGAAGACCCAATCTTTAAAATGTGAGGTCCTGTAATCCTAGAGGGACTGGGTCATGGCCACATCGATCGAAGATCAGCAAGCCTAGCACAGACGGCTCTAGGAACATCACCACATCCTCAGCTTCTGCCTCTGGTTCGTGCTCTCCCTCTAGCTCATGCTGAAGAAGAAGCAATGTCAGGAGCAGGGTTAGTTAATGGGACATGGTCAGGATCAGTGAGATCAATATCAATAATAGGAGTCATGTCAAAAATAGAACTAGATGAAAGAATGTGAAATCTAGGAATGTAAAATCCTAGATCCCGAGACAAGGAAGAAGTGAAAGGTACTAAAGGAGTCCTATGTAGAAAGGTAAGGGGTATACTGACAGAAGGTGTAAGAAAATCAATGAAAGTATCAAATGGATCATAATATAGAATTGGCGTGGTACTACATTGTCAGAAGGATCAAGTACAATGGGAGTACTATGAAGGATAGGGGTCTAAAGAGTAGGACTAGATGGAGCAGGAGTAGCCTCAGAGGTCCTCGTCTCATCAATAGCAAGCTCAGCATCCTGATTAGCTCCTGTGTCTGGCTCAGGATCTGCCATAAAGTCATCAATGTCAAAATCTATTGATGAGTCACGCTGGCTGTCTCCCATCTCAGTATCTACAGGTGGAGCTAGTGGTGCAGGTGCAGTAGGTGGAGAATCTGATGGTGGAGAAAAAGATGGCCTACTAGAAGTCAATTTCTATAAAGCAGCCATGACAGTAGTGAACCTCTGTCTCATCTCATCAAATCCTAATCTCATCTCCATATGCATCTGATCTACTCGCTATCTCAATGTCTGTATCTTTAGGAGGTGGCACCTCAGCATGTGCCAAATAGATGGCTCAGGTTATAACTCTGGTGTAGCTCCTGGTGGCTCAGATGGCTCAGCCTCATCTCTTAATGATCCTCCTCCTCAACTGCATCATCATTTGCATCCAAGTCAGGCTCTCTAAAGACTCTGTGCCTCCATTGACCTCGATTCCTATAATAACCCATACGATGCAGTGATCACTCATCATATACATCAGTGTAAAGTAGCTTTCTGTATGGCTCTCCATCAGAGTCAACTCCATATGCTCTAAACGGTAAGACCCATCCCGTACGGTACGCAGAGTCGCCTGCTGGTCGCTGTCTCTATCATCTGATGTACCATCAATACGGGCAGACAAATAGGCATCCTTTGAATTAGTGTGACCATGACCAGGAGTTCTCTCTGTGATGAAACCAAATTGTCCAGTCTTTGGTAGAAGAATCCTGGCTATAATGTGATGTAGGAGCCTCATGTTTACTAATAACTTTGATGCAACAACTGTAGCTCCCTCTCCAATGTCATCTCTTTCTAGAATGCACCTGAACCCACTGATCCGGTCTCCATGAGAGTCTACAACTATCCCCCTCATCGAAATCTCTTAGATCTGGCTCAGAATGTCTGCTGACAAAGGAATAGAGATCCCTCTCACCACTCCGATCCAACCATCACTGTCCCTGGCTAAGGTTTCATAGAACTCTCTCATCAGTGCAGGTTAAAACCTCTCTTAGAGGGTACAAAATTATCCTAACCTAGCATCTCTCAGCCAGTCACTGATCCTAAAGTGCTGCCGATCGATGAAATCAAAATCCACTCTACATCCCCTAACTATGGCCTTGAAGGCCAAGCTGTCTGCTCCAGGGACTGGTGGAGGTCGAGTTGGAATGTCAGGCTATGTTGGTGCATTTGTAGGCTGATCCTCATGTCTGGCCTTGGTGTGGTTGGTACGGACACCAGAATAAGACAGAGACTTCTCAACCCTCTATGGATCACTTAGCTACTTTCAAGACCATTGTAACTAAGCTTAGTTCATCTAAGTTGTCTTTATTTGAGTTTTGTATTAGTCAGCTCATGTTGAGCTAGTCTAGTCCAATACTAGTCAGCTCATGTTGAGCTAATATTATTTTTTTGAGTCCTGTCCAAACACACTAAAGACTTAAGACCACATCATACAAGTGAAGACCAAGTTCAATCAGATTGAAGACATGGAAGAATAGCCCAAGTCCAATCCAACTTGAAGATTTGAAGACCCCAGGAGGAGAAATCAGAAACCCTGAATCCCTAGACCAGTCGGAAGCAAAATTGGGCCGGCCCAGGCGTAGGAGGGAGCTAGGGCACCAAGAACTTATGGTGACCACCCTTGGTCGGCCACTTAGAGTCACTCTCTTGGCCAACCAAGGCAAGGAGAGAGGGAGAGATTGTAGGGGTTTTCTCTATCCTGGGTTTCCTTATTTTCTAGCTAGGGTTTGGGTGGGAATAAGACTCCTATGTAATTACTTATGTATCCTTACTTGGAGCCCAAGGCTATGGGTCTATTTAAAGGACCCTAGTCTCTTGTATGAGAGAAATCTTTGAAATATAAAATTCTATTGAGTTCTTCTCTTGCTGTGTGCCTCCCTGCTGTGTGCATTAAGGGATCCTGAAGTCCTGCCGAAGTGCTGCCCAAAGAAACCCTAGCCAACCAACCTCTTTCAAGCCTTTCTTCCACATGCCTCTTGCTTTTTTCTTGAGATTTTTCTTGTTTTCCACCTTGTTTTCACATCTCTGACAGTTGTTTGCAGGTCCCTGAGTTCCTACAAATCTAACGACTCCAACCAGGCCGCAATCGGACCACCAAGCAAAAAGCCGGGTATCCGCGGGTCTCTAACTTGGTTTTCCATGCCGCATCAATCGAGGATAAGTGATCACTTTGCTGCAATCTTCATCAGGCACTTCAGACATTGCCAAGTACACCCCCTCTACTACTAGTAATTTTATTATAGGAGAACTAGCCCTAACCGAGGCTTCTCAGCCTCGGCGATCCCTCTTTATTGCTTTCCTAGGTCCTGATCTGCATGCTTAGATTTTAAAACTTATATAGAATTATCTACATCATATTTTGATCTGATATTTGGGATTTAGCTACCTCATCCAACCCCTAAAACACAAAAAAATAATCACATGCATATTTGTCCCGCATCATCTGGTATCAGAGCTTAGATTAAGGCTTATTTTCTGCATCCTTTACAGTTTTATATGCTCTATTCTTTTAATTGTTTGTCTCTTCTCAGAACTCCAAAAATTCTAATTTTTATTTTTCTAGATTCATCATAATTCAAGTTATTTTACAAATATTTTTTTATATTTTATTTCAGTCTGTGCAGTTTCTACAGGTCAAAATATAGCCTATAAATTTTTGGCTCTATTTTTCAGCAAGACAACTTTTGGAAGGTTTAGGGTTTTGTTTAGCATCTCTTTTGCATATCTTTTATTTTTAGTATGTTTTTAGCATATTAGCTCATTGGCTATAAATCATGTTTTAGTAAAAGAATTAAAAAAAAATTATATATATAAAAGCTACCTAAAATACTTAAACCCAAATTTTGCATCATCTGCCTGCCATCATTGCATAAACTACCTTTAAGGGCACTCTTGCTATGTCAGATAGGGGGAGGATTTGATTACCTCTCCTTAACCCAAAACCACATCCCGTGTATTCGGTCCCAAGCCTAACTTAAAATCTATTAGACTTAATTTTGCCCTAGTGGGCTAGGGACACCAACAGGTCGGGTCCGGGCTAAATGTTAGATCATTGTGTCAAGCTAACCTGTGTGTGCCTTGTGCTTACTGTCTAGAATAGTGGTTCAGAGATTCATTCTCAAAGGGCTAGTGTGCTGGTCCGCCTACCTGGCCAATCACCTAACACTCCCCTTATACCTACCTGGCTGAGTATATGGTTAATATAGGCTAGTTTGCCACCCTGATTGAGCATCTAGTTTGGACTCTGGGTCTAAGGAGCAGTAGTTGGTCTGATCCAATCTTGCATGAGCACTAGATCAGGGATTTCATATCATCCACCATCTCCACTTTTACCTGAATCCATGGACAATCTCGAAGCCCAGATTAAAGCCCTTGCTGATAAATGGCCTAGATGACTACCCAGTTAACTGCCTAAATGACCACCCAGACGACCCAGTTAACTCAATCTAGTACCCAAACCAATAATAGACTTGAACATCTCACCAATAGGTTTGATCAGTTAGAGGGCCGTGTAGGGACGATAGAGAGAACCCATGGGTCGCAGTCTAAGCTAGATCTTGAGTCTCCACTCCATCCTAGGAGGACCCCTCGCCATGACCCTTACTATGATACTAAACCTAGGAGGACCCCAAACCCTGATCCATACCTTGAGGCTGAGCCTAGGAGAGCCTATCGTCATGACCCAATCCCAAAGGTTCGTCCTAGAAGACCCAATCAGGATTTTGTAGACCAGGAAGACAAATCCTATAGACATATTAAGCTTGATGCCCCCACTTTTGATGGATGTCTTGATCCTAAGGTCTAAATAGATTGGGAGGGAGAAATTGATCAATATTTTGAATGGTATGATATGATGGAGGAGCGTAAGTTTAGGTTTACTAAGCTTAAGTTGGTCTGGGAGAACAGGTTACATTGGGCTAGTGTTGAGAGAACCCTTAGACTAGGAGGGCGTGATCCAATAGTCACATGGTGGGCCAGGAAGGGTAAGCTTAGGTCAAAATACATTCCACCTTCATATCGTTGTGGTTTACTGGATCAGTGGCAGTGATTGAATCAGGGTAACAGGAGTATAGATGAGTACATCGCAAAACTTGATGAGTATTCTATGCGATGTGATTTAAACGAGTCTGAGGATCTTGTTCTATCTAGGTTTAGGGCTGGACTGAGAGATGACATTAAGAAGGAGCTCTATATGAGAGAGGTTAGAGACCTAGACCATGCTTACTAGATTGCTAGGGATCATGAGCATTTTAAGAGGGGGCCCATCTATCGTAAACCTGAGCCCATTAGATACCCTAGTCAATACCCAGGAGCTAACCAATCTACATAGAGCTGACCTAGTCCGAGTCGATCCAGTCCTAGTCAGCCAGGACCGAGTCGACCCCAGCCTAGTACTACTATGGCCCGTAGCTTTTAAAATTCATATAGAATTATCTACATCATATTTTGATAAGACATTCGGGATTTAACCACCTCATCCAACCCCTAAAACACAAAAAGATAATCACATACATATCTATCCTGCATCAGTGGTGCTCCGCACCCTGAGAGAATGGTCGTGGTCTCCTCTCGAGCTGCTTCCTGGGCCCCATTGTATTGGAAACACAGAAAACTCAAGGATCGAAAGGAAAACGGGTAATGGAATCATGGTGAAACCATGATGAATAGTAAAATATAAGGGTAGAAATGGATCAAACACAAAGTAAAACTGTTAGAACCCTAGATGGGAACTAACGGAGGTAAAGGAATAGTGAGAGGATGTGTCAACTTAGAGAAAAAATGAGAAGAAATGGATCATTTTCCATATTTATTCATGATTTTCGCTGGTCAAGTGTCGACTCATGGGCTAAGGTAAGTGTCGACACTTCGAGGTGTCGACACTTCGAAGTGTCGACACTTCAAGAAAAATCAGGAAAAAATAGAGAAAAATCATAAATAAGATTAGGGGAGTTGATTTAAAAGGCCAATAAAGATTGATCATGAATTTCAAGGACATTAGGTCAAGAAATATTCAAAGTTAATTTCAAAGGTCATAAGAATGATTATGATCTAATCAAAATGATTAATTATCCCTAATTCTCTTCTAATCATACTGAACCTATCTTCATTGAGTGGCTTGATCAGTATATCAGCCAATTGCATTTCAATATAAACAAATTCAAGCATAAGATCATTGTTTTGAACATGGTCTCTAATAAAATGATGTCTTATTTCTATATGCTTACTTCTTGAGTGTTGTACAGGATTTTTACTTAAGTTAATTCTACTTGAGTTATTACATCTAATAGGTGTCTTTGTTTATTTAATGACAAAGTCCTCAAGTTGTTATTTAATCCACAAATTTGAGCACAACAGCTTCCAACTGCAATATACTCAGCTTTAGCTGTAGATAGTGTAATTGAATTTTGTTTCTTGCTAAATCATGAGATTAAATTAACACCACGAAATTGACAAGTTTTAGATGTACTTTTTCTATCTAATTTATAGCTAGCAAAATTAGCATCAGAATATGCAAATCAAATCTATAGATGAGTTCTTAGAGTACCACAATCCAACATCAACAGTGCCAAATAAATATCTAAGTATACATTTAATAACTAATAAATGTGATTCCTTAGGCTCAGACTAATATGTTGCATACATGCATACACTAAACATAATATCTGGCTTATTTACAGTTAATTACAATAAAGAACCAATGATGCCTCTATAAAATTTTTGATCAACTTTTTTACCATATTCATCTTTGTCAAGCTTACATGAAGGGCTCATAGCTATGCCAAGAGGCTTAGTCTTCTCTATCCCAAACTTTTCAAGAATTTTCTTGGTGTATTTGGCTTGGTTGATGAAGATTCCTTCATTTATTTGTTTGATCTGCAGTCCAAAAAAGTAGCTCAATTCTCCCATCATTTTCATCTCGAACTCATCCTGCATAAGCTTTGCAAATTCTTGATAAAGTGATTCATTAATGGCACCAAATATAATATTATCGACATAGATTTGTACTACTAAGATATCATCAGCTTTTTTCTTTAAAAACAAGGTAGTATCTAAATGATCCTTAGTAAATCCATTTTTAATTAAAAAATTATTTAATCTTTCATACTATGCATGAGGGGCTTGTTTTAAACCATAAAGGGCTTTATGCAGTTTGAAAACATGATCAAGATGTGCATGATTTTCAAAACCAGATAGTTGTTCTATATATACTTCTTCAGCTATATATCTATCTAAAAATACACTTTTAATATCCATTTGAAATAATTTGAAATCCATGTAACATGCAAATACTAAAAGTAATCTAATAGCTTTAAGTCTAGCTACTAGAGCAAAGGTTTCATCAAAATCAATTCTTTCTTCTTGATTGTAACCCTTAGCTACTTGTCTAGCCTTATTTCTAGTCATAATTCCATTTTCATCCAATTTATTTCTATATACCCATTTAGTACCAATTATGGAAGCATTAGATGGTCTTTCTATTAATGTCCAAACCTTATTTCTTTCAAATTGATTTAATTCCTCTTACATAGCAATCATCCAATTTGGATCCTTTTCAGCTTCTTCTATATTATTAGATTCTATTTATGAAACAAAAGCAATATAATCACATTCATTTCTAATTGAAGATCTAGTTCTTATCCCTTTTGATGGATCACCTAAGATTAGTTCCTTAGAGTGTCCATGAGTATACCTCCATTCATTAGGTATGTCCTTTGATGCGGGACTAAGATGCATGAAAGTGATTCTTTGTTGTTTTTATGTTTTAATGAATTGACCAATTCTCGAAATCAAACTAAGTATAGATCTAGAGACTTGCATAAAGATCAAGAAACTCTAGCATGCAAAAATAGACCCTAAACAATGATCAAATAGGACTCCGAGATTGAAAAACCCCGATAGGACTTAGCTCTAAATCAATAACCCTACTCAGAAGATTAGGGAGTGCAACCTTTCAAAACTCTGAAGTGCCTGATGCTGAGTTTGCTCACACTTACAAAATGTGGCCTGGAAGATCAAGCCCTCGACCCTACGGGTTTGCCGGCTTTTTGTCAAATGGTCCTGAGGGTAAGGTAGGCCAACTCCATTGTCCGTGGCACCTAAAGGACTTGCAAGCAACCTAGAACCGAGTTAAAAAACAAGAAGGAATAAGATAGCAAAGAAAGGAAGAGGGGTGAAGTTCAGGGTGGTTGTCAAGAAAAGATTCTTCTTGTTGGGTGTCCAGGAGGAGCTTCTAGAGGGGCGTCCAGACTTGGGAGGTGGGTTGGTGGCTTGTGTAGGAAGAGGATATATAAGGCCTCACACCCCTTGATGCTTGAAAGTGAAGGCTCACTCTCTCACAAAGTTCCAAGTCACAAAGACACGGGCTAGAAAAATTTTAGAATTTCATTTTATTCAACATTTATCATTCATCATTCTTACAAGAGAGTTAGGGCTATAATTATCGGCTCCCAAGTCCTCATTTGAATTCAAAATTTGAAAAAGGGTGTTACAAGCTTTTTTGGGAAGAGGAAAGGGGGTGGTTGTCTTCATGAATCAAGGGTGCCTAACATGAATTTTGAATTCCTCTTCATGGATCTTTGGCCGACCAAGAATGCTAGGCTTGATCCTTGGTAATATGGCTTGATATGTGGCGTGGAGTGAGGAGGGTTGTTTGCTTGAATCAAGACGGTGCCCACTTGGAACTTGAATTTGAATTGAAGCTTGAAACTAGGCCACCCAAAGTGCTTCTCATGGCATTCGAGTTGGAAATTGAAATTCGGTTTTGGGGATGTGGTGCCTCTCATGACATGGCATTGGTGATGTGGCATTCCCCAAGGCTTTGATGATGAGTTGGCAACCCAATTTGGCATGGAGGAGAAGTGGCTTGCCCCTTCTTCAAATATGCTTAACATGAATGCTCATTTGTGGACCCATCTTCAAATTGACTTGAGATTGTGAACCAACTTGGCTAATTACAGGACCAATTGACCCTAACTTGACCAAATTGGTCAAATTATAAGACAAAACCAAAATTGAAACCAACTAGATACTATATACATGACTTGAATGCAAATTACTCTGGCTTAAGTGTCATAAGCCTTATTACAGGACTAAAAAAAAAGACTAAGAACCCTAATCATAAATCAACAAAGGGTTGAGGAGCCTTTATCAAATCATGGTGCCCGCACCATCCTTGTGCTCTAGTGAAGGTCTTGTGACTTCTTGATCATTCTCCTTGTTTTGCTCCTCCTCGTTCACTTTGGAGGGATGGTCATTCAAAGTCAGCTTCTCAAGTCCTTGAATACCTACAACATCATCAAAAGCAAGGATTCAAGTCCCGACAGGACATCCCACAGGATATCATGATGGGGTACTATTCCATGTGTCAGGACAGGCTAGTGTCCTAGTAGCCCAATCTAGATACCTTAAGATATCCCCTATCCTGAGAATTGAGACGGGACGGGATGCCGACGCATCCCATTACAGAAAAAAATCGGGAAAGCCCTGTCCCACGAGATTTAAAACCTTGATCAAAAGTATCATCTTTTCTAAAGGACTTGTTAGTAAACTCTTCAAACACAACATGCATATATTCTTCTATAACAAGTATTCTTATATTAAATACTGGTGGGGGTACCAGGATCAGACATAGATTACTAGGCCCTATTTGGTTTACTTAGTCATGTGTCAAAGTTTTGAAAGTTTTGTAATCAATTAATATTGAGTCATGTAATAAGTTGAGATTAGTTGATTTATCTCAATCCTCAACCCTAGTCAGTATATTGAGTTCTGTACCTTTGTTATGAGTTTAGTATGAGTTCAAGAGAAGATGATACCCTACTATGGATTCCACCAGGCCATATCCAGGAGCCAGAAGACCCCACTTTAGCTAATTGGACTTTGTATGCTAACCTAGGGTCCACGATTCTTGCACGATGCCCAGAAGCCCTCCATATATTTTTTGGATGCCCAGATTCCCTCCAGATGGTAGGAAATATTCCCAGAAGATGGACTCAATTGACTCCAGAGATCCATCTGTGCCCTAGCCCAAAGAAGATTTAAGGCACACACCCATAGGAACCAAGATGCCATTTTATTCCAGGAATATTCCATCCAGGGCACCCCAGCACCCAGGAGGCCCAAGCCCATGCACCCTTCACCCTTTGGCCGGCCCATTGCTGCTCCTAGAAGCCCAACATGCCACCCTAGGCATCCTCGAGGTTGACCAGTCAAAGCATGAAGAGAGAAGGAGAAGACTAGTAAAAGTCCTCACCTCTTAAGGCTTTCTTTCCTAACCTACTAAGGATTACTATTCCTAATACCTTAGGGAGAGTTAGTCTTAACCTAAGTGTGTAACCCTAGTTAGAGAGCATGGGAGCTCTATATAAACCCCAACCCTCCTCCTCTTATAATATATTTTATCTCATGAATTAAATCTTTTCTGAAATTTTTGTTTAAGAACTTGTGTTCTTGTGTTGGTGTTGGAGTTTTTGTGTTTCTATGGTTACTTTGTGTGCCATAATCATCCTTGCCACCCTATCATCTTTCCATGCCCTAGATTGCTGCCATCCAAGCCTTCACACACCCAAAGGAAGAGTGCCCTAGGCCACCCAAAGCAAAGAGCAACATCCTTCTTCAAGCCACCCACATACAAACCCTGATTTCAGATTTCTACTAATCCTAATCTCTTTTTATTATTTTGTTGTTACTGTTTTGATTGACCCCTGATGCTTGCAGGATCCCTGAGGTGTTTCACATCCCTAGAGGATGCTTTCCTTGCCTCCAGGACCACCCAAATCAGTTATCAAATTCAAGGGAACCGAGCTTCATCATCTAGGCTCCAATCAGAGTGCTGTGTAATTTCTTCATCGGAAGTTCTTCAAATCTTTGACCGGTAACATCCTTCCCTTCACTTGATATCTGATTTGTTGAAGATACGCTATCCTAAAATGGGAGTTTCTCAATTCCCAGGTCCTGACTTTCATTATCTTGCATGAGTTATTTTGCGATCATGGTGATTCTTTGCATTGCTACTCTTTCTACTTGTTCTTGTTTTATTTTGAAAATTTAGCCTACAACTAAATTATAAAAATCACAAAAAAAATTAGTTTACTATTTTTTCTACATATTTAGAACTCTTAGAGTCATCCTACATCAGTTTGGTATCAGAGCGGGTTTAGGATAGCATTCATCTACATTAGGATCACAAACCATAATTTCTGCATCCTGCTTGCTGCATTAGATGTCTATTTTTTATCTGATTTTGATCACCTAGGAATTTTAATTTTTTTATGAAAATTTCATGTTCTCTCTGTATTTTCCTATATTTTATCTTAATTTTTAATTAATTATATAAAAAACCTAATTTACTAAAATTTGGCATATTAGAAATCCTAATTGAAAACTTGAGATTTCTGCATCAGTCCGAAATCCCTATGATTTGCATCATCATCTGATTTTTTTATTGCATAAAATTTGGAAGAGTTCATCCCCACTATACATCCTTTGTTCTGTAATTTTTTTGATTTTTTTATACATTGGTAACTATATCGAATTCTGCATCTTCTGAAACCTTAATTTTCAGAATTCTGCTATTTCTGCACCTTGACTTAACCTAACCTAACCAACTTCCACACCCTAATCCCAAGCTTAAGTTGTTTTCTTACCTAATCAACTCAAACCTAACTTGCCACATCATAAAACACATATAAAATATTTTATTTTTTTGATTATTTTAGATTGCATCAGGATCATTGAGTGCCATCATCTGATTAACCTAATCTTAAGGGCAATCACTATCTAACATCAGGGCAAGATTTCATCACCTATCCTGGGCCCAAAACAACCATCCAGCATTTCCACCCAAGCTTAATTAAAATTAATTAGACTTAATTTGCCCTAGAGGGTGAGGTGAGACCCAGCAGGTCGGGTCTGAATTATGTGGGCCAACTAGTGCATTTAATCCTGTGGCTATTACTGAAATCTGGTGTCTAAGGCTGAGGGTCTAGAGTCAAATGACAAAAGTGGTGTTATAGTTTTTAATTGGATCCCTACGAAAGCATGGGGGACTCCCATACTCCCACCCTCTACCTGGCTAGAGGAAGGATTAGCTGCTGGGTTAAGTGTATGTTGAGCTGACCCATTGAGTTTTGGCTCTAGGTCTAGGAAACCCTAGATTAAGCTAACCCATTTTGCATGCTTGGTTGCACCATCTCATTATGACTGATTATTTGATTGTATGACCACTAGATTAGGAACCCAATATCAGAAGTCTAAACCCCAAACCAACTCAGCCATGGATTCCAATTTTGAGGCCTTCATGAAAGCTATGACTGATCAGTTTGCCCAAATGAACCACAGGTTTGACCAATCTGATACCCAGAGCAACCTCAAACACGATCAAACCCAAGATCAGATAGCCTAAATAAACACTAGGTTTGACCAATCCGATACCCACATGAACCAAACCCAAACCCAGCTTGCCTAGTTTACCACTCAGATTAACCAGATAACCCAATCAAATAACCAAACAATCCATAGGATTGAACCATTAGATGTCCAAATAGGAACCCTTTACAAGACCCATAGGACTGAACCCATAACCTATGAACCCATAACCCTTAGTCAGCCAAGGCCAAAAGGATTAGTACCCTTAGATATGAACCTAGTGTTAGTCAGGAACACCTTAGCCAACCCACCCTTATCACCCCAGTCATTAGTCAGTTTTTTCTTAGTCTACCCCCTCTTACCACCTCATTGGTTCACCCAAATGACATTGAAGAGGAGATATATGAGGCTGACCCAAGCTTAGTGGACAAGTATGAGGAGGACGAAGAGGAATTTCTCATAGAAGACTTAGAGTTAGTTAAATCAATAGATACCCTGGTAGAAGCCATCCTAGAATTAGTTGACCCAGACCATACCCACATAGTAGTCGACCTAGAGATAGATGACCCGGATCACACCCAAGCTATAATGGAAGAGCAATTAGAGGAGACTTTAGAAGAGGACCCAATTGTAGAGCCTAGTCCTGAATTTCCTAAGCCAGAAGAGTTTATTGAGGACTTGGCTTATCTCACCCAGTACCCACAGGATGAAGTCACTCCCTTGATCCCAATTAAAGATCTTTTCCCTGAAATTAGTGACCCATTCTTCCGTAAAGCAGACCCAGTAGATAGACACCAACCCCTTAAGGTCAACTTTATTAGTTTAGGATTAATCTCTGACACCCCTTCTTATATACTACTCTTTCCAAATAACCCTGAACCCTTTTCTTACTTTATACCTTACCAGACTAACCCTGAATCCATCTCATATTTTCTACCTTTTTAATGAATTCTCTTATGTTTCTTTAACCATTCATTTACATTTTGTAGAAGTAAGCATACTGCATACATACATTGTGCATGTTTGGTTTGCGTCTTACTTCTAGCATACCCTATGGCATTTAGTAAATATACATAGTAAATTCTCATGTGCATGCCGTGCTAGGGTCAAACCTAAAGAGTTTATGGTATGTTAGGTTTTGTCCCTTAGAGTCCAATAAATTATCCTTTGATAGGGATGTCTGGTCGAGTCTATTAGGTATTAGTTGAGTCCAATAAATTCACATCCTGAATTACATGTTTGCACCTACACTAGCCTCTTCACAGCATATGCATCATAAAATTAGTCAAGAGTTGAACATAAATAATGAACTAAATAATAACTTGGCTAATTCCCAAAGGAAAGGTAAAGAATTTTATGCAAAGGAATATGTGATGGTAAAGGAATTTTCTGCTCGAGAAGTTGGCCCATCCAAAATAATGAATAGCAGTGGACCTAATGCCTATGTGCCAGAGATGTCACTTGATTTAGGTATTAGCTCCACCTTCATCATCTTAGATCTTATAGAGTCTAGGGAGATAGCAGCGATACCCAGCAAGCCCCTTGAGCCACTCCCTTTCTTTATGAGTGAACCCACACTAGAGCGACCACATACAATTTGGCCTTTTGGTGAGAAAAGATTGAGAGAGCTCTGGATGATCAAGCTATCGATACCTGGGCTAGAGATTGTTAGCGGTACTTGGTCCGATAGCAAGGTCGGCCAGAATCTGTGGACTCATGGATCACCCGTGAGGATCTGTAGCACCTCAACCCAGACCTACTCGAGCACTATGAGAGCCAAGTTGATCCATACTCGACAGGGTCAAGTCCTCCCACCCCTGGAGAATTGGTGGGGCCACCATGATCATACACTAATTACTGAGCCCTATTTGGTTTACTTAGTCATGTGTCAAAGTTTTGAAAGTTTTGTAATCAATTAAGATTGAGTATTGTAATAAGTTGAGGTTAGTTGATTTGTCTCAACCCTCAACCCAAGTCAGTATATTGAGTCCTATACATCAGTTGTGAGTCTAGTATGAGTTCAAGAGAAGAGGATACCTTACTATGGAGTTCCACCATGCCTCATCTAGAAGCAAGAAGACCCCACTTCAGCTAATTGGACTTTGTATGCCAACCCATGGTCCAAGATTCATGCATGATGCCCAAAAGCCCTCCAGATGTTTTTCGGATGCCCAGATTCCCTCCAAATACCAGAGAATATTCCCATAATAGGGCCTCACTTGATTCAAGAGATCCATCTATGCCCCAGCCCAAAGAAGATTCAAGGCCCAGGCCCATAGGAACCAAGATGCTATTTTATTCCAGGAATATTCCATCGAGGGCACCCCAACATCCAGGAGGCCCAAGCCCATGCGCCCTTCACCCTTTGGCCAGCCTATTGCTGCTCCTAGAAGCCCAACATAACACCCTAGGCATCCTTGGAGTTGATAAGTCAAAGCATGAAGAGAGAAGGAGAAAACTAGTCAATGTCCTAACCTCTTAAGGCTTTCTTTCCTAACCTATTAAGGATTACTTTTCCTAATACCTTAAGGAGAGTTTTTCCTAACCTAAGTGTGTATCCCTAGTTAGAGGGCATGGAAGCTCTATATAGAACCCACCCCTCCCCCTTTCATAATAACTTTTATCTCATGAATTAAATCTTTGCTGAAATTTTGGTATGAGAACTTGTGTTCTTGTGTTGGTGTTGGAGTTTTTGTGTTTCTTTGGTTACTTTGTATGCCCTAATCATCCTTGCTGCCCTAGAATCCTTCCATGCCCTAGCATGCTGCCATCCAAGCCTTCACGCACCCAAAGGAAGAGTGCCCTAGGCCGTCCAAAGCAAAGAACAACATCCTTCTTCAAGTCGCCCACTTACAAACCCTGATTTCATATTTCTACTAACCCTAATCTCCTTTTATTATTTTGTTGTTGCTATTTTGATTGACCCCTGATGCTTGCAGGATCCCTGAGATGTTTCACCTCCCTAGAGGAGGCTTTCCTTTCCTCCAGGAACCGAGCTTCATCATCCAGGCTCCAATCAGAGTGCTGTGTGATCTCTTCATCGGAAGTTCTTCAAATCTCTGACTGGTAACATCCTTCCCTTCTCTTGATATCTGATTTGTTAAAGATAAGCTATCCTAAATTGGGAGTTTCTCAATTCTCAAGTCCTGACTTTCATTATCTTGTATGAGTTATTTTGCGATCATGGTGATTCTTTGCATTACTACTCTTTCTGCTAGTTCTTGTTTTATTTTAGAAATTTAGCCTACATACCTAAATTATAAAAATCACAATAAAATTAGTTTACTGTTTTTCCTATATCTTTAGCAATCTTAGAGTCATCCCGCATCAAATACTCTATATGCCTTACTAGATGTAGATTATCCTAAGAAGATATCTTCATCTGACTTGGCATCAAATTTGCTTAAATTATCTTTTTCATTCTTCAATATAAAACATCGACAACCAAATACACAAAGATATTTTAAAGTATATTTTCTTTCTTTCGAAAGTTCATATGGTGTTTTCTTCAAAATTGGTCGAATTAAAACTCGGTTTAAAATATAACATGCTGTTGACCCCTTGAGTGATTTTGATGATAACAAAACGTTGGAGCATGTATTTGTCTAACTAACAACTTCTCAAGTGCATTATAAGTTTTTGTAGGATGATCATAATGCCCAATTACAACTCCTACAACCTTGTTATATGTCATGTGTTGCGATGTAAAAGTTTCATGTAAAGAAAATTCAAAGAAAGATTGATGTAATATTCATGAATAAGGGTAACTTCTAAGTGTTTTTCAAGCTTAAAGTACTTTAAAATTTGTTATTAGCTGGATTGTGAAGAGTCTTGAATGATTTTGAGTTGCTGGAAGATTTATGGAGAAGAGCTAAAGTTTTTATTAAAAATTCACTCAAGCTGACTCATGTAAAGAGAGCCGACTCTAATCCATGGCATGGTTGAAGGATTTTAGTACACAGAGATCCGAGCCAACTCGAAGAAACCCGAGCTGACTCATCTAGAGCATCATTTCTTGAATCAGAAAGGCAAGCTGACCCTAAGGCAATTCGAGCTGACTCAACGATTCAGTCAGGCATCCAAGTCGGCCCTTCAGTAATTTGAGTCGACTCCTCTAGAGTCCTGAGAAAATCAGATCTAAGAGAACAGCTAGGAGAGCTGGCTCTATTAAGGTGAGCCGACTCCTCCAGTGTATAATTTTGAAGACCTGAGGATCCAAGCCGACTCGATAAAGACGAGCTGACTCAACCAGAGTAAGGAATCATCGACACTGAGGATCCGAGCCAACTCGAATGTCGATTCTAGGCAAGTAATGACTAGTTTCAGAACATCATTTTTGAATTTAAAAAGTACTCCAATGGTAAAATATCAAGTCCCAACTGTTTCCTAGTAAGCAACCCAAGACATGGGGGTGAATTGGGTCTCTAAAAATTATTTACTTGTTGTAATGCAATCCAATTCAACAATTAAACAAGGTACTAAGAATTCAAATATAATGCTCTTAAATAAAAGTGCAGCAAAAATAAAGTGCAATAAATGAAAAGCAAGTAGAGAGATCAATCAACCACAAAGACCAAGAAATATAGTGGTTCGGTGCTATCCAATGCACCTACATCCACTCTCCAAGTTACCCTAGAAAATTCACTATAATCACACTAATTATAGTTCATTAGTTTTCCGGGCTCACTAATCAAAAACCCAACTTGTTTTCTCAAGGCCAACAAGTCAAAACCTCACTTGGTTTTATGGGCTAACCAAGAACCTAAATGGTTTTAAGGCTCACCACCAACCTCCCTTGATTTTCTGAGCTAACCAAGAACCTAATTGGTTTTCTAAGGCTCACCAATAACCTCCCTTGGTTTTACACTAGACTATCCAAGAACCCTTACATCAAATTAAGTTTTGAAGTAGAGAAATAATATAAGCTTTCTAAACAAAAGCGGGTATCTCTTTGAGGCTCGATGTAGAGGCGCTTTGAACTTATTGAAGCCTCTTGAATGCTTAAGAATGGATGATCTTCAATGCTCTTGAAGGCTCGTGAATGCTAGGAGGCTTGCTTTTGCTTGAGAGTGGTTGAATGTTCAATGAATAGGAGTTAAAGCTCTCTTTTCTTCTCTCTTGAATGCTCTTATTTCATTCTCATCAATAGTTATTAATTAATCTTCTTTTGATTTGATTTGGAGCATATAAATACCTTTCCAAGGCCTCAAATCTATTTTCTAGCTATTAGACTTTAAAATCTAGCCATTGGAGGGCAAAAGGGTCGAGTTTTGCATTTGAAAAACTAGTCGTTACTGTTCCCAGAACTCCATGTGTCGACACTTCAGGCTATGAGTCGATACTTTAGGTCGATACTTGATCTTCTTGAGTCGACACCCAGTTAAAAAATCTTCAATCTGGTTCTTTAGAACTCTCAGATGTGTCGACACATTCTCAAGTGAGTCGACACTTTGAGTTGATACTATGCTTCCATATATCGATACTTCTGTAGTTCTTCATTTTCAGCAAGTTCTATGGCTTGAAAATCTCAAGCGATGAGCTGATCTATGTGTCGATACTTTGAGTCGACACTTCAAGTCCATGTGTTGATACTTCAGCCATGCCATCTGAACCATTCTTTGCATATCGGCTTGAGTCAACACGCACTTCCATGTATCGACACTTGGTGTCATGTGTCGACACTTGGAGTCGACACCTCACTAAAATCTTTACATAAAATTTTGAACTTGTCCTAAAACAGATTTGTACTTTACTCAATTGACCATTCAAGCAATCTTTGACTGTCTAAGTCCTTTTGAGCAGATCTTTTCATCCAAACTAGGCATGCTTCAATCAAACAAACTTCTTCAAATTTATGAGCACCTTTTTCAATAAAAACATACTTCAAGGAAATCATTAGTACTCAACTTATACTTAACCATTTTGCTTATTATCAAAATCAATAACAGAGTCAACAATTTTCCCCTTTTTGATAATGACAAAATCTTTAAGTATAAATTGCATAAAAAGCTTTTAAAAGAATTCATCAAGGTGCATAGAACTAAATGCAATAGATGTATCAAGGTAATTTTCAATATCGTTAAGATGTATCAGAATAAGAATGATATAATGATTTAAGAGTGTCAAAGCAAGTTGTAATGATTGAGAGTATCATAGCTTTTGGGATATATATGAGACATATACACATGTAAAATGATACTCTATAAGAAAATTTAGCAATAAGTAAAGCTTCCCCTGAATTGATGATTCATAAAATAGTTTGTAAATATCTTTTCAAACACTTAAAGAGGGGTTTTAAGATAAAATTCACTTTAAAAAGGATTTTCAATGAAAACAAAGTATTGCTCCCCCTTTCTTTGTAAACACTTTTCAATTCAAGTTTTCAAAATAATTTTCAAACACTCTTATTTACCCCTTGCACATCACAAATATACTTTAATCTTATTACTCTCCCTTTTTGTTATCATTAAAAAGACAGGAAGACAAGTAGGCAAAATCTTCGTTCATTCATTATGACAATTCATACATTTAAAGTCACAAATATGAAGTACAACATGATATTTCATTTCATGTCATAATTTGTACAACAAAAGACAAAACATATATAGATGCATAAAAGTAAATTGTCTAAAATTACATGGATATCCTAATCCTCATCCTCATCAGCATCATCAGAAGATGATCCGATCTTAATCGGTCCTGTATCAGTAAAAGATCGAGCTCGAGGCCATATCGATCTGAGATCACAGAGTCGGGTCCTAGTTGACCGTGGAGTGGTATGACAACCTCGTCCTCTGCATCGAGCATACATCCAACCTCTGGCTAGAGCAGTAGAGGTGGAAGCAATGTCCTCCACTGGAACGAAACTGATCGGGTCAATAGTCTCATTGACTGTCGGAAGTGGTGTATGATCAAAGGAAGGACTAAAGTCAAGATACTGAAAGCCAGGTGTGTAAAAACCAAGCCCTCGAATAAGAGAGAATGTATGAATGGTAGGAGTACCAACAATGGGTGTGTCAAAAGTAGGCATATCAGCTGACGATACGATAGGTGTATCAAAGATAGAAGTATCAGCTGAAGAATGAACCGGTAAGTCTGTAATCGGTGAATCAATGAAAGTAGTGTCAATAATGGGTGTATCGACAATGGGTGAATCAATAACAGGTGAATGAATGGGAGAATCAATAACTAGTGAGAGAATAGGAATAGGAACATGATCATTCGATCTGGAAGGAGAAGATAGGACTGGAGTCTGGGTAGCTGAGCTAGAAGGGTCATGAGTAGGACTCCTGGGCAAGTCTGCCATAACCTTTGCCAATGGCTCTGAAATCAGATCTGGAAAGTCAAATTCATCAGAGTCAGTCTCCTCATCATCTCCATCATCATCACCATCAACATCAATAACTGGAGTTGGAGTAGGTGGAGCTATATCAGAAGCTAGAGTACTCACTGAAGGTCTGGACAGTGCGGTCAGTATAGCTGAGATGCCATCACTCAGTCTATTGTGGCTCTCTCTGGTCTTAGCTATGAAGTAGTCAAGATGCTATCTAATGATCAGAATTTCAATCTCAATGCATCTGACTATGTCTAATAAGCTATCAAAAACACCCTGAGTCTCCGTCTAAACTGGCTGAGGTGGTGCTGAAGTGGTAGGATCAGACTGAGATGCAACCTCTGGCTGTGCTGCGATCTTAGGCTGACTCTTGCTAGGTCCTGCCTCATCGGAAAGGATGCGCTCCTCCTCTACAGCATCATCATCATTAGCTCTATCCTTAACCTGACCAAATATCCTGCATCTCCACTAGACTCGGAAAAGATGATAACCCATCCGGTGTAATGACCTGATGTCATACACATTAGTATGAAGTAGCATGCGTAAGGGCTCATCCTCAAAGTTGATGCTGTACTCCCTGAATAGAACAGTCAGCCCCATCTCATAGGGCAGGCAGAGTCACTAGCTCGTTGACACCTCCATCATCTGGTGAATCATAAGCACTAGAAGGCAAATAGGCGTGCGCTGAACTAATGAGACCATCAATAGCAACTCCCACTCAGTGATGTAATCGAATCGTCCGGTCTTCGACAGAAGTATCTGGGCGACAATATGGTGCAACAATCTCATCTCTACTGACAGATGGGATGCTGGTACAATGGCTGCCTCAGGCAATGTATCAGACTCAAACATGCACTAGAGCCACTCACTCTGTCCATCAAGCTATCCACCACTGAACAAGTCATCGGAATGTCCCAAACTCTGCTCAATGTCTCTGATGACACTGGGATATCCCAGCCTCTTATCTATGCCATCCATCCATCAGATCCACGGGCAAGTGATCCATAAAATTCTCGAATAAGCTCAGGGTAAAATCTCTCACTCAGTGAGCAAAAAGATGTCAATCCAGCCTCTCAAATCCACTGTCCGATCCTAAAATGCTGCTGGTCGACAAAACTGAAGTCTACACATCATCCTCCGATGATGGTCTTCGAACTCATTCTACTAGAAGCTACAAAAAGTGGTCGTGCAGGTACATCAGGAGCTCTAGCCTCATGTCTAGCCTTTGTTCTTCGTTCTTCTTCCTGATTTGACTGGCAAGGTCAACGTACTACTTGCTTTTGGGCTCCCATTGCTTAGAATAAGAATTTGGGCAAGATTTGGGTGAAAACCTAGGGTTTCTAAGGCTCAAGATGCAAATGGAAGCCAAAATGTAGCAAAATCCGAATAGAAAAGTGTCCAAATTGAAGAATCAATGGGTTTCAATCACAAAATAGAGGGAAGGAGGAGTGAGGAATACCTTAGGTCAAGTGTCAGCTCGAGAGAGATGAAGAAATGAGGGGAAAAATACTTCGGAATGCCCTTATTCTCGGTCTGCTGTCGTTATGTGTTAACTCACGAATATGTCGACACATTCAGGTGTCGACACATCAATATGTCGACACATCGACATAATAATCGAAAAATAAGAGATTGAAGTGTTGATCAAAATCAAGCATAATTCAATGAAATTCAACAAAATTAGCAAAGATGGAGCATGACTGATGTTAAATATGATTGATTTGAGTCAAGGATAGGAAAAATTTAATCAAAAGGATTAATGATCCCGAGCTCTCTTCTAATCATACAAAATCGATCTTCTAGAAGAGGTTTAGTTAAGATATCAGCGAATTGAAATTCAGTACTAATAAATTCAAGCACAACATCATTATTTTCAACATGATCTCTAATAAAATGATGTCTGATTTTAATATGTTTGATCCTAGAATGTTGAACAGGATTTTTTGTCAAGCAAATAGCACTGGTATTATCATATTTTATAGGTGTACTGGCCAACTTAATTCCAAAATCTTCAAGTTATTGCTTAATCCACAAGATTTGAGCACAACAACTTCCTGCTACAATATACTCAGCCTCAGTAGTGGATAGTGCAACTGAAGTTTGTTTCTTGCTAAACCATGAGATTAAGTTAAATCCAAGAAATTGGCAAGTACCACTAGTACTCTTTCTATCGAATTTATAGCCAGCAAAATCAGCATCAGAATATCCAGTCAATTCAACAAGTGAATCTTTAAAATACCATAAACCAATATCAATAGTACCAGATAGATATCTAATAATGCGCTTATGGTGGGGACACCGGAGGCACCAGAATAAGATAGAGGCTTTTTAACCCTTTGTGAATTGATCAATAATTTATGAGTCCATCTGTAATAAGGTCTTAGCCCATTTGAGTCAATTTTAGTTGTTATTTGAGTCCTTTGAGTTATTATTTCAGTTCTGTACTAGTCAGCTCATGTTGAGCTAGTTCAGTCCAATGCTAGTCAGCTCATGTTAAGCTAATTTTATTTTTTGAGTCCTATCCAAGCATACTGAAGACTCAAAACCACATCATACAAGTGAAGACCAAGTCCAACCAATTGAAGACATGGAAGTATAGCCCAAGTCCAACCCAGCTTAAAGATTTGAAGACCCCATGAGGAAAATTCAGAAAACCTTGATTCCTTACAGATGCCCTCCAGATGCCCAGATTCCCTTCCAGATGATAAAGTATATTCATAGACCAAGGCATCCATGATTTTACTAGTCCATCTGCATCCTAGCCCAAAGAAATCAAGCCCAAGCCCTTAAGAAGCAAGATACCAGAGAAATTCCTGCTACCTGGCTACCAGGCCACCCCAGCTTCCAGAGGCCCAAGCCCATGCACCCGAGCCCCTTTGGGCTGGCCCCTTGCCGCTCCTAGAAGCCCAACATTCCCCCTTAGGTGTCCTTGGAGTGTTGGCCAAGTCAAGAGAATTTTTAGGGATTTTTCTACCTAATGTTTCCTTTTTTTCTAGCTAGGGTTTGAGAGGGAAAAGGATTCTTATGTAAAGACTAATGTGCCCTTACTTGGAGCCCAAGGTTAAGGGTCTATTTAAAGGACCCTAGCCTCTTGTATGAAGCTAGATTTTTATATATTAAATAAACCTTGAGTTCTTCTATTGCTTTGAGTGATTACCCTGCTGTGTGCATAAAGGGGTTTGAGAGTTCTTCTTCTCGGTGCTGCAACCATCATCTTGCCGCCAGCCAATCTTCTAGAGCCTTGGCCGCCCACTTCAAAATTCCTTTCCCCTTTGATGTTTTCCTTTAATTTCTTGATCTCCTTTGAGTTTTCTAACCCCTGACAGGTTGTTTGCAGATCCTCGAGTTCCTACGAATCCAACGACTCCAGCCATGCCTTAATCGAACCACAGAGTAGAAAGCCGGGTATCCGCGGGTCTTTGGCTCAGTTTTCCAGGCCTCATCTATCGAGGAACGAGAGATCCCTTTACTGCAATCTTCACCGGGAACCTCAGACGTTGTCAGGTACACCCCCTCTACCTCCAATCTTTATATTGTAAAACTTGCCCTAACCGAGGCTTCTCAGCCCCGGCGATCCTTCTTTTGTACTTTTCTAGGTTCTAATCTGCATGCTTGGCTTCAAAAATTCATACAAAATTCTCTACAACTAATTTTGATCTAAAATTCTGGAATTAATCACATAACCCCATATATAAAACATACAAAAAGACTTACAAGCATATTAGTCCCGCATCAGCTTAACAACTATCATATGTGATTCTTTAGGTTCAGACTGATATCTAACACACATGCATACACTGAACATTATATATGGTCTACTAGCAGTTAAGTGCAGTAAAGAGCCAATCATATCTCTGTATAACTTTTGATCTACTGATTTACCATGCTCATCTTTATCAAGTCTACAAGAGGGGCTCAAAGGTGTACCTATTGCTTTAGTAATCTCCATCCCAAACTTCTTTATAATTTCTCTTGTATACTTAGCTTGGTTGATGAAGATACCATCTATAGTTTGCTTGATCTGGAGTCCAAGAAAGAAATTGGGTTCTCCCATCATGCTCATCTCAAACTCACCCTGCATTAGCTTAGCAAACTCTTGACAAAGAATTTTATTAGTAGCACCAAAATGATATCATCAACATATATTTGTACTACTAATAAATACTATCTTTCTTTTCAAAAACAATGTTTTGTCAACATGGCCTCTAGAAAATTCATTTTCAATTAAAAATTTACTGAGTCTCTCACACCAGGCTCTAGGTGCTTGCTTTAATCTATAAAGTACTTTGTGTAATTTAAAAACATGATCAAGATGTGCATGATTTTCAAATCCATGTGGTTGTCAACAAAAACTTTTTTTGTTAAAAATCCATATAGAAAAGCACTCTTAACATCCATTTGAAATAGTTTAAAGTTCATAAAACAAGAAAATGCTAATAATAGTCTAATTGCTTCAAGTCTAGCAACAGGAGCAAAAGTTTTATCAAAATCAATCTCTTCCTCCTGGTTGTAGCCTTTAGCAACTAGCCTAACTTTATTCTTGACAACAATTCCATTTTCATCTAATTTTTTTCTAAATACCTATTTAGTTCCAATAATAGAAACATTAGATGGTCTTTCTATTAATGTCCAAACATTATTTCTATCAAACTGAATTAGTTCATCTTACATGGCATTAATCTAGTTAGGGTCTTTTTCAGTTTCTTCAAAACATTTAGGCTCAAGTTGTGATACAAAATCTATATAATTGCATTCATTTCTAATTGAGGCTCGAGTTCTTACCCCTTTAGATGGATCACCTAGGAATAATTCCTTTTGATGTCCATGAGCATACCTCCACTCCTTAGGTAGATCTTGGTGCTTTGGAGTGTCATCACGTTTCTCATTTTTATCTTGATCTTCTTCACTTGGCTGGGGTTGATCATTCAGCATTAACTTCTAAAGCTTAACAGCACCTGCACATTCATCAGATGTATCCTCTTTTTGGAGGATTTCTTAGTAGATTCTTCAAAAATAACATGCATTGACTCTTCTACAACCAAGGTTCTTTTATTGAAAACTATGTATGCCCTGCTTAATGTGGAGTATCCTAAAAGGATACCTTCATCAGACATTGCATCAAAATTTTCAAGATTATCTTTTCCATTGTTTAAAATAAAACATTTGCAACCAAAAACTCGAAAATACTTTAAAGTTGGTTTTCTTTGATTCCAAAGTTTGTAAGGAGTTTTCTTCAAAATAGGGCAGATTAAAACTTGATTCAAAATGTAACATGCAGTATTAATAGCTTCAACCTAAAAATATCTTGGTAAATCATTTTCACAAAGCGTAGTGCATGCCATTTCTTCTAAAGTATGATTTTTTCTTTCTACTACCCCATTCTGCTGAGGTGTCCTAGGTACAGAAAAGTTATGTTCAATTCCTTTTTCATTACAAAAGTTTCCAAAATCTTAATTTTCAAATTCAGTTCCATGATCACTGCGAATGTAAACAACTAAAACACCTTTTTTATTTGAGACTTTTCAATAAAACTTTATAAAAACAGAAAATGATTCATCTTTGTGTGCTAGAAAGAAAACTCATATAAATCTCGAAAAATCATCCATTATGACTAATCCATATCTCTTGCCTCCTAGACTTGATATTCTAGTTGGTCTAAAGAGATCCATATGAAGCAGCTCTAGTGGCCTACTAGTAGTTATAAATTGACATGCTTGTCAAACTATATCTTTTTCAAAACAAAGTTCAGGTAAATCTCTAACTAAATTTTTTTTGCAAAGTTTTGAAAGTAGAAACATACTAGCATGCCCTAATCTTCTATGCCAAAGCTAAATAGTCTCATTTTTAGTAGAATTAGTTACAACAAGGCATTCTCCAATAGGCAAAGATAGATCATCCAAATCTACCAAATAAACATTACCATGCCTTTTTCCAATGAATTTACTCCATTTATATCTGGAGTAGCAATTATGCAATAAGATGATTTAAAAATGACTTGAAAACCTTTATCACAAAACTGACTAATACTTAAAAGATTGTCCTTCAAACCATCAACTAGAAGTACATTACTAATACAACTAGAAGGAGTTATGTGAACCTTACCAATACCAATAATTTTTCCTTCACCATTCTCCTCGAAGGTTACATTTCCTCCATTTATTGCTTCAAGAGAAGTGAATTGCTTCACATCTCCCGTCATGTGCCTTGAGCAACTACTATCAAGATACCAAAGTCTTTTGCTCTCCTTTGTTACAAGACACACCTATAATAAAAATCAAGCTTTGTTTTTAGTTACCCAAGTCAATTTAGATCATTTAGGGTTAGCACTTAAAATTGTTCCTTTTGGAACCCACACTTTTCCAAAAGAATTGATTTTTCTTAAATTGCATTGGAAAGATTTATGACCTTGCTTCTTACAAGTAAAACATGTTATGCTAGATGATGCAGGAACAAAAAAGTTTTTAAAATACTTTTGTTGTTTCTGTGGTCTATTGCCTAATCCTGCTTCATTGAAAACAGTTCTTTGACTATTCAAAAGTAGGTTCAATTTTTCTGAACTATAAGTAAATTTTTCAACAAATGGCTTCATTTTATCAAGTTCATTTTTGTACTTTACATTTTCTAATTCCAAATCCTTATTTTTCTTTAAAAGATCACCATTTGAAATAACATTCTTTGATCTTTTCAAAATTTCATTCACCATTGTCAAAGCATTGTTTTTCTTTTCCAAAACATCTAATTTAGTTTTCAAATCATTGACTTCATTTAGCAAAGAATTATTTTTAAGAAAAACTATTTGCATGCTTTTTCAACTTTTATTTTCACATAAAATCAGTTTATAATTATGCATAAGTTCATTAAAAGCATTTCTAAGCTCATCGAAAGTAAAATATATTTCGGTATTAGAATTTACCTCATCTTGCTCTTGATGTGCCTTAAATAGAGATTTGCAACTTCTGTCTACTTTTCTTCAAAACTGGAGTCTTCACTGTCATTCCAGGTGGCCATCATTGCTTTCTTTCTTAATTTCTTCCTTGACTTCTTGAGAAGAGGGCAATCGAACTTGTAGTGACCCGGCTTCTTGCACTCGAAGCATGTTGGTATTCCTTCTCCTTTTTTTTTTCCTTTTCTTTCTCTTTCTCTTTTCCTTTTCCTTTTGATTAATACTTCTTTTTGTAAGAAAACTTTCTCCTCTTCATGAATCTTCTGAATTTTCTTGCAAAGAGGGCTTCTTCACCTTCATCTTCCTCTTCTTCTTTGGACTTATCTATTGAGGATTCTTCTTGTATGTTTGATTTGAAAGCAATCCCCTTTTTTTTTTGTCCATGTCCATTAACTTTTGTTTCAAATTCAGCTCATAAGTCATGAGCGATCCAACTAGCTGCTCTAGAGGTAGTTTGTCAATGTCCTTGGCTTCTTGAATTGCGGTCACCTTCGGGTCCCATGATGTTGGAAGTGACCTGAGGATTTTATTCACAAGATCAGCATTAGACATTACTTTCCCTAGACTTCTCATTCCATTTACAATATTTGTAAATCTAGTGTACATGTCAGTGATTGACTCATTAGGTTCCATTCAAAATATTTCATAAGTATGCACTAACATGTTCACCTTAGTATTCTTCACTTGATCGGTATCCTCATGGATAACTTCAAGTGTGTCCCATATTTCTTTAGCTGAAGTGCATGTAGATATCCTATTGAATTCACTACGTTCTAATGCATAATAAAGGAGATTCATTGCCTTAGCATTGATTTCAGTTTGCTTAATATCGTTTTCATCCCAATCTTCTTCGATCTTTGGGATGGAAACACCATTAACCACAACTGAAGGAATATGAGCACCTTTATCTATAACTCTCCACAAACTATAATAAATAGAATGCATATGAATTCTCATCCTAGTTTTCCTATCTGTATAATTTGATCCATTGAAAAATGGAGGTCTATTTGAGACTTGACCCTCAACTACACTAGTACCAATAGGGGCTGCCATAGATCTTTACTCAAGGCAGTAAAGCCTACACATTGAGAATAGGGCTTTGATACCACTTGTTGCCTAGTAAGCAATCCAAGAGGGGGTGTGAATTGGGTCTCTAAAAAGTATTTACTTGATATAATGCAATCCAATTCAAAAATTAAGCAAGGTACTAAGAATTCAAATATAATGCTCTTAAATAAAAGTGCAGCATAAATAAAGTGCAATAAATGAAAAGCAAGTAGAGAAATCAATCAACCACAAAGACCAAGAAATATAGAGGCTCGGTGCTATCCAATGCACCTACATCCACTCCCCAAGATCCCCTTGGGAATTCACTATAATCACACCGATTATAGTTGATTAGTTTTCCAAACTCACTAATCAAAATCCCAACTTGTTTTCACAAGGCCAACAAGTCAAAACCTCACTTGGTTTTACGGGCTAACCAAGAACTTAAATGGATTTAAGGCTTAACACAAACCTCCCTTGGTTTTCCAGGCTATCCAAGAACCTAATTGATTTTCTAAGGCTCACCAATAACCTCCCTTGGTTTTACACTAGGCTAACCAAGAACCTTTACAATAAATAAAGTTTTGAAGTAGAGAAATAATATAAGCTTTCTAAACAAAAGCGTGTATCTCTTTGAAGCTCAATGTAGAGGTGCTTTGAACTTGTTGAAGCCTCCTGAATGCTTAAGAATGGATGATCTTCAATGCTCTTGAAGGCTCTTGAATGCTTGGAGGCTTGCTTTTTTTTGAGAGTGGTTGAATCTTCAATGAATAGGAGTTAAAGCTCTCTTTTCTTCTCTCTTAAATGCTCTTATTTTATTCTCATCAATAATTATGAATTATCCTTCTTTTTATTTAATTTAGAGCATGTAAATACCTTCCTAAGGCCTCAAATCCATTTTCTAGCCATTAGACTTGAAAATCTAGCCATTGGAGGGCAAAAGGGTCAAGTTCTACATTTCAAAAACTAGCCGTTACTGTTCCCAGAACTCCATGTGTCGACACTTCAGGCTGTGAGTCGATACTTTAGGTCGACACTTGATCTTCTTGAGTCAACACCCAGTTCAAAAATCTTCAATCTGGCTCTCTGGAAATCTCAGATGTGTTGACACTTCCTCAGATAAGTCGACACTTTGAGTCGATACTATGCTTCCATGTGTCGACACTTCTGCAGTTCTTCATTTTCAGCAAGTTCTCTGGCTTGAAAATCTCAGGCGATGAGCTGATCCATGCATCGACACTTTGTGTCCATGTGTTGAAACTTTAGCCATGCCATCTGAACCATTCTTTGCATATCGGCTTGAGTCGACACTTCACTTCCATTTGTCGACACTTATTGTCATGTATCAATACTTTGAGTCAACACCTCTCTAAGATCTTTACAAAAAGTCTAAACTTGTGCTAAAACATATTTGTACTTCACTCAATTGACCATATAAGCAATCTTTGATTGTCCAAGTGCTTTTGAGCAGATCTTTTCATCCAAACTTGGCATACTTCAATCAAATAAACTTCTTTAAATTTGTGAGCACCTTTTTCAATAAAAACACACTTCAAGGAAATCATTAATACTTAACTTATACTTAACCATTTTGCTTATCATCAAAATCAATAACATAGTTAACACCAATGGTCTACAATGACAAATCCACCTAAGAAGAGTACAAGACTTTGTAAATAAGGGATTTGGATAACCTTTGAAGATGCTAATGCATGATTGAACATTAAATGAGCTTGTGAGCAAGTAAGCATAAGAACAACATTTAAGTCAGACTTCAAGTCTTCACCAACTCCAATCAGAAGCTTGAAGCACTTATTGAGAAAGAAGAAGAAGCCATTGAAGTGCATTAAAGTGCAATTAAGAAGGCTTCTCTTGAGCTGCAATTGCAACCATCAGATAACTTATGTTTGTCATTAGTTGCTTACTTTCTTTTAACTCTTTTATGAGTTTGTGGGTTATTGGAGAGCCTGGTTTAAAAACCAAGTATGGGTTGTTAGCGATCCCATTTTAAAACTAACATCGTAAGGGTTTTTTGTGAGCTCGGTCAAAACCAAGGTTAGGTTCTTAGTGATCCTATTCAAAACCAAGTTGGGTTCTTAGTGATCCTATTCAAAACCAAGTTAGGTTCTTGGTGATCTTGTTGAAAACCAAGTATTGCATTTTGGATTGTAAGCCTAGTAAAATAATCCAACTGTATTCCGGTAGTGAATTTAGTGGAAATCCCAAGTGGTATCTTGGATAGTAGACGTAAGAGCGAGGGTGCTCCGAACCACTATAAATTTGCTATGTTTGCATTATATTTTTTCTGTTTATGTTTGCTTCCACTTTCAATTATTTGAAACACAGGACCTCCATACTAAAGTAGATTTAAAAGAGCATAATCTATTTAAATCTTTTAATTTATTAATTCACCCCCCTCTTGGGAAGCCACCTGGGCAACAACTGTCATCAGAGTAGAGTCTCTGAATTTCAATTAGAGTAAAGATTGATGGCTTATCCCATGAGTACTTCCTTGGTCGAAGGCCAATCCACTAATAGACCTCCACTGTTCATTGGTATGAATTATTCTTACTGGAAAGCTAGAACGAAGATATACATTCAAGCAATTAATTTTCAGTTATGAAAGGTCATTCTTAAGGGTCCACAAATACCCATTATTAAAGTTGATGGCATGCATGTCCCAAAACCTGAAGAGGATTGGGATGATCACGACATAAAAATGGGTGAACTGAATGCCAAAGCCATGAACTTACTTTATTATGGTTTGGACACAAATGAGTTCAATCGAATTTTTGTTTGCTTATCTATAAAAGAAATTTGGGACAAACTTGGACCCATGAAGGAACTTCCCAAGTAAAGACCTCAAAAATCAATTTTCTAGTACATAACTATGAATTATTTAAGATGGACCAAAATAAAACTATCTCTACCTTGTTTTCATGGTTTACAGATATTATTAACAGTTTGAAAAGTCTTGGCAAGGTTTATTCTAATGCTGACTTAATTCAGAAGATTCTAAGATCACATCCATACAGATGTGACCCCAAAGTAACTTCCATCTAGGAAGCAAAAGATCTAAATACATTAGCTCTGGATGAACTACTGGGTTCTCTCATCACACATGAACTGGCCATGTAGCATAGGAATGAAGATGATTAGAAAAAGAAGAAAACTATTGCCTTCAAAGCTGCATTGGAATCAAAGAAACAAGATGAGAAATTAGAAGATGACTGCTGCTCCTCCGAAGATGACTTAGAAGATGAAGATATAGCTATGGCCATGAGAAAATTTAGAAGGTTTATGGGAAAGAAGAAAGGAAGATACTTCAGGAAGTTTCACAAGAGAGGTGAACACGGTAAGGACAAAGAAAGAGAAAAAGAAAAGGATCAAATGCCCACATGTTATGAGTGTAAGAAATCAGGGCATATTCGTCCTGATTGTCCTTTGCTAAAGAAAACATTGAAGAAGAAGAAAAAGAAAGCTATAGTTGCAACTTGGATCGACAGTGAGGAGTCGACTTCAACAGAAGAAGAAGAGACCATAGAAACTACCAATCTATGCCTTATGGGTCTCGAAGATGAAGTAATGTCCCTTGAACCTGAAGCTAAATTTACTTTTGATGAACTAAATTTTGCATTCCATGATTTGCTTTCTGAATTTAAAAAGGCTGGAATATAAATTAGAGCTTTAAATAACAATAATGACTCTTTATTAAAAGAAAAGGAAGAGATTTTAGAAGAGAACAAATTATTGCAAAAAAAATTAACTGTCTTTTCTTAAAATAACAAAGCTTTAGAAATTGGGAAAAATCTATATCTTGAGAAAAACAAAGCTTTGATTGATGAAAATAATGATTTGAAAAAGGAGATGGAAAAACTCAAGCCATTGGTTGAAAAGCTTACTTTATGTTCAAATAAGCTTGAGTTGATTTTGAAAAAGCAAAGAATTTCAAGTAACAAGGCTAGAATCAGTTATAATTCTCCGAATTCAAATGGAATTTCAACTACTAGATTTGTATCCTCAAAAGCATTTGTACCAAAATCTATTTCTCAAAATGCTTTTGTATCACATGCTTCTACATCTACATCACATGCTTCTACATCTAGAACTTCAAAGTTTACATCTTTTCAAAATACTAGAATTGTTTGTTATGCATGTCATGGGGTTGGACACAATTTTTTTCAAAACAATTTGTTAAAGAAAAATAGAAATGCAAAGAATGGAATTAGAAAGATTTGGGTTTCCAAAGGAACCATCTTTGCTAACCTGCAAGGACCCAAGGTAGCTTGGGTACCTAAAAGAATTGCTTGATTGTTTTGCAGGAATGTCTTGCAGCCCAAAAAATGAAGAAAAGATGGTATCTCGATAGTGGCTGTTCAAGACATATGATGGGTGACAAGGATCAATTCATAACCCTAGAGATGAATGAAGGAAGTTTGGTAACTTTTGGTGATAATGGCAAGGAAAAAATAATCAAAATTTGTAAGATCAAAATAACCCCCTCTACTTTTATTAAAATGTATTGCTAGTAGACAAATTGAAGCATAACTTGTTAATATTAGTCAATTATGTGATAAAGCTTCAAGGTCGTCTTCGAATCATCTATGTGTATAGTAACAAACTCACTTGATTCTAGTAACAAATTCATTGGACATAGACTTGGAAATATCTATGTAGTAGATCTGAATGATCTAGCCATGTTTAGTAGTTCCAATCTAGTAGCAATGAATGCTAAGACCAAAGAGTCTTGTTTACTTTGACATAGATGATTAGGTCATGCTAGCATGCATACTATTTCCAAATTGATTTCCAAGAATCTTGTTAGAGGTTTACCTAAATTTAAAGTCGATTTTGAACATGTTTGCAATGCTTGCAAAATGGTAAACAAACTAAGATAAGTTTTGAATCCAAAAATATGATTTCAACTTCTAGACCCCTTGAGCTACTTTACATGGGTTTATTTGGACCAACTAGGATCACAAGCCTAGGTGATATGAAATACACACTTGTGATAGTAGATGAATTTTCAAGATTTGCATGGATCTTATTTATTGGACATAAAGATGAAACTTTTAAAGTTTTTCAAAAATTTTACAAAAAGATTTTAAATAAGAAAAACCTTTTAATTGTTTCTATTAGAAGTGATCACAGCACGGAATTTGAAAATCAATTTTTTTGATGTTTATTGCACAGAAAATAGCATTAATCATAACTTCTCCGCTCCAAGAACACCTTAACAAAATGGTGTTGTAGAGAGAAAAAATAGGACTTTGGAAAAGATGGCCCTAACAATGTTATGTGAAGGCAATCTTCCAAGGTACTTTTGGGCAGAAGTGGTGAACACTAATTATATTTTAAACCGTGTTTTGATACGTCCAATTTTGAAGAAAACCTCTTATGAGCTTTGGAATTAAAAGAAATCAAATATTAATTATTTTCATGTTTTTGGTTATTAATGCTTTATGCTGATAATGGAGAAGATAATCTAGAAGAATTTGATGCTAAATCTGATAAAGTAATTTTTCTTGGTTATTTAATACATAGCAAAGCATATAGAGTATTTAATAAAAGAACATTGATTGTAGAAGAATCAGTACATGTTATGTTTGATGAAACTAACCCCTCACCTTCAAAGACAGAAGAGTTCATGGATAATGATGTAGGTAAACTTAAAAAGGAAATGGAAGATATGAGCATACAAGAGAGACCAACTCAAGAAGGAGAAGAGATGGTAAGTAAAGATCATGCTGATCTACCATGAGAAAGGAGGTATGTAACTTCTTATCCAAGAGATTTAATTATTGGTGATCCCTCTCAAGGTGTTAGGACTAGGTCATCACATAGAGATACACATGATTACCTAGCATTTATATCACAAATAGAGCCACATAGTTTAGAAGAGGTTGAAAATGACCCAAACTGGATGTTGGCCATGCATGAAGAACTAAACCAGTTTGAAAGAAATAATGTGTGGACTTTAGTTGATAGACCATCAGACCATCCCATAATAGGAACTAAATGGTTCTATAGAAATAAACTAGATGAACAAGGTAATGTAGTTAGAAATAAAGCTAGATTAGTAGCCAAAAGGCACAACCATGAGGAAGGAATTGACTTTAATGAAACCTATGCACCCGTAGCAAGACTAGAGGCCATAAGATTACTACTTGCATTTGCTTACTACATGAATTTCAAACTTTTCCAAATGGATATAAAAGTATATTTTAAATGGTTTTATATCAGAAAATGTTTTTGTAGAATAGCCACCAGGTTTTGAAAGTCATGTCTTTCCTAATCATATTTTTAAACTCAATAAAGCAATGTATGGACTTAAACAAGCACCTAGAGCCTCATATGATAGATTGAGCAAATTCTTACTTGAAAATGATTTTATAAGAGGAAATGTTAATAAAAATTTTTTTATCAAAAAGAAAAATAATGACATGTTAGTTGTACAAATTTATATTGATGATATTATATTTGGAGCAACTAATGAAAATCTTTGTAAATAATTTGCTGAATTGATGCAGGGTGAATTTGAAATGAGTCTGTTGGGTGAACAAAATTACTTCCTTGGACTTCAACTAAAATAAACAAAAGAAGTGATCTTCAAAAACCAAGCCAAATACATCAAAGAAATCATCAAGATGTTTGGTATGGAGACAAGCAAAGAAGCAAACACATCCATGAGTCCTACCTACAGATCAGATAAAGATGAAGATGGTAGCAACATTGATCAAAAACTCTATCGAGGTATGATCAGATCACTATTGTACTTAATTGCTAGTAGACCTGATATCTTGTTTAGTGTATGGGTTTGTGTTGGATTTTAATCTAATCCTAAAGAATCACATATGCTTGTAGTAAAAAGAATCATAAAATATCTAAGAGGAATAAGTAATTTAGGTCTATAGTATTCAAAGCAATCTTCATTTAATTTAATTAGTTTTTAGATACTGATTATGGTGGATGCAAAATTGATAAAAAAGTACTAGTGGTACATGCCAATATCTAGGGTTAAAATTAATCTCATGGCACTATAAGAAACAAAACTCTATAGCACTATCTACTGCTGAGGCAGAGTACATAGCTACTGGGAGTTGTTGTGCTCAAGTGCTTTGGATTAAATAGCAACTAGAAGACTTTGGTATTTTATAATCTAAGATTTCTATCAAATGTGATAACACAAGTACTATTAATTTGTCAGAAAATCTAATTCAGCATTCTAGAATAAAGCATATAGAGATTAGACATCATTTTATTAGGGATCATAATTTAAATGGTGATATTGTGCTTGAATTTGTTCCTACTGAAAATCAACTTGCTGATATTTTCATTAAACCTCTTAACTTAGATAGATTTCAATTGATTAGAGGTGAATTAGGTCTGTGTGACCCTTTTAAAAAACTTGACCTAAATTCTTCAAAACTAACGAAACATTATCTAGAATGCCTCTTTTATCAAATTAAGGATAATGACCACTTCTCTTAGTGTATATCTTTTAGTTGAGACCATTTTTGAACTATTTGGAACCTTTTATGGAGTTTTGTTTTGAGTCGACTCAAGCTACAGTGCTCAAGTCGAGCCAACTCAAATTTCGAGTTAAGCATTTTTATATAAAATTTGTAGAACCCTTCTTAGAGCTGTAAGTTCATTCAAACCCTAGCAGAGCTCTTGTTTACTCTCTCCAAGCTTTGAATCACAAATTCCTACCCTACATTCTCCCAAAATATATTCTATCTAAACCTAATTGGTCCTAATGGCTCCGAAGAAGGCTATCGGCAAGAGATCTCGATGAGTTAAGCCTATTGTTGAAAGAGAAAGAAGAACAAAGAGAAGGCAAGAAGACCCGACTCGGACAGATGAAGTGGAAGAACAGGAAGATAATGAGGAAGACCAAAATCCATCACCCGTGTAGCCATGACCGATCCTAGGGTTTTCGAACTGATGAAGAATTATCCTAGGGTTTTCGAACTGATGAAGAATTTTATACCAAATCCTAGGGTTTCCGAATTGATGGAGAATTATCAGACTTTTAGTTAGAGTTCCTAATATGCTAAATTTTAGAAAATTAGGGTTTTGGTAAAATTAATTAAAAATTTTTAAAATTATCATGATAGAATAGAGTACATGACATGCAATTTTTATAGAAAAATAAATTTTCTAAGATGCCAAAATAAGATAAAACCTAGACACCTAATGCAGTGGATAGGATGCAGAAATTAGGGTTTATGAATGCAAAGCAGATAAAAACTATCCTAAATCCACTCTGATACCAAACTGATGTGGGATGACTTTAAGATTGCTAATGATGCAGGGAAAATAGTATACTAAATTTTTTTATGATTTTTATGATTTAGGTTTGTAGGCTAAATTTCTAAATAAGAGTAAGAATTAGCAAGAAGAATAGCAATGCATAGAATCATCATGATCGCAGGCAAACTCATGCAAAAATAATAAATTCTAGGACCTAAGAATTGAGAAACTCCTAGATTAGGATAGTTTATCTTCATCAAAATAGATATCAAGAGAAGGAAAGGTTTCTTACCGGTCAGAGATTATAAATTTAGTAATTGAAGGGATCACTCACACTGTGATTGGAGTCTAGAAGAAGAAGCTTCAGTTCCTTGAATTAGATGGCTGATCTGGACTCAATCTGAAATACAGGACTCAAAACTGGACTAAGGTTGAGGGTTGAGACAAATCAACTAACCTTAACTTTTTTTACAAGACTCAATCTTAATTGATTACAAAATTTCCAAAACTTTGACACATGACTAAGTAAACCATATGGAATCTAGTGATCCGTGTCTGATCCTGGTGTCCCCACCAATTTTGGGAGTTGAGCATTAGGCCAAAGGCATTCCAATGTTGGCCCAGTCAAATACTTTCGATCACTAAATTTTCACATCCCGGCTAAAGGGTTTCAGGAGATGAGAGTCGGGGTAAATGCTTTCCAATGCTAGCCTAGCTAAAGGCTTCTAGCATTGAATCTTTACATCTTGGCCAAAGGCTTTTGGGATATCAAACAAGAAGATCTTTTAGGTCACCATTCATGAGTGCTTGAAGGTGGAATGTTTGGTTAGTGGATGGCGTCCAATCCCAGGAATTTTGGATTACTTTCCAGAGCCTGGAGTTCATTTATGACACTACTTGGTCAGGTATTCCACTGGATCTTAATGCTACTTTTTCGGTAAGGAAATAAGATTTCATCAGGAAAACTCGCCATGCCTACCATTCTTTTTAGGGATTTTTAATTACAAAGGGAGGTTCCTGTCCATTGATAATCGACCATCGACTAGACCAACCTTTGTCTGGATCCTTTATAAGTAAGACGTATGGGGTCTTGATGCAGAACTAAAATGCATGCATAATTATTTTTGTATTTTTATAGGTTAAGTTATGCATCTAAATTCCGAAGATCAGGCCTCAAATCTACATAGAGAGTTTTATGCAAAATAAAAAGCAACAACATGCAAAATAGAACCTAAAAAGTAATAGAAAAGAGGACCGCCGAGGTTGAGAAGCCTCGGTTAGGCTAGTTCCCCTTCAATAATGCTACTGTCAAGCAGAGGGGATATACTTGACAACGATTGAAGCACTTGATAAAGAATGTATTAGAAGAGATCACTCTCACTCCCGGATGCGACCTGGATGATCAAGTCAAAGACTCGCGGATTCTCGACTTTCAACCCGGTGATCCGATCGCTACCCGGCTCAAATCAATGGATTTGTAGGCTTCGAGGGACCTACGAATCACCTGTCAAGGGTTAGAAAACAAGGCAAGGATGAAGAAATAAGTTTAAAGTAGCAAGTGAAAGAGAGGGTTTGATGTGGGCGGCCAAGGCTTTGAGAAGTGGCTTCTAGGGTTTGAGGGTGGCTGGAGATTGGGCACAGGAGAGGAGGAAGGAGGGGCTCACACAGAATCCCCTTAGCACATAGCAAAAGCACACAGCAAAAGCACATAGCAGATATGAAAACTTAATAATATTCATTCAAAAGTGTTTCATACAAGAGAGGAGGGCTTCTTTTATAAACTCATAAGCTTGCCCCCCAAGTATGGATAGAAAGGTCTTTACGTAAGAATTTCATTCCCACCCAAACACTAGCTAGAAAACATGGAAACTCCTTAGCCCTCTTTCCCTCAAATTTCTCCTCTCTTTCTTGCCTTGGTTGGCCAAAGGAGGTGACCCTAGATGGCAGACCAAGGGGTGGTAAGCAAAAGAATGTGGCGCCCCTTGGTTTCTCTCATGGGCTTTGGCTGGCCCATTTTGCTTCAGGCTGCGGTCCAGGGCTCCAATCTGCTCCAGGGTTCCAGGGCTTTGAGTTTTTCCTGCTGGGCCTTCCATGGTCTTCATAACTTCAAACTGGGTTGGTCTTCACTTGTACTAACTTGGTATTGAGTCTTCATTGGACTTGGGCTAACATATATAGGACTTAGAAAGAAAACTAGCTCACCATGAGCTGACTATTACAGGACTCAAATAATGAAAATGACAACTCAAATAGGCTAAGCGCTTAATATAAATTGGACTCAAACACTATTAAGTAATCCATAGAGGGTTTAGGAGCCTTTGTCTTATTCTGGTGCCTCTGGTGTCTGCACCAGGTCTCATCCCCGCATTGCCTTTACTTATTTCTCCTAGCTTTGTTGGGTTTCGGTGATGCAACGGAAGCATGGATTTCAAGGATATAGGCAATTTTCTCCTGAGCTAATATAATTCTTAGGTTCCTTAACCAATCCACATAATTTGGATCGGTCAACTTATTGGCATCCAAGATGCCCCGTGGTGAAAGAGTAGAAGCCATAATGTAATAATCTACAGTATGTAAAGAACAACTATAAGCAGACCACTCATGATGATATTCACAATTAGATAAGGACTTTTGCATCTAATTATGTCTTCCACTATTTTTTATCGAATACCATAACCCTCAACCATGGTAAGCGAGAAACCCTCCCAGGGCTTTCTTAGTGGGACTGAGATCCCAATTCCTTATAAATGCCTTGTGTGTACACAACAAACACTTATAAGTTCAAGGGTAGGAAATGACCATTTCCAATTGCATCCCTTGCAATTCTCAACTTAACTTTTGCCTCTAAGATACTTATAGCCTTATGTGTACACAACAAACCATAATGTCTTAGTTTAGTCGGACCCTTCATTTCCATATAGCCATGATTAAATAATGTTGTCCTTATGTGTACACAACAAAGCAACATTATCGTCATGCTATAAAGCACTAGGTGCACCAAGACAAATTTTATACCAAATGCTAGAGCAAGCCCTGTGTGTACACAACAAACCTACTATAGTGTTGACATAAATTTGGCTTAGCATGAAGGAAGGTAATTTATAGTGTGCTTAATCAATTAGCATTTCCAATTTATGATTTAAATGCGACCACATTGGCCAAGTAATTGGGAGAGATGAGGGGGTCTCCCCGTTGCTTTCCATAGAAACCAATTAAATTGGCCAGGTAAGACAATGGAACCAATTAAAAACCTCATTCCTTTTACCTTCCCAGAACCACTTTGCCTAGACACCAATTGGCCAATCGAATCCTAATCGAATTTGCATCATGATTAACTTATACTATGACTAAATATAATTTTATAAGGGCTTTGATGGTCTCTTACACATCCATGACATCATAAAACCTAACATTCATGACATCATCATGTATTCAGAACCATACACATATGACATGATATTCATTCCATCATTCGAGCATATTAACCCTAATATGCATACCATAAGCATGATTGTAATATCAATCCATTGACCTCACTTGTTCATGGGATATGGCCATAGCAGCACCCCTACATATCATAGGAGAACCCATTAAATGGGAAGAGAGAGCCATGAAACCCTAAATAACTCGTTTGATCGGACGGCCATGGGACTAACCCAATCTGAAGCAGTTACTAGGATATAACATATTTAAAATATGTGATTGAATTAATCAAGCATAGAATCATATAATCATTCAATATATAATTGAACCTTATTTAGCGACATGCATCAGAATATGATTCCCATATATGATCACATTCATTATCATTTAAGCATATTCAATTGACCATTAATTGAAAGTAATAAGAGGGCTCTTATACCACTATTGAGTTTCAGTGATGCAGCAGAAGCATGGATTTCAAAAATTTTTATTTTGAAACTCCAAGAACTTGAAACCCTAAGCCCAAGATCCCTTATTCATTACAATTAACAAGTCATTCAATTAGAGCTTGGAAAAATACTTGGAATGCTAATTCCTTCTTCTTTCCACTAGGCACACAAGTGCATGTGATGGGGATATTAAGTCAACTTTAGTTCACTATGGGTCCCTGAATTTTGAGTCCCTTAGCCATTTTTCAAATTTTGTCTTTGAGTCAAATAATCAAGTGCTATTAGCCCTTTGAGTCCTGTAAGTAGGGCTTGAGTCATTGAAGTCATCTGGAGTCCTGTAATAAGGTTTAAGTCATGAAAGCCCAGTTATGTCCTGTGATTAGGGTTTTCATTCACTTTAAGTCCTGTAATGAGAGCTTGGCCCATTAAGGCCCATGTTAGTTCTTTTGAATCCTGCTTTAGCCCTTGATATCATTGAGTCTTGTATTCAGAGTTTGATTCATGCCATTAAAGTTTTGGATCAGTTTTTGGGACATGTTTGGATCAGTGAGCCTCGTTGGTCAAGTCAGCTCATTTTGAGCCTTAAGTCAGTTAAGTCCTGTACTTTTAATTTTTCGAGTCAAGTCCAGTTTAGCAAAAGGAGACTCAAGCTAGTGAAGGATCCCAACCAGTGTACCACTTCAGTAGCTGCATGGAGTCCTAGCCACACCTTGGATTGCACCACACTAGGATTACATGGAGGATCATAGAAGTCGACCCATGCATAAAGATTTGGTGTCCACATGCTAGCACACCCTTCCACCCTGCAGGCATGCCAACTCCACATGGCATCAAGCTAGGAAGGAATGTCAAATGGATATACTTCAATCCTGCAAATCATGGAGGCTTGTCTTGGAATGATGTGGGCCTTCCCAAGCCCAAGATGGAATATGTTTGGCACCCCATGGTCCCCCCCCTTTTTGGCCACCCCATACATACCATAATTGGAGGGATTTTGTTTTGGAATATGTTTGGATTCTAACATGTATTCTAGAGATGCAATAGGAAGGTGTTGGGCACCCCTTATCATGAGGTTTTTTTATGTATTCCATTACTTTGGTCCTAAGTAATGAACATCTATATAAAGGACCCCTTTCATGTACTTTGAGGATGATATTATGATTAATGAAAAAATTCTTGAGTCTCTTCTCAATTGTCCTTTGCCTTTATGCATCGAGCTCCATGAGGGAGTACACTGCCTTTGCTCTTTGAGCATTGAGGGGTTTGAGGCCCTAGTTACCAAACCTTAGCTGCCCTGTTTCTTCCAGCCCAAAGATGCCCATCATCAACCCATCCTTGCCACCACCTGCTTCCTCTCTCTTTCATATTTTCTTCAGCCATCTAGCCATCTTTTTTATCATTTTCTAACCCTTTTTTGGTGTTTTGCAGATCCCTCAAGTTTCACGTGAATCAGAATCCTTTTGCCTAGCTTTCAAGCTAGTGGATAGAAAGTCGACGGATCCATGGGTCTTCAACTTGATCTTCCAGGCCGCATCCGGGAGTGTGGAGTGATCTCTTCATAGAAACAGCTGCAAACATTGCCAAGTACACACCTTCTAGCCCTCTAGATCGAGTTATTATAGAAGAGCTTGCCCTACCGGGTTTTCTTAGCCCTGACGGTCCTATTTTTTATCTCTTTTGAGGGTTATTTTTGCATGCTTGTGGTCTATAATTTCTATAGGATCACTCTTTTGTCTATTTGACTTGAAATTTGGGAATTAAAATCTTAACTTAGTGCTAAATCTATGAAAATTCCCTTGCATGCTAATTAGTCCCGCATCATTTGATATCAGAGCAAGTTTAGGGCTTAGTTTTCATCTTCTAAAATCCTTTCTTTAAAAAGTTCATGCCTCCTGAGTAGGGTATACGTGTGAAAACCGCATATGCTATTTGTCCATGGGAGTAATGAGCCAAGGTCGGACGTGAATTCTTTATAGCAAGGTCGGATGATTTATTTGGGCATATTTTAGTTTCTTTTGCATGTTAATTTCTGCATCCTATAATTCTTGTATATGCTCTATTCATTTAATTGTTTTTGCATATAAGTAGCTCAAAAAAATTTTATTCTTGTTTTTATAGATTCATAATATTTACTACTATTTTTCAAAACTTTTTCATGATTTAATTCGGCTTTTAGGTCTTCTTCATGTCTGATTTTCTGCCTAGAAAGTTTCTGCACCTAGAATTTCAGCAAGTAGTAATTTAAGCATGTTTAGGGTTTTGATTGCATAATCTTTGCATATTTTAATTTTTCTGCATATTTCCTGCACATTAGGTAATTTTTTTCATATTATGTTTCTGCTAAAAATACAGTAAAACAAAAAAAAAATAGAAACCCTAATTGAGTTTTCATATGTGTGCCATCGTATGCATAAAAGATTTTAAGGGCAATTCTACTATGTCAAATTGGGGGAGGATTTGATCACCTCTCCTTAGCCTAAAACAACTCCCCTTGCATTCAAACCAAGCCCAATTTAAAATCCAGTAGCAACCTAAAGCAATTTAGGGACACCAATAGGTCGGGTTCGAACCATGTGGGAATACTAGTGTACCCAATACCTCACCTATTACTGGAAGCGGGTGTCTAAGGCTAAAGGTCCAAAGGCAAGCATCCTAAGCGAACTAGTGGTTCCTTAATTGGGTCCCTGCAAAAGCAGGGCAGGCCTCCCACCACCCCACCTCTTACCTGGCCCGTGGAAGGATTAGGTGTTGTGTTGTGTGTAAGTTGAGTTGACCCATTCTATTTGGGCTCTAGGTCTAAGAAATCATAGTCGATTTGTACTTGAGTCTTGCATGTGTACTAGGTCAGGAGTCTCATATCATCCACCACACCCACAGTCGGCTGAATCCATGAATAATTCTAATCTTAGAGTCCAAATAAGAGCCCTCATTGAGTAGATGGCCCAATCATTTACCCAGATGAACCAAAGGATGATCCAAGTGGAGACTCGGGTAGAAGACCGCAGGGCCCATGCCAAAGTTAGCCCCCTTAAGGTCGATATTAGACCTGACTCTCTTGAACCCCATAGGCCTGATCGAATAGGTGAACATCCTTTGACCTATGAAGGAGCCCATAGGATCCATGTTGAATTCAAATCCCCTAGGCCCAGTACCTTTGATCCACGAGCTTATCATCATGATCTTGCCCCTGAGTCTAACCCTAAAAGCCCATACCCATACTTGGTGGACCCAGAGGAAAGATACTGTAGGCACACCCAACCTTATGCACCCACTTTCGATGGAAGCCTAGATCTTAAGGTGTATATTGATTAGGAGGAAAGCATGGATTGATATTTTGAGTGGAATGAAATGTCGGAGTTAGGAAAGGTTAACTTTGCTACACTTAGGCTAATCCGACATACCAGGAGATACTGGGAAGTTATTGAGGATGAATGTTATCAAAGAGAAGATGAAATACTTACTTAGAGATCCATGAGAAGTAGATTAAGAGAAAAGTACCTAGGTAGATTTTATGAGCACAAACTTTTGGACCAATGGTACAAATTGAGACGGGATTATAAAGCTATCTGAATACAGTGACCAATTTAATGAGTTTATTAGGAGATGTAACATAGTTGAACCTGAGTCAAAGGTCATAGCTAGATTTTGAAATGGCCTATGTAAGGACATCCAGTGGGAACTATTCTATTGGAGAATTTATGACCTGGATGATACCTATCGACTTGCTAGGGAATTCGAGTCATGTTAGAGGGAACCCATGAACTATCGAGTTAAGCCGAGCAGGATTAGTACCTTTGAACCCAAACCCAACCCTAGGGAATTCGAGTCATGTCAGAGGGAACCCATAAACTATCGAGTTAAGCCTAGCAGGATTAGTACCTTTGAACCCAAACCCAACCCTAGTCGACTTCTTTTAGACCAACCAACTCCTTCTATCCCATTAGTTCATATGAATGATAGGAATGAGGAACCTGAAGAAGAGAAACAACAGAGTGAACCCACTGAGGACCTAATAGAAAAAGATCCTGAACCCACCATAGAATTTGAAGAAGAAGTGACTAAGCCAAGATCAAACATAGTTGATGAAAGTGATGGTTCACCAGAATTGTCCACTGAGGAGGTCTTGGAACAAATACCTAAGGAACAATCCCAGGAAGTAAACATTATTTTAGAGGACTTTCAAGATAAACTTTCCAAAGACCTTCCTGATGACCTTCCACCATTAATGGATTCCCAACCTACTCTAGAACTAGTGCCTATAGACCACTCTAATGCCAAACATGTGGTTAGGACAAGCACCTAGTAAATTTCCTTAAGCATAGGAGCCTGTTGAAACATGTCCACCTTAAGGACTTCCATGCTACAATCCATGTCCTAAAGTTCTAGAGAGGATATTTATTGCCCCTAGGAAACTTACTATACCCATACCAGAGGACTTTCAGGTTTTATGATTCCCAGAAAATTTAAAGCTTGAAACCTGAAAGGTGGATTGAATATTGGGTCTACATCTTTAACATAGGGGACAAAGTAAGTATAGAGGATGAAGTGCTACCTGATTTTAAGTCTGAAAGATCCCTAGGCCTAATCCCACTGTTCACACATGCAAATCTCTTTGCACAACATCTATATCAGGACATTAGCATTCACTTGAACACTGATAATAACATGGATAATTCTCGAATTCAAGTCAAAGAGTATGTTGAGGGAGATCATGTAGAGATTAGGTCTAGACCTGAATGGGTTCCATTGGGAGCCATGAAGAAACTACATGCTTGTGAAATTGGACCCTTATAAGTGATAAGGATAGTTGACCCTAGTGCCTATGTGCTTAAGTCACCACCGGATTTTGGCATTAGCTCGACTTCCAATATCTTGAGCCTAGTTTTGTCTAGGGAACCAGCAATGACACCTAGTGAGATTTTTGGACCTCACCCTATTCTTGAGAGAGAAACCTTACCTGAGTGTCCATAAAATTGCCCTGGAAAAGGAATACAGTCGAGCATGACCTGGATGGCCAAGCTGTTATGAACCGCGACCTAGGCTATCCATATCATTTGTTCCAATGGCTAGGCCGATCAGACTCTGAGGGTTCATGCGACACCCAAGAGGATCCGCAACACCAAAACCCAACCCTTTTAACCATACCAGACAGACCCTTGCTCGACAGGGTCGAGCTTCTCCCATCCTTGGAGAATTGATGGGGACATTAGGTTAACCCTAGTTCACTATGGATCCCTAAATTTTGAGTCCCATAGCCAATTTTAAATTTTGTATTTGAGTCAAATAATTAAGTCTTGTTAGCCCTTTGAGTCCTGTAAGTAGTGATTGAGTCATTGAAGTCATCTGGAGTCATGTAATAAAGGTTAAGTCATGAGAGCCCGGTTGTGTCCTATGATTAAGGTTTTCATTCACTTTGAGTCCTGTAATGAGGGCATGTTCGGCTCAATGAGCCTAGTTGTCAAGTTAGCTCATTTTGAGCCTTAAGTCAATTGAGTCTTGTACTTTAAATTTTTTGAGTCAAGTCCAGATTAGCAAGAGAAGACTCAAGCCAATGAAGGACCCTAGCCAGTGTGCCATTAAGTAGCTATGTGTAGTCCGAGCCATATCTTGGATTGCGCCACACTAGGATTACATGGAGGATCACGTGAAGTTGACCCATGCATAAGGATTTGGTGTACACATGCCAGCACACCCTTCCACCCTCCAGGCAATCCAACTTCACATGCCATCAAGCTAGGAAGGAAGGTCAAATGGATATACTTCAATCCCACAAATCATGGAGGCTTGTCTTGGAATGATGTGGGCCTCCCCAAGCCCAAGATGGAATATATTTGGGGCCCCATGGTCCCCCCCTTTTTGACCACCACATATATTCCATAATTGGAGGATTTTGTTTTGGAATATGTTTGGATTCTACCATGTATTTTAGAGGCACAATAGGATGGTGTTGGGCACCCCTTATCATGAGGTTTTTCCATGTATTCTATTACTTGGGTCCTGAGTAATGAACATCTATATAGAGGACCCCTCTCATGTACTTTGAGGATGTTGTTATGATTAATCAAAAAATTCTTGAGTCTCTTCTCAATTGTGCTTTGCCTTTGTGCATCAAGCTCCATGAGGGTGTAAACTGCCTTTGTTCTTTGAGCGTCGAGGGGTGTGAGGCCCTAGTTACCAAACCCTACCCATCTTATTTTTTCCAACACAAAGATGCCCATCATCAATCAATCCTTGCCGCCACCTGCTTCCGCTCTCTTCCATGTTGATGCGGAACTAAAATGCAAGCGATTATTTTTGTGTATTTTATATGTGGAGTTAAGTGATTAAATCCCGAAAACCAGATCAAAATAAGTTGTATAGAATTCTATATGAATTTTAGAAACTAAGCATGCAGATTATGACCTAAGAAAGCAGAAAAGATGGATCGCTGGGGCTGAAAAGCCTCGGTTAGGGCAAGTTCTCCCACAATAAAATTACGATGGTAGAAGGGGTGTACCTGGCAACATCTGATGCACCCGATGAAGATCGCAGCGAAGGGATCTCTCATTCCTCGATGGATGCAGCCAGGAAAATCGAGCCAAAGACCCACGGATACCCAGATTTATGCTCGATGGTCCGATTGAGGCTTGGCTGGAGTCGTTGGATTTGTAGGAACTCGTGAACCTGCAAATGACCTGTCAGGGGTTAGAAAACTCATAAGAGAATAAGAAAACAAGAGAAAACAGCAAGGAAAAGAAAGTTTGGGAGGAGGGTGGCCAGGGCTCTTGAAGGATGGTTGGCGGTAGGAAGATAGTTGCAACACCGGGAAGAAGAAACTCTCAAAACCCCTTTATGCACAAAGCAGGGTAACACACAACATTTGAAGAGAACTCAAATTTTAATTCATATATCAAAAACAATCCTCATACAAGAGACTAGGGTCCTTTAAATAGACCCTTAGTCTTGGGCCCCAAGTAAGAACATAAAACTAAATACATAGGACTCTTATTCCCACTCAAACCCTAGCTAGAAAATAAGGAAACATTAGATAGAAAAAATCTCTAAAAATTCACTCCTCCTCTCTTGACTTGGTCAACACTCCATGGACACCTAGGGAGGCATGTTGGGCTTCTAGGAGCAGCAAGGGGCCAGCCCAAAGGGGCTCGGGCGTATAGGCTTGGGCCTCTAGAAGCTGGGGTGGCCTGGTAGCCAGGTAGCAGGAATATTCCCTGGTACCTTGCTTCTTAAGGGCTTGGGATTGGCACCTGGGCTTGATTTCTTTGGGCTAGGATGCCGATGGACCTCTGGAATCATGGGTGCCCTGGTCTATGAATATACTTTGGCATCTGGAAGGGAATCTGGGCATTTTGAGGGCATCTACAAGGAATCAGGGTTTCTGATTTCTCCTCCTGAGGTCTTCAAATCATCAGGCTGGGTTGGACTTAGGCTAAACTTCCATTTCTTCAATCTGATTGGACTTGGTCTTCACTTGCATGTTGTGATCTTGAGTCCTCAGTATTCTTGGACATGACTCAAAAAAATAAAATTAGCTCGACAAGAGCTAACTAACACTGGACTGGACTTGCTCAACATGAGCTGACTAATACAGGACTCAAATAAAGACAACTTAGCTGAACTAAGATTTATTACAATGGACTTGAATGTAGCTAAGTGATCCATAGAGGGTTGGAAAGCCTCTATCTTATTCTGGTGCCTCTGGAGTCCGCACCAATTCTCCCGAGGTGGGAGGAACTCGACCCTGTCGAGTAAAAATCAAGCTGGCTTACATATCTCTCAAGGAGGTCTGGGTTGAGGTATTGCAAGTCCTCTCGAGAAATCCATGAATCGTCCAACTCTGGCTGGCCTTGCCATCGGACCAAGAAGCATTGATAACCGTGTTCCCGGGTCGTTAAGGCTTGATCGTCCAGGATAAGCTCGATCCGTTCTCCTCTCTTAGGCCAATTAATTGGTGGACACTCTGGGTAAGGATCACTCTCAACAGAAGGGATAGGTCGAAAAGCCACACTGGGTATCACTACCGGTTCCCTGTACTCAACCAGGTCTGTAATATTGAAGGTAGAACTAATGCCCATATCCGAAGGCAAGTCTAACACACAGGAATTTGATCCAACCTTCTTTAACACTTTAAAAGGTCCGGCTCCACGAGCATGAAGCTTCTTAATAGTCCTGGGAGGGAACCGCTCAGGCCTAAGCCTAATCATGACAGAATCCACTACATCAAATTTCTTTGACCTTTCTTTGGGAAATAGCCAGTTGGTTTCAAAATTAGTGCAGGTGGTGAACATGCTGGGCACATGCAGACTCCTAATAGATGATGCAAAAGACTCATACCAACGCCTAACAAACTCGACTATGCATTCCTATCGATGGAAATTTTATTGACCTCTTTTGGACCTAAACCTAAGAGATTATAGGTTCTCCAAGGTTTGATCCTAGCTTGACATGCACATGAAAACTTACAATGGGCTCCTAAAAAATTTTATAGGGTATGCCAAAAGTATAATGCAAATCTAACATGTGTAATGAATGCATGCAGTATGCTAATCTCAACTAAATGCAATCTAATGATCCTAGAAAAGCTGGAGGTGTCAGAAAAGTGCAGAGAGTAGGAACTGGGATCCAAATTAGTCTGGTAGGACAGGAAAAAATGTTCAAGGTTAGTTGGATAAAGTATGATATAAGAAGGCATGTCAGGGACTAATCCTAGACTCATGAGGTTAACCTTATGAGGTTGAGGTCTATCTATAGGGTTTGCATAATGGGAGGATGGGTTACTAATCTCGGGGAAGAGGTCCTTAATGGGAACTATAGGAGGAGGCTCATCGTGAGAGTACTGATTCAAAGAGATCATGTCCTTAATAAATTCTTCTGGTTCTTGTATTTTAGGACTAAACTCTATAATTTGGCACCCCTCTATGGTTTCCTCAAACAAGGTTCTAGTAGTAATATCTAGGTTCTCTTCCTCTAATTGTTCTTCCACTACAGCTTTAGGCGGGGTATAACCAAGGTCAACTAACTCTAGGTTGGCATCTACGTGGGTACCTATGGGGTCAATTAATTCTAGGTCTCCTAGAGGTGTGTCCTCTTCTCCCTCATACTCATCCACTAAATTTTCATCAGCTTCATATACTTCTGCATTAATGTAAGCCTTGTCAATCAAAGGGATGGTAGGGGAAGGTCGGCTAAGGAAAAATTGGCTAGGACCTGGCTTCTGAGTATGGGCACTAATCCAAGTAGGTTCAGGTTGACTAAGGGGTAGTAGCTTACTACTGGGCTCATATTTGTGGGTACTAATCCTATGGGGTTCAAGTTGTCTAAGAAAAACTTGACTAGTACTAGGCTGATACCTAGGGATTATGGGCTCCCTGGGCTTATAGGACAAGGGCGCAGATCTATAGGTCATGGGATTATAGGATCTAGGGTCATAGGACATGGGTTCTGCTCTATGGTTCTTGGGTCTACTGGACTCATGGGAAATGGGCTCATAGGTTCTAGAGTCATAAGATCTATAGGTTGTGGTTATACTAGGCTTATAGGGAGCAAATGCATAGGATCTATGTTCATAGGTTTTGGGCACATAGGGTAAAGGTGGCTTCATAGGTTTTGGGTACATAGGGTAAAGGTGGCTTAGGTTTGGATCTAGTCTGGGTCCTATGGGTTTTCTCTAGGGTTCCTAGTCGGTTGTCTATATGATCAAACCTATGGTTCATTTGGACCATGGATTGGGCTAGCTACTCAGTAAAGGCTTTCATTTGGGCCTAAATCCCAGACTCCATGACTAAACTGGGCTGGATATGGACTGACGGGCTCCTAATCTAGACTGGACATGGGTTGATGGCCTTAAGGGATCCTAATCTAGTGCTCATGCAAGACTCGATCAAACCAACTACAGCTTCCTAGACCTAGAGTCCTAAACTAGGTGCTCAATCAGGGTGGCAAACTAGACTATAGTAACCCCGTACTCAGCCAAGCATGTGTAAGGGGAGTGTTAGGTCCCTGATTGCCAATCCTAGACACCAATCAGAGATTGGCCAGGTAGGCGGACCAGCACACAAGCCCTTCAGGACTGAATCCCTAAACCACCGTTCTAGACACTAAGCACAAGGCACACACAGGTTAGCTTGACACAGTGATTTGACACTTGGCCCGGACCCGACCAGTTGGTGTCCCTAGCCCACTAAGGAAAAATCAAGTCTAGTTAATTTTATGTTAGGCTTGGGATGGAATGCAAAGATGGTAGTTTTGGGCTAAGGAAAGGTAATGACATCCTTCCCTTATCTAGCATAAAGAGAGTGCTCTTAAAGCAAATTATGCAATGATGGCAGGCAGATGAGGATGTAAATTAGGGTTTAGATGTTTTTGGTATTTCTGGAGAATATGTAATTTTTTTTTATATTTGGTATTTTCTTAAATAGAAGAAAACTTTAAAATTATGTCCTAATATGCAAGAAATATACTAAAATTAAAAGATATGAAAAGAGATACCAAACAAAACCCTAAACCTTCCAAAATTGTCTTGCTAAAAAAATAGAGCCAAAAATTTGTAAGATATATTTTGGCTTGAAGAAGCTGCACGCACCAAAAAAAAATCTAGAAAAATTCTGTAAAATACTTTGAATTTACTTGAATCAAGAAAAAAAAATTTAAAATTTTTGGAGTTTTGAACAGTGAGAAATAACTAAAAGAACAGAGTATATATGGACTAAAAAGATGCAGAAAATAAGCCCTAATCTAAGCTATGATACCAATTGTTGTATAATTAAAATGCATGTGATTATTTTTGTGTGTTTTATATGTGGAGTTAAGTGATTAAATCCCAAAAATCAAATCAAAATAAGTTGTATGGAATTCTATATAAATTTTAGAAACTAAGCATGCAGATTAGGACCTAAGAAAGCAGAAAAGATGGATCGCCGGGAAAGAGAAGCCTCGGTTAGGGCAAGTTCTCCCACAATAAAATTACGGTGGTAGAATGGGTGTACTTGGCAATGTCTGATGCACCCGATGAAGATCACAACAAAGGGATCTCTCGTTCCTCGATGGATGTAGCCTGGAAAATCGAGCCAAAGACCTGCGGATACCCAGATTTATGCTCGGTGGTCCGATTGAGGCTTGGATGGAGTCGTTGGATTTGTAAGATCTGGGGGACCTGAAAATGACCTATCAGGGGTTAGAAAACTGACAAGAGAATAAGGAAACAAGAGAAAATAGTAAGGGGAAGAAATTTTTGGAGGAGGGCAGCCAAGGCTCTGGAAGGATTCTTGGCGGTAGGAAGATAGTTGCAACACCGGGAAGAAGAAACTCTCAAAACCCCTTTATGCACACAGCAGGGTAACACACAGCAATTGAAAAGAACTCAAGTTTTAATTTATATATCAAAATCAATCCTCATATAAGATACCAGGGTCCTTTAAATAGACCCTTAGTCTTGGGCCCCAAGTAAGGACATAAAAGTAAATACATAGGACTCTTATTCCCACTCAAACCCTAGCTAGAATATAAGGAAACATTAGGTAGAAAAAATTCCTAAAAATTCTCTTCTCCTCTCTTGACTTGGTCAACACTCCAAGGATGCCTAGGGGGGCATGTTGGGCTTCTAGGAGCAACAAGGGGCTGGCTTAAAGGGGCTCGAGCGCATAGGCTTGGGCCTCTAGAAGCTGGGGTGGCCTGGTATCCAGGTAGCAGGAATATTCCCTGGTATCTTGCTTCTTAAGGGCTTGGGATTGGCACCTGGGCTTGATTTATTTGGGCTAGGATGCCGATGGACCTCTGGAATCATTGATGCCCTGCTCTATGAATATACTTTGGCATTTGGAAAGGAATCTAGGCATTTGGAGGGCATCTACAAGGAATCAGGGTTTCTGATTTCTTCTCCTGAGGTCTTCAAATCTTCAGGCTGGGTTGGATTTAGGCTAAACTTCCATTTCTTCAATCTGACTGGACTTGGTCTTCACTTGTATGATGTGGTCTTGAGTCTTCAGTATGCTTGGACAGGACTTAAAAAAAAAAAAATTAGCTCGACAAGAACTAACTAACACTGGACTAGACTAGCTCAACATGAGCTGACTAATACAGGACTCAAATAAAGACAACTTAGCTGAACTAAGCTTTATTACAATGGACTTGAATGTAGCTAAGTGATCCATGGAGGGTTGAGAAGCCTCTATCTTATTCTGGTGCCTCTGGTGTCCGCACCACATGTTTCTTTCAGCCATATAGCCATCTTTTCTATCATTTTCTTACCATCTTTAGGTGTTTTCTAGATCCCTCGAGTTTCACATGAATCAGAGTCCATTTGCCTAGCTTTCAGGCTAGTGGATCGAAAGCCAATGGATATGTGGGTCTTCAGCTTGATCTTCTAGGCCACATCCGGAAGTGTGGAGTGATCACTTCATGGAAGAAGCAACAAACATTGCTAGGTACACACCCTCTAGCCCTCTAGATCAAGTTATTGTATAAGAGCTTGCCCGACCGGGGTTTCTTACCCTAGTGGTCCTATTTTTTATCTCTTTTGAGGGTCTTTTTTCCATGCTTGCGGTCTAGAATTTCTATAGGATCACTGTTTTGTCTATTTGACTTGAAATTTTTGAATTAAAATCTTAACTTAAAGCTGAATCCATAAAATTTCCTTGCAAGCTAATTAGTCCTGCATCAGCTTGCCCTCCAGAGGTGATCCACATTGGAATTGACCTAAAAACCACTCATTAAAAGGTTGCCTAAACCACTTGTACTCTTCTAATGGCCTTTCTTCCTTTGGCAGCCTCTCCTTTCTTGCTCAAACCCTTGCCCTCCAGTAGAGCACTTTGAGCCCTCTCCAAATCCTCTCTTCACTCGCCTTTTCACTTCTTTATTCACTTCCTAAATCCATGTTTTAAAATAGTGAACTTGTCTTAAGACAAGACCTAAGTTCTAACAAGGGAAGGAAGAGACAAGAAGAGTGTGGTAGAGTGTAGGTGTAAGAAAGAAAGGATTTGTGATACACACCGGCCTAAACACTGATAGCTATTTATAGGATATGTGATGAGGAACGGGATTCTAATATGATGTAGGATGATATGCAAGGGATGAACATGATGAAAATTAGATTAAAGCAAACATATAATTTTAGATTTTTTTATGGTTGGATTCCCAAAACTAGCAAAGACTAGGTTAGGGTTATCCTGTATCAATTAGTATCCTACCCACGTGCTAGAACTATCAAAGAAATAAAGCAAGTAAAGGATCCAAGGTATAAGAAGGCCTATTAGGAGCATGTTCGACTTCAAAAAATCAGAAAAAGCATGAAGGGAAGGGGTCTACATACCTTGCAATGATTTGCATGATATCGTAGAAGAGATCTCTCAACTTAGATCGGTGCCTGGATGATTTGGTCACTTTCCTCTTGATCCATCAACTTTTTATCAGCTTTGTTCGAGGGCAAAGAAGACTTCATCCAAGGACGGTTTCACCAGAGGGATCCTGCAAACATCAATGGTTAGGATGATAGAAGATGAGAACAATATAGAACATGAGATTGAAGAAGGGAAAAGTGGGTTGTTGCTAATGTTGGCAGTCTGCTGGGGGCTTGGTGTTGGGCATCTTGGGGTTTCTGGATGGAGGCTTGGGCGGCATGGAGTTGAGGGAAGAGAGAGAGTAGCAGGGGTGGCTAGGGTTTGAATACACACAAGTAACCATAGGTTTCACACCCACTCCAAAGAAGAAAACAAATTGTCACAAGAAAACTCACTAGAGTTTATTTCACGAATAAGAGATTAGATTACAAGAAGGGGTTGGGTGGGGTATTTATAGATTCACCCAAGGCCCTTTCCCTATCAAAATTAGATTATAAGTTTGTATGCGACAAGGAGTACAAGGTTTAACTAGAATTAGGAGTACAAAGTTTGATTAAAATTAGGAGGCCTAAATTCTTGTAGGACTTGGACATTGGATTCCTTGTAGAACTTGGAAGCTTTGACTTTTCTCTATGGGCTTGGGCTGGGATGAAATCCTCTTAGACTACTTTGACTTTTCCACTCCCTGCTGGGCTTGGACTTGGGCAGCAACCTTGTTCGGCTGGGCTTAGAGGGGTGCCATTCCTTGGTGGACCTGGACTAGGATGGGTGACAACTGTTGGGCTTTGATTGGGCTGGGATGCCAAATACAAGAATGGGCCTGAGGGGATGCCCTTCCCTTGTAGGCCTGGGGCGCTTATTCTTTGTTGCCTAGGTGGCTATCCCAAGAGGGGGGTGAATTAGGAATTTAAAAAATTTAAGCAATAAAGTGCTCTTTGAAATTCTTTATAAGTGTTAAGTGCTATGATAGGATAATTGAATGCAGAAGCATAATCAAATAAGAAAAGCACAACACAAACATAAGCAAATTGTAGTGGTTCAGAGCAACCCAGCTCCTATGTCCACTATCCAAGATTACCACTTGGGATTTCCACTATATCCTACACCGGAATACAATCGGATTGTTTTCACAAGCTCACAATCAAAACCTCTACACTTTGGTTTTTAAACCGGGCTCACCAAAGAAACCCAACTTAGTGTTTTCAGGATAACCAAGAACCCTACACTTGGTTTTAACACAGGCTAACCAAGAACCTATTTGGTTTTTAAATTGGGCTCATCAATAACCCAACAATTCAATAAAATAATTGTAAAGAAAAGAAACATAATGACAAACAGATTTTTATCGAATGGTTGCCTATGCAGCTCGAGAGAAGTCCAATTGATTGCACTTTAATGCACTTCATTGGCTTCTTTACTATCTTCAATAAATGCTTAAAGCTTTAGTTGATAGTTAGTGAAGGCTTGAAGACTGTCTTGAATGCATTTGCAGTGCTCGCTTGCTCACAATTTTTCAATTTAGCATTTACTCTTGTTTCTTTCAAAAGCATTTTTTAAGTAGTTCAAATCCCTTAAATATGTAGTCTTGTACTCTTCTCAGGTAGTTTTAGTCATTGTAAGGTAGTTTTAGTCATTGCAGACCATTGGGATATGATATTTGATCATTGGAGTACTTTTTGGATTCAAATTCTAAGTTCTGGACTAGCCATTATAAGTCTGAAATCGACCTTCGAGTCGGCTCAGATTACTCGAGTTGGCTCGGATCTTCAGAGTAGTTCTGGTTGAGTCAACTCTCTTCAATCTAGTCGGCTCACTTGCACAGTGTTCTGATTCCTCACTCTGTAAGAGTCGGCTTGCCTTGATTCTAGTCGACCCGGATCCTCAGGCCTTCAAAGATGTAGTCTGGAAGAGTTGGCTCTTTTCTTTAGAGTCGGCTGGGTTGGCTATAGTTCTTAGATCTCTTTTTCTGGACTCTGGAGGAGTCAGCTCGAATACCTAAAGAGTCAGCTCGGATGTCTGACTATATGAATGAGTCGACTTGGACTCCCTTTGGGTTGGCTCGCTTGTTTGATTCAGGAAGTGGTACTTTGGACGAGTCGGCTCGGGTCCCTTAGAGTCAACTCGGATATCTGCGTGCCAGAATCCTCATGCATGCCATCTGCCAGAGTTGGCTCTCTTCTTTTTGAGTCGACTCGGATGAGTTCTTCAGTGAATTTTCAATTCTTCTCCAGAATTCATTCAGCAAGGCTTCAAACTTTTAAGATATCTTCAAACTCTTATTACAACACACTCAAAATAATTTAAAGCTTGAAATTACCTAGAAGTAACCCATTTGATTGGTTTTCACCTAAGTTTTTCTTTGGGTTCTTCTTTACAAGATTGAAGTACAATACAACTCAACACAAGAAATAGAAATGTAGGAGTTGAAATAGAGCAATGAATTCATCCAACAAAAACTTGAAAAATACTTGAAGAGTTGTTAGTAAAACAAATGCATGCTCCTATATTTTGTTATCATCAAAATCACTTATGGGGTCAACAATCTTCCCCTTTTTAATTCATAAGCTAACTGCATTTACAAGTAAGTATTAGAGCTTTTGTAAAAAACTATATAGTATTAGTGCTAGTGCTTTTATATGTATCAGAGTATTAAAGCTTGTATGTTTCAAAGTGTCAGAACTAGCACAAACACAAAGTATCAAAGCTCAAAATTTTAAGTATTAAAGCTAATTCTTGAGCTAAATTTTTGAAGCAATTAGAGCAATCAGAGCAAATTACAAGTTTTGAGCTAGAGCCATTCAATTTCAATAACTTGCTTCCCCTTTCCGATGATTTGAAAATTTTGAAACAATTTCATGCTTAGTCAAATATATTCTCCCCCTTTCTGTATATTCTTAAATAGTTATAGTATTTTTCATGCAATTTTCATGCAATCTCAATGTTCTCCCCCTTTTTGTCAATAATCAAAAAGGTATTCAAATAAAGCTCAGTTTTTATGATAGAATGAGAAAGTTCATAAAGTTTGTTTGAGATAATTTCACTTTCTCAAATCAACTTTGATATTCTAATTAAAATTCATCAGATTAGCAATGTACAATTGAAGATGCGATTGCAAGATATTGCATAATCCAATTCAAACATAGAGAATATGTCAACAAAAGTGCTTTCATTTCATTCAAAGTTTTCAATACAAGTTACAAGAAATTGAAAGCAGTACAATCAATCACTATCTAGCTGTGTAGTATTGGGTGGCCCAAAAGGTGGTATAGATTCTATGGGGTCTACAAATTGTGGCAAATGCTATAGTGACTGTTGTTTTAAGTACAGCTATAGGTTTAGGAGTGGCAAATGCTACAATAATTGTTGTTTTCAACTGATCAAGTTGAAATTGAACCAGCTCCATCTCCTCATGAAGCTTTTTTACCTCAGTGTTTAAAGCAACTAACTTAGTAGCTTGCGCATTTGCAAAAGCTTCAGCAGAACCTCATAATCTCTTAAATTCGGACCTTAATATCCCTATGCACCTTGTATAATCTTCCTCCAGCCTTTTTACCTATTCCAATGATTCCATATTGAACCTTATTTCCTTTAGCTCTGTTCTCTATTCTTCCAAAGCTTGATCATAGTTTTCTTGATTGAATCAGAACCAGAGGATATGGTGTCAATGATATGCTGTAGATCAGGCTGAGATGTAGGTCTGAAGGTCTCAAGTGACTCAACTCTGCCTCTCAACACCCTGACCTCACTATTAATGTGATCCAGTCTATAGTCCACTAATTGGCGAAACTCACCAAACATAGCCAAAGAAGCAGTCAAACATTCTATCAGTCACTTCATCTGAAGTGCTATGAAGTCCTGTGTTACTGAAGGTTCATCTAGATGTGCAAGTTGTCCTGGAATAGAAGGTGCAGGAGGAACAAGCGTAGTATCTAGCACAGGTGGAGATGGTGGTAAAGGAGTCTCATACTCAAAATGTATTATCTCCACAACCTCAAATGTAGCATGCTCAGTCTCAATAGGTGCAAATCAAGGTACAGTAGTCTCAAGCTCAAAAATGCTAGCAAAGTTAGTAGAAGTGCCAACTAGAACATCAATAATGTGCTCAGGTGCTGAAGGCCCTGCAATCGAGATTTCCCTAGGAATTTCTTCAGTCACTGTCCTCAGTACTGCTGCTGCTACTGGATGCTGCTATAGCCCTCTCATCAGTTCCCTTCATCTTCCACATCCCTTCACTAAGGATATACCTCATTCGGAGCAGAGATATAGATGGATAAGTGTTGGTGTGATGAAGGGGTTTACCATCTACTCTGGTGCGGGCACCAGACTCAGAAGAAGACTTCAGAGCTCCATCTGGATCTCTGATTAACCTTGCCCGAGAAATTAGGGTTTGTAATAAAGGTTGACCTGGTCAACCAGTTTATTTATTTTTATTTATTTCTTGAGTCACCATTTAAATTTTGTTGAGTCATGTTGACTCGGTGCAAGTCCCGATGTGGTTTCAATTTTATCCAATATGGTGCCGCAATTGTCTTCCAATCAAATCAAGGTCCAAAATGGTGCCACATTTGTCTTCCAATCAAATCAAGGTCCAAGCAAGTGGAGGCCACACTCCAAGCCACACGCCCAGCCACACTCCGAGCACACGCCAGGGTCCAGGAGGCGCCACAGAGGCATCCCAGTGTCATGGTCCCCACACCCAAAGAAGAAAAAAATCAAATTGGAAGCTAATTTAAAGGAGGCGCCCATACCTGCCAATTTTGTCTAAGCAAAGAAGGAAAGGGACTTCTCTTGGAGAAAAAATCAAAGAAGGACATCCAACCTACTCCTAATTGAATTTCAAATCAAAATCAAAGAGCTTAACTTGGAGTGGAAGAAAAGAAGAAATGCCATAAGAAGAAGAGGACTCCAAATCCAAATCCAACTCCAAAGAAGGCGCCATAAAAATTCCAAAAAAATTCCTTTATGGCCGTCCCAAATTTTTTTGAACTCTTGGTCGGCCAAGAGAGGAGATTTTCTACCTAATCTAGAGGTTGGAGGAGTTTAGTCCCACATGGGAATTTGTACAAGCTTGGAGAAAATTTTAGGTCTATATAATAGACCTCTCTTTGTAACTTTAAAAAAATCAATGAAGAAAAATTATTTTTGCTATTCTCTTGTGTTGAGTGACCTAGGTTTCTCTTCTTCCGCACTATTCTAAGTGTTGAGCTCCATGAGGGGGTAATCCGGGTTCCATTGGAGCCTTGAGGAGGTGAGAGATCTCCATCTTTATCCAAAACCCTAGGTTAGCCACTTAAAATCCAAAACCCTAGCCACCTTTCATTATTTCCAATCCATCAAACCCTAGATCCTCCCATCTCCCACGGCCTCTCTCTCTCTACAAGTCCAGGCCATCCACCTTCATCCAGATCCAGTCCGACTACTTCAGATCCAGAGCAAGTTCCAAGGAAAATCACATCAGCTTCCAGGAGAATCCAGTTTTCAGCAATTTCAATCTTCAAGTTCATCAACCTGGTAAATTTCTCCCTTGACTCTCTGATTCCATCAATTGTTTTTCTTCTCTTCCAGATCTTGAGTTCAGGAGAAGCCAACCCGCCAAAGGACCAGTATTGGAGGATCCATTGCGAAGATATCTGAATCCGAGGATCCAACAATCTGCTCGAGAGAGTTCTTCCACCAAAATCTGTGAAGATCATTGTCTGGTTAGGTAAACCATCTCTTCTCTTTATTTCTGTTCTGTTGAAAGTTCGGAGCGAAACCCTAGGTCTGGGAGTTTCTCAACCCCCAGCGATCCATTGCTTCTGAACTACTCTGATAATTTAGTTTCGTTAAAATTGTGCTTTCAATTATCATATTAGTATCTTTCAATGTTAGGTTAACTTTTCTTTGATTTGAAGCCAACTTCTACAAACATATAAAAACAACAAAAAAATTAGTTAATCTTAATTTACTTCCGCATCGCACCCCTTTATTTGTTCTGCATCATTTTTGGTATCAGAGCCCAGTCTAGGATTTCTGATTTGCTTGCTTGCATGTTTTGATCGTTTTCTCTTTTTATTTTGTCTGCTCGAAGTAGACTCCCCAGGACGTCCGGTCCTAGGAACTAAGCGAGGCGCAAGCCTCCTTCTCCCATTCCACAGGGTGTTCCTAGGGCGTGTAGGGGATCCATTGGGTTATAACTTCGTAGCAGGGATTATAAACGGGGAAGACAACATAGTTGCAGCCCGTATTTGCCCTGTTGTCTGAATTATTTCTCCCTGTATAAAACTCTGAATTGCATGATTTTTGCTTCGTTGAAACCAGTATAATTGAACCTATTTTCCATAATTTCTCTGTGATTTATTGGTTTCGGTAAAATTTCTGAGCATTAAAATACAACAACTCTATTTTTTGTGTTCTGCAATTCAATTCTTTTTGGAGTGATCATCTCATAATTTACTTAAGGGCAATTGAGCATCTAAGATAAGGGGAGGAGTTGATTACCTCTCCTTAGCCCAAAACCACCATCCAATCATTCTAACCTAGACCTAATTTAAAACCAGTTAGACCTAATTTGCCCTAGTGGGCTAGGGACACCAATTGGTCGGGTCTAGGCTAGTGTTGAGTCAGTTTGCCGAGTTATTCTGTGTGTGCTTAGCACTCAGTGTCTAGAACGGTGGTTCAGTGATCCATTCCCGAAGGGCTTGTGTGCTGGTCCGCCTACCTGGCCAATCACTGATTGGTGTCTAGGATTGGCAATCAGGGACCTAACACTCCCCTTACACCTGCCTGGCTGAGTCCTGAGTTACTACAGGCTAGCTTGCCACTCTGATTGGGCATCTAGTTTGGACTCTAGGTCTAGTGATCCAGTAGTCGATTTAGTCTAGTCTCATTTTGTGTGCTTGCTTGAATCATCATGTCTACCAGAAACGGAGTGCCATATCAACCTGGTCAAACCCAACCTGATTTAGAGGCCATGATCAGAACTCTTACTGAAAGTATGGCTAAAATGAATCAGGATATGACAAACACTGTGGCCCAGTTTAGCGCACAAATTCATGAGGATCTTACCCAACTTAGGGACCGAGTCCAAGTACTTGAAGAACCTAGACATCGGAATTGGACTCCTGACCCCGATTTTAATGTGCCTCAACCTCACCCACATCAGGAGCCTAGAAGGCCTTTATATAGAGATCCTGAACCTAATCATAGGAGGCCTGACCCAGAGCCTGAAGATAGAGATGATAGATTCATCAGGAACATCAAATTAGATGCACCCACTTTTGATGGTAGTCTGAACCCTAAGGTGTATTCTGATTGGGAGGGTGAGATGGACCAATACTTTGAGTGGTATGCTATGTCTGAGGAGAGGAAATACAAGTTTGCCAAGATGAAATTAGTGCGTCAAGCTAGGTTATACTGCGGGAACATTGAGCTAACCACTAGGAGACGGAATGTTGAGCCCATAACCACTTGGCAGGGTATGAAAGAAAAACTGAGAGATAAATACCTACCCATTTCATACCAGCAAAACCTGTTAGACCAATGGCAAAACCTGAAACAAGGAAACCGATCTGTCTCAGACTACATAGCTACTTTTGATGAATACTTAATGAGATGTGATGTGAGTGAAGCCCACGAAGTCACTTTGTCTAGATTTAGGGCTGGACTGAGGGAAGATATCAAGATAGAACTATTTCTGAGAGAGGTTACTGATCTAGACCAAGCCTACCAGATTGCACTGAACACTGAGAAATTTCAGAGAGGACCTATACCTTCTAGGGTTAGTGCCCCTATCCCAAGGAATGGACCTAGCCAAGTTATCCCAAGTAAACCTTTTCAGGGTACTTCTACCCCTAGAGGCCCATGGACAAAGGTAAGGCACCTGACACCCAGAGAACCCCTAGTTCAAATATCACCTGTTTTAAGTGTCAGAAACCAGGTCACATTTCCAGTCAGTGCACTGCCATAGCCTGTTTCAAGTGTCATAAGGTAGGTCATGTTGCTAGCTAGTGCCCACGGAGATCCCTTTACATAGAAGAGGGAGAGAATGATAATTCCGAGCCCAGTGAGGAATTTGAAGAATAAGTTTATGAGGCCGGAATGAATTTGGTTGAGGAGTATGAAGGAGAGGAGGAACCCAATGAATCTGACCAATTAGGAGTTGTAAGATGCATCCTATCCCAGAATCTAGTTCAAGAGGATTGGCGTAGGACTAACATCCTACAGACTTTTCTTAAATTAGGGGATAAGGTATGTAAGATCATCATAGATAGTGGGAGCTGTGTAAATGCCATCTCTACTAGCACTGTCAAGATGTTAGGCTTAATCCCAGTTCCCCATCCCAACCCCTATAAGGTTTCTTGGGTAGATTCTACCTCCATACCCATCCAGTCTAGATGTCAAGTCCAAATCCAAATGCAATCTTATCACGAAAAGATTTGGTGCGATGTCTTACCCATGGGGGTGAGCAGTATAATTCTCGGAAGACCTTGGTTGTATGATCATGATGCCACCCTCTTAGGAAAATCCAATACCTGTGTCTTTAGTTTCAATGGGAAGAAGATTACGATCCATTCAGTTCCCCCTAAGGACAAGGTAACTAAAGGAGCCGGTAAGGTTAAGGAGATGAAAACTGGAGTGAACCTAATCAGTGCTAAGGATCTAGAACAAAAAATTTATAGTGGTTCACCCATCTGGATGTTGACTGCTAAGGAACTTAGAACTTCGGAACCCTCAGAGCCTCCTCAAGAAGTTAAACCTGTGTTAAAAGAATTTGAGGATGTCTTTCCCGAGGATTTGCCAGACCACCTTCCACCTCTTAGGGATATCCAGTATGCCATAGATCTAATCCCAGGAGCGACTTTGCCCAACTTGCCCCATTACAGGATGAATCCATCTGAGCATGAAGAACTGCAAAAGCAGGTTGGAGAATTATTGAGGAAGGGGTTTATTAGAAAAAGTCTTAGCCCTTGTGCAGTCCCAGCCTTACTGACCCCAAAGAAAGATGGCACATGGAGGATGTGTGTTGACAGTCGTGCCATCAATAAAATTACAATCAAATATAGGTTTCCCATCCCTATACTAGATGACATGCTTGATATGATGGCTGGTGCAATGGTTTTTTCTAAGATTGATCTCAGAAGCGGCTATCATCAGGTTAGGATTAGACCCGGGGATGAATGGAAAACTGCTTTCAAAACTAAGGATGGTCTTTATGAATGGGTTGTTATGACTTTTGGGTTATCCAATGCCCCTAGTACTTTCATGAGAATTATGACCCAGGTACTTAGAGCTTTCATAGGAAAATTTATGGTGGTCTATTTTGATGACATCCTGATCTATAGTAAGACCCCAGCAGATCACCTAGGCCACCTTAGAGCAGTCTGCCAAGTTTTGAGGAATGATAGACTCTACGGTAATCTTAAGAAGTGTGAATTCATGACTAGTAGAGTTATCTTTCTTGGTTTTGTAGTAACCCATGACGGCGTGGCGGCCGATCCTGAGAAGATTAGGTCCATAGTAGACTGGCCAGAGCCAACTAATGTGCATGAAGTTAGAAGTTTCCACGGCTTGGCTACCTTCTATAGGCGATTCATCAAGGGGTTTAGTACTTTAGCTGCTCCTATCACTGATTGTATTAGGAAGGAAGAATTTCATTGGACTAAGTCAGCCCATAAAGCCTTCCTAGATCTTAAGGATAAAATGACCCAGGCACCCATTCTGAGATTACCCGATTTTTCTAAAGTATTTGAGGTTGCCTGTGATGCTTCAGGTGTAGGAATAGGTGGAGTCCTAAGCCAAGGGAATCATCCCATAGCATTCTTTAGTGAAAAACTTAATGATGCTAAGCTTAGGTATTCTACCTATGATAAGGAATTTTATGCGGTGGTGCAAGCTTTGCGTTACTGGAGACATTATTTGCTACCGCAGGAATTTGTACTATTTTCGGACCATGAGGCTCTTAGATTTCTGAACTCCCAAAAGAAGCTTAACCCTAGGCATGCTAAGTGGGTAGAATATATCCAGTCCTATACTTTTGTCCTGAAACATAAGGCTAGAGTTGAGAATAAGGTAGCTGATGCCCTTAGTCGCCGATCCCTGTTATTAACTTCTGTTAGAACTAAGGTCATAGGGTTTGAGCAAATCAAAGAGGAATATGAGTCTTGTCCGGATTTCACAACTGTGTATCAGGATCTAGTTCAAGGACCATCTAGTAATCACCAGGATTATACCCTTGTAGATGGTTTTTTGTTCTTCAAAAATAGGCTTTGCATTCCTAGAACTTCTCTTAGGGAATTTTTGATTTGGAAAATCCATGCTGGAGGTTTAGCCGGTCATTTTGGAAAAGACAAGACCATTCTAGCTATTGAAGACCACTTTTTCTGGCCTAGCTTGAAAAGGGATGTAGCTAATATTGTAGCTAGATGTCGAACCTGCGCTGTTGCCAAACAGCGAAAACAAAACACTGGCCTTTATACCCCACTCCCTGTCCCAGATCGTCCTTGGCAAGACGTGAGTATGGATTTTGTGTTAGGTTTACCTAAGACCCAGAGGAGACATGATTCTATCTGTGTCGTAGTCGACCGATTCTCTAAAATGGCCCACTTCTTGCCTTGTTCCCAAACCTTTGATGCGTCTAAGGTAGCCACACTTTTCTTCAATGAGATAGTTAGACTCCATGGCCTACCTAAGACAATCGTTTCAGATAGGGATGTCCGGTTCACCAGTTACTTTTGGAAGACCCTTTGGCATAAGTTAGGGACAAAACTTAAGTTTTCAACTGCCTATCATCCCCAAACTGATGGCCAAACTGAAGTAGTGAACCGTAGCCTAGAAAATCTGCTGAGATGTCTTGTTGGTGAAAACACCAGAAATTGGGATTTATACCTACCAAGGGCAGAATTTGCGTACAATGACTCGGTCAATAGGTCTACGGGTAAGAGTCCATTTGAAATTGTACATGGGTACAAACCTCACACACCTCTTGACCTAGTCCCTTTACCTGTCCACACTCGAGTCTCCGAGTCTGCTGAGAATTTTGCACAGCATGTAAAAGACTTGCATAAAGAAATTCATGCCAAAATAAATTTAAGTAATGAAACTTATAAGAAGTTGGCTGATACTCAAAGGCGAGTCAAATCTTTTGTTGAGGGAGACTATGTGATGATTAGGTTAAGGCCTGAATGGTTTCCTCCTGGAACCGTTAGAAAGTTACATGCTAGGGGAGCTGGACCATTTAGAGTGGTAAAGAGAGTAGGATCCAATGCCTATGTGCTCGAGTTGCCTCCAGAACTAGGCATTAGCTCTACTTTCAACATTACAGACTTAGTAGAGTACAGGGAGCCAGCTGTGATTCCTAGTGAGCCTTTTGAGCCTAACCCTATCATTGAGAGTGATCCCGACCCTGTGTGTCCACCAACAAACTGGCCTGTGAGGAAAGAGCAGATTAAAAAGATCCTGGATGATCAGGTTATCTCTACTCGTAATCGAGGATACCAAAGGTACCTGGTCCGCTGGCAAGGAAGGCCAGATTCTGATGACTCTTGGATCTCCCGAGAAGAATTACAAGAATTGGACCCAGACCTCTTGGAGAGATACCAGAGCCAACTTGAGCCTTACTCGACAGGGTCGAGTTCCTCCCACCCCGGGAGAATTGGTGCGGGTACCAGACTCAGAAGAAGACTTCAGAGCTCCATCTGGATCTCTGATTAACCTTGCCCGAGAAATTAGGATTTGTAATAAAGGTTGACCTGGTCAACCAGTTTATTTTTTTATTTATTTCTTGAGTCACCATTTAAATTTTGTTGAGTCATGTTGACTCGGTGCAAGTCCCGATGTGGTTTCAATTTTATCCAATATGGTGCCGCAATTGTCTTCCAATCAAATCAAGGTCCAAAATGGTGCCACATTTGTCTTCCAATCAAATCAAGGTCCAAGCAAGTGGAGGCCACACTCCAAGCCACACGCCCAGCCACACTCCGAGCACACGCCAGGGTCCAGGAGGCACCACAGAGGCATCCCAGTGTCATGGTCCCCACACCCAAAGAAGAAAAAAATCAAATTGGAAGCTAATTTAAAGGAGGCGCCCATACCTGCCAATTTTGTCTAAGCAAAGAAGGAAAGGGACTTCTCTTGGAGAAAAAATCAAAGAAGGACGTCCAACCTACTCCTAATTGAAGTTCAAATCAAAATCAAAGAGCTTAACTTGGAGTGGAAGAAAAGAAGAAATGCCATAAGAAGAAGAGGACTCCAAATCCAAATCCAACTCCAAAGAAGGTGCCATAAAAATTCCAAAAAAATTCCTTTATGGCCGTCCCAAATTTTTTTGAACTCTTGGTTGGCCAAGAGAGGAGATTTTCTACCTAATCTAAAGGTTGGAGGAGTTTAGTCCCACATGGGAATTTGTACAAGCTTGGAGAAAATTTTAGGTCTATATAATAGACCTCTCTTTGTAACTTTAAAAAAATCAATGAAGAAAAATTATTTTTGCTATTCTCTTGTGTTGAGTGACCTAGGTTTCTCTTCTTCCGCACTATTCTAAGTGTTGAGCTCCGTGAGGGGGTAATCCAGGTTCCATTGGAGCCTTGAGGAGGTGAGAGATCTCCATCTTTATCCAAAACCCTAGGTTAGCCACTTAAAATCCAAAACCCTAGCCACCTTTCATTATTTCCAATCCATCAAACCCTAGATCCTCCCATCTCCCATGGCCTCTCTCTCTCTACAAGTCCAGGGCGTCCACCTTCATCCAGATCCAGTCCGACTACTTCAGATCCAGAGCAAGTTCCAAGGAAAATCACATCAACTTCCAGGAGAATCCAGTTTTCAGCAATTTCAATCTTCAAGTTCATCAACCTGGTAAATTTCTCCCTTGACTCTCTGATTCCATCAATTATTTTTCTTCTCTTCCAGATCTTGAGTTCAGGAGAAGCCAACCCGCCAAAGGACCAGTATTGGAGGATCCATTGCGAAGATATCTGAATCCGAGGATCCAACAATCTGCTCGGGAGAGTTCTTCCACCAAAATCTGTGAAGATCATTGTCTGGTTAGGTAAACCATCTCTTCTCTTTATTTCTGTTCTGTTGAAAGTTTGGAGCGAAACCCTAGGTCTGGGAGTTTCTCAACCCCCAGCGATCCATTGCTTCTGAACTACTCTGATAATTTAGTTTCCTTAAAATTGTGCTTTCAATTATCATATTAGTATCTTTCAATGTTAGGTTAACTTTTCTTTGATTTGAAGCCAACTTCTACAAACATATAAAAATAACAAAAAAATTAGTTAATCTTAATTTACTTCCGCATCGCACCCCTTTATTTGTTCTGCATCATTCTCCTTCCAAATTGATCCTGGAGGCTTGAAACAATAAAGTTAGAACCATTCCATAAGGTAAAGAAGCCTTAACTTTTTTGACAACTTCCTTCATTTGCATTATCATGATATCGGGTATATTTAGTGCCTCCCCCTGAATGATATGTTCCATAAAGCGGAGGTCACGTTCACTTATCCAATCAAATTTGCCAGTCCTTGGAAAAAATATTCTACTAACAAAATTATGGAGTAGTTGTTGGGGATTCCGGTGCAGCGCAGCGGAAGTGTAATTTCAAAAATGATGAAATTGGCACCAAAATCCCTTAGCCAAGTCTCCTTATTCAGAATTAAAACATACAAACTAACATTGTTAGAATTAGGGCACCAACCTTTTAACGCTAAGTCCAATTTTGATGTAGGATCAGAACTTGGTGTTGAATGCTTCTTTTGATTTCACCCGGCGTCCAAATGTCCACCCTCCAATGGTGATCCACAAGATGATTGATCAAGATGCAAGCTTCTTCAAAATTCCTTCACTTGAATTCTTATCCTAGAACTCAAGAGGACTATGGCTCTAAAACTTCAGGGTAGGGGCTCCTTACTTCCTTTCTTCCTTCTTCCTCTCCCTTTCTTAATACCTTGTCCTTAGAATAAAACTCTTGTCTTGAAGGAGGAGATGGATTTAAGACACTAATGTCTTAAAGTAAAGGAAATAGAAACAGAGTAGGAGTTCCTTTCTTTTACCGATCAAGAGATTCTTCCTATCTCTTGTTTTGGACTTGAGTTTCAACAGAGAAGAGAACTCTGTAAGAGGGAAACTCTCTTTGTCCTAAACAAGCTAAGGAGGAATCAGTTTCCTGGAAAGAAATGACAATAAATAAACTCTGTCGTTCATTAGTTTAAACACCCGAGACCTCTGTTGTTTAAATAGATTACAGAGAGATGTCTTCTCAAAAGAACACAACACTCCGTAAACCCCATTCTACTTTGTCTCATGCCCCTTCCCTATTTCTCACACCCAATCCTCCCATCTCACGGCCTTCCAGATTAAATCCCATGGCTTTTCTTAAAGGAAAAACCGCGGTGTTTTAAAAGGAAGGAAGTCGCGACTTTTCATCTCCGAAGAGATGTTATTTCGCGCGCCCGGGAGGAGTTAGCGCATTCATTCTTTCTCAAAATCCCATCAGCCATTTGATTCTCATCCAAGGGAGGAGAGATGGTGTGCTAATTGCTTAAGAAGGAGGCCGCCCCAAATAAAATCATCGGAGAAATATTTGGGGCGCGCCAAGAGTCCATGCGCCATGGACTCTTTCAAATGGCGTGCCAAGAGTCCATATGCGCATGGACTCTTGGCATTTGGCATGGAAAAATAAAGGGGGCGGGTGGGGAGGCTAGCCAAGCTACATGGCTAGCCAATAGGGTTAGCCATATTCCTGTTTTCTCAATTAGGGTCTAATTAGGTCCAATTAGAACCCAATTTGAACCAATCCGGAACCCTAAAATAAATCCGATCCGAGTAGAAGCTAGGGTTTGCAACACCTGCTAGAGTGTTATCTTGCAAAGATGATTTAATTCCAAATTAAACTCTTGATCAATCCTCTTAAGTGTGTGACCCATTGGGTTCCACATCTAGCCAGCAGTGGGTTCGAATACAAGTTGACCTAATCGATTAGAACTCTTTCTAATCGATTTAGGTCAAACCGGGCTTACTCGATTCGATCAATTAGGATTCTTCCTAACATGTGATCTTTGAACTTGATCAACCCACAAGACAAGATTGACGTCTAGCAATGTGTCATGTCTACCCGGAAGATATGGAAATTCTGGTGAAATACCAAAATTACCCTTCAGTAGAGAGTTACCGTACAATTAAATCTTTCGATCAGCCTGCACCCAAAATATAACTATGGATATAGATATATGTCAAATCCAATATTATATTTATTTCTAGCTCAATCTTATAATCATGATTCGATTATCTTGATATTAGAAACCATCTCTAATATCTTCACTTTGATCAAAGATTCCCTGAATCATCATGCGATTGTTGACTAGCTGGATGCAATCTCCTCTTACTAAGAGTGATCGATTCCTTGTTGACCTACTCATTACCTTCATATCCAATTCACCATTCCCAGTATCAATCCTGTGCAAGTCTCAGTGTCATGATTAGGATTGAACCAAAGAATAGGTTCATGTACATAAGGTACTTATGGCAGTCTCAGGTCAAAAGATTACTTGTACGACTCCCACTATGAGAACCTTCTATTGACATATAGCTAAGACTCCATTAGATGTTCTCAAGTTGGATCATATCAGTGAACTCATTCTCCAATGAGCACCCACATCCCAGTATTAGTGTCATACAAAAGTGACTGTGAGAGCAGTCACCCTTTCCAGTATACCCGGGATGTGCTAGTCTTATCGGAAAAACCCTGATCCCCTACTCAGGGTTCCTTTGACTAGGAATACTTTAGATTAAGGTTTTAAGATTTTAGGTCTCACTAGTATGATCTCATCATAACCCTAAAATCATAGCCCTAATCTATGGGGTTCATCATATAATATAAAAACAGCGTATGATGAAAAATAATGCCTTTATTTAGAAAATTGTCAATTACAATGGTTTGGGAGATACAACATAGATTGGCTTATAGGGCATATCCCTTTCAATCTCCCACTTGCACTAAAGCCAATCGCCTTTGAATCTTAATCCCATACATTCGAGGTGGCGATCAAAATCTCGCTGTGGTAGAGCCTTAGTGAACGGGTCTGCTACATTGTTCTTTGTATCAACTCTATCTATGTAGACATCTTGTCTCTCTACTATTTCTCGGACAAGATGGAAGCGTCTCAGAATGTGCTTGGACTTATAATGAGCTCTTGGTTCCTTAGCTTGAGCAACAGCCCCAGTGTTGTCACAGTAAAGTGGCACTGGGTTTTCAATTTGAGGAATAACACCCAACTATGTGATGAACTTCTTCATCCAGACTGCTTCCTTGGCGGCTTCACTAACAGCTATGTATTCTGCCTCTGTGGTTGAGTCAGCCACAGTCTGCTGCTTGGTACTCTTCCAACTCACTGCTCCACCATTTAGGATAAAAACATATCCCGAAATGGATTTGCTATCATCAGGGTTTGATTGAAAACTAGAATCAGAATAAGCTTCTAGTTTAAGATCAGAACCACCATAAACCAGAAAAATATCCTTAGTCTTTCTTAGGTACTTAAGAATATTTTTAACTGCTTTCCAATGATCCTCTCCTGGATCAGCCTGAAACCTACTGACAATGCCTAAAGCATATGCCACATCAGGCCTGGTATATAACATGGCATACATTATGGACCCTATTGCCGAAGCATAGGGTATAGAATTCATTCTATTTCTTTCTTCAGGTGTCTTAGGAGACATTCTTTTAGAAAGATGTATGCCTTGACTCATAGGAAGATAACCTCTTTTACTTCCTTCCATGCTGAATCTTTTCAGCACTAAGTCAATGTACCTAGATTGGGATAAACCTAGCATCCTCTTAGATCTATCTCTATAGATCTTAATACCTAGTATATAGGATGCTTCTCCCAAATCTTTCATGGAAAACTGGTTTGATAGCCAAACCTTGACTGATTGCAACATTGGGATATCATTCCCAATGAGGAGTATGTCATCTACATACAGAACCAAGAAGACTATGGCACTCCCACTAGTCTTCTTATAAACACAGGGTTCATCCACATTTTTGATAAAACCAAACCTTTTAATAGTTTCATCAAAGCGGATGTTCCAACTCCTGGAAGCTTGCTTTAATCCATAAATGGATTTCTTTAGCTTGCATACTTGATTAGGTTTATTCTTTGAAATAAAACCTTCTGGCTGTGACATGTAGACTTCTTCCTCAAGGAAACCATTGAGGAATGCAGTCTTTACATCCATCTACCATATCTCATAATCGTGGTATGCTGCTATAGCAAGTAAAATCCGAATTGATTTCAGCGTGGCAACAGGTGAAAATGTTTCATCATAATCAATTCCCTGTTTTTGTCTAAAACCTTTAGCCACTAATCTGGCTTTATAGGTTTCAACTTGGCCATCAGCCCCAATCTTTTTCTTATAGACCCATTTACACCCAATAGGATTAACACCCTCTGGTGCATCAACCAAAGACCATACTTGGTTTACATACGTAGAGTCTACTTTGAATTCCATGGCTTCTTGCCAATTATCTGAATCAGTACTCAAGATAGCTTCCGTATAGGTCAGAGGTTCATCATTTTGAATGACTTGGGCTTCATTATTTTCAATAATAAACCCATACCTCTCAGGTGCCCATGGCACTCTATCAGACCTACGAGGAGGAGTTTTGTGTTCTGGTTCTGTCCTAACTATATGTTCTAATGGTTGAGAATTGTCTATCTGTATTTCTTGTACTTCTCCAAGTTCAATAGTTCTACCATTGCCCTTTTCTAAAATGAACTCTTTTTCTAGAAAAGTGGCATGCCTGCTGACAAAAATCTTTTGTTCAGTAGGATGGTAGAATAGATATCCTCTACCTTCTTTAGGATATCCTACAAATAGACATTTATCCGCTCTAGGTTCCAACTTATGTCCAAAATTTCTTTTAACATAAGCTGGACATCCCCATACCTTAAAATATTTAAGATATGGTTTCTTTCCACTCCAAATTTCATATGGAGTACTAACAATGGATTTAGAAGGTACCTTGTTCAGAATGTAAACAACAGTTTCTAGGGCATGACCCCAGAAGGAAATGGGCAAATTTGTGAAGACATCATGGATCGTACCATATCTAATAAGGTACGATTCCTCCTTTCAGCTATACCATTTAGCTGTGGTGTATAAGGAGGGGTCCATTCAGAAAGGATTCCATTAACTTTAAGATAGTCTAAAAACTCTGTGGATAAGTATTCTCCTCCTCGATCAGAACGAAGAACTTTAATACTTTTCTCGATTTATTTTTCGACCATACTTTGATACTCCTTAAATTTATCAAAGGCTTCAGATTTGTGTTTCATAAGATACACATATCCGAACCTAGATAAATCATCTGTAAAAGTGATAAAATATGAGTATCCTCCTCTGGCCTGAGTTGTCATTGGACCACATACATCAGTATATATAAGTCCTAATAACTCAGTTGACCTTTCCCCATGTCCAGTGAATGGAGTTTTTGTCATCTTACCCATGAGACATGATTCGCAAGTTCCTAATGATTCATACTCATAAGGATAAAGGAATTTTTCCTTGTATAACTTGCTAATCCTAGACTCATTAACATGACCAAGTCTATGATGCCAAAGTAAAGTATCATTAAAGTCTTTTCTTTTCCTTTTAGTATTGACATGAAAAATACTATCATTGGAAGAAGGAGTTAAGAGCCCATTGCTAAATATGCCAGAACAAATAATTTTATTAGATAACATTATCGAGCAACCAGTGCTCGTTACATCCATTACATATCCTTGTTTTAATAACAAAGGAATAGATATAATGTTCCTAATAATCTTTGGCATATAATAACAATTCTCTAGCTCCAAGATCTTCCCTGAAGGCAACTTCAGAATATAGGTCCCTATAGCTTCTGCTTGGATGATATCACCACCAGCACCGTAGAGATTGAAGTCACCTTCCTTCAATACTTTAAGCTTGTGGAGGTCCTGCAAAGATTTGCATATATGATAACCACAAGCGGTATCCAATATCCAAGTATTTGATATAGACGAATTTAATGTCAATATAGTATGTATCTCATACATACCTTTTGGTGCGTCTGCCGCACCAGGCTTCATAGTTGCAAGGTAAGCCATGCAATTCCTTTTCCAATGTCCCGCTTTGCCGCAAAAGAAACAGGTTGACTGTTTTGAGGCCTTCTTTCCTTTCTTGTTCTTATTGATGCCACCCTTAGGGTTTAGCCTCCTACTAAAACCCTTTTTGTCCGATTTCTTCTTATTGGTCTTATCAACAAGAAGAAGTGGAGCCTTTTCTCTCTTAACGTGGCTCTCTGCCGTTTTTAACATATTTAACAGCTCAGGCAAGGAAGTGTTCAGTTTGTTCATGTGATAATTCAAGACAAACTGAGAAAATGACTCCAGGAGTGATTGTAGGATTAAATCCTGATTCAGCTCCCCATCCATAATAAACCCTAATTGACCCAATCTGATGATTAAGTCAATTACCTTCAGGACATGATCCTGAACGGATGTACCCTCTGTCATCCTAGCATGGAATAACTGCTTAGATATTTCGTATCTAGCAGTTCTACTTTGTTCTCCATAAAGCTCCTTTAAATTGAGCATTATGGATTGAGTATCCATGCTTTCATGCTGCCTCTGTAACTCATTGGTCATAGAGGCCAGTATGATACACTTGACAGTGAGGGAGTCATTCTGCCACATTTTGTATGTGGCCATATCTTCCTGTGTGGCATCATCCCCTAGTGGATTAAGACTAGGGGTATCAAGAATATAAGAAAGTTTTTCTGAACTCAGTACAATCTTTAAGTTTCTCAACCAGTCCACATAGTTTGGACCAGTCAATTTGTTGGTATCTAAGATGCTTCTTAGTGATAATGAAGATGCCATTTATCTACATTTAATTAAGAACAATACATAAGCAAACAACCATGAAATGACTTACATAATTAAATTAGGTCTTCAATTTAATTATGTCTCCCACTATTTTATCAAAAATCATAGCCCTCACTATGATAATCGAGAAGAACCCTGATCGGTTTTCTTAGCGAGATCGAGATCCTTATAATTTATAAAAGATCTTGCAGATAACACAACAAATCTTTTATAAGTTCAAAGGTAGGAAACTCTTCCAATTATATCTCATATAATTCTCAAAAATAACTTGGCCTCTAGAACATTATAAGTCTTGCAGAAAAACACAACAAACCATAATGTTCTAGTTAAGTCAAGACCCTTTCATTTCTATACAGTCAGTACTCAAATATAATGCCCTTGCAGATAACACAACAAGGCATTATACTGAATACACTGTAAGTATATTTTTGCACTAGACCAATATTATGTCAATCACCCTATTAGGTCTTGCAGATAACACAACAAACCTAATGTGGTTCATAACACAGTAATGATCCAGCATGAAGGAAGGCCAACATATAGCATTTTTTAACACTAAGCATATAAGTCAAGATTTAAATATAATCAAATCAGCCAGGCAAGTGGAAGAGATGTGGGAGTCCCCCGTTGCTTTCCTAGACACCAATAAAAATTGGCCAGGTCAGTCAACGGAACCAATTAAAAACCACGATTCTCTTTACCCTCCCAGAACCACCTTTCTAGACACCGAATGATCAATTGTTCATCATGACTAGTGATGCTCATTAGTTAAATATACTATGACTTAATATAATTTTAAGAAGAGGGCTTTATTAAAATTACCAGCACATTCTTATAAAAACATATCACAATGATATCACTCTGATAAACATATATGTGCTAAGTGTGTCATCATACTAGGACAACCATTTACCACATAATGGATCCACCATTATGCCAGGGCAACCTTATTTCAGTATAATGACTTCAAAACTAATCAGATCTCTATAATAATTAGGGTTTGAGTGAAAGAACCCTAACTAGTGCATACATCAAAACATTAATTATCATATATGCATCCCTTAAATTATTCTAAGTGTTTCAGCATTCAAGGGTTTAAAACCCTAATTGCGATACTACAACAAAAACGCATATAAATAATTTTCATATGTTTTAACTGTAATAAGGATTGCTCTGATACCACTATTGGTGATTCCGGTGCAGCGCAGCGGAAGTGTAATTTCAAAAATGATGAAATTGGCACCAAAATTCCTTAGCCAAGATCTCCTTATTCAGAATTAAAACATATAAACTAACATTGTTAGAATTAGGGCACCAACCTTTTAACGCTAAGTCCAATTTTGATGTAGGATCAGAACTTGGTGTTGAATGCTTCTTTTGATTTCACCAGGCATCCAAATGTCCACCCTCCAATGGTGATCCATAAGATGATTGATCAAGATGCAAGCTTCTTCAAAATTCCTTCACTTGAATTCTTATCCTAGAACTCAAGAGGACTATGGCTCTAAAACTTTAGGGTAGGGGCTCCTTACTTCCTTTCTTCCTTCTTCCTCTCCCTTTCTTAAGACCTTGTCCTAAGAATAAAACTCTTGTCTTGAAGGAGGAGATGGATTTAAGACACTAATGTCTTAAAGTAAAGGAAATAGAAACAGAGTAGGAGTTCCTTTCTTTTACCGATCAAGAGATTCTTCCTATCTCTTGTTTTGGACTTGAGTTTCAATAGAGAAGAGAACTCTGTAAGAGGAAACTCTCTTTGTCCTAAACAAGCTAAGGAGGAATCAGTTTCCTGGAAAGAAAAGACAATAAATAAACTCTGTCGTTCATTAGTTTAAACACCCGAGACCTCTGTTGTTTAAATAGATTACAGAGAGATGTCTTCTCAAAAGAACACAACTCTCCGTAAACCCCATTCTACTTTGTCTCATGCCCCTTCCCTATTTCTCACGCCCAATCCTCCCATCTCACGGCCTTCTAGATTAAATCACATGGCTTTTCTTAAAGGAAAAACCGCGGTGTTTTAAAAGGAAGGAAGTCACGACTTTTCATCTCCGAAGAGATGTTATTTCGCGCGCCCGGGAGGAGTTAGCGCATTCCTTCTTTCTCAAAATCCCATCAGCCATTGGATTCTCATCCAATGGGGGAGAGATGGTGCGCTAATTGCTTAAGAAGGAGGCCGCCCCAAATAAAATCATCGGAGAAATATTTGGGGCGCGCCAAGAGTCCATGCGCCATGGACTCTTTCAAATGGCGCGCCAAGAGTCCATATGCGCATGGACTCTTGGCATTTGGTGTGGAAAAATAAAGGGAGCGGGTGGGGAGGCTAGCCAAGCTACATGGCTAGCCAATAGGGTTAGCCATATTCCTGTTTTCTTAATTAGGGTCTAATTAGGTCCAATTAGAACCCAATTTGAACCAATCCGGAACCCTAATTCGAATCCGATCTGAGTAGAAGCTAGGGTTTGCAACACCTGCTAGAGTGTTATCTTGCAAAGATGATTTAATTCCAAATTAAACTCTTGATCAATCCTCTTAAGTGTGTGACCCATTGGGTTCCACATCTAGCCAGCAGTGGGTTCGAATACAAGTTGACCTAATCGATTAGAACTCTTTCTAATCGATTTAGGTCAAATCGGGCTTACCCGATTTGATCAATTAGGATTCTTCCTAACATGTGATCTTTGAACTTGATCAACCCACAAGACAAGATTGACATCTAGCAACGTGTCATGTCTACCCGGAAGATATGGAAATTCTGGTGAAATACAAAAATTACCCTTCAATAGAGAGTTACCATACAATTAAATCTTTCGATAAGCCTGCACCCAAAATATAACCATGGATATGTATATATGTCAAATCCAATATTATATTTATTTATTGTTCAATCTTATAATGATGATTCGATTATCTTGATATTAGAAACCATCTCTAATATCTTCACTTTGATCAAAGATTCCCTGAATCATCATGCGATTGTTGACTAGCTGGATGCAATCTCCTCTTACTAAGAGTGATCGATTCCTTGTTGACCTACTCATTACCTTCTTATCCAATTCACCATTCCCAGTATCAATCCTGTGCAAGTCTCAGTGTCATGATTAGGATTGAACCAAAGAATGGGTTCATGTACATAAGGTACTTATGGCAGTCTCAGGTCAAAAGATTACTTGTACCACTCCCACTATGAGAACCTTCTATTGACATGTAGCTAAGACTCCATTAGATGTTCTCAAGTTGGATCATATCAGTGAACTCATTCTCCAATGAGCACCCATATCCCAGTATTAGTGTCATACACAAGTGATTGTGAGAGCAGTCACCCTTTCCAGTATACCCGGGATGTGCTAGTCTTATCGGTAAAACCCTGATCCCCTACTCAGGGTTCCTTTGACTAGGAATACTTTAGATTAAAGTTTTAAGATTTTAGGTCTCACTAGTATGATCTCATCATAACCCTAAAATCATAGCCCTAATCTATGGGGTTCATCATATAATATAAAAACAGCGTATGATGAAAAATAATGCCTTTATTTAGAAAATTGTCAATTACAATGGTTTGGGAGATACAACATAGATTGGCTTGTTGGGCATATCCCTTTCAGTAGTCTCATTTCTAATGAAAGTATGTTTGCCATGACAATTCCAACTCCACTAACATCTATCTTGCCTAGAATTATTTGAAGGGCTTTCTCTCTATCCTTCAAAACTAAGTTCTTAGTTCCTTCAGCAAGCAATTCCAATATTGTGCTGAGCCTCTCCTCTGTCACTATAATATGTTTTCCCTTTATAGTGGATTCAATGTGTTAGGGTTCAATTCTTAGGTTTTCATAAAATGCTGTAACAAGGGTTGGATATGTAGATAAATTTAGAGAGCAGAAGAATGTCCAGCCTTGTTCATCAATTAAATCCCCAATTTTCAGTCCAATTTCTTCGAGAAACTTGAAAATAATCCTTCTACCGGTAGTAACAGGCTAGTTAGACATTGACATTACCTGTCTTAGAGAGTGAATAGAGGCCAACTGTTCTATTTCTTCTTCTTCCCTTTTAATTGCTCGAGTCAGCTCCTCTTGCCGATACTTTGTTCTTCTATGTACTTCCACTAAGGGTGCAGCTCTTTTGGATCTCTTTCTCAGTGCTGATTTTGGTGCCATTGTAACACTTGCAGGGAGAAATGTGGAATGGAAGCTTGAGGAAGAAGATTTCTGGGTTTTGCTAGAGGTTTTAAGTGGAGAGATAGGGTTTGGAACGAGAATAGAGAACTATAATGTTCGAAAAAAATCACATAGCTCTATTAAAAAATCATTTGCCCGACATCCGAGTCAGCTCTAATAACCTTAAATTGCTCGAGTCAGCTCGACCGGAGCAAAAACTGAAACAACAGAGATTCAAGTCGGCTTAACCAGGGCCAAATTGCTCGAGTCAACTTGAACAAAAACTTTTCATAAAAGTTGAAATGATTTAGAAATTGAAATTAATTTGATAAAATCTCAAGGAAAGTTGTTCAAGGAACTTGAATTGATGTAGAAGGTTTTCTAGATAACTTTTTCTTAATTTTGAAGGAATTAGGTTAGGAAAATCTATAATGGATCATAAAGACCTAATTCTCCTCTAATCATTTCAAATCTATCCTAATTGAGTGGCTTAGTAAAAATGTCAGTAAGTTGGTTCTCAGTTGGGATAAATTTGTCACCATTTAAAATATGATCTCTAATAAAATGGTATCTAATTTTTATTTGTTTAGTTCTAGAATGTTGAATTGGATTTTTGTCAAATTTATAGTACTTGCGTTATCACATTTGATTGGAATTTTAGATTGTGTAACACCAAAGTCTTCTAGTTGTTATTTAATCTATAACACTTGTGCACAATAACTCCCTGCAGCAACATACTCTGCCTCAGCAGTAGAAAGTGCTACTAAGTTTTGTTTCTTATAGTGCCATGAGATTAAATTCAACCCTAGAAATTGGCATGCACCGCTAGTGCTTTTTTTAATCGATTTTATAACCAGCATAATCAGCATCCGAAAATCTAATTAAATTCAATGAAGAATGTTTTGAAAACCATAAACCTAAATTACTTATACCTTTCAAATATCTGATAATCCTTTTAATAGCAAGCATATCTGATTCTTTAGGATTAGATTGGAATCTCGCATATACATATATCTATACAAGATATCAGGTCTACTTGCGATTAAATATAACAAGAATCCGATCATGCCTCTATAGAGCTTTTGGTTAATGTTGGATCTAGCTTCGTCATTATCCAATTTGCAAGATGGGCTAATGAGTGTGTTCATTTGTTTGCTTGACTCCATACCAAACTTTTTGATTATTTCTTTGGTGTACTTGGCTTGGTTAATGAAAATTCCTTCCTTTGTTTGTTTCACTTGAAGTCCAAGGAAGTAGTTAAGTTCACCCATTAGGCTCATTTCAAATTCTCCCTACATTAACTTAGCAAATCTCTACAAAGAGCTTCATTAGTTGCATCAAATATAATATCATTAATATAAATCTGTACAAGTAATAGATCATTATTTTTCTTCTTGATGAAAAGAGTTTTGTCAATATTTTCTCTTGAAAAATCATTTTCAATCAAGAAAGTACTAAGTCTATCATACAAGGCTCTAGGTACTTGTTTCAAATCATATAATGATTTATTCAATTTAAATACATGATTTGGAAAAACATGATCTTCAAAACCTGATGGTTGTTCTACAAAAACTTGTTTAGAAATGAAACCATTTAAAAATACACTTTCCACATCCATTTGAAAAAGTTTAAAATTCATGTAGCAAGCAAATACAAGAAGTAATATAATGGCTTCTAATCTTGTTACAGGTGCATATGTTTCATCAAAATCTATGCCCTCTTCTTTGTTATATCCCTTAGCCACTAATCTAGCTTTTTTTTTAACTACATTTCCTTGTTCATCTAACTTGTTTTTATAGACCCATTTGGTTTCTATGATTGGATGGTCTAAAGGTCTTTCAACTAAAGTCCATACCTTATTTCTTTCAAACTAGTTTAGTTCTTCATACATGGCCATCATCCAGTTTGGGTCAGATTCAGCTTCTTCTAAGGTATGAGGTTCTATTTATGATATAAAGGATAGGTAATCATATGCATCTCTATGTGATGACCTAGTCTTAACACCTTGTGAAGGATCACCAATAATTAATTCTCTTGGATGAGAAGTTACGTACCTCCATTCCCTTGGTAGATCAGTATGATCCTTACTTACCGTTTCTTTTCCTTCTTCGATTGATCTTTCTTGTATGCTCATGTCTTCCATTTCTTTTTGAATTGTACCTACATTATTGTCTATGCACTCTTCTTTCTTAGAAAGTGAAAGGTTAGTTTCATCAAAAATAACATGCATAGATTCTTCTACAGTAAGAGTTCTTTTGTTAAATACTCTATATGCTTTGCTATGTAAGGAATAACCAAGGAAAATTGCTTCATCAGATTTAGCATCAAATTTTCCTATATTATCTTTACCATTATTAAACACAAAGTATTTACAACCAAATACATGAAAATAATTGATGTTGGATTTCCTTTCATTCCAAAGTTCATGGAGGTTTTCTTCAAAATAGGATGGATCAAAATGCGGTTCAAAATATAACAAGCAATATTCACCGCTTCTAGCAAAAAGTACCTTGGAAGATTGCCTTCACATAACATTGTTCGGGCCATCTTTTTCAAAGTCCTATTTTTTCTCTCTACAACACCATTTTGTTGTGGTGTCCTAGGAGCGAAGAAGTTATGATCAATGCCATTTTCTGTGCAATAATCATCAAAAAACTGATTTTCAAATTCGGTGCCGTGATCACTCCTAATTGAAACTATTAAAAGATTTTTCTGATTTGAAATCTTTTTGTGAAATTTTTGAAATACTTTAAAGGTTTCCATCTTTGTGAGTAATAAACAAAACCCAAGTAAATCTAGAAAAATCATCTACTATCACAAAAGCATATTTCATACCTCCTAGGCTTGTGGTCCTAGTTGGTCCAAATAAGTCCATGTGAAGTTGATCAAGGTGTTAGAGTTGAAATCATATTTTTGGATTTAAAGCTCCCCCTAGTCTATTTACCTATTTGGCATGCATCACAAATATGATCAAAGTCTACTTTAAACTTAGGCATGTCTCTTACTAAATTCATAGAAATCAACTTGGTAATAGTATGCATGCTATCATGACCTAATCGTCTATGCCAAAGTAAGCAAGGTTCCTTGGTCTTAGCATTCATTGCAACTAGACTGGAACTACTTGACATGGAAAGATCATTAAGGTCTACCACATAAAAATTTCCAAGTCTATGTTCAATGAACTTATTGCTAGAATCAAGAGAGTATGTTACAATACAAATAGATGATTCAAAGATAACCTTAAAGCCTTTATCATATAATTGACTAATGCTTAATAAATTATGCTTCAATTTATCTACTGCAATACATTTTCAATAAAAGTACAGGAGGTTATCTTGATCTTACCAATTTCGATTATTTTTTCCTTGCCATTATCTCCAAAAGTAACCATACCTCTTTCTTTCATTTCTAGGATGATAAATTGATCCCTGTCACCCATCATATGCCTTGAACAGCCACTATCGAGATACCATCTTTTTTTCAATTTTTGGGCTGCAAGACATTCCTGCAAGATAATCAAGAAGTTCTTTTAGGTACCCAAGCTAACTTGGGTCCTTGCAGGTTAGTGGAGGTGGTTCCTTTGGGAACCCAAACCTTCTTACTTTATTCTTGACATTTTTAAAGATGTTACATTGAAAAGCTTTGTATCCTAACCCTTTGCATGCATAACATTCTACTCTAGAATTCTGAAAGGATGCAGATTTTGATGTTCTAGATATTGATGCATGAGATACAGATATAAAAGATTTTCTATTTGAGCTCTTAGGAACATATAATGTAGCTTTAGGAGTAGAAGCAGAAACATTTGTTGCAAAAGCTTTTTGAGATATTATGTTTGGAATATAAGCTTTTTGTGTCACAAAAGTAGTAGCTGAAATTTCATTTGAAATTGAAGAATTAAAACCAATTCCAGCTTTATTTCCAGAAATTCTTTGTTCTTTTAAAATCAACTCAAGCTTCTTTGAAGATAATGTAAGTTTTTAAACAAGTGGCTTGAGTTTTTCAACCTCCTTTTTTAAATCATTATTTTCAATAGTTAAAACTTTGTTCTTATCAAGACATGCATTGTTTTTAGTTTCCAAAGCTTTAAACTTATCGAAAAGACATGTAAATTTTTTTGCAATATATTGTTCTTTTCTAAAATTTCTTCCTTTTCTTTAGTAAAGAATCATTGATATTTTTTAAGGATCTAATCTTTACTCTAGCCTTTTTGAATTCAGATAATAAATCATGAAAAGCAAAATTTAATTCATCAAATATAAATTTTAATTAAGGTTCGAGGAATGTTACCTCGTCTTTGAGACCCATTAGACATAAGTTAGCAGTTTCTGTGGTCTCTTCTTCTTTAGATGAAGTCGACTCCTTGCTATCGCTCCATGTAGTAACCATAACTTTCTTTTTCTTCTTCTTGAAATTTTTTTAAGAAAGGACAGTCGGGACGAATGTGCCCTGGTTTCGTACAATCATAGCAGGTGGGCACTTGATCTTTTTCTTTTTCTTCATCCTTGTCCTTGGAGTGCTCTCCTCGTTTAATAAATTTTCTATAGTTTCTTTCTTTCTTCTTTTCCATAAACCTTCTAAATCTCCTCACGACCATAGCAATATCTTCGTCTTCTAGATTGTCTTCGAAGGAGGTGCAGTCATCTTCCAATTCCTCATCTTTCTTTGAGTCCAATGCAGCTTTGAAGGCTATTGTCTTCTTATTCATTTGATCATCATCAGTTCTATGCTGCATGGCCAATTCATGTGTGATGAGTGAACCCATTAATTCATCCAGAAATAAGGTGTTTAGATCTTTTGCTTCCTGGATGGCAATCACTTTGGGATCCCATTTGGGTCCTATTTATCAGGAAGTGATCTAAGGATCTTTTGTAATAGATCTGCATTTGAATAAACCCTGCTAAGACTTTTCAAACAATTAATAATATCTGTAAATTGAGTAAACATGGCAGATATGGTTTCAGTAGGTTCCATTTTAAATAATTCATAACTATGTAGTAGAAGATTTATTTTCAATGTCTTCACATGGAATGTTCCTTCATGGGTCACTTCGAGTTTGTCCTAAATTTTCTTTGCTAAAGAGCAAGTGAAAATTCGATTAAACTTATTAGCATCCAAAAAATAGTATAATAAATTCATTGCTTTGGCATTTAATTTCTCCATCTTCATGTCATGTTCATCTAAGTCCTCTTCAGGCTTTAGAACATCCATGCCATTAATTTTGATCATGAGAATTTGTGGCCCTTTTTGAATGACCTTCCATAATTGAAAATCGATAGCTTGTATATAGATTTTCATTCTAGCTTTCCAGTAAGAATAATTAGTGCCATGATGGGTAGAGGTCTATTAGTAGATTGGCTATGGGATGAGCCATCAATCTTTATACTAAATATATTCAAAGGCACTACTTTGATACTAGTTTTTGCCTAGGTGGCTTTCCCAAGAGTGGGGTGAATTGGGAATTTAAAAAATTTAATAATAATGTGCTCTTTAAAATCCCTTATAAGTGTTAAGTGCTGTGATAGGATAATTGAATGCAAGCGTTATCAAATAAGAAAAGAACAACACAAACACAAACAAATTATAGTGGTTCGAAGCAACCAGCTCCTATGTCCACTATCCAAGATTACTACTTGGGATTTCTACTATATTCCCCATTGGAATACAGTCGGATTGTTTTCATAGGATCACAATCCAAACCTCTACACTTTAGTTTTTAAACCTGGCGGCGGTGCCACATGGCCTCACGCGGGTGGACGGACGCCTCCCGTGTCCGTTCGTCTTCCCATAGGCATGGGCAGCGGTGGACCCCACCGGTAGCCGGGCGAGGGCAGGCGGGCGGCGGGAACGGCGGACAGGCAGTGGGTCCGCGATGGTGGCAGCAGCGGCAGCCGTGGGCCATGGCGGGCGGACGCCTCCGCGTCCGTTCAACTTCCCACGGCGTGGGCGGCGCGGCGGCGGTGGTGGCGGCTTCTCCAGCGAGGGCAGGGGCAGCGAGCTTCGGCGGTGGTCCGGTGGGGGCGGCCGGAGGGTTGGTGGCCCAGATCTGGGGCGGAGGGGCGGTGGGCTAGGGTTCGAAACTTTTAAAAAAACTCATGGGAGAAGTTGCAGGAGATGGAATAAGGCTGGGATAACTAGGGGAAAAACCAAGAACAAAACCAGAATAGCCAGGATAGTCGGAATAGTGGGAATAGAAAAAATTAAAAAAAGTTGAGAAAATAAAAAAAAATAGAAAAATATCTGAACCTGCCCTGAATCCCCATCATTTAAGGCATTGCAGATCCACTCGCATGATCCACGAAACCTCAGATTTTTGTTGACCTTGCTAACGAACCAAGTGACATGGTAGCCTTTGATCCGGGTACTAATGGCTTGGTCTTCCAGGATACGCTCAATCTTTCCTCTAACAGGCTAAATTGATGGTGGACACTCAGGGTTGGGTTCACTCTCAATGAAAGGGTCAGGCTCAAAACTCATCGAGTATCATTGCTGGCTCCCTATACTCAACTAAGTCTAAGATATTGAAGGTTGAGCTTAATGCCTAATTAGGTAACTTAGGCACTAGGTCCAACATTGTTTATCACTTTGATGGATCCAGCTCTATGGGTATGTAGCATAATCATCACGAGATTATCCTAGCCAACTCTTAGACTCTTTTCGAGAATTAACCTTGTTCTTTATAAAATTATTGTTCACATTAATCTGATGATTAATTTCTCATGCAGATCTCTACTCATGTAGTGCAAAACTCATAATACCTAATGGAGGCAAATGACTCATGCCAACACTTATTGATATGTAGACTCGACAAAACCCTAAACTACAACTATGGGTTTGTCCCTTGGTCAGGTGGGTAACATGTAGATGAGAACTTGACATGCACTCCTAACAGATGCCATAGGGTCCTCCAAAACTAAGATGCAAACATGACATGAAAGGATTATGCCCTAAAGGCCAATCAAAATGTTGTATTTTAATAGGATTTTCCTTTGTATCCCAAACCAATGTATTGACATTATCAATTAATAAAGGCATTTTATTTTCATCATATGTTGTGTCTTAATTATTTTATTATTATATGATGAACCCCATAGATTAGGACTATGGTTCTAGGGTTATGATAAGATCATACCAGTGAGACCTAAAGCCTTAAAACCCTAATCTAAAATATTCCTGGTCGATGGGACGTTGAGTAGGGGATCAATGTTTCCGGCAAGACCAGCACATCCTATGTATACTTGGTGAAGAGGGTGACTGATCTCATAGTCACTTGTGTTTGACACTAATACTAGGATATGGGTGCTTATTAGAGAATGAGTTCACTGAATGGATCCAGCTCGAGAACATCTAATGGAACCTTATCTGTTTATCAATAGATAGTTCTCATAGTGGGAGTAGTGCATTTGGTCCTTTGACCTGAGACTGCCATGGTACCTTGTATTTATAAATCCATACTTTGGTTCACACTCAATCATGACACTGAGTCATGCATGGGGTGATACTGGGTATGGTGGATTGCATATGGAGGTTGTGAGTAAGTCAAAAAGGAATCGATCAACCCTAGTAAGAGGGAATCGCATCCAGCAGATTTCAATCAAATGAAGATTCAGGAAATCTTTGATCAAAGTATGAACATTAGAAATAGTTTCTAATGGTTGATTAATGAATCATCATTATCAGATTAAGCTAGGAATGAATATAAAATTGTATTTGACAAGTATCCATATCATATCATAGTAATATTCAGGGTAAAAGCTGATCGAAGGACTGAATTGCCCGGTAACTCACCACTGAAGGGTATTTTGGTAATGCCACCAAAATTTCACATCTTTCAGGTAGCATGATACGTTGCTAGACGTCAATCTTGTCTTGTGATGATTTGATTTAATTATTGTAATTCAATCAATTAATTAGAATTGGATTCTAATTGACCAAGTCAGGCTAGCTTGAGTTGACCTAAATCGGCTTAGTTGAGATCTAACCGAATTAGGTCAAATAGCACTCGGACGTACTGCTAGCTAGATGTGGAACCCAATGGGTCACACACAATAGAGAGTTGATAAAGGATTTAATTTGGAATTAAATCATGTTTGCATGACAAATACACTAGCATGTGTTGCAAACCCTAACTTCTATTCGAATTTGATTCGAATTTTGGTTCCTAATTAAGCTTAATTGGGTTCTAATTGAACCTAATTAGGGTCTAATTAAGTTTTTCGGACTTTGGGCTAACCCATGGCTGAACCCACTTGAATTATAGCAATTTATTTCATCTCCCCAAGCTGCATAACTCTCCCTCACATGTGGATAAGAGGAAGACTCCACGCATGCATGGGCTCTTCACGTGCGTGGAGTCTTTATCTATTTTACCATGAAAAACTAAAAAGGGGGGGGGGGTGGAAGTCTTCTCATTTTAGCGCCTCAAAGGATGGCCATTGGATGGTCATATGATGGTTGCAAAGTTTTAGGAAATAAGAAAGGTTTCCGATGGTTCCCGGTCATGCGTAACTCCATCTCAAAACATCGCATCTCTTCCTAAGTTTCTTCGAGATTTTCCTTCATCGAAAAGTCTTGAAATAAAACTAGAAAGGCATGATAAAATAGAGGGGACGCATGAAGGATGGAGGGACATGATCTTTGGATAGCAGAGAGTTGCGTTCTTTTGGAAAGACGTCTCTCTGTTGTCTATATAATGGGAGGAAAGGTCTGGATAAAGTGTGTGGGTTTTAAGAAGCCTTTTTAGATTTTCTTCTTCCTTTCCAGGAGACTCCTTCCTTTTTTTGTTGGATATTGTTTCTCTACAGAGGTTTCCTCTATCGAAACGTTGGTCTTAAACAAGAATAAAGAAGAAGGTCTTGATCGGTAAAGGAAGAAAGATATATATTTCTTTCTTTCCTGCATTAAGACAATACTTGTCTTAATTCATCTCCCATTTTAAGACAAGGCTTAAAACCTTTAGGACAACCTTAGTTCTTCAAGACAAGAGGGTCCTACAAGGATTAAAGTCAGGGAGAAGTTCAAGAAGAGGCAAGAAGGAAGAAAGGGAGTTATGGAGTAGACAAAACTCAGCCATAGTCCAAGTTTTGAGTTCTTAGAAGAAGAATTCAAGTAAAGGAGGCACTAAAGTAGAGGTTATAGTCTTTGTCACATCTCTGTGTGGATCACCATTGAAGGGCGAATATTTGGGCACCTGGTGGAGAAGAAGGCTAAATCAGATTTTCTTCATTGGATTGGATACTAGCGGTTCAGGTTAGTGCCTAAACTCTAGTTTATATCATATATGCATGTTTATATGATTTAATTCCTAGTAAGGAGGTCTTGGGTTAAGGGTTTGGTAGTGGTTTCATAATAAATTTTTGAAATCCATGCTTCCACCCTGGTCACCAAACTCTAACATGACATCCGTAATAAATGAATGCAGTATGCAAACCTCTACAAAATGCAGATGAATGGTTAAAGAAACATAAGATTCAAGAAAAGGCAAAAAATATGAGATGGATTCAGGATAGTCTGGTAGGTCAGAAAGTAAGAAGAAGGTTCAGGGTTAATCAGGTAGAATACGATACAGGAAGGTGTATCAGGGATTAGTCCTAGACTAATAAAGTTGACCTTATGGGGTTGAGTATACCTATAGGGTCTGCATTATGGAAGAATGGATCATTAATTTTAGGAAAGAGATCATCAATGGAAACTATAGGAGGGGATTCATCCTAAGGGTATTGATAAGCCAAATCCTCAATAAAGTCTTTGGTTCATGAAATTTAAGACGGGCTTTATAATTGGGCTTTCTTCGAGTAGCTCTTCAAATAAGATTCTAATAGTAGTATCTGGGTTCTCTTTCTCTAACTAGTATTCCACTACAGGTTCAGTTATGGTGTGGTCAAGGTTAGCAAACTTTGGGTTGGCTGTAGTTTGGGTATGGTTAGGGTCAACTAATTCTATGTTGATTTCAATCTGGGTATGGTCAGGGTTAACTAATTCTAGGTCTTCTATAGGTAACCCTTCTTCCTCATACTCATCCACTAAGCTCACATCAGCCTCATATATCTCCTATTTAATGTCTTCCTTGTGAACTAATAAGGTGGTAGGAGGGGGTTGGCTAAGGGAAAGTTGACTAGTGTATGGGATAGTAGGGGTTGGTCGACTAAGGGGTACCTAACTAATACTTGGTTCATCTCTAGGTGTACTAATCCTATTGGGTTGGGATTGGCTCGGGTTGGCTTGGCTCGGGCTGGATTGGCTCGGACAAACCTGACTAGGTCCTAGGGGCTAGCTACGGGCAATGGGAATTGGCTGGTCTACAAGAAGTTGGCTAGGTCTGGGCTTGGGTTCAGGTGGGTTACTCTTGTTGGGCTTAGATTGACTGATCATGAGTTTCCTCTGATATGAATCGAATTCCTTAGCTATGTGATAGGCATCCACTAGGTCTGAATTTGCCATTGAGACAGTTCCCACTGGATGTCTTCATGAAGGCCAGCCCTAAACCTAGATAAGGTCACTGATTCGGGTTCGTTTAGGCAACACCTTCTGGCACACTCATCAAATTGGGTTATATACTCATTCACAGTCTTAGCTCCCTGCCTTAATCTTTGCCATTGGTCTAGATGACACTGTTGGTAGTATGGGGGAACATATTTTTCTTTAAGTTTTAACTTCATGGCCATCCACGAGGCGATGGGAGGATGGTTTCTTTGTCTACAGAGGCGCTCTACATGTTCCCAGTATAACCTAGCCTAATCGATTAGCTTGAGCTTGGCAAATTTAAACCTCCTTTCATCACTCAAGGCATACCATTGAAAATATTGTTCCATGTATCCTTCCCATCTTTTCTTTTTGCTTATTTTTCTTTTGTTAAGCAAAAAGAAAAGACATACTTATAACCAGTATGGAGCTAGCGTCGCTGTCGTTAGCATGCTAGTGAAGATCCCTAGCATTCCATTACCCGGATCGACAACCGCTTAGTATTTTATAACGAACACCTACCACTGCCTTCTTGTACTCAAATAACTTTTAATCATCTGTCTCTCCCCAGTAAGATGTCCCTTACCTAGTGCTGGTTAATGTCAGGTTTTAAGAGCAGTAGCATTTAAAAGCATTTGAGTGTTCAATGGTTAACATACGGTATCGGGAGGGTCGAGGGAGGTCCTCCTCCCCGTTTCCAGGGTGTTTGTTAAGGGGGAAGGATGCCCCCTTAATGCGCATTTGTTGTTTTATAAATCTCCCATTTCCTCTTATCCTCACTATGGTCTAGTCTCAAAGTTGCTGAAAGCTACTTTGAGTTGAACCCATCTTTTCTTTTTGCTTCTTTTTCTTTTGTTAAGCAAAAAGAAAAGACATACTTATAACCAGTATGGAGTTATGTAGACCTTGGGATCTAGTGTACCATCAAAGGTGGGCGGATCTATCCTAATGCTCTAAGGATTCTCTTATCCTTGTCCTGGTCATCAGGATTGGGCCTCCTAGGTTTGGGCACTTGGTAGGGTTGGGCTCTCCTAGGGTTGGGCTCCATGAATTGATCATGGTTTTGGGTTCTCCTAGGGTTATGAGAGGTGGAAAGGGGTGAATCAGGATCAAGTTCAGGGTTTGACCCTTGGGTTCTTTCTAGGGTTCCTAATCGGTCCTCTACCTGGTCAAACCTATTGGTTACATGGTTAAGCCTATTATGGATTTGGGTACTGGATTGGGTCAATTGGTTCATCTGGGTGGTCAATTGGGCAAACTAGTCATTCATGGACTTCATGAAAGTCTCAAAATTGGGCTCCATTGTTGAACTAGGTCGGGGCTTATACTGGTTGTACTGGACTCCTGACCTGGTGGTCATGTAATCAATCAAGCAAGGGATTATGTTGCAGTCAAGCACACAAGGGTTAGCACGTTCTATGGTTTGCTAGACCTAGAGTCAAAGTGGAATGGATCGACTCAACTTACACCCAACTCAACAACTAATCCTTCCACTGGCCAGGTAAGAGGTGGGGTGGTTGAAGGCTCCCCCTACCTGTGGCAGGGTCCTAATAAAGTAACCACCAGTCCACTTAGGTTGTTTCCCATTGGACCTCTAGCATTAGACACCAGTTTTCAGTAATAGTTGAGGAATTTAATGCACTAGTTTACCCACATGACTCGGACCCGACCTGTTGGTATCCCTAAATCTATTAGGTTGCTAGTTAATTTTAATTAGGACTTGGGTACGTATGCATGGTGGTTGTTTTGGACCCAGAACAGGTGATGAAATCCTGCCCTGATCTGAGATAGGAAATTGTCCTTAAGATTAGTTTAGATGAGATGATGCACCATCAATGAACCTGATGTAGTCTAATAACAAAATAGAAAATAATTTTTTTTTGTCTCTTTTAATGAGGTGGAAAATTAAATTTGAGTTGGTAAAGTTATCAAACAAAATTAGCTTGGGTTTGGAGGGGGGGGGGTTGGATGTAAGTTAGGTTTGGTTCAGTCAAATATGTAGAATTCACAAAATTGAAATTATCGGTCTGTTTTGATGAAGAATTTGGTATGGCTTTTAGAGTAGAAAAATTCTAGAAAAATAACAAATAGAGAATGACATGCGAAGATAATTCCTACCAAATTTAATACAAATAAAAAATGGTATGATGATGCAAAACCTAGGGTTTCTGACTGGATACAGAAAACTTAGGATTCTGATCAGGGTTTCTAAGATGCAGGTTTTTTTTAATTTTTTTCCTATAAAATTAATAAAAAATAATGATAATTATCAAGACTTATAAGAGAGTATTCCATGCAAATTTTAAAGAAAAATAAAATACCTAAGATGATGAAACATATCAAAATACAGACCTCTAGTGTAGATGACAGGATGTAGAGTTTTATTAAAGTTTTTTTTCCCATTTTTTTTGTTTATTTTAGGATCTTAAAGAAACCAAAAAAATTACAAGAAAATGTAGGACTAGACATAGGTTAATGGGTATAAAAATTAGAGGAAAATAACAACGTTTGATGGGAGAAACAGTACTATGTTTGACTAGTTACGTAGAAAATAGCTTGCAGAAATTCTACCTATGATGCAAGAACATGCCATAATCTCGCTCTGATACCAAAATTAATGAGGGATGGGATTCTAATATGATGCAGGATGATATGCAAGGGATGAACATGAAGAAAATTAGATTAAAGCAAACATATAATTTTAGATTTTTTTATAGTTGGATTCTCGAAACTAGCAAAGACTAGTTTAGGGTTATCCTGTATCAATTAGTATCCTACCCAGATGCTAGAACTATCAAAGAAATAAAGCAAGTAAAGGATCCTAGGTCTAAGAAATCCTATTAGGAGCATGTTCAACTTCAAGAAATCAGAAAAAGTGAGAAGGGAAGGGGTTTACATACCTAGCAATAATTTGCATGATATCACAGAAGAGATCTCTCAACTCAGATTGGCATCTAGATAATCCAGTCACTTTCCCACGGATCCATCGGCTTTTTATCAGCTTCATTCGAGGGAAAAGAAGACTTCATCCAAGGACAGTTTCATCGAAGGGATCCTGCAAACGTCAAAGGTTAGGATGACAGAAGATGAAAAAAATATAGAACACGAGATTGAAGAAGGGAAGAGTGGGCTATTGTTGATGTTGGCGGTCTACTGGGGCCTTGATGTTTGAGGATGGAGGATAGGGTGGCTTGGAGTTGAGGGAAGAGAGAGAGTAGCAGGGGTGACTAGGGTTTGCATATACACAAGTAACCACGGGTCTCACACCCTTTCCAAAGAAGAACACAAATTATCACAAAAAAATTCACCAAAGTTTATTTCATAAATAAGAGATTATATTACAAGAGGGAGAGGGGTGGGTATTTATAGATTCACCTAGAGCTCTTTCCCTGTCAAAATTGGACTACAAGTTTGTATGGGACATGGAGTACAAGCTTTAACTAGAATTATGAACACAAAGTTTGACTGAAATTAGGAGGCCTAAATTCTAGTAGGACTTGGACATTGGACTCCTTGTAGAACTTGGAAGCTTTGACTTTTCTCCATGCTCTTGGGCTGGGATGAAATACTCTTGGGTTGCTTTAACTTTTCCACTCCCTACTGGGCTTGGACTTAGGTGCCAACCTTGTTGGGCTGGGCTTGGAGGGGCGCCATTCCTTGGTGGACCTAGACTGAGATGGGTGCCAACTCTTGGGCTTTGACTGGGCTGGGGTGCCAAATGCAAGAATGGGCCTAAGGGGGCTCCCTTCACTTGTAGGCCTGGTGCACTGAATCTTGGGGAGCCTGGGGTGATAGGGCATGAAGTGGCTTGGGTGTTCTGATGCTGGGATAGAGACTTGAGTGTGGGCCCAATGGTCCTCCTCTTGAATGAAACACACATAACTCTTGACTAAATTGAAACAACTGAACTCAAATGACAGGACTAAATGGACTTATTGAATCTAACTGACCACTTTATTACAAGACTCAAAATTAAATTTCATTACAGTACACAAAATTGACCAACACATGACTTAAAGAACAAAATTAGAGCTTGAAATCTTTAACTGGTATGATGTCCCCATTAAGATGGGGAGGTGCCATAAATTGCTCTTCATCAGCCCTTGATCTATCAATCAATAGATCGTATAAGACCCTTCATTAAGAAGGAGTCTTATCTTTAAGAGTCATGACATTTCTTGTGCCAAGAGAAAAGACCTTTTTGTCTCTTCGATTCCAATGCGTTTCCCCTCTTGCAATGTGGCAATTGACCAGTCAATGAAAGGCCATGGGATGTGGGACTCCAAGAGAAGTGTCGATCAACCAAGAAGCATTCAAACAGAAGGATTTCTGGTTATGATTCTACGTGCCAAAGTGAAGAGTCACGACTCTTCACTTTATGCACCTTTTTTTCTCCATGCCATTTCACATCTTTGACCAATCAAAGACCATGCAAAATGGGTGTCATATGAAAGAGGATCAAATGTAGTTTATCACCTCATATGTGATAAACAAATAGAAGGACTCTTGGTCCTTCTGCGCCCCTTTAATTGCCGAACACTTCTTTTGGCACCAAGAGTCCCTTACCCTTGGGACTCTTGATATTTGGAACATAAAAGGCTTGATAATTATCAGATAAATTTTGATAAAATCACCCCACTTAGGACTCAACCCAATCGAGGTTTTCCTTAAATTGGTTAGCCCATATAGCAACCTTAAGACCCAATTCAATTGGATTAGGAGTTAGGTTAGCCTACACATGCTAGTGTGTAATCTAGCTAAACATTAGGGTCCCATGACCCTAATTAAATACCAATTAACTTCCTAGGCCAATTCCCTAATGTGTGTGACCCTTTGGGTTCCACATTTAGCCAGCAATCAGTCTAGGTCCAAGCCAATTTGATCCAATCAAATTTGATTTGATCTAATTAGGTCAAGTTGAGCTGACCTAAGTTACTAATTTGAACTATCTTTCAAATTGACTCATGAATTCAATTGAATTGATTCATTAAAACCTACAAGATATGATTGACGTCTAGCAACATGTCATGCCTATCTGGAAGATGAGAAATTTGGTGGAAAGTACCAAAATTGTTGACTCCATAAGTGATTTTGATGATAACCAAATATTGGAGCATGTACATTTTTTTCTGACAACTCTTCAAGTGTTTTACAATTTTTTGTAGGATGGATTAAATGTTCATACTTCAACTCCTACACCTTTGTTTCTTGTTTGAGTTGTGTTGTAATTTATTTTTGTAAAGAAGAACCCAATGAAAAAGCTAAAAAAAAATCATGTAAAAAGGGTTACTTCTATGTGTGTGCGCCTTGAAATTAGTTTTGAGTTGGTTTGTTTGAAAATGTAAAGAGTTGGTAAGAGTTTTTTTGTAAGTTCAAATGTAAAAATCCTGAAGAAGATACTCGAGCTGACCCAACTTGATGAAGAGCCGACTCCACATACTAGCACGTAGCAAGGATTCTGGAATGCAGCAATCTGAGCCAACTTGATGGAAAGCGAGCCGACTCCAGTGAATCTGAGTCGACTGGAATCAGTCCGAGCCGACTCCTCTAGAGTCTAGTTTTTGAAGATTTCTGAGAATAGCCAGGCGAGCCGACCCAAACCAGAAAGAGCCGACTCTACCAGACCTAATTTTGAAAGGATGAGAAAGCAAGCCAACCCAAACTACATCGAGTCGACTCTTCTAGAGTAAGGTTTTTTGAACATGAGAAGAAAAGCTTACCCAAGCTATAAAGAGCCGACTCCTCGAGTTCAAGTTTTTCAAAGACTCAAGTTCGAGTCGACCCGAGCTACAAAGAGCCGACTCGTCCAGAGTGATGTTTTGCACCATGAGACAAAGAGCCGACTACATTAAAGATTTGGTGACTCGACCTATCAACTCGAAGGATCCGAGCCGACTCGAAGGAATCCGAGCTGACTCGAATATCGCTTTCAGGTATCCAACGGCTAGTTCTAGAATTTGTTTTTGAATGCCAAAAAGTGCAACGGTCAAAAATCATTCCCCAATGGTCTACAATGGCTAGAACTGCCTTGGAGTGATAGAAGACCATATATTTGAAGGATTTGAACATCCAAAATATACTTCTTGAAATTGTTTTTGAAAGTTCTTAAAAGAAAAGAGAGCTTCATTGAATATCCTACATACCACCAGCAAAAGAGCAAAAGAGATTTCAAGTTAGTTTTCAAGTTTTCACCAACTCTGATCTGAAGCTTGAAGCAACCTTGGGAAGAAGCCACTGAAGCAATTAAAGCCTATTCAAGTCATTCAAGTGGACTTCCATCAAGCTGCACCGGTAACTATCTGATAAATTGAGTTTGTCATTTTTTTATTACATTTATTTCAATTCAATCTATTGAATTGTTGGGTTATTGGTGAGCCCGGATGAAAAACCAAATAGGTTCATGGTGAGCCTTCATAAAAACCAAGTGTTGGGTTCTTAGTGATCCTGTGAAAACCAAGTGTTAGGTTCTTGGTGATCCTGTGAAAATTAAGTTGGGTTTTTTGGTGAGCCTGTTAAATCCAAAGGGTGTTGGGTTTTCTTTGGTGATCCCGTAAAACCAAAGTATAAAGGTTTTGGATTGTGATCCTGTAAAACAATCCTATCGTATATTAGTGTGAATATAGTGAAAATCCCAAGTGGTATCTTGGGTGGTGGACGTAGGAGCTGGGTTGCTCCGAACCACTATAAATTTGGTGTATTTGTGTTGTGCTTACTTGACTCTTTCTAGCTTTTGTAATTTATAACTTTGTCACAGCACCTAACACCTTCTAAGGGATTTTAATTGCATATTACTTGCTTTAAATTTTTAAATTTCCAATTCATCCCCCTCCTGGGTAGCCACTTGGGCAACAACTAGTATCAAAGCAGTGTCTCTAAATACATTAGAGTAAAGATTGATGGCTCATCCAATGAGTACGTCATTAGTGGAAGGCCAATCAATAAATATACCTCCACTCTTCATTGGCATAAATTATGCATATTGGAAAGATAAAATGAAGATTTATATTCAAGCAGTTGATTTTCAATTATGGAACGTCATTCTAAAGGGTCCTTATATCCTCATGGTTAAAATTGATGGAGTGGATGTTCCAAAACCTGAAAAGAATTGGGACAAACATGACATGAAGATGGGTGAGTTAAATGCCAAAGCTATGAATCTCTTATACTGTGCTTTGGATAGTAATGAGTTTAATCAAATTTCCATTTGCTCTTCTGCAAAAGAAATTTGGGATAAACTCGAAGTGATCCATGAAGGAACTTCTCAAGTGAAGTCTTCTAAAATTAATCTTCTTGTGCACAGTTATGAATTATTTAAGATAGAACCTAATGAAACAATCTCTGATATGTTTTCATGTTTCATTGACATTATTAATGGCTTAAAGAGTCTTGGCAGGGTGTATACTAATGCAAATCTAGTGTAGAAGATTCTGAGATCTCTTTCGGATAAATGGGATCTGATAGTGATAGCCTTCCACGAAGCAAAAGATTTGAACACCTTACTACTGGATGAACTACTAGGATCACTCATCACTCATGAATTGGCCATGCATCACCGAGCTAAAGATGATCAAAAGAAGAAGAAATCAATTTCCTTCAAAGCTGCCATGGATTCTAGAAAGGATGAAGAATTGGATGAAGATAGCTCTTCTACTGAAAGTGACATGGAAGACGAAGACGTTGCCATGGTCGTCAGGAAATTTAGAAGGTTCTTGGGAAGAAGTAAAGGAAGATGCTTCAAAAAATTCCACAAGAACAAAGAATTCAGTAAGGAGAAGGACAAGGAAAAGGAAAAAGAAAAAGAAGTGCCCACCTGTTATGAATGCAAAAAGCCAGGGCACATTCGACTAGATTGTCTATTATTGAAAAAGGGATTTAAGAAAAAGAAAAAGAAAGCTATGGTAGTGACATGGAGTGACAGTGAAGCGTCCTCATCTAATGAAGAAGAAGAGACTATGAAATCTGTAAATCTTTGTTTGATGGGACTTAACAATGAGATATCATCCCCTAAGCTTCAAACTGAATTTACATAAGATGAACTGAATTCTACTTTTCATGATTTACTTATTGAATTCAAGAAAGCTAGGGTTAAAATTAAATCCTTGAAGAGACTAAATGATGTTTTATTAAAAGACAAGGATGAGATTTTGAAAAGAATAACATTCTACAAAAAAAACTGAATAACTTTTCTAAAAATGTTATTGTTCTAAATAATGAGAAAAATGCTTTAAATAAGACAAACAGAATTTTAGTTGCCGAAAATGTAGATTTAAAAAAGGAGGTTGACAAGCTTGAGCCTTTAGTAGAAAAACTTACTTTGAATTCTAATAAGCTTGAGCTAATTTTGAAAGAACAAAAGGATTCTAAAAGTAAAGCTAGAATTGGATTTAATGCTTTAAATGCTAAAGGAATTTCAGCAACAAAATTTCTATCTTCAAAAGATTCAGCTTCAAATGCTAAATATCAAAGAGTCTTTCCATCAAAATCTATTTCAAATGACTTGAAATATGTTCTTAAGAATTCTATGAAAAAATCTTTCAAACCAAATATTTCTATTTCCACATCTCTTATAGCTTCAAAGCATGCATCATTCAAAAATGACAAAATTACTTGTTATGCATATTATAGATTTGGACATAAATCTTATCAATGCAATTCCTTGAAAAATTCCATGATTGGTGTATTGAAATGTATAACCATTTAGATTCCAAAGGGAACCAATTTTGCTAACTCGAAAGGACCCAAGTTAGCTTGGGTACCTAAAATCACTCCTTGATTATTTTGCAGGATTGTCTTGCAGCCCAAAAGTTAAAGAAAAGATAGTATCTTGATAGCGGCTATTCAAGGCACATGACGGGTGACAAGGATCAGTTCATCACCCTACAAATGAAAGAAGGAGGATTGGTTATATTTGGAGATAATGGCAAGGACAAAATTATCAAAGTTGATAAGATTAAAATAACCCCCTATACTTTCATTGAAGATGTACTGCTAGTAGATAAGTTGAAGTATAATTTATTAAGTATCAGTCAATTATGTGATCTAGGCTTCAAAGTTATCTTTGAATCATCTATGTGTATAGTAACTAACTCTCTTGATTCTGGCAACAAATTCATTGGCCATAGACTTGGAAATATCTATGTGGTAGATCTAAATGATCTAGCAATGTCTAGTAGTTCCAGTCTAGTAGCAATGAATGCTAAGACAAAGGAGTCATGTTTATTATGGCATAGACGATTAGGTCATGCTAGCATGTATACAATTGCCAAATTAATCTCAAAGAATCTAGTTACAGGTTTGCCACATTTTAAAGTTGATCTTGATTATGTACATGATGCTTGTCAATTAGGCAAACAAACTATGGAGAGTTTTAAATCAAAAAATATTATTTCAACAACTAGACCCCTTGAGCTACTTCACATGGACTTATTTGGACCAACTAGGATCACAAGCCTAGGAGGTATGAAATATAGCCTTGTGATTGTAGATGACTTTTCTAGATTCACATGGGTACTATTTATTGCACATAAAGATGAAACTTTTGATGTATTTCAGAAATTTCATAGAAAAGTTTCAAATGAGAAAAATCTTTCTATTATTTCTATAAGAAGTGATCATGGAACTGAATTTCAAAATCAATTTTTTGATGAATATTGCACTGAGCACGGCATTGATCACAACTTCGCCACTCCCAGAACACCACAACTAAATGGTGTTGTAGAGAGGAAGAATAGGACTTTGGAAGAAATGGCCCGAACTATGTTATATGAAGGCAATCTTCCAAGATATTTTTGGGCAGAAGCGGTGAACATTGCCTGTTATATATTAAACCAAGTTTTAATTTGACCAATTTTAAAGAAAACCCCCTATGAGCATTGGAATGGAAGAAAACCAAATATCAATTACTTTCATGTTTTTGGGTGTAATTGCTTTGTGTTAAATAATGGCAAAGATAACCTAGGAAAGTTTGATACAAAACTGATGAATCTATATTCCTTGGTTATTCATTACATAGCAAAGCATATAGAGTGTTTAACAAGAGGACTCTTACTGTAAAAGAGTCAATTCAAATTATTTTTGATGAGGATAACCCCTCACCATCTAGAAAAGATGAGTGTGTAGATAATGATACAGGTACTCTACAAAAGGAAATGGAAGATCTAAGCATCCAGGACAAGCCAACGCAAGATGAAAGTGAAATGGTAAGCAAGGATCATACTAATTTACCAAAGGAATGGAGGTATGTAATTTTACATCCCAAAGATTTAATTATTGGTGATCCTTCTCATGGTGTTAGGACTTGGTCAGCACATAGAGATGCACATGACTGCCTGGCCTTTGTCTCTCAAATTGAACTACATAGTTTAGAAGAGGCTGAAACTGATCATAACTGGATGATGGCCATGCATGATGAATTAAACTAGTTTGAAAGGAAAAATGTTTGGATACTAGTTAGTAGACCTACAGACCACCCAATCATAGGAACCAAATGGGTCTATAGGAACAAACTAGATGAGAATGGTAAGGTTATAAAAAATAAAGCAAGGTTGGTAGCAAAAGGGTACAATCAAGAAGTGGGTATCGATTTTGATAAAACTTATGCTCCCGTAGCAAGACTTGAGGCCATTAGATTACTTCTTGCATTTGATTATTACATGAACTTTAAACTCTTTCAAATGGATGTCAAAAGTGCTTTTCTAAATGGATTTATTTTTGAACAAGTTTTTGTATAATAGCCACTAGGTTTGAAAATCATGCTTTTCCGAATCATGTGTTTAAATTGAACAAAGCTTTATCTGGTTTGAAACATGCACTTAGGGCCTGGTATGATAGATTTAGCAAGTTTTTACTCGAAAATAATTTCAAAAGAGAAAATATTGACAAAACTCTTTTAATTAAAAACAAAGGAAATGATATGTTAGTTGTACAAATTTATGTTAATGATATTATATTTGATGAATATATTTGTGGAGATTTTGCTAAGTTAATGCAGGGAGAATTTGAAATGAGCCTAATGGGTGAACTTAATTACTTCCTTGGACTTCAAGTAAAGCAGACAAAGGAAGGAATCTTCATCAACCAAGCCAAATACACCAAAGAAATCATCAAGAAGTTTGGCATGGAAATAAGCAAACAAATGAATACACCCATGAGCCCATCTTGCAAATTAGACAAAGATGAAAGCAGATCCAATGTTGACCAAAAGCTTTATAGTGGTATGATCGGATCCCTTTATATTTGACAGTCAGTAGACCTGATATCTTGTATAGTATATGTGTTTATGCTAGATTTCAATGCAATCCTAAAGAAACACATATGCTTACTGTTAAAAGAATCTATAAATACCTAAAATGTACAAGTAACTTAGGTCTTTGGTATTCTAAAGAATCATCTTTGAATTTAATTGGTTTTTCTGATGCTAACTATGCTGGTTGCAAAATTGATAGAAAGAGCACTAGTGGTACATGCCAATTTCAAGGGTTGAATTTAATTTTATAAGCAAAACTCTATAGTATTGTCCACTGCTGAGGCAGAGTATGTTGCTGCTAGTTGTGCTCAAGTGTTATCGATTAAATGACAGCTAGAAAACTTTGGTGTTATACTATTTAAAATTTCAATCAAATGTGATAACACAAATGCCATTAATTTGACAAAAAATCCTGTTCAGCATTCACGAACTAAGCACATTGAAATTAGGCACCATTTTATAAGAGAACATTTACTGAATAATGATATTGTTTCTGAATACATGCCAAATGAAAACCAACTTGCTGATATTTTTACCAAACCATTGAATTTTGATAGATTTTCAATGATTAGAAGTGAACTAGGATTATGTGACCCTCTCTAGAAATACTCCCATAGTCTTAAAGACAAATTATCTAGATAACTTCCTAATCCAAATTTTTTGATAAAATAAGCTTTGATTGAAATCCAAAAATTATTTTTGTGCTCCCTCTACTTGAGCCGACTCGAGTAGATGAACTGTTGGTCAAGCCAGCTCGGATGTCGAGCCATCTCTTTTTAGTTCGAGCCATAGGGTTTGCTTTTCCCATTTCTATTCCTAAACCCTATTCTATTTCATTCTAAGAAACCTTCCAAATACACCTAACTTCCAAAAACCCCTTCAGAATTCGAATATCTGTGCACTATGGTGCCAAAAAGAGCAATTAGAATGAAATCAAGAAGAGACAATGAAGCAGCTCTACAAGAGAGGAGGACGAAATTCCGAGAAGACAATGCTTCCTGGAATCCACCACAGTCTGAGGAAGAGCCTAGCCCAGTTTCTCCAAGTCACCAAATCTCTCTAGGTATGAGACCAATTACCACTGGCAGATGGATTTTATTTGAATATCTGAAGGAGATAGGTTTTGTGATTGGTGATTTAATAAGAATCATGGATGGAGGAACATGTGCTCCCTAGATGTTAAAACCTACCCAAACATAGTAAGGATTTTCTATGAAAATTTAAGGCTTGGAGAGAACTTCATTGAATCATCTATTAAGGGAAGTGATGCAGAACGAAAGCTCTGATATCAAAATGATGCAGAATGAATATATGGAATGCGGAAGCAAATTAAAATTAATATATATTTTTTTTAATATATTTTCAGAAGTCGGCTTTGACTCAAAGGAAAGATAAACTAATGTTGAAAGAAACAAAGAAATGACAGAGAGCACAATTAAAAGGAGTGGATTATCAGAGTAACTCAAAAGTAGGATCGCTGGGGATTAAGAAACCCCCAGATCTAGGGTTTGCTCTGAGTTTCAACGAAATAGACAAAGCGAGAAGGGAAGGTTCTTGTTACCTAGCAGTGATATCTCTCGTTGCTTCAATTAGAGGACACTCTCGAGCAGCTTGTAGGATCCCTGGAGACGGGGTATCTTCGCAATGGATCCTCGGATTGTAGTCCTATGGCAAGGTTGGCCTCCTTCTCAAACTCAGGATCTAGAAGAAGAAGAACAAAAGAAGAACCAGAAACTCAAAGAAAGACACTGACCTGAGGACTTAATGAAGATTGTTGGATGTAGAAGTTCCGGAGATCTTGATACTGATCTGACTCTCCTTTGAACTGGCTCTGTAGTTGAAATAGTTGATCTGAACCTGGATGCTGGTGACCAGCTTCGATGTGGAAGAGAGGGGCCATGGGATGAAGATGGAAAATTAGGGTTTGGTGGTGGTGGAGTAGAGATGGGTGGACTAAGCTAGGGTTTTGGGGTTGGAGATCTCACACCTCCTCAAGGTTCCTAGGGAACCCGGATTTACTCCCTCATGGAGCTCAACACCTGAATACAAGTGTGGAAGAGAGAAATACAAAGTTGCTCACATAGAAATTGATTTCATTCATCATTTGTTCTCTAAAACTTACAAGAGGGGTTTATTTTATAGGTCTTTACAAGAGGTTAGGGTTTTACATCTTCCCATGTGGGACTAATAGGATGGATCTTCAAATTAGGCTTGTAGAATCAAATCCTTCTCATATGGCCGACCAAGAGCTTCCATAAGTGTTGATTGGTGGCTCCAAATGGTAAGTAGGTGGCACCTCCTAGCCTTGCTCTTCAAGAAAAAATTTTTTCCTTCCATGGCTCAACTCTTTTGGACACCTCCTTTTCTTTCTCCCCAAGTCATGGCTCTTCCCAACTTTGCTTTGGTCTTTCTAGGCATGGATTGGGCGCCCCCTTGAAGTGCTCCCCAAGAAATGCCTCTTTCCTCCTTTAGCTTGGCCTTTTAAGGTATATATGGGGTGCCTCCTTGATTTTGGCTTCAAGAAAAATTCTTGCTCCCTTGGGTGTGGGGACCAAGACACTAGGATGGAGATGTGGCGCCTCCTAGACTCTGGCATGTGGCTGGGAGTGTGGCGCCCACTTGCTTGGGCTTGGGAGAAAATGTGGCACCCTGGAGAAGACCTAAACCACTTACTAGGACTTGTACTGAGTCAACATGACTCAACAAAATTTAAATTGCAGGGAAATACAGACTCAAAAAAATTGAGTTGACCAAGTCAACCCTTATTACAAAACAAGAAAATCTTAATTTTTTGGGCAAGGTCAATCAGAGATCTAGATGGAGCCCTGAAGTCTTCTTCTGAGTCTGGTGCCCGCACCAATTCTCCCGGGGTGGGAGGAACTCGACCTTGTCGAGTAAGGCTCAAGTTGGCTCTGGTATCTCTCCAAGAGGTCTGGATCCAAATCTTGTAGTTCTTCTCAAGAGATCCAAGAGTCATCAGAGTCTGGCATTCCTTGCGAGTGGACCAGGTATCTTTGGTATCCTCGATTACGAGTAAAGATAACCTGATCATCCAGGATCTTTTCAATCTGCTCTTTCCTCACAGGCCAGTTTGTTGGTAGACACACAAGGTTGGGTTCACTCTCAAGAGCAGGATTAGGCTCAAAAGGCTCACTGGGAATCATAGCTGGCTCTCTATACTCTACTAGGTATGTAATGTTGAAAGTGGAGCTAATGCCTAGTTCTGAAGGCAACTCGAGCACATAGGCATTGGATCCTACTCTCTTCACCACTCTAAATGGTCTAGCTCCTCTAGCATGTAACTTTCTAACGGTTCCAGGAGGAAACCATTCAGGCCTTAACCTAATCATTACATAGTCTCCCTCAACAAAGTTTTGACTCGCCTTTGAGAATCAACCAACTTCTTATAAGTTTCATTACTTAAATTTATTTTGGCATGAATTTCTTTATGCAAGTCTTTTATATGCTGTGCAAAAACTTCAGCAGACTCTGAGACTCGTGTGTGGACTGGTAAAGGAGCTAGGTCAAGAGGTGTGTGAGGTATGTAACCATGCACAATTTCAAATGGACTCTTACCTATAGACCTATTGATCGAAACATTGAATGCAATTTCAGCACTGGACAAAATACAAATCCCAATTCCTGGTGCTCTCAATCAAACCAAAATCTGAGCCAAAGCCTAGTAAAGGGTCAAGAAAAACTAAACTAGACTGATGACGCATTCCTAAAGAATGGACTTTATTCCAAAGGAACCCTTGATCTAAACCTAACAAACTAAGGCTCTCTATGTTTGACCTTGGGTCGAAGGAGGGCATGCAGAGCATGAAAACTTATTATGGATGCCTAGTAGGTGCCATAAGGTCTTCTAGAAGTAGGTGGCAAACCTAATAGGTTCTAAAGAGTCTTGCAACCTAGAGATCTCAGTAAAGTGTAATCCCATAGCTCTAGAAACATGAGAAGATTCAGGGAAGGGTAGGAAATAAGAATCAGAGTTTTGAGGTGGCTTATCAGAAACAAGAAACAAACCTTGGTTATTCAGGACGACCTTAAAATGAGGACATTGTTCTATAGGTGCACTCATCCAAACCCCATGATTTGCGCTAGGAGGGTCTACAAGTGCAAGTTCTAGGATAGGCTGGGTGCTCCTAGAAGGTGGAAGGTTATCAAGAAGGTCTTTGGAATGTTTATCTAAAAAGTCCTCTAAGCTACTGTCTTTTTCTTGTTCTTGGACCTTCTCAATGGTAATTCTTGTGAACCCCTTCCTTCTTCACACTTCTCTACCAGATTTGACTCAGGGGTGTCTTCTTTGGATTCCTCAATGAGTTCAGGGGTATTTTCGCTTAAACTTTTATTTGGTGTAATTTCCTCTTCCTGAACTTCCTCAAAAGGGTCTTCTCTTAGGGTTAGCTCCTGAATTCCTTGAGTGGCAGGGGTCCCCTCAATAACCCCATTAGGTAGGAGTTGGTTAATTGAATTATCGAGAGAGATATCCTTAAATTCTTCTTCTTCATATTCATCTATCAAACTTATGTCAGGCTCATATATTTCTTCCTCAATCTCACTGAAAGGTTCTAATCTATTCTCCTTTGATTCCTCTTTAAGTACGGCTCTGGTCGGGTCAACTAATTTTGGGATGGCCATGCCTAACTCCTTCTCAGTGTTATCCTTCTGGTCAAGAGGTGACACAAGTGGGAATTGACAAACAAAAGTCTGGTTCACTACGGGTGTCGGATCAATCGAAACTTGACTCAAGTTGGTAGAGGTTGGCTTTAAGTCCAAAGTACTTGATTGGTTATATCTTAAAGATCACTCATAGTCTTGGGCTTCTTGGTAGGCTCGGTATAACTTATTGGTCTTTTCAAGGCATAGCTTCCTATAAATGTCTGGGTGTAACCCAACCCTAAACCTTGATGTGATCTGAGCTTCGGTCTCAATGGTATTGCATTTCATGTCATACCACTGGAAGTCCTCGATATATTTAGACACAGGCCTATTACCTTGTCGCAATTGGTACCATTGGTCTAAAAGTCTTTTCTCATAGGATCTACCTAGGTACCTATCTCTCAACTTACTTCTCATATCTCTCCAAGTATATATTTCCTCTTTTATTTGATAACACTCACGCTCAATAGCATACCAATGCGACCTAGCATGTTTGGTGAACTTGGTTTTGGCCAACCTAACTTGTCCTAATTTCGATATGTTAGTGCACTCAAAATACCGATCCATTTGTTCTTCCCACTTAATATATATCTCTTGTCTTCCATCAAAAGTGGGTGCATAAGGTTCGGTGTTTCTAACGGGTCCCTTTTCTGAGTCAACCAAGTATGGATATAGCCTCTTAGAGTTATGCTCGGGATCATGGTATAAGGTCCTCCTAGGCTCCTGGTGTGGGTGAGGTTGAGGCACATTAAAATCTGGGTCAGGAGTCCAATTTTGATGTCTAGGTTCTTCAAGTACTTGGACTCGATCCCTAAGCTGGGTAAGATCCTCACGGACTGGATTCCTAAACTGGGCAACAATATCAGTCATATCCTGACTCAATTTGGTCATACTTTCGATAAGAGTTCTAATCATGGCCTCTAAATTAGGTTGGGTTTGACTAGGTTGGTAGGGTACTCCATTCCGGGTGGACATGATGATGCAAGCAGTCACACCAAATGAGATTCAACTTAAATGACTACGGGCTAACTAGACCTAAAGCCCAAACTAGATGCCCAATCAGAGTGGCAAGCTAGCCTGTAGTAACTCAGGACTCAGCCAGGCAGGTGTAAGGGGAGTGTTAGGTCCCTAAATGCCAAACCTAGACACCAATCAGAGATTGGCCAGGTAGAAGGACCAGCACACAAGCCCTTCGGGATAGAATCCCTGAACCACCATTCTAGACACTAAGTACAAAGCACACACAGAGTAACTAGACAAACTGACTCAACATTAGTCTAGACCCGACTTGTTGGTGTCCCTAGCCCACTAGGGCAAATTAAGTCTAATAAGTTTTAAAATTAGGCTTAGGATCGAATGAATGGGTGGTGGTTTTGGGCTAAGGAGAGGTTATCAACTCCTCCCCTTATCTTAGATGCTCAATTGCCCTTTAGATGAATTAGGAGATGATCAATCAAAAATTGAATTGTAGAAAAACACAGAAACAGAGTTGCTGTAATTTAACTCTCAGAAATTTCATAGAAACCAATAAATTACAGTAAATTAATTAAAATAGATTAAATTATACTGGTTCCAGCAAAATAAAAATCACATAATTTGGAGTTACCTGCAATGAGAAACAATTCTTGCAACAGAGTAGTTACAGACTAAAAATGGAATGCTTCCCCCGTTTACAATTCCTGCTACGAAGTTGTAACCCAGCGGATCCCCTACACGCCCTAGGAACACCCCATGGAATGGGAAGAGGAGGCTTGCACCTCACTTCGTTCCTAGGACCGGACATCCTGGGGAGTCTACTTCGAGCAGACAAAGTAAAAAAGAGAGACACTCAAAACATGCAAGCAAGTCAGAAATCCTAGACAGGGCTCTGATACCAAAAATGATGTAGAACGAAAGCTCTGATATCAAAATGATGCAGAATGAATATGTGGAATGTGGAAGCAAATTAAAATTAATGTATTTTTTTTTTAATATATTTTCAGAAGTCGGCTTTGACTCAAAGGAAAGATGAAATAATGTTGAAAGAAACTAAGAAATGACAGAGAGCACAATTAAAAGGAGTGGATTATCAGAGTCTGGTGCCCGCACCAGGAAGAAGGATAATTATATCTACTGAAGTTCATGGAAGTGTTTTGGAAATGCCTTTTAAGGGCACAGAGTATTTAGTACTGAAAGACAGAACCAAAGCACTACAAACAATATTAGAGAGAATTGAGGTAAATAAAATTGGAATTCTCAAAGCAAGCATGATATCTATTGAAATGAGAGTTCTACACAATTTTATTAGTAGGATCTTCTTACCCAGAACTGGATGTTTTGATTGAGTTAGTGAACAGGATCTATGCTTTATGGAGCTCTTGATTAATGGTGATAAGATTAATCTGCCAGCTATTATAATTTGTCAAATGAAGGAGGCAGTTAGAAAAGTTAAGGCCTCTCTACCCTATGGAATGGTCCTATCACTCTTCTTTCAAAATGCAAATGTAGATTTGACAGGGAGGACAGCAAGACACTTCTCCATACTGATACCTACACTGCCAAAACTTTTCAAAGGATGGGATATTTGTTGTTAGATGGCATTTGGAGAAAGAAGAATGATGCCCCGTAGTTGAAGAAACTGAAGAAGTTCAAGAGCAAACAAAGTTAGAGGCTGGTGAAAGCACTACAATGCAAATTATCGAATCATAGCCACAGCTGGGATCTCCAGTCTAGATGGTCTTCGTCACCTCTTTTCCAAACATCTCGGTACCTGATATGCCATATAGTATACCTACTTTTACTCAGTCTACTGATATTCCAGTTCATAGTCATGCTACTATTGCTTCTATTGTAGACACTTCATTGTTACAAGACTTCATGACACAACAAATGAATAACATGACTAAATCTATTAAGTCTTCTATGGTTGAAATGTTTGGAGAGCTTTGACAATCAGTTGATGATAGACTAACTCAGCTTGGGGGATAGATAGATGATCTGAAAAGAAGAATAGATACACTTGAAAGCTCCAAGACTGCAACTGGTGCAACCAAAACTGATCTACAGCCAATCTTTCAATTGATTGCATCAAGTTCTGAATCTACTAAAAGCTCAGTCACTCAAGTTCTTGAAGCTAATAGAATTGAAATGGATAATTTGAGGATCAGTGTGGGGTCAATTGAAGCAGGGAAAATAATGGAGGAAGATTACACCAAGGGTATTGGTATAATTAGAAGTGAGTTCGGGAGACTAAGAGGCTCAGCTGAAGTTTTTGCAAATGTCTAAGCCTCGGAAATGGTTACATTGCAAAAGGAAGTGGCAGAAATAAAAGAAGCAATGGAAGATTTAGCTGCTTCCAAAAGTACAAAGAAAGTTAAAGCCGAATTGAAATCTATGAACAGCTTCTTATGGAAAATAATGTCAAAAATTGAAGATATCCAAGCTGCTCAAAGTGCTCCTCCCTCTTCTGGATCCTTTCCTGGTCAATCAACTCATCCAAGACAACCTGATCCACACATTAGGCCATAAGGATTCCATAATATCCCACAATTTATTGACCCACTTGCTTCTCTTGCACCTGGTATCAGATTCCTAATCAACCTTCACATCCTAGAGTAGACTTGGATAGTGACTAAGTGTATTGCCCTTCATTTTGTATTGAACATTTTGAAATGAAATGAAAGTACACTTTTTGTCTCTTAAATTGTTCTATTTCTTTATGCAAATGAATGTCTATGTTCAATTGTTCATACAATTACTGATTTTTTTTTAAATTTTAAGATGAATTTGAGAAAGTGAAATTATCTCAAACAAATTTTAAATACTTTCTCATTTTATTTTAAAATCCAAGCTTAACTCTTACTCTACCTTTTTGATTGATTGACAAAAAGGGGGAGAAAGTTGTGAAATTATTGCATGAAAAGGATAAAATATATTCATGATTATATATTTGCTCTGATAGCTCTAATACATAAAGGTTAAAAGCATATTTGCTTGATACATAAAGCCTTATGCAAGCTCTAAATTAGAAATGTTAATCTATGATACATAATGTTTTATACTTTAATATCTCGCATGAAAAGTGTGCCAAAACATGGAGTATCTTATTAAGGGGGAGATTACCTCTCTTTGTCCTAATTCTCCTTCCATTGGTTGGCACTTGTTATACCAAATCAACTTTTCTCTGAACCAGACCGGAGCCAACAATTTTTTCAGCTAGGACAAAGCGGAGGTTCAATTGATCCTTTCATTTTAGAAGGCCAACCAACTAGAAGGCCGACCACCAAAAAGTCTGACCTGCGTTGAAGGCTAACCAACCAAAAAGCCAACCAACCAGAAGGCCGAAGGCCGACCACCCAAAAGGCCGACCTGCCCTGAAGGCTAACCAACCTGAAGGCCGACCGGCCAACCCACTGAAGGCCGACCCACAGAAGGCCAACCTAGAAGGCCAACCTACTAAAGGATGACCTAGAAGGCCGACCCATTGAAGTAGAGGTCCAGTTGATCCATTCTACCAGAAGGCCGACCGGCCGACCCACTGAAGGCCGACACACTAAAGTACAGGTCTGGCAAATCAATTCTACCAGAAGGCCGACCGGCTGACCCATTGAAGACCGACCCACTGAAGTAGAGGTCCGGCTGATCCATTCTACCAGAAGTCCGATCGTCCGACCCACTGAAGCAAGAGGTCCGGCCACTCCACTCCACCAGAAGTCCAACTGACACGTTCCCCTTCTGGGAACTTCTCGAAGGCTCTAGAAGCCCTTTTCCAGCTAACACTGAAATTCTATTGCAACGGACTCCACAACGTGGCCACGTCTCCGTGCCACCTGGCCATCACTCTGATTCTCCTAGGGGCAAATTAGGACTTCTCAGCCTATCCCATAATAGAATTTGGCAGCATTCCATGCCTACTTAAGGTGACCGGGGGACCTCCACTTGGAGCTAAGTATACTCTTCCTCTCCATGCATTACATTCTCTCTGGTTTTCTCCATTCTGTTGCTCCCAAACTCCTGCTAACTTAAGCATCGTAGCATCCCCTGCCGGACCACCAGTGCCTAGGGGACATTGTTGCAGGTTGACCGGTAGAGGAGCTCTCCAGCGTAGTGGTCTAAGAGAAGGCACAACAACAGATTGGCACTAGAGGAAGGGGACTGAACCTTTGCTCTGCTCTTGATTCTAAAAAGAGAAATCGACTAAGAAAATTTTGCAATGGCGAGGGGAAGAACTCAAAATACCTTTGACAGAAGATGTCATTTCCAGCACAGGTCTGAAGCACCTCCCAGGGAAGACGACGCCGCTGCTGCCTCTGAGCCCACCATCACTGTGGGACTGTAGCAGTTCCAGATGTTGGTGAACTGTATCGAAACACTCACTACGGTGGTCCAGCATTTCCAAAAGGTGGCCGACAACCGGCAGCAGTCGCCTGCGATGTCTTGCATCAACCATCAGCAGGTCACTGGGGCAAGTCAGCAACCGGAGGTTCCTCCACCTCCGTCCCATGCCATTCCAGAGCCCTAAAGGTCACTAGGGCCTCGTGCTGATTGGAAGAGGGCGAGGTCGGCTTCCCCCTCTTTTGCTGACTCCATCCCCCATAATGGTCGGCACCCTACTAAAGATTCGAGGGACTATGGTAGCAAAATCATGTGCATGGAAGAGCGCATTGCCAAAATTTTTGAAAGATAGAAGGCCAGGGGGGCAGGCTTACAACAACTGCCCACCTTTTTATGCTAAAATCTTGGGGGAGCTGATCTCCCATCACATTAAAATTCTTCAGGTGGACCTCTACGACAGCACCACCAACCCCCTAGACCATCTAGGCACCTACAAGGCCCACATGATGGTACAGTTCACCTTTGATGCCCTTCACTGCATCGCCTTCCCAACAACCCTAAAGAAGGCTGCTCGGCTGTGGTTCAACACCATCCGACCAGGTACGATCCACTCTTTTTCTCAACTTGAGAACCTCTTTCTTTTCCATTTCAAGACATGCAGCCGACCCCAAGGAACATCGACTGCCTCTTCATCATGCTTCAAAAGAAGGGAGAGACCCTCCAAGACTACATGGCCCATTTCAACTAAGCGACCATGGAGGTCCCGGATTTCAATGAGGTGGTAGCAATGTCAGCCTTCAAGAGAGGGCTCTGCTCGTCTAGGATCACATTATCCCTAGATAAAAGGTTTCTGATGAGCTACACCAAGCTGTTGGCCAGGGCGCAAAAGTATGCTCTGGCAGAGGAGCAAGCGGCGAGCCGATGCCAAGCTGAAGGGAGGTCGGCCCCCAAGAAGTTAAGCGACAAGGCTCCCGAAGTCTGACCTCCCAGCTCTAGCGGCCGATCAGCCTAGCACCAAAGTCTGAAGCCGAGGGACTTCCCCAGGAGGTTCGATACCTATGCACCCCTTTCCCTTCTGAGGGAGAAGATCCTTAGGGAGATCGAGAACGAGGCCTTCCTACAAAGGCCTCGGTCGATGAGGGGCCCTCCTACCACTAGAAACAAGAACAAATACTGCTGGTTCCATAAGGACCACGGGCACAACATCGAAGAGTGCCTCCAGCTGAAGGATACCATTGAAGACCTCATCAGAAGGGGGTACCTAAATAAGTACGTCCGACACTGCCAAGATCGGGCCGAGACCTCGACCACCAGAGACCCTCCAGAGGAGGCGGAGCTTGCTAACCAGCAACCGACTGATGGGGGTGTTGGTATGCTGCATTGGCGGTCCGACTAGGGGCACGAAGGGGACCAAGATATTGTAAAGAGGCCCAGTGGTTCCAATATAATCAGTTTTTCTAACGAAGACCTCCTGGAGCCTCATCTCCTAGGAGATGATCCTATAGTTGTGTCGGCAGTTATTGCCAACTATGATATAAAGTGCATCCTCATTGATAATGAAAGCTGTGCATAAGTTTTACTATATGATGCCTTTGTTCAAATAAACTTGTCCAGGTCCAGGCTCCGAGAATCCCTAATACCGCTGACTAGCTTTGGGAGAAACTCTATCGAAGTTGAGGGAGAAATAACTCTGCCCGTGACCATCAGGACGGAGCCTTACCAAAGGACTTTCTCCATCAACTTCATGGTTGTCCATATGACCTCAGCATACAATGGCATTTTAGGCCGCCTGGCACTCAATAGGTTTCAGGCCATCGTATCCACTTACCATTTGCTAGCAAAGTTTTCGATTCATAACGGAGTCAGAGAAATGAGGGGAGACCACAAGATGGATAGACAATGCATGGCTATTCATGATAAATAATTGGAAGGATGCCCCACTCTTGAACAACTTGACCCCCGGGATGAAGCCGCCGATAGTGGTCAGCCTATTGAGAAGATCGTGTTTGTCCCCCTTAGAAAGGATGCCCAACTAAGGTTCTCCAAATTGGGAGCACACTCGGTGAGGAAGACAGCTTGAGTTGATTGGCTTCTTGAGAAGCAATGCTGATGTCTTTGCTTGGTCGGTGTCTGACATTCCTGGCATCCCATCGAACGTCATCACTCACCAACTTAAGGTGGATATAACCTATAGACCCGTCCGATAGAAAAAAAGGAGCTTCACCACTGAAAGACAGAGGGCCATCGAAGAAGAAGTGAAGAAGCTCTCTGATGCTGGCTTCATCAGGGAGGCTCATTACCCCGAGTGGCTGGCCAATGTCGTCATGGTGAAAAAGGCCAGGGGGAAGTGGAAGATCTGTGTGGACTACACTGACCTCAATAAAGCTTGTCCGAAGGATAGCTTTTCCCTGTTGAAGATCGATCTACTGGTAGATGCCACGGTGGGCTATCAGCTCTTGAGTTTCATGGATGCCTTCTTTGGGTACAACCAGATTAGGGTGCACCCTGAAGACGAGGAGAAGATGGCCTTTGTCACAGACAAAGGGGTGTATTGTTACAAGATGATGCCCTTCGGCCTAAAAAATGTAGGTGCCACTTTTTAAAGGCTGATTAATCGAGTCTTCGAAGGATAGCTCGGAAGGAATATAGAGGCATACATCGATGACATGATTGTCAAGAGCCTCCGCAGGGCCGACCATATTAAGGACTTGCAGGAATCCTTCAACGCACTGAGGCACCATCGAATGAGGCTAAACCCTGCCATGTGCATATTTGGGATAACCCCCAGGAAGTTCCTTAGTTTCTTGGTCACTCAAAGAGGAATTGAAGTCGACCCCGACAAAATTAAAGCTATCATCGACATGGAACATTCGACCAGTAAAAGGCAAGTGCAAGAGCTCACAGGCGACATAGCTTCTCTCAACCGTTTTATCTTCCAGTCGGCTGAGAGGTCTCTACCACTCTTTAAGACCTTGCACCGGTCAGACTGCATTCATTAGACCAACGAGTGTCGGTGAGCCTTTGAAGCCTTGAAAGATTACTTGAAGAACCCTCCACTGTTGGCTAAGCCAACGGAGGGGGAAGTGTTGTACCTATACCTGTCGGCATCGGACGAGGTAGTTAGTTTCATCCTAGTGCGGGTGGGTGAAGATGGCTAGCAAAAACCTGTCTATTATATCAGTAAAGTCCTCCATGATGCCAAGACAAGGTACCCTAAAGTGCATAAACTAGTCTATTCCATGGTCATAGTGGCAAAATTCCTTCGACCCTACTTCCAGGCATATCCGATCGTCGTGCAGACTGACCAGCCCCTCAAGGTGATCCTTTGAAGTCCTAACACCTCCGGTTAGCTAGCCATGTGGGATGTCAAGCTCGGCAAGTTTGACATCTCCTTCCAATCCCGATCAGCTTTAAAAGATCAGGTAATCATTGATTTCATTGCAGAATGCACCTGGAGGCTGGGAGCGACCTCACCAGTTGCTGAAGTGCCAGAAGCCGATCCCATGGAAGAGACTAAACCTGCTTGGATCCTTCATGTGGATGGAGCATCCAACCTCACAAGGTGCGGCGTAGGCTTGATCTTAGCTGACCCCGATGGGCAGTGCCTGGAGTATGCTCTACACTTTGCATTTCAAGTATTAAACAACCAAGCGGAGTATGAAGCCTTGCTTGCAGGGCTAAAGATAGCCAATGAGTTAGGCATTGGTAGAATCCAGGCCATTTCCAACTCTCAGTTGGTGGTCAATCATGTGAAGGGCGAATTCGAAGTGAGGGACCTAACTTTGGCCAAGTACTTGGATAAGGTATGAGGCCTCGTATCTCAGTTTAAATTCTTTGAAATTTTCCACAAACCTTAACTAGAGAACTCCCAGGCGGATGCTCTATCATGATTGGCCACTGTCGCTATCAGCACCTCCGACCGAACCTTTGTGGAGTATCTGCAGCGCCCCAGCATTTCTGAAGAGCCGATCGAGGTTCACCAAGTTGAGCAGGAGGCCTCATAGATGGACCCAATCCATGCATTCCTGGTCAAAGGGACTCTCCCAGATGATCTGATCGAGGCTAAGCATGTGCGCTGGATGGCTTCTAAGTACATCATCCTTGATGGCATTCTCTACATGCGGTCATTCATGCAGTCGCTACTGAAGTGTTTGGGGTCGATCGATGTGGACTATGCGCTAAGAGAGGTGCATGAAGGCATCTACGATGACTATCTCGGAGGGAGATCCCTGGCTTATAAAGTTGTTCGGTAGGGATATTATTGGCCTATAATTCAGAAGGACATGTCGGACATCGTCCAAAAGTGTGACGCATGTCAAAGGTACTTTAATATCCAAAGGAGGCCCGCCAGCTAGCTGACCCCGCTTATGGCGCCTTGGCCATTTGCCCAATGGGGCATGAACATCTTGGGACAATTTCCCCCAACATCCAGCCAACGGAAATTCCTTCTTGTGGCCATTGACTACTTCACCAAGTGGGTGGAGGCCAAACCACTGGCACAAATAATGGAGGTCAAGGTGGAGAACTTCGTCCGAAACTGCATTATCTTTCGGTTCAGCATTCCATGGACAATCATTACTGATAATGGATACAGCTCTGCCAATAATTTCACATCTCCCACCGGCTTACATCGGTTGGCCACCCTCAGTCCAACGGAGAAGTCAAGGTTACTAATCGAACGATCCTACATGAACTGAAGACCAAGCTGAACAAAGCCAAAGGGCTTTGGGCAGAAGAGCTTAACTCAGTGGTTTGGGCATATCGAATGACCGCCAAAATAGTGACTGGGGAGACTCCATTCAACTTGACCTATGAAAGCGAAGCAATCATCCCCGTGGAAGCCTCTTTGCAATCCCTGTGGATTGATCACTTCGCTGAGCCGACCAACTCAGAGCAACGGAGGGCTGTCCTAGTTTTACTTAAAGAAACCAGGCTCCGTACCAGTTTAAAGTTAGCAACTTACCGTTAGAAGATGGCTAAATATTATAATTCACAGGTCAAAATGTGAACCTTCCGGGTCGGAGATCTGGTTTTGCAAAGGACTGAGATTTCAAGACCAACTGAGCAAGGAAAACTCTCCCTTAATTGGGAGGGACCCTATCGAGCTGTTGAGGTGATTTGAGCCAGAACTTACCAACTCGAGCATTTAGATGGATGGCGGACTGCATGCCCATGGATTGTAGACAACCTTTGCAAGTATTATCAATAAAGTCTATAATTTTCTCTAAGGCAGTCCGCTTCTAAAAGTCCGATCCCAGTCGACAAAAGCTCTAAGGCAGCCCACTTCCAAAAGTCCGATCCCGGTCAGCAAAGGCTCTAAGGCAGCCCACTTCCAAAAGTCCGATCCCGGTCGGCAAAGGCTCTAAGGCAGCTCACTTCCAAAAGTTCGACCCCGATCGGCAAAGGCTCTAAGGCAATCCACTTCCAAAAGTTCGACCCCGGTCGATAAAGGCTCTAAGGCAGCCCACTTCCAAAAGATCGACCTTGGTCGGCAAAGGCTCTAAGGCAGCTCGCTTCCAAAAGTCTGACTCCAGTCAGCAAAGGCTCTAAGGTAGCCCACTTCTAAAAGTCCGACCTCGATCGGCAAAAGCTCTAAGGCAGCCCACTTTTGAAAGTTTGACCACGATCGGCAAAGGCTCTAGGGCAACCCACTTCCAAAAGTCCGACTCCGGTCGGCAAAGGCTCTAGGGTAGCCCACTTCCGAAAGTTTGACTCTGGTCGACGAAGGCTCTAGGGCAGCCCACTTCCAAAAGTTCGACCTCGGTTGGCAAAGGCTCTTAGGCAGCACACTTCGAAAAGTCTGACTCCCATCGATGAAGGCTTTAGGGTAGCCCACATCCAAAAGTCCGACCCTAGTCGGCAAAGGCTCTAGGGCAGCCCACTCCAAAGTCCGACCTCCATCGATGAAAGGCTCTGTGGCAGCCAAAAAAAGTCCGACCCCCATTGACAAAAGGCTCTATGGCAACCTAGAAAAGTTTGACCCCAATCAACAGAGGTCCGAAGACCATCCGCTTCAGCAAGTGTCCGAAGACCCACCTTCAGCAAGGGTTCAGACCCTACGCTTCAGTCAAGGTTCAAAGGAAGACCCACCACCTGCAAGGGTCCAATCGATGCTTCAACAAAGGTCCAAACAACCCGAAGTGATGCTCTCATCCTTCGAGGTTGCAAGTTCCCTCGAAAGCCAAGAGCAAGGGGGAAAATTGTTATACCAAATCAACTTTTCTCTGAACCAGACCGGAGCCAACAATTTTATTGGCCGGGACAAAGCGGAGGTTCAATCGATCCTTTCATTTTAGAAGGCCAACCAACCAGAAGGCCAACCACCTAAAAGGCTGACCTGCCCTGAAGGCCAACCAACCAGAAGGCCAAAGGCCAACCACATAAAAGGCCGACCTGCCTTGAAGGCCAACCAACCTGAGGGCCGATCGACCGACCCACTGAAGGTAGACCCACTGAAGGCCGACCTAGAAGGCCGACCCACTAAAGGTCGACCCAGAAGGCCAACCCACTGAAGTAGAGGTCCGGCTGACCATTCTACCAGAAGGCCGACCAACCAACCCACTGAAGGCTGACCCACTGAAGTAGAGGTCCGGCTAATCCATTCTACCAGAAGGCCGACCGGCCAACCCACTGAAGGCCGACCCACTGAAGTAGATGTCTGGTTGATCCATTCTACCAGAAGTCTGACCAATTGACCCATTGAAGCAAGAGGTCCGACTGCTCCACTCCACCAGAAGTCTGACCGACTCATTCCCCTTCTGGAAATCACTCGAAGGCTCTAAAAGCCCTTTTCCAGCTGACACCGAAATTCTGTTGCAATGGACTCCACAACGTGGCCACGTCTCCACGCCACCTGACCATCACTCTGATTCTCCAAGGGGCAAATCGAGACTTCTCAGCCTATCCCCTAATAGAATTTGGCAGCATTCCACGCCTACTTCTCAGCATTACATTCTCTTTGGTTTTCTCCATTCTGTTGCTCCCATACTTGTTCTAACTTAAGCATCGAATTGTCCTGCACCGGAACACCACCGGTGCCTAAGGGACTTTGTTGCAGGTTGATGGCCAGAGGAGCACTCCAGCGCAACCGACCGAGCCCGGTCTAGGAGAAGGGGCAGCAACAGCACTAATTGAAGTCAATTTATTTTACTTGTTCGTATATACTTGCAAATATAATTATACAAGTAATTATAAAGTGATATATTTCTTTTTCATGCCCAGTGTTTTGCCATCATCAAAAAGGGAGAGATTATTGACCCCATAAGTGATTTTGATGATAACCAAACATTGGAGCGTGTATATTTATTTCTGACAACTCTTCAAGTGTTTTATAAGTTTTTGTAGGATGGATTAAATGTTCAAACTTCAACTCCTACACCTTTGTTTCTTGTTTGAGTTGTGTTGTAACCTGTTTTGGTAAAGAAGAACCCAATGAAAAAGCTAAGAAAAAATGATGTAAAAATGGTTACTTCTGTGTGTGTACGCACCTTAAAATTAGTTTTGAGTTGGTTTGTTTGAAAATGTAAAGAGTTGGTAAGAGTTTTTCTTTAAGTTCAAACGTAAAAATCCTGAAGAAGATACTCGAGCCGACCTAACTTGGTGAAGAGCCAACTCCACATACTGGCATGCAGCAAGGATTTTGGAATGCGACAATCCGAGCTGACTTGATGGAAAGTGAGCTGACTCCAGTGAGTCCGAGTTGACTGGAATCAGTCCAAGCTGACTCCTCCAGAGTCCAATTTTTGAAGATTTCTGAGAGCAGCCAGGCAAGCTGACCCAAACCAGAAAGAGCCGACTCTGCCAGACCTAATTTTGAAATCCTGAGAAAGCGAGCCAACCCGAACTGCATCGAGCCGATTCTTCCAAGCTGTAAAGAGCCGACTCCTCGAGTTCAAGTTTTTCAAAGATTCAAGTTCGAGCCGACCCGAGCTACAAAGAGCCGACTCGTCCAGTGTGATGTTTTATACCCTGAGACAAAGAGCCGACTGCACTGAAGATTTGGCGACTCGACCTATCGACTTGAAGCATCCGAGTCAACTCGAAGGAATCCGAGCTGACTTGAACATCGCTTTCAATTATCCAATGACTATTTCCAGAATTTATTTTTGAATGCCAAAAAGTGCTCCAATGATCACAAATCATTCCCAATGGTCTACAATGGCTAGAATTGTCTTGGAGTGATAAAAGACCTTATATTTAAAGGATTTGAACATCCAAAATATACTTCTTGAAAAAGTTTTTGAAAGTTTTTAAAAGAAAAGAGAGCTTCATTGAATATCCTACCTACCAACAGCAAAAGAGCACAAGAGCATCCAAGTTAGCTTTCAAGTCTTCACCAACTCTGATCTGAAGCTTGAAGCAACCTTGGGAAGAAGCCACTGAAGCAATTAAAGCCTATTCAAGTGCATTCAAGTGGACTTCCATCAAGCTGCACCGGTAACTATCCGACAAATTGAGTTTGTCATTTTTTTGTTGCATTTATTTCAATTCAATCTATTGAATTGTTGGGTTATTGGTAAGCCTAGTTGAAAAACTAAATAGGTTCTTGGTGAGTCTTCATAAAAACAAGGTGTTGGGTTCTTGGTGATCCTGTGAAAACCAAGTGTTAGGTTCTTCATGATCTTGTGAAAACCAAGTTGGTTTCTTTGGTGAGCCTGTTAAAACCAAAGGGTGTTGGGTTTCCTTTGGTGATCCCATAAAACCAAAGTATAAATGTTTTGGATTGTGATCCTGTAAAACAATTCTACTATATTCGGGTATGAATATAGTGGAAATTCCAAGTGGTATCTTGGTTAGTGGACGTAGGAGCTGGGTTGCTCCGAACCACTATAAATTTGGTGTGTTTGTGTTGTTCTTACTTGACTCTTTCTAGCTTCTGCAATTTATAACTCTATCACAGCACCTAACACCTTCTAAAGGATTTTAATTGCACATTACTTGCTTTAAATTTTTAAATTCCCAATTCACCTCCCTCTTGGGTAGCCACCTGGGCAACAAAAATATCCTTCAGTGAAAAGTTACCGTGTAATTCAATCTTTCGATCTACCTTTATCCCGAATAAGTGATGGGTATGGATAATTATCAAATCCTAGCACTTAGTCATTTAGAATCTCACTTCGATAATGATGACTCTACTAATGACTGATTAGAAATCAATTCTAATCTCATTTTGCTTTGATCAAAGACTCCCTGAGTCATCAATCGAAGATATTACTTGGGATAATATTCCTCTTACTAAGAATGATCAATTCCTTGTAGATCCACTCACATCCTTCATACACCTTCCACCATATCCGAGAACACCCCGTACATGACTCAATGTCATGAGTGAGTGTGAATCAAAATATAGCTTAGTGTGCATAAGAAACCATGGTGATCTCAGGTCTAAAGATCACTTGCACAACTTCCACTATGAGAATTATCTCTTGACAAGTAATAAGGCTTCTATAAGATATTCTTAGTACGAATCAATTCAGTGAACTCATACCCTGATGAGCACCCTTATCCTTGTATTAGTATCTCTACACAAGTGGCTGAGAGACCAACCATCCTTTCCATGAGCATACATAGGATAACCTAGTCTTTCCAGAAGCATCAATCCCCGAATCAATGATCCTACAACTTGGAACCTTTTAGATTAGGGTTTATTGGAACTTAGGTCTCACTGTTATGATCTCCATCATAACCCTAATTTGTGGAGTTCATCATAATCTTTAAATAAGATAGCAGTATGATGAAACAAAATAACTTTATTAATATTATAATATCATACATGAGTCGAAAGATTACTAAAATATCCTTACAAAGATTGGCTTTTAGGGCACTTTTCTTTCAAGCTTTGGTCGGGAAGTTTCACCAATTCATGAAGAAGTCCAATTAGCTTTGTCTAGTGACATCCTCTTAGTGTGAAAGGTATTGGAAAAGGTTAATGGCTAGGCCATGTATTTTTGTCGTCACTAGCCAAGGTATGGAACTAGAGGAGGGTTCATGTTGTATATACCTCCTCCTTTGGTTCCTCCTCATCACCTAGTGCAACAAATACTGGGATGAAGGGAGAGGTAGAAAATACTCTCTTAGGGCTTTCACCATGAATAGCAAGAGGCTGAAAGCCTCCAAGATGTTCCTCTCCCTTTCCTTCTTGTAAAAAGTTGAGCCTTTGATCTGTGCTAGCTCTTTCTTCCTCATTTGCTGGTGAGCTAGAGGGGATCTTTTCATTGCATTAACACCATGCAATGAGGGCCTAGACTAATCATCCATCATCCATCTGCTTGCATGGTGTACCTCTCCACCATAGTGTGATTTTCTTGCTAGTTTATTGTGTCTCACTTGTATTTCACAGTGCACTTCCTGGAAAAAGTGCGACTTTGCCAAAATAGAAACATATGTATCTCAAAATTTTGTATGGAGAAAGGATTATTTATGTTTTTCATGCATGGTATTATATGCTCATTTCATGTCAAATCCAGAGAGTTATGGTTGTCTACAATTTTACTAGTGGCCCATGATGGTTTGCAAACTTCGATAAGTTTGATTTGGTGGTTACACCAGCCTTTTGGATTTCTTGCTAATTAAAAGCTAGTTTTTACATAAGACTTCCAAAAGAAAAAGTACATTACCGATACTATATTCATAAGATTTTGAAGTTCCAAGGCCAAGGTAGGGGCATGCCATCAAATTATGTTAGGCAATAGGTGCCGAGTCGAATAATCTTCTCCACCGGATATGGTCCCTCCTAGTTTGGAGAGAGCTTCCATATCCTTGGTGAGTCGGCTGGGATACTTTGGCCCACCTCAAGACTAGGTCCCCAACTTTGAAAAATTTTCCCTGGACCCTGGTATTATGATAGCAAAAGACTATCCATTGTTAAGCAGCCATCCTCACACTTGCATGCTCCTGCTTCTTCTAGTTGATCTAAATTCACCTGAGCAACTCGAAGTTGCTTCCCTCGTCAAAATGTTCCACCCTAGGTGATGGAAGTCCAACTTCCATGGAGATTATAGCTTCGACCCTGAAGGAGAGATTAAAGGGGGTTTCACCCATTATAATCTTCTATGGTTCGATAGGTCCAAAGGATATGATATAGTTTATCCACCCACCATCCTTTTGCTCGATCTAGGTGCATCTTTAAGCCTTGCAAAAGAATCTAATTAGCAACCTCAACCTCCCCATTAGCTTAGGGATGGCCGATAGAAGTAAAGCATTGGATAACCCCAAGGCCTTGTAAAACTTGATGAGTTTGAAACCACTGAATTGCTAGCCATTATCGGTATTGATGGTTTGGGGTAGCCCAAAGTGATGGATGATAGACTTCTAAATAAAGTCCTTTACTTTGGCTTTGGTGATTTTAGCAAGTGGTTTGGCCTCTATCCACTTAGTAAAATAATCAATCGCCACAAGCAAAACTTTCATCCTCCAATGACTAGGGAAAAAGGTCCCAATATATCAATGACTCATTGAGTGAAGGGCTATGGTGTGCTCGAGGGAGCGAGTGAAGTAGCTGGCATTCACTGTATGTTAGAGTGACACTAGTGTTAGAATTCTTCCAAGAACAGGAAAGTATGTTGCATAAAATCAGGCATCAAAAGCCTAACTAGCTGAAGCAGATATAAAAACAATTTTATATCTAATCATGCAAATCATTAAAAAATCTAATTTATTTATCACAAATTTCTAACATGCTGAATAACATGAGAAAAATATTAGATCTGAAATAAAAATTATTTTAAGCATAAAATACTTACCTGGATCGCTATTCGGGCTTGCTTTGAAAAGCATGCAGGTCCGCTACTGAAAAGCCAGGATTTTGTCGGAGCCATGAAATCGTCTGGCCTCTACTGGTATCCACATGAAGCTCTCGCAACTGAGTTATAGAAGGCACCGGACTACTAGATCCTTGCAACCCTATCCTCTTTCAACAAATCATTCGCTTTAAAAACTGAGCCGATCCAAATCTGGACTGGCTTTCTGCTTCTATCTTGCAAATCAAACTATGCAAGATCTTTGGATACTTTTCTCTCTCCTTTCTCTAGTAGAGCATCTCTCTAGATCTCACAGAAGAAAAGTGAAGACAAATAAAGGGAGAAGAATAGAACTTGGCACTAGGAGAGAGAACCTCAGGTAAAATGCCCGAAAGGAAAGCTCACGGCCAAGCAAAAATATTCACGGTGAAAAGAAATAATTCTTCATGCCAAAAATCAGATCTCTTGGTTGGCCACCTTTTTTCCTTTATTTAAATTTAATATCTCCCATCCCAATGAAACAAAAGACCGGTGTTTCATTTTATCTAGCTAGGATTTAAGAGCAGTTGAACAGAAGGACTCTTCCCTCTCTTAATATTTTTCATGCCAATCTCATATTAGTGCCTTGGTTTTCATGCCCCATCTCATTTGTCGCCCAAACTCAAGGGGCCCACTAGGTAGGCATCTAGAGGGAGGGGGAGACATGGAGGGAGAGTCCCAATCTAACTGGACTCTGGGTCTTGGTCCAAATGTCATGATTTTACAATCAACTAAAGCGATTTTAAATCCGATCGAACCATTTCGAAGTGGACATTGACCCGAATCAATTAGGATTAATTAATTGAGTCTAACTCAATTAAATTAAATCTAATTTAAATTAATTAACAATTAATCCATAATCAATTAATTGTAACATTTACAATTAGGTCAAATATTAATTGTAACACTTACAATTAGGTCCAAATTGATTTGCTGATTGGTTACTTGAGCTCCTAATGTGTGTGACCCCTCAGGTCCTATCCTGTCTGGTAATGAGATATACTATAATCTCCATTATACATCATCGAAACTCCTTTCGATGGACTGAAATAACTTCTGCTCAACCCTAATTAGGATCATCGATCCGAGAATGATCCTAACGGGCTCACATAATCCACCAGTGATACCTAGCAGTATGTACTGGCAACCCAGCAGAATAAGATTGGAATCCCTAGGTGTAGTTATCATGTGATTCAGTTTCTTTATCAAAATTCCGACATGATGTTGGTTACAGAAACTCGTCAAACCCATCAGTCATATACTTAACCCAATCGACTCAAGTCTTATTGTGATACTAATGAAAACATCTTTTCATTATCACCCTGCTATGGCCATAGACTTCTAAACATAGTCTCATTAAGCTTGTATAGGATTATACCTTACTACTAAGGCTGATAGATCCCTACAAGTGAACACCCTACTCCTATAATAAACTTATTGCAGCCAACGAACACCGCAAGATCCCGTATGGATAGGAACCATGTGATTGTGATGTCAAACTATAGTAACCTTATTTTGAATAGCTGAGACACTCTAGATCAAGGAACTATTCACATAACTACAGCATCTGGAAGTTATCGAGGAGTGAGTAGTCATCCATATAACTTTCTGTACTTGGTCATGCTCAGTACCGTTGATCTCTATCAACTACCTGCACTCTCACTCCAGTGTCACCACACTGTAGATCAGAGACTCATCTACCTAGAAAGGAAAGTGATCTGTGCATCGATTTTAATGGATCAATCACCATCCTCGTGATATTCCAACAATCGGGAGCCTTTAGGAGTTAATCTATAAAGACACATGCCTCATATTCTCAACTCTTGAGAATATGTGTCATTGTCCATGAACTCCATGGATGATTCATAGACACAACAATATGAATGAAACTAATTCCCTATTAATTAATAAGAAAAATTAAGTATAAAGTTCATGCCCTAAAATTAAAATGTGTCAAGCCAACATGTCTTTCAGGGCATACATCTAACAATCTCCCACTTGCACTAAAATCAATTGGCTACATATCTAAGTCCCATCTTTTCAAAGTGTATTTCAGCCTTCTGTTAGCTCAGAGTCTTTGTCAGTGGGTCTGCCATGTTGTCCGTGGAGTCTACTCTTTGCACCTTAACATATTTTTTCTCGAGATAGTCGTGTATGATATGAAACTGCCGCTCAATATGCTTAGACTTCTGGTGAGACTTGGGCTCCTTCACGAGAGCTATTGCACCATTATTTTCATAATATATGGGGATGGCATCAGATGGCATCACTCCATGCTCCACAACGAACATTTTATACCAAAAGGCTTCTTTTGAAGCTTTAGAGACAGCGATGTACTCTACTTCTAGTGTTGAATCTACTATGATGGGTTGTTTGAAAATTTTCCAACTAGTTGCCCCACCATAGCACAAAAACACAGACCTTGATGTAGACCTTCTATCATCAGGATCAGACATAAAGTCTGAGTCTATATATCGCTTTATCCCTAATTCTGAACTCCCTCCAAAGACTAAGAACAAATCTTTAATCATTCTCAAGTACTTAAGAATATTCTTCACATCTATCTAGTGTTCTTCACCTGGATTCGACTGATATCTGCTTGTGACACTTATAGCAAGAGCTATATCAGGTCGAGTACACAACATGACATACATAAGGCTTCCAATTGCTGAAGAATATAGAATCTTGCTCATGCATTAAATCTCTTCAGGTCTATTAGGACATATTTTCTTGGAGAGATTAATGCCATGCCGAAGAGGTAACAATCCTCTTTTAGAGTTCTCTATTCTGAACCTTTTTAGTACTTCCTCTATGTATATTTTTGTGAAAGGCCAAGCATCTGATTAGATCTATCTCTATAGACCTTAATTTCCAAAATATAAGATGCTTCACCTAAGTCTTTTATATAGAATTTCTTAGATAACCAACTTTTGATCGAAGTCAACATGGGAATATCATTCCCAATAAGGAGGATGTCATCCATGTACAATACAAGGAATGTCACTGCCCTCCTACTGTGATGTGGTGATGGTGGACACGAAGAAACCTGGGGTTATTCGAAAATGGAAAAAAAAAAACCTAAAGCAAATCAAGGATCGTTGGAGGGCTAAGAAGCCTCCCAGGACTAGGATAGGATGGCCCCGAAAATCTTAAAACAGCCAGACTCTTTTGATTTTCAGTTTTCTTAGCGGAGGTGGTGAAGGAAGGACGGGGATGGAAGATAGGGGACTGGAACTCATGGACCTTGGGACTCATCCTAACGAAGAGACCTCTCACCTCTAAGGCATTACGCCCTCCTCGATACTTGGAGGCACTAGGATGAATCTCAAGGTCACGAGAGGAAATAAGGATAGACATGAAGATGGGACAAAAGAATGGAGATACCTGGGGCCTCACACCCCTCGACATCCTGAAGGACGAAGGAAAACGGGCCTCAGGCCAGAACCACACACAAGTGGAAAAACACTTTCAAAAATTCATTTTTCATCAACTACTTTATTACAAGAGGAGTATAGGTATTTATAAATGCCCATATCCCATTTGAAATTCAAAAAAAAATCTCTTGAAATCCTCCATTGATTTTGAAATCAAAATCAAAATCAAAATCCCAAATTTTCCAAATTACATTCATTAAAAAAAATACCAAATAAATCTCATTTATTTGAATTTTGAAATCCCCTCCGCTCTGAAAGTCATGCCGCTCCAAAAATCATGCAGACAGTCTCCTTCCAACTCTTTGAGAAGTGTGCAGAGGCTTCTTGGGCTGCTTTGAGAAGTGTGCAGGTCTTTCTTCTCGGTCGAGCAACAGCGAGGAAAAACCCGAACTCCGGTCTGCCGAGGGCCAGGGGTGGCAGCACGGCCGGCGGGCAGTAGCGGCGGGGTGGCGGCCAGGCAGCGGACGGTGGTGGCGGTTGCCGGCGCAGGTGTGGGATGGCCGCACGGCATGCATGAGCGTGCTGTTCGGTCTTCCCGCATGCGTGGGGCCCAGGGATGCCGGCGGGGCGGCGGATCGGCGATGGGCCGATGGGCGGGCAGCGGTGGTGGGGCGGCACGATGGCACGGCGGCGATGTCACGCAGGTGCACGGGGCGGACGGATGCCTCCCACGTCCGTTCGTCTTGATTAAGAAATCTCGGTTGGACTAGCTCGAGACACAATACCTACTTAGGAGATAGAGAGAGCAAACCTCACACGTCTGAAGTGCCCGATGCCGAGATCCCTCAACTTAACGGATGCGGCCTGGATGCCCGAGCAATCGAACCCGTGGATGCACTGGCTTTCGATCGTATGGTCACGATGGCTAAGTAGACTGTCTCCGGTGCCCGAGATACCAGGGAGGACCTATAAGCAAACAAAATAGGGATTAGCGAAATGGAGAGATGTACTGAAACAGACTGAGATACGGTTGAGAAGGGGCTTCAAGCCCGATGTCCGGCTGGATTCCAAAGTCGAAGAAGGAGATAACTTGGAGCCTCGCACCCCGTGATGTCCTGGAGGATGAAGGATTGTGGCCTCACACCACTCGACGTCCAGGAGGACGAAGGACTCGCGATGCCCTGGGACGACGGACAGGTGGCCTCACACCACTCGATGTCTCTGGGGATGAAGGCAACTTCACTCAAACCTAGTCTAGGAGACAATGGTTGGAGGATAAACAAACTAAAACACTCTTTTCATTCAATCATTCAAGTCCAGGATCGAACATTATAGAGGATGGTGACGGTTCACAAATATTGCCCTTAGAGGAGGTCCATGAACAAGTTCCTATAGAACCACCCCAGGAGGTAGACATCAGTTTTGAGGACTTTCAAGATAACATTTCCAAAGACCTTCCTAATGACCTTACACCATCTAGGAACACCCATCTAGCCTTGAAACTTGCACCTGTAGAACAATGACCAAATCTTAAGATTAACCTCAACAACCAAGGTCTATTTCATGATGCCTAGAGATTACCCCAAGACTCTGACTCCTATTTTCTCCCCTTCCCAAAGCCGTCTCACATTTTTAGAGCCATGGGGTTGCATTTTGTTGAAATCACCAGGCTACATGACTCATTAGAACCCATCCCTTTTGCCATTTACTTTTGGTACACTTTATGGCATTTGTTAGGGATCCTTGATAATTTTTCTTGTACATACCAGACCAGGGTCAAACCTAGAGAGTCCATAATCTATTAGGTTTAGGCCCTAGAGAGTCCAATAAAACTTTTCTCAATAGGAATGCATAGTTGAGTCTGCATTTTGCATCGTGTTAGGATTATGCATTAAATAAAAAAAAATTTTGGTTGATTCCCGGAAACAAGCCAAGAGTTTGATCTAAGGGATTTTGTAATGATTAGGCTCCGGCCTGAACGGTTTCCACCGGGAACCGTTAAAAAGCTTCATGCTCATGGGGCGGGTACCTTTAAAGTGATTAGGAGAATGGGCCCTAATGCCTATGTGCTAGAATTACCTTCGGATTATGGAATTAGCTCGACATTCAATATCTCTGACTTAGTCGAGTATAGAAAACCTGCAAACATATCCATTGAGCCATTTAGGCCTAACCTCCCTTTTGAGAGTGAACCTGAACCTGAGTGTCCACCTCCAAATATACTTGAGCGAGGAGAGCTGATCGAGTGTGTCCTGGATGACCAAGACATCACTACCCGGGGCATGGGCTATCAATGTTACTTGGTCCGATGGCAAGGTCGACCCGAATCCGATGACTCTGGATCATATGGGAGGACTTGCAGCGCATCAACCCTGATATCCTGGAGAGGTATCAAAGCCAAACTAACCCTTACTCGACAGGGTCGAGTTCCTCCCACCTCGGGAGAACTAGTGTGGGCACCAGGATCCGATAGAGGCTCCTCAACCCTCTGTGGATCTCAGATTAGAGTTTTACTTCTGTGAGTCCTGTAATAAGGCTATGAGGCAAGGTAATTTTATAATTTTTAGTCTTGTACCTTGACCAATCTAGGTCAAGTTTAGGTCATGGGTCCTGTATTTATTTTTGGTTCGAGTATGAGTTTGGATTGGGCCCAAGTCTAATTGAAGTCAACCTGGCCTTCAAGACCAAGTCAAGTCTTTGTGGGCCAATCCACCTCTTTCACTTGGAAAGATGCCAACACAAGTGCCACCTCAGCCGCCTATGTGGTGCCACATCAGTTGCCACTTGGGCATCCAAGGAAGGAAACAACGAGACGCCCTCATGCATTCCACACACCCTCTCCATGCTTTTTTCTCTTGGGCAACCTTGGAAGGATGAGACATCATCCCCCTCTTCCCTCCCCCACATCATGCCATGATCCATCAATAAATGGGACGTTGAAGATTCTTGAGGAGACCAAGCCACCAAGCAAGCAATCTTCCAAGCCTTCTTCCCAAAGTAGTCACACAACAGATGAAGGTCAAGGAGCACTTTCCCCATTCCAAGCCATCAAATTTGCCACGCCCAAGAAGCTCTCCTCCAATTGGTTGGCCTTGAATCACTCCTAGTGGGCGTTGAAAGATCAAGGGAAGCACATCCCTTCAAGCAAACCTTGCTCCATGTTTTCTTCCCAAATTGGACAAACAAAGAAGGAAATCAAGGGACCAATTCCCCCTCTCCAAGCCCTCCCACATGCCACACCAATCCTCTCCTCCATTTGGTCGGCCATGAAGAGTTTTCCCATCCATGTGGGCGCCAACTTTTGGGGTTGTAATTTGGGTTCAAGGGTTTTGAATTAGTTTGAATTCAAATGGGCCTTGGGTGCCTATTTAAAGGACACAATCCCTCCATTGTAAAGCTATTGAATGATTGAATGAAAAAAGAGTTTGAGTTTTCTATCCTCCAACCATTATCTCCTAGACTAGGTTTGAATGAAGTTGCCTTCATCCCCAGGGATGTCGAGTGGTGTGAGGCCACCTGTCCGTCGCCCCAGGGCATCATGAGTCCTTCATCCTCCTGGACGTCGAGTGGTGTGAGGCCACAATCCTTCGTCCTCCAGGACGTCACGGGATGCAAGGCCCCAAGTTATCTCCTTCTTCACCTTCAGAATCCAGCCGGACACCAAGCTCGAAGCCCCTTCTCAACCCCATCTCAGTCCCTTTCAGTACATCTCTCCATTTTGCTAATCCCTATTTTGTTTGCCTATAGGTCCTCCCTGGCATCTCGGGCATTGGAGACAGTCTACTTTGCCATCGTGACCTTCCGACCGAAAGCCAGTGCTTCCACAGGTTCAACTGCTCGGGCATCCAGGCCGCATCCGCTGAGTTGAACGATCTCTGCATCGGGCACTTCAGACGTGTGAGGTTTGCTCTATCTATCTCCTAAGTAGGGATTGTGTTTCGAGCTTAGTCCTACCGGGATTTCTTAATCCCGGGATCCTGTTCTCGTTTTCACTGTTTAGGGATTTGAACTGAACTGCTAGTGTAAGCTTCCGTTATTCTTTTCTCTTATTTCTAGTCTTTACTTGTGATCGGGAATCAAAATCTTAAGAAAAAAAACAACTAAAACTCATCAACCATAAAAAATTTCTTTGCATCACAAGCATCCATACTTAGCATCACTAGGCCCTCATTCCACACCATTATTGGTATCAAAGCCAGCAACGAACTTGGATTTGCTTCGTCGACAAACTTGACGGAGTCGAGTTCTTTGCACTGCAGGAGAATGATGGGGGACCCGAAACCCATCCAAGTTTCTCTTTTTATTTTTTTAAATTTTTTTTATAGTTATTCCCACTATTCCATCTATCCCTTTTATTCACCTTTTATTCCAGATTTATCCCCATGTTATTCCCAGCTTATTCCATCATCAACCTTCTTTAACCTGTTCGTGTTCTTTTCTAAAACCTAGCCACCACCCCTTCCCCCCCATCCGAGCTGCCCGACCCCCGGCCACCCCGCCGGATCACCACCGATGCTCGCCAGCCCCCGCCCTCGTCGAAGAAACCACCACCACTGCCCATGCACGTGGGAAGACGAACGGACGTGGGAGTCGTCCATCCGCCCACCTGTGGCCATGCCGCCCTGCACCGCCATCGGCCTGCTACCTGCCATCGTTCTCGTCGCCCGTCGGCCCCCGCCCGGCCGTCGGTGGGGTCCGTCGCCGCCCATGCCCGCGGGAAGACGAACGGACGCAGGAGGCATCCGTCCGTCGCTTGCGCCCGCGTGATGCCACCACCGTGCCGCCGTGCCGCCCCGCCACTGCCGCCCGCCCGCCGGCGCGCCACCTTACTGCCGCCCCGCCACCCCGCCGCCCCGCCGACATCCCTGGGCCCCATGCTTGCGGGAAGACCGAATAGCACGCTCGTGCATGCCGTGTGGCCATCCCACCCCTGAGCCACCACCCGCCGCCACCGTCCGCTGCCTGGCCACCACCTCGCCGCCACCGCCCGCCGGCCGCGGTGCCGCCCGCTGGCCCCCAGCAGACCGGAGTTCGGGTTTTTCCCCCTGTTGCTCGGCCGAGAAGAAAGACCTGCACACTTCTCAAAGCAACCCAAGAAGCCTCTGCATGCTTCTCAAAGTAGCTAGAAGGAGACTGTCTGCATGATTTTTTGAGCGGCACGACATTCAGAGCAGAGAGGAATTCAAAATTCAAATAAACGGGATTTATTTGGTATTTTTTTTAATGAATGTAATTTGAAAAATTTGGGATTTTGATTTTGATTTTGATTTCAAAATCAATGGAGGATTTTAGGAGATTTTATTTTTGAATTTCAAAAGGGATATGGGCATTTATAAATACCCATACTCTTCTTATAATAAAGTAGTTGATGAAAAATGAATTTTTGAAAGTATTTTTCCACTTATGTGTGGTTATGGGCAGAGGTCCATTTGCCTTCGTCCTTCGGGACATCGAGGGGTATGAGGCCCCAGGTATCTCCATTCTTTTCTCCCATCTTCATGTCTATCCCTGTTTTCCCTCGTGACCTTGAGATTCATCCTAATGCCCGCAAGTATCGAGGAGGGCATAATGCCTTAGAGGTGAGAGGTCTGTTCGTTAGGATGAGTCCCAAGGTCCATGAGTTCCAGTCCCCTGTCTCCCATCCCCATCCTTCCTTTGCCACCTCCGCCAAGAAAACTGAAAATCAAAAGAGTCTAGCTATTTTAGGATTTTTGGGGTCATCCTATCCTAGTCCTGGGAGGCTTCTTAGCCCTCCCACGATCCTTGATTTGCTTTAGGTTTTTTTTTTTTTCCATTTTCGATTAACCCCAGGTTTCTTCATGTCTGCCATCACCACATCACACTGGCCTTCCTGTAAACACATTGTTGACCTGTTATTGATTTTGATGATAAGCAAAATGATTAAGTAAAAGTTGAGTACTAATAATTTCTTTGAAGTGTGTTTTTATAGGAAAAGGTGCTCACAAATTTGAAAAATGATTGGCTTATTGAAGAAACCAAGTTTAGATGAAAGATCTACTCAAAGAAGACTTGGACAGTTAAAATTTGCTTGAATGGATACTTGAGTGAAGTATAAATTTGATTCAGCACAAGTTTAGGCATTTTTATAAAGATTTAAGTGAGGTATCGACTCAAAGTATCGACACATGACACCAAGTACCGACACATGAAGTGAAGTGTCGACTCAAGCCGGTACGTAAAGTAAGTTTCAAATGGCATGGCTAAAGTGTCAACACATGGACTTGAAGTGTCAACTCAAAGTGTCGACACATGGATTAGCTTATCACCTGAGATTTTCAAATCACAAAACTTGCTAAAGATGAAGAACTGCAGAAGTGTCAACACATGGATACGAAGTGTCGACTCACCTAAGGAAGGTCGACATATCTAAGATTTCCAGAGAGCCAGATTGAAGATATTTGAACTCGGTGTCAACTAAAGAAGTTCAAGTGTCAACTTGAAGTGTCGACTCATAGCCTGAAGTGCCGATACATGAAGTTCTGGGAACAGTAATGGCTAGTTTTTCAAATACAAAACTTATCTCTTTTCATCCCCAATGGCTAGATTTTTGAGTCTAACAGCTAGAAACTAGATTTGAGGCCTTGGGAAGGTATTTATATGCTCCAAATCAAATCAAAACATATATTATTTAAGTGAATGAAATAGAAATATCCAAGAGAGAAGAAAAGAGAGCATTCACTCCTATTTTTTGAAGTTCAACCACTCTCAAGCAAAAGCAAGCCTCCAAGCATTCAAGAGCCTTCAAGAGCATTAAAGATCAACCATTCTTGAGCAATCAAAGAGGCTTCATCAAGTTGAAAGCATCACAACTTCGAGCTTCAAAGAGATACCCGCTTTTTATTAGAAATCTTTTATTCTTTATACTTTAAACTAATATTTATTATAATGGTTCTTGGTTAGCCTATTAAAAAATAAATGGAGGTTATTGGTGAGCCTTTGAAAACCAATTAGGTTCTTGGTTAGCCCGGAAAACCAAGGAAGGTTGGTGGTAAGCCTTAAAATCATTTAGGTTCTTGGTTAGCCTGTAAAACCAAGTGAGGTTTGACTTGTGAGCCATATGAAAACAAGTCAGGTTTTGATTAGTGAGCCTGGAAAACTAATCGGCTGTAATCGGTTGAGATTATAGTGAATTCCTAAGGAGAACTTGGAAAGTAGATGTAGGTACATTGGATAGCACCGAACCTCAATTGATGAGTCTGAAGAAGAAGAAGAAGATGAAGGTGAAGAAGCTCTTCTTCAAGAAAATTTAGAACATTCATGAAGAGGATGAAGTTTCCTTACAAGAAGAAATTTCAATCAAATAAAGAAAAGGGAAAAGAGAAAGAGAAAGAAAAGGAAAAAGAAAAAGAGAAGGAAGTACCTACATGCTTCGAGTGCAAGAAGTCGGGTCATTACAAATTCGACTGCGCTCTCCTAAGGAAGTAAAGGAAGTTAAGAAAGAAAGCAATGATGGCCACCTGGAGTGATAGTGAGAACTCCAGTTCTGAAGAAGAGCAGACATAAGATGCAAATCTTTGTCTTATGGCACATCAAGAGCAAGATGAGGTAATATCTGATACCGAAATAGATTTTACTTTTGATGAGTTAAAAAATACTTTTGATGAACTTATGCATTATTATAAATTAGTTTTATCTAAAAATAAAAGATTGAAAAAGCATGCAAATAGTTTTTGTCATGAAAACAATTCTTTATTAAATGAAGTTTGTGATTTGAAAACTAAACTAGAAGTTTTAGAAAAGAAAAATAATGCTTTGAGTATGGAGAATGAAGTTTTAAAAATATCCAAAACTATTATTTCAAATGGTGATCTTTTAAAGAAAAAGAAGGATTTAGAATTAGAAAATGCAAAGTACAAAAATGAACTTGATAAAATGAAGTCTTTTGTTGAAAAAATTATCTATAGTTCAGAAAAACTAAACCTACTTTTGAATAGCCAAAGAGCCATTTTCAACAAAGTAGGATTAGGTTATAGACCCCAAAAATAACAAAAGTACTTTAAAAATTTTTTTGTTCCTGCATCATCTAGCATAACATGTTTTTCATGTAAAAAGCAAGGTCATAAATCTTTTCAATGTAATTTGAAAAAAATTAATTTTTTTAGAAAAGTTTGGGTTCCAAAAGAAACCATTTTAAGTTATAACCCTAAAAGACACAAGTTGGCTTGGCTACCTAAAAACAAAGCTTGATTTGTACTGCAGGTGTGTCTTGCAACCAAGGAGAACAAAAGATATTGGTATCTTGATAGTGGTTGCTCAAGGCACATGATAGGAGATGTGAAGTAATTCACTTCTCTTGAAGCAATGAATGGAGGGATTGTGACCTTCAGAGATAATGGTAAAGAAAAAATCATTGGTATTGGTAAGGTTCACATTACTCCTTCTAGTTGTACTAGCAATGTATTTTTAGTTGAAGGTTTAAAGCACAATCTTTTATGTATTAGTCAATTTTGCAATAAAGGTTTTCAAGTTATTTTTAAATCATCTTATTGCATGATTGCTAGTCCGGATAAAAATGGAGTACAATTCATTGAAAAAAGGCATGAAAATATTTATTTGGTAGATTTGGATGATCTATCTTTACCTAATGGAGTATGCCTTGTTGCAATGAATTCTACTAAATATGAGACTAGTTGGCTTTGGCATAAAAGATTAGGGCATGCTAGTATGTATCTACTTTCAAAACTTTGCAAAAAAGATTTAGTTACAGATTTACCTGAACTTTGTTATGAAAAAAGATAGAGTTTGCCAAGTATGTCAATTTGGAAAACAAGTTAAAACTTCTTTTAAGCCTAAAGGTTTTATAACTACTAGTAGGCCACTAGAACTACTTCATATGGATCTCTTTGGACCAATCAGAACATCAAGTCTAGGAGGCAAGAGATATGGATTAGTCATAGTGGATGATTTTTCAAGATTTACATGGGTTTTCTTTCTAGCACATAAAGATGAATCATTTTCTACATTTATAAAGTTTTATCAAAAAGATTCAAATGAAAAAGGTGTTTCAGTTGTATGCATTCGTAATGATCATAGAACTAAATTTGAAAATCAGGATTTTGAAAGCTTTTGTAATGAAAAAGGTATTGAACACAACTTTTCTTCACCTATGACACATCAGCAGAATAGGGTAGTAGAAAGAAAAAATCATACTTTAGAAGAAATGGCATGCACTATGCTTTATGAAAATGATTTACGAAGATATTTTTGGGCTAAAGCTATTAATACTGCATGTTATATTTTGAATCGAGTTTTAGTCCACCCTATTTTGAAGAAAACTCCTTATGAACTTTAGAATCAAAGAAAAACAACTTTAAAGTATTTCCAAGTTTTTGGTTGTAAATATTTTATCTTAAACAATGGCAAAGATAATCTTGGAAAATTTGATGCCGAGTCTGATGAAGGTATCTTTTTAGGATACTTTACATCAAGCAGGGCATACAGAGTTTTTAACAAAAAAACCTTAGTTGTAAAGGAGTCTATACATGTTGTTTTTGAAGAATCTACTAACAAATCCTCCATAAAAGAGGATACTTCTGATGCATTTGCAGGTGCTGATAAGCTTCATAAGTTGACACTGAATGATCAATCCCCTCAGCCAAGTGAAGAAGATCAAGATAAAAGTGAGAAAGGTGATGACACTCCAAAGCACCAAGATCTACCTAAGGAGTGGACGTATGCTCATGGACATCCTAAGGAATTAATCCTAGGTGATCCATCTAAAGGGGTAAGAACATGAGCCTTAATTAGAAATGAATGTGATTATATAGCTTTTGTTTCTCAAGTAGAGCCTAAATATTTTGAAGATGCTGAAAAAGACACTAACTGGATCAATACCATGCAAGATGAACTAATTTAGTTTAATAGAAATAATATTTGGACATTAAGAGAAAGACCATCAAATGTTTCTATTATTGGCACAAAATGGGTATTTAGGAATAAATTAGATGAGAATAGAATTATTGTTAGAAATAAAGCTAGGCTAGTTGCTAAAGGCTATAATCAGGAGGAAGGAATTGATTTTGATGAAACTTTTGCTCCTGTTGCTAGACTTGAAGCAATTAGACTACTATTAGCATTTGCTTGTTTTATGAATTTCAAACTATTTCAAATGGATGTTAAGAATGCTTTTCTAAATGGTTTTATAACAGAAAAAGTTTTTTTTGAATAACCATCTAGATTTGAAAATCACGCACATCCTGATCATGTTTTTAAATTGCACAAAGTACTTTATAGATTAAAGCACGCATCTCGAGCCTGGTATGAAAGACTCAGCAAATTTTTGATAGAAAATGAATTTTCTAGAGGCCATGTTGATAAAACCTTGTTTTTGAAAAAGAAATATAATAATGTATTAATAGTACAAAGATATGTTGATGACATCATTTTTGATGCTACTAATGAAATTCTTTGTCAAGAGTTTGCTAAGCTAATGTAGGGTGAGTTTGAGATGTACATGATAAGAGAACTCAATTTCTTTGTCGGACTCCAAATCAAGCAAACTAAAGAAGGAATCTTCATTAATAAAGCTAAGTATACAAGAGAAATTATAAAGAAGTTTGGGATGGAGACTACTAAAGCAATAGGTCCACCCATGAGCCCCTCTTGTAGACTTGATAAAGGTGAGCATGGTAAATCTACAGATCAAAAATTATACAGAGATAAAACTGGCTCTTTACTGTACTTAACTACTAGTAGACCAGATATAATGTTCAGTGTATGCCTGTATGCTAGATATCAGTCTGAACCTAAAGAATCATATTTATTGGCTATTAAGCACATTATTAGATATCTATTTGGTATAATTAATATTGGTTTATGGTATTCTAAAGATTCATCTGTTGAATTAATTGGATATTCTGATGCTAATTTTGCTGGTTATAAATTAGATAGAAAGAATACTAGTGGTACTTGCCATTTTCTTGGAGTTAACTTAATCTCCTGGTTTAGCAAGAAACAAATTTCAATTGCATTATCCACAGCTGAGGCAAAGTATATTGCAGCAGGAAGTTGTTGTACTCAAATCTTGTGGATTAAGCAATAATTTAAAGATTTTAGAATCAAGTTGACTAGTACACCTATAAAGTATGATAATACCAGTGCTATTTTCTTGACCAAAAATCCCGTTCAACATTCTAGGAGTAAACATATTGAAATTAGACATCATTTTATTAGAGATCATGTTGAAAATAATGATGTTGTGCTTGAATTTATTAGTGCTGAATTTCAATTAGTTGATATTTTGACTAAACCTCTTCTGGAAGATTGGTTTTGTATGATTAGAAGAGAGCTCGGGATCATTAATCCTTTTGATTAAAATCTTCTAATTTTTGACTTAAATAGATCATTTTGACAACAATTGTATTCATTTATCACAAATTTCATTGAATTTCCAGTGTATTTGATCAGATTTTCTATCTCTTATTTTTTGACTTTTAAGTTGATGTTCATCGACACATTAATGTGTCGACACCTGAACATGTCAACACATTTGTGAGTCGACACATGAATGGCAGCAGACCGAGCATAAAGGCGTTCCAAAGTGTTTTTCTTCCACTTTTTCTCCCTACTCGAGTCGACACATATCCTAAGCTTCTCCACACTCCTCCTTCCCTCCATTTCATGCTCAAAATCCTTTGATTCTTCATTTAGGATGCTTTCTGGTTTGAATTTAGCGACATTCTGCCTCCTATTTCCAATTTGAACCCTAGAAACCCTAGGTTTCCCCTCCAAAGTTTTTTAAATCCTTATTCTGTGCAATGGGACCCCGAAAACAAGTAGTCCGTCACCCTCGGCAGTCTAATCAGGAGGAAGAACGAAGAACCAAGGCCAGACACGAAGCTAGAGCTCCAAATCTGTCTGCTCGACCTCTTTTTGTAGCTTCTAGCCAAATGAGTTCGAAGATGATCATCGGAGGATGCTGTGTGGATTTTAGTTTCATCGACCAGCAGCACTTCAGGATCGGTTAGTGGATTCGAGATGCTGGTTTGATATCCTTCTGTTCTTTGAGTGAGAGATATTACCCAAGGCTTATTCAAGAGTTTTATATATCACTAGCCCATGGGAGTGATGGTTGGCTGGCTCAGGTGAGAGGCAGGCATATCCCAGTTACTTCAAAGATATTGAGTAGAGTGTGGGATATTCCTATGACTGGGCCAGTTGTTGATAGCAGATTGATAGAGTGAGTGGTCTCCATTGTATAAGTCAGACATTTTGCTTGAGGGAGCCACCATGCCAGCATCCCATTTGTCTACGATGATGAGACTATTGCACCACATTATCGCTCAGATCCTTCTATCGAAGACCAGACATTTCAATTACATCACTGAGCGGGAGTTGCTTATGATGGTCTCAATGGTACAATGCACACCCGTCTACCTTCCAGTGCTCATGGTTCATCAGGTGATGGAGGCTTCAACAAGTCAGCGACTCTGCTTACCCTACAGGATGGGATTGATTTATTGTTCAAGGAGTATGGTGTCAGTTTTGAGGACGAGCCCTTCCGCATGCTACTTTATACTAATGTTTATGACATCAGGTCATTACATAGGATGAGTTATCATCTATTTCGAGGCTAGTGGAGATGCAGAGTATCTGGTCAAGCCGATGACAGAGTTGATGATGATGAGCTACGGAGGAGGAAAGCATCCTTTCTGGCAAGGCAGGACCTACAGATCCATCTCTTCCAAAGAGTCAGCTTGAGATAGCAGCATAGCCAAAGACCGCTTCTTAGTCTGAGCCTACTTCACAGCCTCAGCCAGTTCAATGGATACTCTATGAGCTACAGAGAGTCTATTAGATAGAGTCGGGTGCATTGAGATAGATATTTTGATCATTAGACAGCATCTTGACTGTTTCATTGCTGAGACTAGAGAGAGCTACAGTGGACTGAGTGATTGCATCTCAGCTATTCTGACCGCATTGTCCAGACCTACAGGGAGTACTCCAGTTTCTGATACAACTCCACCTGCTCCAACACCAGTTGTTGTTGATAGGGATGATGATGGTGATGATGAGGAGATTGACTTTGATGGATTCGACTTCCCATATTTGATTTCATAGCCAGTGGTTGAGGTGACTGCAGACTTGCCTAGGAGTCCTATTTGTGACCCTTCTAGTTCACCTACTCAGACTCCTATCTTATCCTCTCCTCCATCCAGATCAGATGATCATGTTCCGCTTCCTATTCTTTCACCTATTGTTGATTCACTGTTGTTAATTCACCCATTATCGATACACCCATTATTGATAGTCTTACTATTGATTCACCGATTGCAGATTCACCCATTCATTCCTCAGTCGATATGCCTATCATTGATATACCTATCTTATCATCAGCTAATATGCCTATTTTTGATACACCCACTATTGATATTCCTACCATCTATACATCCTCTCTTATCCGAGAGCTTGGTTTTTACACAACTAACTTTTAGTATCTTGATTATGGTCCATCCTTTGATCGTACACCACTTCCGATAGTTGCAGAGACTGTCACCCCGATCTACTCTATTCCTGCAAAGGACATTGCCTCCACCTCTTCTGCTCTAGCTAAAGGTAGACGTCTACTCAATGTAGTGGACGTGGTCATTGTACTCCTCCACGACCGACCAGGACTCACCTACGAGATCTCAGATCTATGTGGCCTCGAGCACGCTCTTTTATTGATACTGGACTGATTGATATCAATCCTCTGATGATGATGAGGATAAGGATTAGGATATCTTTGTATGTTTAGATAGTTTATTTTTATGCATCTTTTGTATGTTTTATTATTGTACAAATTCTGACTTTAAATGAAATATTAGGTTGTACTTCATGTTTATGACTTCAAATGAATGAAATGCTTTAACTTTTTTAAGTACTCCATTGTCTTCATTTACGAGTGAATGAATGAATGAGTTTTCATTATATTTCAATGCTATATCTTGAATGTATTGCCTATTTGTCTTCTTCCTTTTTAATGATAAAAAAAGGAGGAGTAATAGTACTAAAGTATTAATGTGATGTGCAAGGGGTAATAAGAGTAACAGTATTTGAAAAAAATTGTGAAAACTATATTGAAAACTTAGTTGAACTTGAATTGAAAATTGTTTAAAAATTTCTTAAGTAAGGGGGAGCAATACCTTCTTTACTTTGAAAATCCTTTCTGAATTGAATTTCATCTTAAATCCCTTCTTTAAATGTTTGAAAAGATATTTACAAACTCATTTATGAATCATCAATTCAGGGGGTGCCTTGTTTATTGCTGAATTTTTTTCTCCTAAGCATGTTTTCTTGTAGAGTATCACGATACATGTGTTTAGTCTTATATATCCCAAAACTCTGATGCTCTTAATCATTATAACAAGCTCTGACACTCTTAATCATTAAATCACATTTGCTCTGATACATTCTATCAATATTGGAAATTACTTTGATACACCTATTGCATTTTGCTTTTTGCACCTTGATAAATTCTTTTGAGAAAGCTTTTTATGCAATTTATACTTAAAGATTTTGTCATCATCAAAAAGGGGGAGATTGTTGACTCCGTTATTGATTTTGATGATAAGCAAAATGATTAAGTATAATTGAGTACTAATGATTTCTTCAAAGTGTGTTTTTATAGAAAAAGGTGCTCACAAATTTGAAAAATTGGTGTGGGCACCAGATCTCTAATTATGGTTTCAATTTTTCGGTCTTGTAATAAGGCTTCAAGCCTAACTTTGTAATATTTTTAGCTTTGAATTGAGTCTCAAGTATTTGTGTCTAGTCCTGTACTTTGACCAATTTGGTTAAGTTGTGTCCTGTACTAAGTCCAGTCCTGAATTGAGTCTGAGTCCAGTCCTGAATTGAGTCCAGTCCAAGTATGTTTGAAGTATGGGTCCAAGCAAGATTGGTCTTGAAGCCAAGTCACTTTTGAGCCAAGACATGAAGGATGCGAAATCAACCCTGGGGCACCACATCATCATCCTATGTGGCGCCACTTCACCTTGCCATGTGGGCGGCACAAAATCAGAATTTTGGAGGCATAAAAGGGACAACAACACTTGATACATCCCATCCTTCCCTCACCCTATCAAGCTCTTTTCCATATATAGGTGGCTGGCTAAGGGAAGGTCAAAGGAGTTAGAAATTTGAAGATTTTAAATCCCTTGCTTCAAGCCTCACATCAAGCTTTCTTCCCAAAGTAGTTGACCAAGTATGGAAGGAAGAGCAAGAATCCATGGGCGCCAAGACAAGCTCCATCTTCCACTCCCCATATCATGTCTTGTACCAAAGGTGGATGAACAACCAAGGAAAGGAGGAGAACACAAGCCTTGCTACAAGCCCCATGCCATGTCTTCTTCTAAAACAAGTGACCAACCTTCCAAGTTCAAGGGCGCCAAGATCCCTCTTCCAAGCCTCACATCAAGCCATGCCCAATCACATCATTAGTCAGCCAAAGAGAAGAAAATTCAGAATTTCTTTGGTGCCTTATCAAGAGGATTCATGTATCTTTCATTTGAATTTTAAATTGGGTCCTAAGGTGCCTATTTAAATGACCTTACCCCTCATTTATAGGCTATTGATGATGAATGAAAAAAAATACAAGTTTTGAGAGCCAATTCTCTTTAGTTGCCTTCGTTCCTTAAGAATGTCGATCTCATGAGGGAGCGCCTTCACCTTCGGGCGTCGAGAGGTGTGAGGCCTCGAGTTACTATCTCTTCAACAACTCCATCCTCCAACTTCGAGTCGGAGTCCATTGGGATCATCCAATCGGGCACCTAGTAAGAAGAACTCCACCCATCACCACATCAACACTCATCCTTTCATCTATTGCTTTCTTTTGATTGAATCCTAACTCTTCTCTTGAATGCCCGTAGGTCCTCCAGGTGCCACGAACATGGAGTCGATTGCTCTTGCCGTCGTGACCTTCAGATAGAAAGCCGGTGCATCCGTGGGGTTGACTGCTCGATCATCCAGGCCGCATCGACGAGAGCGAGTGAACTCGGCATCGGGCGCTTTGGATCATTGAGGTTTGCCATCCTGACTTCTAAGTAGGTTTTGATCTAAGAGCTAAGTCCTATGGGGTTTCTCAATCATAGGATCCTTTTTTAATCCTTGCTAATGGACTTGCTTGCCTGAAGTTCTTGTAAGTATAGAACCCTAGATCTACTCGTACTTGTTTTCGGGAGTCTTAAACAAATCATTAGAACCCTAAAAATCACCAAAGAAAAATCACTTGCATCATTCTTATCTTCGCATCTAGTTAGTCCCCCATCATTTCTGGTATCAGAGCCTGGTTAGGACATAGAATTTCTTAAGTACTTGGATTAGGTGCTTCACCAGGCCATCCGGTCTTAGGAGAAAAGCAGGGTTTCAAGACCCTCTCCTCCCATTCCACGGGGATCTCCGAAGATGTATAGGGGTGCCACTGTGATAGGCCTTTGAAGGGGAACACAAGAAGAAAAGTTTTAAAAACCCAAAAGAAAAGTTTTGCATCTTTAATTTCAGCTTTTTAGAAATTCAACATTCTCATACATAGTCTGCTATTTTAATTATTTTGCCTATATCAATGTCTGAATTTTATGATTTTTGTTTCTTTTGACTTTCATAATTAGAAGTATTTTCCAGAATTTTTTAGATTTTATTTCAGTCTGTAGATTTCTACATGACTGATTACCACTTGAGAACAATTCTGCTCTGAAAATTCAGCAAGCACATCTCATCACATCTTCATTTTTCATATAGTTTAATTTTGCATTTAGGGTCATATCTTTTTATTTCCATCATCTTATTTCTGTTATCAAACATCAAAATCCAAAAAAAAATATAATTTAGAGACATCTCATTAGATCATTTGTATGCCATCATTTCCATAAATCATCTTAAGGGCAGCAATTTGACATAGGGTCAGGATTTAAGTACCTGTCCCTAGCTCAAAAAATCACCACCCGGCATATCGAACCCCATCCTCTAATTAAAATTGAATAGATACTTAATTGCTCTAGTGAGCTAGGGACACCCATGAAGTCGGTCGAACCAAGTGTCAAGCCAAGTTAGACAACTTGTTTGTGTGTGCTTGTATAGCTGGTGTCTAGGCAAGTGATTTAGGGACAAGAGCCCGAAGGAATGTGGGTTGGTTTGCTTACCTGGCAAATTTCAAATTGGTGTCTAAGGCAAGCAAAGAGGAACCTCTACCAACCTTACACTTACCTGGCCAGGTGCCAAGTTACTAATACCGAGTTAGTCTTCTTGACCTAACATTTGGTTTGATCTTTTAGGTCTAGCAAACCCGTAGCACCATTCGTTATGTGTTGCATGTCTAGTTTAGAATAGGAGTCCATTAGCCCATTAGTCCATTTCCAGCCCAGTGTAGTCATGGGATCAAACCTTGAAGCCCACTTGTGGGCCATCAGTGAACAGCTGGCCTAATTGGACAAAAAGATGGCCTAAGCTGAGGCACAGGCAAAAGCCCGCAAGGCCCATGCTAAATTCAACTCCTCTAGGCCCAATTTCCTTGATCCAAGAGCATATGATCATGATCTTTCCCCTGAGTCTAGCCCTAGGAGCTCATACCCATACTTGGTTGACTCCGAGGAGGGACCCATTAGGAGCATCGAACCTTATGCACCCATTTTTGATGCAAGACAAGAGGTGTATATCGATTGGGAGGAGAGCATGGATCACTATTTCGAGTACACTAGGATGTTAGAGTTAGAAAAATTAAGATTGGCCATACGTAGGTTAACCTGACATGCTAAGTGGCATTGGGCAGCTATCGAGGATTAATGTTATCAAAGAGGAGAAAGAATACGTAGCTGGAAAACCATGAGAAGTAGGCTAAGAAAAAAGTACCTAAGTAGATTTTATGAGCAAAGACTTTTAGACCAATGGTACAAACTAAGACAGGGCGATAGACCAGTGTCTAAGTATATTGAGAAATTTAATGGGTTTATTAGGAGATATAGCAGAGTTGAGTCTAAGGCTATAATCATATCGAGGTTTTGAGCTGGCCTACGTAGGGACATCCAAGAGGAACTATCCCATTGAAAAATTCAGAATCATGAGGAGGCCTATGACATAGCTAGGGAGTTCGAGTCTTATCAAAGGGAACTCATGACCAGTTACTCTCAGTTCAACAGGGTTAGTACCTCTGAAACCAAGCCCAACCCTAACCCGAGTCAACCCACCCCTGCTACCCCATGTGTTCACCATGGTGACATTAAAGAGGAGGAATATATTGTAGACATGGAATTGGTTGACCAAAAAAATACCCAGGCAAATCTATTTTGGAAGGACCCTCAGAAGATTCTGAACCCACCAGTGAGTCTGAAGTAGAGGTATATGAGGCTGACATGAGTTGGTAGATGAATATGAAGGAGAAAACTGTGAGGAGGACAACTCTAGTACATTACCTGAGGAAACCTTTGGAGAAGATAAGATTGTTGAGCCTAGTCCTGAAACATCAGAACAACATGAAATTAGTGATGACTTGGTTCCTGTAAGTCAATGCCCTCAGGAAGAACCCAGTCCTTTAGCCTCAACCCAAGACCTCATTCCTCTAACCCCAATTGATGATCTTTTTTTGGAACTGAGTAAGTCTTCCCTTCTTGAAAAACCTACACTGATAATGACCAAATTCTCCATCCATCAATTTTACCTTATGACACCCATAGATCAATAATCAAATCTTAAGGTCATCCTGAGTAACAATGGTCTATTTCATGCCTCGCATAAATTGCCCCGAGACTCTGATTCCCATTTCCTACCCTTTCCTTAGTCTACACATGTTTCTAAAGCCATTAGGTTACATTTTATTAAAATCACCAGGTTGCATGAACCCTTAGAGCCCATCCATTTGCGACCTACTTTTGGAAGATCTTATGGCATTTGCTAGGAACCCATGGTAAATTCTCATGTGCAAACCAGGCCAGGGTCAAACCTAGAGAGTCATTAGTCTGTTAGGTTTAAACCCTAGAGAGTCCAATAAAATTTTACTCTATAGGAATGCATCGTTGAGTCTGCATTTTGCATCATGCATTAAGTATAAATTTTAAAATAATTTGACAAATTCCCAAAAGTGAACAAAAGAGTTTGAACAAAGGGATTCTATAGTGGTTAGGCTTAGGCCTGAATGGTTAAGAAACTTCATGCTCATGGAGCTGGCCCCTTAGAGTGATAAGGAGAGTTGGCCCTAATACCAATGTGCTTGAGCTACCCTGAATTATGGCATTAGCTCGTCTTTCAATATCCTGGACTTAGTCGAGTATAGGGAACCAGCAAACATACCCAGTGAGCCATTTGGGCCTAACCTTTCATTTAAGAGCGAACCCGACCTAGAGTGTCCACCTCCAATTTTACCTGAGAGAGGAGAGCGGATTGAGCATGTCCAGGATGATCAAATATGACCACCTGGGCCAATAGCTATCAATGTTACCTGGTCCGATTGCAAGGCTGACCGTAGTCCAATGATTCGTAGGATACCGAGAGGACTTGCAGCAGCTCGACCCCGACCTTCTGAAAAAATATCAAAGCCAAATCATGTAAGGGTTTTGGTGACTAGGGCTGAAGCATGGATTTCAAAAATTTATTATGAAACCACTACCAAACCCTTAGCACAAGACCTCCTTATTAGGAATTAAAACATACAAACATGCATATATAATATAAACTAGAGTTTAGGCACCAACCTGAACTGCTAGTATCCAATCCGATGAAGAAAACCCTGATTCAACTTCTTCTCCACTAGGTGCCCAAACATTCGCCCTCCAACGGTGATCCACATGAAACTCGAACCAAGGAAGAACTCCTTCTTCAAGTTGCTGGAGAAGTGGAACTCTTTCGGCAGCCTTTGGTCTAATTACCACTATAGGACACCCTATCCTACTGTAGGGCACTAAAAAATTCTCCTAAACCACTCTTGGTTTTAGGACAACCCTCCTCTAGGACCCTTAGGCTTATGTCCTAAAACAAAGCCTTGTCCTAGTAGAAAAGACCTTGTCTTAACAAGACAAGTCTTGTCTTAAAGAAAGGACGGAGAGAGAGACACTCAGAATAGTGCTTCGGTGGAATTCTTATATCATACTCATTTCACCGTCCCCTATTTATAGATACAAGAGGGGCGTGTGATGTCCTCCCATCAACTTATCAGATATGATTTTTCAAGATCGAAGAGAACTTATTTGGCTTGAAAAATCATATCTAATAAGCCCATTCATGAACCGAAGGCTTTATTCACATCCCTTCTTTTATCTGGACGAATTCTCACTTGCCACATGTCAATTACCAGTCCATAGAAAGCCAAGAGGTGCCTCTTCAATCTCCAAACATAAGATTATGAAGAGTCTTGATAGCAGAAGGACTCTCCATCAGAATCGTGCACTACATGAAGAGTCGCGACTCTTCATGCACCGCACGCACCATCCTTCTTCCATGCAAATTTAAAGAATGTTAACTAGTCAAAACATAGGAAATATAGATGTCATTAGAAAGAGCATAAAATTTCCTTTCTGACCATATAAATTATATTAAAATCAGAGATCTATAGTTCATTCCATGCCCTTTTGAAGTTAAGGTATATTTAGGTACCAACAGTCCCATGCCATTGGGACTCTTCATGTATGGCACCTAAAATATCCTTAAATCCAAATTAAAATATGATTTAGCTCTGATTAGGCTAGCTGCACTTAGGACTCAACCTAATTTGGTTTTCCATAATTAGGTTAGCCCAATTAGCAAGCAACCGGACCCAATCCAATTGGGTTAGGAATTTGGTTAGCCTACATATGCTAGTATGTAATCCGGCTAACCAATTAGGATCCTATGATCCTAATTAAATCATGAATGACTTCCTTGGCCAAGTCTTTATTGTGTGTGACCCATTGGGTTCCACATATAGCCAGCAGTAGGTTTAGGTTTGAGCCGATTCGATCCGATCGAACCTGATTGACCTAATTAGGTCAAATTGGCTCACCTAATTGTCCAATTCGAATCACACATCGAATTGACTCATGAAACAAATCAATTAGTTCATGAAGACCTACAAGACAAGATTGACATCTAGCAACGTGTCATGCCTACCCGGAAGAAGAGAAATTTTGGTGGATTTACCAAAATACCCTTCAGTGGTGAGTTACCGGGCAATTCAGTCCTTCAATCTACATGCACCCTAAATATGACTATAAATATGGATACTTATCAAATCCAATTTCATATTAATTCATTGCTCAATCTTATAATGATGATTCATTAATGAACCATTAGAAACTATTTCTAATGTTCATACTTTGATCAAAGATTTCTGAATCTTCATTTGATTGAAATCATCTGGATGCGCTTCCTCTTACTAGGTTGATCGATTCCTTTTTGACCTACTCACAACCTTCATATGCAATCCACCATACCCAGTATCACCCCATGCATGACTCAGTGTCATGATTGAGTGTGAACCAAAGTATGGATTCATGCATACAAGGTACCATGGCAGTCTCAGGTCAAAGGACCACATGCACTACTCCCACTATGAGAACTATCTATTGACAAATAGATAAGGTTCCATTAGATGTTCTCAAGCTGGATCCATTCAGTGAACTCATTCTCTAATGAGCACCCACATCCTAGTATTAGTGTCAAACACAAGTGACTGTGAGATCAGTCACCCTCTTCACCAAGCATATATAGGATGTGCTGGTCTTACCGGAAACATTGATCCCCTACTCAATATCCTATCGACCAGGAATATTCTAGATTAGGGTTTTAAGGCTTTAGGTCTCGCTGGTATAATCTCATCATAACCCTAGAACCATAGCCCTAATCTATGGGGTTCATCATATCTTAATAAAATTAATAAGACGCAGTGTATGATGAAAATAAAATGCCTTTATTAATTGATAATGTCAATAAACTGGTTTAGGATATCAAAGAAAATCCCATCGAAATACAACATTTCGATTGGCCTTTAGGGCATAATCCTTCCAAATCAACCCTTACTCGACAGGGTCGAGTTCCTCCCATACCGGGAGAATTGGTGTGGGCACCAACCTCTGATTAGGGTTTCAATTTTTGGGTCTTGTAATAAGGCTTCAAGCCTAAACTTTGAAATATATTTTAGCTTTGAATTGAGTCTCAAGTGTTTGTGTCTAGTTCTGTACTTTGACCAAATTGGTCAAGCTGTGTCCTGTACTGAGTCCAGTCCTGAATTGAGTTTGAGTATAGTCCTGAATTGAGTCCAGTTCGAGTCTGTTTGAAGTATGGGTCCAAGCAAGATTGGTCTTCACGCCAAGTCATTTTTTAGCCAAGAATGAAGGATGCCAAATCAACCCTGGGGTCCACATCATCATCCTATGTGGTGCCACTTCACCTTGCCATGTGGGCGACATAAAATCAAAATTTTGGAGGCATAAAGGGGACAACAACACTTGATACATTCCCACCTTCCCTCCCCCTATCAAGCTCTTTTCCAAATATAGGTAGCCAGCCAAGGGAAGGTCAAAGGAGTTAGAAATTTGAAGAATTTAAATCCCTTGCTTCAGACCCTCACATCAAGCTTTCTTCCCAAAGTAGTTGACCAAGTATGGAAGGAAGAGCAAGAATTCATGGGCGCCAAGACAAGCTCCATCTACCACTCCCCATATCATGTCTTGTACCAAAGGTGGATGAACAACCAAGGAAAGGAGGAGAACACAAGCCTTGCTACAAGCCCCATGCCATGTCTTCTTCCAAAACAAGAAACCAACCTCCAAGTTCAAGGGCGCCAAGATCCCTCTTCCAAGCTTCACATCAAGCCACGCCCAATCACATCATTGGTCAGCCAAAGAAGAGAAAATTAGAATTTCTTTGGTGCCTTATCAAGAGGATTCATGTATCTTTCATTTGAATTTTAAATTGGGTCCTAAGGTCATATTTAAAGGATCTTACCCCTCATTTGTAGGATATTGATGATGAATGAAAAAAAATACAAGTTTTGAGAGCCAATTCTCTTTAGTTGCCTTCGTTCCTTAAGAACGTCGATCTCCGTGAGGGAGCACCATCGCCTACGGGCGTCGAGAGGTGTGAGGCCTCGAGTTACTATCTCTTCAACAATTCCATCCTCCAACTTCGAGTCGGAGTCCATTAGGATCATCCAAATGGGTGCCTAGCAACAAGAACTCCACCCATCACCACATCAACTCTCATCCTTTCATCTATTGCTTTCTTTTGATCGAATCCTAACTCTTCTCTTGAATGCCCGTAGGTCCTCCAAGTGCCATGAACACGGAGTCGGTTGCTCTTGCTGTCATGACCTTCGACAGAAGGCCGGTGCATCCGCAGGGTTGACTGCTCGATCATCCAGCGCATCCATGAGAGCGATTGAACTCGGTATCGGGCACTTCGGATCTTTGAGGTTTTCCATCCTGACTCCTAAGTAGGTATTGATCTGAGAGCTAAGTCCTACGGGGTTTCTCAATCCTAGGATCCTCTTTTTATCCTTGCTTATGGACTTGCTTGCCAGAAGTTCTTGTTAGTTTAGAACCCTAGATCTACTGCTACTTGTTTTCGGGAATCCTAAACAAATCATTAAAACCCTAAAAATCACCAAAGAAAAATCACTTGTATCATTCTTCATCTTCGCATCTATTTAGTCCGCATCTAAAATGATTGGCTGATTGAAGAAGCCAAGTTTAGATAAAAGATCTGCTCAAAGAAGACTTGGATAGTTAAAATTTGCTTGAATGGATACTTGTGTGAAGTATAAATTTGATTCAGTACAAGTTCAGGCATTTTTGTCAAGATTTCAATAAGATGTCGACTTAGTGTTGACACACAATACCAAGTATCGACACATGATAGTGAAGTGTTGACTCAAGCTGGTACGCAAAGTAAGTTTCAAATGGCATGGCTGAAGTGTCAACATATGGACTTGAAGTGTCGACTCAAAGTGTCGACACATGGATCAGCTCATCGCCTGAGATTTTCAAATCACAGAACTTGCAGAAGAAGACAAACTGCAGAAGTGTCGACACATGGATACGAAGTGTCGACTCACCCAAGGAAGTGTCAACACATCTGAGTTTTCCAGAGAAACAGATTGAAGATACTTGAACTAGGTGTCGACTCAAGAAGTTCAAGTGTCAACCTGAAGTGTCGACTCACAGCCTGAAGTATCAACACATGAAGTTCTGAGAACAGTAATGGCTAGTTTTTAAAATACAGAACTTGTCTCTTTTTACCCCTAATGGCTAGATTTTCGAGTCTAACAGCTAGAAACTAGATTTGAGACCTTGAAAAGGTATTTATATGCTCCAAATCAAATCAAAACATATATTATTGAAGTGAATGAAATAGAAATATTCAAGAGAGAAGAAAAGAGAGCATTCACTCCTATTCCTTGAAGTTCAACCACTCTCAAGAAAAGGCAACCTCCAAGCATTCAAGAGCCTTCAAGAGCATTAAAGATCAACCATTCTTGAGCAATCAAAGAGACTTCATCAAGTTAAAAGCATCACAACTTTGAGCTTAAAGAGATACCTACTTTTTATTAGAAAGCTTTTATTCTTTGTACTTCAAACTATTATTTGTTATAAGGGTTCTTGGTTAACCTATTGCAAGACCAAGGAAGGTTATTGGTGAGCCTGTGAAAACCAATTAGGTTCTTGGTTAGCCCAAAAAATCAAGGGAGGTTGGTGGTAAGCCTTAAAACCATTTAGGTTATTGGTTAGCCCATAAAACCAAGTGTAAGGTTTTGACTTGTGAGCCTTATGAAAACAAGTCGGGTTTTGATTAGTGAGCTCGAAAACTAATCAGCTGTAATGGTTGTGATTATAGTGAATTCCCAATGGGATCTTAGGGAGTGGATGTGGTGCATTGGATAGCACTGAACCACTATACTTCTTTATCTTTGTGGTTGCTTGTCTCCCTTATTGCTCTTACATTATTGCTTTTTATTTCTGCTGCACGTTTACTTAGAGCATTACATTTAAATTCATAGTACCTTGATTAATTATTGGAATTGGTATTCATACTATTGCATTGCATCAAGTAATTATTTTTTAGAGACCCAATTCACCCCCCCTCTTGGGTTGCTTACAGGGCAACACCCATGGCTTATCCTCATTCTTGATAAAATCAAACAATTTGATTGTATTTTCAAAATGAGTATTCCAACTTTGAGAAGCTTGCTTCAATCCGTAGATTGGTCTATGCAGCTTGCAGACCTTATGATCTTCATCCTTGGAAGTGAAACCCAAAGGCTACTCCTTATAGATATCTTTCTCAAGATATCCATTCAGGAATGCAATTTTCATATCCATCTACCATATCTCATAATCATGATATGCTGTAATTGCAAGCAATGTATGGATGGATTTCAGCATAGCTACTGGTGAAAAGGTATTATGATAGTCAATACCTTAATGTTGACTATTCTCTTTTGCCACCAACCTAGCTTTAAAGGTCTCTACCTTACCATCTGCACCTGTTTTTGTTTTGTAGATCCATTTACAACCAATAGGTACAATACCCTCTGGTGAATCCACTAAGGACCAAACTTGGTTAAAGTGCAATGAATCAATTTCTCACTTCATAGCATTCAACCATTTCTCGAAGTTGATGTCTGACATCGCCTCATCAAAGTCTTAGGATCAATCAATTGATCTTTGTCCCCAACAAGAAATATTTCTTTTATATCCTCTATAACATATCCAAGTATCTTTCAGGAGGTATGGAGACTCTAATAGACCTACGAGGTGGAAGAGCATTTACATGTATTGGTTGATTAGGTTCGATCTGTTCTATAGTTGGCTATTGTTCAGAGATTTTTTCATTGAGCTCAATTAACCTCCACTACTACCTTTCTGAATAAACTATTTTTCAAGAAATGTGGCATGTCTTCTCATAATCACATTATGATCTTCTGGAAGGTAAAAGTAATATCCTAAAGTTTCTTCAGGATATCCTATAAATCAAGCTTTCACAGATCTAGATTCCAACTTGTCCACCAATAGTCTCTTGACATAAGCAAAACATCCCCAAATTTTAAAATGAGCGAGACTTGGTTTCTACCATGCCAAATCTTATATGGTGTGGTAGAAACAGATTTAGATGGAACCCTATTTAGAATATAAATTGAAGTTTATAGGGCATCTCCCCAAAGAAATAAAGGCAAGTCAGTGAAGCTCATCATGGATCGGACCATATCTAATAATATCCTATTTCTCCTTTCAAACACCCCGTTAAGTTAAGATGTACCTAGTGAAGTCTATTGTGAGACTATGCCATTGTCCTTAAGATAACCTAAAAATTTCCTACTAAGGTATTCTCCTTCCTGATCTGATCGAAGAACCTTAAAAGTTTTACTTGTTTGTTTTTCTACCTCATGTCTAAATTCTTGAACTTTTTGAAAGCTTCAGATTTTTGTCTCATAAGAAACACAAAACCATACCATGAACAATCATCAGTAAAGGTTATGAAGTAGTAAAAACCATCCCTGAACTGCACATCAAATGGACCACACACATCAGTGTGTACTAGGACAAGTAATTATGTGGCACTCTTCCCATGTCCTACAAAGGGTAACTTGGTCATTTTGCCTTGAAGACAGGACTCACAAGGTGGGTATGATTCAGAATTAACTGAATCTAGGATCCCATCCCTTTATAGTTTATTAATTATGTCCTCACCTATATGACCGAGCTTTAGATGCCACATAAATATATCATTTAGGTCATCTCTTGGATGTTTATGTTCTATAGCATTCACTTTAATTTTCTATTAATATTCAAAGATGCATCGACATGCAAATGATAGAGACTGTCTATTAAAATAGCTTTTTCAATCAATTTATTTCTAAAATAAATACTATAAAAGTCTTTATTGAATATAAATTCAAATCCTTCCTGTGCTAGTACAGAGACAGAAATCAAATTTCTACTAGCTCTAGGCACAAAATAACAGTCACTAAGAACTAATCTAAACCCTAAAGGTAACACCAAAGAATATGATCCAATGGCCTGAGCAGCAACTTTTGCTCCATTTTCGATACGTAGGACCATCTCACCTTCTCTCAGCATTCTACTTCTTTCTAGACCCTACATTGAAATGCAAATATAAGCACTAGAGCCAGAGTCTAAAATCCAGCTGGAAGTAGATGAAATCGTTAAGTTAGATTCAATTACGAGTATAGGCTTACTTTCAGAAGGCACATCCTCCTGTTTCTTTAGGCTTTCTAGGTAGAGAGGACAATTCCTTTTCCAGTGGCCATCTATGTTGCAGTGGAAACATTTTTCTTTGCTAACCTTGGCTTTCTTGGGAGTGTCCTTCTTCTTTTGTTTGTTCTCCTTCTGCTTCTTTACAGGTTTCTTCTTCTTCCATGTAGACTTTCTTCTAGAGGAAGAATGCTCCATAGAGAAAATAGAGTCCCTTGAACTCTTCAGGGTCCCCTCATTACTTACCAGCATGTTCAATAATTCAGGCAAAGTGTAATTTAACTTGTTCATATTATAGTTAATTACAAACTGAGCAAATGAACTAGTCAAGGACTGGAGGATCAAGTCCACTTGAAGCTCCTTGTAAATAGGAATGCTCAGCTTCTCAAGCTGTTCAATATCCTTGATCATTGTCAAACAATGATCATGCATTGACTGCCCTTCACGCATCTTGTTGTTGAAAAGCCTTTTCGATACTTCGAAGCGTGCAATCCACCTTTGTTCACCATATAACTCTTGTAGGGGAATCAAAATCGATTTAGCAGTGGGCACATCCTCATGTTGGCTCTGCAATTCATTTGACATTGAGGCCAACTATAACACTTAACCTTATTATCATCTTCCATCCATTTTTCATGTACAGTTGTCTGACAAGCACTTGGATGGTCTGGTAAGATAGAGGGTTCCTGGTCAAGCATATAGCCCAACTTCTCAGAACTCAAAATAATTTTGAAGTTCTTAACCAATCATTAAAATTGAGGCCAACTAGTCAGTTTGTCTCAAGAATACGGACTAAGGATTTGAAGCAGACATGGTTAACTGCAAGAGTTGAAGATTCAAATTAGATGCTTTATACTTAATTATAAAAATTATTCTAAGGTCTTTAAGAAATAATTTTCGAACTCCCACTATTTTCTCAGATCTCTCACACTCCCCATGGAGATGCGAAAACCCAGCGACTCTAGATTTCTAGTGGGTGCTACAATCCCATCGATGTGTGGCACCTCACCGTATCTGATTATTGGTAACACGCTACACCAATAAGTGGCCAACTCTTGTCCAATGTATCTAATACAAATTATAGGTCTTGGTCTCTAAATCGTGGAACCTCAACATGCCCATTTATTGGTCCAATCATTAGTTAAGTCAGACCCACCATTCTTGCTAGACAAAGCCGTCATTGAGTCCTTCAACGTGCCTGTTTATTGGGCCCAACCCCATCAGTGCCTAACAACATCTCATGCCAATAGGGTGGTTGTGTCTTCTGATGCAACTAGACCACTGTAACCAGCCGAGAATAATCAACACCAATAGGACACCCGCACACCTACAATGGTGGAAGACCTATGACTTAATATTTATTGGGAGCTTAGGTTCAAGTCTCTTCTAAATTGATTAGCCAAATCATGACTAACCAATTACATTAAGTCAGAACAATCTCATGTCTGACTAGTTACATTCAGTCAGCACAATCTCATGTCTGACTAAAAATAGTTAGCATGGATGAACTCAAATCAAAAGTGACCCTTTTAAAAACTTAATCAACCAAATTGGCCAGGTCAGTTTGATCCATGGAGGGTTCTGCCAATATACCATCTTTCCACCAAACTAGTTGGTTAAGAAAGAGTTATCCTCAATTAGCAAACCATGATCGAAACCTTCCTTAGACACCAATTGACTGATAAGGTTTAATTAGGTCATCTAACGATCTGGGCTCATCACTGAGCCAAATTAGGTCTTAACTTAATGATTCAAATGAATCGATATGACCAGACTACATCTAAAACCAATTTTGTGCACACTTGACCCAACCCTTATCATCATCCGATTAGGTTAAGTCACTTTCTCAAAATCATATTACGGTTACTTGTTGATCTAATCAAGCCCTAATCATGCAGCCCAATCTCTAGACCTAATTTGTTCAACCCAAACCCTCATGCACCTAATTCGATTTTCTAGATCAAATCAATTTTAAAATTAGGTTCAAGTGCATGATTTTAATGGCTTATGATCATGAATCATATTTAAGATCTAAACCCTAAATTAGTGCATCGCATACATCAATGTTAATAATCATAAACCGATCAAAACCCTTTTGAAAATCCTTTTTCAAAATCAGTATACATCAAAGGACAACCTTTGCACTATAGGGGAAACCCTATAGTAGGACAACCTTATGTCACTTGGTTCAACCTTTGATCAATTTAATTTTAGATTATTAAATTTAATTTCAGATCTAAAAATTATGATTTTAATTTCGAAAATAATTTTTCAAAACATAAAATTATATGCTAGAACAATCTCATGTTCAACATAGATCTAATACAATCATAATTATCTAACTAATCTGAATATTTTTCAGATCAGATTCTCATGCATGCATGTTAAAGAGAGAAACTGGCTCTGATACCACTGTTGGAATTCTTCTAGGAACAGGAAAGTATGTTACATAAAATCAGGCATCAAAAGCCTGACCAGTGGAAGCAGATATAAAAATGATTTTATATCTAATCATGCAAATCATAAATAAATCTAATTTATTTATCATAAATTTTTAACATGTTGAATAACATGACAAAAATATTAGATCTAAAATAAAAATTTTTTAAGCATAAAATACTTACTTGGATCACTATTTGGGCCTGCTTTGAAAAGCATGTAGATCCGCTACTAAAAAGCCGGGATTCTGTCGGAGCCGCGCAATCGTCGGCCTCTACTGGTATCCATACAAAGCTCTCAAAACTGAGTCGTAGAGGGCACCAGACTGCTAGATCCTTGCAACCCTCTCCTCTTTTAGCAAATTGTTTGCTTTAAAAACTATGCCGATCCAAATCTGAACTAGCTTTTGGCTTCTATCTTGCAAATCAAACTATGCAAGATCTTTGGACACTTTTCTCTCTCCTTTCTCTAGTAGAGCATCTCTCTAGACCTCCAGTAGAAAAGAGAAAACAAATAAGGGAGAAGAATAGAACTTGGTGCTAGGAGAGAGAACCTCAGGTAAAATGCTCCAAAAGAGAGCTCATGACCAAGCAAAAATATTCACGATGAAAAGAAATAATTCTTCATGCCAAAAATCAGATCTCTTGGACGGTCACCTTTCTTCCTTTATTTAAATTTAATATCTCTCTTCCCAATGAAACAAAAGACCGGTGTTTCATTTTATCTGGCTAGGATTTAAGAGTGGAAGAGGACTCTTCCCTCTCTTAATATTTTTCACGCCAATCTCAATTAGCGCCTAGGTTTTCATGCCCCATCTCATTTGTCTCCCAAACTCAAGGGGCCCACTTGGTAGCATGTGGAGGGAGGGGGAGATATGGAGAGAGAGTCCCAGTATAATTGGACTCAGGTCTTGGTCCAAATGTAATGATTTTACAATCAAACTAAAGCCAATTTTAAATCTGATCGAACCATTTCGAAGCGGACATTGACCCGAATCAATTAAGATTAATTAATTAAGTCTAACTCAATTAAATTAATCTAATTTAAATTAATTAACAATTAATCCATAATCAATTAATTGTAACATTTATAATTAGGTCAAATATTAATTGTAACACTTACAATTAGGTCCAAATTGATTTGCTGATTGGTTACTTGAGATCCTAATGTGTGTGACCCCTCAGGTCCTATCCTTTTGGTAATGAGACATACTATAATCTCCATTATACATCATCGAAACTCCTTTTGATGGACTGAAATAATTTCAGCTCAATCCTAATTAGGATCATCGATCCGAGAATGATCCTAACGGGCTCTCATAATCCACCAGTGACACCTAGTAGTATGTAGTGGCAATCCAACATAATAATATTGGAACCCCTAGATATAGTTATCATGTGATTCGGTTCCTCTATCAAATTTTGACATGATGTTGGTTACGAAAACTCATCAAACCTATCAATCGTATGCTTAACCTAATCGACTCAAGTCTAATAATGATACTAATGAAAATACCTTTTCATTATCACCTTGCTATATCCATAGACTTCGACTTAGTCTTATTAAGCTTGCAAAGGATTATATCTTACTACTAAGGCTGGTAGATCCCTACAAGTGAACACCTTACTCCTACAATAAACTTACTGCAGCCAACGAACACCACAAGGTCCCGTATGGATAGGAACCATGTGATTATGCTATCAAACTATACAACCTTATTATGAGTAGCCAAGACACTCTAGGTCAAGGAACTATTCACACATCTACAACATCAGGAAGTAATCGACGAGTAAGTAGTCATCCATATAACTTCCTATACTTGGTCATGCTAAGTACCATTGATCTCTATCAACTACCTGCACTCTCATCTAGTGTCACCACACTGTAGGTCAGAGACTCATCTACCCAGAAAGGGAAGTGATTTGTGCACTAATTTTAATGGATCATCACTGTCCTCATGATATTCCAACAATCGGGAGCCTTTAGGAGTTAATCTATAAAGACATATGCCTCCGATTCTCAACTCTTGAGAATATGTGTTATTGTCCATTAATTTCATGGATGATTCATACACACAACAATATGAATGAAACTAATGCCCTTTTAATTAATAAGAAAAATTAAGTACAAAGTTCATGACCAAAAATTAAAATGTGTCAAGCCAACATGGCTTTCAGGGCATATATCTAACAACTAGCACTAGTCACATTTTCGAACCATGTGCCTTGCATCTTGCTCCATGGTGGGCCAATAATTTTTTTATCTTAGAATTTTAAGGGATAAGGCCCTATCCCCAAAGTGATCACCACATATTCTTTCATGAACTTCTGGAGGGTGTACTTCACTTTAGAAGGGTGTAGGCATTCGAACAGGGGTTGGGAGAATATCCTCTTGTAGAGCTTTTCTTCATGGAGTATGAATCTAGAGGCCCAATTTCACATCTTATGAGCTTCCTCCCTATCTATAGGGAGGCTTCCTCATGAATATATTGGATGAGTGAGAATATCTAGCAGGACTTAATGTCTATCTAGAGTACTAGTATCGGCTTGCTAATACTAGGCTCCTCTAGGACTTCGAAGAAGACTTGCGCACACAAGTCATTGGGCATAAATGTAGCAAGCTTAGATAAAGTATCAACACAATCATTCTCTCCTTGGAAATTTACTGAATATCAAAAATATAAAAAGACAAAATTAAGTCTTCACCTTTTGGAGATATTGCTTTATGTTCTCTTCTCTGGCTTCCTACTCATTCAAGATGTGGCTCACCATGAACTTTGAATCAATGTAGGCCTTCAGATATTTCATTCTCAATTCTTAGGTGATAGTAAAGCTAGTAGCTAAGTCCTTATATTTGGTTTCATTGTTAGTAGAAGAGAACCCAAACCTAAGGGCATACTGGATGTCCCATCCCCACGAGCTAATAAGTTTGAGCCTTGATCTAAAGCCATTAGCATTTGAGTCCCATCTACGTACATTATCCATAACTCTTGAGCTCTTCAAGCATTGGATCTCCTTCTAGGTGTTCTTCCTCAGGAATGGTACATTCAGTGATAAAATTGGCCAATACTTGTACTTTGATAGAAGGTCACAAGCAAAATGCTAAATCAAACTAAAAAATTTCAATAGCTCATTTAGCCATTCTACCTGAGGTATCAGGTTGATGTAGAGCCACCTGAATAGGCTGGTCCATGAGGACTACCATGATGTGGGCTTGGAAATATAGTTGAAGCTTCCTAGTTAGCACCATGAGGGTGAAGATGAGTTTCTCAAGCTAGGTTGTTGACCCCTGGAATGATTTTGATGATCACAAAATATTGGAGCATGTATGAGATACTAATTCTTTCAATTACTTGAGAAGTTTTTGTAGGAAAATCTTTATCTTTACTTTACTTGGTTTTCAAATTGGTTGAAAGGCAATCCAACATTGTATAGACTCTTATGCACTTCAAATTATAAAAGCCCTAATTTTTTAAACTATGTGATCTTATAAATGGGTTATAAAATTGTAAAAATAAGAGTGAGTAGATTAGCTCTTGTTGGATTCATATGTTGAAGAATTTTGGAGAACTTTGAAGCTATAAATGAAGTTTTTGCAAGAGCCGACTCATGGATCAAGAGCCGACTCCTTCTGGCACGACACAAAAAATTTCAGAGTTTCAGTACCTTGAGCCGACTCAAGCCCCAAGAGCCGACTCATTGAAGAACACATGTTTTTGAAGTCTGAGACCTCGAGCTGACTCAAGTCCAGAAGAGCCGACTCATCCAGAGTTATGTTTGTTGGTGACTGGACTTCGAGTCGACTCTGCCTTGAAGAGCCGACTCAAGAAAATGTTGATTTGTATTGATTGAAGGTTTGAGCTGACTCCAGCTTCAAGAGCTGACTATTATAGAAATTTTGTTTGGGCTGTTGAGACTTCGCGCCAACTCGTGGACCTCGAGCCAACTCGAGTGACCATTTTCTGCACTCTAATGGCTAGTTGCTGAAAGTAAATTTTGAACTCCAAATGGTCTCCAACAGCTCTTTCCTATTTTCCTAGGCCCTACAATGGCAATATCTCATGGAAAACTATAAAAAGGAGTATTTTTTATGGATTAAAAAAATTTTTTGAGATATTATTCATTGACTTATCTTGGAAATTTGAAAAGTCTTCAAGTCTTTCACCAACCCACTTCAAGAGCATTCAAGATAGGATTCAAAACTCTACCAACTTCCTTTCATCATTGAATCCACTCTTTGAAGAAGTAAAGAAGTAGCTTGAAGAGCATTAAAAGTGCATTCAAGGCCAGGCTTCACCTTGATCTTCATTGGCAATATTTAAACAAACTCAGTTTGTTGTGTAGTTGCTTTATATTTTTGACATGTCTTTGTTTTCTCTCTAAGAATAGCAAGGGGCTGTATCTTAAGAGAGGGTTAAAGATTTTTAGGTGAATCTTGTGAAAATCTAAGTTGGGTTCTTGGTGATCCCGGTATAAAACCAAGTGTAGGGTTTCTTTGGTGATCCCGTTTAAAACCAAAGAGGGTTGGGTTTTCTTTGGTGATCCCGGTAAAACCAAAGTGTATAGGTTTGGATTGTGAGCCGGTAAAATAATTTGATTGTATTCCGGTTGAGGGATATGGTGGAAATTCCAAGTGGTCCTTGGGTAGTGACGTAGGAGCCGGTTGCTCCGAACCACTCTAAACTTCCTTGTGTTTGTGTTTGTGCTTACTTTACCTTATTGCATTTACTTAATTACTTTCGCATTGCATATTGCACCACAACACCAAAAGGATTTCTAATTGCACATACTTGCTAAAATTTTTATAATCCCAATTCACCCCCCTTTGGGAAGCCACCTGGGCAACATAGGTGTATATAATTTCAACATTCTAAAAACTTAGCTAACATGGTATAATGGTTTATGTGTCTAGTCTTCTTCTTGACTGAGAATAGAGCCAATGGCAAAAGGGGAAGCCACCAAGTACAAATATAGCTCCTATCCTTGGGCTTGCTAAGAAGTGGAGTTACCAGGTAGGTTTTGGGCTCCTCAAATACCTTCTAACATTCTTCAATCCATTGGATGTCCTTTAATTTGTTCAATGTCTAGAAGAAAGGTAAACATCAATCGATCAATTTGGAACTAAATTGGTTGTGGCCAGCAATCCATTCGATGAGCCTCTAAATTCTTTCATGGTCTTTGGTGTAGCCATCTATCTTATGGCTTAAAATTTTGCTTCAAACAAACTTTGTTCAATAATAAAAGTTATTTTCTCCTCATCTTTGGGAGCCTTCGAATTTGATTATATCCCAAAAATACATCCATGAAGATCAGGAGTTCATGGCCAGCTATTGCATCTATTAGCTCGTCGATGCAAGAAAGAGGGTAGCTATCATTTGGGTAGGCCTTGTTAAGGTCTGTGAAGTCTATGCACATTGCCACTTTCCATTGACCATTTTTATCATACTACATTGGCCAACCATTCGGGGTAGTCAAATTCTGTGATAGACCCTTTGTCAATCAGCTTTTGCATTTCTTTAGCTATAGCTCTTTGTTATTCTAGAGTGAAACTTCTTTTCTTTTGCTTTATGGGATGATGATTCAGGTCTACCTTTAGGTGGTGCATTATTACTTTGGGATCAATCTCCAGCATATCTATTTAAGTCCAAGCAAAGACATCAGCATTCTTTTGTAAGAAGGCCATCAATAGTTGCTTCGTATATTCATCCAATCTTGAGCCAACTTGAACAACATGCCGAGGGTCTCCGTCATGTAGGAGAATGGCTACAAGGTCCTCTATAAGCTTCCTCTCTCTTCGATTAGTTCATCTATGGTGTATAATCCTTCGAATGGTAGTCCATCCGAGAGTTTGCTTTGTTTGGTTTGGCAAGCCATTAAGTTGCATTGTCTCACTAAAGCTTGGTTTCTACACACTTCTCCTATCCTTCATAATGTAGAAAATATCATTAGTAGTAGTAGGTTGACATTATTGCTCATAGAGCATTCAGCCCCAGTCGATTGAATATGGCATTATAAGTCGAGGGAGTCTTTATGGCTATAAAAGTGAGGCACACTTGGGATCATTAGGGGACACTTCCTAACATCACTGGCAAAGTGATAGTGACTTCAACAGGGATTGATTCCCTAAAGAATCCTATTATTAGTGCAACCAACTTTTTTAGCTATTCGAGGGAAATTTTTATTTTTAAGAAGGCGTCATAAAATAAAACATCTATTAAACTTTTACTATCAATAAGTATATGATGGACATTACAGTCATCAATATTGGGTTTATGACCATAGGATCATGGTGGGGATATTGGACCCTCTTACATCGGCCCATGTGAAGGTTATGGTTTCATCAAGGCCCTTCTCCTGGCCGCTGACTTTGGTTTCTTCTTTTAGTCTCCTGGTAATAGTGTTGACATCTTTTCTAGCAGTAAATCAGTGGGTTCCTCCACTCTAGGCGATAGCTCTAGTAGGCACGGGAGTAGAGCATCGTGTCCTCTCCCTTGAACATGAAGGAATCTATTTAGTCTATCATGATAAATGAGCTTCTTGATCTCATCCTAAAGTTGCATGAATTCTTTGGTATCATGGCCATGGTCTCAGTGGTAAAGGTAGTATTATTCTGATTCATCCTTTCAGGCTTTACTTGCATCTTCCTAGCTCAGGTAGCTACCCTTGGATCTTCATCAAAACATGAGCACATGGGACATTCGAAGGGGTACTGATCAAACTTTCATGGCAATAGAATGCTCGGTCGATCAGGCTTCGAAGATGCTAGATCTAGGGAGGTGTCCTTCAGCATCATGGAGGTGACTGACTTCTCAGCCTTTTTCCTTGGTCCTCTCTTCTCAGGCAAAACCCTGAGATTGAGAGTTGCTCCTTTGGTGTTAAGGTAGGTGGCGAAGTGAAAGATGGAGTGAGAGCTAGGATAGATGGACAGTTGGTGGAACATGAGTACCATATGCTTCCTCCGCACATGCATATTTTTCTGCCCCGATGAGCATCTCAGATAAATCCATTGATGGTTTCTTTTCCAGGGAGAAAAGAAAGGGATATTGCTAGAGTTCATACTTTATGATGGTCATGGAAACTGAATGATCATGGTTGTACACCTCTAGGGTTGCTTCATTGAAATGGCTTATATAAGATCTAAGATATTCTCGCTTCCTTTGCTTGAAGTGAATCAAAGAGTCAGCACTCCAGCATGGCTTCGTAGTACTAGTAAAATGGGAAGCAAAAAATTGACTTAACTAGTCAAAGGAGTGGATAGAATCGAGTTTTAGGCTGGAGTACCAGTATCAAACATATTTCTTAAGATTTAAAGGGAAGGCACAGCATAACACCATATCGATGGCTCCATGTAGGAGCATCATTGTTTTGAAGCCTTGCAAATGGTCCACTAGATCGCTATATCCATTTATATCTCTAGTTGTAGTATCTTGAAATGTCTTGGCTGCTACTCTTGCATGATGTGGATTTCAAAAATTAGTTCAGTGATAAAACCAAGATCTTTATCTCTGGGTGGTGCTAAGCCTTATAAGGCTTCAATGCATTGATCTATCTCTTGAATCTTGCAATCTACTTTAGTATCTCTAGCTGGGTGTGCTTCAAAAGGTCATGAAGGTGAATGGGCCAAAGTGGACCCTTCATCCAATTGGGGTGAAGGGGAGTGCCTCCTTGCCTGCCTGGGATTCTCAGGTGCCATGGGAGGAATAGGTTCCTCCCATTCAATGTCTTCTAGAATGCCATAGATGCCATAGGACCAATCATCAAAAGTAAAAATAATTAGAGGGCTCTGAGTGTAGTTCTAGTTTATCCTAAAGTAGGTTCGATCAATTCATTCCCAGTTATAGGACCCCAGGATCCTAGGGGTGGGGGTTCCCCCTACATCACTACTATTGAGATCACATTCCTAGCACTACTCTATTTTACCAAATTATTTTGATTATTTTGATTGCAATCAAAGGGTCCTAGATAAGAGAAATCCTCTTAAAATAATTTTTTACTTTTTTTAATTTTTTAAAGATGAACTAAAATGAAGAAAGAAAAAAAAAAAAAAGATTTCTAAAGATGAGGACTTAAGAAGTCCTAGAGCTAAGAGAGATACAGAAGAGTTAGTTGATGTTTGATTTTAGGTGCAATCAACTTAGCACATAATGGACTCTCTATCCTAGAGTTAACCTAATATAGATAGCTCCTAACTCTTCCAAGGTTGCCTTTGAGCCCTCCAAGTTAGAAACTAACCAACCAACTAGCTAGGTTAGTATAAGGTCGTGGGGGTCCCCCATTGCTTTCCTTAAATATCAAATAAATTGGCCAGGTTAGCCAACAGAACCAATTAAGTAGCCACCTTCCTTCAAGATCTTATCTCTAAACCACTTTCCAAGATACCAGTTAACTGATCAATCCCAACCTGGTCTAACTCTTAAGCTCCCTATTCTAGAGAGTTTGAGAATCCCTAGGGGTCAATGTCTAATTGATTTTAGATCAAAGGTTTAGGTCAATGCAATATGAGGGTGGTGGTTTGTGCACAAAGAAAGGATGATGAAATGTCCACCTTATATTGTTTAAGGATTAGTACCCTTTAGATAGTTCATAAGGTACAATGCAATGCAAATAGGATGTCAAAGAAAGTTAGTTTGATGTTTTAAATCTCTAAAAAAATTCTAATAAATTATAAAATTTAATTAATTCATTAACTTCTCAATTTTTATTTAATTAAAAAAAACTAATTTTTATTATATATTTTTTGGTGAACCAACTGTGTCAATGATCCTCGATAATGGTGCCAAAATCTGACACTATTATTGACTATCAAAAATAATTCACCAACTTAAACTATAGTTAGACTGAGTCAGGATCATATCCATAGGGATCACTTAGGATTATGTTCATTTTTAATTAGAGTTTTTATTTAAAATTCTAATTAAATTATAAAAGTTAAAATTAAAAAAGCATTGGAATATAATTGAAATTTAAGATTAAAAGGTTATATAAATTCAATTTAAATTAAGTAGTAACTAACAAGTAGGAAATTAAATTGCATAAGATAGATATCTTAGGATTTCTATTTAGTTTATTTTAAAAAATATAAATTAGTTTTTATTATGTAATTAGTAAAATTATGATTGATATCTTGAGTACAGCCTATCTTGCTGGGTACAGATATACCCCTACATAGTCATAGACTATTCAAAGTTTAAATCTAAGCATAACTTATCTCATTGGGTACATATCTGTCCCATGTTATCATAGGCTATTCAAGGATTCAAATCATAGAAATAATTAAAATATCCTATAATCTAGATTCAATCATAGTCTATCTTGCTAAGCATGAATCGTATCAATAGATCATAACTCATCTCTATATAGTTATAGACTATTCAAAAATCTAAATCATAGTTCAATCGAGAAGTACAGTACTGGAAATGATGAAAAAAGATTTTATTTATAAAGAAAAGGATCATTTCATCAAGATTTAATTACATGAAAAGAAAATAAAATACAAAATATAAAAGAACCTTCTCTACTCCCCTAGAAACATGGAGATTAGTTGTGCATGGTATCTGCAAACATTACCTTCAATGGGAGGAAGATGAAGAAGAAGAATGCCCACCGACCTCTCTCCCCTTGAGGCCTATTACATAATTAAAACAAAAAGAAAAGAAAAGAAAGAAAATATTGGTGTCTGCCTCCTTGCTTCATTGTTTGCTTGATGCTTTCCCTGGTTCCCCTTAAATAATGGAAGAAATAAGCCAATCCAAATCAAAATTGGAGAACAATCTGATTAGAATCAAGCTTTGAATATTTGAATATGTTCTAGCCATTGGATGTTGATCATATGCCAAAAATATCATCAAACTCCACCACATACAGTCCAAAGTTAAGTTAGAAGAGGTGTTGGCTATCTAATCAGTGTTCTGCTTTATTTTGGGCCATTGGATCAAGCCCATCTAGCACAAATTGATTAATTCCATCCTTCTGCAGGTCAAGCCAATTTTCCTCTATCGGATATGTGCCTAAATGTTGTTGTCATCATCTAATCGCATGCACAATTGCTCCTAGAAACCCTTTCTTAGTTGATGACAATGTGATCCATTGGATTGCCTTTGAGATGGATTATTATCCCTTAGATTATGTAGAAGAATGTCTCAGTATCCTCTCAGTGACCAGTAGCTCCCCTCCACCATCGGATCTCACCTTCCACCATCGCCATTGCTGATGCTACTTCTTCTCCCCATGGATCCCTCCATCACTACCACTGTCGGCACTACCAAAACCTCGCCACCCTGTCACTGGCATTGCCAAAGATCTCCCATTTAAGTACTCCCTTGTGGCTATGGATCGTGCCATCACCTTCATTGCCAGACCCGTGTGATGCAGAACGAAAACACTGATACCAAAAATGATGCAGAACGGATATGTGGAATGCGGAAGCAAATTAAAATTAATGTATTTTTTTTTTAATATATTTTTAGAAGTCGGCTTTGACTCAAAGGAAAGATAAACTAATGTTGAAAGAAACTAAGAAATGACAGAAAGCATAATTAAAAGGATGGATTATCAGAGTAACTCAGAAGTAGGATCGCTAGGGATTGAGAAACCCCCAGATCTAGGGTTTGCTCTAAGTTTCAACGAAACAGACAAAGTGCAAAGGGAAGGTTCTTGTTACCTAGCAGTGATATCTCTCCATTTGGTGGAAAAAGGCTATCTCGAGTAGATTATTGGATCCCGGGAGTCAAGGTATCTTCGCAATGGATCCTCCGATAATGGTCCTTGGCAAAGTTGGCCTCTTCTTGAACCCTGGATCCTGGAGAGAAGAAGAACAAGGTTAGGAATAAGAGACTCAGGGAAGAGAGTTACCAGAGTAGAAGAAAGGATGGGATCTGAAGGTCTTCAGCTGATCTGGAACTCCTAGGCTGCGGATTTGGGACTTCTTCTCCTGGATCTGCTGGATGGACTCTGAAGCAGTGGTAGCTAACTTGAAGATGGCTGGACTGGGGTCCTGGTGGTTGGCCACCCTTTGGAAGAAGAACCTTGGAGATGGTGTAGAGGCTAGGGTTTGGTGGTGGTGGAGTAGAGATGGGTGGACTAAGCTAGGGTTTTGGGGTTGGAGATCTCACACCTCCTCAAGGTTCCTAGGGAACCCGGATTTACTCCCTCACGGAGCTCAACACTCAGAATAAGTGCGGAAGAACAAGACTTTGCTAAAAAAGAAGGGATTTCATTCATAAGATTTCATAAGATAAGTTCAAGTTAAAAAAGGGGTCTAATATATAGACCTATAAGAAAAATCAAAACCATACAAGTTCCCATGTGGGACTAATAGGACTAATCTACACTTTAGGCATCAAATTCTCTTCCCTTGGCCAACCAAGACTCCTTCCATGAGTGAGCGGCCCAAAAACTCCAAGAAAACTTGAAAATCAGCTCCAAATGGCAGGTTATGGGGGTATCTCCTAGCATCTCTCCATGAATCAAGGATTTTCCCTTCATGGTTTGGCTCTTTTTGACACCTCCTAGTCTTGCTCCACAAGTTTAGGCTTCTTTTCATGGCTTTGGCACTTTAGAAAACTTTTGGGTGCCTCCTTGATTTTCTCCCCAAGACATGCTCTCTTCCCTTTTATAACTTGGATTTTTATGGAACATTGTGGGGCACCTCCGTGATCCTTTCTTCAAGAAAAATTTTTGCCATCCTAGTTTGGGTTTATCTGGAAAGAAGTTGGCTCCTCCTTGGATTGAGGTATCTTGATGGATTTCTCCCCCAAGTGGTGCAAGAAAAGGGGAACTTACTTCTTATGGTGTGGGGACCAAAGACACTGGATGGAGATGTGGCAGGGAGTGTGGCACCCACTTGTAGCTGGACCATGGAAGAAAACATGTGGCACCCTAAGGCAAAGGGAATGGCGCCAACCTGGACCTGGACTTGGACTGAGTCAACATGACTCAACAAAATTTGAAATGACAAAATTATAGACTCAAAATTGGGTTGATCAGGTCAATCCTTATTACAAACCCTAATTTTCTTGGGTAAGGTCAATCAGAGATCCAGATGGAACCCTGAAGTCTTCTTCTGATTCTGGTGCTCGCACCAATTCTCCCGGGGAGGGAGGAACTCGACCCTGTCGAGTATGGATCAAGCTGGCTCTGGTATCTCTCCAAGAGGTCTGGGTCCAATTCTTGTAATTCTTCTCGAGAGATCCAAGAGTCAGCAGAATCTGGCCTTCCTTGCCAGCGGACCAGGTATCTTTGGTATCCTCGATTATGAGTTGAGATAACCTGATCATCCAGGAGCTTTTCAATCTTCTCTTTCCTCACAGGCCAGTTTTTTGGTGGACACACGGGTCGGGATCACTCTCAATAACAGGATTAGGTTCAAAAGGCTCACTGGGAATCACAGCTAGCTCACTTACTCTACTAGGTCTGTAATGTTGAAAGTGGAGCTAATGCCTAGCTCTTGAGGCAACTCAAGCACATAGGCATTGGGTCCCACTCTCTTCATCACTCTAAATGGTCCAGCTCCTCTAGCATGTAGCTTTCTAACGGTTCCAGAGGAAATCGCTCAGGCCTTAACCTAATCATTACATAGTCTCCCTCAACAAAAGTTTTGACTCGCCTTTGAGAATCAGCCAACTTCTTATAAGTTTCATTACTTAAATTATTTTGGCATGAATTTCTTTATGCAAGTTCTTTACATGCTGTGCAAAGTCTTCAGCAGACTGGAGACTCGTGTGTGGACTGGCATAGAAACTAGGTCAAGTGGTGTGTGAGGTTTGTACCCATGAACAATCTCAAAAGGGCTTTTTTTTATAGACCTTTTGACCGAGTCATTATATGCAAATTCAGCCCTGGGTAAAATACAAATCCCAATTCCTGGTATTCTCACTCAACCAAAATCTGAGTCAATGTCCTAAACTCGACTGACGACACATTCCTAAAGCATGGACTTTATTCAAAGGAACCCTAGGTCTAAACCTAACAAACTAAGGTACTCTAAGTTTGACCTTGGGTCGGAGGATGGCATGCAGAGCATGAAAACTTATCATGGGTGCCTAGTAGGTGCCATAAGGTCTTCCAAAAGTAGGTGGCAAACTTAATAGGTTCTAAGGAGTCTTGCAACCTAGAAATCTCATTAAAGTGTAATCCCATAGCTCTAGAAACATGAGAAGATTCAGGGAAGGGTAGGAAATAAGAATCAGAGTTTTGAGGTGGCTTATAGGAAACAAGAAACATACCTTGGATATTCAGGACGACCTTAAAATGAGGACATTGTTCTATAGGTGCACTCATCAAAACCTCATGATTTGCTCTAGGAGGGTCTACAAGTGCAAGTTCTAGGGTAGGCTGGGTGCTCCTAGAAGGTGGAAGGTTATCGGGAAGGTCTTTGGAATGTTTATCTAGAAAGTCTTCTAAGCTACTGTCCTTTTCTTGTTCTTGGACCTTCTCAATGGGCAATTCTTGTGAACCCCTTCCTTCTTCACACTTCTCTACCAGATTTGACTCAGGGGTGTCTTCTTTTGATTCCTCAATGAGTTCAAGGGTATTCTCACTTAAACTCTCATTGAGTGCAATTTCCTCTTCCTGAACTTCCTCAAAAGGGTCTTCTCTTAGGGTTAGCTCCTGAATTCCTTGAGTGGTAGGGGTCCCCTCAATAACCCCATCAGGTAGGAGTTGGTTAATTGAATTATCGGGAGAGATATCCTCAAATTCTTCTTCTTCATATTCATCTATCAAACTTATGTCAGGCTCATATATTTCTTCCTCAATCTCACTGAAAGGTTCTAATCTATTCTCCTTTGATTCCTCTTTAGGTACGGCTCTGGTCAGGTCAACTAATTTTGGGATGGCCATGCCTAACTCCTTCTCAGTGTTATCCTTCTGGTCAAGAGGTGACACAAGTGGGAATTGACAAACAAAAGTCTGGTTCACTACGAGTGTCGGATCAATCAGAACTTGACTCAAGTTGGTAGAGGTTGGCTTTAAGTCCAAAGTACTTGATTGGTTATATCTTAAAGACCACTCATAGTCTTCGGCTTCTTGGTAGGCTCGATCTAACTTATTGGTCTTTTCAAGGCATAGCTTCCTTAAATGTCTGGGTGTAACCCAACCCTAAACCTCGATGTGATCTGAGCTTCTATCTCAATGGTATTGCATTTCATGTCATACCACTGGAAGTCCTCAATATATTTAGACATAGGCCTGTTACCTTGTCGCAATTGGTACCATTGGTCTAAAAGTCAATTCTCATAGGATCTACCTAGGTACCTATCTCTCAACTTACTTCTCATATCTCTCCAAGTATATATTTCCTCCTTTCTTTGATAACGCTCACGCTCAATAGCATACCAATGCGACCTAGCATGTTTGGTGAACTTGGTTTTGGCCAACCTAACTTGTCCTAATTCCGATATGTTAGTGCACTCAAAATACCGATCCATTTGTTCTTCCCACTTAATATATGTCTCTTGTCTTCCATCAAAAGTGGGTGCATAAGGTTCGGTGTTCCTAACGGGTCCCTTCTCTGAGTCAACCAAGTATGGGTATAGGCTCTTAGGGCTAAACTTAGGGGCAAGATCATGGTCATAGGCTCTTAGATCAAACCTCCAATGATTAGGTTCAGGATCCTTGTATAAAGGTCTCCTAGGCTCTGGGTGTGGGTGAGGTTGGGGTCTACCAAATTCTGAGTCAGGGATCCAATTTCTATGCCTAGGTTCCTCAAGTACCTGCACACGATCTTTAAACTGGGCAACAGTTTCAGTCATATCCTGACTCAATTTGGTCATACTTTCTGTAAGAGTTCTAATCATGGCCTCTAAATCAGGTTGGGTTTGACCAGGTTGGTAGGGTACTCTGTTCCGGGTGGACATGATGATGCAAGCAAGCACACCAAATGAGACTCGACTGAAATGACTATGGGCTAACTATACCTAGAGCCCAAACTAGATACCCAATCAGAGTGGCAAGCTAGCCTGTAGTAACTCGAGACTCAGCCAGGCAGGTGTAAGGGGAGTGTTAGGTCCCTAATTGCCAATCCTAGACACCAATCAGTGATTGGCCAGGTAGGCGGACCAGCACACAAGCCCTTCGGGATAGAATCTCGGAACCACCATTCTAGACACCGAGTACAAAGCACACACAGAGTAACTAGACAAACTGACTCAACACTAGCCTAGACCCGACCAGTTGGTGTCCCTTCCCACTAGGGCAAGTTAGGTCTAATTAATTTTAAGATTAAAGGCTTAGGTTCGAATGTACTGGAGGTGGTTTTGGGCTAAGGAGAGGGTCTCAATCCTCCCCTTATGTTGCAACTTCGGTGCCCTTAAGATAGATTCAATTTATGCACACTCAAATAAAAAAAAAAATAGCTTGCAGAACAAAAAAAGCAGAACAGTAGTAAAATTGATCTCAAAAAATCTACAAAAATTAATAAATCATGAAAATTTTCTATAAATTACATTCAATTATACTGGTTCCAGCAAAATAAGAATTACTTAATTTAGAATTTTTTGAAGGGAGAAACAATTTGAATAATAGGATAGTTACTGGCAGAAAACAGAACGTATGTCCCGTTTACAATTCCTGCCTAGAAGTTATAACCCAGCGGCACCCCTACACGCCCTAGGAACCCCCATGGAATGGAAGGAGGAGGCTTCCGTCTTGCTTGTTCCTAGGACCGGACGGCCAGGGGAGTCTACTCCAGGCAGCAAAAGTAAAAAGGAACGAAAAAATAATCTAACAAGCAAGAACCCTAGACAGGGCTCTGATACCAAAAATGATGCAGAACGAAAGCTCTGATACCAAAAATGATGCAGAATGGATATGTGGACTGCGAAAGCAAATTAAAATTAATGTATTTTTTATATATATATATTTTCAGAAGTCGGCTTTGACTCAAAGGAAAGATAAACTAATGTTGAAAGAAACTAAGAAATGACAGAAAGCACAATTAAAAGGAGTGGATTATCAGAGTAACTCAGAAGTAGGATCGCTGGGGATTGAGAAACCCCCAGATCTAGGGTTTGCTCTGAGTTTCAACGAAACAGACAAATTAAGAAGGGAAGGTTCTTGTTACCTAGCAGTGATATCTCTCCATTTGTTGGAAAAAGACTCTCTTGAGCAGATTATTGGATCCCGGGAGTCAAGGTATCTTCGCAATGGATCCTCCGATAATGGTCCTTGGCAAAGTTGGCCTATTCTTGAACCCTGGATCCTGGAGAGAAGAAGAACAAGGTTAGGAACAAGAGACTCAGGGAAGAGAGTTATCAGAGTAGAAGAAAGGATGGGATCTGAAGGTCTTCAGCTGATCTGGAACTCCTAGGCTGCGGATTTGGGACTTCTTCTCCTGGATCTGCTGGATGGACTCTGAAGCAGTGGTAGCTGACTTGAAGATGGCTGGACTGGGGTCTTGGTGGTTGGCCACCCTTTGGAAGAAGAACCTTGGAGATGGTGTAGAGGCTAGGGTTTGGTGGTGGTGGAGTAGAGATGGGTGGACTAAGCTAGGGTTTTGGGGTTGGAGATCTCACACCTCCTCAAGGTTCCTAGGGAACCCGAATTTACTCCCTCACGGAGTTCAACACTTAGAATAAGTGCGGAAGAACAAGACTTTGCTCAAAAACAAGGGATTTCATTCATAAGATTTCATAAGATAAGTTCAAGTTAAAAAAGGGGTCTAATATATAGACCTATAAGAAAAATCAAAACCATACAAGTTCCCATGAGGGACTAATAGGACTAATCTACACTTTAGGCATCAAATTCTCTTCCCTTGGCCAACCATGACTCCTTCCATGAGTGAGCGGCCCAAAAACTCCAAGAAAACTTGAAAATCAGCTCCAAATGGTAGGTTATGGGGGTGTCTCCTAGTATCTCTCCATGAATCAAGGATTTTCCCTTCATGGTTTGGCTCTTTTTGACACCTCCTAGTCTTGCTCCACAAGTTTAGGCTTCTTCTTTTCATGGCCTTGGCACTTTAGGAAACTTTTGGATGCCTCCTTGAATTTCTCCCCAAGACATGCTCTCTTCCATTTTATAACTTGGATTTTTATGGAACATTGTGGGGCACCTCCTTGATCCTCTCTTCAAGAAAAATTCTTGCCATCCTGGCTTGGGTTTATCTGGAAAGAAGTTGGCTCCTCCTTGGATTGAGGTATCTTGATGGATTTCTCCCCCAAGTGGTGCAAGAAAAGAGGAACTTACTTCTTATGGTGTGGGGACCAAAGACACTGGATGGAGATGTGGCAGGGAGTGTGGCACCCACTTGTAGCTGGACCATGGAAGAAAAAATATGGCACCCTAAGGCAAAGGGAATGGTGCCAACCTGGACCTTGACTTGGACTAAGTCAACATGACTCAACAAAAATTTAAATGACAAAATTACAGACTCAAAATTGGGTTGATCAAGTCAATCCTTATTACAAACCCTAATTTTCTCGGGCAAAGTCAATCAGAGATCTAGATGGAACCCTAAAGACTTCTTCTGATTCTGGTGCCCGCACCACCGTGCACCTTTACTATCTTCTCCATCAACCATTACCTTCATCATCGTCACCCTCCACCAACGCCACCTCAACCTGTGATAGCACAAAGCACTTTCGGCCAATCCATAATTTTAACGAGCCACTTGGCAATGGTTCCATGGATTGTGTGGTTGCCTCCATTGACCGAGTGGCCAGTCCACCATGGACCTGTTGCTTTAAAACATGGTTGGGCCTAGTTCTGAGTTGATTTTTACTTGATTCTGGACCCCGTTTGACCCGGACTAATCTTGGATTTGGGCCACTTATAGATCTCCAATTTCTCTTCAATATAACTTTGATTTGTTTATAATTTTAATCCTTTTAACATGCAAATTAGACTCTTTATAAGATTACCATATTTCTTACAAACGATAAATAAAAGTATCAATCCTTAAATGGTAAAGATTAATTAATATGCAAATTGATACTTTTATTGACATGTTTATAGAACTCATCATGATGTCCTACCCCTTAGAGGTTAGTAGCATCATCCTAGGTAGACCATGGCTATTCGACAATAATGTCATCTTGTATGGTCGCTCGAATTCCTGCTCATTTACTTATAAAGGCAAGAAGATTACCATAAATGCTACACCACGTAAGAGAAAGAAGACTAAAAAACCTAGTAAACCAAAGGATAAGAAGAAAAGCCTTCATCTATTTAGTACTAAGGAGTTAGAGAAAGAGTTAATTACAGGAAAGGGTTTATTAAGGAAAGCCTCAACCCTTGCATAGCACATTCACTATTAACTCCAAAGAAAGATGGAACTTGATAGATGTGCATGGATAGGCATACAATAAGCAAAATTACTATCAAATATCGATTACCCATCCCTAGACTAAATAACATGCTTGACATGATGGTGCAAACACCAGACTAGAAGAAATTGATAGGTCGAACTCACAACCCTATGGATCACCTGTGAATAAAGCCCTAAGCCCAAACCCCATATCACTTGTAAATATTTATTTTAAATTATGTTATTTTATATTAATTGGGTTTAGTCTTAAACCCCAAAATTGAGTCATTTGTAAAAACCCCTAGACCCAAAATTGAGTCTGTAAAAAAACTCTAATTTTAATTCGGTCATAAATTATGTTATAATGGTCCAGTATTATTTAGCCCTTTTTACCAACTTTAATTGAGTTTTGTATTTGCAAGCCTAATTAAGTATGGTATGTTTTAATTATAAATTGGTTATGCCTTTTGATCAAATTGGGTACCAATTGATCAAGTTGGGCTTAGTTACAATTGAGTCCTTGTAATTAGTTAGTTAGTTTCAATTAGTTGGTTGAGTCATGTGATTAGTTATTTTAGTTGAGTCCTGTAACACAAGAGGGGACCCAAGTCAAGGCCCATGTGACTCCATGTGCCAACCCAACACATCATATGCCAACTACTTCTTGGCACCACACCATCACATGGGATCCATTTGGAGTGCCAATTAAGAATTACAACATGATTTCAAGACATCCAGACATCAAGACATCCGAACATCCAGACATTCAGACATCAGGACATCAGATAGTTAAGACCTCATCCTATTTTATCCAAGGAGGGAACCTCATTTAAATTCCAAGCTACCAATGGATTTAAGAGAAGTAAAGTAGAAGGACTCTCATCTCCTTAGCACCTCCTCTCATCCTCATTTTTTCACCCACATGAAAGGAGCACTTCATCATTCCAAATTTCAAAGCTAGTCTTATCCAAGTCTCAACACAAAATGGAGGATTATCTAAATTACTTTCAAATTCAAAGGATCAAGATGAAGTCTAGTTCATGCCAAGGAGGGATTAATGCTAAGAAAAGAAGAGTTTTTGCCCACTTCTCATTTGAGAAGTGTTTTGTCGCACATTTAGGAGAGCCCTCATTTTTTAGTCATCGCCGATCTTTCTTTGTCGCCTAAAATTGGAGAAGTTCAAGTGAAGAGGAGAGTCTATCTAATTTAAATTCAAGAAATTTCAGCCACTTCAAGGAGCAGATTAGAATCCTATGTTAGCTTTAATTATCTTGTATTCAAAGGAAATTCAATGTTATCTTGCTTTCTTGTATGGAGGGTTTATAAATACCACCCCTAAACCCCCTGGTATGGCAATTATTATTGATGAAATAAAGTCAACATTCTATCAATTCCTTTGTTGTGTTCATCGCGGGATGTGAGGCCCTTTTCCTTTGTTCTTCAGAGCATCGCGGGGTGTAAGGCCCTATTCCTTTATTCTTCAGAGTATCATAAGGTGTGAGGTCAAAGTTATCCTATATCTATCCCACCATCAGAAACCCTAGCTACCTTCAAGCTTCTTCCTCTCCTTTCCTTTTTTTTCCATTGAAATTCCTTCTTCCTTCCACATTTACTTTTGAGTGTTTGACTAATTATAGGAGATCAAGATCGAAGTGATGGTTATATTTGCCTTGGAACCAGTCAAGTTGAAGATTGGAGCCCGAGGATTGATAATCTTGAAGTGCTGCTGCAAGATCCTAGAGAGTCCCATCAGATTTACATCAAGAGGTGTTGACTCTGGTCTTGATTTTGATGATTGACAAAATGTTTAAGTATACACGAGTACTAATTATATTTTAAGTATGCTTTTCATATCTTAGTACTTATCCATCTTGAATGAAGAATTTCTTGTATTTTAGTTTAAAAAATCCTTAAATTAATGGAAAATCAAGTATATGGACTTTGGAATTAATATGGAAGAACTTGAAGTGCTCAAAGTTTGATTTTGGTCAAGTTTCAGCAAGTTTCAGCATGGCAAGACCAAGTGTCGACACTTGGAATGAAGTATCGACACCTGAAGAAAATGAAGTATCGACACCTGGAGGTGAAGTGTCGACACCTGAAGCTGAAGTGTCGACACCTGGAAATGAAGTGTCGACTCAGGACCTGAGATTTTTGAAAATACTGAAAATATGAAAAATCAAATTGGCTATGAATAGTGTTCTAGTGTCGACCTACTGTAGCAAGTGTCGACACTTGCACTATTCAAGTATTGACACTTACTATTCAAGTGTCGACACTTGAATAGTAACGGCTAGTTTTCAAAAGCTGCAGACTTCTCTAACTTGCTTCAAACGGCCATATTTTTCTCCCTAACGGCTATAAACGGTCATTTAAGTATTAGGAGGCTATATAAACATCAAGAATCAAATGGAAAAGTAATCCTTTGGTGAGTTTCTTGAATATTCTTAAAGGATTCAAGAGTTGAGTGATTCAAGCCTTCAAGCTTCCAAGTTTCAAAGAGACCAATCAAAGTCTACATCCACAAGATCAATCAAAGGCTTCATCAACTTGAAGACAAGATCTTCATCAACATTCAAAGGCTTCAAAGAGATATTTGCTTTGTTTTAGAAAGCTTTTATTGTATTCATTTATACTTGCTCTTACATTGTTTGACTTGAGGTTTTTGGTGAGCCTTGGAAAACCAAAGAGGTTTTTGGTAAGCCTTTGAAAACCAAAGTGGTTGTTGGTGAGCCTTGAAACCAACTAGGATTTTACTTGTGAGCCCGAAACCAAAACAAGTTGTTTAGGTTATTGGTTATCCCGTAAAACCAAGGGTGGTTGTTGGTGAACCTTAAAACCAACTAGGGTTTAACTTGTGAGCCCGAAGACAAAACAAGTTGTAAAGGTTGTTGGTGAGCCTAAGTTATAAAACCAAACTTAGTGAAATTCTGAAGGGTGGCTTGGAGAGTGGATATATGTGCTTGGTTGGCACCGAACCACTATAAACCTTTGTGTTTGTGTAATTGTTCTCCTTGTTATTTTATTTCTTTATTTCTACTGCATTTATTTGAAATACACAAGCACTTGAATTGCATTAGCACATACTTGCTTTAGTTCAAATTTTAAATAGTACAAAAGTTTTATAAAACCCAATTCATCCCCCCTCTTGGGTTGCCTACCTGAGCCTTTAATTGGTATCAGAGCGGGTGCTCTATTTGAAAATTTAACGATTTTGAGCTAAAGTTCATGGCAACCCTTGTAGGTATTAGTGTTAGACCACCATTTTTCAATGGCATAAATTACACATTTTGGAAAACTCGCATGTGCTTCCATATTCAATCTATTAGCTATCATCTTTGGAAAATCATTGTTAGTAGTCCTCATATTCCTTCCATGTTGGTTAATGGCATTTCCATTCCAAAGCTCGAAGAGGATTGGAATGAATATGACATTAAGCAAATTGAAATCAATGCTAAAGCAATGAACTTGCTTTATTGTGCATTGGACTTAAATAAATTTAATAGAATTTCTATATGTACATCGATGAAGAAAATATGGGACACACTTGAAGTTACTCATGATGGTACTCTTCAAGTGAAGAATTCTAAAATTAATTTGCTTGTACATTCTTTTGAAATTTTTGAAATGATGCATTATGAATCCATATCTGACATGTTTACTAGATTTATGACTATGATTAATGAATTAAAATATCTTGGTAAAATCTATATTAACGCTGATTTGGTGTACAAAATTTTTATATATTTGCCAATATCTTGGGATCCAAAAGTAACGGCGATCCAAGAAGCTAAAGATATAGAAACCTTACCTTTGGAGGAGCTTATCTATTCACTTATGACCTATGAGTTGAACTTATGGCAAAAGATAGTGGATGCTGACGTAGAGAAGAAAATAATAGCCCTCAAGGCCAAAAAGAAATTCAAGGCAATGATGGCAACTTGGAGCGATAGCGAAGATTCAAGTACGGATGATGAAGTTGCCCATCTTTGCTTCATGGCAAATGAGAAAAAGGTATGTGCTGAAAATGATTATAATTTTACCTTTGATGAATCACATGATGCATCTAATGATCTTGTGCATGAATATAAATTGCTAAAAATTGAGCATAAGAAATCAAATAGGCATGTAGATTCATTTTCTCTTGAGAACACCAATCTTGCTGATAAAAATGATGATTTAATTACCAAGATTGATATTTTAAAAAATGAAAAGAATATTTTTTCTAAAGAAAAATAATTTTTAAAAAAAGAAAATGATGTTTTGAAAGATTTATGTGATAAATTTTTTAAAGAGAAAAATATTTTGATTAAAGAAAAGAAGCAATATCTTTTGAAGAATTTCTCTATTCCTGCTTCTTTCAATTTATCATATAAATATGGTTTTAATGCTTATCCTTCTAGATTAAGAAAAGTTTGGGTTCCAAAAGGAACCATAATTACTAATCATAAAGGATCCAAGAAAGTTGGGGTACCAAAAATGTCCACTTAGTTTGTTTTGCAGGAATGTCTTGCAGCCCAACATGAAGAAAGGAAGTTCTTGAAAATGGCTGTACAATACAATTTAAAGAAGTGGACAAGCTATATTTTGGACTAAATGGTAAATGGAAGGACTATGTATATTGGTAAATTCTAAACATCTCCTTCCATAATTAAAAATGTAGTTAAATTTTTATTACATCAATTACTTTGAAAAATTATTTTAAATAGTTATTAAGAATCAAGTTTGGACTTATCATCATTGGCTATGATCATGAACTTTTTGTTGTTGACGAATTTCATGCTATCATGATTAAACTTATGATTGTAAGACCTTCACTTGATTTTGATTAATGTATCTTAAATTATTTCATGAAAAATACTTTTAAAAATGCTTGTTGATTTGAAAAATATTTTAATTGATTAATTAGAATCAAGCTTAGACTAATAATCATTTGTTATGATCATGACTATTTTGATGTAAATGGATTTCATTCTCTCATGATTTTAATTTATGATTATTAGACATTCACTTGATTTTGATTAATATAATTTTTGAATTATTTCAAGTGAAATGTTACGATTTATGTGCTTTCATTTTTGGCATCTATGCTTAAGTTAGAATTGATTTGAATCAAGTATAGAATTGGTAGTTAAGAGTTACATTTAAGAAGAAGGTATGCATATTGATAAACCCTTGCTCTAGTAGCTAGACTTGATATCATATTACTTCTAGCATTTGTATGGATATCAAATTATTTTAAATGAATTTGAAATCATGATGAAAGTTTTAATGTGGTATAAATGCTTTGTATTTTGAAAATCATGAATATCTTGAAAATTTCAAATCCTTGGTTTCAGACTTAGAATTTATGTTCCATCTAAAATTGTCTGAAATTATGATGCATGTACTTCATGTTTTATTTCTCAAATGAATGCATATTTTTAAGGGGGAATAACATTCAGGAGAAGCATCTAAATATTTGTTATCATATATTTGATGCTTTGAATATTTTGCTTGATATCATGCTGTACTTATATTGCTTTGATACTCCTTTTCCTTGTTTTCAAATCTAATTTTTTGAGGGGAGTTACATTCAAATGGTATCATATTCTATTGGTATCAAAATTATTTTTAAAAAGAATTCCTAGTAACTGCTTCAGATTGGGTTAGTCACCATAGCCATCCAGTCATAGGAGATAAGTAGGGCTTAAAGACCCTCTCTTCCCATTCAATGGAATCTCTTATGATGTGTAGGGGTGCCACTGTAACCTTATCCCATGAACAAGTAAGGTGAATGGATAACATACATCAAATCATTTCTTGCATGTGCTTATCATTCTATGGTATCATGTTCAATTTGTATCATAATTATTTGATTTCATGTATTGATTTTGATGACCTACTTGCTATTCTTTTCGACATCATTCCCACTTTGTATTGCCTTTCACCCTTTTTCATGATGTCAAAAAGGGGAAGAAAAATGTTAAATATGAAAAGGAAAAGATTGGATAAACATGAAAAATCTTTTTAGAAATGAAAGAAAGTGCACAAGGGGGAAAAGAAAGCAAATTTTTAATCTTAAGGAAAGAATTAGTAAGGGGAAGATTATCTTAAAAATTTAGGCATATTTTGAAAAATATTTTTTGAAAATTTTGTGGATCATATATTGAGGGGGAGCTTAGTGCTTTTTGATTTTAAGCTTTCATGTTTATACTATTGTTAATCTTTTTAAGCTTACCATATTCTTATACTTAAAGGTTTTGTCATCATTAAAAAGGGGGAGATTGTTGACTCTGGTCTTGATTTTAATGATTGACAAAATATTTAAGTATATATGAGTACTAATTATATTTTAAGTGTATTTTTTAGATCTTAGTACTCATCCATCTTAAATGAAGAATTTCTTGTATTTCAGTTGAAAAAGTTCTTAAATTAATAAAAAATCAAGTATATGGACTTTGGAAGTAATATGGAAGAACTTGAACTGCACAAAGTTTGATTTTGGTCAAGTTTCATCAAGTTTCAGCATGGCAAGCCCAAGTGTCGACACCTAGAATGAAGTGTTGACACCTAAAAAAATGAAGTGTCGACATCTAGAGGTGAAGTGTCGACACCTGAAGCTGAAGTGTCGACACCTGGAAATGAAGTGTCGACTCAGGACCTGAGATTTTTGAAAATACTGAAAATATGAAAAATCAAATTGGCTATGAATAGTGTTCTAGTGTCGACCTACTGTAGCAAGTGTCGACACTTGCACTATTCAAGTATTGACACTTACTATTCAAGTGTCAACACTTGAATAGTAACGGCTAGTTTTCAAAAGCTGCAGACTTCTCCAAGTTGCTTCAAACGACCATATTTTCCTCCCTATGGCTATAATTCATCATTTAAGTATTGGGAGGCTATATAAACATTAAGAATCAAATGGAAAAGTAATCCTTTGGTGAGTTTCTTGAATATTCTTAAAGGATTCAAGAGTTGAGTGATTCAAGCCTTCAAGCTTCCAAGTTTCAAAGAGACCAATCAAAGTCTACATCCACAAGATCAATCAAAGGCTTCATCAACTTGAAGACAAGATCTTCATCAACATTCAAGGGCTTCAAAGAGATATTTGCTTTGTTTTAGAAAGCTTTTATTGTATTCATTTATACTTGCTCTTACATTGTTTGACTTGAGGTTTTTGGTGAGCCTTGGAAAACCAAAGAGGTTTTTGGTAAGCCTTTGAAAACCAAAGTGGTTGTTGGTGAGCCTTGAAACCAACTAGGATTTTACTTGTGAGCCTGAAGCCAAAACAAGTTGTTTAGGTTCTTGGTTATCCCGTAAAACCAAGGGTGGTTGTTGGTGAACCTTAAAACCAACTAGGGTTTAACTTATGAGCCCGAAGACAAAACAAGTTGTAAAGGTTGTTGGTGAGCCTAAGTTATAAAACCAAACTTAGTAAAATTCTGAAGGGTGGCTTGGAGAGTGGATATAGGTGCTTGGTTGGCACCGAACCACTATAAACCTTTGTGTTTGTGTAATTGTTCTCCTTGTTCTTTTATTTCTTTATTTCTACTGCATTTATTTGAAATACACAAGCACTTGAATTGCATTAGCACATACTTGCTTTAGTTCAAATTTTAAATAGTACAAAAGTTTTATAAAACCCAATTACCCCCCCCTTGTGTTGCCTACCTGATCCTACAAGAGGGTTATCATCTTCATTGGTAAAGTATTAACCATCCCTAACTCTTAATTTCTGATCCTTTGATAAGTAGAACCCTAGTTTATGGTGGTTTCTTAATCATCAGATCCTTGTTTTCTAATTAGATTTGTTAGATCTACTTTGTTGGTGATAACTAGTTGACTTATCTTACTTTATTCGTTGCTTTGATTAGTCACTAAAATTAGATTTAAAATCAGTAATTTAATTTTGTATATTGTCCCGCATCACATGATAGCCGAAGCTACGATCTTTTCTAAGTTAGATCTTAAGAGTGATTACCATCATGTTCGAATTGGCTGGGTGATGAGTGAAAGATCACCTTCGAGATGAAGGATGGCCTGTATGAGTGGATGATCATGCCCTTTGGACCGTCAAATGCACTTAGTACCTTTATGAGACTAATGAATCAAGTGTTACAACCCTTTATTGGATTATTTGTAATCATATACTTTGATGACATCCTAATCTATAGTAAATCTAGAGAAGAACATTTGGACCATCTCTAGCAAGTTTGCCAAACCCTAAGGATGGAAAGCTTGTACGCAAATCTTAAGAAATGTGATTTCATGATCGATCGACTTACTTTCTTAGATTTTGTCATCACCCATAATGGTGCATCTATAGATCCCGAAAAGGTAAGAGTAATAATTGAGTAGCCTGTAACTCAAAGCATCCATGATGTACATAGCTTTCATGGCCTAGCGACCTTTTATTAAAGTTTCATTAAGGTATCAATAATATCATAGCTCCAATCACCAATTATATCTGCAAGGGAGCTTTGAATATACCAAAGTCACTAATAAAGCTTTCCAAGACATTAAGGACAAGGTGACCCATGCCCCTATCCTACAATTTCTCAAAAGTATTTGAAGTTAGATGAGATGCCTTAGGTGTTGGAATAGGTGGTGTCCTTAGTCAAGAAGGTAATTTGGTAGCATACTTTAGCCAAAAACTGAAGATGCCAAATTAAGGTACTCTACCTATGATACAGAATTCTAGGTGGTGGTGCAAGTACTACACTATTGGAGCACTACTTGTTATTGTAAGTATTTGTCTTATTTTTTGACAATGAGGCCCTCTAATTCTTAAACTCCTAAAACAAACTAAACCTTATGCATAAAAAGTGGTTTAAGTTTTTGCAATCATGTACTTTTACCCTTAAACATCATGCAGGTGTCAAAAATTGAGCCGCTAATGTTCATAGCCATAGGTATACCCTGTTATCAACCATTAGCATAGAAGTGACTGGATCTGACAAGTTGAAAGAGAGCTATGAAGATTGTCCAAACTTCAAGGAAATTTATTCTACTTTGCTTCAAGAACTGTCTAGAGAGTATAGTGAATTTGCCTTTCAAGATGGTAACTTATTCAAAGGAACCAAGTTGTGTATCCCCCGTATTTCTATTAGGGATTTCCTTGTATTGAAAATACATGATAGAGGATTTGCTAGACACTTTGGCAAGAATAAAACCATTGAGTCTATAGAATACCAATTCTTCTAGGCTACCTTAGAATGAGATGTAGCTAGGATAGTTGCTCAATATTGAACTTGTGCCACAGTCAAGCATCCAAAATAAAATATTGGCCTATCATACCACTTCTCGTACACGACTACCACGAGCAGGACTTTAGGATGGACTTTGTCTTAGGTTTGCCAAAGACAGCCCGAAGACATGATTCAGTTTTAATAGTAGTTGATTGGTTCTTTAAAATGGCCCATTTTTTTTCTTATTCCCAAATATCCAATTCCATCTAGAGTTTTTAGGATATTCCTTGATAAAATTGTCAAGCTGCAAAGACTTTCCAAAACTATAGTATCAAATAAAGATGTTAGATTTATGAGGTACTTTTGAAAAACCCTTAGGCACATGTTAGGTACGAAACTTAAGTTCTATTCCACCTATCATCCATAAATAAATAGTCAAATTGAGGTAGTAAATAGGAGCCTTGGGTACCTATTACGATGTCTAATTGGAGAGAAAGCTAGAAATTGCTATATTTTACTATCATGAGCTAAATTTGCAAACAATGGTTTAGTAAATAGGTCCATAGGTATGAATCCATATGAGGTAGTTCATGGTTATCAACCTAGAAACTAGTTGACCTCATTCCTTTGCCCATGCATGCTAGAGTGGTTGGATCCACTGAGTCATTCGCCTAGCATGTTATTAGTCTGCATAATGAGATCAATAAAAGATTAATACAAGTAATGTAGCATATAAGAAAATGATATATATCCCTAAACGAGTTAAAGAATTTATTGGAGGACATTCCCAGGTGTGTGGACAACCTTCTACCAACAACCAACCTCAAAACATTATATTGGAAGTGGCAACAATAGGGGATTGAAGCAATCAGCCTGGCAGAGATTTATCCTTCTTATGCAGAAATCTCCTAACTTGTTTAGTGTACCCCAAACGTTTCAGATATGATATGGATGTGAAACCACCTCTCTTGGGACCTCCAACCAGTGAGAATTCTACCTTCTAAAGCTCCTAGTTGAACTCTAAAAGGGTAGAGAGAGGGATACTCCAAAGAAGCTAGGCATTAGGTTTCATACTTAGACTAAGAGTCCTTAGGTGCTAAGGAGTTTTCTTCTTTCTAGGGTATGGCGGCTTGGATGCTGATATTACCCTGATAGATAGTGACAAACTAGAGAGGAACAGAGGGAGGAAAAAGAAGGATATCAGGGAGAGTTATTTCATTATGACGGCTCCAATTAGCCGCATATACAAAGTATATATTAATAGGTCACCATGACCTAACCCTAAAACTCCCATAGGCCAACTTGATGCATAATTGTCAAGCCCAAGTACACCCTTGACTCAGCCCAACTACACATACCTAGGACTCAAAACCAGTCCAATATATATTGGCCCCTTAAGGCTGAATGGTGTGGACACCAGAAGCAGAAGCAGAATAAAACCTCACTCAAATAAGGTTAACCTGATTCCACTTTGGATCGAAAATCACTAGGTTAAATTTTTCTTGTAAAGGGCAATTTACTTTCAAGAGTCCTGTAATTACTTAGTTTCAATTTCATGAATCCTGTAATTATGTCCAATCGAGTCCTGTAATTATGTCCCGTCTCAATTTGGGTTCAAATAAGAACTCAATTAGAGTTCCATTAGGTTTATTTAAATCAAGTCCAAGCTACTTCAAGTTGAGGTTCACCAAACCACTTGGAGCTTCCAAATCAAGACCTTGGTCCACCAAGCTGGAATTCCACATCACCATGCCAACAAAGCAGCCACCAGGGATGCCACATCATCAGCCACGTCACCTTCAAATGGGCACCTAAAGGGGAGATCGACCAAGCATTTTAAATTCAAAGAAACCGGCCAATCTCCATGAATTTCTCCTTATCCCATGTAACAAGGCCCCATATCCTCCAACCTCCCTTGTAATCCTCCACAATTTGGGGAGAATCTCCATGAATTTCTCCTTATCCCATGTAACAAGGCCCCATATCCTCCAACCTCCCTTGTAATCCTCCACAATTTGTGGAGTTTTCAAATTTCAAATGTTTTGTAAGGCTATTAAAAAGCCTTGGACGCCCCATTGTAAAAGGGATTTGATTTTTGGAGATTAATGAAAGTTGAAGTTGAATTGAAGTTTTATGTTTTGAGTGATTGTCTCTAAGCCACTCTTCCACACCAAACTATTCTCTCTTCCAAGCATCCAACGCCCAAGTCAAGAAGAAGGCCTTGGAGTCGGCCAGGCCATCTCAAATCTCTTTCTTTGCTCACAAATTTTCCATCCCTTCCATATGCATGCCTTTCTTCTTCCTTAACCCTTATTCTTTATGTGCAGGGTCCTTCGAGGTTTTCGAGTTGCAAGCAGGGTCTTCCTTGACAAGGAACCAACAAGCTGAAGCCCAAGTCCATGGTTCTGATCTCTGTTATCCAAGGTTCTTCAGTTCTGAGCATTGGTAGTTTCAAGGTATGAATCAAAAGAAGGTTGGAAAGCTCATCACGGTAAGTCCACAATCATTAGCCCCTATTATCTAGATCTTCTTCCTTCTTAATTTAGGATTGTGTCTAATCAAGTAAAAGTCCCTTTTCATGTAATCCTTAAGACTTATTATGATGAGTACAATGCTAATGTAATTAGGTTTCATTGCTCTACATACACTAATCAAATCATTAATCATATGCTTGCCGCATCAAATTGGTATCAGAGCATGGGTGCATTAGGGTAGAATTGTTTTCTTTAAATCCAAGCAAGATCTAAAATTCACACCTCCTGAGCGGGTGTACTCTAGTACACTGTCACGACCCATGGGAATAATGAGCTCCTGGTTGAGTTTTTTAGATTGAAGTTTGGGTAAGCCATTGCACTTGTTTGATTAGGTTCTATTTTCTGAAAATTTGCATCTATTTACTGTAATCCATCTGCAGCTCCAAAGGAAAGTCACTAATTTTTTATTGAAAGATTTTTTTTCTGGTTCCTTTTTAAGTCAGTTATCACCCTATTAAATTTCATCATCAGAAAGAAATTATAAAAAAAATGAAAATTTCTGTAGTTCGACACTATCATTAGGGTTCTATTCTGTCCTTTTTATTTATCTTCAATTGTAGGATCTTCTTAGAGTAGTACAGATTTTAGTTTTAAAATTTCTTTCACCTGCATTGAAACATATAAGTTAGGAATCCTCTGTGAATTTTTCAGAATTTTTGGACATTTTTTTTCATCATGTTTTCCACACCACTTTCAAACTGCAACATACTTCTGCAGCACCTTTGCATTTCATTCATCTCATGAGAAATCAAATTAAGGGCATCAATTTGACATAGGGTCAGGATTTCATCACCTGTCCCTAGCCCAAAAATCACCAACCAGCATATCGATCGCAGCCCATTAATTAAAATTGAGTAGAACGTTAATCTATTAGGTTTAGGTCCTAGAAAGTCCAATAAAATTTCTCTCAATGAGGATGCCTAGTTCAGTCTGCATTTTGTAAGTGCTTGTATAAATTTCTGAGTCTGCTGAATCTTTCGCACAGCATGTCACAAATTTGCATAAAGAAATCAGTAATAAGATCAAACTAAGCAATGAGACTTACAAACATTTAGCTGATTCACATAAGAGGGCTAAAGAATTCTGTGAAGGAGATTATGCGATGATTAGGCTCAACCCTGAACGGTTCCCCTCTGGAACCATAAAGAAGCTGCATGCCCGCGGAGCAGGACCTTTCAAGATCTTAAAGAAAATAGTGCCTAATGCGTATGTTTTGGAACTTCCACCTGATATGGGTATCAGTACAACCTTTAATGTTTCAGACCTAGTAAAATATAAAGAACCAGTACTAATACCTAGTGAGCCTTTTGGGCCAGAAACTTTCATTGAGAGTGAACTTATTTCCAAGTGTCCACCACCAACCCTACCTGAGCGGAGAGAGAGGATTGAGAGAATCCTGGATGACAAGACCATTACTACCAGGAATAAGGACTATCAGCGATACCTGGTTCAATGGCAAGGTCGACCTGAGTCCAACAACTCTTGGATTACTTGAGAGGACCTGCAAAGACTTAACCCAGACTCGTTCGAGCATTACCAGGGCAAAACTGAACCATACTCGACTGGGTCGAGTTCTGCCCACCCCAGGAGAATTGGTGTGGACACCAGAAGCAGAAGCAGAATAAAACCTCACTCAAATAAGGTTAACCTGATTCCACTTTGGATCGAAAATCACTAGGTTAAATTTTTCTTGTAAAGGGCAATTTACTTTCAAGAGTCTTGTAATTACTTAGTTTAAATTTCATGAATCCTGTAATTATATCCAATCGAGTCTTGTAATTATGTCCTGTCTCAATCTGGGTTCAAATAAGAACTCAATTAGAGTTCCATTAGGTTTATTTAAATCAAGTCCAAGCTTCTTCAAGTTGAGGTTCATCAAACCACTTAGAGCTTCCAAATCAAGACCTTGGTCCACCAAGCTGGAATTCCACATCACCATGCCAACAAAGCAGCCACCAGGGATGCCACATCATCAGCCACGTCACCTTCAAATGGGCACCTAAAGGGGAGATCGACCAAGCATTTTAAATTCAAAGAAACTGGCCAATCTCCATGAATTTCTCCTTATCCCATGTAACAAGGCCCCATATCCTCCAACCTCCCTTGTAATCCTCCATAATTTGGGGAGAATCTCCATGAATTTCTCCTTATCCCATGTAACAAGGCCCCATATCCTCCAACCTCCCTTGTAATCCTCCACAATCTGGGGAGTTTTCAAATTTCAAAAGTTTTGTAAGGCTATTAAAAAGCCTTGGACATCCCATTGTAAAAGGGATTTGATTTTTGGAGATTAATGAAAGTTGAAGTTGAATTGAAGTTTTATGTTTTGAGTGATTGTCTCTAAGCCCCTCTTCCACACCAAACTATTCTCTCTTCCAAGCATCCAACGCCCAAGTCAAGAAGAAGGCCTTGGAGTCGGCCAGGCCATCTCAAATCTCTTTCTTTGCTCATAAATTTTCCATCCCTTCCATATGCATGCCTTTCTTCTTCCTTAACTCTTATTCTTTATGTGCAGGGTCCTTCGAGATTTTCGAGTTGCAAGCAGGGTCTTCCTTGACAAGGAACCAACAAGCTGAAGCCCAAGTCCAGGATTCTGATCTCTGTTATCCAAGGTTCTTCAGTTCTGAGCGTTGGTAGTTTCAAGGTATGAATCAAAAGAAGGTTGGAAAGCTTATCACGGTAAGTCCACAATCATTAGCCCCTATTATCTAGATCTTCTTCCTTCTTAATTTAGGATTGTGTCTAATCAAGTAAAAGTCCCTTTTCATGTAATCCTTAAGACTTATTACGATGAGTACAATGCTAATGTAATTAGGTTTCATTACTCTACATACACTAATCAAATCATTAATCATATGCTTGCCGCATCACCGAAGTCCCCTGAACCTCAAAACCCAAAAGGCTAATAGCCTTTCATCCTAGGGCCCAAACTAGTGCTAGAAATTCTATGACAGCATCATGATCATTAGAACATGGCCTTAGCCTTAGTCCCCTGAGCCTTAAAAGCACCACATGAGACCTAACAATCTCTCTCTTGGTGCTTCAAGTCTTCAGCCAACTCCATGTTGTCCACAAGCTGCATCAGTGACACACACTTGTGAAAGCTATCACACGGGAGAACCTTCGTCAGTGCATCTGCTGTATTCTTTTTGGTGTGTACCTTCACCAACTCTACCTTTCTATCCTCCATGAGCTATCTGATCTGATGGTATCTGATGTCGATGTGCTTGTGTTGACTCCTATATTGATTTTGATGAATAAAAAAATATTTAAGTATATTTGAGTACTAACTGTGTATTAAAAGTATATTTATTAGAACAGGATACTCACATGCTTAATTGCTTGTCATCATGTTGAAGAAGTCATTTTTATGGATTAAATTTCAAGTTAAATGGACCTTGGTATATGACAATAACTTTGAAGGACTCAAATCTTAAGTTTTGAAAATTTTTAGTAGAGTTTCAGAAGATTTTCAAGAAAGTTGCAGCTAAGTATCGACTCATGAAAGTGAAGTTCGACTCATAGACGCTTGAGCTGATATGTACAAGAAGTTTCAGATGGCATGCATGAAGTGTCAACTCATGAAGCTCAAGTGTCGACTCATGTATCGACTCAAGGCCTAAGATAAAATTAATACAGAATATGCTAAATTCAAGTCTTTCCTTAAGTGTCGACTCATGAAGAAGTGTCGACTCAATTGTTGACTCACCAGAAGAAGTATCGATGCACCAGTGCATTTCAAAGAGCTTCAGAAAGCATTTTTGACCTAGTATCGACTCAAGTATCGACTCATGACTTGAAGTGTCGACACTTGTAGTTCTAGATGAATAGTAATGACTAGTTTTTTAAAGCATAGAATTTGTCATTTTCATCCTTAACAGCTATTTTCATCTCTCTAATGATCAAAAATGGTCATTTAAGGCTTGGAAAGGTATTTAAAGTGGACCAAACTCTTAAGGAAATGAGTAATGGGCTTTCATTCAAATATTCATAAAAGAACAACTACATATGAGTGAAGTTGAGCCTTCAAGCATTTAAGAGTATTCAAGAAGCATTAAAGTCCATTCTTCAAGTATTGATTAAAGCTTCAACAACTTGAAGACAAGCATCTTGAATAGCAATCAATAGCTTTAAAGAGATATTTACTTTATTTTTGAAAGCTTGACTGTACTATTACTTTGAATTCAACTTTTTTGTTGTTCCTAGTTTCAAGTGATTTGAAACTATTGTTTAGGTTGTTGGTGAGCCTTGTTTCAAAAACCAACTTAGGTTGTTGGTGAGCCTTGTGAAAACCAACTAGATTTTTGGTTATCTTGGAAAACCAAGAGGTTTTTGGTGAGCCTTAAGAAAATCAAGAGATTTTTTGACTAGCCTTGTAAAAACCAAAGGGTTATGATTAGTGAGCTCAAAAAACTAATCGGCTATAATCAAGTGGGATTATAGTAAAATTTTCAAGTGGATCTTGAGGAGTGGATGTAGGTGCTTTGGTGTGCAACTAATCACTATATATCTTTATGTTTGTGGTTGCTTGCTCTCTCATATTATTTGATCTTATTTATTCTGCATTTATTATACTAATTCCATTGTATTGTATATCTTCAAGCACACATATACTCGAATCACTAGTACCTACATTGTATTTGAATTGGTACATACTTATTTAAATCATTACAAAAAAATTTTAAAACCCAATTCACCCCACCTCTTGGGTTTCTTCATTGGGCAACAAATGGTATCATAGCTATGCACTCAGCTTTTAGGTCTAACCACCTTGAGTTAAAGATATGGCAGCCCTTTTTGGTTCTAGTGTTGTTGAGGGTCAAGTCTCAAATAGACCACCTTATTTTAATGGCACAAATTACATGTATTGGAAAACTCGCACGAGAATTTATATACATTCTATAGATTACAATCTTTGGAAAGTAGTTGATAAAGGTCCACATATTCCTTCAATTGTTGTTAATGGCATTTCCATTCCAAAACTTGAAGAGGATTGGGATAAAATGATGTTAAGCAATCCAAGCTCAATGCTAAGGCAATGAACTTGCTCTATTGTACATTGGATCCTAGTGAATTTAATAGGATTTCCACATGCATCTCTGCGAAGGAAATATTAGATATACTTGAGGTTACTCATGAGGGTACCAATCAAGTAAATATGCTTATACATACATATGAGATGTTTAAAATGGAGCCTTATGAATCTATTACTAAAATATATTCTAGATTTACTAATATTGTAAATGGTATGAGAAGTCTTGGAAAGGTTGTGTCAAGTGCTGACATTGTAAATAAAATTCTCAGGTCATTGCCAACATCTTGGGATCCGAAAGTAATAGCAATTCAAGAACCCAAAGATGTTAAGACACTTTCTTTGGAGCAACTTGTTAGTTTACTCATGACTTATGAGTTGAACATGAAGCAAAAGGCAGTGGATGTACATAGAAAGAAAATACAGATAGCATTCAAATCCACTGCACTAGAAGAACCTTCAAGTGAAGAATCTGAGGAAGGAGAAAATGAGGATGAAGAGGCACTTATTAGAAGAAAATTTAGAAGATTTATAAGGAAGAAGAAATTTTCCTATAAAAAGAAGCCTCAACCTAGCAAGGAAAAAAAAAAAAGAAAAAGAGAAGGAGAATGATCAACTAATTTGCTTCGAGTGCAAGAAGCCTAGACAGTACAAGTTTGATTGTCCTCTCCTCAAAAAATTTAAAAAGAAATTTAGAAAGAAGGCAATGATGGCAACATGGAATGATAGTGAAGATTCCAGTTCAGAGGAAGAAAAACCAGAGTAGCCAATCCCTGCCTCATGGCTCAAGAAGATGAGGTACAATCTGAATTTGAACTTGATTTTATATTTGATGAACTTAGACATGCTTTTGATGAACTCATACATGAATATAAATTACTAAAAATTAAAAATAAAAAGTTAAAAAAGCATGCTAATTCATGTTATCTTGAAAACATCAATCTTGTAAATGAAAACAATTATTTGAAAACTAAGATGGATATTTTAGAAAGACAAAATAATGCTTTATCAATGAAAATAGAAGTTTTGAAAAGATCCAAGGTTGTTGTTGCAAATAATAAACTTCTAAAGAAAAATAAAGACCTTAAGGTAGAAAACAAGAAATTCAAAGATGAGCTTGATAAAGTAAAACCATTTATTGAAAAATTTATATATAGTTATGAAAAGGTAAATCTATTATTGAACAATCAAAGAGCTGTATTTGATAAACAGGACTTGGATACAAGCAGCAAAAAAAATAATTTTTTTTTTAAATTTCTTTGTTCCTGCATCATCCAATATTACTTATTTTAGTTGTAAGAAATTTGGGCATAAAGTATATCAATATGATCTAAGAAAGTTAAATAATTTTAGAAAGGTTTGGGTTCCAAAAGGAACCACCCTTAGTACTAAATCTAAAGGATCCAAGATGGCTTGAGTACCTAAAATGAAAACTTGATCTATTTTGTAGGTGTGTCTTGCAACCAAAGAAAAGAAAAGATTGTGGTATCTTGACAGTGGTTACTCAAGACACATGACAAAAGATATAAAGCAATTCAAATCTCTTGAGGCTGTAAATGGAGGGAGTGTAACTTTTGGAGATCATGGTAAAGAAAAAATTATTGGTATCGGAAAAGTTTATATCTCTCCTTCTACTTTTATTGATAATATTTTATTAGTTGAAGTTTTAAAACATAATCTACTTAGTATTTGTCAGTTTTGTGATAAAGATTTTAAGTAGTTTTTGAATCATCTCTTTGCATGGTTTCTAGTCCTGATAATAATGGAGTGAAATTCATTAGATATAGGCATGGAAACATCTATCTTGTTGATCTTGATAATTTACTATTATATGATGATGATGCCTAGTTGCAATGAATTCCATAATTAATGAGACTAGTTGGCTTTGGCATTATAGATTAGGTCATGCAAGCATGCATCTACTTTATAAATTATGCAAAAAGAATTTAGTTAGAGATCTACTAAAACTTAGATTTGAAAAAGATAAAATTTATGAAGCTTGTCAATTTGGAAAAAAAATAAGAACATCTTTTAAAACTAAAGGAATGGTTTCAATTTCTAGGCCACTAGAACTACTCCATATAGATCTCTTTGGACCAACTAGAATCACTAGCCTAGGAGGTAAGAGATATGGATTAGTCATAGTAGATAATTTCTCATGATTTACATGGATTTTATTTTTAGCTCATAAATATGAATATTTTTTTGGCCTTCATGAAGTTTTATCAAAAAATTTTAAATAAAAAAGGTACTTCTATTGTTTGTATTCGAAGTGACCATGGAACTGAATTTGAAAATCAAGATTTTAAAAATATTTGTAATAAAAAAAGAATTGAGCATAATTTTTCTGCACCTAGGACACCTCAACAAAATGGGATGGTAGAAAGAAAAAATCATACTTTAAAAGAAATGGCATGCATAATGTTTTGTGAAAATGATTTACCTAGATATTTTTGGACAGAAGCTGTTAATATTTCTTATTATATTATAAACTATGTTTTAATTCAGTTGATTTTAAAGAAAACATTTTATGAACTTTGGAAAGAAAGAAAACCTACCTTAAAGTATTTTCAGGTTTTTGGTTGTCGATGTTTTATTTTGAATAATGGAAAAGATAATCTAGGCGAATTTGATGCCAAATGAAGATATCTTCTTATGATATTCTACATCTAGCAAGGCAAACAAGGTTTTTAACAAAAGAATACTTATAGTAGAAGAGTTTATGCATGTTGTATTTGAAGAGTCTACTAACAAATCCTATAGAAAAGATGATGCTTCTGATGAATGTGTAGGTGTTGAAGGACTAAAGAAGCTGACTTGGGATGATCCCCCTATCAAAGAAAGTGAAGAAGATCAAAATAAGAAGAATGAAGAAGAAGCCACAAGATCTTTACCAAAGGATCTACCAAAAGAATGGAGGTATGATCATGGACATCCTAAGGAATTAATCTTAGGTGATCCATTGAGAGGGGTAAGAACTAGATCCTTTATTAGAAATGAATGTGATTATTTGCTTTTGTTTCTCAAATTGAACCTAAATGTATTGAAGAAGCTGAAAAAGATCTTAATTGGATAATTGCTATGCAAGAGGAACTAAATCAACTTGAAAGAAATAATGTTTGGGCACTCATAGAAAGACCATCTAACATTTTCATAATTGGTACAAAATGGGTTTATAGAAAAAAAATTAGATGAGATTACAATCAAGAGGAAGGAATTGATTTTGATCAAACCTTTGCTCTAATAGCTAGACTTGAAGCTATTAGATTACTTTTAGCATTTGCATATTTTATAGATTTAAACTATTTCAAATGGATGTTAAAAGTATATTTTTGAATGGTTATTTAGCTAAAAAAGTTTTTGTTGAACAACCACCTAGTTTTGAAAATCATGCACATACTAATCATGTTTAAAAATTACACAAAGTACTTTATGGTTTAAAGCAAGTGATGCGGGATGGATTAGAAGAAGGATTGTCGGCGAGCTGAGAAGTCACCGAAGATTAGGGTACTACTATTTTTTTTTATTTTTTTTAGAGAGGTGGTGAAGGAATAATGGAGATGGAAGGTAGAAAAAATCTAAGGTGAAATGGATCTTCTGATGATGATGATGGTGATGATCACCAGAGTGACCATGCTGATACAGTTGATGGTGATGATCAGGCAGATATGAGTGAGGACAGAGCTACATAGATTATTGATAGTGGCAGTGGCAGTGATGACTGTGCTAATGGTTTTGAGGTGGTTAGTCACGATCCTCCCGCTACCCCAGCTGCTCCTTCATCTACTGACTTAGTTGATTCCACACCAGACTTTGTTACACTAGCTGATCTTCTCTCCCCCCTTCCACCAGATCATCTAAGGTTGTACCCATTTTAGCTCCTTCTGGCCGCACTAGGAATCGTCGGGCTTTAGCCCAGGGACCTCCTAGGGCCTTAGCCTCTAGATCTAGGATCAGTGCTCCTTTTAGTCTTGAGATTCCATCTGATGAGGATTTGCCTCACAGATATCTTTTATGTCTTCTGTTGTATGTCTTTTATGTTTCATGTTACTTTGTATGTTTCTTATTATTGTATGACTCTGATATATTTTGTATGTTTCAGTTTTGCTGATGACTCAGCAAATTTTATACTAAAAACTCTTATTATCAGTTATATATATTTATATATTTCAGTTTGGTGCTAATTATTTATTGATTGGTTACATTTACTTTCTTCAGCTCTAGTACTATCGTTGAATCCTTTTGGCTCTAATACTCTATCTTTTTTGTCTTCACACTCATTGTGAGGGAGAGGTTATTCCCCTTTCTAATGATTGACAAAAAGGGGAAGTAATTAAATTGTTTGTGTAAAATTTTTTCAAATTTGATCTACTTTGATAAAATATTATTTGTTCTGATTAGAAATATCTATTTGAGGGGGAGATTGATTCCTCCTAACTATGAAAATTATGGCTTATATGGACTACATTCATATTCATGAATTATAATAGTTGAAATATGAAACTTAACGCTATCTTACTCAAGGTTTTGTCATTATCAAAATGGAGGAGATTGTTGGCTCCACCTAGTGATTTTGATGAATGACAAAATATTGAGTACATATTGTATACTAATGTGTATTTCAAGTTATGAGTTTTTAGAAAGAAAGCACCTCAAAATCTCAAAAGTTTATGTATCATAGCATGACGTGTTATGGAGCATTTTTCGCAAATCTGGACATTCTCTTCATGAAAAAAGGGCATCTACATATTTAATTGTTATTTATTTATGATCCATTTAAGTTTCAAAATTTATATTTTTGTTTTTGGGCTAATTTGCACTTGAATCTGAGCTTTTTAGTCTTAAGTGTCGACACCTGGGAAGCCAAGTGTCGACACTTTAGCATTTAGCATGAAGAAAAATCCTTGGCATGCCAAGTGTCAACACCCAGAACTCAAGTGTCGACACCTAGGTTTCCAAGTGTCGACTCAAGGCCTGAGATTTTTGAAAATACAGAACTTTGCCATTTGAGGATTTTTTGTGTCAAGTGTCGACACCTGTACATCAAGTGTCGACACTTGAAAGTTCAAGTGTCGACACCTAGAAATCAAGTGTCGACACCTGACAGCCAAGTGTCGACACTTGAAGCATGACAGCTCTAACGGATCTATTTTTCTGACTTACAGAACTTGCTTTTCAAGCTCCAAACGGCTAGATCCGAGGCTCCAACAGTCACAAACCATTTTTTGGAAGTTTCTTGGTGTATTTAACCTCCACCAACCTCATTCTAAAGGTATTGAAATGTATTGAAGTCCATTCAAAGCCAAAAAGCCTATATTCTCTCAAGAACTCCACATCAAAAGTCTTTTATAGTTTGATTTCCTGAAAAAGCCTACAAGCTCATCCTTACATCATTCCAAAAGAGGCATTTTGAAGGATATTCCAAGGAGGAGTCAAGACAAAGCATCAACTTGAGCTTCAAAGATTCCATTATACTCTTGAAGAGAGTTTGTCTTAGTTTTAATGTTGTATATCTATTTTTATCTTATGATTTGACCTTGCTTTCAAGGGTGTCTTGAAAGAAGGTAGTTGTGGTTTGTTGGTGAGCCAAAGGGATAAAACCAACTAGGGTTAACTTGTGAGCCCGAAGACAAAACAAGTGTTGAGGTTTGTTGGTGAGCCTAGGTGACAAAACCAACTTAGGTTTTGACTTGTGAGTCTTGTGAAAAACAAGTCAGCTGTAATCTTGTTTGGATTATAGTGGAATTCCCAAGGGTAGCTTGGGGAGTGGATGTAGGTGCTAGGTTTGCACCGAACCACTATAAACCTTATGTTTGTATGTGATTGCCCTCTTTCTCTCTTGCTCTTTGGTTATTGCTATTACTTACTGTTTTCCACTGCATTCAATCTTGTGCATTGAATTTATTACTCACAAACACCACTAGACCTTCACATTATTATTTTATTTTTTAAAAGACCCAATTCACCCCCCCTCTTGGGCTCTATTTCTGGGCAACACGCCCGTTGTCAGTGATGACACAACGGGGGAGTCCGAAACAGCAAATAATTGACTTCCAAAAGAATTGGTAGATATTGGCTTTCGCGATCCGGGTAGTGGCTCTGCCTCGACCCACTTGGTGAAGTAGTCGATCACCACTAGCAGGAATCTTCGCTGCCCTGGTGCACAGAGAAACAGTCCTAGGATGTCCATTCCCCACTGAGCAAAAGGCCAAGGAGATGAGAGCTGAGAGATCGGTGCTACTGGCTGGCGCTGTATGTGGGCGTGGCACTGGCATTTGTCACACTTTCTGACGAAGTCAGCTACGTCTTCCCTCATAGTCTCCCAGAAGTATCCCTAGTGAAGTGCTTTATAAGCCAACGTTCTCCCTCCCACGTGGTTCCCGCAGAGGCCTTCGTCTATCTCCTGGAGCACGAAGGTTGCCTCTCAAGCCTGAGGCACTTCAGGAGTGGGTAGGAGTAAGATCGGTGGTAGACCTGGCCCTCCATCAGAATGAACCGGGAGGCCTTCTTCTTGACGAGGCCTGCTTCTACGCGGTCCTCGGGTAGGGAGCCATCGGTGATGTATCTGACATACCTGTCCATCCAGCTCGGCTCGGGGGTGACTTGATGCACCTCCTCTGAGCCTTCATAGCTTGGATTTTCGAGGTACTCGATGTAGGCACGTCCCAGCGATGAGTCCGACAGGGTCGCGAGTCTAGATAATGCATCTACGCGTGCATTCTCCCCACGGGGGATGTGGAAGATGCTGAAGTGCCAGAAGCCTATCATGTTCGTGCAGACCCGCTCCATGTACTTCATCATCTGGGCATCCTGGCTTCATACCCTCCGGAGACTTGTCCGGCAACCAGTTGGGAGTCAGTGAAGACTTTCAAATTCTGCACACCCAACTCACGAGAGACTTTTAAACCTGCGAGGAGTGCCTCATACTCCGCCTTGTTGTTTGTCATGGAAAATTTGAAGCGGAGGGCGCATTCTGTCACAACCCCATCGCTATTGGCGAGGATAAGGCCTGCTCTGCTCCCGCTGGAATTGGATGCGCCATCCACGTGGAGGATCCAAGGCATCTCCCCTGGTCCGAGCTCCATTATTGTCTACTTTGGCTCCTCGGCGAGCCCGGTGCACTCGACTACAAAGTTAGGTAGGACTTGGGCCTTCTGCGAGGACCTCGACCGGTACACTATGTCGAACTCGCTAAGCAGCAGGGACCACTTGGCCAATCTCCCAGAAGTCTCGGGGTAGCTATGTATGGTCCTCGGTGGCTGGTCCATCATGACCACTATCGAGTGCGCTTGGAAGTAGGGCCTGAGGCACTTAGCAGACATTATTAGTGCAAAAATAAGTTTCTCGGAGTGAGTATACCTAATCTCCGCATCGCGAAGGATTTTGCTGGTGTAGTATACCAGCTTCTAAGATTTGTCCTCATCTGCACGGACAAGAACTGAGCTGATGGCTCTGGGTGTAACTGCCAGATAGAGCAGGAGCTCCTCCCCCTCTTCCATCTTGGAGTGCAACGAGGGAGAGGCAAGAAATTTCTTTAGCTCCTCGAAGGCCATCCTGTACTCCTCTGTCCAGGTGAAGTCGTGCATCTTGTGTAGTCCCTTGAAGAAGGGAAGGCAACGGTCGGCCGACCTCGAGATGAATCGGCTCAGGGCAGCAATACACCCCGTTAGGTGCTGGACCTGCTCTTGGAGGTCAGGTGCTCCATGTCGACGATCGCCTGGACCTTCTCTGGATTTGCTTCGATACCTCTCTAGGTGACCATGAAGCTGAGGAACTTTCCTGCCGCCACTCCGAAGGTGCACTTTGCTGGATTCAACTTCATCTGATGTTGCCAAAAGTTATGGAATGACTCGATGAGGTCAGCGATATGATTCGAGCTCGGCTTGCTCATGACAAGCATGTCATCTACAAACACTTGCATATTTCGGCCATATTGGTGCTTGAAGACCTTATTGACCAGACACTGGTACGTGGCTCCTGCATTCTTCAGACCGAAGGGCATCATCTTGTAGCAGTATATCCCTTGGTCGGTGATGAAGGTGGTGTGCTCCTCGTCCCTCGAATGCATACGGATCTGATTGTATCCAGAGAATGCATCCATGAAGGAGAGTAGCTTGTGCCCAGAAATGGCATCCACTAGCTAGTCAATCTTCGATAAGAGAAAGCTATCCTTCAGGCATGCCTTGTTGAAGTCAGTGTAGTCTATATAGATCCTCTACTTGCCATTGTTCTTCCTTACCATCACCACGTTCGCCAGCCAGCTCGGATATTGGACCTCCCGAAGGAAACCAACGGCTAGGAGTTTGTCCACTTCCTCGTTGATAGCTGCCTACCTCTCCAGGGCGAAGCTTCTCTTCTTCTACCAAATTGGCATGTGCTTCGGGTCAATGCTCAATTTGTGAGTAATGATGTCAGGAGGGATACCTGGCATGTCTGCCACTGTCCAAGCGAATACATCCGCGTTTGCCTACAATTACTCTAGCAGTTGAGCCTTCTCATCCTCAAGTAGCTGGGCTCCAATCTGCAACATCCTCGTGGGGTCATCACCGAGTGGATAAGAGAGTAGGCACTCGACTAGGCCTCCCCTGAGGTCTTAAGCCCTTTGGTCAAGATCATCTGCCTTGGGATCACGCTTGGGGACCGTGGTCCCAGGGAGGGTTTGGATGTAGTGCTGCACCAGCTGGGGTGCTCCCGTCATCTCCCCGACACCATAGGGGGTGGGGAACTGTACAAGTAGTCTTTTGGTGGAGACAACGGCATCGAGCAGGTTGAGCCCGGGCCGGCATAGGATCACGTTGTAGGTGGAAGGAAGCCTGACAACCATGAAAGTCATCATAACAGTGCTCTACTAAAGTGGGGTCCCGACAGTGACTGGGAGAGTGATCTCTCCCTCCATCCTTTTAGAATCACCTGTGAAACCAACAAGGGGAGTATGCACGGGTTTTAGTTGATCGGGAGAAAGGTTCATCCTAGAGAAGGCATCATAAAAAAGTACATCTGTGGAGATTCCACTATCAACCATGATGCATCTTACAGGATGCTTCACGATCGTCATCTCGATGACCATGACATCATTATTTACATTTTTCCTCATGTCTTCCCCTTCCCTCATAAAGGGGAGTACATTCTTAGGATGCCCTGCCCCCCGGGCCTTCTTGGGCGCGTGCACGGCTCCCCAGGAGATCATACCCACCAGCTTCTCAGTAGGGCAGTTGTCGATTGCTGGAACTAATGGAAGAGTGACAAGTGCTTGGGGTCCCACTTGAGGTATGCCCCCCTCGAACCCTTTGAGGTAGCCCCTCTTGATGAGTTCTTCGATTTCTCACTTGAGGTTGTGGCATTCCTCGATGTCGTGGCCGTGGTCATGGTGAAAGCGACAGTACTTCATTTTACCATGGCCAGTGGAGGGTTTCATCGAAGGCGGACGTCTCACGTAGCTCTCACCTTCGATCTCCATGAGGATTTTTGTCCACGGGGAGAGAAAGGGGGTGTAACTCTCCTCAAGAATAGGAGTGCCCTTCGGTCTTGGCCACCTCCAGGAGTTCGAAGCCTGAGGTCCTGGCTTCCGGGTTCCGGGCATCTCGGTGGGGGTCGGCTTCTTCAGTGGCTTCCCATCGAGCTCCCATCTCATACGATCCACCTCCTTGGCATGGATATACTTTTGGACTCGGATGAGGAGCTCGGAATAAGTCTTGGGGGGCTTCTTGTCAAGTGAGTAGGTCAGGTAGGAGGTCCTAAGCCCTCGCTTTAGTGCCAGCATAGCGACTAGCTCATCAAGGTTGTAGATCTCCAATGTGGCAACCTTGAAGCGGGTCACGTAGTCCCGCAGTGGCTCGCGGTCCTGCTGCCAGATGGAGAAGAGGCTGTATACCTCTTATGGCAATTTTTGATCGGCGTTGAAGTAGGTCACGAACTTTTAACCCAACTGGATGAAAGAGTTGATGCTCTCCAGCTCTAGGCGGGTGAACCACACCCAGGATGCCTTCGGAGAATAGCAGGAAAAGGCAATGCAGAGGAGGGCATCGGTGGCCCCTTGGACCCTCGTAAGGGCCCGGTAGCTTTCCAGGTAGTCCAAGGGGTCAGTGGTCCCATCATAGGGATCCACTTGTGGCATACAGAACCGACTCGGAATTGGCTCACCTTGGATTTCTTGGGAGAATGGGGAATGGGCATCGTAGCTATTGGCTCGCTGCTGATCCTGGTAGATTGGCAAATCGGCAGGATAACTCTGCCAACTTGCGGTCATGCTCCTCCAGGCGCTTCTCCACTGCGTGTCTGATAGCTTCATCAGTGGACCCCTCCGTCGAAGGTGACGGAGAAGGTGACATGGGTTCATGGCACCCGTGGCGGGGGATCTTACTTTTTCTACCTTGGTAGGGCTTGATACTACCCGCCCGAGGTTTGGTTAGCGGCTCTCCCTATCGGCAGACCCGGCTCGTTATCTTTTCACCGGAGTTTGTTGGCTACCCCGGTTGTTAGTGATGGCCCGCGGCTACGAAGACCTTCCTTGGAAGGAATGCAGGCTATCGCGGGAGGCTACGGCATGGACCGCGGGTATCCCTGGCTGCTGGTGGGTAGCCAAGGACTGGTGCTGGTGCTAAAGCTAGCGCTCTGCTATGGCAAGGATTGCATTTGATGGGCAAGTGCAGCCAGCTGAGACTCCGCTGGAGGTGGTTGACCCAGAGCGGATGGCCTCGCCTTTGGGTTGCGCGGGTTCCCCCGGGAGGGGGAGTCCCCTGCATGACTGGTGGAGGCCTCTCATGCCCGTGTCATCACCATCCTTCTGTGGAACTTGCTTGTAAAGGGGGGCTTGAACTAGATCAAAGACTGTTCACAAGACCCCCTTCCTGGCATGCCAATCTATTGCCGCCATGATGCAGGACTAATATGCAGGCGATTATTTTTTTTATATTTTAGGGTTGAATTAGGTGGTTAAATCCTGAATATCAGATCAAAATATGGTGTAGATAATTCTATATGAATTTTAAAAGCTACGAATGCAGATCAGGACCTAGGAAAGCAGTAAAGAGGGATCGCCGGGGCTGAGAAGCCTCGGTTAGGGCTAGTTCTCCTACAATAAAACTACTGGTGGTAGAGGGGGCGTACCTGACAACATCTGATACACCTGGTGAAGATCGTAGTGAAGAGATCACTCGTTCCTCGATGGATGCGGCCTGGAAAATCAAGCCAGAGACCCGCGGATTCCCGACTTTCTGCTCGGTGGTCCGATTGCAGCCCGATTGGAGTCGTTGGATTCGTAGGAACTCGGGGACCTGCAAACAACCATCAAGGGTGAGAAAGCAAGGTTGGAAACACAAGAAAATCTTAGAAACAAGGCAGCAAGGGTGTGGGAAGAGGAAGCTTGGATGAAGGCTGGAGTCAGTTGCAACATCGGGAAGAAGAAGACACCAATAAACCCCTTAAGCACAAAGCAGGGTAGCACAAAGCAATTGTAGAGAACTCAAGTATATTTCATATATCAAAATCAACTCTCATACAAGAGACTAGGGTCCTTTAAATAGACCCTTAGTCTTGGGCTCCAAGCTAGGATATATTAGACTTTACATAAGAATTTTATTCCCACCCAAACCCTAGCTAGAAAATAAGGAAAAAATATGTAGAAGAAATTCCTAAAATTTCTCTCCCTCCTCTTTCCTTGGTTGGCCAAGGGAGGTGACCCTAGTGGATGACCAAGGGTGGTAAGAATAAGGTCTTGGCACCACTTATCTTCCTTCTTGGGCCTGGGCTGGCCCAGTTTGCTTCAGGACTAAGTTTCAGGGCTTCAAGACTACGTTTCAAGGCTTCAGGGCTTTGGGCTTGTCTCCCGGGCTTCTGATTTCTTCTCCTAGGCTTTCCATGATCCTCATAGCTTTAGTTGGGTTGGTCCTCACTTGGATTGCTTGGTCCTCACTTGTATGAGTCATTACTGGATATGTATTGAACTCCGAAAAATGACTAGCTCAACATGAGCTGACTAGTACAGGACTCAAGTGATAAAAAAAAACAATTTAGATGAACTAAGCTTTATTACAAATGGACTTGAATATGACTAAGTAATCCATAGAGGGTTGAGAAGCCTCTAACTTATTCTGGTGCCTCTGGTGTCCCCACCATGCCAAGATCGTCGTGGCCCATAGCTGCTGTTCATGCCGGAGTGTGATCCTTTCGCTATCTGGCAGTCCGGTGGTCCTGGACCTGTAAAATAGGGGTTAGTGACCTGGGCCGGGATTTATGGTTAGGGCACTCCGATGGTCAAGTCAGTGATGATCCAGGAGAACATATCCACCTAGTCGAGCCACTCTTGATGGACTCCATGCTAGGAGGAGTGAATGGTGTGAGAGTGGGATGCAAGTGTGTCGGGGGAAGAGCGGCCTAGCTAGAGGGATTCTCTATGTGGCCTTTCTGCTCACCCTTGCTTGGATTTGCTTGTGGTGCGGTGCTCTCTGGTTGAGCTTGCACCTGTGTTGGAATGGTATTGCATTGCATTGCCTTGCATTACCTCATTTGCCTTACATCTTTCATGCTTTGTAGTCTAGGTTACCGTTAGGTGCCTATCTTGGGATCTTCGCTGGGCTGTCAGGCGCGTGCGGCGGTGTCCTGAGGCACCTTTCTCGATTCATGATAAGGGAAGTTGTCATATGTTCTGACATTCCTTCTGGTCACCTCATTCCGGGAAACCTTGCAGTACCTCGATTGGGGGGCCGCCGCCCTCGAGATTCGAATCTCCTGGTTGACTTCCTCTTTCGGGTGATTCAGGTAGTTGGTGAAGAGCATGGCATCTCGATCAGTGGGCCTCTCCCCTTTCTGGTATAACCAGCGACCGCAGGTGGTCATTGCAGCCTGGTGGATGTCTTAGTGAAATCCTCGGATGGCTCGTCGGTGTCCTGGGATGGCGGTGCTGTCCCTTTGTTTGTCAGTGCTTATGCCTGAGCTAGGGGATAAGCTAGAAAGGCATGGCTCGACTCTGACCTGAGCATCCCGAGCTCGTGGGGTTGCCTTGACAGAAGAGGGCTGAGCACGGGCCTGGTCCAGAGGGCTCGACCTCAGAGAGGCTCCACGTGGCGGAGGACGGCTATGCTCGACTCCAACCATGGGACTCGATCTCTGAGGGACTGCTCTAGAGGGTAGAGCACTGGCCCGGTCCAGAGGGCTCGACCTCGGAGAGGCTCCACATGGCAGAGGAGGGCTGAGCTCGACTCTGACCACGAGGCTCAATCTCCGAGGGGCTCGCTCTGGAGGGGAGAGCACGGGCCCGGTCCAAAGGGCTCGACCTCGGAGAGGCTCTACATGGCAGAGGAGGGCTGAGCTCGACTCCAACCACCGGGCTTGATCTCCGAGGGACTCGCTCTGGAGGGCAGAGCGTGGGCCCGGTCCAGAGGGCTCAACCTCGGAGAGCCTCCACGTGGTGGAGGAGGGCTGAGCTCGACTCCGACCACGGGGCTCAATCTCCAAGGGGCTCTCTTTAGAGGGCGCCGCTCAGCTCTGGCCTAGGTGTCCCGAGCTCGTGGTTCTGACCTGGCGAAGGAGAGAGCTCAGCTTCGATGGGCGGTCTCGTTGTTCGGGGAGCTCAGCCTGGCGAAGGAGTCTGAGCAGGGAATCTGACACGGTGCCTGGCGCGGCAGGTATTTTTGACATGGTGTCTGATAGCTACTTTATGTCAGCGGTCTTGCCATATAAACTATCATACCAAATAACATTGGAGCCAAAACTGGTTTGAATTTGAAATTCAAACTAGGTCAAAACTTGCCCAAAATTTTCCAAAAAATCTTTCCAGAAATCTGCTCATCACAAGAAGTGTCGACATACAAAAAATGCCAAGTGTCAACACCTGCAAAAATCCAAGTATCGACACTTGGAACAAAGTCAATCATATTGACTTCCTGGTGATGGCAAACGATTCTCAATCATTGATTAGCCTTAAGATCAGAAAGAAATCCTCTTTGGTGTGTGACCCCATAGGTTCAAACACTAAGCCGGTAGCACTGGAACATTTTCAATACCAATCAAAGTCCTTATCTAGCAATGATACCCGACATCCGGATAGGTTGAAGATACAGAGCACCTCACAAGAACCTCTGGCATATGGTTGCCGTATAATTCATCCCTTTGACCTCATAATGCCCAGGATGACCTAGGGTTCGACTGCCAACCCTAATTTGGTTAATCCGGATCATGTCTTAACATCACAAGTTCTGTTCCTCACAATAACTACCCTGGCCAAGGTTTTGCTGAATTGAGACATAGTGAGTCATTCACTCCAAACTGTTTGGAGAGGTCAATTCCATCTTGATCCACCATCGCACCATAAGTACTTGACTGCACCTAGAAACCTTCCATCACTAGATTAGAAATCCAGGTAGTCTGGTACTAAAGTACAATGAGTTTCTTGCAGGCTGCCATGGTGATCTCGGGTCTGAGGGACACATATACCCATATCTCTTCGCGAGCAACCTTTGGCAGAAGGGAGCTCCGTAGATGGTCACGTTCAGTGAAATGTCATACATTTCACTTGCATGTCACACCAGTATCTCCACACTTCTCGGTTAAGAGGATAACCAACAAATGCGATATACAACAACCTACACTTGATACATTGTTGTCCTATAACAATGTATCCTTTGGTTATAAACCACTTTAAGAACTACATGATATATCCTCTCTATATAAAAACAATGTAGTTCTAAGGACTATCATACAAGAGTTCATTTTAGAAAAATGTAAATATGATGAACAGCCAAAAATAAATAACTTTTATTTATTAAAAGAATCCATATACAATATACAAGGTAGCACAACCATTTATAACCTAGACGATTGGCTTTGGGACACAATTCCCAACAACTCCCACTTTGACTAAGCTAATCGGTATAGAATCTCATTCCCATTTTCCTTTTACAATTGTCGAACTCTTGCACTCCGACGCTTTAGTGAAGGGGTCAACCAGGTTTTCCTTTCCATCGATCTTTAGAAGGTCAATGTCACCTCGTTCCATGATCTCTCGTACAAGATGATAGCGCTGTAGAAGATGCTTTGTATGGTGATGAGACTTCGGCTCTTTGGCATGAGCAATGGCTCCAGTGTTGTCATAGTACACTGGAACAGGACCATCCAGGGAAGGTGCCACTCCCGCTTGCTAAGGAACTTCCATAACTACACAGCTTCCTTTACTGCATCTGATACTGCAATGTACTCTGCTTCACAAACTGAGTCCACCACAGTAGGCTGCTTGGAACTTTCCATCAAACAGCTCCTCCGTTCAGGATAAATATAATTCCTGACTCACTCTTGCTATCATCCTTATCTGACTGGAAACTAGAGTCAGTATACCCCACAAGTTTCAAGTCAGATTCTTCATAAATTAGCCATTGGTCCTTAGTATTTCATAAATACTTAAGGATGGTCTTTACCACTTTCCAATGAGCTTCACCTAGGTCAGACTGGTATCTGCTCACTATGCCTAGTGAGTATGTCACGTTTGGTCTTATACATGTCATGGCGTACATGATAAACCCACTGTCAAAGCATATGGGATTCTACTCATATGCTCTCTCTCCTCAAGAGTTGTCATACAATTCCTTTTGGAGAGATCAATTCCAGTGCCTATCGGGAGATAGCCCTTCTTGGAATTTTTCATGCTAAATCGTTTCAACACGGTATCGATGTACGTAGACTAAGACAATCATAGAAGCCTCTTAGATCCATCTCTATAGATCTGCATACCCAGTATGTAAGAGGCTTCATCCAAGTCCTTCATAGAGAACTGAGATGATAACCAGACCATTATTCCTTGTAGTGCTGGGATGTCATTCCCGATTAAAAGAATGTCATCCACATACAACACAAGGAATACAATCACAGAACCATTAGCCCATTTATAAATACAAGGTTCTTCTCCGTTCCTAATAAAGCCATACAACTTGATACACTTATCAAATCGCATGTTCCAACTCCTTGATGCTTGCTTCAGTCCATAGATGAACTTTTGAAGACTGCTCACCTTTGACTCATCTATGGATGAGAACCCTTCAAGTTGTATCATATACACATCCACTTCCAGCTCACCATTCAGAAAGCTATTCGGACATCCATTTACCAGATTTCATAGTCAAAGTGTGCTGCTAAAGCAAGCATCATCCGAATGGATTTGAGCATTGCCATAGGAGAGAATGTCTCGTCATAGTCAATACCATAACATTGACGATACCCTTGGCAACCAGACGGGCTTTATAGGTCTCCACCTGCCCGTCTGTGCCTCTTTTCCTCTTGAAAATTTATTTGCACCCAATAGATTTTATCCCTTCAAGTGGATCAACCAATGTCCATACATTGTTGATCTCCATGGATTCTATTTCGGATCTCATGGCTCCTAGCTATTTCTTAAAGTCAGACCTCTACATTGCAACCATATAGGTGATCAGATCTTCATTGTCCTCATCGAGTTCCAAGGAATCATCATCCCGGACCAAGAAATCATAGTATCTGTTCGGTCGACTTGGTACCCTACTGGATCTCCTTAATGGTTCATGAGTAGGCTCTGGGGGTAATCTAATCATAGCCGGTTCTATGTAGTCCCTTAAGTGCGACAGTTCTTCTACTTGTTGAACTTCACTAATTCAATCTTAGAGGCTACAGTCCCTTCACCAAGGAACTCCTTTTCCGAAAAGATAGCCCTAAGACTGACGAACAACTTTTATTCCTCAGCTAAGTAGAAGTAATACCACTTAGACTCCTTTAGATACCCAACAAATAGGCACCGATCAGACCTAGGTCCAAGTTTATCCGTTTCCAAACATTTTACATAAGCCAGGCACCCCCAAACCCGAAGGTGTGATAGTGTTGGCTTACGTCCAGTCCATATCTCATGTGGTGTTTTACAAACAGACTTACTTGGAGCCCTATTCAGAAGGTAACATGCTAATTCTAAAGCATATCCACAAAAGGATACCGACAGAGAAGCAAAGCCCATCATGGACCGAACTATGTCTAACAGGATTTGATTCCTCCTTTCAGACACTCTATTTAATTAAGGTGTCCCTGGAGGTGTCCACTGAGAGAGAATCCATTCTCCTTGAGATATGTCAAAAACTCACCCGAAAGGTATTCACCGTCTCGATCGGATTGAAGGGTTTTGATACACTTTCTAGTATGTTTTTCTACTTTACTATGATATCATTTGAACATTTCAAATGACTCAGATTTATGTCTCATCAAGAAGGCATAACCATACCTCGAAAGGTCGTCTGTAAATGTAATGAAATAAATGTACCCACCCCTGGCACTAACATTCATGGGTCCGCATACATCAATATGTAGCAAACTCAGAATTTCTTTGGCTCATTCACCTTTCCCAATAAAAGGTGACTTAGTCATTTTTCTAAGAAGATAGGACTCACAGGTTGGAAGTGAACTATCTTCACTAAAATCGAGGAGACCCTCAATTTTCAACTGTTTGTCCTGTTTCTGTTGATATGACCTAGTCTACAATGCCATAGGTATGCTTCGTTGACATTATCTATCCTAGGGCGTTTGCTAGACGTGTACACTACACTAACAAGTCAATAGTACATAGATGCCATCACGCATTTATCCAGTCAAAATTATAGAACCATTCCAAATGATTTTGCAAATGTCATTCTATATTGATAGTTCATAATCATACATGGCCAATTGGCCTACAGAAATGACATTCAAAATGAAAGACAGACAAAAATGACATTCGCTCAAAACAATAATACAGACTCGAAAACAAGTTTAAGGACTCCCAACGCCAGAACTGGAACTCGGCTTCCATTTCCCACATTCAAGAACCTCTCACCATCCTCGAATCTTTACTAACTTGAAGTCCCTGTAAATAATTGCAAATATAAATTGGACTTCCAGTATCCAATACCTAATTAGTAATATCGCAAATAGAAAAACTACAAGGTGTTATCATATAAATACCATGTCCAGGACCATCCTGCAGCTTTCTCTTCTTGGACCTATTCGAGTCAAGGGATGCAATATAAAGAGGACAGTTCCTCTTCCAATGACCCTACTTCTTGCAGAAGAAGCACTCTGCACGACTCTGATCAACCTTCACTTTTTTGGCCTGACAAGGCCCAGAAGCACTTAGAACCTTTTTTCCTTTATTTTTCTTCTTCCCTTTCTTAAAGGGATGACATCCTCCTTAAGATCCTCCTACTAGATTCACCACCCCTTTATTAATTGATGGTCTTTCTCATAAGTCTGCAACAACCCCAACAGACCGTGGTAGTTAACTGCAGGCTTATTCATTCTGTAATGATCGAGAAAATCTAGATAGGAAGAAGGGAGGGAATTCAGTATCGCATCTTTCCCAAGCTGTTCATGTAAGGGATAGCTGAGCTTGCCCAGGTGCTCAATCATCTCGATCATGTACAATACATGATCAGTGACCGAGGTCCCAACACACATCCGCACGTTGTAGATAGCACAGAAGACCCTGTACCTCTGAACATCGTCTGGTGTTTCAAAAGATTCTTTCAACCTTTGAAGGATTTCTTCTGGCAGGGCTTCCTCAAACTTGCAATTGAACTCGTCATTCATCATAGCCAACATTATGTACCGGACAGTGGTCCTATTAGAGAGCCACTTCTGATAAGTGTCTCTGACTGAACCTCGAGCATTGGTAGTAGGGATCTCAGGTGCCATATCTGATATCACATATAGGATCCATTCATGCTCAGGACAATCCTGAGCCTTTGATACCAGCTATCGAAGTTGGGTCCATTGAGTTTCTCATTGTCGAGAAGTGACCAGAGTGATAGGTTGGAAGACATCTGAAATGAAAACCAAAGCTAATTAGTGTATATGAATTATTAACATAAAGACATGGTCTTTAGTCTAAAGGTCCCCCCACTATTTTGCTCAGATTGGTAGCCTCTACCTCCAATTCGAGGAATTACTTTAATTCCCTAGTTGGTACCAGAGTCCAATAGACAACACATGAGCCTGACTTTGGCCGTCCCACCTATGCGTATCTAAAGGTAGGTTCTTTAACCAATTACTTCTCCAAGTAATCTCTAGTATTTGGGTTTTGGCCCAAGGAGCACTTCAATCGACATTTGGGCCTCTTATTAAAGGTCCGATTAGGTCCAACCATTAACTTGATAAAATTCAATGCTTCTAACTAACGAATAGTCAAGCCAAACTTTGGACGGCTCACCTGATCACCGTTAAGAAAGTCACACTGAGCCATCATATTAGGAACAGCAATTCAATAGCCCGATGAATACCCAATCTTTAGATATGCTGATGAACACCCAACTATTGACCCATTACCATCCCACTTAATGGGAGGCAAGGAATAGGTTATCCCTATAACTTTGTGATGCGGAACTAAATATGCATGCAAACTTATTTTTATAATTTTTTAAAGTTAAGTTGTGAGTCTAATTCTCAAAGAACAAGCCATGAATTTAAGTAGAAAAAACAATGCAAAATAAAAAGATAAAGCATGCAAAGTAGAACCTAAAAGCAAGTAGACAGTGGACTGCCAAGGCTGAGAAGTCTCGGTTGGGCTAGTTCATCTTCAATAAAGCATCTGGAAGGTAGAGGGGGTGTACCTGACAATGGTAGATGCACCTGATGCAAATCATATGTGAAGGGGTCGCTCTCACTCCTAGATGCGGCCTGGAAAATCAAGCCGGAGACCTGCAGATTCCTGGCTTTCTGCTCGATGATCCGATTGTGGCTCGGCTCGAGTCGTTGTATTCATAGAAACCAAGGAACCTACAAACAGCCATTATAGGGTTAGAAAACATAGCACAGATGGAGAGTTAATTGAAAAACCAGCAAAGGGAAGAAGGCATTTGAAGAGGGTGGCTAGGGCTTGGAGAGGTAGATGAAGACTAGAGGCAGGCGCAGGACTCCGGGAAGAAGAAGGGCTCACACAGAATCCCTTTTAGCACACAGCAGGTAGCACACAGCAATTGGAAGAATTCAATATTATTTCATGAAAATATGTACCTTCATACAAGAGATTAGAGTCTCTTAAATAGACTCTTAGACTTGGCCCCAAAGTAAGGTTACATTAGTCTTTACTTAGGAGTTTTAATCCAACCCCAACTCTAACTAGAATACATGGTAGGCTTGGTAGAAAAATTGTTGGCTTTGGCTCCTTAGTTTTGATGATTAACAAAAGGTTGAGTATATGTTTGGACTAATGTTTCATCTCAAGATAAAGTTTCAGGACTTAGGTTATTCAAAAAAAGAGTACAATGATGAAACCAAGCTTGCCTGATTTTGGAAAAGAGCTCTTCTACTTTAAACAAGATCAAATTTCTCATATTGGACCTTCTTGTTAAGAAGCAATTGACAAAAGTAACAAAGGCTTAGAGAAACTCAAGCATGGCATGCACCTCTCTAGAGTTTCAGAAAATTTCAGATCAGAGGTCGACCACCAGAGGTCGACACCTTGTCAGAGGTCGACCACCAGAGGTCGACTCATGAAGAGAAGAAAAGTTCAGCAAGGCCGGCATGGCAAAATTTCAGTGGCACGCTCCAGAGGTCGACCACCAGAGGTCAACACCTGTCCAGAGGTCGACACCAGAGGTCGACTCATAGCCTGAGAATTCAGATTGGGCAGAACTATGGTTTTCTGGATTTTTTCCTAAGATAAACTGGAGGTCGACTCATGAGGTCGACACTTGATCCAGAGGTCGACTCATGAGGTGACTCATGGCATAACGGCTAGTTTTTCTAAACTTTTGATTTGATTTCTAACGGCCATAAACGGCCATATTTTTGATTCTAACGGTCTTGTGGAGTTGTTTCAGCTTGAATGAGGTATTTAACCTCCACCAAACTTCAAAAAAGACAAGGAGACAAAGTGAAAAAGTTTAGAGTGAAAGTACAAAGCCTTCAATCAATTCCAAGCCAAAAAGAGTGAGAAAACCAAGAGATTCCTTAGCCAAAAGCTTTCCATCTTTGAGGAATCCAACTTTCAAGTATTTGGCATTTAGTGAGGTCCAAAGATTCCAAGAGAAAGGCTTGAAGAGTCTCCATCAAGAGCTACATCGAATTACTTTTTGCTCAAAAGGAGTTTGTCTTGTTTTTATTCATTGTATTCATATTCTATTTGTGGTAGGCTAGTTTCAAGGGAATTTGAAACTAGTGTGAGGTTTGTTGGTGAGCCAATTGATAAAACCAACTAGGGTTGCTTGTAAGCCCGAAGCCAAAACAAGTGTGTGAGGTTTGTTGGTGAGCCAATTGACAAAACCAACTAGGGTTGCTTGTAAGCCCGAAGCCAAAACAAGTGTGTGAGGTTTGTTGGTGAGCCAATTGATAAAACCAACTAGGGTTGCTTGTAAGCCCGAAGCCAAAACAAGTGTGTAAGGTTTTGACTTGTGAGCCTGGTAAAACAAGTCGGCTGTAATCTAAAGATTATAGTGGAAATTCCCAAGTGGAGCTTGGGGAGTGGATGTAGGTGCTAGGTGCACCGAACCACTATACTTCTTGTGTGTTTGCATTGCTTTACTCTTTATCTTCTTTTGCTCTTTAATTATTGTTTTATTTCATTGCTTCCATTGCACAATTACTTGAGCACTATCACTCTTCACCTTTGAACTTGATAGCACATATATTGCTTTAATTTTTAAAATACCCAATTCACCCCCCCTCTTGGGCACCATATCTGGGCAACAAGTGGTATCAGAGTCCCGGTACTCTCTTGTAGGTCCAACGATCTTGAGTGAAAGATCATGGCCGCCCCAATTGGAATGGGTGTAGTTGAAGGACAAGCATCAAATCGCCCTCCTTTCTTTAATGGCACAAACTACACATACTGGAAAACTCGTATGCGTATTTATTTACAAGCTGTAGATTATCATATATGGAGAGTAATTACTAAAGGGCCTCATCAGCCCACTCACTTGGTTAATGGCATTATCACCCCAAAATCTGAAGAAGAATGGGATGACAATGACATCAAACAAGCTGAGTTAAATGCTAAGGCAATGAATTTGCTATTCTGTGTACTTGACCCTAGTGAATTCAACAGAATATCAAATTGTATTTCCGCCAAAGAAATTTGGGATACACTTGAGGTTACCCATGAGGGTACACACCAAGTGAAGACCACAAAGGTGAACATGCTCATTCATACATATGATATGTTCAGGATGGAACCAACTGAAAGTATCAGTGAAATGTATACTAGATTTACAAATATAGTAAATGGTATGAGGAGTTTGGAAAAATTATATCTAATGGTGAACTGGTTAACAAACTTCTCAGGTCTCTTCCGGCTTCATGGGATGCGAAAGTAACAGCCATAGAAGAAGCCAAGGATGTCAATACTCTACCTCTTGAGCAGCTTCTTGGATCACTGATGACTTACGAGCTTTCACTAAAGCAGAAGACAGTGGACAATGACAAGAAAAAGAAAGCCATAGCCTTCAAGTCCACTACAAAGGAAGAGTCTAGTGATGAATCAGAAGAAGAAGCTGATGATGATGAGACAGCCCTCATTACAAGGAAATTCAAAAGATTCATGAGAAAGAAGAAGGGCTTCTACAAGAAAAGGCCACAAAAAGGTGATCACAATAAAGAAAAAGAGAAAGAAAAAGAAAGGGATCCACCCATCTGCTTCGAGTGCAAGAAGCCTGGTCATTATAAAACGGATTGCCCTTTGCTTAAAAAGGGTCGAAGGATGTTGAGAAAGAAAGCCATGATGGCTACCTGGAGTGAGAGTGAGGACTCCAGCAGTGATGAAGAGCAGCAGGTAGTCGCCAACCTGTGTTTCATGGCCAATGAAGATAATGAGGTAAATCCTGAACCTGAAGTTGAATTTACCTTCAATGAATTGCATGATGCTTTTGATGATTTAGTTATGGAATATGAAAAGTTAAAACTGAAAAATAAGAAATTAAGAAAGCTAAATCTTGAGCTTACCAAAAATTCAGAAAAGTTTTCAACTGAAATTGAAGATTTAATTCAAGAAAACAAGAAATTAACTGAACATGTAAAGACATTGAAAAATGATAAGGATAATCTTTTAAAAGAAAATGATTCTTTGAAAAATAATAGAAGTCTTAAAACTAATGAGAAAATTGAAAAACAAAACAAAGAACTATTGCTTCAAAACAAGAATTACAAAGAAGAGTTAGAAAAAGTAAAACCTTTTGTAGAAAAGTTTACTTTTAGTTCAGAAAAATTAAGCATGCTCTTAAATAGTCAACATGCAGTGTTTAACAAAGCTGGACTTGGATTTAAGCCACACAATCAGCAAAAACTTTACAAAAACTTTTTCATACCTGCATCTTCTAATATTACCTGCTATGCATGTGGTAAGTTAGGACATAAATCATATATTTGTAATAAAAGAAAATTAAATACCTTTGGAAAGATTTGGGTTCCAAAAGGAACCAATTTGACTAACCCTAAAGGACCCAAGATGACTTGGGTACCTAAAGTTTCAACTTGATTAATTTTTGCAGGTGTGCCTTGCAACCAAAAATAAAAGAAGAATGTGGTATCTGGATAGTGGTTGCTCAAGGCACATGACTGGGGATGTGAAGCAATTCTCATCACTAGCAGCTATTGATGGTGGAAACGTTACTTTTGGTGATAATGGAAAAGGCAAAATCGTCGGAATTGGTAAAATCCATATCACCCCGAATGCTTATGTAGATAATGTATTATTTGTTGATGGCTTGAAGCATAATCTTTTTAGCATTAGTCAGTTTTGTGATAAAGGTTTTAAAGTAATTTTTGAATCATCTTTGTGCATGGTATCTAGTCTTGATGTCGATGGCATCAAGTTCACTGGTCATAGGCATGGAAACATTTACATGGTTGATCTTGATGATCTAGCCATGGAAAGTGGTCAATGCCTAGTGGCTAGGGAAGCCAAGGCAAGTGAAACTAGTTGGCTTTGGCATCGTAGGCTAGGGCATGCTAGTATGCAGTTGATTTCAAAATTAAGCAAAAAGAATCTTGTAAAAGAATTGCCAAAACTCACATTTGAAAAAGATAAGATTTGTGCTGCATGTCAATTTGGAAAACAAACTAAATCTACTTTCAAACCTAAAGGAGTAGTATCTACTACTAGACCCCTTGAATTATTGCATATGGACCTCTTTGGACCAACCAGAACAACTAGTTTGGGAGGTAAAAAATATGGGCTAGTAATTGTAGATGATTACTCATGATTTACTTGGGTGATGTTTTTAGCTCATAAAGATGAAACGTTTTCAGCTTTTGTTAAATTTCATAAAAGGGTTTCAAACGAAAAAGATCTCACTATTGTTTCTTTGCGTAGTGATCATGGAACTGAATTTGACAATCATGATTTTGAAGCTTTTTGTAATGAAAATGGCATTAGTCATAATTTTTCTGCACCTAGGACACCTCAACAAAATGGGGTGGTAGAAAGAAAGAACAGGACACTTGAAGAAATGGCACGCACAATGCTTTGCGAAAACGATTTACCTAGATATTTTTGGGCAGAAGCCATTAATACTTCCTGTTACATTTTAAATCGTGTTTTAATTCGGCCTATTTTGAAGAAAACACCATATGAGCTTTGAAAAAATCGAAAACCAAATCTTAAGTATTTTCGTGTATTTGGTTGCCGCTGTTTCATATTAAACAATGGCAAAGACAATATCAGTAAATTTGATGCCAAGTCAGATGAGGGTATCTTCTTAGGATACTCTACTTCTAGCAAGGCATACAGGGTCTTCAACAGAAGAACTCTTCTGGTTGAAGAATCAATTCACGTAGTGTTTGATGAATCTAACGAAAAATCTTCTAGAAAAAAGATTCTATTGATGATGAAACAGGTACAAAGAAGCTTGAACATTTGACAATCAATGAAGATGAGCCCAAAGGAGATGATGATCAAGAAAATGAAGATCAAACTCAAGAGATCAATGCAACTTCACCAAAACCTTTACCTAAAGAGTGGAGGTATGCACACGGACACCCCAAAGAGCTAATAATTGGTGATCCGTCAAAGGGAGTAAGTACACGCTCTTCTATTAGAAATGTTTGTGATTATTTAGCTTTTGTATCTCAGATAGAGCCTAAGTCAATTGAAGAAGCTGAAAAAGATTGTAACTGGATTAATGCTATGCAAGATGAACTAAATCAATTTAAAAGAAATAACGTTTGGACTTTAACTAAAAGACCCCTTAATGTTTCTGTAATTGGCATAAAATGGGTTTTTAGAAATAAACTTGATGAACATGGTATTGTAACTAGAAACAAAGCTAGACTTGTTGCTAAAGGCTACAACCAGGAAGAAGGGATCGACTTTGATGAAACCTTTGCTCCTGTTGCTAGGCTAGAAGTAATTAGACTTTTACTTGCTTTTGCTTGTTTTATGGATTTCAAGTTATTTCAAATGGATGTTAAGAGTGCTTTTTTAAATGAATTTATTGAAGAGGAAGTTTATGTTGAACAACCTCCTGGTTTTGAAAATCATGAATTCCCTAACCATGTTTTTAAATTGCATAAAGCATTGTATGGTTTAAAGCAAGCTCCTAGAGCTTGGTATGATAGATTAAGTTCATTTTTGATGAAGAATGATTTTTCTAGAGGTAATGTAGATAATACATTATTTTTGAAAAAGAAAAATGATGATCTCTTAGTAGTACAAATCTATGTAGATGATATTATTTTTGGTGCTACTAACGAATGTCTTTGTCAAGAATTTGCAAAGTTAATGCAGAGTGAGTTCGAGATGAGCATGATGGGAGAACTCAACTTCTTCCTCGGACTCCAAATTAAGCAAACCAAAGAGGGGATCTCCATCAACCAAGCCAAGTACACAAGGAAAATATTGAAAAAGTTTGGATGGAGACTACCAAACCAATAGGTACCCCTATGAGCTCTTCATGTAAATTAGACAAAGATGAATGTGGTAAATCAGTAGACCAAAAATTATATAGAGGCATGATTGGTTCACTGCTATATCTAACTGCCAGTAGACCAGATATAATGTTTAGTGTTTGTATGTGTGCACGTTTTCAGTCTGCTCCTAAAGAATCACATCTCTTAGCTGTAAAACGTATATTTAGATACTTATCTGGGTCAATCGAAATTGGTCTTTGGTACTCTAGAGAGTCATCATATGAATTAATTGCATATTCTGATGCTGATTTTGCTGGGTGTAAACTTGATCGTAAAAGTACTAGTGGAACTTGTCAATTCCTAGGAGTTAATTTGATTTCATGGAGCAGTAAGAAACAGAATTCGGTTGCTCTATCTACGGCGAAAGCCGAATATATAGCAGCTGGAAGCTGTTGTGCTCAGATTCTATGGATCAAACAACAACTCGAGGACTTTGGCATCAAACTAACTAAGACACCCATAAGATGTGATAATACTAGTGCAATCAATTTAACGAAAAATCCTGTACAACATTCAAGAAGCAAACATATTGAAATAAGACATCACTTCATAAGAGATCACGTTCAAAACTCTAATGTGTTGTTAGAATTTATTTGTACTGATTATCAATTGGCTGATACATTCACAAAACCATTGAATGAAGATAGATTTTGTATGATCAGAAGAGAACTGGGAGTCATTGATCCTTTTGCTTGAAACTCTTCAATTTTCATCAAAAATTCCTTAAAAATGATTTATAAATTCTCAAATATGTTTAAAGGTTATTTTTCTAAATTTTATCAAATTTTTTAAATTTTACAGAATTTTATTTTGGGTAATTTATTGTTGGAGGTCGACACTTTAATTTTCGGAGGTCGACACTTGAGGTCGACCCCTAAGGTTTTTGGAGGTCGACACTTGAGGTCGACCCCTGAAAATTTTTAGAGGTCGACACTTGAACGGAAATCTCCTTTTTTAAAACCCGTCCGCAAGCCACATTTTCTTCATTTCTTTCCATTTCTCCTTCGTGTGGTCCCCCTCCAACTTCCCTAAACCTCTAAACAGTGGATTTCCAACCTTCTCCTTCATCTTTTTGGGTAATCCTCTCCTCTCCTCTTGTTTTCTTTGGAACCAAACCATTTTTTGACCGTGTTCTTGGTTTTGGACAACCGAAAGCTTTTGCATCTATCTACCCTCAAATCTCGGTTGTTTTTCAATTGAAATCACTTATTTCCTTCCTCCGTTTCTTGCATTTTCTCCATTTACTCTCAATTTTCTCCATTTTCACAAACCCTATCTCACCATTTCACCATTTCCTCTTTTTTTCAAACCGTGAACCTCTCTTCTCCTCTCTTTTCTTGGTTCCTTTCTCTTAGCCTTGCTTTATCCTACTTCTCCCTAATTTACCCCTCTTCCTTCCATATGGGTCCAAGAAAGCACTTGGCAGTAAGGAAAAGGAGATTGGAACAAGGCCAAGGTAGCACTGAGCGACGAAGAAAGGTCAGACATGAGCGTGAGCCGACCCCAGAGCCACCTGCACCAGTGCCAGCCAGCTTAGTACGGAAGAGCATTGCGAGTGGGAGGCGTGTGGACATACCTTTCTGGGATCAGCATCACTTTTTTATAGGAGATGTGCTGAGAGATGCAGGTCTGGTTCACTTCTGCACGATGACTGAGAGATTCTACCCAGACCTCATCAGGGAGTTCTATGCATCCATGGCCACTGATGGCATTGGATGGTCAGCTACTGTACGTGGGATCGAGATTCCAGTGACACCGGAGGTCATCAGTCATGTTTGGAGGATTCCACTTCATGGCACAGCTGCCACTTCGATCAGCGACAGAGAGCATGCCTTCAGATGTATTCTAGAGCGTGAGGATGTTAGCGGCATTTCCACAGTAGCCGCTAACCAGCTTTCACTGGAGATGAGAGTGCTGCATCATATCATCGCCCGTATCTTGATTCGAAGAGCGGGAGATTCGACTTTATCACTGAGCGTGAGCTGGTGTTGATGGTGTCCCTGAGACAGCGGACTCCCATCAACCTTCCCAGGATCATGCTTCAGCAGATGGGTGAGGCAGCATCTCACAGGAGACTAGTTCAGCCATATGGCATGGGGCTGACACAGCTATTCAGGGAGCATGGTATTTCATTTGATGGTATACCTTTCAGTCAGCTGCAGCATACTGATACATATGGAGAGAAATCCCTGCATAGGATGGGATTTCGACTGATTGGTGACCGTTGGGTGCGACGAGAGTCTGGCCAGGAGCCAGATGAGGAGGATGAGATCCGAGCAGCTGAGGCAGGGCCTTCAGAGCCTACTGATCATGGTACACCTCCTCATCCAGCACCAGAGTCAGAGACTGCGGAGCCTGAGCCATTCACGCCACCACCCTCATCAGCTCCAGCACCTACTGCTACTGCTACACCACAGAGGACTACAGCGAGGATATCGGACATTGAGCAGAGAGTGACTGATCACATTTCAGAGGTCCGGACAGAGATTGCTGGTGTACGACAGGAGCTACATGGTCTGCGGATCCACACAGATATGCGTATTGGAGCTCTCTCAGCTAGTGTAGATGCAGGATTCTGACAGATCCTCGGCCTACTGAGATTAGCATTACCACCAGGGACTGTAGATCCGACAGTGCCTCCTCCACATTCTGATGATGATGATGATGATGACTCTAGTGGATACAGTGACAGTGATGGAGATCAGCCTGGAGCAGGTAGCTCTGATGTTCCACCTGCAGATCCGATTCCAGAGATTCCCTTCTACTGATCCTCCTTCTACTGATCTTCCCAGTACAGATCCTCCAGCTACAGATGTGCCAGTAGATACTGAGTTTACTGAGTCACTTTTTGAGACTATTACAGGATTCCGGATGATAGAGATGAGCATACAGAGACAGATATTGATGATCCCACTGCTTATGAGCTAGTCAGCAGGCACACTCCAGCTCAGTCTACTCAGCATACTGATCCATCTACTCCTTCTGCTACTACTTCTGTTAGGACACTGTGGAGCCTTTTCCTCGGACCTATAGATCTCGTAGGACTACCCCTAGGTCTGGTCCCTCTCTGAGGACTCGGAGTCTCACTCATAGGACTCCAAAATCCTCATCTAGGATCTCGGCTCCTATCTCTTTTGATATACCTTTGATGAGTAGCCTCATAGATTTACTTGATGTATGTTGTACTTAGTTTGCTTTGTATGATCTGATGTATCAGTGTTTTGTGCTTACTATGTAAGCAATTTTGTAACTGAATACATTTATATACTCATCTACATTGTGATATTTTGCTGTCTGATACCAGCTCTTAGCATTTATTTTTTTAAACCCTCAAGTTAGAATGCTTTTATATTGAATGCACAAATTGAGGGGGAGCATGTATTTTATGCAACTAAATACTTCATTGTAATGGAACATAAGTTTCCTTAATATATCTTTCACTACAAAAAAAAAAAATGGACTTTTTGATTCTTGACAAAAAGGGGGAGTAGAGTATAAGTAAAGTATATATGAGATTCTCTTGACTCTTTCTTATGAGTAGAATATGTATATATGTTCTTATGATTCTTATGACTCTTTCATGGAGTAGAGTATAGTAAAGTATATATGATTCTTATGAGTAAAGCTTGTATGGTTCTTAGCTTTTTGACTCATGAGAATGTTTTCACAAAAAGAAAGGAGTAAATGAAAAGTAAAATCTTTTTGACTCATGAGAATGTTTTCACAAAAAAGGTAGATAAAAAGTAAAATTTTATGATATACTCATGCATGTAAGGATTCTTTGAAAATTTTATTATTGCTATATTTTGCTTTTGGACTTAATTGCATATATACTCAAGGTTTTGTCATCATCAAAAAGGGGGAGATTGTTGGCTTTGGCTCCTTAGTTTTGATGATTAACAAAAGGTTGAGTATATGTTTGGACTAATATTTCATCTCAAGATAAAGTTTCAGGACTTAGGTTATTCAAAAAAAAAGTACAATGATGAAACCAAGCTTGCCTGATTTTGGAAAAGAGCTCTTCTACTTTAAACAAGATCAAATTTCTCATATTGGCCTTCTTGTTAAGAAGCAATTGCAAAAGTAACAAAGGCTTAGAGAAACTCAAGCATGGAACGCACCTCTCTAGAGTTTCAGAAAATTTCAGATCAGAGGTCGACCACCAGAGGTCGACACCTTGTCAGAGGTCGACCACCAGAGGTCGACTCATGAAGAGAAGAAAAGTTCAGCAAGGCCGGCATGGCAAAATTTCAGTGGCACGCTCCAGAGGTCGACCACCAGAGGTCAACACCTGTCCAGAGGTCGACACCAGAGGTCGACTCATAGCCTGAGAATTCAGATTGGGCAGAACTATGGTTTTCTGGATTTTTGCCTAAGATAAACTGGAGGTCGACTCATGAGGTCGACACTTGATCCAGAGGTCGACTCATGAGGTCGACTCATGGCATAACGACTAGTTTTTCTAAACTTTTGATTTGATTTCTAACGGCCATAAACGGCCATATTTTTGATTCTAACGGTCTTGTGGAGTTGTTTCAGCTTGAATGAGGTATTTAACCTCCACCAAACTTCAAAAAAGACAAGGAGACAAAGTGAAAAAGTTTAGAGTGAAAGTACAAAGCCTTCAATCAATTCCAAGCCAAAAAGAGTAGAAAACCAAGAGATTCCTTAGCCAAAAGCTTTCTATCTTTGAGGAATCCAACTTTCAAGTATTTGGCATTTAGTGAGGTCCAAAGATTCCAAGAGAAAGGCTTGAAGAGTCTCCATCAAGAGCTACATCGAATTACTTTTTGCTCAAAAGGAGTTTGTCTTGATTTTATTCATTGTATTCATATTCTATTTGTGGTAGGCTAGTTTCAAGGGAATTTGAAACTAGTGTGAGGTTTGTTGGTGAGCCAATTGACAAAACCAACTAGGGTTGCTTGTAAGCCCGAAGCCAAAACAAGTGTGTGAGGTTTGTTGGTGAGCCAATTGACAAAACCAACTAGGGTTGCTTGTAAGCCCGAAGCCAAAACAAGTGTGTGAGGTTTGTTAGTGAGCCAATTGATAAAACCAACTAGGGTTGCTTGTAAGCCCGAAGCCAAAACAAGTGTGTAAGGTTTTGACTTGTGAGCCTGGTAAAACAAGTTGGCTGTAATCTAAAGATTATAGTGGAAATTCCCAAGTGGAGCTTGGGGAGTGGATGTAGTGCTAGGTGCACCGAACCACTATACTTCTTGTGTGTTTGCATTGCTTTACTCTTTATCTTCTTTTGCTCTTTAATTGTTGTTTTATTTCATTGCTTCCGTTGCACAATTACTTGAGCACTATCACTCTTCACCTTTGAACTTGATAGCACATATATTGCTTTAATTTTTAAAATACCCAATTCACCCCCCTCTTGGGCACCATATCTGGGCAACAAAAATCCCTTAATTCTCTCTCTCTCTCACTTGCCTTGGTTGGCCATGAGGGGTGAATCTAAGTGGCCGACCAAGGGAAAGGTGACCATAAGCTTGGTGCCCCTTGGTTCTCCTCCTAGGCTCTTGCTGGCCCAATTTGTTTCAGGCTGCGGTCCAGGACTTCACGGCTTCGGATTTGTCTTCCAGGCTTCTGATTTCATGGTCTTCATGGCTTCTAGTTGAGTTGGTCTCCATGTCTTGGTCTTCATGTCTTCAGTTGGGTTGGTCTTCACTTGGACTAGCCTGGTCTTCTCTTGTACTTGGGCTGGCATGTACTGAACTCCGAAAGATGACTAGCTGAACATGAGCTGACTAGTACAGGACTCATGTAATAAAAAGATAACTCGGATAGACTAAGCCTTTATTACAAATAGACTCAGATGCTGCTAATTAATCTATAAAGGGTTGAAAAGTCTCTGTCTTATTCTAGTTCCTTTGGTGTCTGCACCAATTCTCCCGGGGTGGGAGGAACTCGACCCTATCGAGTGAGATCAGGATGGCTCACATATCTCTCAAGAAGGTCAGGGTTAAGGCACTACAAGTCCTCTCAAGAAATCCATGAATCGTCTGACTCTAGCTGACCTTGCCATCGGACCAGGTAGCGTTGATATCTGTGGCCCAATCATTTTGGCTTGATCGTCTAGGATATGCTCGATATGTTTTCCTCTATCAGGCTAATTTATCGGTGGACACTCTGAGCTAGGGTCACTCTCAATGAAAGGAGTAGGTCCAAAGGCCTCACTGCATATCGATGCCGGTTCCCTGTACTTAACCAGGTCTGCGATATTGAAGGTAGAACTGATGTCTAAATCCGAAAGCAAATCTAACCCATAGGCATTTGGTCCAACCCTCTTTGTTACTTTAAAAGGTCCAACTCCACGTGCATAAAGCTTCTTAACGATCCTGGGTGGGAACCACTCAGGCCTAAGCCTAATCATGAAAGAATCCCCTACATCAAATTCCTTGGCCCTTCTTCTGGAATTTGCCAGTTTCATATACGTTTCATTGCTTAGGTTTATTTTTTATCTAATGTCCTTATGCAAGTCTCTAATATGCTGTGCGAATAATTCTGCAGACTCTGAGACTCGTGCATGAACAGGTAAAAGAATCAGATCAATGGGGTGATTAGGCTTATACCCATAGACTATCTCAAAAGGACTCTTGCCCGTTGTCCTATTCACTGAGCTATTATAGGCAAACTCTGCCTAGGCAATAATAAATCCCAAGTTCCAATGTGTTTACCTACCAGGCATCTAAGAAGGATTGCTAGACTACGGTTCACCACTTCGATTTGGCCATCTGTTTGGGGGTGGTTGATGCGGGATGACTCTAAGATTGCTAAACATGCAAGAAAAATATTAAACTAATTTTTTTGTGATTTTTATAATTTAGGTTTGTAGGCTAAATTCTCAAATAAAATAAGAACTAGCATAAGGAGTAGCGATGCAAAGATCATCATATCACAAAGAACTAATGCAAGATAATAAGTAGCCAGGACTCGAGAGTTGAGAAACTCTCGATTTATGATAGCTTATCTTCATCAAATCAGATAATAAGAGAAGGAAAGGATGTTACCAATCAGAGATTTGAAGAACTTTCGATGAAGAGATCACATAGCACTCTAATTGGAGCCTAGATGATGAAGCTCGATTCCCTTTAATAAGAGAAGGAAAGGATGTTACCAATCAGAGATTTGAAGAACTTCCAATGAAGAGATCACATAGCACTCTAATTGGAGCCTGGATGATGAAGCTCGGTTCCCTTGATTAGATGGTTGATTTGGGCGGTCCTGAAGGCAAGGAAGGTCTCCTCAGGGGAGGTGAAGCACCTCGGGGATCCTGTAAGTGTTAGTGTCAATCAAAATAATAAATAAAAAAAGAGAAAAGGAACTAGGATTTTGAAGGAATCAGGATTAGGGTTAGGAGATGGCAGCCGGGGAGGGAAGAAGCTCCTTATCTTGGATGGCAGTTAGGGCTTCCTTTCCTTGGGCGTGGCTGGTCTCCAAGGATGCAAAAGGATGCTAGGGCAGCAGGGATTTGGCCGGGGTACACAAGGAGAGTACTCAAAGTAAAGAACCAAAACAAAGACACCAATCATAAGGCAATAACACAAAATTTCAGCAAGTTGTATTCAGAAGAAAGAGATGATTACAAGAGGGGGAGGGGTGGGATATTTATAGAGTTCCCATGCCCTCTCTAACCATAGTTACACTTAGGTTACATGTCCTCTTCTTAGTTAGACTATAAGTCCTTTCCTAACTAGGTTAGAATTACAAGGTTTAAAAGGATTAGGAATCCCAACTAGGTTAGAATTTGACCAAGTCTTCTCTTCTTTCCTCTCCCCACTTGGCTTTGGACCTAGTCAACATGTGAGGATGCCTAAGCCCTCTTGGAATGGTGTGTTGGGCTTCATGGGAAGCAAGTGGGCCTGCCAGGGAGGGCTTGGGCACTTGGGCTTTGGGCCCTGGAAGCTGGGATGGCCTGATAGGGGAATATTCTTGGAATCTTTCTTCTTAATGGACCTTGGCTTGGTGCTTGGACTTGAATTTGAAGGCCTGGAGTGCTGGGATAACATAAAAAACATGGGCTCCTGACATATGAAATATTCTGGAAGCATCTGGAGGGAATCTAGCCATCTGGAGGGTATCTGGAAGGAATTAGGATTTTTGGAAGCATCTTAGATCCTATGTTGTCACACAAAATCCAATGGGCTGATGTAGTGGCCTCTGACTCCTAGATGTGAACTGGTGGAACTCCAAAATAGGGTAACCTCCTCTCTTGTACAAAAATTGATCTCATACTGGACTCATAAATGATGTACAAGACTCAAAATACTGACTAGGTTGAGGGTTGAAACAAATCAACTAACCTCAACTTATTACAGGACTCAATCTTAATTAATTACAAAATTTTCAAAACTTTGACACATGACTAATTAAACCATATGGGATCCAGTGATCTGTGTCTGATCCTGGTGTCCCCACCAATTCTCCTGGGGTGAGAGGAACTCGACCTCGTCAAGTATGGGTCAATTTGGCTCAAGGAGGGTCTGGGTTGAGGTGCTGCAGATCCACACCAGCATTTCACAGGTTCTCATATTCTAGCTGACCTTACCACCGGACAATGTATCGTTGACAGTCTCTATCCTGTGATGTGGGACTGAGCGGGGGAGGATCGCTGGCGAGCATAGGAGTCACTAGAAGATCAGGGCTTGTACTCAAGAACCAGGAACCCGGGCATCACACCCACTCCAATTCGGAGAAAACTCAAAACTCATATCAAAATAATTTTTTTGTTTGTAATCATAAGAAGAAAGATGTTTAATACAAGAGGGGAGGGGCGGTATTTATAGATTCATCCTAGGGTACATTACTTGAGAACTAAGAAACTCTAACTTATAGGCCAAGAAACCCTGGTGGACCGGTCAACAGTGGGCCTGTCTTGGACAAGAGCTCTCTCTTGCGGGCTTGGCGGCATGAAGGGCCCAGGTACATGAAGGCCAGCTCTGGTTGGACGGGTCTGGTGAATCTCCTAGCTGCTGATGACTCTCCTCTTGACTTGAAAATTTTAACTGGACTCTTGACTAAACTAAAATGACTGGACCCGACTAAGTGGACTCAACTGACTCAGTTGTCCTACTTTATTACAGGACTCAAGTGGCTCACTTTGACTCAAGTGACACAGGACTAATGGACTTAAATAAAATAAAATAAAATAGGATTTCAGGTCCCCATCATTTCCCTGCGGTGGGGAAAACTTGACTCCGTCGAGTCAAGCTCAGCGGGAATTTGATGGAACCGAATCCAAGCATATCAAAAGACAAACCCATAAAACAGACACAATCAAATAAACCCAAAAATATCCAAATAAACTTGAAATAAAGAGGGGCTCTAAGAACTGTGCCACTCTGAAATTGGTGCTGCTCTAGAATCTGTGTAGCCCTGAAGATCGTGCAGCTCTGAGGACTGTGTGCTTTGAGGAGTGTGCAGTATGCAGCTTTGAGATCCCTATGGTCATGCTCTGAGATTTGTGCAGAACCTAAAGTCGGCTTTAGAGAACATGATTTGCTTTCACGTTCGTGCCAACAGTTGATTTCTTCTCCACTGAGACTGGACAGAACAGGGGGTCTTCCGGCCGGATCTCACCGGCGATGGCACCGAAGAGCAGGCAGCAGCGCGAGGAGACTTCGTCGGCAGGCTTCGTCAGCAACGGTGCTAAAGATGCTGGAGGCAGCTTCTTCATGAACATGAGTCTGGTCTCCGATTGCTTGTGGAGATGGTGGAATGGTGCTGCGTGGAAGACTGATGTCAGGTGACTGGAAGAGCTTTGAAGGAGGAAACGGGTTGCCGGAAGGGGGGGAAGGATGGCTTCTTGCTGGTTCATGGGTGGTCGGCTTCAGGCAGGGGAGCACGGATGATGAAGCGTCATGGGCATGGGTGGCATGGATGGTCGATGCGGATCTATGGCACAGGGCAGCTACGACTGTGGAAGGCGTCGAATGAAGTCGGGCAGTCCGGACCGGCGAGAGACCGACAGGCAATGTCGATCGGCTCTTATTGGGTGTCCAATCGATGTCGTTGCGGTTGGGCGGTGGTCACGGGAGTCATGGCTATAGGGGGTTCGACGGAAGGCGTCGATCGGGTGCTGGGATAGATCCAGCGGGAGGGCCAGATTGGATGTTGCGGCCAGCCGCGCGGTCGAGGCCGGGGTCGGTGAGGGCAGAGGTAGCGTCCTGGGCCTTGGCGTGGGACTCGTCTGCTGGATATTGGGGTTGGGTCACGGGATGGAGGCGGAAGTTTGGAGATGGGCTTCACAGGTGAGAACTTCTGGATCGACAGCGGTGGAGGTGTGCCTCACAGGCAATGGCAGCAGGGGAGAGGGGCTCAGGTGCAGGGTGTTGACAAGCCTCGATGGCTTACTGAAGTTTGAGAAGCTACACGGAGATCTGGATAGAAGGAATGATGGGAAGCCGGGGAGAGAAAAAAACCTTAATCTACTGGGCTCTGATACCAAGTTGATGCGGAACAGAGCGAGGGAGGATCGTTGGCGAGCGTAGGAGTCACCAGAAGATTAGGGCTTGTACTCAAGAACCAGGAACCTGGGCATCACACCCACTCCAATCCGGAGAAAACTCAAAACTCAGATCAAAGTAATTTTTTTGTTTGTAATCATTAGAAAAATGATGTTTAATACAAAAGGGGAGGGGCGGTATTTATAGATTCACCCCAGGGTATATTACTTGAGGGCAAAGAAACCCTAACTATGGGCCAAGAAACCCTGGTGGACCGGTCAACAATGGGCCTGTCTTGGACTGGAGCTCTCTCTTGCGGGCTTGGCGGCATGAAGGGCCCAGGTACATGAAGGCTAGCTCTGGTTGGAGGGGTCTGGTGAATCTCCTGGCTGCTGATGACTCTCCTCTTGACTTGAAAAACTTAATTGGACTCTTGACTGAACTAAAATGACTGGACCCGACTAAGTGGACTCAACTAACTCAGTGGTCCCACTTTATTACAGGACTCAAGTGGCTCACTTTGACTCAAGTGATACAGGACTAATGGACTCAAATAAAATAAAATAAAATAGGTTTTCAGGTCCCCATCATCCTGGGTATCGATAGCTTGATTGTCCAGAGCTCTTTCAATCTTTTCTTCACTTATAAGCTAATTTATATATGGACACTCTAGGGTGGGTTCTCTCTCAAAGGGAGGGATAGGCTCAAGGTACTCGCTAGGTATCACTACTGGCTCCCTAGACTCTATAAGATCTGAGATGATGAAGGTGGAGCTAATACCTAAATCAGGTAGTATCTCATGCACATAGGCATTGGATCCATTACTCTTCATTATTTTGGATGAGCCAGCTTCGCGAGCAGAAAATTCCTTTGCAATCACAAAATCCTTTGCAGAATATTCTTTATCTTTTCTTTGGGAATTAGCCAAGTTGTTATTTAGTTCATTATTCAAGTTCAACTCTTGACTAATTTCATGATGCATATTGTGTGTAGAGGCTAGTGCATGTGTGGACAGGTAGTTGGGTCTGTAAATTTATTGGACTCTTGACTAACACCTAATAGACTCGACTAGACTTCCCTATCAAAGGAAATTTATTGGACTCTCTAAGGGACAAAACCTAATAGATTATAAACTCTTTGGGTTTGAACCTAGCATGGCATGCACATGAAAACTTACTATGTACTTCTAGTAAATGCCAAAGGGTATGCAAGAAGTAAGATGCAAACCTAATATGCACAATGATGTATGCAGTATACTGACTTCTATAAAATGCAATCTAATAATGAGAAAATTAGGAGAACTTTCAGAAAAAGGTAGAAAATAAGAGGTGGGTTCAAAGTTAGTCTGATTGGATGGAAAGTAGGAAAAGGGTTTGGGGTTAATCAGATAAACTAAGAGACAAGAAAGTGTTTCAGGGATGAGTCCTATACTAATGAGATTTACCTTATAGGTTTGAGGCATATCTAAAGGGTCTGCATAATGGAAGAAGGGGTCATTGATTTCAGGAAAAAGATCAAGTGGTACAAAGAGGTGACTTCATCCTGAGAGTACTGATTTAAAGAGGTCAAGTCCTTAATAAACTCTTCTGGCTCATAAATCAAAGGACTAGGCTCTCTAATTGGGTTTTCTTCCAGTGGCTCCTCAGGTAAGATGCAAATTATAGGATTGGATTCCTCATGGTCTTCTTCCTTTAATTGTTCTTCCACTACAGGTTGGGTATGGTTAAAGTCAGCTAACTCTAGGGTGGTTTCTACTGGATCAACTAACATTGGATTGGTTTCTATCTAGGTTTGGTCATAATCAACTAATCCTGGGTCTTCTATAGGATACTCATCTAGATCTTCAATAGACTCATTATCTTCATACTCCTCTACCAGACTTGGGTCAGCCTCATATATTTCTTCTTCTAAGTCATCTTGGTGAAACAATGGGGTGGTAAGAGGGGTTTGGCTAATGGAAAATTGACTAAAGTCTGGGGTAACAGGGATGAGTAAACTAAGGGTTATGGGTTCATAAGTCATGGGTTTAAAGGTTATGGGTTTAAATCTATGGTATCAATCCTATAGGGCTCAGGTTGACTAAGGGATAGTGGGTTACTATTAGGTTCATACCTAGGGACTATGGGTTCTTGGGGTCTATAGGGCAAGGGTTCAACTCTATGGGTCTTGCCTAGGATCCTAATTGGTCTCCTACTTGGTCAAAACTATGAATTTCTTGATTACTTGATTGGACCAGTTGGTCAAGCTTAGTATCAGATTGGTCAAACCTACGATCTATTTGGGCAAGCTGGTCTTGGGTTTGGGTATTGGTTTGGTTCATTTGGATAAGTTGATTTTGGGTCTGGATATTGGATTGGGTTAGTTGGGAAAACTGGGTTTTGGATTGGGTAGTTAATTGGGTAAGCTGGTTCAGGATGGCCTCCAAATTGGGATCATGGCTGAATCGGTTTGGGTTTATGCTTCTGGTATTGGGTTACTAATCTAGTGGTCATACAATCAAATAATCAGTCAAATTGAAATGGTGCAGTCAAGCATGCAAAATAGGTTAACTTAATCTAGGGTTTCCTAGACCTAGAGTCAAAACTAAATGGGTTAGCTCAACTTACACTTAACCCAGTAGCTAATCCTTCCACTGGCCAGGTAGGGGGTGGGGTGGTGGGAAACTCCCCTTGCTTGTCACAAGGTCCTAATTATAAACCACCAGTCACTTAGGTCGTTTGTGATGTGGGACAAACAGGGTAGGATCGTTGGTGAGCTTAGAAGTCACCAAAATTAGGGTATTATATTTTTTTTTGGAATTTTTTAGGTAGAGGGTGGCGAAGGAATAGTGGAGCTGGAAGACAGGGTTTGGAACTCATGGACTTTAGGACTCACCCTAACGAAGAGACCTCTCACCTCTAGGTCATTACACCCTCCTCGATACTTGGAGGCGCTAGGATGGATTTCAAAGGCCACGAGGGGATAGAGAAGATGGAATGGGAAGGGGGATAACTGGGCATGACCTCACATCATGTCCTGGGGTTGGGCCTCACACCCTCTCCTCATAGAGTGAAATAGAAAAACCACACTTTTCTAAAACTCATTTTGGGGGACAAGGATAGGACCGTTGGTGAGCCTAGAAGTCACCTAAATTAGGGTACTATTTTTTTTGTAATTTTTTTTTCTAGGGGTGACGAAGGAATAGTGGGGATGTAGGATAGGGATCTGGATCTCAAGGACTTTGGGACTCACTCTAACGAAGAGACCTCTTACCTCTAGGGCATTACACCCTCCTCGATACTTCGAGGCTCTAGGTTGAAACTCAAAGTGGTGCGGGCACCAGAATCAGAAGAGGACTTCGGGGTTCCATCTGGATCTCTGATTGACCTTGCCCGAGAAAATTAGGGTTTGTAATAAGGATTGACCTGATCAACCCAATTTTGAGTCTGTAATTTTGTTATTTCAATTTTTGTTGAGTCATGTTGACTCGATCCAAGTCCAGGTCCAGGTTGGTGCCATTCCCTTTGCCATAGGGTGCCACTTTTTTTCTTCCATGGTCCAGCTACAAGTGGGTGCCACACTCCCTGCCACATCTCCATCCAGTGTCTTTGGTCCCCACACCATAAGAAGTAAGTTTCCCTTTTTTCTTGCACCACTTGGGGGAGAAATCCATCAAGATACCTTAATCCAAGGTGGAGCCAACTTCTTTCCAGATAAACCCAAGCCAGGATGGCAAGAGTTTTTTTTGAAGAAAGGATCAAGGAGGTACACCACAATGTTCCATAAAAATCCAAGTTATAAAAGGGAAGAGAGCATGTCTTGGGGAGAAAATCAAGGAGGCACCCAAAAGTTTCCTAAAGTGCTAAAGCCATGAAAGGAAGAAGCCTAAACTTGTGGAGCAAGACTAGGAGGTGTCCAAAAGAGCCAAACTATGAAGGGAAAATCCTTGATTCATGGAGAGATACTAGGAGACACCCCTATAACCTGCCATTTAGAGCTGATTTTCAAGTTTTCTTGGAGTTTTTGGGCCGCTCACTCATGGAAGGAGTCTTGGTTGGCCAAGGGAAGAGAATTTGATGCCTAAAGTGTAGATTAGTCCTATTAGTCCCATATGGGAACTTGTATGGTTTGATTTTTCTTATAGGTCTATATATTAGACCCTTTTGTAATTTGAACTTATCTTATGAAATCTTAAGAATGAAATCCCTTGTTTTTTAACAAAGTCTTGTTCTTCCACACTTATTCTGAGTGTTGAGCTCCGTGAGGGAGTAAATCCGAGTTTCCTAGAAATCTTGAGGAGGTGTGAGATCTCCAACTCCAAAACCCAAACTTAGTCCACCCATCTCTACTCCACCACCACCAAACCCTAGCCTCTACACCATCTCCAAGGTTCTTCTTCCAAAGGGTGGCCGACCACCAGGACCCCAGTCCAGCCATCTTCAAGTCAGCTACCACTGCTTCAGAGTCCATCCAGCAGATCCAGGAGAAGAAGTCCCAAATCCGCAGCCTAGGAGTTCCAGATCAGCTGAAGACCTTCAAATCCCATCCTTTCTTCTACTTTGGTAACTCTCTTCGCTGAGTTTCTTATTCCTAACCTTGTTCTTCTTCTCTCCAGGATCCAGGGTTCAAGAAGAGGCCAACTTTGCCAAGGACCATTATCGGAGGATCCATTGCTAAAATACCTTGACTCCCGGTATCCAATAATCTGCTCAAGAGAGTCTTTTTCCACCAAATGGAGAGATATCACTGCTAGGTAACAATAACCTTCCCTTCTCACTTTGTCTGTTTCGTTGAAACTCAGAGCAAACCCTAGATCTGGGGGTTTCTCAATCCCCAGCGATCCTACTTCTGAGTTACTCTGATAATCCACTCCTTTTAATTGTGCTTTCTGTCATTTCTTAGTTTTTTTCAACATTAGTTTATCTTTCCTTTGAGTCAAAGTCGACTTCTGAAAATAAATATAAAAAAAAAAATACATTAATTTTAATTTGCTTCCGCATTCCATGTATCTGTTCTGCATAATTTTTGGTATCAGAGCTTTCGTTCTGCATCATTTTTGGTATCAGAGCTTTCGTTCTGCATCATTTTTGGTATCAGAGCCCTGTCTAGGGTTCTTGCTTGTTTGATTGTTTTTCCATTATTTTTACTTTTGCTTCCTGGAGTAGACTCCCCTGGCCGTCCGGTCTTAGGAACAAGCGAGACGCAAGCCTCCTCCTCCCATTCCACGGGGGTTCCTAGGGCGTGTAGGGGTGCCGCTGGGTTATAACTTCTAGGCAGGGATTGTAAACGGGACATACGTTCTGTTTTCTGCCAGTAACTGCCCTATTATTCGAATTGTTTCTCCTTGCAAAAAATTCCAAATTAAGTAATTCTTATTTTTTTGGAACCAGTATAATTGAAAGTAATTTATATAAGATTTTCATGATTTATTAATTTCTGTAGATTTTCTGAGATCAATTTTACTGTTGTTCTGCTTTTTTATTTTCTGCAAGCTATTTTTTTTTATTTGAATGTGCATAAATTGAATCTATCTTAAGGGCACCGAAGTTACAACATAAGGGGAGGATTGAGACCCTCTCCTTAGCCCAAAACCACCTCCCGTGCATTCGAACCTAAGCCTTTAATCTTAAAATTAATTAGACCTAATTTGCCCTAGTGGGCTAGGGACACCAACTGGTCGGGTCTAGCTAGTGTTGAGTCAATTTGTCTAGTTACTCTGTCTGTGCTTTGTACTCAGTGTCTAGAACGGTGGTTCAGGGATTCTATCCCGAAGGGCTTGTGTGCTGGTCCGCCTACCTGGCCAATCACTGATTGGTGTCTAGGATTGGCAATTAGGGACCTAACACTCCCCTTACACCTGTCTAGCTGAGTCCCGAGTTACTACAGGCTAGCTTGCCACTCTGATTGTGCATCTAGTTTGGGCTCTAGGTCTAGTTAGCCCGTAGTCGTTTCAGTCGAGTCTCATTTGGTGTGCTTGCTTGCATCATCATGTCCACCTGGAACGGAGTACCCTACCAACCTGGTCAAACCCAACCTGATTTAGAGGCCATGATTAGAACTCTTACCGAAAGTATGACCAAATTGAGTCAGGATATGAATGAGGGTTTTGCCCAGTTTAGAGATCGAGCCCAGGGACTTGAGAAATGTAGACATCAAAATCGGGCCCCTGATCCAAAATTTAATAGGCCCCAACCTCACCCATGCTAGAAGCCTAGGAGGACCTTATACCGTGATCCCGAGCATAACCCTAGGAAGCCTAACCATGATATCTATAGGGTGGATCGTGTCTATGAGAGGTCCTTACAATATTCTAGACCAATCACTCAACAACCCATGCCTTCTAGATCAAACCATTTAGATCCACACCCATGCCCAAGTAAGGTCTCTACTAGCTTGAAACCCATTGTGACCCAGGTTCCTATATCGCAAGAATGTTGGTTTTATGGAGAAAGAGGCTATAAAACTAGTCAGTGCCCATGCATAGGACTGGCTTGTGCACAGCTAAGTGGTAAGAATCCTAAGGATGACATTAATGAGGGAGAACCCAAGCCTACCAATGAGGAAGAAAGGTTAGGTATGACAAGCCCAGAATCAGTTGACCCGATTACTACTGACCCGAAACCCATTGAAGATGGCATCGAGGAAGTATATGATGCTGGCTTGAGTCTAGTTGATGAATATGAGGGGGAAGAACTTGAAGAATGTGACATCGATACTATTGGTTCCTTACCTGAGGAGACCTTGGAAAGCAACCAAGTGGTAGGACCTAGTTCAGAAATTCAAGAGATTTGTGAGAACCAGGTTCCTTTAGTCAAATACCCCCAGGAAGAACTCATAGTGTTAGCCCGAGCTATCAGTTCATACCCTCTAATGACAGTCATTCCCCAAGTACCAATTGAAGATCTTTGCACTGAATTGTTTAAGTTTGCCCACCCTATGGTAGATCCTCTCCTTAGGATGACTGAATCAAGCCTCTTACAACTGGACCTTGTCCCATGCCCAGCCACTAAGGTCTCTCCCATAATCTCAGTTGAACATCCTTTTCTTGAGCGGATTGATTCACCTAGTCCTGTAGAAGTCCTCCTTATGGCCCCAGACCCCTTCCCTCGCAAGACTGACCTACCCTTCTATAGAGTATACCTTTCCCCACCCATAGGTCAAATTTCAAGTCTTGAGGTCATCATCCATAGGCCCTTCCATGAATCATTCTCTAATCCATTTTTTGAGAAAGTGGATCATTATTTGCTTAGAGAACAAACCTTAAGTGTTGTAATCACATGTCCTAGGCTACTCCCCGAACCATCTCTTGATCCATTCCTAAGAGTAGCAAACTTTTCCTTTCGTAAGGATGACCAGTTGACACTCATAGATCACCATTCAAACCTTCTGGTCACCACCTTTAGTCAGCAGGTAATTCGAGACTCCATCTCATATTTCCTCCCTTTCTCTAGGACTTTCAATGCTTCTTACACCATCCAAGTATACTTTGTCGAGGTCTTTAGAGTGAACCATGTGTCAGAACCTATTAGGTTTGCCACCTACTTCTAGAAGACCTTATGACACCTACTTGGCATCCATGATAAGTTTTCATGCTCTGCATGCCATCCTCCGATCCAAGGTCAAACCTAGAGAGCCTTAATTTGTTAGGTTTAGATCTAGGGTTCCTTTGAATAAAGTCCATTCTATAGGAATGCATCGTCAGTCGAGTTTAGGACATTGACTCAGATTTTGGTTGAGTGAGAATACAAGGAATTGGGATTTGTATTTACCTAGGACTGAATTTGCATATAATGACTCGGTCAATAGGTCTATAGGTAAAAGCCCTTTTGAGATTGTTCATGGGTACAAACCTCACACACCACTTGACCTAGTTCTTTTGCCAATCCACACACGAGTCTCCGAGTCTGCTGAAGACTTTGCACAGCATGTAAAGAACTTGCATAAAGAAATTCATGCCAAAATAACTTTAAGTAATGAAACTTATAAGAAGTTGGCTGATTCTCAAAGGCGAGTCAAAACTTTTGTTGAGGGAGACAATGTAATGATTAGGTTAAGGCCTGAGCGGTTTCCTCCTGGAACCGTTAGAAAGCTACATGCAAGCAGAGCTGGACCATTTAGAGTGATGAAGAGAGTGGGACCCAATGTCTATGTGCTTGAGTTGCCTCCAGAGCTATGCATTAGCTCCACTTTCAACATTACAGACCTAGTAGAGTACAGGGAGCTAGCTATGATTCCCAGTGAGCCTTTTGAACCTAATCCTGTTATTGAGAGTGATCCCGACCCTGTGTGTCCACCAACAAACTGGCCTGTATGGAAAGAGAAGATTGAAAAGATCCTGGATGATCAGGTTATCTCTACTCGTAATCGAGGATACCTAAGATGCCTGGTCCGCTGGCAAGGAAGGCCAGATTCTGATGACTCTTGGATCTCCCGAGAAGAATTACAAGAATTGGACCCAGACCTCTTGGAGAGATACCAGAGCCAGCTTGATCCATACTCGACAGGGTCGAGTTCCTCCCACCCCGGGAGAATTGGTGCAGGCACCAGAATCAGAAGAAGACTTCAGGGTTCCATCTGGATCTCTGATTGACCTTGCTCAAGAAAATTAGGGTTTGTAATAAGGATTGACCTGATCAACCCAATTTTGAGTCTGTAATTTTGTCATTTCAATTTTTGTTGAGTCATGTTGACTCAGTCCAAGTCCAGGTCCAGGTTGGCGCCATTCCCTTTGCCATAGGGTGCCACTTTTTTTCTTCCATGGTCCAGCTACAAGTGGGTGCCACACTCCCTGCCACATCTCCATCCAGTGTCTTTGGTCCCCACACCATAAGAAGTAAGTTCCCCTTTTTTCTTTCACCACTTGGGGGAGAAATCCATCAAGATACCTCAATCCAAGGTGGAGCCAACTTCTTTCCAAATAAACTCAAGCCAGGATGGCAAGAATTTTTCTTGAAGAAAGGATCAAGGAGGTGCCCCACAATGTTCCATAAAAATCCAAGTTATAAAAGGGAAGAGAGCATGTCTTGGGGAGAAAATCAAGGAGGCACCCAAAAGTTTCCTAAAGTGCCAAAGCCATGAAAGGTAGAAGCCTAAACTTGTGGAGCAAGACTAAGAGGTGTCCAAAAGTGCCAAACCATGAAAGGAAAATCCTTGATTCATGGAGAGATACTAGGAGACACCCCCATAACCTGCCATTTGGAGCTGATATTCAAGTTTTCTTGGAGTTTTTGGGCCGCTCACTCATGGAAGAAGTCTTGGTTGGCCAAGGAAAAGAATTTGATGCCTAAAGTATAGATTAATCCTATTAGTCCCACATGGGAACTTGTATGGTTTTGATTTTTCTTATAGGTCTATATATTAGACCCCTTTTGTAACTTGAACTTATCTTATGAAATCTTATGAATGAAATCCCTTGTTTTTGAGCAAAGTCTTGTTCTTCCGCACTTATTCTGATTGTTGAGCTCCGTGAGGGAGTAAATCCGGGTTCCCTAGGAACCTTGAGGAGATGTAAGATCTCCAACCCCAAAACCCTAGCTTAGTCCACCCATCTCTACTCCACCACCACCAAACCCTAGCCTCTACACCATCTCCAAGGTTCTTCTTCCAAAGGGTGGCCGACCACCAGGACCCCAGTCCAGCAATCTTCAAGTCAGCTACCACTGCTTCAGAGTCCATCCAGCAGATCCAGGAGAAGAAGTCCCAAATCCACAACCTAGGAGTTCCAGATCAGCTGAAGACCTTCAGATCCCATCATTTCTTCTACTCTGGTAACTCTCTTCCTTGAGTCTCTTGTTCCTAACCTTGTTCTTCTTCTCTCCAGGATCCAGGGTTCAAGAAGAGGCCAACTTTGCCAAGGACCATTATCGGAGGATCCATTGCGAAGATACCTTGACTCCCTGGATCCAATAATCTTCTCGAGAGAGTCTTTTTCCACCAAATGGAGAGATATCACTGCTAGGTAATAAGAACCTTCCCTTCTCACTTTGTCTGTTTCGTTGAAACTCAGAGCAAACCCTAGATCTGGGGGTTTCTCAATCCCCAGCGATCCTACTTCTGAGTTACTCTGATAATCCACTCCTTTTAATTGTGCTTTCTGTTATTTCTTTGTTTCTTTCAACATTAGTTTATCTTTCCTTTGAATCAAAGCCGACTTCTAAAAATATATATAAAAAAAAAATACATTAATTTTAATTTGCTTCCGCATTCCACATATCCGTTCTGCATCATTTTTGGTATCAGAGCTTTCGTTCTGCATCATTTTTGGTATTAGAGCTTTCGTTCTGCATCACAAAGGTCACGAGGGGATAAAGAAGATGGAATTGAAAAAGGGATAAGTAGGGCATCCGCCCATGCCCGAAGGCGAAGGCAAGAAAAATCACTCTTCTAAAAACTCAATTTTTTTTTTCTCAAGAACTTATATTTATTGACTGAACTGTTTTTTTACAAAGGACTGAGGTGGTATTTATAGACCTGTCCAACCCTCATTTGAATTTGAATACAAGATAAAAAGATAGGAATGATTTAAATTCAAATACAAGATAGGATAAGATAAGCCTATCAATATCTAAATCCTAACCAACTGAATCCTAATTCAAATTTCAAATAAAAGATAAATCCTAAATTTATTCTAGATATGTTCCAAGATTTGCATGGCTCCAAAATTCATGCTTGCTCCGAGATCCATGCTGGTGAGGTCCCCATCATTAAATTGATGTGGGACAGACAAGATAGGATCGTTGGTGAGCTTAGAAGTCACCAAAATTAGGGTATTATATTTTTTTTTGGAATTTTTTAGGTAAAGGGTGGTGAAGGAATAGTGGAGCTGGAAGATAGGGTTTGGAACTCATGGACATTGGGACTCACCCTAACGAAGAAACTTCTCACCTCTAGGGCATTATACCCTCCTCGATACTTGGAGGCACTAGTATGGATTTCAAAGGCCACGAGGGGATAGAGAAGATGGAATGGAAAGGGGGATAACTGGGCATGACCTCACATCATGTCCTGGGGTTGGGCCTCACACCCTCTCCTCGTGGAGTGAAATAAAAAAACTACTCTTTTCTAAAACTTATTTTCATTCCCAAAACTTGACTAAACTATTTTTTACAAAGGACTGAGGGTGGTATTTTTAGACCTATCCAACCTTCATTTGAATTTGAATATAATATAAAAAGATAGGAATTATTTAAATTCAAATACAAGATAGGATAAGATAAGCCTATCAATAACTAAATCCTAACCAACCAAATCCTAATTCAAATTTCAAATAAAAGATAAATCCTAAATTTATTCTGGATATGTTCCAAGATTCGCACGGCTCCAAAATTCATGCTTGCTTTGGGATCCGTGCTGGTGAGGTCCCCATTATTCCTCTAAGGTGGGAAAACTCGACTCTGTCGAGTTAGGATCAGGGGGAATGTTGATGAAACCGAATCCAATCAATCAAAGGAGCTCTCTCTGAGATCTGTGCAGCTTGGAAATCCATGCTTCAATATTTTGGGGATTACTTTGAGATCCGTGCAATCCTGAAACTCATGCAACTCTTTGATGGAGCTCCTCTCCTTTCAATACGTGGAATAGAGGAAGGGATGTGTGCCGGTGGTCCTGGAGAGAGTAACATCGTCGGAATGGAAGATTTTGGGGAAGGTTGGTCCCCAGTGGCACAAGAAGTTGGCGGCACGGAAAGATGGGGCGTTGGAGGAATTGGCATGGCAGAGGGAAATTGCCACAAACGGCAAAGGAAGGTTCGATCCAGGGATTGAATATGGCTGGAAGTGGATGATTCACAGCGAGAATGGCGAGAATGGCGAGGATGAGGCCGGCAGTGATGAAGACCATGACATTGGGGCAGTGGATGAAGCCAGCCTTGGGGTCACGGATGGCAGCGACGAGGGTGAAGTCACACCAACCGTGGGATTTTTTCTTGGTGGATACACGGGCAATGGATTTGGAGTCGTCGGAGGGGTGGATGATGGCGAGTCCGAAGCTGGAGAAACAATCCCACTTGGGTGGAGACAGCGGCTTGGACGGGGAGAAGGTCGGCACGGTGATCTGGGCGGGAGGGAAGAGAAGGCAGAGCATCGCATGGGCGAGGTGAAGGCGACTCAACGAGGGTAAGGGATGGCATGGAAGTCGGCATGGCTCTGTGGCATCGATCGACAGGAGAGGGGGTTTTGGAGGCGGAGACCGACAGGGTAGTGTCGATCTGCTATTAGGATGGATGGCATCGCAGATCTAGGGCTGGTTGATCGATGTAGTTTTCTACACAGATGGGAGGGAGGCGAAAGGTTCACGGGGGAGATTCAGTAGTAGTCAGCGATTCCATTCCGGTGATGGCGGACGGAAGAGATGGGCATCGGTCATTGGTTACTTTCAGTGAGATGATCCGGTCAGAGGAGCTTGGCAGGAGATGGGGCTTCATAGGAGGTAAAGAAGAGGGAGGGCTTGGCCTGGGCAGAGGCTGATGGAGAGAAGATCGGTTGGATCTGGCTCGGTGGTGGCGAGATCTGATGGACTGGGGGCGATTCCGATCGGTGGGAGGACGACGGCAGTAGAGGAGTGTTGGGCCTGGACCTTGACGCAAGTGTGGTGGTAGATGGTGGTGATTTCCTCACAGGCGGAGGGGGAAATCGGGCGGATCTATGCGGTCGGTTGCTTCTGGTTGTAGGCTGAAGGGACCGACGAGGGCTGCTGCTCATCCAGCGGGCAAAGGGCCAGGCTGAGTAGGGCTTTCGAGGAACTAGCGGGCGAGGGGAAGGCCGGGTGTAAATCTCGCCCGGATGGAGGGAGCGGAGCGACAACGGCGGTCGTGGCAGAGGGGAAGGCATCGCCGGAGATCTATGCACTGGAAGTTCCGATCGACATCGGTGGTGATGGTAGCAGAGAGGCGATGGTGGCAGTGGGCTGGATCACAGAGGAGGGTAGACTCTGGTTGGGAGATTTTTTTTTTTTTTTTTTTTTGAAATGGTGTTGAATTTGGAAAAAAAATGGATCGGTGTGGTATTAAGTGGAGGGACTCATTGGAGCAGGAAAGAAGGAGAATCTGGGGTACCCTAATTTTTCTGGGCTCTGATACCAAAATTGATGTGGGACAGACGACGTACGATCGTTGGTGAGCTTAGAAGTCACCAAAATTAGGGTATTATATTTTTTTGGAATTTTTTAGGTAAAGGGTGGTGAAGGAATAGTGGAGCTGGAAGACAGGGTTTGGAACTCATGGACTTTGGGACTCACCCTAACAAGAGACCTCTAACTTCTAGGGCATTACACCCTCCTCGATACTTGGAGGCGCTATGATGGATTTCAAAGGCCACGAGGAGATAGAGAAGATGGAATGGGAAGGGGTATAACTGGGCATGACCTCACATCATGTCTTGGGGTTGGGCCTCACACCCTCTGATGTAGAACAAAGGACACGAAGAAAACCTATTGTTATTTTGAAAAGAGGCAAAACACCTAAAGCAAACCAAGGATCATGGGAGGGCTAAGAAGCCTCCGGGACTAGGATAGAATGACCCCTGAAAATCCTAAAACGACTGGGCTCTTTTGGTTTTTTTTTAAATTTTCTTGGCGAAGATTCTGAAGGAACGATGGGGATGGAAGGCTGGGACGGGAACTCCTAGACCTTGGGACTCATCCTAACGAAGAGACCGTCCACCTCTAAGGCATTACGCCCTCCTCAATACTTAGAGGCGCTAGGATGGATCTCAAGGTCACGAAGGACGGGGGGGGGAGAACTCATGGATCTTGGGACTCACCCTAACGAAGAGACTGTCCACCTCTAAGGCATTACGCCCTCCTCAGTACTTAGAGGCGCTAGGATGGTTCTCAAGGCCACGAGGGGAAGACAGGAAGGTGGGAGGGAGAAAGGAGATACTTGGGGCCTCACACCCCTCGACGTCCCGAAGGACGAAGGAAAACGGGCCTCAGCCCAGAACAACACACCGAAAAAAACACTCAAAAATTTCATTCAACTATTTTATTACAAGAGGAGTATGGGTATTTATAGATGCCCATATCCCTTTTAAATTCAAAAATAAAATCCCCTGAAATCCTCCCTTGATTTTGAAATCAAATTCAAAATCAAAATCCCCAAATTTCCCAAATTACATTCATTAAAAAAATTACCAAATAAATCCCATTTATTTGAATTTTGAAATCCCCTCCGCTCTGAAACTCGTGCTACTCCAAAAATCATGCAAAACAACTCTTCTTCCATCACTTTGAGAAGCGTGCAGAAGCTTCATTTGGCTGCTTTGAAAAGCGTACGGAAGCTCCTTCACGGCCGAGCAACAAGGGCACCTAGACCTTCGGCACTCGGCCCAGCGGGCGGCGGCGGGGTGGCATGTTGGCGCACCGGCGGGCGGACGGCGGCGGTGAGGCGGCACGACGGCGGCGGCGAAACGGCGACGGCGGCCGTGGGCGACCGTTGGTCTTCCACGGACTGCTGGTCTTCCAACGGGCGTGAGGCCCCAGGGCTATCGGCGGGGCGGCAGGGCGACAGATCTGCGGCGCGCCGGCGGGCAGGCGACAGCGGCGGGGTGGCACGGTGGCCAGGCGACGAAACGGCGGCGGCGGCCATGGGTGACCGTTGGTCTTCCACGCGCCGCTGGACTTCCCACGGGCGTGAGGCCCCAGGGCTACCGGCGGGGCGGCAGGGCGGCAGATCGGTGGAGCGCCGGCGGGCGGGCGGCAGCGACGGGGTGGCACGGCGGCTAGGCGGCGAAACAGCGGCGGCGGCCGTGGGCGACCGTTGGTCTTCCACAGTCTGCTAGACTTCCCACGGGCGTGAGGCCCACGGATGCCGGCAGGGCGGCGGGTCGGCGGAGCGCCGGCAGGCGGGCGGCAGTGGCGGGGGTCGGGCACGGCAGATCGTGGACCGGTGGTGCAAAAATCGGAAAAAAAATGACCTCTGCGATTTTTTCCTGGAGGTTGAAGGAGATAGGAATAGCCTGGAATAAAGTTGGAATAACATTGGGATAACACGGGAATAAAGGGAATAGGTGGAATAGCGGGAATAACTAAAATACAAAAATTCTAAAAATTTTTTTTTCTTTAAAGAAAAAATAAAAGGTGAAACCCGGATAGGTTTCGGGTCCCCCATCACCCTCTCCTCATGGAGTGAAATAAAAAAACCACTCTTTTCTAAAACTCATTTTCATTCCCAAAACTTGACTAAACTATTTTTTCAAAGGATTGACGGTGGTATTTATAGACCTGTCCAACCCTCATTTGAATTTGAATACAAGATAAAAAGATAGGAATGATTTAAATTCATATACAAGATAGGATAAGATAAGCCTATCAATATCTAAATCCTAACCAACCAAATCCTAATTCAAATTTCAAATAAAAGATAAATCCTAAATTTATTCTGGATATGTTCCAAGATTCTCACGGCTCCAAAATTCATGCTTGCTCCGGGATCCATGCTGGTGAGGTCCCCATCAGTTTGACTCGGGACCCAAGCCTTAGACACCAGCTTTCAGTAATAGCGAAAGGATTAAATGCACTAGTTGGCCCACACGATTCAGACCCAACCTGTTGGGTGTCACCTAGCCCACTATGGCAAATTAAGTCTAATTAATTTTAATTAAGGCTTGGGTGGAAATGTTGGGTGGCCATTTTAGGCCCAAGACAGGTAATGACCTCCTGCCCTGATGTTATATTGATTGTCCTTAAGATTAGATTAAAAGATGATGAACATTTAATGGTCCTAATGCTGTTGACCCCATAAGTGATTTTGATGATAACCAAATATTGGAGCATGTATATTTATTACTGACAACTCTTCAAGTGTTTGACAAGTTTTTGTAGGATGTATAGCATGTTCAAACTTCAACTCCTACATTTTTACTTTCTTGTTTGAGTTGTGTTGTAAGTGTTATTATAAAGAAGAACCTACTCAAAAATGCTAAGAAAAATCAAGTAAAAAGGGTTACTTCTTTAAGTGTATGTGCCTTAAATTTTGTTTTGAGTTGGTTTGTGTGAAATTGTAAAACAGTTGGTGAGAATTTTCTTTAAGTTCAAATTTTAAAAATCCTGAAAAAGACACTTGAGCTGACCCGAGAAAAGAAGAGCCAACTCTGCTTACTAGCACACAGCAAGGATTCTGGAATGCAGCAATTCGAGCCGACTCGATGGAAAGCGAGCTGACTCTAGTGAATCCAAGTCGACTGGAATCAGTTCAAGCCGACTCCTCCATAGTCCATTTCCTAAAGGTTTCTGAGAATAGCCAAGCGAGCTGACCCGACCTAGAAAGAGCCGACTCTACCAGACCTAATTTTGAAAGCCTAAGAAAGTGAGCCTACCCGAACTGCATCGAGTCGACTCTTCCAGAGTAAGGTTTTCCAAACCTGAGAAGAAGAGCCCACCTAAGCTGAAAGGAGTCGACTCCTTGAGTTCAAGTTTTTCAAGATTCAAGTTTGAGCTGACCCAAGCTGTAAATAGCCGACTCGTCTAGAGTGACATTCTGCGCCCTGAGACAAAGAGCCGACTGCATTGAAGAAATGGTGACTCGACCTATCGACTCGAAGGATCCGAGCCGACTTGAAGGAATCCGAGCAGACTCGAATGTCGCTTTCAGGTATTTAATGGCTAGTTCTAGAATTTATTTTTGAATACTCAAAAGTGCTCCAACGATCAAAAATCATTCCCCAATGGTCTACAATGGCTAGAACTGCCTTGGGATGATGGAAGACTTTAAATTTGAAGGATTTGGACCTCCTTGAATTAATCAATTAAGAAAGTTCTTCAAGAAAAGAGAGCTTCATTGAATATCCAACCAACCACAAGAAAAAGAGCATTCAAGTCTGTATTCAAGCCTTCAACAACTCTGATCTAAAGCTTGAATCATCATTAGAAGAAGCCACTGAAGTCATTAAAGCTTATTCAAGTGCATTTAAGTTGACTTCCAACGAGCTGCACCGGCAACTATCCGACAACTTGAGTTTGTCATTTATTATTGCATTTATTTTTAATTCAATCATTGAATTATTGGGTTATTAGTGAGCCCGATTGAAAAACCAAATAGATTCATGGTGATCCTGTAAAAACCAAGTTGGGTTTCTTTGGTGAGCCTATTTAAAACCAAAGGGTGTCGGGTTTTCTTTGGTGATCCCATAAAACCAAAGTGTAGAGGTTTTGGATTGTGATCCTGTAAAACAATCCTACTGTATTCGGGTATAAATATAGTGGAAATCCCAAGTGGTATCTTGGGTAGTGGACATAGGAGCTAGGTTGCTTTGAACCATTATAAATTTAGTGTGTTTATGTTGTGCTTTCTCTACTCTGTTTAGCTTCTGCATTTTATAACTCTATCACAGCACCTACCACTTGCAACGGATTTTGAATAGTACATTTCTTGCATTAAATTTTTAAATTTCCAATTCACCCCCCTCTTGGGTAGCCACCTGGGCAACAACTGGTATCAGAACAGAGTCTCTAAATACACTAGAGTAAAGATCGATGGCTCATCCCTTGAGTACATCTTTGGCCGAAGGTCAATCAACCAATAGACCTCCACTCTTCATAGGCACAAATTATTCTTATTGGAAAGCATGTATGAAAATCTATATTCAAGCTGTTGATTTTCAGTTATGGAAGGTCATTCATAAAGGGCCACATGTTCCCATAACTAAAATTGATGGTGTGGACGTCCCTAAGCCTGAAGAGGAATGGGATGAAAACGACATGAAATTAGGGAAATTGAATGCCAAAGCAATGAACTTGCTTTACTGTGCTTTGGACTCAAACGAGTTTAATAGAATTTCCATCTGCTCTTCAGCAAAGGAAATCTGGGATAAACTTGAGGTAACCCATGAAGGAACTTCACAAGTGAAAAACTCAAAGATAAATCTTTTAGTGCACAATTATGAATTATTTAAGATGGAGCCTAATGAAAGTATTTCTGCCATGTGATGTGATTGGATCGCTGACGTGGGGCAAGGAGACTAACGTGGATCCCACATCAGATGCCGCACTGGATTCCCATCATGGACCCCTTCACCGGGCTGAGCTCCTCGAGTTCAACGGGGCCACCCGTCGAAGCCAGGCTCCGTCCTCCGTCAGGTCGGGATGCCTAGATCAGAGCCGAGCTCAAGCCCCACCAGAGGCAGACCCCTCAAGCCCGAGGTCGGTCCCCGTGGCCCGGAGTTGAGCTCAAGCCTCCTCCGCCACGTGGAGCCCCTTCGAGGCCGGGTCCCCTGGGCTGGGCGCGCCTTGCCCATCTCTGCCAACCCGAGCTCGGTCAATACTGGGCCCCACTGGTCCGGTATCGAGCTCGACCCTCCTCCGCACAGCTGAGCCGCCATGAGGTGGGTCCACTACAAGCGGGCCCAATCTTTCCAGCTCGGCCCCCAACATAAATCGAAGCACCAACCACCAAGGAAGCAGCACCTTCCCTTCGAAGATGGTGGCGGGCCTCCCGAGGACCGTACGACAGCACCCGCCACGTCGCCATTAATGCCCACGGCCGTCGTCCATACCAGAAAGAAAGGAAGCTCACATCAAGGCACCATGCCCTCCACTAACCTGCCGTACAACCAGAGAAAAGACCCCACCGGAGATCATGGGTCCCAAGACCAGCGGCCTGCCAATCGAGATCCTGCCAGGCTTCCAAAAGAAGGCAAATAAAAGGAATGTCAGAAGCATGCAGAAGCTTCCCCAGCTACCCAATAAAAGAGGCATCCCGTCTACGGCATGATAGCTCGTTGTACCCGTCTAATAGCATGGGAGAACCCCGAGGCAAGCCAAAGTAGAAGACCCGGCCAGAGTAAGCAAAAGGAAGGTAACAACAGCCATTCAAAAAACAAGAACAGCATTTCCCAACAACACAACCACCATAAAGAAAAAGAGGAGAAAGGGGAGAGGCCAGAGATGGGGGCCTAAAGCGAGGGCTCAAGACCTCCCGCCTGACCTACTCGCTTGACAAGAAGCCCCCGAAGACCTATGCCAAGCTACTCTTCCGAGCTCAGAAGTACATCCATGCCAAGGAGTTTGATCGTACGAGGCGGGAGCTCGACAGGAAGCTGCTGAAGGGGCCGGCGCCCGTCGAGGTGCCTGGCGCGCGGAGGCCGGGACTGCCAGCTCAAAGCTCTCGACCAGCACCAAGGCCAAGGAACGCTCCCATCCCTTAGGGAAATTTCACTCCCCTCCTCGCCCTGAGAACGAAGATCCTCATGGAGATTGAGGGTGAGACTTATCTGAGACGTCCACCACCGTTGAAACCATCCTTCACCTATGACAAGATGAAGTACTGCCGCTTCCACCATGACCAAGCCCATGACACCGAGGAATGCCGCAATCTCAAGTGGCAGATCGAAGAGCTCATCAAGAGGGGCTACCTCGGAAAATATGTGGGGGGCAGACCTCAAGCGGAGTCCCAGGCACCCATCGCTCTCCCGCCAGCTCCAAGCATCGACAACCACCCCATTGAGAAGTCGGTGGCCATGATCTCCTGGGGAGCTGCGCGTGCATCAAAGAGGACCCGGGGGGCAGGGGACTCTGAGAATGTGCTCCCCTTTATGAGGGAAGGGGAAAGTGGAGAGAAAAATGTAAATAATGATGCTGTGGTCATCGAGATGACGATCGCAAAGCATCCTGTAAAGCGCATCATGGTAGATAGTGGAAGCTCCATGGATGTACTTTTTATGATGCTTTCTCCAAGATGAATCTCTCCTCTACTCAGCTCAAGCCTATATATACCCCCCTTGTTGGTTTCATGGGAGACTCCGCAAGGGTGGAGGGAGAAATCACTCTCCCAGTCACTATGGAGACCCCACCTCGGTAGAGCACCGTCATGATGACATTCACGGTTGTCAGGCTTCCTTCGCCTTACAACATGATTCTGGCCCAACCTGGGCTCAATCTCCTCGATGCCGTCATCTCCACCAAAAGATTGCTCGTACAATTCCCAACCCCTTGCGGTGTGGGGGAGATGAGGGGTATGCCCCAGCCAGTGCAGCACTGCTTCCAAACCCTCCCCGAGACCCGGGTGCCCGAGGAGGGCTCCAGAGTAGATGAGCTCGACCAGAGGGCCCAGGACCCTAGGGGAGGCCCAGTCGAATGCTTGCTTCCTTACCAGCTCGAGGCTGACCAAACGAAGACCGTGCAGATCGGAGCCCAACTGCCCGAGGAGGAGAGAGCTCCGCTGTTGGAGTTCTTACGGGCGAATGCAGACATGTTCGCCTGGATGGCAGCGGACATGCCAGGTATTCCCCCTGAAGTCATCACCCACAAACTCAACGTCGATCCGAAGCACAGACCGGTTTGACAGAAGAAGAGAAGCTTCACCCCGGAAAGGCAAGCGGCCATCAATAAGGAAGTTGAGAAACTCCTCGTTGCCGGTTTCATCCGAGAAGTACAGTATCCGAGCTGGCTAGCGAATATGGTAATGGTGAAGAAGAATAATGGCAAGTGGAGGATCCGTGTAGATTACACTGACCTCAATAAGGCGTGCCCAAAGGATAGCTTCCCTCTACCAAGGATAAACCAGTTGGTGGATGCCACCTCAAGGCACAAGCTACTCTACTTCATGGATGCATTCTCTAGGCACAATCAGATCCGGATGCACCCAGAGGACAAGGAGCACACTGCCTTCATCACCGACCGGGGGACATACTGCTACAAGATGATGCCCTTTGGCCTGAAGAATGCTAGGGCCACGTACCAACATTTGGTCAAAAAGGACTTTAAGGACCAAATTGGCAGGAATTTGCAAGTGTACGTGGATGACATGCTCGTTATGAGCAAATCGAGCTCGGACCACATTGTCGACCTCGCTGAAGCCTTTCACAGTCTCCGGAAGCACCAGATGAAGATCAATCCAGTGAAATGCACTTTCAGGGTGGTGGCCAGAAAATTTCTAGCTTCATGGTCACCCAGAAAAGCATTGAAGCGAATCCAGAGAAGGTCCAAGCAATCCTTGACATGGAGCACCCGACATCCAAGAAGCAGGTTCAGTGCCTGACGGGGAGGGTCGCGGCTCTGAGCCGATTCATCTCGAGGTCGGCTAACCGCTGCCTCCCTTTCTTCAAAGTGTTATGCAAGATGCACGACTTCACCTAGACTGAAGAGTGCAAAGCAGCCTTTGAGGAGCTGAAGGAGTTCCTGACCTCCCAACCTCTACTGTCCAGACCAGAAGAAGGGGAAGAGCTCCTACTCTACCTGGCAGTCACACCAGGGGCCGTCAGCTCGGTCCTTGTCCATACAAAACAGGACTGATCACAGAAGCCAGTGTACTACACTAGAAAAATACTCCATAATACGGAGATCAGGTATACACACTCCGAAAAACTTATTTTTGTACTAATTATGCTTGCTAAGCCCCTCAGGCCCTATTTCCAAGCGCATCCCATCATGGTTGTGACTGATCAGCCGCTGAGGACCATGCTAAGCCACCCCGAGACTTCCGGAAGGTTAGGCAAATGGTCCTTAATGCTGAGCGAGTACGACATCGCATATCGGTCGAGGTCATCACAGAACGCCCAAGTCCTAGCCGACTTCATGGTCGAATGTACAGGGCTTCCCGAGGAACCAGAGCAGATGGTCCCGTAGAGCCAACCTGAGCTCAGACCGCTGGGGGACCCCTGGGTCCTTCACGTGGACAGAGCCTCCAATTCATGCGGGAGCGGAGCAGGCCTCATCCTCACCAATTCCGACGGGGTGGTGATGGAGTGTGCACTTCGCTTCAAGTTCCCCGCTACAAACAACCATGCAGAGTATGAGGCACTCCTTGCGAGCCTGAAGGTGTCCCGCGAGCTGGGTGTACAGAACCTAATGGTTTTCTCTAACTCCCAACTGGTTGCCGGACAAGTCTCCGGAGAGTATGAGGCCCGAGATCCCCAGATGATGAAGTACCTGGAGAAGGTTCGTTCGAGCGCTGCATGCTTCCATTACTTCCGCATTTTCCACATCCCTCGTAGAGAAAATGCTCGTGCGGATGCACTGTCTAGGCTCGCAACCCTACCGGATTCATCCCTGGGGCACGCCTACGTCGAATATCTCGAGAACCCAAGATGCAAAAGCCCCGAGGAGGTGCAACAAGTAGCCCACGAGCCAAGCTAGATGGACAAGTACGTCAAGTACATCTAGGATGACCTACTGCTAGAAGATCGCAGAGAAGCCGGCCTCATCAGAAGAAAGGCCACCCGTTTTGTCTTAATGGATAGCTAGCTCTACCGCCGATCTCATTCCTACCCACTCCTGAAGTACCTCAGGCCCACGGAGGCAGCCTTCGTGCTCCAGGAGATACACAAGGGCCTCTGTGGGAATCATGTAGTAGGAAGGACTCTGGCGTACAAGGCTCTTCGCCGGGGATACTCTGGGAAACAATGAGGGAAGATGCCACCGACTTCGTCAAGAAGTGTGACAAGTGCCAGCGCCATTCCCATGTTCAGCGCCTACCAACTGCACCGATCTCCCAGCTGTCATCTTCCTGGCCTTTCGCACAATGGGGGGTGGACATCCTGGGACCGTATCCCACCGTACCAGGGCAGCGGAAGTTCCTGCTAGTGGTGATCGACTACTTCACTAAATGGGTAGAAGTAGAGCCGCTTGCTCGGATTACAGAAGCCAACGTTCGCCAAATCTTTTGGAAGTCCGTCATATGCCGCTTCGGACTCCCCAACTGTGTCATCACCGATAATGAGCAATAGTTTGACAATCGGGAGTTTGAAGGATTCTGCACCGAGCACGGGATCCAGCACCGTTTCACCTTGGTTGCTCATTCCTAGACCAATGGTGAAGCTGAGGTGACCAACCGAACCATCCTTTAAGGACTCCGTACCAGGTTGGACCAGGCGAAGGGTAGATGAGCAGAAGAACTTCCAAGCATCCTATGGGCCTACCACACAATGCCCAGAATGGTGACAGGCAAAACACCCTTCAACCTCGTCTTTGGATCTGAAGCAGTGATCCCGGTCGAGCTCAGCATGCCTACACTATGGGTGCAGCGGTACGACGAGACACAGAACTCGACGCACCTCCTGCTCAACCTCGACCTCCTCGAAAAGACGAGGGACAAAGCCCAGCTCCGGATGGCGGCATATCGGCAACGAGTCACCCGATATTACAATGCACGGGTGAAGTAGAAGACCTTCCGCCTGGCGACCTGGTGGTATGCCGGGCAGAAGCGTCCCAGCCCTGGAAGTGCGCCAAGCTCTCACCGAACTGGGAAGGCCCTTATAAAGCGGTTGAGGCCCTCTCATAAGGGGCCTACAACCTCGAGCACCTGGATGGCACCAGGTTCCCCCAGACATGGAATGCTTGTAACTTGAGGAGGTACTATCAGTATGTAAGTATTCCCTCCATGAGAAATAAAAATTCCTTTCTGCACGACGATTTATCTGCCTTGCAAGAAACTCAAGCCTTGAGCCTAGCTCCTCGGCATCAAAGCCCGGTGAAGAGTCCTCCGGCACAAAGACATGGGAAGCCACCAGACACTCAAGCCACGAGCCTAGCTCCTCGGCATCAAAGCCCAGAGAAGAGTCCTCCGGCACAAAGACCTGGGAAGCCCCTAGGCACTCAAGCCGCGAGCCTAGCTCCTCGGCATCAAAGCCCGGAGAAGAGTCCTCCGGCACAAAGACTTGGGAAGCCCCTAGGCACTCAAGCCTCGAGCCTAGCTCCTCGACACCAAAGCCCGGAGAAGAGTCCTTCGACACAAAGACCTGGGAAGCCTACAGGCACTCAAGCTCAAGACTAGAGTGCAGATCTCCGGCCAAGGAAACCTTCGAGCCACGCCGCTTTCAGCCATAAACATCCCTGAGCATAGCTCGAAGATGCCAACCCAAGACCGGAGCTCAGATCTCCGACCAAGAGAATTCTAGAGCCACGAATCTCACAGCTATCACCATCTTCGAGCCCAGCTCCAAGACTACAACCTTCGAGCCACGCCGCTCTCACCCATCAATGTCCCCGAGCCCAGCTCCAGGACGCCAACCCAAGACCAAAGCTCAGATCTCCGGCCAATGGAATCCTCGAGCCACGAAGCTCTCAGCTATCTCCATCTTCGAGCCCAGCTCCATGATGACAACCTTTGAGCCACTCCGCTCTCAGCCATCAACGTCCTCGAGCCTAGCTCCAGGATGCCAACCCAAGACCGGAGCTCAGATCTCCAGCCAAGGGAATCATCGAGCCAAGAAGCTCTCAGCTATCACCATCTTCGAGTCCATCTCCAAGACGATAACCTTCGAGCCATGCAACTCTCAGCCATCAACATCCCCGAACCCAGCTCCAGGTTGCCAACCCAAGACCAGAGCTCAGATCTCCGGCCAAGGGAATCCTCGAGCCACAAAGCTCTCAACTATCACCATCTTCGATCCCAGCTCCAAGATGCCACCTCCTGAGCCACGTCCTCAGGCAATCAAGTTCTGAAGCCTAGCTATCCAACAAGCAGGCCGCGAGCCTAGCTCCTTGGCATCAAAGTCCAGAGAAGAGTCCTCCGGTACAAAGACCTGGGAACCCCCAAGCACTCAAGCCTCGAGCCTAGCTCCTCGGCACCAAAGCCCGGAGAAGAGTCCTCCGACATAAAGACCTGGGAAGCCCCAAGGCACTCAAGCTCAAGACTGGAGCTCAGATCTTCGGCCAAGGGAACCTTCGACCCACGCCGCTCCCGGCCATCAACATCCCGGAGCCCAGCTCAAGGACGCCAACCCAAGACCAGAGCTCAGATCTCCGGCCAAGGGAATCCTCGAGCCACGAAGCTCTCAGCTATCACCATCTTCGAGCAAAGCTCCAAGACTACAACCTTCGAGCCACGCCACTCTAAGCCATCAACGTCCCCGAGCCCAGCTCTAGGACACCAACCCAAGACCGGAGCTCGGATCTCCGGCCAAAGGAATCCTCGAGCCACGAAGCTCTCAGCATCACCATCTTCGAGCCCAGCTCCAAGACAACAACCTTCGTGCCACGCCGCTCTCAGCCATCAACATCCCCTAGCCCTTCTCCAGGATGCCAACCCAAGACTGGAGCTCAGATCTCAGGCCAAGGAAATCCTTGAGCCAAGAAGCTCTCAGCTATCACCATCTTCGAGCACAGCTCCAAGATGATAACATTTGAGCCACACAACTCTCAGCCATCAACATCCTCGAGCCCATCTCTAGGATGCCAACCCAAGACCGGAGCTCAGATCTCTAGCAAAGGGAATCCTCGAGCCACGAAGCTCTCAGCTATCACCATCTTCGAGCCCAGCTCCAAGACACCACCTCCTGAGCCACATCCTCAGGTAATCAAGTTCGGAAGCCCAGCTATCCAACAAGCAGGCCGCGAGCCTAGCTCCTCGGCATCAAAGCCCGAAGAAGAGTCCTCCGGTACAAAGACCTGGGAAGCCCCCAGGCACTCAAGCAGCGAACCTAGCTCCTTAGCATCAAAGCCCGCAGAAGAGTCCTCCGACACAAAGACTTGGGAAGCCCCCAAGAACTCAAGCTGCGAGCCTAGCTCCTCGGCATCAAAGCCCGGAGAAGAGTCCTCTGGCACAAAGACCTGGGAAGCCCCCAAGCACTCAAGCCTCGAGCCTAGCTCCTTGGCACCAAAGCCCGGAGAAGAGTCCTCTGGCACAACGTCCTGGGAAGCCCCCAGGCACTCAAGCCCAAGACCGGAGCGCAGATCTCCAGCCAAGGAACCTTCGAGCCACGCAACTCTCCAGTCATCAACATCCCCGAGCCTAGCTCTAGGATGCCAACCCAAGATCGGAGCTCAGATCTCCGGCCTAGGGAATCTTTGACCCATGAAGCTCTCAGCTATCACCATCTTCGATCCCAGCTCCAAGATGATAACCTTCGAGCCATGCCGCTCTCAACCATCAACATCCCCGAGCTTAGCTCCAGGATGCCAATCCAAGACCGGAGCTCAGATCTCCGACCAACGGAATCCTCGAGCCATGAAGCTCTCAGCTATCACCATCTTCAAGCCCATCTCCAAGACAACAACCTTCGAGCCACACCGCTCTCAGTCATCAATGTCCCCGTGCCCAGCTCCAGGATGCCAACCCAAGATTGGAGCTCAGATCTCCGGCGAAGGTAATCCTCGAGCCACGAAGCTCTCAGCTATCACCATCTTCGAGCCCAGCTCCAAGACGACAACCTTCGAGCCACGCCGCTATCAGCCATCAACGTCCCTAAGCCCAACTCCAGGATGCCAACCCAAGACCGGAGCTCAGATCTCCGGCCAAGGGAATCCTCGAGCCACGAAGCTCTTGATGGGAATTCTCCCAGGGTCACAAGGATCATGCACATGCAGAATTGACTTTCAAAATAAAATTTCATAGCATGATACCCTAACATGTATAACATGTATAGAAAATCTTAATTCCCAGGAACCCCTTGGGCAATTACAACTAATGAATTATAAAATATAGTCAATTAACATACCTAGATTGCTAAATCCAATCCTTTCCAAGAGGCTCACAAGTGCAAGCCCTCCAACGGTGGTCCACACGAGACTTGAACCAAGGAAGAATCCCTACGGAGGTTGCTTGCTTCAATAGAACTCTTAGGATAGCCTTTGGATCTTTGACCACTGTAGGACACCCTGTCCTACTGTATGGCTCTCTGGACACTCTCCTAAGGCACTCTTGGCTTTAGGACAACCCTCCCCTAGGACCCCTTAGGATTATGTCCTAAAACAAAGCCTTGTCCTAAAAGAAAAGACCTTGTCTTAACAAGACAAGTCTTGTCTTAAAAGGAGGGAGGGAGACAACAGAAAGAGGGACTCAAATAACTCTCAGGAAAATGGACTTCTGTTTCTGATGACCGAAAATTTCTTATCTCATTTCACCGTACCCCCTTTATATAGATTTAGATGGGGCATGAAAAGCATCCCGAGACTCCTTATCAGATATGACTCTTCATGTCTGATAAGGCTCTTCATGCTTCAAGAGTCTTATTTGATGTTCTTTCCCTTTCCAAAGCATTTCCCCATATGCCATATGGAAAATACCGGTTATGAAGAATGGAAGGAGGCATCCTTTCAATCTTGAAGAGCGTGGAATAGGCAGTGTCCTAAGGGCATAAGGACTCTATCTCAGAATAGTGCGCGAGTAGATGAAAAGAAGTGACTCTTCATCTATGCGCCAATATTTCTTTCTGCTTTCACGCCGCCCCTTCCACTTCTTTGACCGGTCAATCCTCTCCAAGAAGTGCGGGGATAAAGTGAAGAGGCACCACTTTGATGAACCTCCCAGAGTTTCATCTGTAGAAGGACTAAGAATCCTTCTGCGCATGCCATACTTCTCCCGGGTGCGGCAAAAGGGTGCCACTTTTTTTTCCCACTTCTCTCTCCACCCAAAGCAGCATATATTGATCAGTGAAATATATGCAAGATGGGTATCATTGTAAAGAGCATTAAATAAGCTTTCTAACCATATAATTTATTTTAAAATTAGAGATCTGTAGCTCCTTCTGTGCCTTTTTGAAGTTAAGGTGTCATTTAGGTACCAAGAGTGGTGCGGGCACCAGACTCAGAAGAAGACTTCAAGGCTCCATCTGGATCTCTGATTGACCTTGCCCGAAGAATTATGATTTTCTGGTTTTGTAATAAGGGTTGACTTGGTCAACTCAAATTTAGTTGAGTCTGTATTTCCCTGCAATTTAAATTTTGTTGAGTCATGTTGACTCAGTACAAGACCTAGTTGTGGTCTAGGTCTTCTCCAGGGTGCCACTTTTTCTCCCAAGACCAAGTAAGTGGGCGCCACACTCCCAGCCACACTCCCAGCCACACGCTTGAGTCCAGGGGGCGCCACATCTCCATCCAGTATGCTTTGGTCCCCACACCACAAGATAGCAGGTCCCTTCTCTCATGCGCCACTTAAGGAGAAAATAATCTGGGATCCACAATTCAAGGGGGCGGCCAAAACATTTCCATAAGAGCCAAGCTATGTAAAAAAAGAAGCATTTCTTGGGGAGCACTTCAAGGGGCGCCCAATCCATGCCTAAAAAGCCCAAAGCAAAGATGGGAAGAACCATGACTTAGGGAGAAAGAAAAGGAGGTATCCAAAAGAGTTGAGCCATGGAAGGAAAGAAATTTTCTCTTGAAAAGCAAGGCTAGGAGGTGCCACCTACTTACTTTTTGAAGCCACCAATCAACATTTTTGGAACCTCTTGGCTGGCCATATATGTGGGAATTGATTCTACAAACCTAATTTGAAGATCCATCCTATTAGTCCAACATGGGAAGATGTAAAACCCTGCTCTATTGTAAAGTCCTATAAATTAAACCCCTCTTGTAAGTTTTAAAGATAACAGATGAATGAAACTAATTTTTTTGTGAGAAAACTTTGTGTTTTCTCTCTTCCGCACTTGCATCCAGGTTTTGAGCTCCGTGAGGGAGTAAATCCGGGTTCCCCAGGAACCTTGAGGAGGTGTGAGATCTCCAAAACCCAAACCCTAGGTTAGCCACTTCTACTTTATCACCCTAGCCGCCCATCATCCACTTCAATCCACCAAACCCTAGCCTATCCCACCTCCCACGGCCTCTCTCTCCAAGTCCAGGCTGACCACCAGCATCCAGCTCCAGTCCGGATACTTCAGATCCAAAGCTCTTTCCAGAGAGAGTCGAATCAGCCTTCAAGAGAATCTGGATCTCAGCGACATCAGCCTTCAAGTTCTTCGAACTGGTAAATCCTTCCCTGAGTCTCTGAATCCATCACTTGTTTTTCTTCTTCCCAGATCTTGAGTTCAGGAGAAGCCGACCCAACCACGAGGCTAGTATTGGAGGATCCATTGCGAAGATAGTCGAATCCGAGGATCCAACAATCTGCTCGAGAGAGTTCTTCCACCCAAATTCTGTGAAGATCACTGTGTGGTTGGTAAACCATCTCTTCTCTTTATTTCTGTCCTGTTGAAAGTTCAGAGCGAAACCCTAGGTCTGGGAGTTTCTCAACCCCCAGCGATCCGTTACTTCTGAACTACTCTGATAACTTAGCTTCTTCTAAATTGTGCTTTCAATCCTTACCTAGTTTCCATCAACTTAGTTTAACTTTACTTTAAGTCGAAGCCAATTTCTGAAATAAAAAAAAAAGAAAAAAAGAATTAATCTTAATTTTACTTTCGCATACGCTTCTTTGTTCTTTGTTCTGCATCATTTTTGGTATCAGAGCTTTTGTACTGCATCAATTTTGGTATCAGAGCACAGTTTAGGGTTTATGTTTTGCTTGCTTGTTTTAAGTCTCTCTCCTTTTACTTTGTCTGCTCAAAGTAGACTCCCCAGGACGTCCGGTCCTAAGAATGAAGCGAGGTGCAAACCTCCTCTTCCCATTCCACGGGGTGTTCCTAGGGCGTGTAGGGATCCGTTGGGTTACAACTTCGTAGCAGAAATTATAAACGGGGAAGTACTTTATTTTCAATCTGTAACTACCCTGTTTCAGGAATTGTTTCTCACTAAAGGTAACTTTGAATTGCATGAATTTTATTTTGCTGGAACCAGTATAATTGAAGCTATTTTACATAATTTTCCTGTGATTTATTGGTTTTCGTAAAATTTTTGAGAGTTAATTTACTGCAACTCTATTTTTTGTGTTTCTGTAATTCAATTAATTTTGAGTGATCATCTCTTAATTCACCTTAAGGGCATTTGAGCATCTAAGATAAGGGAAGGAGTTGATAACCTCTCCTTAGCCCAAAACCACCACCCACTCATTCGAACCTAAGCCTTTAATCTTAAAATTAATTAGACCTAATTTGCCCTGGTGGGCTAGGGACATCAACAAGTCGGGTCAAGGCTAGTGTTGAGTCAGTTTGTCTAGTTACTCTGTGTGTGCTTTGTACTCAGTGTCTAGAACAGTGGATCAGGGATTCTATCCCGAAGGACTTGTGTACTGGTCCGCCTACCTGGCCAATGACTGATTGGTGTCTAGGATTGGCATTTAGGGACCTATCACTCCCCTTACACCTGCTTGGCTGAGTCCAGAGTTACTACAGGCTAGCTTGCCACTCTGATTGGGCATCTGGTTTGGACTCTAGGTCTAGTGAGCCAGTAGTCGCTTTAGTCTAGTCACATTCTGTGTGTTTGCTTGCATCATCATGTATACCCGGAATGGAGTACCCTACCAACCTGGTCAAACCCAACCTGATTTAGAGGCCATGGTTAGAGCTCTTACTGAAAGTATGAACAAATTGAGCCAGGATATGACTGCTACTGTTACCCAGTGTAAAGAACAAGTCCATGAGAATTTTACCCAGCTTAGGGATTGAGTCCAAGTACTTGAGAAACGTAGACATCAAAATTGGACCCCTGATCCAAAATTTAATAGGCCCCAACCTCATCCATGCCAGGAGCCTAGGAGGACCTTATACCGTGATCCCGAGCATAACCTTAGGAAGCCTAACCATGATATCTATAGTGTGGATCATGTCTATGAGAGGTCCTTACAATATTCTAGACTAGTCACTCAACAACCCAAGTCTTCTAGATCAAACCATTTAGATCCATACCCATGCCCAAGTAAGGTCTCTACTAGCTTGAAACCCAGTGTGACCCAGGTTCCTATATCGCAAGAATGTTTGTTTTGTGAAGAAAGAGGCCATAAATCTAGTCAGTGCCCATGCATAGGACTGGCTTGTGCACCGCTAAGTGGTAAGAATCCTAAGGATGACATTAATGAGGGAGAACCCAAGCCTACCAATGAGGAAGAAAGGTTAGGTATGACAAGCCTAGAATCAGTTGACCCGATTACCACTAACCCGAAACCCATTGAAGATGGCATCGAGGAAGTATATGATGCTGGCTTGAGTATAGTTGATGAATATGAGGGGGAAGAACTTGAAGAATGTGACATCGATACTATTGGTTCCTTACCTGAGGAGACCTTGGAGAGCAACCAAGTGGTAGGACCTAGTTCAGAAATTCAAGAGATTTGTGAGAATCAGGTTCCTTTAGTCAAATACCCCCAGGAAGAACTCATAGTGTTAGCCCGAGCTATCAGTTCGTACCCTCTAATGACAATCATTCCCCAAGTACCAATTGAAGATCTTTGCACTGAACTGTTTAAGTTTGCCCACCCTATGGTAGATCCTCTACTTAGGATGACTGAATCAAGCCTCTTACAATTGGACATTGTCCCATGCCCAGCCACTAAGGTCTCTCCCGTAATTTCAGTTGAACATCCTTGTCTTGAGCGGATTGATTCACCCAGTCCTGTAGAAGTCCTCCTTATGGCCCCAGACCCCTTCCTTCGCATGACTGACCTACCCTTCTATAGAGTATACCTTTCCGCACCCATAGGTCAAATTTCAAGTCTTGAGGTCATCATCCATAGGCCCTCCCATGAATCATTCTCTAATCTAGTTCTTGAGAAAGTGGATCATTATTTGCTTAGAGAACAAACCTTAACTATTGCAATCACATGTCCTAGGCTACTTCCTAAACCATCTCTTGATCCATTCCTGGGAGTAGTAAACTTTTCCTTTCGTAAGGATGACCAGTTGACACTCGTAGATCACCATTCAAACCTTCAGGTCACCACCTTTAGTCAACAGGTAATTCGAGACTCCACCTCATATCTCCTCCCTTTCTCTAGGACTTCCAATGCTTCTTACACCATCCAAGTATACTTTGTCGAAGCCTTTAGAGTGAACCACGTGTCAGAACCTATTTGGTTTGCCACCTACTTCTGGAAGACCTTATGGCACCTACTAGGCATCCATAATAAGTTTTCATGCTCTGCATGCCCTCCTCCGACCCAAGGTCAAACCTAGAGAGCCTTAGTTTGTTAGGTTTAGACCTAGGGTTCCTTTGGAATAAAGTCCATTCTTTAGGAATGTTTCGTCAGTCTAGTTTAGTTTTTCTTGACCCTTTACTAGGCTTTGGCTCAGATTTTGGTTTGATTGAGAGCACCAGGAATTGGGATTTGTATTTTGTCCAGGGCTGAAATTGCATTCAATGTTTCGATCAATAGGTCTTTAGGCTAGAGTCCCTTTGAAATTGTTCATGGATACAAGCCTCACACCACTTGATCTGATGTCACTATTAGCCCACACACACATGTCTCTTGATGCACTTGCATAGCATGAAAAGAACTTGCATAAAGAAATTCATGCCAAAATAACTTTAAGTAATGAAACTTATAAGAAGTTGGCTGATTCTCAAAGGCGAGTCAAAACTTTTGTTGAGAGGGACTATGTAATGATTAGGTTAAGGCCTGAGCGGTTTCCTCCTGGAACCGTTAGAAAGTTACATGCTAGAGGAGCTGGACCATTTAGAGTAGTGAAGAGAGTAGGATCCAATGCTTATGTGCTCGAGTTGCCTCCAGAACTAGGCAATAGCTCTACTTTCAACATTACAGACTTAGTAGAGTATAGGGAGCCAGCTGTGATTCCTAGTAAGCCTTTGAAACCTAATCCTGTTATTGAGAGTGATCCTGACCCTGTGTGTCCACCAACAAACTGGCCTGCGAGGAAAGAGCAGATTGAAAAGATCTAGGATGATCCGGTTATCTATACTCGTAATCGAGGATACCAAAGATACCTGGTCCGCTGGCAAGGAAGGCCAGATTCTGATAACTCTTGGATCTCCCGAGAAGAATTACAAGAATTGGACCCAGACCTCTTGGAGAGATACCAGAGCCAGCTTGATCCATACTCGACAGGGTCAAGTTCCTCCCAACCCGGGAGAATTGGTGCGGGCACCAGACTCAGAAGAAGACTTCAGGGCTCCATCTGGATCTCTGAATGACCTTGCCCGAAGAATTATGATTTTCTGGTTTTGTAATAAGGATTGACTTGGTCAACTCAAATTTAGTTGAGTCTGTATTTCCCTGCAATTTAAATTTTGTTGAGTCATGTTGACTCAGTACAAGGCCTAGTTGTGGTCTAGGTCTTCTCCAGGGTGCCACTTTTTCTCCCAAGACCAAGCAAGTGGGCGCCACACTCCCAGCCACACGCCTGAGTCCAGGGGGCGCCACATCTCCATCCAGTATGCTTTGGTCCCCACACCACAAGATAGCAGGTCCCTTCTCTCATGCGCCACTTAAGGAGAAAATAATCTGGGATCCACAATTCAAGGGGCCGGCCAAAACATTTCCATAAGAGCCAAGCTATGTAAAAAAAGAAGCATTTTTTGGGGAGCCCTTCAAGGGGTGCCCAATCCATGCCTAAAAATCCCAAAGCAAAGATGGGAAGAACCATGACTTAGGGAGAAAGAAAAGGAGGTATCCAAAAGAGTAGAGCCATGGAAGGAAAAAAATTCTCTTGAAAAGCAAGGCTAGGAGGCGCCACCTACTTACCTTTTGAAGCCACCAATCAACATTTTTGGAACCTCTTGACCGGCCATATGTGTGGGAATTGATTCTACAAACCTAATTTGAAGATCCATCCTATTAGTCCCACATAGAAAGATGTAAAACCCTGCTCTATTGTAAAGTCCTATAAATTAAACCCCTCTTGTAAGTTTTAAAGATAACAGATGAATGAAACCAAATTTTTTTGTGAGAAAACTTTGTGTTTTCTCTCTTCCGCACTTGCATCCTATTGTTGAGCTCCGTGAGGGAGTAAATCCGGGTTCCCCAGGAACCTTGAGGATGTTTGAGATCTCCAAAGCCCAAACCCTTGGTTAGCCACTTCTACTCTATCACCCTAGCCGCCCACCATCCACTTCAATCCACCAAACCCTAGCCTATCCCACCTCCCACGGCCTCTCTCTCCAAGTCCAGGCTGACCACCAGCATCCAACTCCAGTCCGGATACTTCATATCCAAAGCTCTTTCCAGAGGGAGTCGAATCAGCCTTCAAGAGAATCTGGATCTCAGCGACATCAGCCTTCAAGTTCTTCGAACTGGTAAATCCTTTCCTGAGTCTCTGAATCCATCACTTGTTTTTCTTCTTCCCAGATCTTGAGTTCAGGAGAAGCCAACCCAGCCACGAGGCTAGTATTGGAGGATCCATTGCGAAGATAGTCGAATCCGAGGATCCAACAATCTGCTCGAGAGAGTTCTTCCACCCAAATTCTATGAAGATCACTGTCTGGTTGGTAAACCATCTCTTCTCTTTTTTTCTGTCCTGTTGAAAGTTCAGAGCAAAACCCTAGGTCTGGGAGTTTCTCAACCCCCAGCGATCCGTTACTTCTGAACTACTCTGATAACTTATCTTCTTCTATATTGTTCTTTCAATCCTTACCTAGTTTCCATCAACTTAGTTTAACTTTACTTTGAGTCGAAGCCAATTTCTGAAATAAAAAAAAAAAGAATTAATCTTAATTTTACTTTCGCATACGCTTCTTTGTTCTTTGTTCTGCATCAAAGAGTCCCATGTCATTGGGACTCTTCATATATGGTGCCTAACATGCCCAAAAATCCAAATAAAAATCAGATCAAGCTCTGATTTGGCTAGCCCCACTTAGGACTCAACTTAATTTAGGTTTTTCATAATTAGGTTAGCCCAATTAGCAAGCAACCGAATCCAATCCAATTGGGTTAGGAATTAGGTTAGCGTACATATGCTAGTATGTAATCCAGCTAACCAATTAGGATCCTATGACCTTATTTAAATCATGAATGACTTTCTTGGCCAAGTCTCTATTATGTGTGACCCATTGGGTTCCACATCTAGCCAGCAGTAGGTTTAGGTTTGAGCCGATTCGATCCGATCAAACCCGATTGACCCAATTAGGTTAAATTGGCTCACCTAATTGTCCAATTCGAATCACACATCGAATTAACTCATGAAACCAAATCAATTGATTCATGAAAACCTACAAGACAAGATTGACTTCTAGCAACATGTCATGCCTACCCGAAAGATGAGGAATTTGGTGAAAAATACCAAAATAACCTTCAGTAAAAAATTACTGTGCAATTCAATCTTTCGATCTCCTATTATCCCAATTAAATGATAGGTATGGATATATGTCAATCCCTGATACTTAATCATATCGAATCTTAGCTCGATCATGAAGACTCAGTTGATGACTGATTAGATTCCACTAATCTCATCCTGCTTTGATCAAAGGCTCCTTGAGTCTCTCATCGAAGAGATTGCATGGGATAACAATTCCTCTTACTAGGAATGACCGATTCCTTGTTGGTCCACTCACATCCTTCGTACACCTTCCACCATACCCAGAACACCCCGTACATGTCGCAATGCCATGAATGAGTATGAACCAAAGTATGGCTTAGTGTGCACAAGGAACCATGGTGACCTCAGGTCTAAAGATCACATGCACAACTTCTACTCTGGGATCTATCTTTTGACAAGTAGTAAGACTTCCATAAGATAGTCCCGGTGCGGATCAGTTCTAGTGTACTCATACTCTGATGAGCACCCTTATCCTTGTATTAGTGTCTCTACGCAAGTGGTTGTGAGATCAACCACCCTCATCAACTGAGCATACATAGGATAAGCTAGTCTTTCCGGATTCATCGATCCCCGAATCGATGGTCCAACGACTAGGAACATTCTAGATTAAGGTTTATAGGAATTAGGTCTCACTGTTATTTCATCATAACCCTAATTCCATTGCCCTATTCTATGGGGTTCATCATAATCATCAGAAATATGATACAGCAGTATATGATGAATCACATACCTTTATTAATATGAAAATATGTCATAAATGAGTTGGAAGTTTACAAAAAGGCTCTCATAATGATTGGCTCTTAGGGCACTTTTCTATCAAACTCTCACTTGCACTAAAGTCAATCACCCTAGTATTTTATGCCTATACAATCTAAGTGATGATCTAACTGCTGCTTGGCTAATGCTTTAGTGAATGGGTCTGCTATATTATTCTTTGTGTCAACTTATTCCATGACAACATCTTGTCCTTGAATAAGGCGGAAGCATCTTAGAATGTCCTTGGGCTTATTATGAGACCTTGGTTCCTTAACTTGCACAACAACTCTAGTATTTTCACAATGAAGTGACACTAGTTGTTCTATAGTAGGAACCATGCCCAATCCCATAATGAATTTCTTCATTCACACAGCTTCCCTTATGGCTTCACTTGTAGCTATGTACTCTGCCTCAGTGACTGAGTCAGCTACTGTTAGCTGCTTTATAGTTTTCAACTCACTGCACCACCATTCAGGATGAAGACATATCCTAATGTGGATTTGCTATCATCTGGATCTGATTGAAAACTAGAATATGTATAACCTTCTAGTTTCAATTCAGATCCTCCATATACTAGAAAAATATCTTTAGTCCTTCTCAGGGACTTAAGAATATTTTACACAGCTCTCCAATGATCCTCTCCTGGATTTGCCTGAAAACTGCTCACTATGCTCAGGCATAAGCGACATCAGGCCCGGTACATAACATGGCATACATTATCGATCCTATAGCCGAAGCATAAGGAATCATAGCCATCCTCTCTCTTTCTTCTGATGTCTTAGGAGACATTTTCTTAGAGAGTTGTATGCCTTGACTCATTGGCAAGTAACCTTTCTTAATTCCATCCATGTTGAATCTCTTCAACACCAAGTCAATGTACCTAGATTGGGATAAGCCCAGCATCCTCTTGGATCTATCTCTATAAATCCTTATACCCAGTATATAGGATGCTTCTCCCAAATCCTTCATGGAAAACATTCATGATAGCCAAGTTTTAACCAACTACAACATGGGGATATCATTCCCAATGATCAATATATCGTCCACATACAAATCCAAGAAAACAGGTGCACTCCCACTTGTCTTCTTATACACACATGGTTCATCCACAATTTTGACAAAACCAAATGCTTTGATTGTTTCATCAAAATGGATGTTCCAACTCCTCGATGCTTGCTTTAGTCCATAAATGGACTTCTTTAATTTGCATACCTGATTTGGTCTCCCACTTGAGACAAAACCCTCTGGCTATGACATTTAGACTTCTTACTCAAGGTTTCCATTGAGGAAAGCAGTCTTTACATCCATTTTCCAGATCTCATAGTCATAGTATGCTGCTATGGCAAGCAGTATCCGAATGGACTTGAGCATAGCTACTGGAGAAAAGGTTTCATCATAGTCTACACCATGTGATGGGGGACTAATATGCATGCAGTTTTTTTTGTATGTTTTATATGTGGGGTTAAGTGATTAATTCCCGAATTTCAGATTAAAATAAGTTGTAGGAAATTTTATATGAATTTTAGAAGATCAGCATGCAGATTAGGACCTAGAAAAGTAGAAAAGAAGGATCGCCGGGGCTGAGAAGCCTCGGTTAGGGCAAGTTCTCCTACAATAAAACTACTGGAGGTAGAGGGGGTGTACCTGACAACGTCTATGAAGATCGCAGCAAAGGGTTTCTCGTTCCTCGATGGATGCAGCCTGGAAAACCGAGCCAAAGACCCGCGGATACCCAGCTTTCTGCTCGGTGATCCGATTGAGGCTTGGCTGAAGTCATTGGATTCGTAGGAACTCAGAGACCTGTAAACGACCAGTTAGGGGTTAGAAAACTCACAAAGGAACAAAAAAACAAAGAAAAAACAGCAAGGGAAGGCTTTTTTTGGAGTGGGCGTCCAGGGATTTGAGATGCTTGTTGGCAGCAGGAAGATGATTGCAGCACTGGGAAGAAAAACTCTCACCAACCCCATTATGCACACAGCAGGGTATCACACAACTCAATAAAAGAACTCAAGGTTTTCATTCATCAAAATTCTCCCTTCATACAAGAGGCTAGGGTCCCTTAAATAGACCCTTAACCTTGGGCTCCAAGTAAGGGCACATTAGTCTTTACATGAGAATCCTTTTCCCTCTCAAACCCTAGCTAGAAAATAAAGAAACATTAGGTAGAAAAAATCCTTAAAATTTCTCTTGACTTGGCCAACACTCCAAGGACACCTAGGGGGCGTGTTGTGCTTCTAAGAGCAGCAAGGGGCCAGCCCAAAGGGGCCCGGGTGCATAGGTTTGGGCCTCTGGAAGCTGGGGTGGCCTGGTAGCCAGGTAGCAGAAATATTCCCTGGTATCTTGCTTCTTCGGGGCTTGGGCTTGGTGCCTGGGCTTGATTTCTTTGGGCTAGGATGCAGATGGACCTCTAAAATCATGGATGCCTTGGTCTATGAATATATTTTGGCATCTGAAAGGAATCTGGGCATCTGAAGGGCATCTGCAAGGAATCAGGGTTTCTGATTTTCCTCCCGGGGTCTTCAAATCATCAAGCTGGGTTGGACTTAGGCTAAACTTCCATGATGCAGAACAAAGAACAAAGAAGCGTATGCGGAAGTAAATTAAAGATTAATTCTTCTTTTTTTTTTATTTCAGAAATTGGCTTTAACTCAAAGTAAAGCTAAACTAAGTTGAAGGAAACTAGGCAATGATTGAAAGCACAATTTAGAAGAACTAGGTTATCAGAGTAGTTCAGAAGTAACGGATCGCTGGGGGTTAAGAAACTCCCAGACCTAGGGTTTCGCTCTGAACTTTCAACAGGACAGAAATAAAGAGAAGAGATGGTTTACTAACCAGACAGTGATCTTCACAGAATTTGGGTGGAAGAACTCTCTCGAGCAGATTATTGGATCCTCGGATTCGGCTATCTTTGCAATGGATCCTCCAATACTGGTCTCGTGGCTGGGTCGGCTTCTCCTGAACTCAAGATCTGGGAAGAAGAAAAACAAGTGATGGATTCAGAGATTCAAGGAAGGATTTACCAGGTCGAAGAACTTGAAGGCTGATGTCGCTGAGATCCGGATTCTCTTGAAGGCTGATTCGACTCCCTCTGGAAAGAGCTTTGGATCTGAAGTATCCAGACTGGAGCTGGATGCTGGTGGTCGGCCTGGACTTGGAGAGAGAGGCCGTGGGAGGTGGAATAGGCTAGGGTTTGGTGGATTGAAGTGGATGGTGGGCGGCTAGGGTTTTGGAGTAGAAGTGGCTAACCTAGGGTTTGGGTTTTGGAGATCTCACACCTCCTCAAGGTTCCTGGGGAACCCGGATTTACTCCCTCACAGAGCTCAACACCTGGATGCAAGTGCGGAAGAGAGAAAACACAAAGTTTGCTCACAAAAAATTTGGTTTCATTCATCTGATTTTTTTCAAACTTACATGGGGGTTTAATTTATAGGCCATTACAAGAGAGTAGGGTTTTACATCTTCCCATGTGGGACTAAAGGAGGGGATCTTCAAATTAGGATATCAATCCCTACTCATATGGCCGGCCAATTAATTCCAAAGTTGATTGAAGCTTCAAAAAGGAAAGTGGGTGGCGCCTCCTTGTCTTGACCTCCAAGAAAATATTTTTTTCCTTCTATGCTTGGCCTTATCTGGAAGTGTTTGGGCGCCTCTTAACCTTGCCCTCTAAGAGAAAATTTGTTGCCTTTTATATCTGGCTTTAGTTGGAATGATTAGGGCACCTCCTAACCTTGCTTTTCAAGAGAAATCTCCTTCCTTCCATGGCTCAACCCTTTTTGGATACCTCCTTTTCCTTCTCCTCAAGTTATGGCTCTTTCTAACTTTGTTTTGAATATTTCTAGCAGGTAATGGGCGCCTCCTTGAAGTTCTCTCCAAGAGAATTTCTTCCCTTTCATAGTTTGGTTCTTTCGGGAAAGTCTTGAGCCGCCCCCTTGATTTGTGGACCCCTGGTGGATTTCTCCTCAATTGGCGCATGAGAGAAGGGAGCTGCTATCTGTGGTGTGGGGACCAAAGGCTGCTGGATGGAGATGTGGCGCCCCCTGGACTCAGGCGTATGGCTGGGAGTGTGGCTGGGAGTGTGGCGCCCACTTGCTTGGCCTTGGGAGAAAATGTAACACCCCAGGTTGAAGCCCTAGTCCACTACTGAGTCAACATGACTCAACAAAATAAAATGCAGGTAATATAGACTCAAGCTAAAATTGAGTTGATCCAGTCAACCCTTATTACAAGCCAAAAAAAAACCCTAATTCTTCGAGCAAGGTTAATCAGAGATCCAGATGGAGCTCTGAAGTCTTCTTCTGAGTCTGGTGCCCGCACCATTCCATGTCTTCAATCTGGTTGGACTTGGTCTTTACTTGTATGATATGGTCTTGAGTCTTCAGTATACTTGGATAGGACTCAAAAAAAATAAAATTAGCTCAACATGAGCTGACCAGCATTGGACTGAACTAGCTCAACATGAGCTGACTAGTACAGAACTGAAATAACAACTCAAATAACTCAAATAACAACTAAAATGGACTCAGATGAGCTAAGCCCTTATTACAGATGGACTCATAAATTATTGATCAATTTACAGAGGGTTGAAAAGCCTCTGTCTTATTCTGGTGCCTCAGGTATCCCCACCAATTCTCCCGGGGTAGGAGGAACTCGACCCTGTTGAGTGAAGGTCAGACTGGATCACATATCTCTCGAGAAGGTCTGGGTTGAGGCGTTGCAAGTCCTCTCAAGAAATCCATGAATCGTCCGACTCTAGCCGACCTTACCATCGGACCAGGAAGCGTTGATAGTCATGGCCCTGGGTCGTGATGGCTTGATCGTCCAGGATATGCTCGATCCATTCTCCTCTCTCAGGCCAAATTTGTTTGTGGACACTCTAGGTTAGGGTCACTCACAATGAAAAGGAATAGGTCCAAAGGCCTCACTAGGTATCGCTGCTGGTTCCCTATACTCAACCAGGTCTGTAATATTGAAGGTAGAACTAATGCCCAAATCTGAAGGCAATTCTAACACCTAGGCATTTGATCCAACCTTCTCTATCACTTTAAAAGGTCCGGCTCTGCGAGCATGAAGCTTCTTTTAGGCCTAAGCCTAACCAAGATAGAATCCATTACATCAAATTCTTTAATCCATCTTTGGAAATTAGCCAGTTGTTTCAAAATTAGTGCAGGTGGTGAACATGCTGGGCACATGCAGACTCCTAACAAGATGATGCAAAGGACTCATACTGACACCTAAAGACTCGACTATGCATTCCTATCGAAGGAAGTTTTATTGAACTCTTTGGATCTAAACCTAGTAGATGATAGGTTCTCTAGGTTTGATCCTAGCTTGACATGCACATGAAAATTTACAGTGAACTCCTAGCAAATTCCAAAGAGTATGCCAGAAGTAAGATGCAAACCTAACATGTGTGATGAATGCATGCAGTATGCTAATCTCAATTAAATGCAATCTAATAATCCTAGAAATGCTAGAGGTGTTAGGCAAGGGCAGAAAATAGGAAGTGGGTTCAGAATTAGTTTGGTAGGATAGGAAAAAAGGTTCAAAGTTAGTTGGATAAAGTTCGATATAAGAAGGCATGTTAGGGACTAATCCTAGACTAATGAGGCTAACCTTACGAGGTTGCGGTATAGCTATGGGGTTTGCATAATGGAAGGATGGGTTACTAATCTCAAGGAAGAGATCCTTAATGGGAACTATAGAAGGAGGCTCATCCTGAGGGTACTGATTCAAAGAGATCAAGTCCTTAATAAATTCTTCAGGTTCTTGTATTTTAAGACTAGACTCTATAATTTGGCTCTCCTCTATGGTTTCCTCAGGTAAGGCTCTAGCAGCAGTACCTAGGTTCTCTTCCTCTATTTGTTCTTCCACTATAGCTTTAGGTTGGATGTGGTCAAGGTCAACTACCTCTAGGTTGGCTTCTACCTGGGTATCTATTGGGTCAGCTAATTCTAGGTCATCTAAAGGTGTCTCCTCTTCTCCCTCATACTCATCCACTAAGTTTGCATTAGCTTCATACACTTCTGCGTTAATGTAAGCCTTGTCAATCTCAGGAATGGTTGGAGAAGGTCGGCTAGGGGAAAATTGGCTAGGTCCTGGTTTCTGATTATGGACACTAATCCTAGTAGGTTCAGGTTGCCTAAGGGGTAGTGGCTCACTACTGGGCTCATATTTAGGGGTGCTAATCCTATGGGGTTCAAGTTGACTAAGGGAAACCTGACTAGTACTAGATTGATATCTAGGGGTTATGGGCTCCCTAGACTCATAGGATAAGGGTGCAGATCTATGGGTCACGGGATTATAAGATCTGGGGTCATAGGATTTGGGTTCAGCTCTGTGGGTCTTGGGTCTACTAGACTCATGGGATATGGGTTCGTAGATTCTAGAGTCAGAGGATTTGAAGTCATAAGATCTATAGGTTGTGGTTATACTAGGCTTATAGGATGTGGGTAAATAGGATCTAGAGTTATAGGATCTAGGTTCAGTATCATAGTATGGGTCAGGCTGAGTGGCTCTCCTTGGTTCAACCTCACGATATGGTTCAGGGTTTGGGGTCCTCCTAGGTTCAGGATTATAGTATGGGTCAGGCTGAGGGGCTCTCCTAGGTTCAAACTCTCAGTATGGATCAGGGTTTGGGGTCCTCCTAGGTTGAGGATTGTAGTACGGGTCAGGATAAGGGGCTCTCCTAGGTTCGACCTCATGGTATAGATTAGGGTTTGGGATCCTCCTAGGTTGAGGATTGTAGTACGGGTCAGGATAAGGGGCTCTCCTAGGTTTGACCTCATGGTATAGATCAGGGTTTGGGGTCCTCCTGGGCTCAGTATTATAGTATGGGTCATGACGATGGGCTCTCCTAGGTTCAACCTCTCAGTAGGGATCAGGGTTTGGGGTCCTCCTAGGTTGAGGATTGTAGTACGGGTCAGGATGAGGGGCTCTCCTAGGTTCAAACTCATGGTATAGATCAGGATTTAGGGTCCTCCTAGGTTGAGGGGACTCAGGATCTGGATCAGACTATGACCCATGGGTTCTTTGTATGGTCCCTACACGGCCTTCTAATTGGTCAAACCTGTTGGCAAGATGGTCAATTCTATTATTGGTTTGGGTACTAGACTGAGTTAACTGGGCCATGGATTGGGTTAGTTGCTCAGTGAGTGCTTTTATTTGGGCTTGCAAGTTTTTCATGGGTTCAGACATTTATGAAGGAGGTGGGTGATGTGAAACCCTAATCTAGTGCTCATGCAAGACTCGATCAGACCGACTATAGCTGACTAGACCTAGAGTCCAAACTAGATGCTCAATCAGGGTGGCAAACTAGCCTATAGTAATCCTGTACTCAGCCAGGCAAGTGTAAGGAGAGTGTTAGGTCCCTGATTGCCAATCCTAGACACCAATCAGAGATTGGCCAGGTAGGTGGACCAGCACACAAGCCCTTCGGGATTGAATCCCTAAACCACCATTCTAGACACTGAGCACAAGGCACACACAGGTTAACTTGACACAGTGATCTAACACTAGCCCGTACCTGACCAGTTGGTGTCCCTAGCCCACTAGGGCAAATTAAGTCTAGTTAATTTTAGGTTAAGGCTTGGGATCGAATGCAAGGGATGTGGTTTTGTGCTAAGGAGAGGTGATCAAATCCTCCCCCCATCTGATATGCAAGAGTGCCCCTAAAAGTAAATTATGCAATGATGGCAGGCAGATGAGGATGCAAATTAGGGTTTAGATGTTTTTTTAGTATTTTTAGAGAATATGTATTTTTTTTTTGTATTTAATTAAATAGAAGAAAACTTTTAAATCATGGCCTAATATGCTGTAAATATACTAAAATTAAAAGATATGCAAAAGATTCTAAACAAAACCCTAAAACTTCCAAACTTGTCTTGCTGAAAAAATAGAGCCAAAGATTTGCAGGCTGTATTTTGGCTTGCAGAAAATTCACAGTCCATAATAAATTTTGAAAAAATTCTTAGAATTACAGTGAATTATGATGAATCCAAAAAATAAATTTCAGAATTTTTGGATCTTTTAACAAGGAGAAATAATTAAAATAACAGAGTATATACAGACTAAGAAATTGTAGAAAACAAGCCCTAATCTAAGCTCTGATACCAAATGATGGGGGACTAATATGCATGCAGTTTTTTTTGTATGCTTTATATGTGGGGTTAAGTGATTAATTCCCAAATTTCAGATTAAAATAAGTTGTAGGAAATTTTATATGAATTTTAGAAGATCAGCATGCAAATTAGGACCTAGAAAAGTAGAAAAGAAGGATCGCCGGGGCTGAGAAGCCTCGGTTAGGGCAAGTTCTCCTACAATAAAACTACTGGAGGTAGAGGGGGTGTACTTGACAATGTCTGCGAAGATTGCAGTAAAGGGTCTCTCATTCCTCGATGGATGCGGCCTGGAAAATCGAGCCAAAGATCCGCGGATACCCGGCTTTCTGCTCGGTGATCCGATTGATGCTTGGCTGGAGTCGTTGGATTCGTAGGAACTCGGGGACCTGTAAACGACCTGTCAGGGGTTAGAAAACTCACAAAGGAATAAGAAAATAAAGGAAAAATAGCAAGGGAAGGCTGCTTTTGGAGTGGGCATCCAGGGATCTGAGATGCTTGTTGGCAGCAGGAAGATGATTGCAGCACTGGGAAGAAAAACTCTTACAAACCTCTTTATGCACACAGCAGGGTATCACACAACTCAATAGAAGAACTCAAGGTTTTCATTCATCAAAATTCTGCCTTCATACAAGAGGCTAGGGTCCCTTAAATAGACCCTTAACCTTGGGCTCCATGTAAAGGCACATTAGTATTTACATGAGAATCATTTTCTCTCTCAAACCCTAGCTAGAAAATAAGGAAACATTAGGTAGAAAAAATCCCTAAAATTTCTCTTGACTTGGCCAACACTCCAAGGACACCTAGGAGGGCGTGTTGGGCTTCTAAGAGCTGCAAGGGGCCGGCCCAAAGGGGCCCGGGTGCATGGGTTTGGGCCTCTGGAAGCTGGGGTGGCTTGGTAGCCAGGTAGCCGGAATATTCCCTGGTATCTTGCTTCTTAGGGGCTTGGGCTTGGCGCCTGTGCTTGATTTCTTTGGGCTAGGATGCAGATGGACCTCTAAAATCATGGATTCCTTGGTCTATGAATATATTTTGGCATCTGGAAGGAAATCTGGGCATCTGGAGGGCATCTGTAAGGAATCAGGGTTTCTGATTTTCCTCCTAGGGTCTTCAAATCTTCAAGCTGGGTTGGACTTGGGCTAAGCTTCCATGTCTTCAATCTGGTTGGACTTGGTCTTTACTTGTATGATGTGGTCTTGAGTCTTCAGTATGCTTGGATAGGACTCAAAAAAAATAAAATTAGCTCAACATGAGCTGACCAGCATTGGACTGAACTAGCTCAACATGAGCTGACTAGTACAGAACTGAAATAACAACTCAAAAAACTCAAATAACAACTAAAATGGACTCAAATGAGCTAAGCCCTTATTACAGATGGACTCATAAATTATTGATCAATTTACAGAGGGTTGAAAAGTCTCTGTCTTATTCTGGTGCCTCAGGTGTCCCCACCACCATGTTTTTATTTCAAACCTTTTGCTACTAGTCTAACCTTGTAGGTCTCAACTTGACCATCTGCTCCAATCTTCTTCTTGTAGACCCATTTACATCCTATTGGGTTAATTCCTTTAGGTGGATCTACCAAAATCCAAACCTGATTAGAATACATGGAGTCCATTTCAGATTTCATGGCACCAAGCCACTTATCGGAGTATCTACTCTCGGCAGCTTCCAAATAGGTCACAGGATCATCATCCTGTATGATACTGGCTTCATTGTCATCCCCGATGACAAAGCCATATCTGAGAGGTGCTTCCCACACCCTCTCTGACCTTCGGAGAGGAGGTGTGTATTGTGGTTATTCTTGATCCACAAGAACCTCTGGTTGAGGAATTTCACTTGAAGGCTCATTGATTTATTGGTTCTGTTCTTCACATAACTCTAGTGAAGAATCACTACATTCTTCTTGGATAAATTCTTGTTCCAAGAATGTAGCATGCCTACTGACAATTATCTTTTGCTCAGCAGCATTATAAAAGAGCTATCCAACACCCTCTTTTGAATAACCAACAAACCTATATTTATCAGCCCTTGCACTTAGCTTATGTCCAAAGGTATTCTTGACATAAGCATGGCAACCCCAAATCTTCAAATACTTAAGATTTGGTCTTTTGCCATTCCATAATTCATATGGAGTGCTATTCACTCATTTAGATGGAACCCTATTTAATATGTATGTAGCAGTATCTACGGCATGTCCCCAGAAGAAAATGGGAAGATCTGTGAAGCTCATCATGGACCTTACCATGTCCAACAAGGTGCGATTTCTCCTTTCTGCCACTCCATTTAACTGGGGTGTATAAGGAGGGGTCCATTCAATAATAATGCCTTTGTCCTTTAGATGGTTTAGAAACTCACTAGACAAGTATTCCCCTCCTCGATCAGACCGAAGAGCTTTAATACTAAGTCCAATTTGTTTTTCAACCATACTTTGATATTCTTTAAACTTATGAAAGGCTTCGGACTTGTATTAGATACACATGACCGTACCTTGATAAATCATCAATAAAAGTGATGAAATAGAATATCCTCCTCTGGCCTGAGTCGACATAGGTCCACATACATCAGTATGTACTAGACCTAATAATTCAGTTTCCCTATCTCCATGTCCAGTGAATGGAGACTTGGTCATTTTTCCTTTGAGACAAGATTCACAAGTTCCTAATAATTAAAAATCATCAAAGTCAAAGTAATTATCTTTGACTAACTTGTTTATCTTTGACTCACTGATATGAACCAATTGGCAGTGCCAGAGATATGTGACATTGTTATTATCTCTTTTTCTCTTCTTATCATCAATAAGAAAAAATTTATCATTGAGTTCCAAAGTTGGAAGACCATTAACAAAACTACCATGCCCAAATATTGTATTATTTTGAAGAATAGAGCAGCCAGTGCTCTTTACATTTATTTCATATCCTGTTGTAATAACAAGGATATAGAAATAATGTTTCTTACAATATTTGGCACATAGTAGCATTCTTCCAACTTTATAATATTACCCGAAGGTAATAACAGAATATAGGTGCCCATAGCTTCAGCATATATGGGTTCTTGACTTGCCCCATATAATTTGAAGTCACCTTTCATTATATTTCTAATTCTATGGAGTCCATGCAATGAATTGCATATGTGAGATCCACATGCGGTATCCAATACCTATGAATTAGAAATGGTATTACTCAATGATAAATTGGTTTATATCATGTACAAACCTCTAGATGCACCACTTGCATCTAGCTTCAAATTTGCAAGACAAGTCTTGCAATCCTTCTTCCAATGCCCAAACATGCTGCAATGGAAACAGGCTCCATCTGCCTTCTTCCTCAACCAATCCACATAGTTTGGACCGGCTAACTTGTTGGCATCAAAGATGCCTTTCAGTGATAAGTTTGAAGCCATTAAAATAAATGTCCTATATTTAATTAAAGAACAATATTAGCAGACCACTTAATTATGATATTCATAATTAGATAAGGACTTTATATCTAATTATGTCTCCCACTATTTTTTTCAAATACCATAATCCTCATGATGCAGAACAAAAGAGGAGATGATGCGATGTGGAAGTAAATTAAGACTAATTCTTTTTTTTTATTATTATTTTTTTTAATATTTTCAGAAGTCGGCTTTGACTCAAAGGAAAGTTAAACTAAATTGAAAGAAACTAGGTAATAATTGAAAGCACAATTTAAATAAAACTGGGTTATCAGAGTAGTTCAGAAGTAACGGATCGCTGGGGGTTAAGAAACTCCCAGACCTAGGGTTTCGCTCTGAACTTTCAACAGGACAGAAATAAAGAGAAGAGATGGGTTACCAATCAGACAGTGATCTTCACAAAGTTTGGTGGAAGAACTCTCTCGAGCAGATTGTTGGATCCTCGGATTCGGATACCTTCGCAATGGATCCTCCAATACTGGTCCTGTGGCTGAGTCGGCTTCTCCTGGACTCAAGATCTAGGAAAGAAGAAGAACAAGTGATGGAATCAGATACTCAAGGAAGGATTTACCAGATTGAAGAACTTGAAAGCTGATGTTGCTGAAATCCGGATTCTCCTGGAGGCTAATCTGACTTCCTCTGGGAATTGCTCTGGATCTGAAGTATCCGGACTGGACCCGGATGCTGGGGTTGGCCTTGACTTGAAGAGAGTGGCCGTGAGAGGTGGGATATGCTAGGGCTTGGTGGAAAGAAAAGGATGATGGGCGGCTAGGGTTTGGGAGTGAAGTGGCTAACCTAGGGTTTGGGGTTTGGAGATCTCACACCTCCTCAAGGTTCCTGGGGAACCCGAATTTACTCCCTCACGGAGCTCAACACCTGGATGCAAGTGCGGAAGAGAGAAAACACAGAGTTTGCTCACACAAAAATTTGAATTCATTCATCAGATTACTTTAAAGTTTACAAGAAGGGTTTAATTTATAGGACTTTACAAGAGAGTAGGGTTTTACATCTTCCCATGTGGGACTAAAGGAGGGGATCTTCAAATTAGGATTGTAGGATCAATCCCTACACATATGGCCGGCCAAAGGTTCCAAAAAAAATTGATTGGAGGCTTAAAAGGAAGGTAAGTGGCGCCTCCTAGCCTTGTTCTTCAAGAAAGAATTTCATTCCTTTCATGGCTCAACACTTTTGGACTCCTCCTTTTCTTTCTCCCTAAGTCATGGTTCTTCCCATCTTTGATTTGGGTATTTTTGGCATGGAATGGGCGCCCCCTTGAAGTACTCTCCAAGAAGAGTTTCTTTCTTTTCATAGCTTGGCTCTTATGGAATATTGTGGGCCACCCCCTTGAATTGTGGATCCCAGATTGCTCTCTCCTAAAATGGCGCATGAGAGAAGGGACCTGCTATCCTGTGGTGGGGACCAAAGCCTACTAGATGGAGATGTGGCACCCCCTGGACTCAGGCGTGTGGCTGGGAGTGTGGCGCCCACTTGCTTGGCCTTGGGAGAAAATGTGACACCCTAGATTGAAGTCCTAGACCACTACTGAGTCAACATGACTCAACAAAAATAAATTGCAGGGAATACAGACTCAAGCTAAAATTGGGTTGATCAAGTCAACCCTTATTACAAACCAGAAAACCCTAATTTTTTTTGGGCAAGGTCAATCAGAGATCCAGATGGAGCTCTGAAGTCTTCTTCTGAGTCTGGTGCCCGTACCAATTCTCCCGGGGTGGGAGGAACTCGACCCTGTCGAGTATGGTCAAGTTGGCTCTGGTATCTCTCCAAGAGGTCTGGGTCCAATTCTTGTAATTCTTCTCGGGAGATCCAAGAGTCATCAGAATCTAGCCTTCCTTGCCAGCAGACCAGTATCTTTGGTATCCTCGATTACGAGTAGAGATAACCTGATCATCCAGGATCTTTTCAATATGTTCTTTCCTCACAGGCCAGTTTGTTGGTGGACACATAGGATTAGGTTCACTCTCAAGAGCAGGATTAGGCTCAAAAGGCTCACTGGGAATCACAGCTGGCTCTCTATACTCTACTAGGTCTGTAATGTTGAAAGTGGAGCTAATGCCTAGTTCTGAGGTAACTCGAGCACATAGGCATTGGATCCTACTCTCTTCACCACTCTAAATGGTCCAGCTCCTCTAGCATGTAACTTTCTAACGGTTCCAGGAGGAAACCGTTCAGGCCTTAACCTAATCATTACATAGTCTACTTCATCAAAAGTTTTGACTCACCTTTGAGAATCAGCCAACTTCTTATAAGTTTCATTACTTAAATTTATTTTGGCTTGAATTTCTTTATGCAAGTCTTTTATATGCTGTGCAAAAACTTCGGCAGACTCGGAGACTCGTGTGTGGACTGGTAAAGGAGCTAGGTCAAGAGGTGTGTGAGGTTTGTAACCATGCACAATTTCAAATGGACTCTTACTCGTAGACCTATTGACCGAGTCATTGTATGCAAATTCAGCTCTAGGTAAGTACAAATCCCAGTTCCTAATGTTTTCACCAACAAGACACCTTAACAGATTGCCTAAACTACGGTTCACTACTTCGGTTTGGCCATCAGTCTGGGGATGATAGGCAGTTGAAAACTTAAGTTTTGTCCCTAACTTATGCCAAAGGGTTTTCCGGAAATAGCTGGGGAACCGGACATCCCTATTAGAAACAATTGTCTTAGGTAGGCCATGGAGTCGAACTATCTCATTAAAGAACAGGGTGGCTACCTTAGACGCATCAAATGTTTGGGAACAAGGCAAGAAATGGGCCATCTTGGAAAATCGGTCGACTACAACACAGATAGAGTCATGCCTCCTCTGGGTCTTAGGCAAACCTAACACAGTCCATGCTCACATCTTGCCAAGGACGATCTAGGACAGGGAGTGGGGTATAAAGGCCGGTATTCTATTTTCGCTGTTTTGAAACAGCGCAGGTCCGACACCTAGCCACAATGTGTGCTACATCTCTTTTTAAGCTAGGCCAGAAAAGTGGTCTTCAATAGCCACGGTGGTCTTGTCTTTTCCGAAATGGCCAGCTAAACCTCCAGCATGAATTTCCCAAATCAAAAATTCCCTAAGAGAGGTTCTAGGGATGCAAAGCCTATTCTTAAAGAACAGAAAGCCATCTAAAAGGGTATAATCCTTATGGTCACTAGATGGTCCTTGAGTTAGATCCTGGTACACAGTCTTAAAATCCAGACACGACTCATATTCCTCTTTGATTTGCTCAAACCCTATGACTTCAGCCCTAACAGAATTCAACAACAAAGATCGACGACTAAGGGCATCAGCTACCTTATTTTCAGACCCAGCCTTATGCTTCAAAACAAAAGTATAGGACTGGATATACTCTACCCACTTAGCATGCCTAGGGTTAAGCTTCTTCTGGGAACTCAAGAATCTAAGAGCCTCATGGTCCGAAAACAGCACAAATTCTTGCGGTAGCAAATAATGTCTCCAGTAACGCAAAGCTTGCATTACCGCATAAAATTCCTTATCATTGGTAGAATACCTAAGCTTAGCATCATTAAGTTTTTCACTAAAGAATGCTACGGGATGGTTCTCTTAGCTTAGGACTCCACCTATGCCTACTCCTGAAGCATCACAGGCAATCTCAAATACCTTTGAAAAGTCGAGTAACCTCAAAATGGGTGCCTGGGTCATCCTATCCTTAAGATCTAGGAAGGCTTTATGGACTGCTTTAGTCCACTGGAATTCTCCCTTCCTAATACAGTCTGTGATAGGAGCAACTACAGTACTAAACCCCTTGATGAATCGCCTATAGAAGGTAGCCAAGCCGTGGAAACTTCTGACTTCATGCACACTGGTCGGCTTTGGCCATTCTACTATGGACCTAATCTTTTCTGGATCGGCAGCCACACCGTCAGGGGTTACTACAAAACCAAGGAAGATAATTCTACTGGTCATGAATTCACACTTTTTAGATTACCGTAGAGACTATCATTCCTCAAAACATGGCAGACTTGTCTAAGGTGGCCTAGGTGATCTGCAGGGGTCTTACTATAGATCAGGATGTCATCAAAATAGACCACTACAAACTTTCCTATGAAAGCTCTAAGTACCTGGGTCATAATCCTCATGAAAGTACTAGGGGCATTGGACAACCCAAAAGGCATAACAACCCATTCATAGAGACCATCCTTAGTTTTGAAAGCGGTTTTCCACTCATCCCCTGGTCTAATCCTAACCTGATGATAGCCGCTCTTGAGATCAATTTTAGAAAAAATCGTTGCACCGGCCATCATATCTAGCATGTCATCTAGTCTAGGGATGGGAAACCTATACTTGATTGTGATTTTGTTGATGGCACGACTATCAACACACATCCTCCACGTGCCATCCTTCTTTGGGGTCAGAAGTGCAGGGACTGCACAAGGGCTAAGACTCTCTCTAATGAACCCCTTCCTCAACAATTCTCCAACCTGCTTTTGCAGTTCCTGATGCTCAGATGGATTCATCCTATAATGGGGCAAGTTGGGTAAAGTAGCTCCTGGGACTAAATCTATGGAATGCTGGATATCCCTAAGAGGTGGAAGGTGGTCTGGCAGATCCTCGGGAAAAACATCCTCAAATTCTTCTAACAAAGGTTTAACTTCCTGAGGAGGCTCTGAGGGTGTAGGAGTCCTAAGTTCCTTAGCAGTCAACATCCAAATAGGTGAACCACTATGAATTTCTTGTTCTAGATCCTTAGCACTAATTAGGTTCACTCCAGTCTTCATTTCTCTGACCTTATTGGTTCCTTTAGCTACCTTGTCCTTAGGAGGGACTGAATGGATTGTGATTTTCTTCCCATTAAAACTAAAGACACAGGTGTTGGATTTTCCTAAGAGGGTGGCATCATGATCATATAACCAAGGTCTTCCAAGAATTATACTGCTCACCCCCATGGGCAAGACGTCACACCAAATCTTCTCTTGATAGGATTGCATTTGGATTTGGACCTGACATCTAGACTGGATGGGTATAGAGGTAGAGTCTACCCAAGAAACCTTATAGGGGTTGGGGTGGGGGACTGGGATTAAGCCTAACATTTTGACAGTGCTAGCAGAAATGGCATTCACACAGCTCCCACAATCTATGATGATTTTACATACCTTATCCCCTAGTTTAAGGAAAGTCTGTAGGATGTTAGTCCTACGCCAATCTTCCTGAACTCTATTCTGGGACAGGATGCATCTCACAACCCCTAATTGGTCAGACTCTGTGGATTTCTCCTCTCCTTCATACTCATCGACCAAATTCATTCTGGCCTCATAAACTTCTTCAAACTCTTCATTGGGTCCGGAACTCTCTTCTTCTCCTTCTTCTATGTAAAGGGATCTACGAGGGCACTGGCTAGAAACATGACCTACCTTGTGGCACTTAAAACAAGCTATGGCTGTGCACTGGTTGGAGATATGACCGGGCTTCTGGCACTTAAAACAGATGATACTAGGGGTTCTCTGGGTGTCAGGTGCCTTACCTTTGTCCATGGGCCTAGGGGTGGGAATACCCTGATTAGGCTTGCTAGGGGTAACTTGGCTAGGTCCATTTCTTGGGATTGGGGCACTAACCCTAGAAGGTATAGGTCATCTTTGAAACTTCTCAGTGTTCAGTGCAATCTGATAGGCTTGGTCTAGGTCAGTAACCTCTCTTAAAAACAACTCCCTCTTTATGTCTTCCCTAAGTCCAGCCCTAAACCTAGACAAAGTGACCTCATGGGCTTCACTCACATCACATCTCCTTAGGTACTCATCAAAGGTGGTTATGTAGTCTGATACAGATCGGTTCCCTTGTTTCAAAGTCTGCCATTGGTCTAACAGATTCTGCTGGTATGAAATGGGTAGATACTTATCTCTAAGCTTTTCTTTCATACCCTGCCAAGTGGTTATGGGCTCTACATTTCGTCTTCTAGTGGTCAGCTCAATGTTCCCCAGTATAACCTACTTGACGTACTAACTTCATCTTGGCAAACTTGAACTTTCTTTTCTCAGACATGGCATACCACTCAAAGTACTGGTCCATCTCACCCTCCCAATCAGAATACACCTTAGGGTTTAAGCTACCATCAAAAGTGGGTGCATCTAATTTGATGTTCCGAATGAACCTATCATCTCTATCTTCAGGTTCTGGGTCAGGCCTCCTATGATTAGGTTCAGGATCTCTATATAAAGGTCTTCTAGGCTCTCGGTGTGGGTGAGGTTGAGGCACATTAAAATCTAGGTCAGGAGTCCAATTCTGATGCCTAGGTTCCTCACATACTTGGACTCGATCCCTAAGCTGGGCAAAATTCTCATGGACCTGTTCCTTAAACTGGGCAACAGTAGCAGTCACATCCTGACTCAATTTGTTCATACTCTCAGTAAGAGCTCTAACCATGGCCTCTAAATCAGGTTGGGTTTGACCAGGTTGGTAGGGTACTCCATTCCGGGTAGACATGATGATGCAAGCAAACACACAAAATGAGACTCAACTGAAATGACTACGGGCTAACTAGACCTAGAGCCCAAACTAGATGCCCAATCAGACTGGCAAGCTAGCCTGTAGTAACTCGGGACTCAGCCAGGCAGGTGTAAGGAGAGTGTTAGGTCCCTAATTGCCAATCCTAGACACCAATCAGTGATTGGCAAGGTAGGCGGACCAGCACACAAGCCCTTCGGGACGTAGTCCCTAAACCACCGTTCTAGACACTGAGTACAAAGCACACACAGAGTAACTAGACAAACTGACTCAACACTAGCCTTGACCCGACTTGTTGATGTCCCTGGCCCACTAGGGCAAATTAAGTCTAATAAATTTTTAAATTAGGCTTAGGATCGAATGAGTGGGTGGTGGTTTTGGGCTAAGGAGAGGTTATCAACTCCTCCCCTTATCTTAGATGCTCAAATGCCCTTAAGATTAATTAGGAGATGATCACTCAAAAAAATTGCATTGCAGAACACAAAAATAGAGTTACAGTAATTTAGCTCTCAGAAATTTCACGGAAACCAATAAATCATAGGAAAATTATATAAAATAGCTTCAATTATATGGTTCCAACAAAACAAAAATCATACAATTCGGAGTTACCTGCACTGAGAAACAATTCCTGCAATAGGGTAGTTACAGACTAAAAAAGGGTGCTTCCCCCGTTTACAATTCTTGCTACGAAGTTGTAACCCAACGGATCCCCTACACGCCCTAGGAACACCACGTGGAATGGGAAGAAAAGGTTTGCACCTCGCTTCTTTCCTAGGATCAGACGTCCTGGGAGTCTACTTCGAGCAGACAAAGTAAAAGGAGAGAGACTTAAAACAAGCAAGCAAAACAGAAACCCTAGACTGGGCTCTGATACCAAAAATGATGCAGAACAAAAGAGGAGATGATGTGATGCGGAAGTAAATTAAGACTAATTCTATTTTTTTTGTTTTTTTTTTTTTTAATATTTTCAGAAGTCGGCTTTGACTCAAAGAAAAGTTAAACTAAATTGAAAGAAACTAAGTAATAATTGAAAGCACAATTTAAATAAAACTGGGTTATCAGAGTAGTTCAGAAGTAACGGATCGCTGGGGGTTGAGAAACTCCCAGACCTAGGGTTTCACTCTGAACTTTCAATAGGACAGAAATAAAGAGAAGAGATGGGTTACCAACCAGATAGTGATCTTCACAAAGTTTGGTGGAAGAACTCTCTCGAGCAGATTGTTGGATCCTCGGATTCGGATACCTTCGTAATGGATCCTCCAATACTGGTCCTATGGCTGAGTTAGCTTCTCCTGGACTCAAGATCTGGGAAAGAAGAAGAACAAGTGATGGAATCAGATACTCAAGGAAGGATTTACCAGATTGAAGAACTTGAAAGCTGATGTTGCTGAAATTCGGATTCTCCTGGAGGCTGATCTGACTTTCTCTGGGAATTGCTCTGGATCTGAAGTATCCAGACTGGACCCAGATGCTGGGGTCGGCCTTGACTTGAAGAGAGTGGCCGTGAGAGGTGGGATAGGCTAGGGCTTGGTGGAAAGAAAAGGATGATGGGCGGCTAGGGTTTGGGAGTGAAGTGGTTAACCTAGGGTTTGGGGTTTGGAGATCTCACACCTCCTCAAGGTTCCTGGGGAACTCGAATTTACTCCCTCACAGAGCTCAACACCTGGATGTAAGTGCGGAAGAGAGAAAACACAGAGTTTGCTCACACAAAAATTTGAATTCATTCATCAGATTACTTTAAAGTTTACAAGAAGGGTTTAATTTATAGGACTTTACAAGAGAGTATGGTTTTACATCTTCCCATGTGGGACTAAAGGAGGGGATCTTCAAATTAGGATTGTAGGATCAATCCCTACACATATGGCCGGCCAAAGGTTCCAAAAAAAATTGATTGGAGGCTTAAAAGGAAGGTAAGTGGCGCCTCCTAGCCTTGTTCTTCAAGAGAGAATTTCATTCCTTTTATGGCTCAACTCTTTTGGACTCCTCCTTTTCTTTCCCCCTAAGTCATGGTTCTTCCCATCTTTGCTTTGGGTATTTTTGGCATGGAATGGGCACCCCTTGAAGTACTCTCCAAGAAGAGTTTCTTTCTTTTCATAGCTTGACTCTTATGGAATATTATGGGCCGCCCCCTTGTATTGTGGATCCTAGATTGCTCTCTCCTCAAATGGCGCATGAGAGAAGGGACCTGCTATCCTGTGGTATGGGGACCAAAGCCTACTGGATGGAGATATGGCACCCCCTGGACTCAGGCGTGTGGCTGGGAGTGTGGCTGGGAGTGTGGCGCCCACTTGCTTGGCCTTGGAAGAAAATGTGACACCCCAGGTTAAAGTCCTAGACCACTACTGAGTCAACATTACTCAACAAAAATAAATTGCAGGGAATACAGACTCAAGCTAAAATTGGGTTGATCAAGTCAACCCTTATTACAAACCAGATAACCCTAATTTTTTCGGGCAAGGTCAATCAGAGATCCAGATGGAGCTCTGAAGTCTTCTTCTGAGTCTGGTGCCCGCACCACCTCAACTATGGTAAGCGAGAAACCTTCCTGGTTTCCTTAGTGGGGTTGAGATCCTTATTCCTCATAAGTGCCTTGTGTGTACACAACAAACACACATGAGTTCAAAGGTAGGACAACCTTTCCAATTGCAACCCGTGCAATTCTCAATAATTATCTTTTCCTCTAAGACACTTATGGCCTTGTGTGTACACAACAAACCATAAAGTCTTAGTTTAGTCGGATCCTTCATTTCCATATAGCCATGATTAAATTATGTTGCTCTTGTGTGTACACAACAAAGCAACATATCCAACCATGCTATAAAGCACTAAGTGCACTAAGACAAATTTTATATTAAACCTTAGAGTAGGCCTTGTGTGTACACAACAAACCTACTATAGCTTTAACATAAATTTGGCTTAGCATGAAGGAAGGCAACTTTATAATATACTTAACCAATTAGCATTACCAAATTAAGATTTGGATATGACCAAATTGGCCAGATAAGTGGGAGGGGTGAGGGGGTCCCCCTGTTGCTTTCCTTAGACACCAATTAGATTGGCCAGGTTAGACAATGGAATCGATTATAAACCTCATTCCCTTTACCTTTCCAGAACCACTTGCCTAGACACCAATTGGCTGATCAAACTCTAATTGGTTTTGCATCTTGACTAAGTTTTATACTATGACTAAATATTATTTTTGATGAGGGCTTTGATGGTCTCAAAACACATTCTAAATACTATCATGATAATAATGTTTATTACTACAAGTATAAACATTGAATATGATAACCAAGTTTATAACAAACACAATGCATATCACTTTAGCATATGCATAAAATTTCATGTCATCAAGGATATTACCCTAATATGCATAGCATTATATGACAACAAGCATATTACCCTAATATGCAAAACATGGCTTGATATTTCAATATCCCGTTCACCTCACTTGTTCATGGGATATGGCCACAGCGGCACCCATACACGCCATAGGAGACCCATTGAATGGGAGGAGAGGGCCTTTAAACCCTACTTGGCTCCTATGACCAGATGGCCATGGTGACTAACCCAATCCAAAGCAGTTATTAGGGTAAAACCAACATGCATAATTTCATACTTGACATAATATCATGCATTTCATAAAAACTGAAATTAAACATATTACCCTAATATGTAAAATTTCATATAATTGCATTATCATGTCATTACATAAAGAAACAAGAAATCATGCATATGAATTTGGCCGGGTAGACTCGATAGGGTTCGGGTCGGCCCGGTAATGAAATTTCATCAAAATTCAAACAGATTCATAATTGGTATGCCACAAGGTGGGCTCTGATACCACTGATGGGAATTCTCCCAAGGTCATGGGGATCATGCAGCATGCGGAATTGACTTTCAAAATAAAATTTCATAGCATGATACCCTAACATGTATAACATGTATAGAAAACCCTAATTCCCGGGAACCCCTTAGGCAATTACAACTAATGAATCATAAAATAAAGTCAATTAACATACCTGGATCGCTAAATCCAATCCTTTCCATGAGGCTCACAAGTGAAAGCCCTCCAACGGTGATCCACACAAGACTTGAACCAAGGAAGAATCCCTATCGGGGTTGCTTGCTTCAATATGACTCTTAGGACAGCCTTTGGACCTTTGACCACTGTAGGACACCCTGTCCTATTGTAGGGCTCTCTGGACACTATCCTAAGGCACTCTTGGATTTAGGACAACCCTCTCCTAGGAGCCCTTAGGCTTATGTCCTAAAACAAAGCCTTGTCCTAAAAGATAAGACCTTGTCTTAACAAGACAAGTATTGTCTTAAAAGAAGGAGGGAGGGAGACAACAGAAAGAGGGACTCAGATAACTCTCGGGAAAATGGACTTCTGTTTCTGATGACCGAAAATCTCTTATCTCATTTCACCGTACCCCCTTTATATAGATTCAGATGGGGCGTGAAAAGCATCCTGAGACTCCTTATCAGATATGACTCTTCATGTCTGATAAGGCTCTTCATGCTTCAAGAGTCTTATTTGATGTTCTTTCCCTTTCCAGAGCAATTCCCTATATGCCATGTGGCATATACCGGTTATGAAGAATGGAAGGAGGCATCCTTTCAATCTTGAAGAGCATGGAATAGGAAGAGTCCTAAGGGTAGAAGGACTCTACCTCAGAATAGTGCACACGTAGATGAAGAGAAGTGACTCTTCATCTGCGTGCCAATATTTCTTTCTGCTTTCACACCACCCCTTCCACTTCTTTGACCGGTCAATCCTCTCCAAGAGGTGTGGGGATAAAGTGAAGAGGCACCACTTTGATGAAGCTCCTAGAGTTTCATCTGCAGAAGGACTAAGAGTCCTTTTGCACGCGCCATACTTCTCCCGGGTGCACCAAAAGGGCACCACTTTCCTTTCCCACTTCTCTCTCCACCCAAAGCAGCATACATTGATCAGTAAAATATATGCAATATGGGTATTATTGGAAAGAGCATTAAATAAGCTTTCTGACCATATAATTTATTTTCAAATCAGAGATCTGTAGCTCCTTCTGTGCCTTTTTGAAGTTAAGGTGTCATTTAGGTACAAAGAGTCCCATGCCATTGGGACTCTTCATATATGGTGCCTAATATGCCCAAAAATCCAAATAAAAATCAGATCAAGCTCTGATTTGGCTAGCCCCACTTATGACTCAACCTAATTTAGGTTTTCCATAATTAGGTTAGCCCAATTAGCAAGCAACCGAATCCAATCCAATTGGGTTAGGAATTAGGTTAGCCTACATATGCTAGTATGTAATCTGGCTAACCAATTAGGATCCTATGACCCTAATTAAATCATGAATGACTTCTTTGGTCAAGTCTCTATTGTGTGTGACCCATTGGGTTTCACATCTAGCTAGCAGTAGGTTTAGATTTGAGCCGATTCGATCCGATCGAACCCGATTGACCTAACTAGGTCAAATTGGCTCACCTAATTGTCTAATTCGAATCACACATCGAATTGACTCATGAAACCAAATCAATTGGTTCATGAAAATCTATAAGACAAGATTGACGTCTAGCAACATATCATGCCTACCCGAAAGATGAGGAATTTGGTGAAAAATACCAAAATACCCTTAAGTAGAAAATTACCGTGTAATTCAATCTTTAGATCTCCTATTATCCCGATTAAATGATAGGTATGGATATATATCAAACCATAACACTTAATCATATCGAATCTCAGCTTGATCATGAGGACCTAGTTGATGACTGATTAGATTCCAATAATCCTATCCTGCTTTGATCAAAGGCTCCTTGAGTCTCTCATTGAAGAGATTGCATGGGACAACAATTCCTCTTACTAGGAATGATCGATTCCTTGTTGGTCCACTAACATCCTTCGTACACCTTCCACCATACCCAGAACACCCCGTACATGTCACAACGCCATGAATGAGTATGAACCAAAGTATGGCTTAGTATGCACAAGGAACCATGGTGACCTCAGGTCTAAAGATCACATGCATAACTTCTACTCTAGGATCTATCTTTTGACAAGTAGTAAGACTTCCATAAAATAGTCCCGGTGCGGATCAGTTCTAGTGTACTCATACTCTGATGAGCACCCTTATCCTTGTATTAGTGTCTCTACACAAGTGGTTGTGAGATCAACCACCCTCATCAACTGAGCATACATAGGATAAGCTAGTCTTTCCGGATTCATCGATCCCCGAATCGATGGTCCAACGACTAGGAACATTCTAGATTAAGGTTTATAGGAATTAGGTCTCACTGTTATTTTATCATAACCCTAATTCCATTGCCCTATTCTATGGGGTTAATCATAATCATCAAAAACATGATACAGCAGTATATGATGAATCAAATGCCTTTATTAATATGAAAATATGTCAAACATGAGTTGGAAGATTACAAAAAAGCCCTCATAATGATTGGCTCCTAGGGCACTTTTGTATCAGCTCTCAGCTATCACCATCTTCGAGCCCAGCTCCAAGACGACAACCTTCGAGCCACGCCGCTATCAGCCATCAACGTCCTCGAGCCCAGCTTCAGGATGCCATCCCAAGACCGGAGCTCAGATCTCCGGCCAAGGGAATCCTCGAGCCACGAAGCTCTCAGCTATCACCATCTTCAAGCCCAACTCCAAGATGACAAACTTCGAGCCACGCCGCTCTCAGCCATCAATGTCCCTGAGCCCAGCTCCAGGACTCCAACCCAAGACTGGAGCTCAGATCTCCGACCAAGGGAATCCTCAAGCCACGAAGCTCTCAACTATCACCATCTTCGAGCCCAGCTCCAAGATGCCACCTCCTGAGCCACGTCCTCAAGCAATCAAGATCTGAAGCCCAGCTATTCAACAAGCAGGCCGCGAGCCTAGCTCCTCGGCATCAAAGCCCGGAGAAGTGTCCTCCGGCACAAAGACCTGGGAAGCCCCCAGGCACTCAAGCTGCGAGCCTAGCTCCTCGGCATCAAAGCCCGGAGAAGAGTCCTTCGGCACAAAGACCAGGGAAGCCCCCAGGCACTAGTGCCGCGAGCCTAGCTCCTCGGCATCAAAGCCCGGAGAAGAGTCCTTCGGCACAAAGACCTAGGAAGCCCCCAAGCACTGAAGCCTAGAGCCTAGCTCCTCGGCACCAAAGCCCAGAGAAGAGTCCTCCGGCACAAAGACCTAGGAAGCCCCCAGGCACTCAAGCCCAAGACCGGAGCGCAGATCTCTGGCCAAGGGAACCTTCGAGCCATGCAGCTCTCCAGTCATCAACGTCCCCGAGCCCAGCTCCAGGATGCCAACCCAAGACCGAAGCTCAGATCTACGGCCAAGGGAATCCTCGACCCACAAAGGTCTCAACTATCACCATCTTCGAGCCCAGCTCCATGATGACAACCTTCGAGCCACGCCGCTCTCAGCCATCAACATCCCCGAGCCCAGCTCCAGGACGCCAACCCAAGACCGGAGCTCAGATCTCCGGCCAAGGGAATCCTCGAGCCACGAAGCTCTCAGCTATCACCACCTTCGAGCCCAGCTCCAAGACAACAACCTTCGAGCCACACCGCTCTCAGCCATCAACGTCCCCAAGCCCAGCTTCAGGATGCCAACCCAAGACCAGAGCTCAGATCTCCGGCCAAGGGAATCCTCGAGCCACGAAGCTCTTAGCTATCACCATCTTCGAGCCCAGCTCCAAGATGCCACCTCCTGAGCCACGTCCTTTGGCAATCTAGTTCTGAAGCCCAACTCTCCAACAAGCAAGCCGCGAGCCTAGCTCCTCGGCATCAAAGCCCGGAGAACAGTCCTCCAGCACAAAGACCTGGGAAGCCCACAGGCACTCAAGCTGCAAGCCTATCTCCTCGGCATCAAAGCCCGGAGAATTGTCCTTCGGCACAAAGACCTGGGAAGCCCCCAGGTACTCAAGCCTCGAGCTTAGCTCCTCGGCACCAAAGCCTGGAAAAGTGTCCTCCAGCATAAAGACCTGGGAAGCCCCCAGGCACTCAAGCCTCGAGCCTAGCTCCTCGGCACCAAAGCCCGGAGAAGAGTCCTCCGGCACAAAGACCTTGGAAGCCCCCAGGCACTCAAGCCCAAGACCAGAGCACAGATCTCCGGCCAAGGGAACCTTCGAGCCACGCAGCTCTCCAATCATCAATGTCCTCGAGCCCAGCTCAAGGATGCCAACCCAAGATCGAAGCTCAGATCTCCGGCCAAGGGAATCCTCGACCCACGAAGGTCTCAGCTATCACCATCTTCGAGCCCAGCTCCAAGACGACAACCTTCGAGCCACACCGCTCTCAGCCATCAACGTCCCCGAGCCCAACTCCAGGATGCCAACCCAAGATCGGAGCTCGGATCTCTGGCCAAGGGTATCCACGAGCCATGAAGCTCTCAGCTATCACCATCTTCGAGCCCAGCTCCTAGACAACAACCTTCGAGCCACACCGCTCTCAGCCATCAACATCCCCGAGCCCAGCTCTAGGATGCCAACCCAAGATCGAAGCTCAGATCTCCAGCCAAGGAAATCCTCGAGCCACGAAGCTCTCAGCTATCACCATCTTCGAGCCTAGCTCCAAGATGCCACCTCCTGAGCCACGTCCTTAGGCAATCTAGTTCTGAAGCCCGGCTCTCCAACAAGCAAGCTACGAGCCTAGCTCCTCGGCATCAAAGCCAAGAGAAGAGTACTCTGGCACAAAGACCTGGGAAGCCCCCAGGCACTCAAGCCGCGAGCCTAGCTCCTCGGCATCAAAGCCCGGAGAAGTGTCCTCCAGCATAAAGACCTGGGAAGCCCCCAGGTACTCAAGCCTTGAGCCTAGCTCCTTGGCACCAAAGCTCGGAGAAGAGTCCTCCGGTACAAAGACCTGGGATGCCCTTAGGCACTCAAGCCCAAGACCGGAGCTTAGATCTCTGACCAAGGGAACCTTCAAGCCATTGAGCTCTCCAGTCATCGACGTCCCTGAGCCCAGCTCCAGGATACCAGCCCAAGACCGGAGCTCAGATCTTCGGCCAAGGGAACCTTCAAGCCATGCAGCTCTCCAGTCATCGACATCCCCAAGCCCAGCTCCAGGATGCTAGCCCAAGACCGGAGCTCAGACCTTCGGCCAAGGGAACCTTTGAGCCACGCAGCTCTCCAGCCAGTGCATCCCT